>OX276462.1:17413333-18796666 GCA_946251905.1 Cryptocephalus moraei | reverse complement strand
ATGACATTGAACATCTAAAAAAATTGTACTAAAATATCTAGAGTGCTCAACACGACCCAGAAACACACGTAAGGACTGTTTCACTCCATATTGTACCATTTGCACAATGTTGTTCTACTTCGATACCATAGTCACATCTTACATATTTGGAACAGTCGTCTAAATCTGGAAGGAATGTACCCTCTGGTTGTCCTCTGCATCTATTTTCTATAGAAATAGAAAACGTAACGATTAAAATACATTTGCTCTATCATTCTAAATTAATCGGGAAATAGTTCCCATAAACATAAGATCCACTAAAAGGAGGACAATCCGTTCACAGTATAATCTCTGAGCAAAAAATAGTAGTGGTCAAACTTTCAATTTAACGTGTAACTCATGAAAAAGTAATACAGTTTTAGTGGTCAGTAGTTTAGTGGTCAGAATACCAGACGCGAAATTGGGAGACCCGTGTTCAAATCCCGGCTGAACTACAAATACCTTTTTCAATATCTCTTACATTTGTTACGCATTTATTACTAATACAGATTGCAATTGTCAAGTAATGACAATGGGGATGCAGTCAAGAATACAATGATGCCCCTGTATCGTAATTCCAGCGCCAGCGACTTGTGTGTGTACTATCTTAAAATATTCTTTTAGTTTAGCATGTTTTTTATTTGCTAAAAAATTTCGATAAAGTGATTCCTTTCTTGAAAAGTACTTTTTCTTTATTGGTTGCCATGTGCCTAACGTACATCAATCTATATTTTATAATAATATAATAAATCAAAGAAGTCAATGTGCGATGGGACTAGGCATCAAGGTAATAAGAACTTCAAAAATAAAGAACTAGCGAAAAGTAATCTTATGCCAGTAGGGTACAGCTAAAAATCGTACTTGTTAATATGGCGAACTTAATTTTTCTTCTCTACCAAATCCAACACTATTTAAAAAACAAAAAATGTAGCAAAGTAGATCGGGTTTAGTTGAAAGCATATTTAAAAGTGTAAAAAATGTGTATTTCAATGTTACTCCGCCGAAATAATTTTGAAATAACTTCAAAAATCTGTTATTTATAAATCTTCGAAATATGTTTTGAAAATAAATAAAATTACTTCTGAATACGCTTTCAACCAATGGACTTCTACCGTGTTGCGTTATTTTAGAAAGGTAACTTGGAAGTGATTGGCGCAAATACTAAATTACAGGAGGTCATATGTACTGTATCTTTCTATTGCGATTATTTGACCATTGCTTTTTGTTTCACATTCTTCGAAATGTGCGACTTTATATGCTGAAATATTGTTACAAATTAAAAATTAATAACGTATCAGATACTTAAGTCATTTTTAAAAAGATAAGTCGTCGCGTTCAAACTTTGACACCCTGTATGGACTAAATTAAAAAATAGTAAATCCAAAGTCATATTAATTTAGTTCAAACAATATACATATCACAAGTGGACTTCTTTAGCGGATATCACGTATATTTATAAGTAATATATTAGCCTACATATGTAATAAGTAATAATAATTACTTATCTCTTAACTCTTTTACCTATTGTTGATGTTTCAATAGCTTCTGTGGTTGGTTTACCTGAAACAAAGATAGAATTTAATTTAAAATTGTGTTTATCATTATGTATGTATTATGGAATTGAGGCCTTTATATTTCTAAACTGTTTGCTTAAAAAGTCGATTTACCCGTCGTTATTTCACGGGTTACTGTGGTTAGTTTACTTGAAATAAACCCTTAAATGTATCCATGAATAATGCTTAACATTGCGCAAATATTTTTATAAATATTTGATATTAATTTTGCTACAAACAAGATTAGTTTGTTAACTAGTGTTGCTTGAATTGCGTAAAGGCTATGTTCCACAGATGTTTTTAAAATGTGTACAATAATTTGTTGATACAAGGTTTGCTGGGAATGAGCAAATTTGTTCTTATAATTTTACGCACTACTTATGCTACTCTATTGTTTTAACATAGTCAAAAATAGACGGACCAAAAAATTTAACTTATATAAGCAATGTAAAATATAATATTCTTACTATTATCTGTTGGCGTGGTAGGCTCTGGACTTACGGAAATATCTGAAAGTAAATACCTGTATTATGAAATCAAGACAATGAAGTTGTTCATAAATATGCGCATAATTGATGTAGGAAACCACACTCGAATTGATCGAGTAAGTTAAGAGTTTATTCTATTAATTTCCAAATTAAGAACCGGTGAGACTTACTCAAACTCTCCTAAGAGAGAAAATGCCATTATTAAAAATTAAAATAGAACGTTGTCTGGTAGCAAATAATCATTTTAAATATTCAGTCCAATTAGTTATATTCAAACTTACGACTGCAATCTACATGTGAGGCTAAATCACAAATATGTTTCTCGTCGTTCCAGAGGTATTCATCTGCGCATCGCAACAATGTCTTTTCCCCATTGCGGCATTCGTAGAAATAGGCGCAATCGTAAGGATAAGCGTAGTACGTGGTTCCGTTGGTATCCGGACAGGTTATTTCCGGGTTGTCTGGAAGAATTACTAAGTTCAAATGCCCGCAGGACACTCCCAAAAATTTTTTAAATACTTTTCGGCTTTGAAATTTCAATCTAGATGATTTTAAGGATTGACATGATAGAGCTAATATATTTTATTGGAGACAGCATTTCATCTCCTTTAAGGCAATTAATAGCTAATGAGGATGAGTTATAATTGTTAAAGTTCTTCATTATTCATATCTTTCTTTAAACTTCAGTTGGTCTCTACCATATCAAGTTTATTAGATATCTGAATATAACTCACCGCTGGGGGTAGTAGGGGTAGTAGGCTCAGGTGTTGTACTAGTGATAGGTTTATGTGTCGAAATGTCTACAAAAGATAATAATTAACTACGATTCGGAATAACAACTTAAGACCGACTTACGACTGCAGTCGACATTCTCCTCGGGATCGCAAGCGTTAATTTCAATGTTCCAGTTATATCCAGGTACGCAGTAATACAATTCTGGTATTCCATCGATGCACTCGTAATAAAATTGGCAGTCGTAAGGGTAGGGAAAGAAGCCTTCTGAGCTATCAGTGCAGTTCGGTAACCCTATCAATAAAATTGAAGGGCTATTTTTGGAAAGTGACAAATTTAGTGTGAATTGTAAAACTGTCCTCAAAATCCATACAGGTGTACTCACCAGACGGTTGTGTTGAAGTCAAGATTGTAAACGTTATGGGGTCTGTAGGTGTAAAAGTTGTGGTGTCTGTAGAAAATGCAGTCTCTGAATCCGTCGAGAGTTCTGAATGTGATGACAGTGAATATGGCAAGGTTGACGATTCAGTAGGTTGAGACGTGGAATCAGTTGTTTCCGGAAATTCAGTCCATGATGTAGTAGAAGCTGGCGAGGAGTCGGGAAAGGATGGAGTCGAAGAAATCGGATGCGATGAATCAGAAAAAGTAGTTGACGATTCAGTTAAACCTGATGATGATTCAGAAGAGGAATATGTAATGTCTGGGGATTCGGTTGATGATGTGGGCGAAGATTCAGTGGGAACGGCGGTTGAAGAAAGCGGAACCGTCGTATCTGACAATTCAGTCGAGGATTCAGTTGAAATTGGAAACGGAGAAGGTTGTGTCGAATAAGGCGAAGTTACATCCGAGACTTCGGCTGAGGTTTCAGTTGAATCTGTAGTGATTTCAGGCAGGGTCACAGTTGATGATTCAGTTAATTCTGGTGATGATTCAGAAGGGGAATATGTAATGTCAGGGGATTCAGTTGATGATGTGGGCGAAGATTCAGTGGAAACAGCGGTGGAAGAGAGCGGAACCGTCGTATCAGGCAATTCAGTCGAGGATTCAGTTGAAATTGGAAACGGAGAAGGTTGTGTCGAATAAGGCGAAGTTACATCCGAGACTTCGGCTGAGGTTTCAGTTGAATCTGTAGTGATTTCAGGCAGGGTCACTGTGAAATAATCTGTGGTGGAAAGAGTGGAAACCACAGTAATGTCTGAAATTAAATTTTTAGTTACTCCCATCAATCTCGTGGTATTTATATTATTACTGATTTATTTACGGCGAAACTCTTACTTCCAAAATAAACGCAAAATTTCACTTTATACGATTATCCATTTACTCACCGTTGCAGGTTATGTTATCTGAATGTATGCAGGATTGTTTATCAGTGTCATAGTAAGAACCATCAGAACATGAGTAATGTGTCATATGTCCATAAAAACATTGATAGAATTTCGTACAGTCATCCGGATCGGCTATAACATATATTTTGGAAGGTGCACAGGTGATCATTGCTGGAAATTAAATTATTTTGGATAAAATGAGTAACCTGTACGGATGTTGAGCTTCTTACCAAAATTTATTCGGTTTATTTGCAAAAAAAATTAGTTTCACTAAAACTGCTTACCTGCTGTAGTAGTTGTAAAGAAAATTCCCAAAAGAAAAACTGAAATATATGAAACAAATTAATTTTATTCACATATATGCATAACATTTTTAGATGCACTACATATCAATGTTCTGTATAAATGGCACTTTTATTTATAGGTACTTGCAGCAAGCCGCCTCCTCAAAGTTAAGTTTTATGCAAAATTAATTCATATAATACATTTACTCATAAAATAATTTTAATATATATATATATATATATATATATATATAAAAGAACTAAATAGTAACGGGGATGCAGCCTTATCTTGGGACTTTTTTAAAAGAACACTCTTATTCCTTTAATACAGGAGCTTTCGACAATGTTTATTGTCTTAATCAACTGCAACTGTGAACATGGTATGTTTGTTAAAAATTATACAAAGATGAAAATTATATACTTACAGAAAACGAGATTGCTGTTAAAACTATATAACACATCAGATCCAGAAAAAAAATTCAATATTGGAGTGGAAGAGGCAGGTTATGTGTTCAGAGACTTTACAAAGAAATTTCAAAAATTATTTGACAAAACCCATGGAAACAAATAATTGATAAGTGATACAGGAACAAAGAGAACCTTTCACATTAATGCTATGAATTCAGTGATGTTTGATTTTATAGAATTGCTACTCATGGGTGCCAAACCATGGAGCGTAATTATTAATTCCTGTTCTGTCTCAACTCTTAACAATTATTGTTCTAAAAAGTTGACAAAGCAATATTGTGAAACTTACTCAGAAACACATATTTAGATTTAAGGAAATACAGAAATACAATATTGCTTTGTCAACTTTTTAGAACAATAATTGTTAAGAGTTGAGACAGAACAGGAATTAATAATTACGCTCCATGGTTTGGCACCCATGAGTAGCAATTCTATAAAATCAAACATCACTGAATTCATAGCATTAATGTGAAAGGTTCTCTTTGTTCCTGTATCACTTATCAATTATTTGTTTCCATGGGTTTTGTCAAATAATTTTTGAAATATCTTTGTAACGTCTCTGAACACATAACCTGCCTCTTCCACTCCAATATTGAATTTTTTTCTGGATCTGATGTGTTATATAGTTTTAACAGCAATCTCGTTTTCTGTAAGTATATAATTTTCATCTTTGTATAATTTTTAACAAACATACCATGTTCACAGTTGCAGTTGATAAAGACAATAAACATTGTCGAAAGCTCCTGTATTAAAGGAATAAGAGTGTTCTTTTAAAAAAAGTCCCAAGATAAGGCTGCATCCCCGTTACTATTTAGTTCATTCACTAATTCAGCCGTGACTACAAAGTTCTATATATATATAAACTAAATAGCAACGGGGATGCAGCCTTATCTTGGGACTTTTTTAACTGTCAATATGGTATGTTTGTTAAAAATTATTATACAAAGATGAAAAAGATATACTTACAGAAAACGAGATTGCTGCTAAAACTATACAACACATCAGATACAGAAAAAAATTCAATATTGGAATGGAAGAAGCATGTTAAATTTGTTCAGAGACGTTACAAAGATATTTCAAAAATAGACAACTAGTAATTTACAATAAAAAATTCTTTGAGGTAAGAAATATCAATTTAAAGAAAATTAACCTATTATTGTCGCAGCATCGCTTAAAGTTAACAACCAAGACCAACAGGCTAAAGAACCTAACCGATTTGAATGTTCCTTATGAAGTAACCAAATTGTTATCTTTTGGTCCAAAATTTGGCTTACCAGTTATGAGGTCAGATTTCTCGGTAAAACACTTATTGGCTGATGTTGAGTTTGCTATCAATCACGTTAAGAATGAAAGTAAAAGGAATATATACAGTGCACAAATCAGCAACGTACTTACGAACTATCTACATCACGAGAGAAGATCTTTCAATGTTCTTAACAATTGGTACATAACTACGAAAGATTTTTAAAAGAACATCCAGAAGTTATTGTCACAAAGGTTGATAAAGGCAACGTCACTGTAATAATGTATAAAGAACAGTATGTAAACCTTGCACAGTCATTACTTAACGACACAAATTACTACAAGTTACTACGTAGAGATCTAACATCTACCATCATGCAGAACACTAACAAACCCTATTAACTCCCTTCAACGATCAGGTGACATTTCAGAGGAATTATGCAAGAAGTTGTTATGTCATAGAGGGGTTATTCCCAAGTTCTATGCCTTACCTAAGATCCATAAACCACAATTATCAGTAAGACCCATCATTGCATCGACAGAGGCACCTAACTTGAGATTAGTCACACATATGACAGACTTACTTACCTTAGCATATAACAAAAACAATGAATACTATATCAATGATTCCTTCGAATTCTCTGATTACATTAACAACTTTCAACTACCTGACAACTATTTTATAGTGAGTTTGGATGTAGTCTCATTATTCACGAATGTGCCCCTTGAATTAGTCATAAAATCAATTAACAATCATTGGAATGGCATTAAGGAAGTTTGTGATTTCAGCCAGGAAAAATTTATCGCTACCATAAAACTAATTTTTGATTCAACTTATTTTATATCCAATGGACAAGTCTATTGTAACGCGAGTTGTAAACAGCAGTGCGAGACGTGTGTACTTTTGTCTGACCCACGTCGGCGTCTCTCAAAGGACGCTTAATTGAATTCCATAAAAAAAGACAGCTCCATGAATACTCCCGGATTATTATTTAAGGAAAGTAATTTATGACGTTCTGGACATTTTCTACGTAAACATTATTAAAAGAACAATCGAGTACTTTGTGGAAACATCCAGCAAATTCGGGAAAACATTATGGGGGCTATATAAGTACGCGGCGGACGAGAAAAGATTAGTAGACGGAAGCCGCGAGAGTAAATAGCGAAATAGCGAGAGCGTTTGAAGTGAAATAAATTAACGATTAAGAAGTGTGATATAAATTAATTAGTTAATTTAGTTTAGTAATAGTCTAAGTTAAATTTAGTAGTGTTAAGTGTTTAATTAGAATAGTGTATATAAATTAGTAAAATAAACCTTACACTATAAACAAGTATTTGGTACTCCTATGGGAGCAAATATTTCACCAATAATATCGCAATATGTCATGGATGACTTACTCAACATTTGTTTGCCATTACTTCCCTTTGAGGTTCCTTTCTTAAAAAAATATGTAGATGACATTATTTGTTCAATCCCTAGTGGCACAGAGGAAGTAGTTTTAAGGATTTTTAACTCATATCATGAAAGAATTCAGTTCACTATAGAACAAGAGAGCAATTACTCCGTACCTTTCTTAGACAGAAGAGTCATAAGAACTGATAATAATACCATTATTTTGGATTGGTACCAGAAACCCACAAACTCTGGAAGGTACATTAACTACTACTCTGACCACACCACCAAAACAAAAATAAATTTAATCCTAGGCCTCAAACGAAGGATCACACGTATCTCGCATCCATATTTTAGACAAACGAATTTAAACAAACTACAGTTAAAACCGCTTACAACGACATTGAAGGGACCAAAGGTTTTTGACGTTATAGCCGGTTTGACGTCGTAACCGGTTTTTTGTTTTTCGAGTGCTTAGAAAGTATACATTTGCATTTTAGTGAATTTTATTGCCATCACGTTGAAAGGAGGTACTCAAACTTCATTAAAAATACTATATATTATACGTAATATGTCGTCAAATAAGGAAATGTAAATGTATACATACACAATAATACATATAAATAATTCTAACAAAACCAATAGTCACACTAATAATTTAAAAAAAAAATCAGTAATTCTAGTTTGAACGCGTTTTTCATTAAATACATTATTATTAATATGATTTTCTATTTCATAAATTTTATTCATGATATCAATTGAAGTATCCCGATTTCTACAATAAATTTTTAACGTTTTTATTGCGTTATGTCGGTCAGGGCCCTAATCTCTAGGCATTTCTATGAAACAGTTTGGATTACCTCTAAATCAGTTGTTGGTCGTTATGAACCATTACCTATCTTTAGAGTCTTTAGTGTCAGGTAAAGGCATTAAATACGAAACTTTCAGATTTTCCCTCTTTCAGCGGTCCTTACACATTTAAAATTGCCAGTTGCCAGTAAATTTTGATAGTATTTATTTAGATTTATTAAAAACAGACGTTATAAAAGGTTTTTTAGTCGTTGTAGGCGATTTTTTTAACATTGAGTACATTGGAAAATAACCGGACCTTAAGAATTTTGACGTTATACCAGGTGTGACGTTATACCCCGATGTCGTTATAAGCGGTTTTAACTATATAACATCCTTTTACAGAATTCATATCCATCTACGTTACTAAGGAAGTTAATTTATTCGACTCCAGACATTGTTAAGTCAGTTAATCAGAATTTTATTAGAAGTCCAATAGGTACTCAAAACATAGATGCAACCCCAGACCAAAAATTTTATAGATCCTCGCCTTTCATTAAAGATATAACTCCTAGAATCATTAATATCCTTAAACAAGAAGAAAATTTAATTATAGCTAATAAATCCATCAAGAAAGTACAGAATTTATTTACCAGGCTGAAAGACCAAACCCCTACTTTATAGGGTTAAATACAGTGTCTAGATTGTGATAAGTCGTATATAGGCATGACGCCCAGAAATTTAAAATTAAGGATCACTTCATATAAAAGTGACATCAGGAGAAGAAAAGATGCTTGTGCTCTTTCTCAACATGCAGCTAATACTGGTCACCACCGAAAGTAATTTGTTTAAAAGATCTTTTCTTGAAATGTCCTATGTTTTCTGTGAAACTAACCTCTTAAACAAATATTCAGACATCAAGAATCTCAAATCAATCTCTTTTTTTAAAAGGTATTCTTTTACGACATGGCATTACGACCGATAATTTCTTCTACAGAGGCACCGAACCTTAAAATTGTACAATGGTTAACTGACATTTTAACAACAGCTTACAATGATAACAATACATTTTACGTCAAAGATTCTTTTAAGTTTGCTGATTTTATGAATAATTTTCAACTGCCGGAGCATTATAAGGTTATTAGTTTGGACGTGGTTTCTCTGTTTACAAACATCCCTTTAGAATTAGTTTTCACTAGTATTGAGAAACATTGGGTAACTATTTCAAACCATTGTACCTTATCTCAACAGAACTTTGTTGAACTCATAAGGTTCGTTTTTAACACAACATATTTCTCGTTTAAACATGAAGTGTATCAACAAGTGTTTGGCACACCAATGGGGTCGAAGATATCACCAATCCTTGCGCAATATGTCATGGATGATTTATTGGAACACTGCGTAGCACTATTGCCGTTTGAACTCCCCTTTATAAAAAAGTACGTTGATGACTTGATCTGTGCCATCCCCTCAGGGATGGAAGATTGCATCCTTGAGATCTTTAATGGGTATAACCATCATATACAGTTTACAATAGAAGAAGAAACGAACAATAGAGATGATCACAATCGTATTATCCTAGATTGGTACCAGAAACCGTCGAGCTCAGGCAGATATTTGAACTTTAATTCTGCTTAACGGCATAAGATGAAGGTCAGTCTGATATTAGGCCTAAAACACGGGATCTCTAGGATATGTCATCCATCCTTGAGGCAGCAAAATCTCAACAAGATGCTCAAATTAATGTTAGATAATTCTTATCCTAAAAACTTATTACGTAAGTTGATTTTTTCCTCTCCGGAAATATTGGGTAGGAGTGGTGATATCCGAGATAACCGTACTGAATTGAACATCAATGAAGTCACGATACCTGGGAGCTCAAAGAAATTTAGGTCTCTTACATACATAGAGGATATCACGCCCAAGATTATAAAAGTTTTAAAACAAGAAACGGATTTGTTCATTGCTTCACGTTTTACAAAAAAAGGTAGATAATCTTTTCATCAAACTCAAAGATAGAACACCTATTTTAGAAAAAACCAACACGGTGTATAAGATTAATTGTTATAATTGTAACCAATCATATATAGGGATGACGGCACGTAACTTAAAATACAGACTCACTGCCCACCGGAGTGATATTAAATGTAACAAACAATCATGTGCCTTGGCAAGACATGCAATCGAGACTGGACACAAACCAGATTTTGAGGGTGTTAGCATTTTAACGACTGAGTCCAATTTGTTTAAACGTAACTTTCTCGAAATGGCTCACATATTTACTGGTACTAACCTTCTCAATAGGAGTGCCGATATCCAGAACCTTAATATCATTTACTCGAATATTTTATTCTTGGACAGTAAACTTAGGGAAGGGCGTTCAAACCTTAGCCCAGATACCGACGCTCCTGGTTGATTTGTGTTCTCCTTTCGAATCGTCAGAAGTTAATACTGTCTTAGTAACTAGGCAACTGGACATGCACATCCTTGTGTTCCATTATAGTAAAACCTGTCAAATTTTCATTGTTCTATGTTTCACGAGTAAGGTTAGGGTTGAGTTTTGTGTTAACCTAGAAAGAATCACAGCACATGTACGCCGATATGGGGTGTCTATTGTAATCAGTTTTAATCTTGTAGATCCTTCCACTTTTCATGTATTTTATAGCAGCTAAATAATAACCTCATAACTGTAAGTAATATTTTACCATTCTCAAGCAAATTTATAACGTTCCATATACATTTTCCAGCATGACTGATGAAGAATGAAAAATACATTCGAAAGCTTTCATAGAAGTTGAAGAGTTTTCTTTAATTTTTGCCCAACCTTCTTGGCTACAAACCCACCAAATTAATTTACTTATATATATATATATATATATATATATAAATTTTATGAGTTTTATTACATCTATTATCTATGCAATAAGAACATAAGAACTCATTGTGAGTAACTTAAGTAACTTTAAGATAAATAAAAATTATTTTAAAATGCACCTTTCGAGAAAACTATCATCTGCTTAATTGAAATAAGGTACAAAACTATTTTTAGTGGTAATTCTGTGAAAACTCCGCCTGGGGTATTTCAACAGATATCACTACCGGTCCCAAGCCCGGATAAAGCAGAAGGGTTTAGGTGTCAGGCCCTAGCCCTTTGAAAACCTCATTACCTCTAGAAATCTCATTCAGAGGCCTCCGAACCCGGAAAGTTTTACATGGAAATCGACAAAGCAATGAAATCGGATAATGACTTTTAAATGTTTCAATGTAAAAGTATGGAATAACAAAACCCAGCGAGTAATCAAAGAAATCAGGAGTGTGTCGATGGATATAGCAGTAATATCAGAAACTGAAAAGAAATAAATGAAAACGAAAATAAAGTACCTCCTCCTGTGCAATGTTGTTAAACAAGATAAACGAGCGAAAGCTGGAATTGGAGTAGTGATACACAACAAGTGCACAAGAGCGAGTAAAGATAGGAACCCAGTGAACGAGAGTATCATTGCACTTGAAATTTCATTACAAAATTAGACCTGTAGCAATTATAGTAGTGTATGCACCAAGAGACATGTAGGATATGAAAATGTGCTTTTTGACGAGCCTCTATTTCTCGACCGAAATAAAAAGGTAGAATACTAAACGAAATAATAATTATGGGAGATTTTAATTCCTGAGTGGAAAAAAGAAGAAATTTCAAAATTACAGGAAGATACGGGGAAGATATTGATGATGACAATGAGCAAAGGCTACCAGATATTTGGCATGAATTCTCAATGAAAATTCTCAGTGGTCACTTTCAACGCAAGGATGTTTATACTTATACCTGGGCAAGGTCGAGTTTTGGACAGAAATCCATACAAGATTGCATAGTAAGCAAACAAATTTCGTCAATGCATCCCTTGGATGGAAAAGTTTTCAGAGTAGCAGAGTGCGGCTCTGATCATTTTTGCGTAAAAGGAAAATTCTATTTTACATAATAGTATGGAAATATAAAACATCACGTTTCGGAAGAAGAAGAAGAAAGAACAAATATGACGGAACCAACTTACAACACTGATAGCCGCATATATGAAGGAACCACATTTCTATATAAATTAAGACTTGCTAACAAATTACAACAAACTCGAGAAGTAAGTGCGAACGACATATATGATGGGTTGAAATGGAAAGTCAAATAAGCAGCCCAAGAAACGGGGCTGCTGTGTATCTTATATATACCAACTTATTTCAGCTGTAAAATAGCACTGAACTATAAGCTATGAAGTACCGATAACGTTTTATTAACAAGAAAAACTTAATAACTGGAATTACAATGAGCTGACAGATTTAGAAATTCAAAAAATGATTGACATAAATGTAGATAGGGAGCTGCGACAATCATTTTAAAATCCATGACCACTCTTGACCAAGGTTATTTTTGATATCACGGTTATACATTAGCCTGTGAAAATTGTTATTAAAAGTACTTACTGGTGGACTTCATGATTACACAGTAATTATTAAATGAACAGGTTCCCTTAAATGTAGAACATCTGAGTGTTTGCATTTACATTTCTTCGATAATCGATCCGATAAGGTTTAATATATCCTATTTACGTAATATTCTGTGAAAATAAAGTTATCTGAAAACGGATCAGTTAACTCTATTTAAAAGAAATCAAAGTTTAAATATTTGTTATCAACTTGTAAACTTGATTCTAAATTTAATATCATTCAATCAAACGTTCGTCTGTTTGGCAGTCTGAGAATTAATCATAAAAGTATGTTATGGCAGTGAGAGCTGCAAATTTAGTGTTCTGCTTTTTCTGGGTAGCTCCGTGAAAATTCCTGTTTCTAGCAATCGAAATGTATGTAATGGATCATAATGGATGTGTAATATTCAAATCAGTATATTTATTTTATTATTATATTTTCACAAATGTTTACATATTGTTAAACGATTACATTTCTTCAACTCTTTAGTTAGTTTTGGCATGTTCCAGGAATGCAGAAGCGCTCGGTGTCGTTCCAGTAATAACCATCCAAACAACTAACGACATAGCTAACATCTTTCAAGCATTGTATGAATTTCGTGCAATCTTCAGCGTACCCCAGCAAAGTCCCATCTTGTTGACCAACGCAAGCATCTGCAAATATAATTTTTTGCAACTCAATATAATGTTGTACTGTTCCGTGACGTTGAAACGTTTCATACGCCTCCGCCCTATGTTTCAAGTAAAGAAGAAATAAGTGGAGTGTTTGCAGTACTTACCATCGGAGCGAACGACGAGTATTACTGAAATTAAATTGTTTATTTAAAATATTCATTAAAAATATCGGGAATGACATACCGTACAGAAGTAAAACTAAAAGTGGAAACCAGTGAACTGAAACGCAAGTGAATAATTAATTACAATATTAATACATTAATTACAAGTTAATTTAATTTTGCTTACTTTTCGAAAACATCTTTTCTTGATTAAAAGTAAGCAGCGTACCGTATGGAAATTGGAAATCAATTAAAAACAATTATGGTTTAATTCAGTTACTTCTACTTCACAAGCTTATTAAGTACCTGAGAAAAATTAAAAATAGGCGATATGAGGAGAGGTGATAAGAATGAAGATGAGGAGATTCTATAAAGATAAATGGACTAACGTTCTTAAGTCTTATATTATCAAGAAATGAAACAGAAAATGATAACTAAAATATTGATTTAATAAGTAATTAGTAATTACCGTTTTTGCAAATGTATATGAGATAAATTCGTTATACTGAAGAAACGGAAAAGGAGCAAAAAACCAGTGTCGCTATATATAAATGCTTTAATCTTTTATAAGATTAATGTGAAATGTATTAGCTCTTTTTAAAGGAAATAGGGACTTGAAAAAAAACCTTGATTATTGAAAAAAAGATACTTATATTATTTATCAGGCAACATTGATATAACTCATGGCCGTTTAAATAAATAAATTTTGTAACGAGGAGGATTTGATTGGATAAGCAATGGAAAATTACTCATTTAATCATACTGGGTTCTGCTTTTTTAAGCAGAGGAAATATTTACCTTAGAACGCCATCGAATTTTACTATTTTATATTACACGGTGGTTCGAACAATTTTATCCTGAGAAGTCAGCATTTAAGCAAGCAAGAAATTTTATATATGGGGTGAGCCAATATATTTTTTATATGGACAGTAAAAAATTACGAGTTGTTTTGGAAATGGAATTTTTCCATTTGTGAGCAAGTATAGCAAATGTTGATTTTTTTTAAGATTTCAGATATGTATTGTATGTGAAAAAATAAGATTCAATTTTTCTATTGGGCGCCATTCAAAATAGCTGGTAAAAAAGTTCCAAGCTGAATATTTCATAAATGAATAAAACTAATATAAATCCAACACCTAAATATTCAGACAAAGAATAGTATAGAGATGCACCTTTTCTACTTTTAAAGATTGCAGCCCTTATTTTTAAGACTGAAGATAATATTTTAAACCATTTTCAATATAAAAAAAATTGTTACCTTGCATATTTGGTTTTTAAATGTAGTATGTTCGAACGACATTGAAACGTAAAATTGAAGTAGTTGTAAGATTTTGTCTCGTACGACTTCAAAATTTATATTAATTAAGTAAATCTGTATCGATCTACTTATTCTACTAATGCTATCATCCCCTGTTTATAAGAGAAGTAATTTTTTTTCAACTGACAATTATATTATGTATCACACATTTCCTTATACTCGGTCCAGTTTGAGAAAATGTCAAAAAATTAGTTCACGTTTTTGGAAAACTTTCAAGAAACTAATTTTTTTGAGGATGACACCCGTACTTCGTTCTACTTTTACATTCAAAAAGAAGCCAAATTAATCAGACTTAAATTTTTTTTGAAAATAATAATTGTCGACTATTTTTATCTGAAAATCCGAAAGAACGACAAACTTAATATCCAAGTATATTAAGGTTTTAAAAATTTGATATCCTTCACCTTGAAAAATAGAACATATTTGTAAGTACTTAAAAAAAATCTGTTTTCTATCGCAGATATAGACATTCAGAGTACTTTTATGTTTATCACAGAAATGGAAAGAGAGAGAAATTCAATATTCTGGACGAAGTTGTTTCACCACTTTTATGTTGTACCCATTTGTCTTAAAGATTATTTCCTAGGACATGTTTTTCGAGACGTTCTGTGTGATCGATTAGAATTTTGACTTTGTTAAGGGTGATATTTGAATGTGAAATTTTCCGCTCTTTAGGATTCTCGTGTCAAAAGAATGTTTGTACTTAAAAAAAAAAGATTTAATTTTGAAATTTCTTTGAAAGTCACAAGAAGTTCAGATCCAAGATTTCCATCGGATGTCATCCCCTGCCTCCTACAATTTTTGCCTGAAACATTTTATTAAGGTACTTATTTTCGATAAGTTCCTATAAATGTTTTTCCGTAGCTGCGAATTGCCTTTTTAAACAGTTTTATTTTACAAAATGCTGTAATTATCATTATGCATAAGAAGGGCGACATTGCAGATCTGAGAAATTATCGACCGATCAGTTTGCTGTCCCATGTATACAAGCTAGTCATGGCAATAATCACAAAAAGGCTAACCAACAAACTCGACAGTTATCAACCCTGTGAGCAGGCTGGTTTTCGGTCTGGCTCTGGCACGAACGATCACAAGTGATAAAATCCCTAATAGAAAAATGTGTAGGATACAACATACCACTAGTACTGACCTTTGTAGACTATGAAAAGGCGTTTGATACTGTGGACCAGCGCAAGCTATTACTGGCCCTAGCGGACTGTCGTATCGATCATCGTTATATAACACTCATGAAAAACATTTATGACACTGCCACAGGCCATGTTAGACTACATGCCGATACCGACAAATATAATATAAATCGTGGAATTCGACATGGCGATACAATCTCCACTAAATTATTTACTACATTGCTACAGTATATGTGCAAACGGATAGATTGGGAGAATATGGGTATTAATGCCAATGGCGAAAATCTCAGCCACCTCAGATTCGCCGATGATATAGTTTTAATTTCACATAGTACTGATAAAACCACAACATTTCTTGAAAGACTATCAAGCATCAGGTCACATTGGGCTAAAAATCAATACTATATCAAAGACCCAATTTATGACTAATCTAGTAGTATCTAGAAAAATACCTTTATGTGACACTGAAATACAGCAAGTGACGTCCTATAAATACTTAGGCCATGAAATTCGCATAGGGCGTGATAACCAGACCTGTGAAATTTTCAGGAGATTAGGCTTGGCATGGGCAGCATTTGGCAATCTCAGAGATTCATTTAGGTCTTACCTTCCTATATGTCTGAAGCTTAAGCTTTATAACCAATGTGTCCTGCCTGTCATGACGTACGGAGCCGAAACCCTAACACTAACCAAAAAGTCTATTAATAAAATACGAACAACACAGGCAGCAATGGAAAGATCAATCCTGGGAATTTCGCTTAGAGATAGGATACCTAATAGAGAAATACGGCGACGGACAGGAGTTACAGATGCAGTAAAGAAAATAACTTCTTTAAAATGGAACTGGGCGGGGCACGTTGCAAGAATTAAAGATGAATGATGGACTAAGAAGATTATCGAGTGGAGGCCAAGACAAGAGGCATATCGAAGTAGAGGGCGACCCACAACAAGATGGACGGATGACATAAAGAAAATCAGGACGAACTGGATGCAAGCTGCACAGAATGGGGAAGAGTGGCAGAATTTGCGGGAGGCCTATGTTCAGCAGTGGACGTTATAACAGGCTTAAGGTACGATCAGAGTGCGAGCGACCGGCGACGCGACGCGATAGCGATGCGACGAGCGACGAGCGGCGCGACAGCGACGCGATTAGTTAATTCAGACTGGTAGCGATAGGAACACGACTAAATAGCGTTGAATGTCAAATTTTTCAGTATCAAAATGAATTCGATGAGAGCACAATGGGCTGTTCGTTTCCTCTGTTTAGAAGCGCCCTATTTGTTGAGGCAAAGAAGCAAACGTGGAATTCACCCTGTAAACAAGGAAAGACATGTATTTGGGGAATTTCACCATTTATATAAAAAATTGAGAATGTATCCGGAACGATTTTGGAATTATTTAAAAATGTCAGTCCAAACTTTTGATCATTTAGTGGAAAAAGTTGGTCCTTTCCTGGAAAAAAAAGTAACAAATTTTGTTCGGAAAAGGTACATTACACCTACGGAACGACTTGTGATGACTATAAGGTAAGAAAAAGCAATTTTTTGGGATAAGTAGTTGATATGTTTATAAAAATTAATGGCTAAACTTACTAACGAACACTGATTGGTGTGGAATTCATTATTGGTATCGAGAAAATAGTTGGTGTTCTGAAGCAGGTTCTTGAGATGAAAATTTCTGCGGTATTACAAGCTTTAGTGTAATTAAGAGTTCTGTTTCGGGTATCAGGGAAGTTTACTGATCGTTCTTCAGGTGGTCATATCTCGTTCCGTGTCATTTCATCAATAATAATTTGTTGTATTTTATTTCTAACTTTTAGTTTTTGAAGAGGCTGAAATTTTTCCATGTACTGAATGAGACTTTTAAAAAAATGCAAATCCTCAGACTGTTGAGCAGGAACATCTTGTTCCAGTGTTTGGGTCTCTAATTTTTTTCGTTCTATTTCAAGAAATCGGTCGTCCCTAGTATCAGAACACCTTTTTCTCTTTAAACTTTTGGAAGAAGCCACCAACGCTGGTCTAAAAGTAGAGGAAGTAGTAAGGGGGTTGCTTAACGATTCTAATGAAATGTTCGTATCTGGAGATCGGGACTCGATGTTTAACTCCAGATCTGATAATTCATTTTCCTATTGATCCAATAACTCATTGGTATTGTCGAGTAAAGATATATTTCCTTGTTTGGTGGCCGGTGCCATTACGTCTTTAAGAAAAGATATCATTTCAAAGTATTGCCAAGCAGATTTATAATTGCTGGCACCGTCCCCAGAGCGGGAATTTGGAATTTTTCTGAGTCCCGGCGATATGTATCTTTTTTGTTTTTCCATCGGGCAGTGACAGCATTCTCTAAAATGAAAAAAATAGTTTTTTTTAAATAATTCTCAGATTCCCAATTTTTTTCAGATTTTTTGTCACGGGGACAGCTTATAAACATTTGGGATATGAATTTAGAATGGGATATTCGACTGTCTCCGAGATTGTGAGAGAAACTTGCGCTATCATTTGGGATAAAATTCAGGAGGATTACATGCCATTTCCCAATGAACAGCGATGGCAAGAAATAATAGCAGATTATAGGTTCCTTTCGAACTTCCCTAACTGTATCGGATCGATTGATGGGAAGCACTGTCAGATAAAATGTCCTCCCCACAGTGGAACAACGTACTTAAACTACTTGAAGTATTATTCTATTGGATTACAAGGCGTAGCCGATGCCAGAAAAAAATTTATTGCTATTGAAGTGGGAGCCAAAGGATCTGAAAGTGACGGTGGAGTTTTCCAATCTTCCACACTCTACAGTCTGTTAGAGGCCAATCGATTAAATGTGCCACCAGATCAAGAATTACCAAACTCTAATATTATTGTGCCAAATGTCATAATCGGTGATGAGGCATATCCTTTAAAAACCTATCTTATGAGGCCATGTTCACGACCAAGGAATGGTATTTTGGATAAAGAAAAGCAGCTATTCAATGACCGCCTTTCAAGAGCACGAAAATGTATCGAAAATGCCTTTGGTTTATTGTACCAAAAATTTCGCATTTTTGATAGCAGTATTTCACTGAAAGAACAAACGGCAATAGATGCTATCAGGTGCGCATGCATTCTTCACATTACATTATGCACTTTGATGGAGATATTGACGTGGACAGCAATATCGGCCAGAAACAACTTAATAGCAACAACAATAATGACTCCTTGGCCAGAATCGTTTCGGAACAATAGAGCATCCAACAGAGCAATAGAAGTTCGAAATACATTTAAACAATATTTTGTGGACGAGAATATTATCTTGTAATATCATGTTCCATATATACTTTTTTCCAGAATTAATTTCTTGTTTTTGAATAAATTCGCTAAATAATTAAGTGGAAAATATACTTACTTGATAAATGTAAAATCTCCCCGACTTCTGTTAACAATTTATCTTTTCAATTTTTGGTTTTATAAGCGTGAAGTTTCGTATTCCATAATGGTGGTCTGCACTGAATTTCTGCAATAAGAATCTCCGTGATGTCTTCACCGCTGGAGGTCATCTTGGCAAATAAGTTTACTCGTCGCACGTAGTCGCTCCAAAAAAAAAGAATCAGTTTGTTTACGTCGCCGTCGCTCGGCTGTCGCTAAGCTCGTCGTTGCCACGTCGCTGGTCGCTATCACTCTGAACGTTTGCATTTGGTTACACAATATCGTTCCGTTCTGCGGCGTCGCTCGTCGCATCGCTATCGCGTCGCGTCGCCGGTCGCTCGCACTCTGATCGTACCTTTATGGATGATGATAATGATGATGATGATTTTACAAAATTTAGAAAATATAAGGTGTGTTTAAAACCAAGTTAAAAGTTATACTGGCTTCTCCCACTCAACTTGCTTTAATTATAATGTATAATGAATAACCTGACTTTTGCTCTGTTACGTATCTTCTTTGGAAGATTACTCATGAGTTGATTAAAATGGAACACCCGGTATATAACATTAGAATAACATTACTAATTCACTCTGCGACGAGTAAACCGTATTTACAATATTATTTCAACTGGAAGGAGTTTATAGACTATTGTTGTGCACTTTTACCTACCACAAGGAAGATGTCTATGAACAAAAATGACAAAATACCTGCTTTAGGTGCGCCACTGCTGGCTGCAACAATTTTGGGAAACCCCTTTGAGCAATGTTTACCGAAAGGCAAGCAGTTCAACTGAAATGTTGCACCCTGGAAACTGAATGTTAAAAATTTTCTATTGCGCCTCAATCCGGACCGAAAAACAGGCTCATTTAGATCAAACGTATCTGTATAAAAACCTTCATGTAAGAGTTTGCCTATCTTTACTTGATCTATTAACAAAAAATAATCGAATCTCAAGAATGGGTTTAAAGGATTTAAGGTCAAATGTAAAATTTGAAGCTGAAAACGGCTCTGAAAGTCAGCTCGCTGTAGGTTTGTCGGACTCCTCAGCTCTCCTATCAGGTTCCCTGAGAACCACGACGAGAAGGCCTTTGGAAATTTAAATTATACCTGGGTGTTGCCTTGAGTTTAGCACGGACCTGCTTAAGATCTTCACTAGTTCTCCATAAATATCTATGTGCGTTCACACGCTCTCCTAAATCCTGCCCAAATAACCAGCTGTGTACTGCGGCGGCAGTGTGTTTCTCCTTTATATTCTTGTTCTGACTGGGAACTGATAAATCTTACACAGTAATGGATAACGACTAGTACACATCCTAAAGAAATAATAACATTAACCTGTCATTCAAAGGGGATAGGAACAGTGAACTATTCTACTCGTATAAAAAGTATGTACTCCTCTTTCGTCCTATTTTAAAAATAGCCTAAATGAAAGTATGTGTTAAAAGAAGGGATCTACACTACGCTATGGAAAAATTTTAGTATCATGTCTGCCTATCTTCCCTGATCAAGCATTATAACCAACAATATATTTTTATTGTGCTCAATACTTGAGTGACTGTGTGTGTGGCACAAAATTGCTTTGAAATTTCCTACTGTATCCATATAGTATACAACCTGATATTTGACCTCACTCTGTTAATTGCATCCAATCAAATTTTTTAATCTAATTTGAGATTATAATAGACACCTGATGCTTGAGCCCTTACAAGTGTATAGATACCAACAACCTAATTCAGGAAATTCCATCCCCTTATAACTTCCCTCTTTAATTACACCAATATTATTACTAACTTGGTCAGTAATCAATTCCCCACTATTAAACACTTAAAGACGAAGCTTCCCTATCTCACCCACTCGAAGAATTCTTTGCAAAACAGCACGCTTTGAAAATTTCAGAGAATGCCTTTTCAATCAGTACAATCAGTTCACGTGTGCAATTATAACAATTTAATTTTTAAGAGATTTCTTTGGAAAATCCTCTCGTGATGAAGCGTTTCCTCCAATTGGCACATTTATCTGTGTCGAATCAGATTAACTCAACAACAAATATAAAATAGATAAGAGAGGAATCATCTTCCATTACATACAAATTTACCTGAGCCGCTGAGAAGTCTCTATCAATATGATCTCCAAAAGTAAGTAAGAAATATTAGTGTTCGTAAATGTTTTTAAATGAAGGTGTGTTGTTAGGATCAACTTTTTAATTAAAGAAATGTGCTAGGAGATATTTTTGGTAAATTAATTTGTTTGAATGGAAATAGTTGTGGATACACTTTTCTATCGATATCTTTAAAACCTTACAAACCGTTCAAGACAGAAGCACCAACTGATCCTTATATATTGTCCGTACATAATGTACGTCTGTATATTTATTAATAGAGGGAACGATGGTAATATGTAACTATATTATATTTAATATGATGTACCACGTAAAGTTTTGCCCGGGTTTTTTACCCATTACGTAACATTAACCTTAAGCAACTTTTTCTATGCAAATGAAATAAAAGTGGTTTTCAAATAAAAAATACGATTAACTGGTATCAATATCTCAAGTACTTATTTGATATACACTTGTACCAATAATCCTTGAATTTAAGATTAAATAACATTTCAAAACTAATGTAAATTTGGAACATGTAATTGAATGAAATCGATGTGAAATTTTTTTAATAATATCAAAATTTAATTTTTATAGGTTTCTTCGTTGTTTCAGCGATAGTTCTCGTTATAGCTGGTAAGTATAATCAAAATATAGTTATGTAGTTCGGAAGGCAGCGACACATTTGATTGTCGAATGTAGACAAGCTTCATATTAATTTGACATATTGTGTATGAAATATTAAAACAAAGTCCTAGAGGTCCTTCATCCCATAATCAGAACAGGGGATGGTAGTTGGAAGTTATTTAAAAAAAAATTAATTGGTTATCCTTTAAATTTCCGAACTTAACAGTTTATAATAAAAACAATAGGGAAAAGAGTCCCTTGCTGAGATTTACAACAAAGCACGTTTTTCGGTCACTGTTTTCCGGACTATTAAATTAGAGTGGCATTGAAGGACTTAGTTTTGCTCCAATTCCTTCAGTGTCATTTGGCATTAATAACTTAATGACATTTTCCTTTTTCTCTTTTCAGTTTTAACGTGTTATGCTGATGGTAAGTTAAATATATTTTGGAAAGGTACCTGAAGTTGCGCAAATTATTTAATGATAACAACAAATAATTCAAGGTAGTTTCGTACTCTGTACGTTTCAAATATATTTTGTGTTTTGTGGGAGTTGTGGGAATAGTGCCCTTCCCAGGTAAGTTACGAACTGTAAGTATCCTAATTAATGAAATATTTAATCATAATTGTTACAGCCTTCATTTTTAGCTATTACTCAGAATCATAAAGCTCGTAGTCCTACTGTTTGTTGAATTTCAATAAAACCAGAAAACTTTAGCTTCTTGCAATAAATTTATGTTATAGAAGATTTAAGGTTTGATGTTGCAAGAACATGTTATTATATCTAGTTCTAATACAACAATTGTTGGATTGCCTAGTTAGTTCTATGTTAGGCCAATACATTTAGGGGATTTAAATGTGTCGGGCTAGATCTTAATCTTGCTTCCTCATCTGCCGCTTTCATATTCTGCAACTTCTCCATTAACAAATTCCAGTTCTCCTCCCTGTATTGCGACCTTTCTTTCAGATACGTGGACTCCCGACCCGACCTGCCCCTATCCCTCGGATGACCGTACCTATTACTACGACCCAGCGAATTGTTCCACTTACTACGTCTGCTACGAAGGGGAGAAGAACCTGCTGGAATGTCCCCCGGGGATGTACTGGAATCATTTAGCAGAGTATTGCGATGATCTGGATCATGTCGATTGTAGTAAGGATAAACAGGCAGTATTTTTTGACAGTTCTTTCCACGATCTAATCCACTGAAAAGTTAATTGCATCAATGCAGATGGTCTGATGTGTTTCAGGTTCAGTTATTTTTCATAACGCTTCCTTTGGTACCCTTAACCAACAGTGGTATTGGAAATAGTTATTTATTTTGAATTAATGGTAGTACTTCAGTCTTCCAAGCAATCAGTGTTAATTATATTATGACAGTTTGCTTCATTTTATTTTAGTAGGTTATGTACACAGAATCTCTAAATTGTTCTCTGATAAGACTAACACAAGTAGGCTTAGAAGTGTACTTTCAAGTACTTTGTGACCCACGGTAGCGAATATGAATTGAAATTTCATCTTCTGGACTTTGACACCATAGTTCTTTGGAAACTGGTAAATTCCAAATAGAAGTCAAATCGAATATATATGAATATATTGCGACCTATAGACAGTTTTTCGGAATAACTTATGGATTCTTTTAGTTATTGAACAAACTAAAAAATATATTGAGGAGACTTTTCAGTAATACAATTTATAACGAAATAAAAATTGCCAGGGTAGCGGGCCAATCTTCAAAAAGCATCGGTTTTCTGGAACATTCAACCAAAAATAAAACAAAATTAGAAACTAAGCAAATTTAATTTCGGAGATAAAAACAGTCGGTGTTGACTAAGTTAATAGTTAGAAGTTAATAGAAGTTAACTAAATTTTTTCATTGAATATCAAATTCGGTAAACTACGAAACCATTCGACAATTTATACCAATACTGAATTAATATTCGTACGTACAAATTAACAGCATAACATAAAACTTGGCAAGAGGTTTAAAAAGTTTATGACGTGATACTAAGGATAATCAAGTTTTTTCAAATATATTTAAGCTGTATTCAGCATACAATTCGTTAAACTTCTCACAAAAATACGCATTAATTTAAAGAAAATCACCGTCATAATTGAAAATAGTTAGATAAGGCCATTTTATGTTTTTTTTTTTAATTTCCCAAATATTTTGACACCTAAATATCACTACAAATTTTAATTCTCAAAATACGCGACATTAGTAATGAGTAATGACTTATGACGTAGGACATTTGGCAGAGGGGGTGGTAACTGATGGCAACTATTTATGCACTTTTTTTCTCATGGAAATTAACATGCTGGACATATTCAAGCAGCTGATAGTCTAGGTAAACAAAATTTCTCAAGCTCAGCTGTGAAAAACACTAAATGTTGAAATATGTAGTTTTATTGAATATAAAAGAATACATGAAGCGTTATGAAGGAAGGAAGAAATATGTGATTAATTACGGAGGTGACATTTCACTCTAAATTTGTCAAATTTGTAAAAATCAAAATATGACATCGACAATTTGTAAACCAACCAGAAGCGACTACGACACAACATCTAAGCGTCGCTTCTCTCTTCTGTCAGGTTTTCACGCCCACGCCTCTTAGTATTGTGCATCTCATTGTTTCACTAACTGTCATTGTCCTAATGTCTGAGAGATGGCAACAAAGTTTAATTGCAGTGAAACATCACCTCCGAAACAAGTTCCCTTTTCCTTTCTTCCTCTATAACGTGTCATGTATTCAGTTATATACAAGAAAATTACTGCTGATAATTAAGAAATTTTATATACGTAAATTACCAGCCGCATGAAAATTTCTCCATGTTAATTTCCATAAGAAAATGGTATATTAAAGTATGAGTGGATATTATGCTCTTAAAGCTTTAAGCTCGAAATAGAGCAAGTGCTTGAAAGAGCAGTTATCCACGAATACTTTCGCGATTTTTTTTTATTGGTACCATTTTTTATACCAAAACTAAATGCATACCCAATATGATTAATTTGAATGACACTCGGGACGCTTCGTGACGGCCCGTCGCACGTCGTGCCACCAATCGGCTTGTCCCGCTACGGCCAAAAACGTTCTGTCATTGGTTGATATGGCCGTTGATGATACGTTTCCATGGCGACTTTAAAACACACGCGTGCGAAAAAGCCCGATTTACGCACGGCAAAGCATGTTTTAAATAGGCAAAATAGCGTACCAATAAAAAAAAATAGTGTAAAAACAGTTGCTATGGGTTCCCATCCCCTCTACAAATACTTACGTCACACTAATGTCGCGTGTATACCATGATATCAAAAAATTACCTTGGTCAAGGGTGGTCATTGATTTTAAAATGATTGTCGCAGCTCCCACCCTACATTTATGTCAATCATTTTTAAGTGTCAAAATCTGTCAAGTCATTGTGCTAAATTTTTCTAATCCTACGCAGTTTTGGAAATGTGGCTCTCACCACACAACACATAATTTACTTGATTGAAGCCCACCTATTTGCGAACGAGTGTGCTAGTTAATGGAATTTGGGTAAGCATGTAACATATTTGTAAGTTATTGATGTTGTTAGTGTAGCTTGATAATGACAGTATTATTTCAAAAGAATGATTTAAGCTAAGACAACCGTTTTACATTCCATGGCAACCCTTGTCCTAGATAATTTTTTCAAATGTCTCGAGGTTCGAGGTAAGAATAATATACACAACTAGAACTTATAAATTTGGGAAAGTGACGGAAGGCTTGCTGTGCGCTGAATCTGATAAATTCAATCATAGATAGATATGTGACCGACACTTTGTACTACTGAACCGATCTGCCGTCACATCCAGAATATGTTTTCAGCTAGGGAGTCCACGACCCCGACGAAACCAACTACGTTGTTCCCACCATCGACCGTCAATCCCGGTTCGACGACTGAAGGTAATATTTCGACGGGCCGAGAGATTGTCAGTGTTAAAAAGCCTTAAGAGATTTTATCCCGATCCTTTCGTTTTAGGCAATATTTGTTCCGGAGTAGGAGACGGCACGTTCCTGAACCACCCGACAGATTGCCACAAGTACATCGAGTGCGTCAACGGTTCACCGGACATTTTCGACTGTCCGCCCGGTACAGCGTGGGACGAGAGCATCCTGACTTGTGACGAAAGCATCACGTGTTAAATACCAAGTGGAGAATCAATAGAGAATGTAGACGGGGATTTCGATTGAATAAATATATCCGTTAGATGGAATGGTTTGATTTAGCGATGTACCAGGAGGAGGACGTACGTTGGGCAGCGTTCACATGTACTATGGGACTATTCAAGCTAACGCCGGTTCTCTCAGTCTTGTCAATTCGATACTTAGAACTAACAATTCTCATACTGAAAAACTAAGAGTACGATATTCAACATCAGAATCTACCAACTCTATTAATAGAAACTTTCACGTTTCAATATGCTTATTGCTACAGCTTCAGGCACTTTTCCATTTTAAAATTTACCCTTCTCCTTGATGTGCTGAATTTTGTTATTAGATGACCATGACCCGTTCTGTCCGTATCCCTCCGACGAAATAACGTACTACCCTTTCCCGGGGGATTGCAGTCAGTACATAGAATGCTACGAAGGTTACAAGTACTACATGAAGTGTCCTTCGGACCTGTACTGGAACCAGGCGGTCAGCAATTGCGACTACGAATGCAGTAAGTATTCGTAATTTCCACATTGGCAAATGACGAGTTTATCTTTACTTGAATTTTAGATACGTCTGAAGTACCTAGCGAGGGCACCACCACACCGCGTAAGTACTATGACACCATTTGTAGATAAAGAAACCTGCACTTACTTGAAGTGTGATTGATATTTCTCATGATAGATGGCAATTACGATCCTGACTGTCCCGATAGTGGAACGTACTACTACCCTCACTATTCGAACTGCGAGAAATTTTATCAATGCAGGAACGGTTACAAGCTGATATTACATTGCACGTCAGGGTATGCTTATAGCAACATATTGAACACCTGCGATTTGAAGGAGCACGTAGACTGCAGCTGTAAGTACAATAT
Source organism: Cryptocephalus moraei (assembly GCA_946251905.1). Taxonomy (NCBI): domain Eukaryota; kingdom Metazoa; phylum Arthropoda; class Insecta; order Coleoptera; family Chrysomelidae; genus Cryptocephalus; species Cryptocephalus moraei. The sequence goes on along the minus strand of OX276462.1, from coordinate 18,769,483 downwards.
GTCTCAACTTTAAAAAGTGTGAAAACATTGTTAACACCTACATAAAAATATCTTAGATTTAAGAAATGATAACTGTGCCCATTTTCCATTCCCATTTCAGACACTACCAATTCTCCAGTAACTACCCAAGGTTCGCGTACCACTAGTAAGAATAAACCTGAATTTATTTGGTAAGCAAAGAATAATTTTTGCTCTTTCGCAGTCGACTACAACAATTGTCCATCGACGGGTACAACTTACCTGCCAAATTTCGCCAACTGCAGCAAATTTTACGAGTGCAACGATGGAGAAAAGACCGAATTGTCCTGTCAATCTGATTACGCCTGGGACATATCACTGAGCACATGCGCCGAAAAAGAAAACGTCGACTGCGGCTGTAAGTACAAATGAAGTTATGTGGCTCTTGCTCTTCGAATATTGTTGAGAAAAACCCTACTCATTTAGGTTTATCTGCAATCCCTCTCTGTGGTAACATAACAGTCAATAATATAAAGGGTGTCTACAGTTGTCCACCTCGTTTCTCCACGAACTTCGCGGACTGCCTCTTTTCCATCTTCCTCTGGGACTCCAGTCAGTAACTTTAGCTATCCTTCGGTCCACATTTGCTCTTCTAACGCGACCGTATCACATTAATCTCTCCTCCTCTTCGTATTTTAGCACGTCTTATTCCACCTCCGTTCTTCGTTTTACTTCGTCGTTACTTATTTTGTCTAGTCTGGTTAATATACAGCTTCTTCGCGAAAATCCCATTTCCGTTGCCTTTATATTATTTTGGTATTTTTTATTTATCACTTAGTTTCCTGCCCAAAACGTCATTATATTCATTATGTTCCTTGCCATGATGATATATATATCCTTGTTTTTGTGTTTTAATGATATGCCTGTCCCACAAAACTGGGTTTAATTGTTTTATAAAATTCCTTATTAGATCAAGTCTGTTGTTCATTCCTTCATCTGTTGGTTCCTCATGAGAGGTCGTAAACTCCAAGTACTTAAATTTCTTAGTTCTCTCTATTCTAATATTTTCGTCAATTTGCAAATGACTTTCTCCTTCGTTTGTACGGTACGTACTAGATTTTGGATACGTTAACTTCAAGTCCGTCTTTATTGTACTATTCTAATAACTTCATTAGCATGTATCCCAAATCTTCATTATCTTGTGCAGCAATGAACTGATGGTCTGCGGATCTAAGTGTGTATAAATGATCATTTCTGATAGGTATCCTCATCCCCTCGCATTTCTTCTTCCACGGTTTAAGGGTTTGTTCTAGGAGTAGTTTAAATAACATAGGCGAAGTTGCGCATCCTTAAAGAAGTCCTTTTATTGTATGGAAATTTGTCGAGACTCTGTTTCCCACTATAATGGTTATTTGGTTTCCTTGATATAGATTTTTAAATATCTGGGTCATTTTAGCAGGTATTCTTATATCTCTCATTGCTCTCCATAGTCTCTCTCTAAGTACGGAGCGTTATGCCGTTTTTTAGGTCGATAAAGGCCAGACGTACAACTTGATTTTGAGCCACTTTTTTTTCAATCAACTGTTCCAGTGTGTATATGTGGTCGATGTCGAAGATCTGCCAGCAGTGAAATCTTCCTGGCTTTCTTCTATCTTGCCTCGCATCATTTTTTCTAATTGTTTCACTACCTTTCGAAATAACTTTCCTTTTGCCGCTATCACATATATTAATCTATAATTTTCGCATGTTGGACGGTCTCCTTTCTTATAAATCGATGGCATGTAGGCTTCCGTCCATCCTGCCGGTAGTTGTACTCCGTTTATCGCTTTTGTAAACTTAATATATATCACGCGGAACAGTTTATTTGATCCGTGTTTTATGAGTTCCAGTGGTATACCTGTAGTATAGTCAAGATGTGTGTTTGCTGCGAAAAATAGTTAGAAGGCTCGGAAAAATATAAGCGATAGCTCATTCGACGCGGAATTCAAAACTGAGAAACTGGTTTTGAGGATTTTTTCTGCTAAGAAAAATTGCAATTGTTATTAACAAAAAACGAAAAATAAAAACGTTCTTTCAATTTTTTGATGACAACTCAAAAACCATAAGATACAGAGGAATTCACAAAAAAGATCCTTAAAGAGGAGGAAATTGGTAATAAAAAAGTCCCACTCCCGGATTTCTATCTCTTATATTAATATTTTTAATTTGTTGCTGAAAGTAAGGCTCCACGCGACCGTTACGGCATGCGCTCGCCGCCTCTGAAGTGACTACGTCAAAGAAAATAATTTTTTAAGGTACTAACTGTTAGTTTAAAAATTTCAAACAAACTTTAGTGTATTCTACACACTTGAAGGAATAAAGTTCCGTTGCAGAAAAAATTTTAAATGCATTTTTCAAAAAGCTAGCCTATTGTTAATATACTAGTTATTCTCGTACGTCTTCATTGAAAGCAGGCTAAATGTTTAAATAAATTCACCATAAATATTTTGCTTCTTGGAGTCTGTTCTGTGAGTGTACTCAATAAGGAGACGTCATAAAATTATTTAAAATTTCTTTATTTAGTTTACAACCAACTTTTAAACTCAACAAAAAACGCAAATTCCCGAAATTGTATTTTTTTTTCCTCGTATATATTATGTTATGGCTGTTTTTATATTCAAACTAAGGATTACATAATTGTGGAAAAAAATACAGCTATTTGTTTAAGAATTGTTTATAAATAAACGGTTTAGTTTAATATCTTTGAAAATTCTTTTTTTACCATTCTATTGTTAGGATTAATTATGATTTTTAAAATAAAAAAATTTTCTTAAAAAATTTTGTTATAGTTTATAATCGTTTTTTAATGTTTCCATTATATAAATGATTAGTTAAGGAATAATTTTGTGTTTAAATATCATTATAAAAATCTCTTAATAGAATAAGAAAAAAAATATTTTTTCATTGATAATTTTATTGTTTATTAAGTTAACAATTTGTTATAAAACGTTTTTGAGTGTCGCAAACATACAAATACAAACATATGCAACAAAGTGAGGAAAAAAATAATAAAAAAAGTTTTTTATACAAAAAATTTTTGTTACGTCACTTTGTTGCATATCTTTGTTTTTGTAATTTTTAGTAGTAATAGAAAAAAAATATTGTGACACTCAAAAACGTTTTATAACAAATTCTTAACGTAATAAATAATGAAATTATCAGTGGAAAAAAAATTCTTTTTTCCTATTCTATTAAGGCATTTTTATAATGATTTTTGAACACAAAATTATTCCTTAACTAATTATTTAAATAATGAAAACATTAAAAAACGATAATAAACTATTACAACAATTTTTAAGAAATTTTTTTATTTTCAAAAATCATAATTAATTCTAAAAATAGAATGATAAAAAAAGAATTTTCAAAGATATTACACTAAACCGTTTATTTATAAACAATTCTTAAACAAATAGCCGTAAAAATGTTTTTCCACAATTATGTAATCCTTAGTTTGAATATAAAAACAGCCATAACATAATATATAAGAGAAAAAAAAACAGTTTCTGGATTTTGCGTTTTTTGTTGATTTTAAAAATTCGTTGTAAACTAAATAAAGAAATTTTAATAATTTTATGACGTCATCTTATTGAATACACTCATAGAAAGGACTCCAAGAAGCAAAATGTTTATGGAGAATTTATTTAAACATTTAGCTTGCTTTCAATGAAGACGGAAGTACGAAAATAACTAGTATATTAACAATAGGCTAGCTTTTTGAAAAATGCATTTAAATTTTTTTCTCTAACGGGACGTTATTCCTTCAAGTGTACAGAATACACTAAAGTGTGTTTGAAATTTTTAAACTAATACTTAGTACCTTAAAAAATTATTTTCTATGACGTAGCCGCTTCAGAGGCGGCGAGCGCATGTCGTAACGGTCGCGTGGAGCCTTACTTTCAGCAACAAATTAAAAATATAAAAATAAGAGATAGAAATCCGCAAGTCGGGACTTTTTTATCGCCCATTTCCTCCTCTTTAAGGATCTTTTCTGCGAATTCCTCTATCTCTTATGGTTTTTGAGTTGTCATCAAAAAATCGAAAGAGCGTTTTTATGTTTCGTTTTTTGTTAATAACAATTGCAATTTTTCTTAGCAGAAAAAATCCTCAAAACGTATTTCTCAGTTTTGCATTCCACGTCGAATGAGCTATCGCTTATGTTTTTCCGAGCCTTCTAACTATTTTTCGCAGCAAACACACATCTTGACTAGACTACTACAGGTCCTAGAGATTTATTGTTTTTTTAAAGATTTAATAGGTCTTGTACCTACTCATAATGTAAGCTCTGCGTCCTTGTGTACTGCGGTGGTGGTCTGTTCACCCATTTCCAAAAATTGTGGTGTGTGTTTGGTAGCAATTCTTTATAGTATTCTTCCTCCTGGTAATCCTTGATGGTGGTCAGTGGTACATTATTTTTAATGTTTGTGTTCAGTGTTTTCATAATACGCCAAGATTCTGAACTTCTAGTTCTACCGAGGTTATTTTCTACATTTTTGTGTTTCTTCCCATCTTTCATTTTTTCCTCCATAACCCTTCATTTGACCTCCCGGTTTTTTTCCTGGTGTCTCTTTCTGTTTTCTTCCGTTTTAGCAATTAGCCACTTCATATAGAGATTTTTTTAAATTATGTATGTCTTGGTTTTCCCGCTAAAACCAGTTTTGTAGTGCTTTATTGTTTCTTCTTATATTACAAGCGCTTCTTTTGCTGCTTCCTTGATACTCTTTTCATGTGCTGATATATTAATTCCAGGCTTTTGTATCTGAATTCTTCAAACTCCTGGTCCAGTCTTTTTTGGTGAAGGTCTTATATGGATTCTTTCCTTAATGGGTGCAGTTTGAATTTCTTTGGGGTTTCATATCTTTCCTATCCGATTTCTTTGCTGTTTTTGGTTTTCCAGTTCTTTTTGTTCTTCTGATTTTTCGAATTCCAAGGGTATTCCATTTTTGCGAATCGGAGGTAATAGTTGGTGCCACATAAGCCTCCCTCCCCTCTTAACACCGACATTCTTCACTTTTATTGTAGAATTATTTCTCACCATGAAGTAGTCTATAATGGATATGAGGTTTTTGTTGTTTGTATCCATGTGAACTTTTGGATTTCCTTGTGTATGTAAAACCCAGTCATTATTCTTAGATTATTCAGTTCGCACAGTTTTATCAGTTGTTTTTTTTCGTATCCATTGACTGTTTCTTCTTCGAATCTTTCGGCAGTTGGATCCGTTTCCCTCCTTCCTATTCGTCCGTTTAGATCTCCGGCTGTAATTTCCTCTCAGGTTGTTTTTAATTTCTTTAGTTCTGTTTGTAATCGCACTAAGAATCATTTCTTCTCTTCAATTGATCTGTCCACATTTAGTCCATATACCCCCTGAATTATTATTTTTCTTCCGTATATTACTATGCGAACTTTAACTATACTCTCGTTAATCGGCTCCCAATCCTGCATTTGTTGTATTAATTTCTTCTCCATAAACATGCTCCTCTCGGCTTAGGATCATTTTTCCTTATTAATTTCGCCCCAGCAGTAAAAGGCATCCTCTATTATTTCCCTTCCGTCCACTTTTCTCATTGTCTCGATGATTAGGTACCATTATATCGAGTTACGCTTTCTAGAATTCCTGTATTGCTTCGTAATCTATAGTTCGCCATTCTTGGAAGTTCCATGTTATTATCCTCATGCCTATTTCATTTCCTTTGTTTTTGCAGTATTCAAGATTTGAGAGAGGGTTAGATATTCTATCCGCAAAATTGCTACCCTGCCCCATTTCATTGACGCTTCCTCTATCGGAGGGGCTAATTCAATATAATAATTTAAAGCCGCGAAGGAGCAATATCAGCCAGATACACTGGATAGCTAACTAGATGTGAAGATATTTTATAGATTCTCAAGAACTTTGGGGAAATGAAATCACATTACACTTACTCATATATACTTAAACAAATTTCTTCGATATCAGCAATATCACTTGGTCTTTAAATATCTCTGTACAAAAAAGACTTTACTTGTTTCAGATACCACCCAAGGCCATGAAACGACTGCTCCTACCGAAGGCCCAAGAACCACTAGTAAGAATATAACCACATTTAACTAAAACCTTTCACCAAATTAACTTGTGTTATTTTCCAGTCGACTATAACAACTGTCCATCGACTGGAACAATTTATTTACCAAACTTCACTAACTGCAGTAAATTCTACGAGTGTAACGAGGGAGTAAAAACCGAGTTATCCTGTCAAGCAGATTACGCCTGGGATATTTCTCTGAGCAGTTGTGTTAGGAAGGAGGACGTTGATTGTAGCTGTAAGTAGCAGCAAAATAATAAATCCGACTTACCAATCGATAACAAATGTACATTGTATCTAAGGACAATAGTTTAGAGTTGCATGGCTACAGAAGTGTAAAACCTAAAATCCTGACTCTTGATTTTATTATTAGAATGAATACACCAATTTTATATTTTCTCGTTGATCATATTTGAATTTTTTTACTTCCAGACGTGACCGGCCAACCAGTAGCAACCACTACTACTCCTCAAATTGGTAAGTACCAAGATTTTATCTACTTAAATTTAAGAATAGTGATAGATGATATAGAGGCAGACAGTATTTTGTTAGCATTATTAGCGCCTTTTTTATTTCAATTAAATTACTGTTTTCAGACAGAACAACTACTGCCTACACTTCTAAAACATAAACCACAACAAAAACTACTACTGCCTCATGTAAATCAATAGTGTTTGAAAAAGACGTTCTAAGGGTCAATCCAAATTAACCATAAAATAAAGTATAACTGTTTTATGTTCATAGAATTTAACTTATACTCCGTACAGAGAGAAATCCGGTTACTAATGGGATTTTAACCCATTCAAAAATTTCAATAATGTCAGAAAGGTTTTACTAGAAAAAAGAGTTTTCTTTCTCCTCCCCCAGGCTACAGCCCTGATATCTTCAAAAGTTATAAGTATTTTGGCTAATCGGCCAACACTATATTTTCGCTATATCATGTATATGTAGATACACCTAAAAAATTGTTTTCAATATCAACAAACAGCAGTTGATATTTTAATATCTCCGTACAAAAACGATTTTATTTGTTCCATACACCACCCAAGGACCTGAAACGACTTCTCCTACCGATGGCCCAAGAACCACAAGTAAGAATACAGCCACATTCAACTGAAACCTTTCACCAAATTAACTATGTTATTTTTCAGTCGACTATAACAACTGTCCATCGACTGGAACAATATATTTGCCAAACTTCGCTAACTGCAGTAAATTCTACGACTGTAACGATGGTGTAAAAACCGAGTTATCCTGTCAAGCAGATTACGCTTGGGATATTTCTCTGAGCACCTGTGCTAAGAAGGAGGACGTTGATTGTAGCTGTAAGTAGCAGAAAAATAATAAATCCGACTTACCAATCTATAAAAAATGTACGTCGTATGTAAGAGTAACTTTTTTGAGTTGCATGGCTACAACAGTGCAAAACCGAAAATCGTGTCTGTTGATTGTATGATGAGAATGAATCACACCAATTTTGGCTTTTCTCGTTAGTCATATTTAAATTTTATTTACTTTCAGACGTTACCGGCCAACCGGTAGCAACCACCACTACTCCTGAAATTGGTAAGTTCCATGACTTTATCTACTTTTAAGTAAGTAGACAATTGCTTTGACTTTTTTCTTGAATTTCTATGACTTTTCTCAGATTTATTTAAGAAAAGTGGCAGATGATTTAGAGATGCAGACAGCATTTTCTTAGCATTATTAGCTGCTGTTGTGTTTCAATTAAATTATTAATTTCAGACAGGACAACTACTGCCTACACTTCGAATACCAAAACTACAACGAAAACAACTAGTGCCCCATGTAAGTCAATAATTTTAAAAACAACGTTTTTAGGGTTAATCCAAACTAACCGTAAAATAAAGTTTAACTGTGTATTATGATATTTGAAGAAAGTAACTTATACTCCATACAGAGAGAGATCCGGTTACTAATGGGATTTTAACACCCTGATAACGCCCTATTAGATGTATACTTTTGGTCATCATCAAACAAACTTCCACAATTCTCCAAGGCAAAATGCAAATTAAATATATTCTAGTCCTTGCTTTGAGTCATTCCCACTTCTGTTTGTATCACTAATTAACTGATCATGGACAACAAATCAAGTAACGTTTTGATATATTCACAGCTGATCATAAGTGTGCCAATAAACCCGATGGTACGCTTCTAGCAGTAGATGGTGATGATACCAAGTATATAGAATGTGCTAACGGAAGAGACATAATAATGAGCTGTGCTCCAGGGACCACTTTCGACGAAGCCGCTGGAATTTGTGACTGAACTGATTAAAAATTATTATTTTTTTGTATAATTTATAGAATATAAATAAAAATTATTTCAACGGTTTTGTTATGGTTTTTCTATTTTCTATTTTAGCCGTTATGTCCTAATTAACTTAAAAGTGGGGAATTTTGTAAATGACCAAATGATTTCCATTATCCGTAAAATTTTAACGTCTCCTGGACAACATGGTAATACCTGTAAACTGCATAACTATGCACATTGCTCTAATTTAAAAATGCTGGTTGCCTAACAATTACTCTCTTTGATTTCCGCCCTTTTTATTACCCTGACATTGATATACCTCCTCGTTTTTTGTTTCCCACCCACTTCACTTCTGCCAGTGTGAGCAAAAGATATGAATGCATGAACTTACGCAACTATGAAGGTGGAATTGATTTTAATTTTAACAAAGTAAACCCATGGGATATCTACCCATTTAATTTAATCCGCCATTTCATTTTAGAAAGATTTTATCTATGTTGGCTCGTGCGATGGTGTTGTTGATGTTTGTTGCTTTAGGATTAGTTTTATTTCTTGGTGATTTATTGTTATTAGGGCACAAAGAAAACTTCCTAAATGATGTGTACTTGGGTGTGGTACTTAAAATGAAAATTGAATCATTTAATTACGTTCTCTTTTGAAAAGTAAATATCACTTGATTTTTAATAACATGTAAAACACTAATAACGGGAACGGTGGAAATATTTCCTGACAGTGATACCAAATTGTATATATCTTCATTTAACAATTTAATTTGTAATGTTTAATGCACCTCAATTTTAATATTGTATCAAAATAAATTACTAATATTTTTTGTCTCATGTTTTGCATCTTTAGTATGCTGAACTATTAATATATACCTATCTATATCCTGTATAATTAGTATACATTTGTTTAATAGTATTTTTTATTTTGTTTTATTGCACAAACCGATACTCAATCAACTAATAGCAATTATCGAACCTGACTTTAGGCAAAGACAATAAAGGTTATAGACGGCTCGTGGGAGAAAATAGCGTTATTTTGACTGAGGGCCACGCGATGGCACTACTGGTTGTCGAAGGCAAATCAGTTATCGTTATAATATTCTCGCAGCACCGTCAGACACTTCGAATGTTAAAAATTGACTGCAGTGTTTCACGATTTACATTTTACGACATCGTGTACCGTCTGCTTGTTTCCATCTTTTCTCCTAACTTTGTCGGTGTCGGCAGCCTAATTGAAGTCAAAGGTTACAGGCGGCCGCCTTTATAGTAATAGCATAGTCGGGAAACCGGGTTTGTTTTGAAGGCGGGAATTTTTGTCATGTGAAAAAAATACAATATTTTTAAGGCAGGTTGTGTTGGCGTTTTCCTTCGTACATATTAAAGAATAAATAAATCGGATGTTCTATTAAATGTTTAATTTATTAATTAATATACTATTTAATCTTAGAATGATATTGGCCACCTAGGTTTTAACGCGAAATAATATGTACTTACTTTTAATTTTAATCTCGTTATAATAACTTATTCAAGTAGTGTACCAAATTTTAGCCAGCCAGACCCTTTGAAGACCCTTTGCAGTTAAATAAAATCGTTTTTAAAAATAGAAGAATACATCGGAAAAACATCGCATAAAAATTTCGATGTTATCTAATAATATTGAATAAATAAACATCGATATAAACATCGAACATCGAAATTAAAAATACATTGTGCGCATCACTTACAGGAGCGGTCCAAGTTTCAATAATTTTTTTCTGGTTCAAGTCCAGGTCTTGTTCAATATTATTTTAGCCAAATCCGTTTATTTAGTAAAAAACAAACACACACTTACGGGTGTTTTTCGACGTTATTGTCAATTAACTCGTCGTACGAGTTTCTAATCTAGACAGTTGGAAAGCTAGATAACCCACGAAAAAAAAATGCTCTACAAGCAATAAAAACCGAGTTAGCGTTATAAAAAATGACCAATTTTTTATACTAAAAAATGGGGGTGTTATAAGTTATGGATCCCCGGAAATTAAAAACCAACAAACTATTGGCTCTTACGTATGGTTTGCAATATGTTTGGAGTCCCTTGAACCCCCCAAATCGTATTCCGGCTATTTAACAAATAAAACCGCCGGGATAAACAAATTAACATAATATCTCAGCAACAAATTAACTTACAGAGTCTGGCGATTCGCCATTCGCTTTATTATTGAGAGAGAGCTACCTTTTATAACTATATTAACAAGAAAAAATACTTTTTTCTTATTTATTCTTAATATATTCTTATTTATTTATCTTATTTATTCTTTTTATAAATAAATATTTATAATATTCGTAACAATGAAATTGTAAAATATACTAATTTTATACAAAATTTAAAAAACAAAGACTGCTGCAAAAAATTAGCATTCAAATTGTAAAAAACTGTGATCATTGTATGTATTGAATTTATCCGTGATTTTCTAGGACGATGAAAAAATATTAACAAAAGGAGGTTGTCCAAGGACTCAAAGTTGGCCATGATAAGTCAAAGGAAGGAAAATTTATATGTCTTGCCAACACTTTTTTATACAAAAAGCAACCGGTTTCGACCTACTGTGAGGTCATCTTCAGGCGTACTAAAAAGAAACAAGAAACCACACTTAGCCAACACAACCGTAAAGTATCTTAAAATATCTTAAAATAACTTAAAATTTCTTAAAATGAAAAATGAAAATTGAAAAGACTTTACGGTTGTGTTGGCTGAGTGTGGTTTCTTGTTTCTTTTTAGTACGCCTGAAGATGACCTCACAGTAGGTCGAAACCGGTTGCGTTTTGTATAATAAAGTGTTGGCAAGACATAGAAGTTTTCCTTCCTTTGAAAAAATATTAATTTTAAAATAGTAATTATAAAACACAAAAATAATTGTATCGAATTTTCCAATTTTCCACGGCGATAAAAATATCGGGTGTTTTTTTAAATTTCACCTCATAGTAGGCTGTGGATAGTGTTTGTGAATGCGCCTTACTAAAAAAATGTCAAAATTGACATAACCTCACTTTTTTAATTATAATTGAAACTGCTCCAATCAGTTACTAGTGTCTTGAAAAAGACAGCTTGGTGAGCCGTCTTTTTCAAGACACTATTAACCGATTGAAGCAGTTTCAATTTTTACTAAAAAAGTGAGGTTATGTCAATTTTGACATTTTTTTAGTAAGGCGCATTCACAAACACTATCCACAGCCTACTATGAGGTGAAATTTAAAAAAACACCCGATAGGTTAGATGTTAATATTTCGTCGAGTTACAACAGAATAAAAAAATGAAGGTTCTAGGTTGCCTAGAAGCCGAGATATCGAAAAAAAATATAGCGCGTCCAACTACGACATCGTGGGCCTGGGCGAAAACCTTAACTTTAAAGGGCTACAACTTTTTTCAAGGTGAATGGATATTAAACCTATAAATCCTCTAATAAATTTAGGTCTTTATTTAAAATTGGTGAAAATTTCGGCTTTTAATATTTATAAAGATGATTTTTTTAAAAAATGTTGCTATCTCGGCTTCCATTCGCCGTAGAACCTTTTTTTTTAAATGAAAGAGTTTTTTTACCACCTTTTAATGCAATTTATTAAAAACGTGTGTAACAATAGATAAAAAAGTTATTCAATTTATGAAGTGAAGTGTTCTTGACAAACCCCAATACAAAAATAATCTTGATCAAACTGCCGACGTTTCGTTCAGTGTTCTGAACATAATCATGGCGCTGAAACTATGAATATGTTAAGTATTTCTTATACAACCAAAAAAATATCACTTACATGTCATCAAGATCAAATTTGACATGTTTGACATTTCATACTGTATATCAATTGTTTAAAAGGCCATTATAAATAATAGAAACCTATAAAATTGTGAACGCTAAATATTGTCAAAAATGTGTCAAAAGATGATGGATAAAATTTGTATACATATTTGTTTTGAAAATGTGATAGTTTTCATATGTTCATTTATTTGAATAATTTGTAATATGCTTGGGCAAAGTTATGAAAATCTTGTTGTCTGTTTACAATATTATCAGATGTTTTAATATGTACTGCCTCTTTGAATAATCTTTCAAACCAATTAGATTCACGCTCTAATATCGAAACATTTTCAAAATCGAAGTTGTGATTGTTTTCTATGGCATGTTCCACTAAACCGGAATGTGTTGAATTATTTTTAGTGATATTCAATTGATGTTGTTGTAATCTCTTTTTTATGTATTGTTGTGTTTCTCCAATATATACCTTAGGAGGGTTACAATCAGAACATGTGATCTGATATACTACGCAACTCTGGTTTTTTATAGGTGTTGGGTCTTTAATTTTGGAGAAAATGAGATTATTGAAAGAAGACAATGAATACCAAGCTGGATATATGTTTAGGGAGTTCAGGGTTTTGAAAGTGAAATTTTCTATGTTGTTATGGTACGCAATCCTCGCAACCTAAAAAATTCGTTCGATCTTGTCAACACAATAAACAATTTTGATTTCATACCTTACATGGACCACACATTCATATCATTAGATGTGGTATCCTTATATACTAACACTTCCATTGAAGTTGCATTAGATTATATATCTTCAAGATTCAACGAATTGACTACCACTATCACTCTAGACCTATTGTTTGAGATCATTAATTTCATCTTCGATTCCTCAGTTTTCTCCTTCAGAGGAAAAATGTATAAACAGATTTTTGGTTGTCCCATGGGTGGTCCTCTATCTCCGATTATTGCCAATCTAGTTTTGGTGGCACTCGAAGAAAAGATTCTTAAGAGTATAAACCCTGAATTACCACTATATTTCAGATACGTGGATGATACTTTACTCCTAGTACCCAATAATAACATTCATGAAATAATTAAAAAATTCAACAGTTTCCATCCGAAGATTCAGTTCACATGTGAGCTTCCTAATAATAACAACTTACCATTTCTGGACATCTGCATCTCGTTCAATAACGGATATTGCATCACAAATTGGTACAGGAAGAATACATCTTCCGGAAGATATCTAAACTTCCTTTCTTTCCAACCCACGAGGTACAAAAGAGCCGCCATTATTAACTTGGTCGACAGGGCAATTCTACTCTCTCACGAATCTTTCAGAACACAAAACATTAAATTCATAATAGAAACTTTTGTTAAGAACATGTATCCCATAAAATTTATATTACACAACATACATAAAAGAATAGATCAATTAACAAACAGTCTTAATAATAATAATATCAATATCCTAACTTCTCCACAAAACACAACACAAATAACAAAAGATAAACTTTTTATAAGACTCCCGTACCATAACAACATAGAAAATTTCACTTTCAAAACCCTGAACTCCCTAAACATATATCCAGCTTGGTATTCATTGTCTTCTTTCAATAATCTCATTTTCTCCAAAATTAAAGACCCAACACCTATAAAAAACCAGAGTTGCGTAGTATATCAGATCACATGTTCTGATTGTAACCCTCCTAAGGTATATATTGGAGAAACACAACAATACATAAAAAAGAGATTACAACAACATCAATTGAATATCACTAAAAATAATTCAACACATTCCGGTTTAGTGGAACATGCCATAGAAAACAATCACAACTTCGATTTTGAAAATGTTTCGATATTAGAGCGTGAATCTAATTGGTTTGAAAGATTATTCAAAGAGGCAGTACATATTAAAACATCTGATAATATTGTAAACAGACAACAAGATTTTCATAACTTTGCCCAAGCATATTACAAATTATTCAAATAAATGAACATATGAAAACTATCACATTTTCAAAACAAATATGTATACAAATTTTATCCATCATCTTTTGACACATTTTTGACAATATTTAGCGTTCACAATTTTATAGGTTTCTATTATTTATAATGGCCTTTTAAACAATTGATATACAGTATGAAATGTCAAACATGTCAAATTTGATCTTGATGACATGTAAGTGATATTTTTTTGGTTGTATAAGAAATACTTAACATATTCATAGTTTCAGCGCCATGATTATGTTCAGAACACTGAACGAAACGTCGGCAGTTTGATCAAGATTATTTTTGTATTGGGGTTTGTCAAGAACACTTCACTTCATAATTCATCTAGCTCCCCGAGAACATTCTCCTATTAGTTATTCAATTTGTTTATAAGCAAAAAATTAGACCCTTTTTAAAATGATTTTTTTAACAACAATTTCATTAAAAATAAGTTGTTTTGCAAACTTAACTTATAGTTCGGCATTCAAGCAAACTATTCCACTTTATTAAATATCTCTAGGATTGTAGCCTGGGCCAGCTTAATTGTTTAAACATTGAGTCTCTGGGATAAACAAATAAGATATCTCGTAAACTAATAAACCGATCTGGCTGAAATTTTTCACACTTATAAAGACCCATAAAGGCTTCATAACTCGTGTATTACATTTCACTTATCACTATTATTGCAAGAGTTATTAGCATTTATAAAATAATAAAAAAATTGATGGTTTTTTGCTAATAACTCAATTGTTTATTTATCGATTTTAATTTATAAAGAACCAAATTAACCGTCTGTTTATTCTCTACAACTTTCCTATGGACCACTTTTCTCTAAAATGCAACCGGAAAATTCTTTGAGGATAAAATCACACCTTATCCCATTGTTTATAAAAAACAGGGAAATTCTAGCTGTATATGGTCATACAGTGCTCTTTCTATAGGTCCGTCCTACCATTTAAAACTTTCCGATATCTGTAGAACAAAACGCAGTGAAAGCTATATGATTTTTCAGTATGTATAGCCTGGGCTAGAAAAACCGCAAACCACTTGAAGAGTCAAAATTATACACACGGTATATCTCTTGATAGACTGTACACTTATATTGAAAATAGATATTGAAGTGAAAAGTCCGCACTTAGAATAATTGTTTAAAATATTATAATGGCCGGAAATAAATTTTGATTCAATGCATTAAACCGTTAAAATCAATTCTAGACATTTCTATTATAGCTCTTATTACCTAACTTTATCATCGATCTATTATGAATTAATGCTCATATTTATAGGACAATATTGCAAAGGGGCCTTTGATTTTATCTGACCGATTGTTTTGGATTCTTTATTAATCGATAGGGGGTGACCTACCGTTTGGAACGAGACTATTTTAATGCGATGAAATTGAACGGGCCGGTCCATCTTCTCAAATTGTAAATTGGATGACTCACACTCACCCGGTTACCTCTCTAAACCAGTAGGTCAGAAAAACCGAACAATTCAGTGCATTTTTCCTTATTTACGATATTACGAAAACTCAAGGCAACAGTGCCTTCGGGTCGTGCACCATCTCTTGGTGGATAGCAAAGGCTAACTGTTGAAATCGGTCGTGGAGCCAGGGTTTTGGGAGCCGGGCTCCTTTCCTATTCGCCTCCGTATTGCATTTGACGAGCCGTCTGTAACCTATATTGTCTTTGCTTTAGGTAATAGTCAATTTGTAACTAATTCCACCGCTCCCATATCTTTTTGTTCCGAAAATGGAATCAGTGAAAAACTGCCATTATTTTTTTCATTTTGTACAATGCTAACTAATTATTATAACAAACAGCTAATATATATATATATATATATATATATATATATATATATATATATATATATATATATATTATAAATTTATATATATATATATATATATATTATAAAGTTTTTTGTTCATATATTGAATAGTAGATTAAGTGTTCAATAACAAAAGGAAAATATTTGAGCGAATTTTTAAACAAATCCAAGAACAGAAATGTGAAAAAAGTAAACTACCCATTTATCATGACCAATTTTACTAAAAGTTGTCGAGAGGTCATGATGTACTACAAATAACAGAAACAAACTTTGAACAGTTTTTTATTTTAATAAAAAAAATAGCGACCGTTCTCATACACTTACCTCTTAAACCGCTTCCGTCAACACTCTATTATATTATCGTATATAATAACAACATTTTCAGATTTTGAAAAGTTTGCTTTGTTTAAATGACATTTTACACGTCTCTACGGCTTTCAGGTTTATCACTAAGTCAATAGTAGTCAATTTGTATCGTAAGCCTGTCGATAATTCTAATTTTAGATAAAGTTTCTTTAAATCAGTTCGGAATTGAAGAAATTCGTAGGTTAGTATAGATGCATGGATTTGAATTATGGACAATCCTGCAACATCGGGCATTTACTTCGCAATATCATCTTAGATATCGAATAGAATTAAAAATATAATACAACATAGAGGAAATATAATACAAAGATGGTTTTGGATTAATATTTTGTAGACTGTAGATGAAGTTTAAATGTCAGGAGAGGTTAGTTATGCATAGTGAGAAAGCAGCATTCAAGTATGACAGATGTAGCAATGCTACATTTCTTCAACGATCACCATCTTCGCTTTGTCATGTTCTTTTATAGGCCGCCCTGCGTTTCTTCAGAATATCTAGAAGGCGCTGCTTGTGTTTAAATTAGAAAATGTTTTCTTCTTCTTCTTCTTATTCTTAGTCAGCCCTCTGTTTTCCACTGCTGGACATAGGCCTCCCTCATGCTTCTCCATACTGATCTGTCCTGTGCTATCTGGAACCACCTCCTTCCCGCATATTGCTTGATGTCATCGAGCCATTTTCTCTGTGGTCTTCCTATGCTGCGCTTTGTCAGTCTTGGTCTCCAGTATACGAGCTTGTATGTCCATCTCGACGGATCTTGTCGTGCGACATGACCCACCCACTGCCACCTCAAGTCTGCAATACGGGCTATAATATCTACGACCTTAGTTCTTCGTCGGATTTCTTCGTTTCTTATTTTATCCCTAAGACTGATGTTAAGCATTGTCCATTCCATGGCTCGTTGCCTTACCCTCAATTGATTAGCAGTCTTTTTTGTCATCGCCATTGTTTCCAGGCCATAAGTAGCCACTAGCAATATGCACGTGTCGAAAACTCTTCTTTTTAGGTTTATAGGAATCTCAATGTTTCTAAATATAAATTTCAGCTTTCCGAAGGCTATCCAAGTTAGTCTTATCCTTCTCTTAATCTCTGCTGTTTGATTTCCGTTTCCTATTCACATTGCGTGTCCCAAGTATATATATTCCTCCACATTTTCGAGTTTTGCACCGTCTATATATATTTGTTCTGTAGTGTTGCTATTTAAGGTTTTGGTCTTCGAAATGTTCATTTTCAATCCGGTCCTTTTAGAAGCATCATTTAGTTGATTTAACATCTCCCTCAGCTCCTGTATGCTGCTACTTATAATGACGATGTCGTCGGCGAAACGTAGGTGACTCAAGTACGATCCATTTATATTTATGCCTTTGGTTTCCCACTGCAATGACCGAAAGACATCCTCTAGCGCTAGTGTGAACAGTTTTGGAGACATGGTGCCTCCCTGTCGGACTCCCCTATTTACTTTGATTTTTTCTGTCTTTGTATCCTCGTTGATTCTTACATGTAGTGTGGCATTTTCATATATATATTTCAGTAAGTTGGTGTAGCGAGAATCTATTCTTGCATCGTCCATTGCCTGTGTAAATGCCCACGTTTCAATAGAATCAAACGCCTTATGGCAATCTATGAATGCCATAAACAGTGGTACATTGTGCTCGGCTGATTTTTCTATTGGCGTTCTCATAGTTTGTAGATTGTCAATGGTGCTAAACCCCCTGCGAAACCCCGCCTGCTCCACCGACTGATACTCATCGAATTTGTTGCTTAGCCTGTTGGTGATAATCTTGGTGAGTAACTTGTACATATGAGACAGAATGCTGATTGGTCGATAATTCTCAATATTGCCACTGTCCCCTTTTTTGAAAAGCAGAATTACTTCTACATTCTGCCATCCATCTGGGATTTGGCCCTCCTGAAGAATCTGGGGGTGAATTGATCGAGAAAATGTTTTGGTTAATTTTATTTGAATTTATTTTAAATTTTTTATATTTTAATTTTATTTAAATTTATTTTGACAGATATTATTTGATAACGGCGTTGAAGATGTTTTAAATAATTTCTTAGGCAACAGGTTAAAGGAAACGTTTCTCTATTCGTCCATTGGAATTATACCAAGCGTTACTTGAATCCATGGCAGGAAACTGGTTATATTGGTGTACATTCCCGGGTAACCCTTTCCCCCACAAACCCCGTAAGAAAACAGGCCCACCAATTTTCCTTGGAAGACGGTACCAACGCCTTCGTCCAAACCGCAGCCACTTCTGTACCCCCCCTCGTCTCTGTAATAGGCACAGAATGTGTTTTCTTTGACCAACAACGAATAATTCCCCTCGCACTCGTCAGGGTCCACGACGATCACCTCGGTGGTTTGGAGAGCATTTGGCTTTACGAGCTTAGCACTGCCCTCCCTGACGTAACCCCAACCCGAAATCGTCACGGTGTCGCCGATGGACACACCAGACGGGCTTAAAGATATCGGGAGGCAATTCACGCAGTTTAAGGGATGCAGCACTCCCACCACGCCTATGTCGTTTGTCTTGGTTAACAGGTCGTAGTCCGGATGGATAATTATCTGGAGCAGGTACGATTTCACTGCATCTGCTCCGTTGAAAGACGAGGCGTTTGAGACAAGGTAAGTCGGATCGGTGAAAAACGAAGCACTGGAAATAATAATAACAATAATCTATTCCATTAGTGCCCAACGGAGACCAATCATTAGACAATTTTACTTATAAATTTTGTCATATATCCCAAAGCAGTTTGAACTAATATTTGTAAAAGACAATAGTGTAGAATGGTTTTGTACCAATATACTATTATTGGCAATTTAAAATGTGAAGAAATGAGAATCTAAGTCTGAAATAAGGGAAAAGAACAAAAAAGAAGCGAAAAACAGATAGAAAGGAAAAGATGCACGGCCAAATACTCTGAGAAACAGAAAAGGAAACCATTTGCGAAGGTAAATCATGGGAATGCAGGGAATGGCTCAGGTATGGAGAACTAAAAGTGGAAACAGAGTCACTCATCACTGCATGTCAAGAATCGATAGCCACAAATTACCTAAAAGTCAAAATCCTAAAAACTGGCACAAACCCTTACTGTCGATTGTGTCAGACAGGAATTAAGACCATCTATCACGTCATATCAGATTGTTCGATTCTGGCGAAAAAAGAATATGTGGAACGTCACGATGCAGTTGCCTCTCAACTGCACTGGAACATCTGCGAACAATATAACGTCAAAGTCTCAGACAGATATCAGTGGCAGAAAATCCCCCGAAATATAAAGGCCTTCAAATGGAGATCGAAAAAATGTGGAGTATGAAGACCAAGATTATTTCGGTAGTTATAGGAGCAACTGGACTCATATTCCACAACACTTATACGGATATGAAGGACATTCCAGAAAAAACACAACTTCTTGAGTGTGCAGAAAGCTGTGCTGCTGAAAACAGCGCACATTGTGCGAAAAGTGCTTTAAGTATATGCGTCGGGTATTCTAAACCACTAAACTATCGGACCACGTACCAACCAATTTCATTCTCGATGTTCATGTTAAATGCTACTGAGAGGATGATGCGGAGGACGAATGTGTTGTACGCAACACACCACACCTCCTCTCACGTTAATAATGTGATCTCTTACGTGTTCTAAAAAAAAATTCTAAAATCCGGTAGTTTAGTGGTTTAGAATACCCGACGCGAAATTGGGAGACCCGGGTTCAAATCCCGACTGAGCTACACACACCTTTTTCTATATCTCTTACGTCTGTTACGTATACCTTGTCCTGTGATTTAATTAGAGAACCTTCATCTATCCATACATTTGCATTATGAGAACACGTAAGAGATCACATTATTAACGTGAGAGGAGGTGTGGTGTGTTGCGTACAACCCATTCGGCCTCCGCATCATCCACTCAGTAGCGTTTGACATGAACATCGAGAATGAAATTGGTACGTGATTCTTTAAGTATACTAAGCAGAAAAGTTTAAGAAGAATAGAAAATCGTTACAATAAAAATTCATCTTAGTTACAAGGCGTGCACTCGATGATTTTTTGTACAAAAAATGCCCTTATTAGTCTGTGATAAACAATCAAAAATTTGAAAGCTTATGCCCGTTTGCACCAATTCCACTTAAATCAGTACATAGCAAAGTGATACTTAATGTTTAAACCCAGCTTAAAATTGTGTGACTTGCACCAGTGGCACTTAAAAATTACTTAGCTAAGATACGGTGGAAGGTTGGTAGAACTTGAAATTATCATGTTTCGTGGTTAATTTGTCAAGTGAGAACTAGTCAGGTCGTGGTTTTGTGGTTATGTTTGTTAGTTGTGTTGTTAGTGTTAGTTACTGCAACCTCAAAAATGAGCGAGAATAAAAGAATGAGAAGTGCTAATTACACTATACAAGAAAAGGAACTCCTCCTGAATCTGGTCAACTAATGTCAACTAAACATTCAAGAAATATTTATTTTACATATTGTATAAGATACTTACAAATCACAAGGATATTCTAAATGTCCATCAATTTCTTCCAACAACAAAAGTGTGGTTGCTTTCGAGATTCGAAACTTTTTTAATAGGTAACATCATCAAATGAATAAAAATATTCATGTCTGATGTAGATTGTACGTGGTATTTCAAATTCTATTAAATTAACTGCACTTCATTCAAAAATAGCTTCATCATCTTCAAATATTTCCAACATTTCTTTACTTCTCAAAATAAACGGCGCAAAACCGTCAAAACCTCTATACACAACAAGGTTAAGTCAGAGTTAAACCGAGAATATTCTTGGCTTAGTTAAACCTCATACTAAGGTGAGCTTAATGATGAAATGTCACCATGTACAAACCATTTTTTGAATGAAAGTGTTACTTAAGGTTAAGTGTAACTGGTGCAAACGGGCATTAATGGTAAAATGACACCATGTGCAAACCATTTTTTGAATTAAAGTGTTACCTAGGTTTAAGTGTAACTGGTGCAAACGGGCATTAGTCGAAAGAAAAGGTCGATTTTATCCCACTTAACTGAATCACATTAGTGTGGTATTACATACTACATATTGAATACCTATGGTGTTTAAATTTATACTTAAAATATTGAACAAAAAATAGTCAGTACCAGATTATATAGGGAGTAAAAAATTATAAAGAAAAGGATTAAACATACAGAATATTTGATGATATACGAGATATGATACTCATATAAACACAGTTGAAGGGTTCACAGGTGTCGTTTTCTGGTCATGCAGCATTCATAAGCAAATCATTTAAATAGGCCGTTTTGTATTTTTTGTGTTTTTTATTGTTTAGTATCATAATTACAATATGAGGTGTCCGATAATTTAGAATATCATATTCACAAGTCGACAAGTCTGATTTCGGGCAAAACCAATAATTTAGTGATAATTTATTACGCAAAAATAAATGTTCCAATTGTTTCCAAACAGAAAACATTTTCTAAAACTTTAATCTGAAATAGCCATAGCTAATTATCCCTGAAGAATAAAGCTGTGCGGTGGTCATAGTAGCATATTTAATTGCTGATCAATTGTTTTCGAAAAGTCTATTTGCGCCTTCACGAAACCTACCCCATCATCCCCCCAAGCCATACCGGATTCATCAAAATTTATATATGGTGAACTAAAGGATATATCTTTGGGTATATTTAATGAACAATTTATTGCTTTTGATGTGATCATTGTCTGTGAAAACGATTCTGGACAAAATAGTGATAAAAAACATTCCAAATACAAAAACGGCAAAAAAACTATTCGTAAATATACGGACCTATTCTATTGAAATGCAGGGTCCGAAATCAACAAGACCGAAAGAGAAACTAATAGTTCGTTAGTATGACAGAGAAGGAAGTTTTGCAACGTTGTCGGCTGGCCGGTCCGCAACCCATTCCAAATATTCCCGTCGGAGACCATACAGCGAATGGTCCGGTAGAGTGTGGCGATGACTGTGATGTTTCGCAAGCTAGCAACGTCGCAAAAGTTCTTTCTCTGTTTAGCCAACGAGAAATATATGGCCTTTCTTTCGCTCTTATGTTTACACCATACTGCGACTCTGTAGAAACGGTCTGTATAGGCAAAGGACGTGATTATATTGTAACGAAGCCGATTTTCGAGAGCTGAGAGTAGACCACCCACCATACATTTAAACGCGAAATCAAATCTATCTCGGACAGATGGCGGCCGATAAGGCACTGTTCAATCCACCATCGGTTCAATATCAGGACAAAATGAATATGAGCCACTCGCCCTCTACGGCGTCCTCTGCCTGAGTTAATCCAAGGCGATAACCTTACTTATTTCCTTTATTCGTATTTATCCGTTGTTGTTGTGTTTCTGTCCTACCGACCGATATATGTGATTGTCCTATATGTAATTGTCTGTCCTACCGACCGATATATGTGATTGCCCTATATGTAATTGTGAACGGTGGTTAAAGGTTGGTAAAGGACCTCGGAGGCAGTAGGAGCTGCCGAAGCTCAGACTGTAACAAAACTCTGAGTAATGTCCACTGTTTTTCGACGAAAGAGTCGAAGGTTCTAGAAATAGAACTCAGCTCTGCCAACAAATCCTACTCTCACGTCCTCGAAGACACTGTGTCGCGTAACCACTGGGTGCATGGCGTACAACGGATGTGCGTTATGTAGCAAACGAGAGAGGGTGAAAGGCGAGTTTCTGGCGCCTTAAAGCGAGAACCTATCGGCTAGGGGAATAAACCCCAACAGAAAATTCAGGCAGGTCGGAAGGCCCTTAGGTGGCAGCCCCACCATCCGACTTACCTAGCTACAGATTGGTAATCTGTACTGGGGAAATTACAAATACTCAGAAGCATCAAACTGGTAGGCCAGACGGATCAAAATCACGACGAACCAGGCAAGTCAAGGATAAACGAGCTGGAATAACGGATAGATTAAAGATAGCTACTTGGAATTGTAGAGGATTAGGATCAAAGGAAAATGAATTAAACATCGAACTGAAAAATCGTAAAATAAACATTGCCGTCATAACTGAAACAAAAAAGAAACTACGAGGAACTAAAAATCTGGACGATTACACAATGATATACAGTGGAGTAGATCAAAGCGAAAGAGCTCGCTGCGGGGTAGCTATATTAATTGATAAGAAATGGACACCTAGAATAGAAAGCTACTCATACATTAATGAACGGATAATAACAACGAGATTGAAATTTGATAGGGGCCACATTACAATTATTGGCGTTTATGCTCCAGAGGAAGGCAAAAAAGAGGAAACAAAGGAACTGTACAAAGCACTTCAAAAAATACTAAACAAGTACAATAAAACAGACCATGTGATTTTAGGAGGCGACTTAAACGCTAGAATCGGAAATATTCCCATCCAACAAGTAGTGGGAACAAACGGTGAACAACACTTAAATGACAACGGACATGAATTGAGACACTTCGCTACTGAGAATAAATTAAAAATCACGAACACGTTTTTCAGACATAAAGATATCCATAAATACACATGGAGTGCTCGAGGATGGAGATCGATAATAGACTATATAATAGTAAATGAAAAATTACAAAATCTTGTAGAAGATACTCGAGTATACCGCGGAAGTGACATATATTCTGACCATTATCTGGTAGTTGGAACAATAAGAATACTGAGTCGCTGGAAAAAGGCAAAAAATCTAAAACCTCTAAGACAACAAGAAGTTTATAAAGTGTATTTGCTACAAGATGAAAGTATCAGAGATCTATACCAAAGACGCTTAAATCAATATTTGGAACAACAATCTACGAAACAGGATATAAATGAAGAATGGTGCAGTTTAAGAACTTGTATTGGAAAAGCAGCTAATGAAGCTCTGGGCAAGAAAAAGAAAATAAGAAGCAGACAAGGATTACGACAATGGAATCAACAAGTGAAAAATGCAATAAATGAAAAGAAACGGGCATATCACAAGTACTTGCAAAAGAAGACAGACGAAAACAAGGAAATATACAAGGAAGCTCGGAATGAAGCAAAAAGGATTACAAGGTTGACGCATCAGCAATCATGGGAAAAATTTATTAGCCAAATTGAGAACGATTTACATGGGAGACAAACTTTTGCTTATAAGGTAATAAGACAAATGAATAAAGCAGAAAAAGATACCGCCCACTTAGAAGTTATTAATGAACAACAATGGATACAACACTATGAAAACTTGTGGTATAACCCTAACAGTTATGTAGAGGAGGACTTTGAAGAACAGACTTTATCCGGTATAGACCACATAACAATGGATGAACTTATGGAGGCAATAAGAACATTAAAAAATAGAAAAGCAACAGGATCAGACCAAATAAACATGGAACTGCTAAAATATGGAGGTCTCTTACTACATTTAAGATTGCTACATCTAATAAATCAGTGTTGGTTAAAATCCAGAATACCTGAATCCTGGCAAACAGCACAAATTATATCACTGTTTAAAAAAGGCGACCGTAACAATTGCGAAAACTATAGGGGTATCAGTCTATTAAACACAATTTATAAAATATACTCCAAAATTATCAACAATAGACTAAAAAATATTACAGAAGCCATCATAAGAGAAGAACAACACGGTTTTCGAAAAGGCAGATCTACTAACGACAATGTGTTCATTATAAAACAAATAATCGAAAAACGAAGAGAATTCAATTTAGAAACGCATATTGCATTTATAGACTTTGAGAAAGCCTTCGACCGGGTCGATAGACATAAGTTATTTGATATTATGGAAAAAAGAGGGTATCCAAAACATCTGATTAGAGCAATTAAAAGTATGTACAGAAATACAAATGTCACAATTAAAATGCAAACACATGAAACAGAACCAATAAAAACAAACCAAGGGCTAAAACAAGGCTGTAGCGTATCACCAACTCTTTTTAATATATATATCGACAGCATCATAAGAGAGTGGGATGAAACAATACGAACAGGTATAAAAATCAATCAGCATACGCAAATAAAAACAATACTTTTTGCCGATGATCAGTTGATAATCCAAAACTCTGAAAATGATCTACAAAGAGCAATCTACAAACTATATCTAGTGTGCAAGAATTATAATATGACAATATCAACAAAAAAGACGAAAGTTATGGCGTTTGAAGGCAATTACCCCATAAGGACAAAAATAGTACTAGACGATCATCCATTAGAGCAAGTGAGTCATTTTAATTACCTAGGGTGTTATACAAGTTTCGAGAAAGACAGAGACATAGATCACAAAATTCACAGATTTCAATATATATGTGGAACAATTCACAGAACCCTAAAGAACAAGACAAGAAGCGACACTATGATGAAATTCTATAAGACAATGGCCACACCTACTCTATTATATGGATGCGAAAGCTGGGTAATGACGCAAAAAGACAACTCTAGAATCCAAGCTAGCGAAATGAGATTTCTCAGAAGAGTGAAAGGCATTACAAGACTTGATAGAAAAAGAAACGAAGACGTAAGACAAGAACTAAATATCTACTCGATTAATGAGAAAATAAAAGAAAACAGAACAAAATGGAAACAACATATAAGTAGAATGGATGAACATCGACTAACTAAACAAATATTAAATTATAATCCAATAGGAAAAAGGAGTGTAGGACGCCCCATGAAAAAATGGGGCGAAGTTTGATGCCGGAACAGGCAAATAAAAATGCCTAAACCCTGGAATGAAGAAGAAGAAGAAGAAGAAGTAATTGTGAACGTTACCGTCCGACCGATCAAACCGACCGAATTATTCGTTACATAACCGTCCGATTGTGAACGTACTACCGACCGATACATGTAATTGTGAACGTTACCGCACCGTTAGATCTAGACCGACCGATTGTGAACGTAATACCGACTGAATTATATGTATCTGTGATTGTTCCGCCGTTTTATGTTATGTAATTGTCCGTTACCGACCGATATATGTGAGTGATCTGTACTACCGTCAAAATATCCGTCTCTCAGAACCGCTACGAATTAATTTTTCCTTCATTGTAAGGTAAAAATTAATTTCCCGCTGTCCTCCGCTTGTTCTCTCTCTCACTCTCGCTCTCTCGTTAAAAGCCGCACTACCGAATACTTACCGAACTGCACGTTTTCTTATCTTCTCCGTATTTAGCTAGTTTTCATTGTAAATTTGTTAGTACGATTTTCCGCTTTCGCATTTTCAATATTTAGAGGGTTTTTCATATTCCAGATCTTAATCTTATTCTTATTCGCACAAGTATTGTAATTTTCAGTTCCGCATTTTCGATTATTTAACTAGTTTTCGATCTTTCCGATTTCATTTAGAATAAAAGTTTATTTCTCTCCAACTGTGATACGTTAATATTTTCGCATTTGTATGTTTCCTTTCCGAGATTAATAAATAACTGTAAATAAGTTTTTGCCGATCTCCGTTCGACGACCTCGCAGGTGTTAGTCGAACGAATTGTTTCCATGGTCAATTGGGAATAAAATAATTTTAGGATTTTCTGTTTTTGAACGTGTGTTTCATTTCTACAGACAACCCTGGTAATCTCCTGAGTTCGTAAAATTACCCAGGCATATCCCGAGGGAGAAAACCCTTAAAAATCTGGCGCCCGAGCAAAACCGTAAAACCACTCTTAAAACCGTTTCCCGAACTCCCGAACTCCGTCCCAGCGCCAAATCTCACTAGTAACCGCACATAAGCGAGTTACAATATATTTTATCATTTTCAAGATTTTAGGTGTGAATTGAATTTTAAACTAAAGAGATATGAGAAGAGTGTTCCAATTCGCCCTCATTTACTGTACCCCCCTTAATTATCTTGCATTACTTTTACTTTATTTCGTGGTGAAAAAGGTACCTGCTGTATAAGTAACATCTCAAATGTGTATTTTCAGCACGACTTTGAAGTAATTTTATTTATGATTAAGGGGGGCTTGATTTTGACAAAACCAAACAAATCAAGGAGGTATTTTCTTCACAAACAACTTTTTACTTACACGTAGGCGCAGTATCCAGAAGTCAAAGCGAATGAAGTGGATACCAACGTTGCACTGCAGTAGTATCCAACGTTGTCTGTTGCCATCAACACAAGGTAGGGAAAGTCTCTGATATCGGCGTCAGTACCCCCTGTTACTCTAAGCGATTCACGTTCATGTAGAGCGAAAACAACTAAGCACATCTTCATGTTAAACAGAACGAATAAATAGAAATGACTTACCTACAACCGTCGTTAGAATGGTTATTACGATACGAAACATTGTTTAAACAAAATCTGGAAGTAAATGTTATTTTTCTATCGAATCGTTTAGTTTCCTTTTGAATGTATCGCTGAAAAGATAAAAAAGTAACTGAATTGATTAAAACTAAACAAACTAATGAAACCACTGAATTATTCTAAAATTTATATCTAATCTCTCCCTTTCTCTCTCTCTCTCTCTCTCTCTCTCTCTCTCTCTCTCTCTCTCTCTCTCTCTCTCTCTCTCTCTCTCTCTCTCTCTGAAGAGAGATAATTAAAATCGTATTGATTTTTTGAACAAGTCTACTACAAAGTGTTTAAAAATGTGGTAGATAAAACGAAACGTAGATTGAATGACATTTGGCGTTTTTGTTTTGTTGAATTAATGAGCACAACGAAACAGATAGGGAAGTGTTAGTTGTTTTGCAAGTCTAGCTACTTGGATTTGAATACATGAAAACACCTTTTAAAAGAACATAAAATGTCCACTAAGAAGAGTAATATAGAAGAATTAATAAAACTTGCGGTGCCGTCATCAATGACGTCAAATTCATTGCTAATTGCCGTTGGTATAAGATAAAAATTTGCTTTAAACACAGCGCACTATTATCCCAGTTAAATAGCGATAGCACACTGTCGGATGTTAGCCGATAAAATATAAGTTGGTACCCGTGGGCGCGGTTGCCGGACGATTCACGTATTGGTACGAAAGTTTTGTTGTGATTTTGAGGTTATACTTCGAAATATTTGATTGCTTCGGTAAATTTTAAATTAAATCCGTGTTTGGGTATTTTCGAGAGTAAGGAACTGCAATAAAATGCCTAAACCATTGAATAGTAGGTGTCAGCAATTGGTCTCGTCTATAATCAGTTACTTTGAAATGAAACGAGATCATGGAGGCCCGTTATTACCTTTAAACTGCGTTAGAGAGGTAAAGTATTGATACTATTGGTTATTAAGCTACTATGGCCCTTATTGGAAATGTTTTTTAGCGTGTTTGAGCTGCACTGAAGATCAGTGTGTGTACTGTGAGTAGAATCTCACAAAAAGTGAAGACTGATGTGGTGTTAAAGTCGCCGAAGAAAAACCGTCCACATGTTAAGCGAGTCACGAATCAAGATCACCTTGATATTGGCTTTATTCGCAATCAAATTTACGAACTGTATGAAAGAAGTAAGAATATTTTTTTTACATTTTATCGTTGATTGTATTCACCATATATAATGAGTGATAATTTAATGTAATTATTTCAGAGAAAACTGTTACTCTTGAAAGTATTCATCAAAAACTTGAGAATATGAAGCTCTTTGAGGGATGTAAATCATCATTTCGTACCCTTTTACGAGATATTGGTTTCAAATGGAGTAAGGACAATCCACGAAGGGGGCTAACGGAACTTCCAGATATTACATTTATAAGAATACAATTTTTGAAAATATATCAACAAATTAAAGAGGAATCCACATTCAATTTTGTTTATATGGATGAAACTTGGATATTCCAAAATTGAACCTTGGGTCACTCGTGGCAAGATCATAACAGGAAGAGTGTAAAGACCACAAAAGTTGATGGGAAAAGGTAAACGTTAGAATGTCATTTGATTAGGTTTTTTCCTGGGCCTGAATTTGTGTTTTTCTCTAAATCCAAAGGTGACTATCATGGGGAAATGAACCAAAACAACTTTTTGCTGTGGTTTGAGAATCAACTTTTGAAAAACTTGGAGGAACCATCAGTTATTATTATGGACAACGCACCCTACCACAGTACATTGGTAGATAAGGCTCCGACAAGTGGATCGACAAAGCCTCTTATAAAGGATTGGCTTACAAAACATAACTTTCAATTTGAAAATACAATATTGAAGAGTGAACAACTTCAAATTGTTAATCAGTAAGTAAAAATGAAATGGAAACTTTGTGTTTTTTCATTTTTTTCTCTAGAAATAAACCGGAAAAAAATACCTAACGGATCAGATGGCTGAACAATATGGCCATAGTGTGTTACGTCTTCCTCCCTATCATTGTGTATTCATTCCAATCGAGTTGATATGGGGCGTGGCGAAAAATTATTATAACCAACATGTAGGTCGAGATGGAAATGCAAACGATAACTGTTTGGACATGTGGAAAGAAGCATTGACTACCATTACACCTGTGGTCTGGATGAACTCCATCAGGCATAATTCTTCTTCTTCATGTGCCCTGTCAGTATCATCCGACGTTGGCGATCATCATAGCGAAGGCTTCACGGCCTTCTGCGATGTGTAGTTGTCCTGCATTTCGGATACCGGTCCAATCTCTAATTTTTTTTAGCCAGGAAACTTGCTTTCTTCCGACACCTCTTCGACCTTCAATTTTCCACACATAATCAGTTTTAGGATCCTATAACGACTTCCTCTTAACACATGACCCAGATAAGACATTTTCCTATGTTTGACAGTCCTTAGTAATTCCCTATCTTTATTGATTCTCCTTAGTAGTTCTTCGTTGGTTATGCGTGCTGTCCAAGGTATTCTATGTATACAGATTTCTAGTGCTTCTATGCGATTCATTGTTGACAATTTCAGGGTCCATGCCTCCACTCCATACAACAGAACCGACCAAACATAACACTTAGCCATTCTTTGTCATAGTTATAGGTTAAGGTGGCCATTACATAGAAATGTTCTCATTCTTGTAAAAGCTGTTTTCGTCATTGATATTCTGCGTTTAATTTCTATGTCTGGGTCTAGTTGGTCCGTTATAATAGTCCCCAAATACAAGGATTTGTGAACCTTTTCAATTGGAATACAGTTTAATTGGAGTCTAGCACCCGGGTGTGGGTTACGGCTGCAGATTAGAAATTAGGTTTTATTGACATTAATTTTGATACCCATTTCTTCCCCCACCTCGTGGATACGATACAGCATGATTTGTAGACCTTCGGCGCTGTCTGATAAAATTACTGTATCATCCGCATATCTTAGCACATTTAGCATTTCTCCATTTATTTTAATTCCATATGGTTGATCTTGTAGTGCTTTTTTAAATATTTCGTCTGAATATATATTTAATAATGCCGGGGACAGAATGCACCCCTCTCTTACTCCTCGTTCTATAAATATATCTTTAGTGAGATTATTCCCTGTTTTTACGTTTGCGGATTGATTCCAGTATAGATTCCTAATGACACGTAAATTTTTGTCATCAATACCTTTGTTTTCTAATATCTTCATTAGTTTTATATGTTCTACTCTATCGAATGCTTTTTCGAAATCCATGAAGCACATATAAACGTCCTTTCTTTGATCTCGACATTTTTGTAATAAAACGTTGAGTCAGGCATACAGAACAAGTAATTGAAAAATGGTGGAATCTTGAACGAATGTTTGATAGAATGGAAGTTAACAATTTGGTGATTGACTTGAACAGTGACTCAGAGAGTGATAGTGATAGTCATTTCTAGGAAATATTTAATATCTATTTTCTTTAACATCTACTCGAACATGTCATCTGCAGTGACTGTGAATCTGAAATCGAACCTGATATGTCTGGTATCGCACCTTTACCTATATCAGATTCTGACTAAAGTAAATACATCTCCCTCTAGGTATGTACATAAAGTATTATTAGAATAATATTATATTGTTACTGTAGTGCATAAATATTTATATAGTAAAACTTTTTTTTTAGGTGAACATAAAATGAAGGCTCGATGGACACATGTAAAGCTGCCAATAGGGAGTTGATAAGAGACAGTACTTCCGACGGGTTGACCGGAGTGTGTTTCTTTCCGCGACTTTCATAACTACAATATTCTACTTGAATTCTTGATTCTACAACTTTGAACATGTACCTCCCTACAATGTCTCTACGCTCCTCGATCCAATTACACCTGCCAATTTAGTGTACACTTTTTTGATCCAAATGTTGCAGATCAGTTCTTATGTCATAATTGTAGTTTGTCGCTTATCTTCAATGTTTCCATTTCATTTTCATAGGTGTAAATATTTCTTTTCTGTTTTGGATTTGTCATCTATTAATGTTATTTGTTTTCTTCTATTTGCTATTTTATTCCTTAATATTTTTGGCTCTATACTTATGGTTTTTACAACAATGTCAGTCCCGACCTCCATACTTCTCTATTTATTATAAAGAAAAATGCACATTTAATCCCCAAAAATATATTCTTTATAAAAATTACTGAGATGTTAAACTGAGTTCAGGTGAGAGAATTTAGGGGTGTAATTCAATGTAGGAGGTTGTATTTGCCCTCGAAGTAGTTGTTTCCTCTAATTGCTCAAAAGGTCAGTTATATTTAAAAATTCTCTATTGTGTTTGTAATTAAGAATTTCATAATTTCCAATATAATTAATATATTAATATCTATTTTGCTTTTAAATAATTGTATAATAGCATAATAGTGTATAATGTAAATGTATAATAATACTAAAAAATCACACTGACTAAATGAGTAAATTCCATGTACTAACTCATCTTATTTATTTAATTTTAATTGTATTTTTAATGATTTAAAAATTTCACAATAATCTCATAGCAAAATTCTCGAAGGACGAAGAAATTTTATACTTTTCAGTTATAAATTTACTAGCCAAACCAACAGTCATGTCATATAAAACAAATGCTGTGACAACATGGTAACGTGCTGACGTTATAAATTTTGATGACGTGCACCGCAAGTTTTATAAATTTGGCTATACGTTTAATTGTTCACAAACTATTCGATGGAATTTATTAACCTAAACGTACTTGGCAAACGGTTAGCATGATAATATCAAGATTACAAGTAAATATTAAAATGTTCGTAAATGAAGTATAGTGAGTATGGGCACTGTCTAAAAATACGTTTCCATTATATGTATAAACTGCAGCAAACTGTAATAATTTGTATTTTATAAGAAGTAATTCGTGGGACTTGTGGTAAATTGGTTTGGATATGCAAATAAAATGACGTAAGTAATAATAATTTATTAGGCAGTGTATATCATTCATAACACTATATTTACACCATTTTTCTTAGAAAAACTTGCAAGTGAACCTTTTTTGCATACTTGTTTTTTTAAAAAACTCCCTAGTGTTTACTGTCGGAATTCCGAACGTCGCGTCGCATAATAATCAACGTACATAAACTTCTTTTAAATATAATACTTATTTGACGCTTATTAATAATTAATAAACTTAGTAACATTCAGTGTGGCGACGGGGCGCTCGGTTCCCTCACTAAATAATGTAACAATGAGCAAATGTTTTTTGAAACGTTTTTCATCGGAGAATATTTTCTTTCGAGTAGAGTGCTAAAATGAACAAAAATCGTGCTCGAATACCTTTAACTATTGTGTAATTCCTTTTATTTTTTTTTTGGCACAAACTCGGGGGAGAAAAATAAACTCAAATGAATATAATATATTGTACAGCGATATTCTAAGCTACACAATTAGTATTTTTTTGGAGACTGAAACGATCACTGATTAATTTAAATGGGCTCAGCTGACCTGCAAATTAAGAGAGTTTCTCTCTAAAACGTTTTGAATTTTCGTAGTTCATAGGAGGATTATATTAAAATAGCACCTTTTCTTGAAATCGCCAAACTACAAAAGTGAAAGTGAAAATGTTTGAAAGTCTTCGTCATAAGGAAATTCAACAAGCTCATAAAATGTTTGAAAAAAATAACAGAAAGGTCTTAACAAAGTGTTTCGTCTTCAGGAAACGATGGTGCTATTAGGCTGCAAAATATTGTTTCATAGATGTTGAGTTGCATCGTTTCCTCAATGTCAAAATTTGCAAAAGCAGCTCCGTCCAACTTTAAAATAATCAATTTAACAACATGACTTAGAAGTAATACGGTAGATATAATTGACATTCAAGTATTTGCTAACAAAAAAGAACGCCGGAACTCATATTAACCTGTGGCTAAAGGTACAATAATTTTGCGAAGGAGACGCCCAGAAATTAACATTAATTACTTTTTGGCCGTACGTACTGATTTAATTTGTTTTAAGTAGCAACATCGCTTATCGTTTGTCGGATGTTTGTTTTTGTTCTCTCTCTCATGATAAATTTTATACAATTTACCATACACTCTGTATATACACTTGCACACTACTTGCGAATTCTTGGACTAACTTCATAGAGTTCATTTTGCAGATTCTCTCTAAAATGAGCATTTAGAATTGTTGTCTGTCGTGGTGGGTTCCACATGTATACCATCTTGCAATATATTTTACGAAACAATAAAATGCAAATTAAAATTAGCTTCATGTTAAAAGAATTAAATTTTCTATGACTCTCAAACTAAGAGGCAATTAACCACAAAGTGCAATAATCGAAATGTTAAAGTAGGTTAAAATTGGCTCCAAGGTTTGTTAAATAAATTTAAAAACATTAAACTACAATCATACATAAAACCCATGGAAACGATTTATAGTTTTTGACCTACCTCCACATTTATTTTTACTCTAAAAAACAGTTAAAGCGCTACAAATTATCAAACATGAAAATAAATCTTCGTTTTTTTTTAAATCATTAACACAGATCACAAAATTCTTTTAACATTGTTTATTTCAGTGGCATTTCAACAATATTGAAATAATAGACAACAATTGCATTTCACATTATACGTTTAGGTGCGAATCCTGTTTATTTATAGAACATTAATGCTGCCATTGACGTCCTTATAATTTTTTTTGTTTTGATTTTCGGCCTTTGGAAACTACTTGTCTGTTTTTACACCCGCTTAATATATACTGGGTGTTCGAAATGAATTAGCACTAGAAAACTCAACATTAACTGTTTACCCTGTATATACCTATATGTACATTTTTTAACAACCACATCGATGCAAGGAATCTCTCGAAACGAAATTAAATGATATGTATTTATACTAACCGAGTTTCGCAGGATGTTTCTCATTGGCGACGGGAAATAATTTATATTTATATGTGCACAAATTGCAACTACTGTCAATAATATTGATATTGATATCGAATAACGTTGCAATTTAATGGTATCAATTTGTGATTTACTGCTTATTTGTATATTTCTTTTATCGAAACGCCAATTCAAAACATGCTGCAAATGAATATCTATGGAACGTAAAAAGGAAATATAATATTGCAAAATGGGTAATTTCCTAATAATAAAAAATCACGAATTTACATAATAATGAAAAATATACAATGTTATTGCATTTTCCCCACCAACGACACTGAAATAGGTACTGTACACATGTTTATCGAAACATAGCATAAAAATATTCTATAACAAGTCAAATACACCTTGGTTTCTTTAAAATTATCATATAATAAAACAATTTAACTGGATATACCAAATATTGTACAATATTGTTTTGTGAAATAAAGGATTGGTACCAAAAATCGAAAGAACTATACTGAGAAATACCACCAATCAATTCATAGTTAGTTATACCTATATTTGTACTAGGCATTTTCATGCTGTTATTACACTAACAACATTAACAAACACATATTTTTTTCATTTTGTATACATGTCGTTCATTACGTCTACTTCTGCTGTTACTTTCTGCTTCTACTACTCTTAAATTCTTCGTTTCTAGCGCTTTTGGTACTATTATTGTCCGCTCGTACCATTCATCTTGTTACACGTCTGCCTTCTCAGATGATTTTCAAGACATGGAATACACCCTGAATATTTGACGGCACCGAAGGGATCAACTTCATATAAAATACCTGAATTAGTTTTGTCAACTACAGATAACATTAATTATTTTACTATTTATTGCTTGATGGTGTTAAACAATTTTCCATGGCATCAACATTCTGAGATTGTCTCAATGATGTTATTATTCATGTAAAATTATTGGTGTCTCGTAAATTAGCACACTTTGGGATAGTGAATTGATGGGATTGCGTGATTTCTTCGTCGATTTTTGGTACCGAATACAAGGAAACCGATAACCGTGGTAATTGTGATCTCTTTTTTCGGCCAAAAATGGCGCTGTGATTTTATTACTAAATAGAATTTGTGACTATAACTTACAAACTAGAATAAAAAATCGTTTCGTCACCGAAAGATTTCGTAATTAATAACGTGGTGGGCGGGAGTCGTTTCCGGAACTTCCTGCATTCCGGTAGCGGAGTCCTTACTTAAATATTATTCCAACTGAATAAGACAATACGAGTATTAAGACAATTTCTTAACGAACGAGCCAGGAATAATAACCCCTCTAGCGATGGGCTACCAGTCCCCCTTCATGAGACAGATGAATCAGAACTCAATATAATGCCGTCATACTATGCACCCATCCTCCATTGATTAAACAAAAGGTTTTCTTAAGTATGATCCGAAGTTCTTCAAATAAATCCTACTAATCAAGCAGCAGAAGTAAATGGTAATTTTGTATTCAATAACCCATTTTTCCCTTTCGCCCTTATCACTGACATTATCAGTAAACAAACGGACTTGAACCTCTCTGACAATAAAAAACAAAATCAAGAGATTAAATTCGACATTGGTCGAATTAGACAAGGCAATAATTTGAGAATTTCACAGTCTCCAAAGATGAAAACACTAACCTCTTCAAGCAGTTAATGGCCACCGCCAGAGGACCTGCTACTGAACAGAATAATTTAAGAACTGTTTCAGTGGCATAGTACAATAAGTTCGAAGCTTCTTCTGTTTCCTAATGTTCCGAATGAAATGGAACATTTTGATAAATTTGAACAATTGATTTTGTGACATATTTCTTCAAGAGCTCAAAAAGACGACAGAGAGAACCTAACTCCAAAGAAGGTAAAAGACACAAAAAGTGGATATATCAACAGAAATGATTATGGGAACACCACAGCAAAGGGAAAAATAGGTGGAAGTCCCATAAGCAGAACAAAGAACAGAGGTTAGGCAAGAAGAAGAAAGGGATTTTATTCACGCTTTATCTTTACTTCATTTCGACTGAAGAATGATTTTAATACAGGATGTTCGATGAAACAAATAGTCCCATGATAACTGTTGCCATACAATTCGCCGTTGAATAATATGTAATAGAAATTCCACTTTACAGGGTTTAAGGAAAAATATATTGAACAAAGAATATCAGTAGGTAAATATATGAAATGTATGCAAAACATATTATAATGTTCGATGTTGCAATAAAAGAGCGTAATTCGGTAAGACATGAGCGAAAATGAAAACCACCAGAGCCTTTACGTGCACTAATATCAGATGTAAAATAAGTAACAAAACAAGAGAAAGATTCACGTAGGATGACAACACAATAATTCAGAATTATACTAATAGGAACAAAATAAAATGACAAATTTTCTATAAAAATTTTAAACGAAATAATATTTAATGAAAGATGGTTAAATTTAGAGTAGTTCTCCATCAAAGTAAAATTCTGTAGAATGTGAGGATGAGAAAAGGGTAGATTAGCGTTACTTTTTATTAATTTTGTTTCTTCTGAAGCAGGGAATATCTTGATATTTGATTGACAATTCGTGGCAGTTTGAAGAAATCTGATCAACATTAGAGAGCCTGGAGATTTTGAGAAAATCTAACATTGCTTTATCCTATAGAGATATATGGAGTATATGAAATAATGACTTGTTTCAATTTTTGTAAGCTTTTAGACAAATTTGCAGATAACGACGTCTTGCTGACTCATTTTGAAGCAATTTTCAATTATGTGTGAAAATCATAGCAATTCAATATTGAAATAGCTGAAATTCTCTTAACTGATTCTAAAAATTTATTTGTAAGGACACTAAAGCGAAATTTATTCAGAGAATAAATTTGCAGAATCCTTCTATACCACTAAGGCCATTTTGCGGCCCTTATATTCATTTTTCGATGGGTGAAAATCTCATGAATCAACGATATGCATTAACATGGGCCAATGAAAGGATGTAAATATTTTAGCAAGAATTTGTAAGTACAGAAATGCCATCACTTGGAACTCAAAATATAACAACATGTTCAAAACTTACCCAAATATATTAAACCATTTCAAAAGACTGCGTACTTTTGTACGGTTCATATAGAATTTATTAGTATAGTTCGAAGGTTTGTAGAAAGAACTAACCATTTGGTCGAGATACTTTAGCATTAGATCATGATGTGATACAATAGTAAAGTCTCTTTAACGATCATTTTACGAATTTAGAGGTTCGGGTTGATACCTTACTGCATTTCTTAAAAGCATGTAAAATCTGTCTCAGAAGTTATTGCTGAACGAGTTATACCGGTCAAAATTTCATACTAAACAAGTCCAAATTTTAAACCCTAAACATCCTAAATTAGAGCAAATTCAGCTCGATTCACTCGTCTCATTATTTCTGGAAGGATGTATGTGTATACATATAATGTAAAAATTTTAGTATAAATACTGTCGCGATGCGGCCCCAATTAGCGAAAATAGGTCGCCGTCTAAGCTTATTCAGCACGGAGGCGACCTCAAACCGAAGGACGATACGACTCTCGGACAGGTACGACATCACGTTCGTAAACATCCCGCTTGTATTTATACAGCGGGATCATAACGATCAGGAGTCAGTCTGTCACCTAGTATCACGTCACGCTGCCCGTCTGAGAGCCCGTCCTTTTCGGCATGCCGCTAATTGGAGGAGCCTCGCCCCTGCTGCCCTTCGTCACTCTGAAGTAAGCAACCACCTCCCTTTTGACATTTTTTCTCATTTATTTATCATTTGCTCATTTGCCTTAATTTTGTACGATGTTCTCTCCCCTATATTTAGTGTCCAAATAAATGTTGTTATGCGTTACCATGCTTTCTTTTTAGCTTCTACCTAGCTACACCCCCAACCAGAGCACTCCCTTTGGACCCTAGGTCCTCAGGCGTGTGACAATACAAAGTAACGGTTTAGGCAAGAAATGTTCAAGATTCCTCTTTTTTGACATAATCAATAACCAAGAGGTATGTTTGAATTTATTTCATTATTTTAGATTTAGGTATGTATTTTTTTCTTATTATTTCGAGCGCAGTATATCACTATTGATTTTACAACTTCAAAACACTACTTTTGCATAATTTTGGTATGTTATTGTAAAGCAACCTTAAAAGAGGATTATTAATTTCAACAAACAAACCAAAAATTTCTAAGGATTTAGGCACGCCTGGGAAAACGTTTCTAAGATTGAAGGTTAATATGTTCTCAAGTGCTCTCGGGTAGCTCCAACCAATACTAATATAATTGTATATAACATTTCTAATAATGAAGTAATATGTAACAATAAATCTAATGGAATAATAAAAATCACTCATTTGAGATTTAATCAAAATAATGCGCCAAAAATGTTTTACAAAACCATTGTTTTAAATATGTGAGTGTGTTGCATGTATAAATATAATTTTCAAGTGGCATTCGGAAGAGAGAAAATAATACAAAAAAAGAACTTGTGGAAGAATTGGCACCAAAGAGAATTGCTAACCTCTAATATATCCAACAATTCAAAAAGAAAATTAATAGCTTAGGTTCTGTCATAAAATCCAAAGCAGTCTATAACGAAGCTTATTCCCTATTGATAAATGCACCTCCATAATCTTTTTGGCGACAAATTATATCTTTAAGGAAATATGACATGAAAAAACAAGACACAACCTAAATTTTCCAAACCAAATTCTGAATTTTGATATAGGACTTCACGGGATGAAATCTCATTAAATCTGTAGTTGAAATTTTCAATTTCCGATTTACTCAATTTGAACCAATATTGTTCTTACAAATTTTTGGAAATACTATTATCATTAAACATGCAGTCATAAACGACTGGCTATTCACGCCCAATGGTGGCAGTTGAATATGGGATGCAGTAATATTTATAGTGTAACGCGAAATGTAAACAGCAGCGCGAAATGTGTTTACTCTTATCGGACAGCTGCTTACCTCAAAGTAACGCCGCTACGCTTAAGTGAGCAATAAAAAAAACCGTCCCCAACGTCCCGGCAACATCTTATTAAGGAAGAATGATTTATTACCTTCTGGACGTTTCTACATAAACATTATTAGGGAAAAGAAGGATCGAGTTATTTCAGGAACCATCGCGAATACAATTGAGATATGTATAGCTATAAGCGGGCTTGCGGTTGGAGAGATTAGATTAGACTTGGCAAGCCGAAAAACGGGCAAGCGAAAGCGTATAATTAAATTAATAATTAAGAGTGCGATATAAATTAGTTAGAAAATAGTTAAGATAAATTATGTAGTGTGTAGTGTAAAATTAGGACAGTGTAAATAAATTAGAAATAAACGTTACAATAGCAACTAGTCGAAGAATTGAATAGAGATAAAGTAAATGTAAGTATAAGTAGTAAATGTTTGATTAGCAAAGAATTTAACAACTAAAGCAATTAGTATTGTACGCCTTAAGGAGGTTTCTTAAGACGTAGATTTTCCTGAGAAACAATAGTAAATGTTAAGTTTATTGTAGGTGCCCATGGCTATTAGGGCATGTTTAAAACGTATAAAATAGTATAGGTTCTTATTTATCATTTGTTTTGTTCTTCTTTAAATTGCGTATTAAAAATTATTTAAAATATTTTCTGTTCAATTTAGCATTTGGCATTCTTTCAAACTGAAAGATTATTTAAATTCTTGTTTTCTCTCAATTCCGAAAGCACTCTTATAATTATTCTTGAAAGGTTGTTGGCACAAATTCTGAGTTTAAATACAGTTGTATTTGAACTTAGTGTAATTGATGATTCCTAACAATTTACGTAGTATATGCAGGTGTATGAAGGTTTTCAAAAATTTTCAAAGGATACATTAAAATATCATTATCGCTACGCTACAATATTTTAATTGACTTATGGCTTTCTTTAACATGCATGACAATAAAGCAGTATTGAGAACGAGAACGTGGAAGTTTCATTTAAGATATAGTGATGTAAAATTTTGGCTGAGAGTATCTTTTTCATAACTTCGGTCAGTGTAACTTGTTTGGAATACAGCCTATGTCAGATTTAATATGTTCATCCCGTAGAAATCATTGTCTAATGTTAGGAGGCTTGGAAATTATGATAAAATTCTATACCTAATATTTAATTGATACATTTAGTTGCATGTATGACACTTTTTCTCATAGGATTTGTAACGATATTTACGCCTGTGCATGTTGAAATACGATAATTTTGGTGAGTATATCAAGAAAATCTGTTATTAAAATTATACACTTTTAAGGAATGCATCCTATCGAAATAGGCTCGTAAGAAACTGTGGTGAAATAAAATTGCAGAGAATATCCATGCCGTTATGAACATTTTGTAAAATTAGTGTTTTAAGAGATGAGGAAAGGACTGAAAGGAGAACAATATGCATCATTATTGGCTTAAGAATGCCGAATGGATTCGCATGCGGTCGCCAGAAGTTGTAAGTCAAAAGCAATCCGTTAGAAAATAAACAGACTAACTTGGTTATAAACACATCATAAATTACTTAAAAACAAACACAGACCTTTTCAGAGGCCTTCATTTTTAAGAACATTCAAGACTGACAGAATGCTGCGTATTTCTAATAATATTTAAGTAACAAGTTGTGGACTCCAGCGGTACCGCAATGGGTGTTGGTGAAACGAGTCCGCCGACAACTAAGGCAAAATCGGGAATGTTTATGACGTTCACCACGAATTTAGAATTATGCATGCGCTTTACCGGCGCACGGCGTCATCATCAATCGGAGAGGAAAAAATACCTACCGACTGATAACGTGCACTCTTAGTCAGGTAGAATTCTAACAAACGAAACCTAATAGTTCAAATATCCTGAAAATTGTGATAATCCTAATCTATCCTTAACAGCTATGACGTAGGTAAAAAACAAGGTAGCGTGTAAAAATTTTTCCCTCTTCATTTGTCGATGACCAATTGGATGTGATTTCATTTTTTGCTTCCACCAACGACGCACGGTCAATAACGTGTACGCGTTCACCATGGATGCGGGACTTTTAATTGTTTTTAAATAAGTCAACAACTATACAGTCAGTCGAGATAATCGACTGCACAACACTTAACACGTTAATAAAGTCTTCGCGTCACTCCGGCAAAGCGAGGTCGATAGTCCGAAGACATCAGTCTTTTGCTTCTTTTTTTAATAATTCTTTTGTAGTGATCTTGCAACGATCCCGATTAACTTCGATGCCCAATTAACGGTTAATACCGATGTTGAGACATTTGCAGCTCCTCATGTAATTTATATAATATCTATAAGTATATTATGTAGAAAAACAAAAACAAAAAAGCATCTCGCGTCCCTCGTTGTTTAACATACACAGCTCCAAAATCTCAACATAACCATTTCTTTAACCTTACATAACACTTTAGAATTTGATTCTAGATACATACAGTAACACCCATTAATCAGGCACTATTTTAACATTCTAATATTTACAAGGAGTCACTTCGAGATCGTTTTTATTTTATTTTAATTCTAGCTAGACGAATTTAATGTTCTCGGTTTTGAGCTGCCTGACCTATTTGTATAGAGCGGTTGCGGTTCGGTTCGGGTGCAGGCTTTAAATGGACTGATCGAGAGCCGGTCACGATGTGGACGTGGACACCTATCACCACTTTACGACGACACTAACAACGTAATTAAGAATAATTTTAAGACATATGATGAAGCTGATCCTATGTGATATGTACATTTACTAGGAGACCCAACACACAAATCGAATTGTCTGAAACTCGAGAGAAAAAATTTTGCTGACATATCTCGAATGTTATTGGAATCGTTGTGTCGTAAGGTCTGTTATGATAAGCGACATTCCCATGCTTCTCATAATATTTATGACAAATTTTATAACAGCAGATATCTCGTCTGAGATTTTAAACAGTTTCGATTTACATAGGACGAGATTCACATCAAATGTCATAGTTAATTACCAATCAATACATTTAACTAACACCCTCATCGTCTATCCTTCTGGTTATTATTCACTAGAAATGGTCTAATTGAAGTATAACTGTGTTTCAGCTATTTTAAAGCAGTTAGTTACAAACTGTATTAAGGTAAAGCACATAAAAGTTTTGGATTTGTCGGGGTTTAGCGAAAAAATATGGAAATAATATCTTTAACTAACGATGGTGTTTCAAATGGTCACAAGATACACTCCTATTTGTCTAGAATAAAATAGCTACTCCAGATATAATTATTTTAAAAACATTAGTGCCACATAGAGCAGTAATGATGAAACATACCACTGAAATAGTTAGCATCTATTACACAGATGCAAGTGATAAAGCTTGTGACAATTTCAGTTTGACATGTGACGTGGCAAGGCGTTAATTTTAAAAAGTGGAGAGGTTAAAAGAAATATCTCAAGTTGTAGGAAATGCGGCAGAGAACAGAGACAATATTACCGTGACAATTCTCTTGCGAAAAGTCTCCTTTTTATTAACATTTCAAACTTTAGCACAGTCCTAGGAATAAAAATTATCTAAAGACTTGTACCAAAGAAAGTTGAAGGGATCTGCATAGTTTCGCTACAATTTGGAAGATTGTTAGATAAGCTTACAGAAAAATAGTTCCGTTCAAAGAAATAGGAAATTGTTAATAATGGCTTACACATTACTTACTTACACATTACTTAAAATGATGTAGAGTACAATCGCTTAAACAAGGAAATTGGAAATAAAATCAACCAAGCGAAAGAAAAATGGATGAACCTTCAATGTAACGAAGTAGAAAAACTACAAGAACAACATAGGGATAGAGAACTACACCAGAAAGTAAAAGAAGTCACGGGGCTTTGGAAACCCAAGCAGCTGTCGTTAGTAG
Source organism: Cryptocephalus moraei (assembly GCA_946251905.1). NCBI lineage: Eukaryota > Metazoa > Arthropoda > Insecta > Coleoptera > Chrysomelidae > Cryptocephalus > Cryptocephalus moraei. Next base: position 18,726,201 of record OX276462.1, on the reverse strand, counting down.
CTAACGAAAACAACGAAATCGAATTAGATCCCGACAAACAAAAACAGATATGGGAAAGATATTTGAAACAGCTGTTTGGAGACAGGAGACCGATAGAACCGCCGCAAGTCAAAAAAGGCGAAAACTTGCCCATTCTCCCATCAGAAGTCTTTAGGGCTATCAAGGAAACAAAGAGCAATAAAGCACCTGGAGAAGACTGTATTACGGCAGAACATTTCAAGCATCTTGGCGAAGAAAGTATTTATAAGCTGACTCATCTGTTTAATGAAGTGTACGAAAGCGGAGAGATCCCACTCGACTGGCTTAAAACCACTTATGTAACACTGCCAAAGAAAAATAAAGCTCGAAAATGCGAAGATCATCGAACAATAAGTTTAATGAGTCATGCCGTAAAAATATTTATGAGGATCATATTCAACCGCATCCAGGATAAATGCGACAAATATTTAAGTCGTTCACAATACGGATTCAGAAAGGGGACAGGCACAAGAGAGGCCATACTGGGTTTGTCGTTAATCGCTGAAAGATATCTTGAAGTTCAAAGAGAACTCTATGTATGCTTCGTTGACTACAAGAAGGCTTTCGACCGCATTAAGCATCAGAAGTTAATTGAAGTCCTGCAAGAGATAGACCTGGATGGACGAGATATAATAACTATACGTAATATCTATTGGAACCATAAAGGATGCGTCCGCACACAAAACGGAAACACCGAGTATGTTGACATACAAAGAGGAGTTCGTCAAGGCTGCCTCCTATCTCCCCTACTCTTTAACGTGTATGCGGAACATATAATCAGATCATCACTTCAAAATCGATCAGAAGGAGCAAAGATAAATGGGGTGATAATTAATAATATCAGATATGCGGATGACACGGTAGTCATAGGAGAAACAGCAGAACAACTACAGGTATTAATGGGTATCCTGACAGAAGAGAGTAACAGGGCAGGATTAGAGGTGAATGTTACAAAAACTAAAACAATGGTTTTCTCCCGAGGAACAAACCAACAGGATACATTTGTCACCATAAATGGACAAAATCTCCAGAATGTTCAGGGTTACATCTACCTGGGCAGAGAAGTAAACAGGCAACTAGACCACTCAGTAGAAATCAGACGACGAATTGAAATTGCTAGATCGGGTTTCACCAAAATGAAAAACTTGTTATGCCACCCAAAACTGTCTATAACAACCAGGCTACGAACTTTAAAATGCTACATATGGTCCCTATTGCTTTATGGATGTGAAACGTGGACATTAAAACAAAATGATATTAAGAAAATAAATGCATTCGAATTGTGGTTATATAGAAGAATGCTAAGGATAAGCTGGACAAGTAGAACGACCAATGAAACAGTTCTGAACAAAATGAATACCCGCCTACTTTTAATCAACTTTATAAAGCTCAGAAAAACGAGTTACCTAGGTCATATCATGCGACACAAAGAGTATGAGCAAATCCAACTAATACTGGAGGGAAAGATCGACGGGAGACGTGGCATCGGAAGAAAGAAAAAATCTTGGCTCAGAAACATACGAGACTGGACACACACTAGTGGGAACAATCTAATTCATAAAGCACAGGACAGAGAAAGTTACGCCATTTTGATCGCCAACCTCAATAGAGAAGGCACCTAGGAGGAGGAGGACACATTACTTACAGCAAAAGATAAAAGCAACTAATGACAAACCATTCAAGAGATGCACGGTTTACTGATATGCCAGTAGAAAAGTGACAGTTTCTTGTTGACATATGCCTAATTTCACTTATTCACAAATGTGTTTATGGAGTTTATGCTTCACTTACTAACGAAAAACAATTTATTGTTTTAAAATGAAATAGAACAAAACAACGTTGTTATTACAATGGAAGTATCAGAATAGATAAGCCGTTACCACTACCTAAAAAGGAAAAATTAGACGATATGAGACTGAAAATTCAATAGTATTTTGGCCGTATTTCGTTTTTCCATACGAAAACGAATTATATAGACGAATAATTCGAATTCAGGAGAATGAAATGCTACGTCCCAACTCTGTTAAATGTTGCATATTGATCAAGAAGGCAAGTACTTGTGAGAAGAAAACGGAATAAATTTAGTACTATTCACAAACATAGCAAAAGCCACAAAGCCACAGTAGACGATTGGATGACGAGGAATGTTGACGTGAAGTCAGAGCTACACTAACATTGAAATAAAAACGTATCAACGTAGAGGAAGCAGACAAAGTTATCGCAATGAAGGCCATGAAGTGAATGGAAAAAGCAACGTGTTGAACACCTAATTCGAAATATTAAGAAAGAAAAAGATAGAAGGGGGCATGTTTGATTCTACGGATTTATTGAATGTTTCAAGACACAATAACGTAAACTTTAAAACATGTAATTATCGTTACGGTGAATGATTAAACTTCTTAGAATTATGCTGGTGAGGGGACGGACAGGCACTGTAACATCCCTCGAAAAAGTTGTGTAATCAAATGATTTAGAGAAATTCATCAATACTAATCTCTATAAGGTTTTCCTTATCAGGTTCATCACATATACCGAAAGAGCAGTTTTATGCTGTTTATTCCGACACCTCATTAGACAAATTAGAAACTTGGATATGGTGATAATAAATATATGATAAAACATTTCACCTTTTGAGTCTATATCGTCGACGAAATTGTTTATTTATGTAAGAGAATCGATGGAATGGAACCTATCGCATGAGGTATCGTGATAAAAAGAATAAACGTATAATTGTGATGCTCATAAGTTATTTGATGACAAACACCTTGTTCATTTTATTATTGATGGATTTATTGAAACCATTTTGTTAAAATTTTTACTTTTTTTCTAAGAAGTATAACTGCGACACTAGGGGTTGAATTACAGTACGTTTGCATTTACAACAGTGTACACCAGTAAATAAGGCGTCACTGCAATAGCAATTAGATCAGGTAAGGTCTCGTAATCCATAAGAGGAAATTAAATACGCCATATTTGATCCTCCTAAACGTTTTGGAGTCCCTCATTTTTAGCAAAATCTGTGAAATGAATTGATTTTTATAAGTGTTTGTTGGTTGTATGAATGCTGAAACTGTATGAAAATTAACCGGAAAATATAATAATTTTTGTTAGTATGGCTTTAGTCCTTGTTTCATTCACAATACCACAACAATATTGAGGAATGGGGAAAATCGAGAAAATTTCGTATGGCGAATTTTACCTCACGAGTATTTCACATATTAAATCCGGCACATGATAATCAAAACAGTAAAGGTCAAATTAATTTTTGATATTTATGTGTTTATGTAACAAACGAGTAAATTTTTGGTGAAATATCAAAAGCATTACTACGAACAGCTAATAATAATATAAAGCTGTACGTCGTCGTTATAGAGATTGTTGTTCTATAATGGTAATAAAATTGCCCATGCCCATCTTAACATACCTTGCCTCATTTTATTAAACATCAAGATATTTATAACCTAACTCAACTTTGTCGTTTGTCTTCTCTGACATTCTCTTTGATTTATTGAACATCATGCACATTTACTGCTCTTCCTTGTAAATTTGTGGGCAACTTGCGGCTGCAAAATGATTCTGCAATATCAGTTTTGATAGTTGTGCCTTTAGAATTGGTTTTACAGGTGTAGTGTGATTTGCGGACGTTCTGTAATTCTACCCTAGGTCCATTATAAGCATAATCAAAAGATTGAATCAATCATAGTAGGGGAGCCCATGATGCTAAATGTGGATTTACTCGAGCGTCTCGGAGACCTATTAGAATTGGTAGATTAGATTATAGGAAGAGTAAATGGTCCTATAATGTTTTCACTTTTAGCGGTGGGGGAAGTGTCTACAGATTTTCAAAATTGTAAGAAAAACAATGACAGGGAAATACAGAAGCGCGTCAGATTATAATATTTATCATACCCCACCATGTCTGATATGAAATATATAATAATCTGACGATTTGAGTGGCGGCGGTGGCTATGCGGAAGGGATGAAACTCTAAAAAAATTTAAAGCTCGCAGCGAATTTTTGAAAATGTAAATAAAATCGCCATCTTGAAATACTCGAGCGCGTCAGATTAGCATACTGAAGCTTCATCATGATGTCCCAGCCACGCTGACCAAAAATCTGACGATTCTTCTAAGGGGTATCATTAATCTGACGATTTAAAAATATTTTTTTGAAATAAAAGTACTTGAATAAAAGTATGACATTGACAATTTGTTAACCATTCAGAAGCGATTACGACAAAACAGCATACCCTTGCTTTTCCCTTCTCTCAAGCTTTCACGAACACGCCTCTTATGCTTGCTCTTGTAATTGGTTTACAAACTGTCATTGTCATACGCTCTGACAGATGGCATCAAATTTGAATTAGAGTGAAGTGTCACCTCCGATATAATTAAAAAAATGTGTAGCAACAGCTGCCATGGTAGCCTAATCCATAAGGCGTAATAGAAAAAAATGTATTTTAAAAGGTAAAAAAACGGTAAAGAAAATGGGGCCCCGAGAATTGCCTAGGGGCCCTGATGGGTTTAATTCGACCCTGGGTACGAGACAGACAGAGATAGAAGAAAAGCGAAAGGGACATAGAGGCGTAGAATGGGAAATCGTGTTTTACCATAGCTGCACGCTCTTAATTAACGATTTTGATTAGTTTCGGCTTGCGGAAATCGTCAGATTATATTTTTTCTGTTATTCTGGTATAATTACCACTAGAATAAAAAAGAAAACGACCGCGCTCGAGTAAATCCACACATCGTTTTTATTTGCAACTTTCTTACCCTCCCACTCCCTTAAGCTACGCTCAAATCATCAGATTAGCAAAATGGACCTTTGTTAGTTAGTAATTAACCTCCCTTATCTTAAACTGACGAGCTCGAGTATTTCAGATGATCGATTTTTTTTTTACTAATCTGACGGGTTCCCCTTGGCGAATCCCCCCATATTGAGAGCTCATACTTGCTGGAGGTACTTATCAATGTATAAGGTAACCTCCCTTATATTAATCTGACGCGCTCGAGTAAATCCAAAAATCCCCTCTTGGGCTCCCCTACTATCACCGCAGTGGTAATTATTTGTGTTTTAAGTCGGTTAATTTATTTTAACAAAATCTATGCTCTTTATGTCCTTGAAAGGTTTTGCTCCTGGTGATTGCCTATACTTATGCCACTAAGGGTAGAAAAAACCCGTTCTGTTAAAAATTTCGGAACTTAATTACCGGCACACAAACTTAACTTCCTTATATTAGTAAAGATAGGATCACGAAAGTACAGCATTGTATGCCAAGGTGAAGACTACTTATAGAAAGCAGTATGAGAAGATTCGACCCACATGGAGTTCTTCAGTAGGCAGTTTGAAAAAGTTAAGAAAATGGAAATCGCCACGTCTTCCTTTAAGAAGTAGGTTCAAGACTGTCGAGTCAGAGGTGAGAACTATGACGACAACACTTCCAAAAAGAAGATCCTAATGAAGAAGAATGAGAAACGTTGATGGTTTCAATATGACGGGCAATTACGAAAGTAGGTTGGTGAGAACATTTCGTCTCCTTTCCATTGTAGCGTTTCCACTGCTCCAACGACCTATAGGCCGAAACGCTGTGAGTTCAGTATGAAGCATCATTCTACAGATAGTGTGTGGTTGATTTCCAATTGGACAATTCGCTTTTGTCGTGTGACAAAATGTTCACGTTGCATTTGATTGAAGGTTCAATATTAGGAGGGGTACCAGAGATAACTTATCGGTATCCAAGAGGATGAACCCTAAAATTTCATTAGCTAGAATATGTTTACAGATAGGTAGCCTGAAACTGTGGAAGTTTTGTGTGGAGCAGCATTTCGTGTTGGTGTGTAATGGATCGGTTTTTTTTCAGTAGAAAGAATAACTGGTTGCATTCTATTGTGTAGGAATATATATTGAACCATCGCCAGGTAGGCTGGGGATGAGATGTTAAGCACAGTTAGAGCATCCCGAATAATTCGGTGCTAGTATCTTCGTGAGCTGTAGGTGTCCAGCGTCCGCGAGGCCGGCGGTACTTCGGTCCGCGATCAGTACTGAAACCTATCGTGACCGTGTCCGTTATCGATTCGTTTCGGTAACGTGAGGGGGCGCGAGTGTCCGGTGGCCGGCGCGTACGTCGTCCGCGCGTAGAGGGTCGTAGTCGTCGTCGTCGTCGTCGTAGGCTGCGAGTGTCCGGGTGGCGTCCGCTGCGACCCGGCACCTCGTTTCAGTCACTATCAGTGTTTATACTCCGGATAGCGTTTCGGTCGGTGGATGGTAGCGTGGTCGGGGTGGGGGTGGGGCGGCCCACCTGGGACGACGCCGCTCCCCGGCGTCGGGACGGGCGCCCGAGCGATGCTCGGCGGCTCCTCGCTGGTCGAGCTGCTCGGCGAAGGGTAGTACTCCCTCGGGACGGCACCCACCATCGCCACCCCACCAACGCCGACGCCGACGACGCCGCCGCTCGTCCCCGCCTGCCCGACGGCGTCCTCACTCGCCCACCGGGCTAGTTGCTGTTGAGCTTGAATAAATTCATCACTAGAAAACAAGCATTATAGAAATTTGGCACTATAGTCCGTCCACGGCAGCGACCAAACCATTTGCGCCATCTTTTTGTACTGAATGTATGCGTTGTACGAATTGTTCACCAGAAAAATCTAATTGTATCTATTTATAGAGGAATTGCTTTATAAATAGTTCATTAAATTAGTTGAAGTCGTTCAACGTAACCAAACAAGCGAGGTGAAAATTTGTTGAAAAATGCTTCCTAATATGTCACAATATGGCTGTATAGGCTTACTTAATAGGTCGCAAAAATTATGTATGATATTTATAGATTTAAAAAAATCTATGACAGTGTACCCCTCAGTAAACTGTGGCCTGTAATGATACATTGAGTCGTATGCCTTTTCATAGTCAAAAAATATTAAAATGAGGAGTTTATTGTACTCAACACATTTCTCTATTACCAATTAGATGTCCATTTGTACTAAAATTTTATCTAAATCCTAGGGCGGAAGAAGTTTCGAACCGGTCAGGTGTTTTACCATAGGTTGATACGAATTTTCGTCATGATGAACGAAAAGGTGGTTTTATTGTACATGTATTTTCCACCCAAAAGAAGTTTAACCATGACGCATTGGTGGTTGAATTAGGAATGGGTAAGGGCAAGGAAAATGGGTAAGATCAAGGAAATACGCAAATTTCCGGAAATTCCATCTTTGTGACGACAATATTAAAGACCAAGAAAAATGGGTAATGACAAGGGAATACGCAAATTACGGGAAATCCCATCTTTATCACGAAAATATTAAATGGGGTTTGAGCTTGAACCGTCCCTACCGAGACACTTCCTACCTACCTATCTTAACTCCGGTTCGAAATTTCTTGTAAGATTATTTGACCCTTGGATTAAAGCAGGTACCCTCAATATTTCGCGCGGATGCGAATTGGGCGACAAAATATATAGTTTACTTTCATATGCAGTAAGGTCGTTTTATGATACAGGAAAATTGGGCGAATGGCACTTTACAGGAAGCGAGCCACAGGTAGCTGGTAAAATGAAAACGAGATAGGGATTTTCGACGCAATGACAGAAAAGGTGGTTTTACTGTACAGGTATTTTCGACCCAAAAGAAATTTTAAAGGGCAAGGGAATACGCAAATTACGGGAGTAGTGTGTAAAGGGTCTGGAACCGCGTTCGGATTCGGATTGCAGGTGTTTTAACGGTTTTTTGCAGGTGTTTTTGCAGGTTTTTGCAAGTTTTGGGGGGATTTAACGGTTTTTCCAGGTGTTCCGTGATTTCACGGTCTTTTGCAGGTGTTTTTGCATTACATTGCAAGACGGGATCTGTAATCGTTAGAAATTGCACGTGGGGTGATGACACTTAATACGCGAAGGAATGCCGAGAGACAGTGGTGGTGTAAGTTGAGTCACGACTAAAACCGTTAAACCCCCCCGAACGCCTGCAAAGACCTGCAAAAACCGTCGAATTTCCCAAAAACGGGATGAGTCATATGAGCACGTGTGTGAGTCACGACTAAAATCGTTAAACCCTCGAACACCTGCAAAGACCTGTAAAACTTGCAAGGACTTGCAAAAAACCGTTGGGACCCCAAAAACCGTTGAAACACCTGCAAAACTTGCAAGGGCTTGCAAAAAATCGTTGATTCCGCAAAGGCCGTTAAAACCCCCCAAAACTTGCAGAAACCTGCAAAAAACCGTTGAATCCCCCCAAAACTTGCAAAAACCTGCAAAAACACCTTCAAAAAACCGTTGAATCCCCCCAAAACTTGCACAAACCTGCAAAAACACCTGCAAACGACCGTTAAATCACGGAACACCTGCAAAAAACCGTTGGAACACCTGAAAAAAACCGTTAAATCCCCCCAAAACTTGCAAAAAGTTGCAAAAACACCTGCAAAAGACCGTTGAATCACCCCAAAACTTGCAAAAACCTGCAAAAAACACCTGCAAGAAACCGTTAAATCCCCCAAAACTTGCAAAAACACCTGCAAAAAACCGTTGAATCCCCACAAAACTTGAAAAAACCTGCAAAACACCTGCAAAAGACCGTTAATTCCCCCCCAAAACTTGCAAAATCCTGTAAAAACACCTGAAAAAAACCGTTGAATCCCTCCAAAACTTGCAAAAACCTGCAAAAGCACCTGCAAAAGACCGTTAAATCCCCCCAAAACTTGAAAAACCTGCAAAAACACCTGCAAACGACCGTTAAATCACGGAACACCTGCAAAAAACCGTTAAAACCCCCCAAAACTTGCAAAAACCTGCAAAAACACCTGCAAAAAACGGTTAAATCACGGAACACCTGCAAAAAAACGTTGGAACACCTGCAAAAAACCGTTAAAATACCTGCAATCCGTATCCGAATCCGGTTCCAGACCCTTTACACACTACTTACGGGGAATCCCATCTTCATCACGAGAATATTAAAGGGGAAGCGGGCGAGAAAAATGGAATTAAAGTTCGGCGCCGAGTTCCTCCCGCCGTTAGTTCCAAAGTAGGTAAACCTCTCAGACGTCCGACGAGTTCCTCCCCGATGACCATAATTATTATATGAATTCGCTTTCGCTTGTTAAAGACAAAGATGAACAATTGAGGTTTAGTAAAACAAACAGGACCGATCACATGATGGAAACTGACCAAAAACAAAACAATCAATGGATTGAATTGAAACAAAAACAAACATATTATATAAGGGCAATAGGGCAAGGGAAATGGGTACCGGCAAGGGAATATGCAAATTACTGTCGCCCAGTTCGCCTGTCGAATTAAGTCAGTCCCGAGATCCCTTCGCCCAATTTGCCTATTGATTAAATATTCTCAGGTACTTTTCGCCCAATTTGGCACCGTCGAATATTTCGGGTCGAAAGTTCGCACGGCGGAATCCTTCCTGTTCTTTTGGTTGGTACTGTTCTGTTTTTTGGAAGAAATGTTTTTGAGCATTGTTGTGAATAATTTGTATATGTGTCTCAGTATGCTCATTGGCCGAGAGTTTCTGAGATTCGTTTTGTCGCCTTTTTTGTGAAGCAGGATTACAGTGGTATTATCCCATTTTGATGGCGTTTTTCGTCCTTCTTTAATGGCCTTAATAGCTATGCCGTCTTCATCTGGAGACCTATTGTTTTTCATACAATCTAATGACGCCGATATTTTATCTAACGTAATCTCTGGCATTTCTTCTGAGCCCTGATTCATCACAATTGGTATGATCTTATACGAGTTCCTTAGGTTTGGGTTATCGTATAACTGCCGGTAAAAATTTTCCGTAAGATTAAAACATCTGCTGTGTTTGATGTTATCTGTTCTTCTGTGTTTTGCAATTCATGGATCAGTACTATCTCTCTATCCTTCCCTCTTTTCTGAACACTTTTAAACATTCACTTCTCTCAATAAGTTGTTATTTTGTTGTTATTGTAGGTTCTGATGTCTATCCTTATCTCCTTTAATTTTTCTTTTGAGTTTTCTGTACTCATCTGAATTTTTGTTCATCATAACTCTACGCTGCTTAATCATATATTTAGTATTTTTGGATGGTATTGTATTTCTATATTAATCTTCTTTAGGACAATATTATTTATTGCTTGTGTTAACGCATTCACTATGTGACCATTTATTTCTTCACTCTCCAATATGGCATAGCAAGGACGTAATTTCGAGATGTCGGTCACCTAATAGGTCGTCAGGAACTTAACACCTTATAGTAGATATTCACCAAATTTACTAATTATTTACGTAAATTTGACTTGAAAAAGGCACCACGTTGTTAGAATTGCTGCTAAAAATTAACAATTTCTTACAAAATACAATTGGTGAAATTAAATGTCCGACATAAATTTCTAATAATATCTGATCCAAACTTTTAGCTCATATAATTGACATGGGTTTTATAAATTTGTTTGGTATGTTTCTTGTATGGTGAACTACTATACACTATACTATTCTCCTAAATCAGGCGTGATAATATGAAAAATAGCCCAAGTGGTTTGTTTCTATCGTGAACAGATTATACACACAACGAGCTGCCTAGCAGTTTGCCACCGTTCAAATATTAGTCTAGAGTAACCAGTTTTCAGTTGTATAAGTAAAATAGCAATGAGTAAATAGCAAAAATTTTTCAAGGATTAAAAGCTCCAGTAATGCTTTGAATAGTAGACTGCTTGGCGGCTCCATCGCGCACTGACTTTGTAGCGTTAAATTTTCTCTATATGAAAAACATTTTACAATAAATATTATTACTTATTACTAAAGGAACAAACCCTAATTCACCTAAAATAAAATATAGCAGTTATTAAACAATTTAGTAGCAGTACGTATTCAAATAATTCCAGGTAAATATATCTTTTGATTTATGTTAACGAAAGTGATACGTGGACTTTGCAGATGGACTGAAATACATTAATAAATGGTGTTATAGGTTAAATTGTAAAATTTGGTAAAACAATTTTCTTCGCTAAGACCGGGGAAAAAAATAATTATTTATGTGAAAAATTGATGTTAATATAAATTGTCTAAAACGGAACGGAAACGTTTTAATACCATTATATATTATGTGGAAACCAATTCAGACTACAATATCAGGAACAATTCTAGTTTCAAGCAGCGTTCAACCGAAGACCAACAATATACAACTTGTAATTGCAACACTAATTCCAAATCATAATAAACGTCCAGTTGACTGACAAATCCACATAACCCTAATTGATTGTTATCTTAATATGACAAGTTATACTATTGATTATTTGTTACTATTGGTTAGTTCTGAAAACTAGTTTGAAGATTCAGGCAACTTCTGACAAAATTACACACCAGTTGGGCGCAGGAGGAAAACTTGTAACTTTGGACTTCAACCAGAATAAAATACCAGTTACATCACCTGTTCAACGGCAAATAATAATACCGGGCGAAGTTTAGTTACAAGTACTCTTCTGCCTATTCCATATTCTGGTAACTAAATAACATAGGGCTTATTTCATATGGATCCAACGAGTTGGAAATTGGAAAGCATCGATTATTTCCTCAAACTTTGAAATGTTAATCTATTTCAAAAGTTATGAATTCCGAATTTATTCGTTTTTGGAAAAAAAAATGGAGCTTTGTAGCGCCGTCATAATTTAAAGCATATCAGCATTACTCCGAAAATGTCAATACCATTTATTTGAATTACTAGCATTATAGACTAAATCATTCTATCAAAAAGTTTTTATTATGCTGACTCTCATAATCATTCAATAGGTTTTTTAAAAAATAAGTTATTTAAAAACTTTCTGTTTGATATAATAATGGAACAAAATTAAAAAGCCGTGTTTTAAAAGTCCATCTTCAATTTTCGCCAATTTTTGCGAAAAGCGTTCTCAATTATTTTAATTTTACAATTTCATGTATTCTAAAGTCTAAACAAAAATGACATTCCTCAAATAATGATTACTTGAAGAAAAAATAAAACTCCTTACATTCTGATTAGATTCATAGCATTTTTTTCCTGAGTACTTATGGGCTCTAGAGCAATAACCTGAAACTTTATTCTCTACTAAACAGAAGTCATATTTAATGTTGATAATTTGTAATTTCCTTTTCTAATTTGGCTTTTAATAAGTACAGCGGCTAGTAATGTTTCCAAAAATTTTAGTATGCAACTACTTGTACTCTAAAGTCGAAGCAAAAACAAATTTCCTGAAATAATACTTGCCTAAAGAAAAAATGAACCTCCTCAAACACTGATGCGATTTGTAACTCTCTTCTTGGACTTTGATGAACCCTAAAGTAATGACCTGAAAATTTATCCTTTATTATATGGAAACCGTCTTTAATATGTTTATAATTTCCCTCTCCAATATGATCTTTGATAAACAGGTTTTCCAAACAATATTTCCAAAAATTTTAATTTTGAAACTTACTGCACTTAAAAGTTTAAGGAAAAGTAATTTCCAGCAATTTAAAAACAACCTTTTAAATCGATACAGTTTATTGTACTTTCCCAAACTGTTCTTAGATAAAATAGAAACTTGAACAGTACTACAAAACTGCAAATTTTACACTCCATTTACTTCAGAGTCGAAGCCAAAACAACTTGTGGCAATAACGCTTTGCTAAAGACAAAATAAGATCTTCCTTAACACTAACAGGATTTATAGAACTTTATCTTTGAACTTCATTGAACGCCAGAATAATTAACAAGAACTTCCTTCCCAGTCAAAGTGAAACATCTTAAATATCCATGGACCTCTTAATTATTTTTTATGAATTGATCACAGATTTAGAGGGGTTTTTAAAAGTCTTCAAAAATTTTGTTTTTAAAACTTACTGTATTTATAAGTCAAAGGCAAAATTAACGATTCTAGAAGTTATAGAAAATTCTTGAACTCTAATAGAATTTATAGTAGTACGTAACGCATATGCATTTCAGCTTATACAAATGCTCTCTTTGAGAGGTCGATATTTTCAATGGAGCAGTTAGCATGTTGCCTTTTGGCAGATAGATAGACTATTTGATATTAAAAAATAATCCAAAAGTGGAGAAAATCGGTGATGGATTTTCTGAAAGTATCAATTTTAAGAAAAAAAGATAAAATTGTTCATTTTTAATTTCGGAATAATGCTGTCACGTTTTAAATTGTGACATGACGCCAAAGATCTCCAAATATCTTCTATGGAAAGCGAAAAACAAAGGTTTCATGAAATCCCTGAAAAGACTATTATTCCAAAATTTGAAAAAGAAAAAAGCAGTTGAATTGTTTTGCACGATGAATCCGCATGGATTGAGCTATATTTGTAAGAACAATCGAAATTGGGAGATAAAAGTCGTTTTAAATATTTTAAGTGTGCGATCCTAGCACCACTTTCAAACAAAAAAATTGGAGTTATAAATGTTATAAAGTGGAGATTTTGGCATTTAGAGAACTTTTGCGTAGATACAAATGGAAGAGCAGTTCATTCGCTACAAAAATGGTTCTTATGACTTTTTTCGAAAACTTGTCAGTTTTCAAGATAACGGCCCCGAAAAGAGCCGTTTACTCGTTTACTTTACTTAACTTTGTTTATGTTGTTGTTTTGGTATTTGTGGTATCAATCGGGCATTAACAATTATGAATCATCGTATCGATTCGCAATGCACATCACTGGAACGCTTGAGATATCGCCTTTCCAACGGTTTCTTCGTTTTTTTGCCAACTTCAACTTTCTTGTCAACCAACTTTCAAAATTCCAGAAATACCAAGAAATCACATAAACAAAGTTACTTTTCATTGGGATGCAAAAGAAAGAAAATGAAACGATGTGCAGGAAAATTAAAAATGAGGCTCGAGACCCAGGTTATCATAGTTATAGGTTTTCTTATCCACGTGAATTTTGAATCTCAAAAAATATCCATTTTTACTCGAGTTATTCGACAATTTGTCCGCCCACTTATGTCTCCATTTTTTGAATTTGCTCTCCTGGATTAATAGCATGAGCAACACGTAAAGGGCTCGTTTCTGGGCCGTTATCTCGAAAACTGTCGAGTTTTCGGAAAAAGACATAGGAACCATTTTTGTAGCGAATGAACTGATCTTCCTTTTGTATGTAAGAAAAAATTCTCTAAATGCCATATTTCCGGAGATATTGACGGAAAACTAATTTTTGAAACTTGAGAGCCACTTTTCACCGTGCCGCGGTAGCCGCAAAATCGGCAATTTTCTGTATTTCGAAAGACCCGGTTGAGACCTACGATTTCCACCCGATTTTATCGCTTTACAGAATTTAACCCAGGTTTGGGTGTTTATTGGCCTTCATTAACTGGACTATATCTACTATTTGCATATTGTATCTATGACGTACAGTAAGTTTTATGTGTTATATGCTGCCAGAATTTGAGTCTTCCTATTCGAAAGGTAAGTTTACCTTTCCAAATACTTTCCACTTGTGTTTGGTGTATTGCATATCTACATGTTGAGTTTACCCTCCCGTATCGTACCTCTCGCTGTCCGGTGTGTCCCCGCAGGGGGCGCCCCTGTCGTGGTCGGCGCTCTCGTAGAGCCCCTCCTGGTCCTGGTGGTGGGAGTGCGGGTGCGGGTACGGTATCCTGCCGGGCGGCTGCCTGTACCTGCCGTAAACGAAACGCGAGTCCCTGTGGGATTGGTGGGAGCTCTCGCTGCACGCCGACGAGGACTCCTGCCTGTAGTGCCGGTCCGCCTCCGTCTCCGACATCCTGATATCCTCCGAGCCGGAGGGGCTCATGTGCCTCGAGTGGTGCTCCAGCTGGCGGATCAGGTCCTCGAGGTTTCTGATCCGGATTGGGTTGCAGGAGGCGGGGACGATGTCCTCGTCCTCCTCGTCCTCGTGCTCGATCACCACCTGCGGCCCGGGACACACTCAGTTAAGTATAGAGCTAAGAACCACTGTCTGAACAATGACTAAATTTTACTTAAACCAACTTAAATATCTATCGAGGGGGATTAATTCATGTGGCACCCTTAAAGCAAGCAATTGTTGATGACGTAAATGTATTCTAGCCACTCCTTAAGAAACCCGTCACACTCCAAATGGTAAAATTAAATACTTTTATTCAATTTTGCCATATAAACTGACGTTTATTGACATCAAATCGAACCTATAAAGTCATTGTTTATTCTGTTTATTTAGGCAGCGGATTAATAGTTATTTATTCAATTTTGTCGTATAAAGTGACGTTTTATATGTTTAAAATTCTTTTCGTCGTTGTCAAGGTTGCGGCACTGAAGTCGTCATCTTGTCAAATTTTCTCTTCAAAATTGGACTTACTCCGCTAAACGTCAGTTTATATATGGCAAAATTGAATAAAACGTTGTAATACACTCGCGGATGTAATGAATGTTTAACTCGCGATATTAACGCACTAAATAATAAATAAATAAATGTAATAAGTGTAATAAGTGTAATAAATAACTATTAATGCCATACTTAGGACGTTTCTTTTTTGTGTCTAAAGCAATTTGCGTTAATTGCAGTATTTCGCATTTTCACCTATTTCGGCGATACACTTATCAATCCTTCATATACATGCTTATAATAATATACTATGTCACATGGTATATATAAGCGTATGGAAATATATATGTTATATATTAATATTGACACGTAGAACACAGCAAAAATTTAGACCCAGGAATTGAACCCGAAGCAAAACGTCAATTTTCCAAATTTAAACATTGAATGGATTTTCCTAGCCACACACGTCCTTTTGTTTAAGTCGACCAAACTCGACCGTCGCAAAGAAATAAGAATAACAATATCATTGGACCTGACCTAATAATCTTTCAGAGATAGTCATTGGTTAGCGATTTATTTGGAATACCAAATATATACCAAAATTATCATATACCAATTTCATACACTTGGTTCCTTACCTAGATTATTTTAGATGAGTGCTATCACTATAGACGTTCTTGACAGTAGTTCGCCAAATTTGAATATTGTAATTGTATTTGTTATTTCATGGATGGGTTTTTGTATGTTTTCTCTATAGATTTTACTTGTGGAATTTTCAGATGGTAACTTCAGTCCATCATGTAGGTGACACTTACATTTTAATGGCTGTCCTAATAATGTTTTATTGTTTTAATGATACGTTTTAATTAATGTTTGCACGCTGATGTATTAGACGATAAAACAACTACTGATAAGATGTTTGCAGCAAGGGGTAAATTTGATAAACACGTTATTAATTGAATAGTCAGGAACGTTCTTAATAATATCCAAATATAAAACAACTAATTATTGAGATATATCACACTGCCGAGCTTTCGTTCTTCATTATGAACATATTCACGGCTATGTTATCAAGACAGAAAATTTGAATGAATTCATAAAGTCATAAAATTAATGACGTTAAACAACAAGTAGAGTTTGCGGAACTCATCGCCGCATGCAATGTTTTAAATTTAGGTTATTCTGGTAAAAAAGACGAGGTGGTAAGTCGCATTTGTTTCTTCATGAATGACCTCAACATCGAGGAAGACGACGAAGAAGACGATGAAGAAACTGAAAATGCCGACAGAAACGACCAAGAAGATAAAGAAGACGACGAATCTAATCAAGACGACGATGGAGAAGAAAGAGATGAAGCAGATGATAGGAGTAAGTACAACGCCGCCCCACGACAATCGACTTCGTTTGCTTTAACTTTTCGAGATATCGAAGATAGTATTCGCACGTTCGACGGAGGTGAAGATTACCCTGTAACAAGATGGATTACGGATTTTGAAGAAATTGCAGAGGTAACAGGATGGAACGATCTTCAGAATCTGATTTTTGCGAAAAAATCAATGACCGGATTAGCGAGGTTATTCGTTCGATCGGAAAAGGGAATCAAGACGTGGACATCGTTGAAAATCAAGCTGAAGCAGGAGTTTGAAACAAAAGTCAGCAGTGCACAAATCCACAAGAAATTGTCAACACGAAGGAAGCAAAAGAATGAGACTGTCCAAGAGTACGTACTGATAATGCGAGAGATTGGCAGTAGAGCGAACATCGAAGCGGAAGCTGTCATAGAGTATATAATCGACGGTGTACAAGATGAATCATCAGATAAAATTGTACTATACGGAGCCAGAAACTTCATAGATTTCAAGGACAAGGTCAAGATGTATGAAAAAATCAAAGGAGCAGCAAACTCCAGGTCAAGTTACCAGAAGCAGGATCGAGAACGAGATGGAGCTTCTAGTAAAACGCGAAACGCAAAAGGAGATAACAAGACGGAGAAGAAGAAGACGAACACGTGTTTCAACTGCGGAGCGAGTGGACACAAGTCGCAAGAATGTCTCCACAAAAGCAAAGGAACGAAATGTTTCAACTGTAATGACTTCGGTCATGTTGCAGCAAAATGTCCGAAGAAAACGGAGAAACCAGGGAACAAACCTTCGACGTTAACTGCAAATCTAAATGTCGCTGAAGCCGTACCATCGAGTGCAGTGAAATTGATCCTCGACAATGTTCAATTGATAGCTTTGTTAGACACAGGAAGCGACATAAGCGCGATTAGGCAGGATGTTTATGAAAACCATTTTAATGATGTGCAGTTGGACAACACTTCGATTCAAATAAAGGGAATAGGTACAGACAAAGTAAAAACGTTAGGATCATTTAAAAAAATTGCAATGGTAAATGATGAAGAACTAACGCTCAGAATTCACGTCATGCCGACCCATTGTTTAAGATTTAAAGCTGTCATTGGGAACGATATTCTGTCGCAAGTCTACATTACCATTGGAGAAGAGGGGATAATAATCCATAAAAAGGAGAAGGAAAATTTTCTAATGAAAATGACGAAGGACGATGGCGAAAACCATATAGACGAGACAGAGCATCAGACGAAGGTAAAGAAGCTTGTCGAAGACTACAAGCCACATAAGACGAAAAGTGTTGAAATTGAAAAGAAGGTAATTTTAAAATCAGATATACCAATATATCTACCACCAAGAAGACTGCCAGTCGAGGAAATATTGGAAGTAGAGAGGCAGATCAGCGAGTGGTCAAAAGACGACAAGAACGACGACGAATCGAAAGACGACAAGGACGACGTCGAATCGAAAGGCGACAAGGACGACGACGAATCGAAAGAAGACAAGGACGACGACGAAGCGAAAGACGACAAGGACGACGACGAAGAGAAAGACGACAAGGATGAAGACGAATCGAAAGACGACATGGATGACGACGAAGCGAAAGACGACATGGATGACGACGAATCAAATGACGAAAATGATGACGACGAATCGATAGACGAGAATGATGACTACAGATCGAAAGAAGACAAGGATGACGGCAAATCGAAAGACGATGACGACCATACAAAAGGATACCGACTACCCCACGTTGACGCTTTAAGTCGCTGTCCTCAGATGATGATCCAAGAGGTAATCAGTCATGACGACGGACTTGTATTACGCATGCGAAATACACAAGATGCAGACTCATATCTGGAGGAGAATAGAAAAATCCTACAAACCGGAAGTTACGAAGAATATTTCATGCGAAACTATATTTTGTACAAATATAAAAACAGGAAAGAGCTAATCGTGATATCAAGGCAAATGCAGATGGAAATGGTCAAAAAGGCGCATGAGATTGGACATTTCGCCGTTGCCAAAACAGCAGAAGTGCTGAACAGCGAGTTCTACATACCGAAAGTGAAAATGAAACCCTATGAAATAACCAAGATTCAACCTAATGAAAGGTACAGCGTGGTTAAGGTTGGTCATCATGAGGGACCAATGCGTACTACCACCTGCGCCGAGTACCTATATGAAAACATTGGTTAGAAAATGAGAGAGCGAATCCGAGACGGATTCTTAGTCAGGACGGCCGAGAGTGTAGGAAATTTACCTGTCATATTGACAACTGTTTCAATTTGTCGGGTTTGTTTTGAGCAGGCCGAGTAATATGATGTTTTTGTTTTTTGACGTTCTTTTGTTAAGTTTGTAAATAAGAGATTCATGAACGGGGATTTCATGTCTTGTCATGTCATGTCATTTCAAATTTTCTGTCTTGATAACATAGCCGTGTTAAATGTTGGCAGTGTGATATATCACAAGAATTAGTTGTTTTATATTTGGGGATTATCAAGAACGTTCCTGACTATTCATCTCAGCTCCCCGAGAACATTCTCTCACCTTTACGTTATTAATTGGTTTCTTACAGGCAACGTTTTGTTGAAAATGAACCCTGGAGGATTGAAGCATGTTCAAATATATTAATTCCTCCTCAAATATCGACTTTTAATTGTTTTCTTATGGATGCGACTTTGAGACTTCTACGTATATTTCATATCCCCATCTTTGAGTATTGAGTTCTTCCGAAAGATAATTAGGTATTTTATTATTCATCTAAAATTTTCATTTCTATTCACAGCCCTGCACCCTTGCTTGTATGCCTTATTCACGTTGAAAATATTGTAATTTTTCTATTCAAATTTAGTATCAAATATGTGAAATATTTAAATATTTTGTGCTGAGTTGTATGGCTCTAAAATTGTAAATTAAAAACTATTTTGATTAAGGGCTTTTAAAAAGCACTTCGATATTTCGCAACTTGGGATATTATCAGACAAATATATATATATATATATATATATATATATATATATATATATGAAATATATAAAAATATATATATATATATATATAAATATATATAAATGAATTGATGTTCGTTTGTCTCGCTTGAACTCGAGAACGGCTTGACGGATTTTGCTAATTTTGATCTTGAAATATTTGTGGAAGTTCAGGGAAGGTTTTTCGGTGAGAAACATAAATAATAAGTAACGGAAATACTGAAAAAGGTACGTTTTGTAATTTGACATTTATAATCAAACAAATGAAAGCATAGTGTCAGTTGGTTTTCAAATAAATAAATGTCAAGACGAATATTAAAATCCATCATCAGTTTGTCAGTGCGCGAGAACTTAATTGATTTTAAAATGCCAAGGAGAAGACGACCTGACTTAGGTTGTCGAAGTTAATTAAATGAGCGACGAGCTAGAGGTAGTTCCAAATGAGATGAACCTTCAGTGACAGTTGATATGCGCGAACTTTTAGCGGGATCGTTCAAATATGTACGAAGTAAAGTGATGGTCAAAACGTTGGTCGAGTAGTCAAAAACGAGTAACCCACAACTGGGGCGGGAAGTTTGAATTGGGGACAGAAATCGATGATTAGTCTTGAAAAAAACTATTTTTATAATGAATCGCAGAGAACACGAACAGAAAGACACAATGGTAACAGGAAAAACGCAAGCCAAACGCAAACAGGTGGGACCATCAAAATCTCACCTCAAACTATGTGTGTGAGTGTGTGAGAGTAGCAAACGTCTCCTTTTTGCTGCATGGTTAATCTGGACGGGACCTACAATTTAACGTGGGCTCCGAACCACAGTCCTCGAGCACGGTTGTACCCCCTAAGGCTCTCACCCCAGGAACCTCAAACTAAATAATGTTCGAAACAAACACAAAAAGTCTTCTTAGATTATGCCTTGCGTCTTTTCGTTTTGTCCTTGAGTATAACATTTTTGTACGGATAATAGTTCGGCAACTCGACATATTTTCGACTCTTTGCGCACGATGACCTAGGGTTCATCTCATTTGAAACTACCTCCATCTCACGTGCAAATGGCACTGACCACCAGCGAGAGACAGATAACGATAACATTCGTATTGTTATGACAGAATTGCGTTCTACAGTGAATAATTATGAAGTACATAGGCTTAGAATGGAACGAGTTCGGTCACATCAAATACAACAGCAGCGAGCACGTCACAATGAAATAGAGCGATTCCGCAGACGCAGGACGCAGTGATCCTGTAAACCTGGAACGAGTAGCATTCCACTACGACCCGGAAATGGATTATTGGGTGGGCCGACCAATCCGTAACGATTGGAGAAATGACAATTATTTGTCAATATTGTAAAGCGTTAAAATGCAGCGGTGAATATATTGGATTATGCTGATGGTAAAGTAAAATTGCCCGGTTCTTCCCACCACCAGATCCATTACGCTCATTAGTTTCTGGGGTGGGAAATGACTCTAAAGATGTCTTGGCCAACATTCAAAAATACAATAATTGCATTCAAATGACGTCGTTTGGTGCAACGCATATTGTACAGGAAAATGTCATATCTACTTTCTGGGTAGTTTTTGATAGATTATTTATTAAAAATTTAAAAAGATAATATACAATTGCAAATACAAGGACAGTTTGCGGAATAAACTTGGAGTTTCCCGGTTTCGCGCATGGGCAATTGTACGTCGCATTTTCGCGAGTCGTAAAACCACCATCTTTATATATTTTCGCACCGCAAAGGAAAACAAAAATATATTACACCAAAAAGCCTTAAATTGATTATGTGTATAACTGTGTTGCATTTAATCTAATGTAGATAAAAATTTTGTATTAAGTTTTGACCATATTTTTCAAAAATATATGTAGGTGATTGTACCTTTAAAGTAACTTTTCGTGGCATTGCAACGCATGCCGGTTACGGCTTGTCATTAAATAAAAGAATATCGCAACTTCAGCAATGAACTCGGACAGTTTGTTGCAGGTTGAAAATGTGTACAGCGAAATTTTAAAATGAAATACTAAATCTTAAGATGTCTTCAGTAGGCTCCCCAACCATTTTTTCTAGAAAATATTGTGTTTTGCCTATTTCGCTAAAATCAGTTATTTGTCATTGAATTTTGTGTAACATTGACCATCCATCATGTTTTAAATAATATATATTTAATCATCTGCAGTGCAACTAATTAAAATGAGTTACTTGAAACTGAGTAATTAAGATTTCTAGACAAAAAGCTGCCAGAAATACTCCAGTGCAATTTTGTTAGTCATTCTAACCACAGAAATAACTTAGATAGTATCAAATTGCATTGTTTAAAAATTGTATTAATAATTTCGATATTAAGAAAAACATCCAATAACTTTGGTATATATGATAATATTTGTGGATATATGATTATTTGTGCGATTTTAGAACTACCTGAAAACCCTTACGGGAATTCATGTCAGCGATTACCTTAAATATTAACGGTGATGGAGCCTCGTGTGCGGCCAATGTAGGTACTATACATTTATCTGCATTATATTGCTTTGCTATGTCTTTATTGTTTTATGCTGTATGTGTTGTGGCGTCCGGTATTTACCTCATATTTATGTTCGTTGATAGAAAGTCAGCCGTTTACATATCTAACAAAATTGGGATTTCCAAGAGTGTGCAGGTATACAATTTTCATTTGAACAGAAAGGAAATTATTGAATTTCAAAGAGACTAGGAAAGTTGAGAAGTTATCTCGTCTCGAAGATACTCTCAGTTTACTTACTCTCGTCTCGGCCTCGACAATTTGTGACCAATAAATTCGTGTCGATATAGTGAAGCTGTATTAAGAATGTATAATTTTTTATTTGTCCTAATGGCACGTAAAAAATGAGGTGAAGTAGTATTTAACAATATTTAATACAGCTCATAGTAAGGATGAATAATTTTTGATATATTCTAAGTCATTCTGATTCAAAAGGCGAGTGATTGAAATATCAGTGATAAAATGAGTTAACTGGGTAATTTCCAATAATTTGCAGGTGCAGCGCCTCAAACATTATTTGTGGATGTTTTCCAACCCATAAATCTAAATGTTCACGCTTGAACATGTTATCCATTTTGAATACTCTTTTAACAGTAGATAGATGTGATCGAATAAGGTGAGGATTTTCGTTTATGCTCCTAAAAACGTTATTCTAAATTTAAATATATATCTATCTCATACCTAAAATCGATGATTTTGTGAGTTTAAAACTGTATATTCCTAAAATGATGTATGTACAAAAGATGTCCTTCCAGCGTTTGATGCACTCTTGCACAGTGCATTATAAAATTTGGTCGTAAATTGTCTCGTACACATGATAGAATCACGTTGCATATATAATGTTTATCTGACGTAAAACAAAAGTACAAGAATTTTTGTTGGATGTACACCACGTAATACCGGTAAACTAAATTAAATGCAACACAGTTATACACATAATCAATTTAAGGCTGTCTGATGTACTATATTTCTTGTCTTTTTTGCGGTGCGTAAATATATAAAGATGATGGTTTTACGACTCTCGAACACGTGACGTATAATTGCCTATGCGCGAAACCGGGAAACTCCAAGTTGATTCCGCAAACTGTCCTTGTATTTGCAAATGTATATTATGTTTTTAAATTCTTAAAAAATGATTTATCAAAAACTACGCTCAAAGTAGGTAGAAATTTTCCTGTACAATATGCGTTACACCAAACGACGCCATTTTAAAGCAATTATTATATTTTTGGATGTTGGCCAAGCAATGTTTAGAGTCATTTCCCACCCCAGAAACTAATGAGCGTAATGGATCTGCTGGTGGGAACAATTGTGGTAATTTTCCTTTACCACCAGCACAATATAATCCAGTATATTCACCGCTGTATTTTAACGCTTTACAGTATTGAGAAATTATTGTCATTTCTCCAATCGTTACGGATTGGTCGGCACACCCAATAATCTATTTCCGGTTCAAAGTGGAATGATACTCGTTCCAGGTTTACAGAAACACTGCGTCTGCGGAATCGCTCTATTTCATTATGTCGTACTCGCTGCTGTTGTATTTGATGTGCCCGGACTCGTTCCATTCTATGCCTATGTACTTCATAATTATTCACTGTAGAACGCAATTCTGTCATACCAATACGAATGTTATTGTTATCTGTCTCTCGCTGATGGTCAGTGCGATTTGCAAGTGAGGTCGAGGTAGTCCCAAATGAGATGAACCGTACGTCATCGTGCGCAAAGAGCCAAAAATATGTCGAGTTGCCGAACTATTACCCATGCTAAAAATGTTAAACTCAGAGACAAAACGAAAAGACGCAAAGCATAAACTAAGAAGTCGTTCTGTATTTGTTTTAAACATTATTTTGTTTGAGGTTACTGGGGTGAGAGCCTTAGGGGGTGCAACCGTGCCCTAGGACCGTTGTTCGGAGCCCACGTTAAACTGTAGGTCCCGTCCAGATTAGTCTTGCAGCGAAAAGGAGACGTTAACTACTCTCACATACTCACACACATAGTTTGAGGTTAGATTTTGATGGTCCCACGTGTTTGTGTTTGGCTTGCGTTTTTCCTGTTACCTTTGTGTCTTTCTGTACGTTTTCTATGCGATTCATATTGAAAATAGTTTTTTTCAAGAATATTCATCGATTTCTGTCCTCAATTCAAACTTCCAGCCCCAGTTGTGAGTTTCTCGTTTTTGACTGCTCGACCAACGTTTTTACCATCACTTTACGTCGGTTTGAACGGTCCCACTAAAAGTTCGCGCATATCAACTGTCACTGGAAGTTCATTTCATTTGGAACTACCTGTAGCTCGTCGCACATTTGATTGACTTCGACGACCTAAGCAGGTCGTCTTCTCCTTGGCGTTTTAAAATCAATAAAGTTCTCGCGCACTGACAAACTGATGATAGACTTTAATAATCGTCTTAACATTTATTTATTTGAAAACCAACTGAGACTGTACTTTCATTTGTTTGATTATAAATGTCAAATTACACAACGAACCTTTTTCAGTATTTCCGTTACTTATTATTTATGTTTCTCGCCGCATAAAGCTTCCCTGAACTTTTCCCACAATTATTTCAAGATCAAAATTAGCAAAATCCGTCCAGCCGTTCTCGAGTTCAAACGAGACAAACGAACAGCAATTCATTTTATATATATCATCCGTAAAATGGATACTAGTCTTTCATGAGATCCTAACAAATGCTCAAGTTTTCCATTGCATTAAAACACTGTTCGTGATCACAGCATACGAGACTTCTAGTATTCCTAAACTGCGTATATCTAATGGATACCTACCAAGGTACTCATTAAATATCTATTGCATGTTTTTAGTGAATATACTATGTGGTTGCACTGTCTTGCATAATTCCATATGTCTCCAAAAATGCTAATTTTATCAAATAAAGAGCAACATTTTCTAAACAAGTGATCGGGGGTCACTCTACTGACATCATTTTTAAGTTTGATATTTCAATGTTATGCAAATTTAAACTACTAATCAGTGACTCACAAAAGAACACACTCAAACAAGTATGTTTGTAAATCCAAGTCTCATTTAGTGTGTAGGTAACGTATAAATATAAATATAAATAAGAAATAGAGAAAAATGTATAAATAGAGGTGTAAAGAAAGACATTTTTTTATTCATAAATGTAGAGCCTAGTATCTCAGTAAAGAAAGCTCATAGAAAGGAAATTGCGTGAAATGTTGATATTATTTCGAACCGATTATTACGCTGCATATTGAGAACGACGTATTTACAAACTGTGCTTCGTTCGTATGGTAAAATTGGATTTGGCTGAATCGAAATAAAATAAGCAACTAACGGTAATACTTCACTGCAGCTTAAAAGAAGCCCTCACGTATAGTGAGATGACTAACAGTGAAATCGGTCTGCATAAACGCGGAAGTCTCGTCTCGCGTATACTATTGTATACTTCGTCCAGTCAGAGATGGAACGGCAACAAAAACACTTAATGGCTTTTTAAGTAGTGAAGAGCCATGCCTGGTCGCTAAACTTTTTAGATATAGCACTTTGAAGAAAAAACTGTTTTTTCGAATTTCTCGCTCGGTAGAGCATCCAATCCTAATTTTGAGGCCGGAAATGGATTCTTGGGAAGATTTTCCATCGACCCACTATTTTCAGAATTTTTTTAAACTCAAATTCTCGCATCGGCAGTCTAAAAACGAAAATTTGTCATGGCCCGTAAAAAAATGAACAAGACACAAAATAGGCCACAAATCCAAAATGGCGCAAAATTAGGGACCAAAAATGTAGGATCGGACGTATTTTTATATCCTAAAGACGACTAGATACTTCCGGTAGCGATTTAAAAACCACCCCATTCCCTCCCTGATCAGTTGACATGGAATCTCCCATATACGATTTCACTTGGGCGACTTCTCGAACACGAACACCTGCATTTTAAAATATACCAGTGCGTTTCTGAATAAGCAAAGAAATAAGTCCCATGATTTTGTATAGAGATAACGGGCTCATTTCGAATGTCCTCGGTAAATTCAGAATTTATTGAGTGTTCCAATTGCTACTGGTTAAAGTATACATAAACGTTTACCTGCTGCTCGCATATGTTGTCCTTGCTGGCGCTCCTCTTGTAATCCGAGTAGCTCTCCGCGCACTGTGCGAGGCTCCTCCTGAGCAGCTCCTCGCTGAGCGCGGCGCTGCTACCGCTCGGCGTCGATGTGCCGCGGTGCGTCGCCGCCGTCCTCAGCGCCTTTATGATGTCCTCGTGGTAGCCGTTGAGCGTCTTGAGCGTCCTCTCGACCTCGGACGCGCCTCCGCCGCTCATCAGCTGCGCCATGTTCAGCTCGGCCTGGCTCAGGATCTCGTCCGCCTGCGCCCCGTCGCCCATCATGATACCGTAGTCGTGCTTCTTGAGGATACCCTTTTTCTCTGGAAGTTTTAAGTTGTTGTGTGGAAGGTCTATAAACGAAACCGATTCCTCTTCGCCTTCGAGTTGGTCGGAGGGGGGTCGAACGAAAGAACGGAATTAGGGAGAGAGAAAGAGAGAGACAGCTGCGTACTAGCTACGGGCTTCAGGCGACTAGAGGGATTAGTTCCTTTTCTTATGGAAAAGCTACGTACTCGATCGTATTGAAGCTCAACGAAATCTATTACAGAAGTCAGGCGAATAAGCAACTTCTATCGTGCTGCATATGTTTAACGATCAAGACTTGAGTGCTCTAGTTTAGTGTTAGAATTAAATGCTCTTAAGAGTCCATCACCCGATTCAATTTAAGAGGCTTTTAGAGGTACGGGGGAAGTATGATACCTCGAACATCATTTGAAATGTTCTTTTCAAATAAAACACTCGAAGTGAGAAACTCAAATACACATCGGACTAGTAACGGATTTTTGATATTTTCTGTTTGTCCGTTTAAATTCGCCACTAAAGTTACCCTATTTTACGAACCATTTTCAAATTAATATTTAACCAAAATAATTGAAAACTAAGAATTCTGCTAATAGACCGATGTAGAATGATCCTTTATCTCTGAATTGAACCCTGTTTCGTTTTCATACGATAATATACTACCCTAGAATCATGTTTTCCTAAACCCTTACAATCGCTAGAAAGAAATCGCTCGCTCTAAAGGGCTGCCGTCGTATGTATTTGGGAATTCAAACTTAATGGGAAAATTAACTTAGTCCTTAGTTAAAAAGTAGTGGAAGGTTGAATTAGAGTTACGCCTACCGCTACCTCGTCCTTGTCTCTTACCCCGCAGCAACGTTAAATTCTCGCCGGCTGATGGACTCTTAAGGTGCTTGGGTACTATAACAATATATAATTTATCAAGCGTGAAATGATTGTTTTTAGAAGGTATGCAATATATATTTACTCGGTTACCGGATATTTTACAAACATTGTCGAAGGATAAAATTAATTAAGGCAGGAAAGACCTTGTAAGGAGAGCGTTTACAGTGTGTCCAAATAATTGAGAAACACTGAGAATTGAACTTTCCCGCACCTACACAACTTCCATTGATTATGAGAAAGCTTTCAATAAAGTCAACAAAAGCAAATTTTGGAAAATATTAGAAAAACAAAGCAAACCGCTACATTTTGTGTAAACAATTGAAAATGTACATACAGGCACCAAAATTAAAATTTGTAGTGAAACATTTACCAGTCAAAATGTAAGATCAATCTCTCAGAATTGCGACAAGAACAGCACTATTCACTATTTATATATACAGCGTTATCGGGACATGGCAGAATAAAATGGAACATTGTTTTAAGATACAATATTCAATACCAACCTATTCGCGGATGACCAGATAGTCTTAGTAGATACGGAAGACAATTTAGAGAGATCTATGTTTACTCTATATAACGTGGTAAAAGATTACATCCTCAAAATATCCAGAAAGAAAACCAATATTATGATATCCAATTATAAATAGCATCTAAGAGAAATTTTATTAATTGGCGGCGAGTCACTAGAGAAAATAAACACTTTTAAATACTTAAGCTGTGATGTTCCTTACGTTCAGTCATACGACCAGGAAACCAAAATTACAAAGGTTACAAACAGTTAATAGTAACAATAAAAAGCACACTACTGAAAATTCAGTAAGAATTTTTTTTTCTAATTTTACAAAAGAATGACTGTTCCAACTTTGGAACATGAATCAGAGACCTGGACAATAACAACAAACCATAGAAAGTGAATGGAAGCTGCTGAAATGAGAGTGTTAAGGCCGCCGGCCGGCCAGATATACAAAAACAGATCGGAAAGGAAGCTGCAAATCGGAGAAAAACCGGATGTTAGTTCCATCTCCAAGTCTTCTATGGTCTCCCACTTGCCATCCTCCTTCACCTGATTCAAAATTTATTATGGAGTGCCATTCATTTTCATTGACCTATACAGGGTGTTAGGGGTTTGACTGCCTTTTTTTAATAGGTGATAGTATTCATCAAATCAAACAAAAAAAACTTATATAACAGGTGTCCTAAATCCAACCGTTTTAAAAAAAATAGCAAACTTCTAATATTAAGGTGTGAAAATTCAGTTTTATTAAAGAATGTTACATAATTTTGTACATGAAATGACTATAAGATGTGTTCTTTTAATGTATTTAAGTTTAATTTGTAACAAAACAGGCTTTCCTTTAAAGAATCCATTTTTTAACAACACAACGAAGGCAACACAGCGAAGGTATCGCACGCGTCACGAAATGAGAGCCAGGCAGTGACACTAGTGACAGTGACAGTGTGCATCTTTGAATTCGAAAGATACGTGTGACCGTTACGGTTTCTTTGGTGCGTGTAAATTTGTCGGTTCTTAAAATGTTCAGTATACGTGAATATCACGATATGCTATTAATTTACGGGGAGGCGCATAATAGTTCTACAAATGCACGTCGTATCTATCACGAAGATTTCCTCAACGGCGACTGCCTAACCATAGAATATTTGTTGAAGTGAGAGAACAACGATGGACATTTTGAACACATGCTGTAATAACCAGGTAAATATTGAAAATTACAATATATCAATAACAGCATGATCCTTTTCTAATGCTGTTAGTGGCCCTGAATTACTGATCGTTATTGATTTACCATTTATACATGCAAGTGTAATAATTACATAATTAAATCAATTGGAATCACTTACAATTATTTCGTTTACTATTACGTACAGCGTAAAGACGGCATTTAGGAAGAGTTCGCAAAAACGTTAACGTCGCACGATCAGCTGTGTACACGTCATGTTTACCGAGAGCCAACACCAAAAACGTCATGTTTACGTTTCCTTTCTTGTCGGTGTTGCCAAGTTGTGGTGAAATACCTTGACAAAATAACTCGAATTTTCTCGAAAACGGTTGGTTTTAGGACCTCCGTTATATAAGGTTTTTTTGTTTGTTTTGATGAATACTATCACCTATTAAAAAAAAGACAGTCAAACCCCTAACACCCTGTATAATTTCGATGATTATTTTGAATATTTTATCTAAACCGCTCTCATTTTTTACTTCTCGTTACACTAAACTCCCTTATTCCACTATGCATTTAATTTTGGGTCAAATCGTAATTGTATTTTAGTAACTTATAATAACTGTTGTTTTGCGACTTCCTTGTTTCATGTTCCAAATATTTTGTTTTAACTATTTTTTTGTTTTTGTTACATATCTG
Organism: Cryptocephalus moraei; assembly: GCA_946251905.1. Classification (NCBI taxonomy): domain Eukaryota; kingdom Metazoa; phylum Arthropoda; class Insecta; order Coleoptera; family Chrysomelidae; genus Cryptocephalus; species Cryptocephalus moraei. Next base: position 18,696,440 of record OX276462.1, on the reverse strand, counting down.
TTATTATAAAATAATTTGTTCTCTAATCGTATCATTTTCGCAATATTCTATTTTAATCTTTTTAAATACCGATTCATATAAACATTTCAATTTCAGTAATTCATATTTCAAACTCATTGTTTTGTTATTAATCTCCCGACTGAAGTTTTTTACTTCCACTACCGGGCGTGAATTGTGTTTCTTTTTCATAAATACTTAAAACTCTCTATTATTTCAGTGGTATTTCTTCATAGAAAACATAGAGCCGTACTGTAATTATTCAAATGTCCTATTTTGAATTCTCTTATATTTTATACAGAAAGGACGTATACATCTCTATTGCTTGTTTAGTTGGAACTCTCATGCTTCTTTGAAATACATTAAATGAGGATCCAATTAATGAGTTCAGATCTAAAACAGAGATACAAAAATTCTGCACTACAGCGACATACAAATAATGACGTTCTCCAGCAAAAACAATCTACCTATGTCTTTCAAGCTATAAGTTTGTGATTTTTGTAGTTGAACTTTAAAAAGGTATACATTGTATAATAGTACTAAGGAAGGCCGTAAATAAAGTAGCGAACGATAAGTTCAAATCAATTCTAACATGCAACAGTTATGCATTCTGAAGGATGTAGCCTGATTTTTCTATGTTATTCCAGAATACCATCAACCCATTAATCCATTAAAATCTACTTTCCGGGAAAGTTGAATCTCTTCCAAAAGATTTCTTTCAAATATCATGCTTTAAGTCGCTATCAAATATACAAAGGTATATATGATAAGCATGATGTATTAACGATCGCCATAGGGCAAGTCGGTCCCTTGATGAATGTTAAGTATGAAAAGTTCATTTGGATATGGAAAATGGATTTGGAAATGCCATAAATAGCATAAATTTAGTAAAATAACAATTTTTAAAGGAATGGCAAGAATGTAATATAAACGAAATAAGCATTATAATTTACCATTAAAAGTTCGCAATGACGGGAATATGTAAATTAATATTTTTAGTTATGGAGGTCACTGGAGGTGGCTGGGTGACAATTATTTATAAGAATATATCAACCTGAACACAGGCAAAAAAATATCAACATTCAGCCTAACCGATTAAACTGAAAGCACCCTCCTTCAATCTAACTATGACTTGTCCATTATATATGCAAACAGTTATCTATTTAATTTCGCTCTTTGTACGTAGATTTTCCACAAATGCTAAAAGCAAACATATAAAATCTTAAAAACTTCTCTCTGATACCTGAATGTCCAGGATCCTCGTCACCCGCTGAACCTACTCCTATCCTCTTTAGTTGTTGCATCTTATGGTCTCTGTAAGATTTATTACAAACGTTTAACAAACTAGTCACGCCTAGATCAAAGTGAATCAAAAGTTAAGTAGAATGGTACTAACTGATAATGGGAAGGTCCTCCGGAGTCCATGTGGTTCGACGGCCTGAAGAGAACACGTTGTGAGTCCGCACGACTGGCAAAAGTGAGAAATTAGTAAATTGTTTAGTTTGTATTCTTAACACGTATAACATCAATACAATGTTGGTTGTATTTTGTAGCTAAATATCGAAATAGGAGCATTCGGGAAAGGGGTCCAAAGTGGAAATATTTTACACATCTCAGTGAATTCTTAACTGTAACTTACTAAGGAGCCAGCATTTATGGAATGGTATATTCGATGTTAAAAACGAAATAACTTTACTTTTCGCATATATTAATCACGCCTATTATTAGTACTGTCAACGACATTTCTTGATAACAAAGAAAGTGACGGAAATAATCAATAACATGAAATGCAAGGTAGAGATGTGCATTAAAAGTGAGGAAATTTATACCACTGGTACATTCGAAATTAAATCACAATTATTGTACTTACTATTTTGAACAATTTATAATTAATATTATAAAAAATATGGTTTTTTGTGATTATGTGTGTATAATAATAATCATTCAAAGTAGAAACTATTAAGGAATACTTGTTCATTTTTCCGCTTTATTACCCTTTCGTCGAATAGTTGATAGCCTTCACTTCGAAAGTTGAGGTATTATATTATAATCAAATATACTACGTTTAAAAAATTTCCTCGTGAATTAGGGTGTGGAGAGTAAAACGAAGATCTCTGTCCGTTTGACGTTTTGTGAACCTACAACTCTCAACTGTCAATCGAGCAAAACCAACGTTCTATTTTCCTCAGCCTACTGAAAAATAAAGTTCCATCTTGCACTGCATAATCTAATATTTAGCTACGTAATGTCGGTGTGTTTGTGTTAACACATACAGTTTATCCGATAGCGAGACCAGGCCACTTTACAAAACCTGATCCGTTATCATTCAAAAACTACATATCCAGGTAAGCTCTTCACAGTTACTGAGCGTTGACGTACCTCAGGAAACAAAAAAATAAAACGCAAAGCTCAGAACCGAACCATCATCTTCAGCAATTTACTAAATATGATCTACGACTAATGGGTACGCTTGCATTCATGAGATGTTGCATTATGTCGCCTAATGAAATAAAAAAAATAAAACAAAAAGAGATGCGCATCCATTCCAATCATCCATACGAGGTGCGTTTGATGGAGAGAGAAGCGAATCGATAGAAGTGAAACGGAAACGATGATGAGCATGACAATTTTGCGTCGAACAGATTATTAAACGGCTTAGTAACTAAGGCGTTTAATCAAGCTGATCTGGTATTATATTTGAGGTGGAGGTTTGAGGTATCGAGATGCTTATGTCAAACGATAAGATATGAGGTAAAACGTTAGAATGCACTACGGACTTACCTGAGGCAACAACATTTTTTTATAGTACTTCGATTTTAACATATTGCAGTCTCGTAACTGGCGAAAACGCATGCGTGCATTCGCCATATTCGGTATGTTGTTTCATTGTTAACGGAATGTGAAAACAAATGATTTTCTGAAACGACTTCCATCAGTTCCGAACTGTTCGAAGATTCCCTCGGCTTTCCCTCTCCGCGTGTCGCGGAAATGAGGAGAGGTAAAAGAAATTCGTGCGTTCGTAAAAGGAAATCTCACAATGCCTCAGTACTCGATACTTGCAAACCAGCACCGGATAGGGGGATGGTATTTTCCTCGCGTGTGAAAATGACTTACCCGAAAGAGGTAACGCTGCCGGGACCGAGCGTTAGTATCTTGTTTGCGTTATCTAAACTGTCCTCTTGAGAATGATTCCCCGCCATCATGTAGTTTTTCGGTATAGGCTTTCTGTAATCTTTCTCATATTTGCTTACGGTCGTCTTCCTTCCATTTCGTAATTTTCAGTTGGAAAATCGGGTAGGGGAAAATAATAGGAGAACCGCATTAATATTTTGCCTGATTTTTATAGAAGAACGGGATGGCTTAAGAACAAGTTAAGAAAATACGTTACGAAAATTCAACTCAACACGCCCCGGTCTCAAATTGTTCTTAACCAAGCTATGTCTGAACGTGTATAGTTTAATGGAAGTAAAAAACATGCTGAAACGGGTATCGAATCAGGCTGTGTTAGTAATTACGTGTAATTTCTTCTATCAATTAATTAATTCCTCCTTCGCTAATCTTTACTTTTATTTCTCTATATTTTCAAACTAAATGAGAGGGTGTTAAACTGTTTCTATTATCTTTGAAATTATAATAAAATGTTGTGTTGTGTTGGAGACATGATAAGGAAAAAAGAGGTAAACGTGTCAAACACTCTGCATACACACTCATAAAGGCTAATAAAGATATTCGCATTCCATCTAGTAAAATGGGCCGTGCGTCTTCATGCAAATTCCCTTACGAAACACTTAACATTTAATAAAACGATGCAATATTCTCGCAAAGCTCTTTCTAAGGGACGCCTTATCTGGATTCGTTTAGGAGTTACTTTGCAAGGTAAACGGATACGACTCGCGATAAAGTGAATCTTATTAAATCTGCTACAAAGTTAGCTTTCTTACCAGGAAGTATTCCAGTTAATTCATCTTCATGGAAATAACTCATTTTGGAACCGTTGTTTATAATTTTTAAACTCGTAAGTGATGATTTTCGTTATAATTTCAGATTTCTTAGAGTAGAGCTAGGCGAGCGAACATGCAATATTCCATCTGCCACCTGCGGAAAGAGTTTCATGCAAAAACTGAAAAAAAAAACTAAAGAGATACTTTTTTGGTTAGATTTACAATTCCGCAGCAATCCCAATTTAGGCGGTGGGAGGGGGGTTGTGAGACACAATAGAACTACTCAATTAATTAATTGACACGAAGTCCGAGGAGATAAAGTGGTCGTTACATAAATTTTAATTAAGCGAAACGAATAAAACGTGACAGCTCGGTCCGCCCGGTTACTTTTATTATGCACTTTAATCTCCTCGACTATCGAAATTAAGTGTCAGTTTTTCTAATTAGTATCGACGACGGAATTAAACGCGAACCCCGCCGAACGCCGCAATCGTAAAAATTAATTAAGGGCCGATCAGGGTTTGCGTTCGGTCCGTCCGATCTGATCACTGCAACTATGTGGTGAGGTTACAGGATGTTTAATTTTTTCCCGCTGCCCCATTGTAAATCCTGATCTGCGCAGCACCTTATGCGAATTTTTCCAGTAGTGACTGGAGTAAAAATAATCGTTTCTCTGATCGTGATGTAAATTGATCGGTTTTAAATTTTGCCTCTAATCCAGTCACCACGAATACTTTCAGAAGACAGTTAGTACAGCTACAGGCATCTATAGAGCATGAGAAGGCAACTGAAAAAGTTGAAGAGTAGTACATAGTAAAAGTCATGTAGACGGTCAAGAAGCCTGAATATTAATGCTTTGATGTTGATCGTTATGAATGACAGTAATTTAGTTAATCTAATGATTTTTAATTTAACATACATATTCAGTTACAATCAGAAATACATATGTAAGTTAAATCCCAAAACAAGATTCAAAATTCCTACGGTATGGTTATCAAATGAAATCTGAGAGCGTTACCAGTTTTCCTAATAACAGAATTAAACACATCATACGCCTTTCTGAGAAATGCCATTGCAATAACTAGTGTGATACATATGACGTTATAAGTAATTTAAAGTTTCTTCATTTGGTCTACGTTGTATTGGTTTAGGAAAACTGGCATACACAAAGCTAAAACAAATGCGTCCTAAAAGCATTACTGTCACGTTTCGTGGTACATGTCAAATTTTTGTACCATCAAAACGAAATGAACGTAACAATGCAACGAAATGAGTTACTATAGAGTATAGAGCATTGATTGTGAGTGGCGAGCGTATTTTCGACACCAAAATCCTTCTTTTACCTATATGAGAGATAGAACCCTGTAGGTAGTTTCGACACCAAAATGATGCCAATCGTTTGCGAAAGTGCTGATCGACGACAAAGTTTAGATTCGCTTGTAATACGTTTGTGAAACGAAATCCCAGCAAAGCACCTTCGGCCTTGCTCTTGACAAATGTGTAGGTTAGATTATGCATGTTGTCTCTTCGATGAAAATTAGGGTATCCTCCGGAAAATAGGGATCTTTATATAAAATAAAAAATATCTGGATATAAATTCTGCAGGGTTGTACCAAAGGGTTGGTAGATGAAAATGTATACCATTCTTCCTCAAATATAAATTTTTGTTTTCTATGTACTTTCATGTAATCCGTCTTGTTAGAAACGTTCGCAGTATTCAGTTTCAAGCGGGATTTGAAAACCCCTGGAACTTACCTAAAAACGCTACATTTCAATATACGCTTAAACGCCTTAACAATGTTTAAACTGCCTCAGAAGGTTGTAGATCGTGAGCCAGCGACACGTAAGTAGTATTGATTATTTTGCCTACATTTTTGAGAAATGGTAATTTGGTAAATCGGACAAAGGGTGGTGCTCGAAATGCACCAGCGGGAATATAGACACCCTGTGGCGTTAGGGATCGTACCTGTCGGCCGTTCGCAGGTAGTCCGCACTACCAAACAATATAATATTGATTATAATTCAATATTATGTTCCAGCGAATTTTGATTAACGCGAATATATTTCCAACAAAATCAAATTGTTTTATGGTTTTATATGTGTATCTACTCTCTAATATAAAGACGAAATTGTTACATATTTGAGAAACAGAAACAGGCATCAATAACCGTACCAAGGCACGTAACTATCCGTTAAAACAATCGTTTTATATAGTTGACCATAATATTTTGCTAATATTTAATACAATCATAAAGGCCGACCAATCACACACTTGTTTTAAGGATCAAACCACAGTTTAGATATAACATAGAGAGAGATATATTATAGACTCTGATCAAACCAGAGCACATTCCTGGAACATTACACTACTTATGTGGTAAACAATATTAAGGAGCTATAACAAGTTCCCCTTTCATCAAGATAAAAATTACAGGTCAAGATTTCTCTTTCTCAAATATGTAAGAATTTCGCCTTTATATCAGTGAGTAGATACGCATTTATAATTTCGTATTTGTTGAGAAATATACTCCTAATATAATAATTATTTTCACCGAATATAGACCACAGACCATAAAACAATTTGATTTTCTTGGAAATTATTAAAGTTTGGTATCGATTTGTACAGGAAGAAATAACGATCTTAATAAAAATATATTCGCGTAAATCAAAATTCGCTGGAACATAATATTGAATTATAATCAATTTTATATTGTTTGATAGTGCGGACTACCTGACCACTACCTGCGAACGCCCGACAGGTACGATCCCTAACGCCACGGGGGGGTCTATAATCGGCTTGGTGTATTTCAAGTCCGACCCAGACAAAGTATTACCTGAAAATACTTCAGATAGGTCCGTTAAGATAATATCAAGCTGCTATAGTCGTCCTTCATTAAAGGTTACAAAAGTAGGACATTCTGATTAGCGAATGCGTGTTTTTGTGTCCACAAAACTGACGTCTTCGATTAACCCTAATTTAAATTTGTAAAATTTAGAAATAATCATGTAATAATTAAATATAATATAATATGTAAAAAATATGATTATTAGTATTAATATAATTATTAATACATCGTAAAGTGTAGGGTTGCCTTTTGATAACACTCATTAAATCAGTAATCTGAACCAATTCGTTTGTACTTATCTCCACCTTAAGCCCTGAATTCAGATAAATGTAATTGCTTCATGCAAGCTGGTCGGAATCTATTTTGTAGCCACATATAAAATAAATCGAAAATTCTTATAAGGTGACAAGGTGTTGATGAAGATAAGCGAGGTCTCGATGGTGGCACGAAAGTCGCGAAAATGGGAAATATTTTGATTATCTTTTGCACACAACTTAACGTTTGCTTCTTGTCTGGCATTTCATAAATTGAAAGTAATGGTGTCACAATGATTACTTAAAAGTGGCAGGAAATTTCCGCTGGTGCACAAAGTGGAAATGAAAACTCGTCTTGCAAAAAAAATTAATGAGGGCATGTGTCAGCAAAAGTGAAGAATGTAAGTTTATAATATAAACATTTATACAACAATTGGCAGGTAGTTTGCACTTTAACATCGGAAGTTTCTTGAGGAACGGTTTTGCGGTAATTCCCAGTATTCTTTCCTAATTTTGTTCACTTGAAATATTTCTCAATATGAAGTTGATATTAAGAAATACTTACCATTTAATTACAATCACAAATTAATCAATCAAGTTGTATTTCAGTTACAAATATCAAACTAAAATGGCAGGATGTTCAACAGTTGTGAACTGTATGAAAGTCAGAAAATGTTATTCAGATCGTGAAAATCATGTAAAAAGTTCAGTGATTTTCTTAAGTGTAATATATAGAGGCAGTCAAAACATTTCACGGAATTTCACTATTTACTTATTATCCACTAAATAATGTTATTAGTAATATTAATTATTTAACTTACTAATTGCCTACTATTAATAATTATAACTCACTATAATTATAATATAATTTACCATTTACTAACTTTTTATTTGCCACTAATTACTATTTATTGAAAGGTCACGTATTTTTACCTGATTTTCGCGTTCTGAATTTCTATTTTTACCATTGTAAATTCAGGGTGGTGGTCAATTCCGCCCCGCGGTCAGTTCACCCTACGACAGGTAGTCTGAATCCCAAAAAGGCCACAGGATGATTGCGCCCTAACGAGGGATTAAGACTTCTTGGGATTGGGACGGGGGAAGTATTCATTTACCGAAATAATTCAAAAACACTACTTATCAAAACCGAAATAATTATATAAAACATTTAATATCATTATTTGAAAATAAGGCAATTAATAGGTTTCATTTTGTGAAAAGCATATGTTATGTGTATAATAAATAAGCTTAAAAAAATATGGTTTCTTGTTTTGGGTAACAAATTATGAACTATTATGAGTGGTATTAGGGGGAACCCGGTATCAATTACCCGTAAGAAAAATTAGTTATCTACAGGTGGACACCGGCTCAGGTAGTGGGGCGCAATCGTCCTATGACGTTGGGATAACCCGGGCGCAATCGTCCGGTAGGTTTAGCGTAACTGGTGAATTTTTCTGACCGCCGGGCGCAATCGCCCTAAATTCAAGATTTGGATGCTATCCGGAACTCAAACACAATATGGTAAACTTATGCCTGCCATTATTTCATTTCTTCTTGTATTTTCTCTCGCCTAAGTATTTTGCATGTTTAATAATTTTTTGTGGACTTTATATAGAGGGTGTTAGGGGTTTGGCTGCCTTTATTTTAACAGGCGATAGTATTCACCAAAACAAACAAAAAACCTTATATAACAGGGGTCCTAAAACCAACCGTTTTCAAGAAAAAATTTAGCAAACTTCTAATTTTAAGGTGTAAAAATTCAGTTTTATTAAAGAATCTCGCATAATTTTGTACATGAAATGACCATAAGATGTACTCTTTTAACGTATTTATGTTTAATTTTTAACAAAACAGTTTTCTCTTTAAAAAAATACAAAAAATTGTAATCAATACAACTCGATAAAATAGCTATGACGTGGTGTGGCAACACCGTGAATTTATCGCACGCGTCGCGAAGCATTGACCCCCTACAGCTGTTTACATGTATACGGATTATATCTTGTAGGTGTTGCCAAGTTGTGGTGAAATGCCTTGATAAAATAACTCAACTTTTCTCGCAAACGGTTGGTTTTAGGATCCTCGTTATATAAGGTTTTTTTGTTTGTTTTGATGAATACTATGACCTATTAAAATAATGGCAGTCAAACCCCTGACACCCTGTAGATGTGACTGTGTGTAAGAAAATCATACGAAAATCGTGCAACCGCTTTCCTCGGACAACCGCTGCTACTGATTTACAAACCCCCTGTCATTTTTTTATCAGCCGTTTATGGTGAATACTTTTATATTTGAAATCGGCAGACACAAAAATATCGTGGGTTGATTTAAAAATTTTGCAGATTTACTATCATTTCCACCCTTTAGAACAGTGGAAATCTCCTGTAATCTGATACCTGATGTTTTAATACCACTACTTAGATTTTGTGAAAATTTCGAAAATGACTAAATACCGTAAATGTTGTGAGCAAAAGAAAACCAATTCCCCATTTGCGCCTCAATTGGGCCGCTGTCAAGACTCCGCTTATCTTTATTAATACCCTCAAATTTACCGCTCCGTAAAAAGGCGAACAAATTATTACCAATTAGCTGCCGCCTAATAACGACAAATGGGGATACAATTTCGTAATTCTCAAACATCCAAATGCATTTTAGACCAAGTTAATGGAGTTTCAACCTATATCATAGGAACATAAGGTATTTAAATAGCGTTCTAAAGTCCCAAAATCCTTTTAAAAATTAAAATTTGGTCACATTTCTAGAGTCCACCGCTTGCATCAATGATCTGTATATCTAAAGCAGCAATTTCGTTCCAAATTAATGCTACAACGTTCAATTTGTGGAAGTTATAATTTCCCTAAAAATTTTTTCGTATTTCTTCAAGGATTTCTCTGCGAAAACTGCAACGACAGAGTTGAACAAAAGTCATTTCGAAAGCTTTTTCAATTACCTACAACTTTTGTGCTGTAATCAGAATGATACTAACAGTAATTTTCTCTATGGGAAAAACATATTTAGCGGAATATTTCGCGGTTTACAAAGATTTTAATTAAACTGAAATTTCGACATCTGTGCAGGGTACAATATCCTAATAATATAATATTTGGATTGATGGGAAAATAGTTTAATTTCATTGGCAACAGTAATTATAACGAGAATAGGAGATTTGATGAGGTTTTATTTCGTCTCTTCGAGAATCGGTTGACTTAATCAATCTAGTCTTAAGGAAATCCAGCCAAGAAGATATTTTGTTTTTTATAGCTTTGCGAGCTACTGTTTATTCCTGTGTGCAATCTGTTAGTCTTCCAGAAATCATTTCCTGTATAAAAATTTTCTTTATTTTAGATAAGTATTATGACTAACTACTAAAAACTTATATATGAGGAAACGATATAGGTTTTCTTCTGGAATCTATAGACAGGAGAAAATCCCTTAGTTCTGCTAATGAACAATAAACAATCATTTTTCACCCCTAATTAAATTTTTCATTCTACACGATTCATTCGTTTATGTACGTTAAATTCAAAATTGAGAATTGTCTAAACTAAAATTGAGTTAGAATACTGATAACCGTAATATTGTTTAAACCTAAAACATAGATTTATACGACCCAGTTATGATTTTGTGAACACATTGGCATACTAAACAAATATTTTCATAAACGTTGTGTCGAAAATACATGTAGGACTAAGTTGAAACTTTCAGGGCGGTGTCAAATTTACCTGATCCTTGGTGTCGAAAACGCATCCACCCCTTGAGAGATCGTCAACGTACAGAACGAATGACTGCAATGTTTTTAATTGCAACAGTGGCTAAGATAGCGAAACACCTCCATTTACCGACTCAGCTCGACGTACCTGAAATGTAGAGCTGGAGATTGTCAATGTACATCGGTTACGGTTAAAAGTTCCTGCTGTGTAGTTTAGTTAGTAAAATTTATTAGAAAGCGTTAATATTGTGGCTTCGACCGTTCACGTGGAACATTTAAAAATGTATTCGCACAAATGTACAAGCGTTATCAAGTAATAAAAAATTGTCTGAGGCAGATGCTGAGAAAAATAAACGTGGATCGCTACCTTGGTTGGCCTGCTCACTAACCTTAGACAGAGCGAGAAGTTTTTGTGTACTACGACTGACCTGTAGCAAAGGGCCATAGTTGCGAACACAATGAACACACCCCCTACCACCGACATGAGCGTGACCACGAGAAAAACCGTGTTCGAGCCGTGATAGTTCTCTGCTTGGTCCGAACCCGGGTGGGGTAGTAGTAGTAGTAGTAGTGGGAAGGAGTAGTAGTAGTAGTAGTAAGTAGTAGTAAGTAGTGGTCGTCGGTCCACGTGTGGCGCGGCGCAGCCATCGCACGCATGCATTTTTCATTACAGAGGCGGAGACAGACACAGAGAGAGAAGGAAAAAGCACCAAATAAGACATTTTGCTAGGCACTTTTTTCATTATTTATTTACTTGGGACGCAAAGCTGACTCTTGATTCTATTCCACGATAGCACTACCGACATTGCCTATAGCTCGGATCTGTAAGATTTGACTCTTGTAGATCCGTTCAGTAGAACTACTACAGTGGCCGTAATTATCATTTCATTAGATTTACCGTAAATAAAATTAAACCTATTGGTTTGTACTCTGAGATTTTATATCGCTGGACTGCCCTCATGCACTGTTAAAGTGGTTATAAAAATGCTGTGAATAAATGGTTAAGTTTAATTAGCCTATATTACAGTACAGTTTCGAAATACATGTACATCTCGTAATCAAATGTTTACCATCGCATTCAAACTGCTATTTGTTTATACGTACAGGTACTACGCAATTATAAGCTTTTTTCGTTTACGTTTTTACATTTTAAGAATTATTTAAAATGGGTTCAGTGTTTTATCCATCGGCTACACCTATTAAAAATACCTTTTTTAAATTCTCTCTCTCTCTAGGAAAATCATCACCTTGGCGTTGGTGAGAAGGCTCAGTAACCTTATACCCAGGGAGCGATGCCGGCGGTATCGTAGCTATTGGTAGGATCACCCATGCCGGTAAGGTCTCGAAGAAGTGAAGGTGAAGCTAAGAAGATTCCCACGCAGTGTCTGACCCAGAATGGGCGGCTGCAAACAGCGTCTGTTCTCCATGTTAGGAGCGGCTGGTATAAATCATTCGCCAACCCGTCTGGCCAGCGTGGCGAATTATGGCCAAAACCCCCTACCATGGCGACTTCTCTAACAAATCTAAGAGAACCGTAGATGGGTAGACCACTCACTGGCAACACCCACACCCATATAGGGGTCTGCCTCAAGGATTCTGGGGGAGGCAAAAGGTCGTTATCCCCACCTACCACCAAAACAGATTCAGCGAAGGGAACCAGCATTAGGAGATTAAACATTGTTACATGCAACGTGAAAACACTTCTATCTGAAGAAAATATGGCTAAACTAGAAATCGAGACGCAAAAGATCAAATGGGATGTTATCGGACTCAGTGAAGTCACTGGTGAGGCGAGGTGAAAATTTAATGACATTAAAATCCGGGCACTCATTTTACTACGCCGGAGAAGATGACAAATCGGAGGGAAGTATCGGTTTTCTCATCAACAAGCGCCTTAAAAATCAAATTCTAGTGGTTATGAAAATTTCAACCAGAGTAGCCTATCTAGTAATAAAACTAAACACAAAATATAGTATCAAAATTGTACAGGTTTAAGCCCCGACGTCATCCCACACAGAAGAAGAAGTGGACATTCTCTATGAAGATGCTACATCAGCCCTCAATGACACAAAAACACATTCAACCATAATCTGCGGTGATTTTAATGCAAAAATGGGTCTAAAAACAGACAAATCCGAGACATGCCCGGGAAATTTTGGGACAGAAGGAAGAAATGCCCGAGGAGAAACTATGCTGGGCTTCCTACTACAACACAACTTATACCAAATCAACAGCTTCTTTCACAAAAAGCCACAAAGAAAGTGGACATGAGAAAGCCCAGATGGTAAAACCCGAAATGAGATCGATTTCATAATCACAGACAAGTTACAAAGTGTGGAAGACATGACAGTACTGAACATCTGCAGGACAGGACCACAGAATGGTGGGATGTTAAGTCCGTATTGAACTCGATAGAGAACGGTACAAATTGATAACATGATTGAGGAAAACATCCAAACGGATGCGGAGAGCACCAAGAGATATTCACGGATTTGAGACCCATATTACCGATTCACTACAGAACAATGTTCTCTCAGATACAAACATCAACAGCTTAAACCGTGTAATAACCGAGGCTTTAAGGAAGGGCCAAAACATATTTTACCCCAGAAGCAAACGAGAAGAGAAAATTAGCCAAACCACAAAAAATCTGATCGTCGAGCGGAACAAAATGAGAGAAAATATAAACACCACCTGTACAGAAATGAGAGAAAAAAAACAAGGAAGGGTCTAAAGAAATCAGACAGGACATCAGAAACTACCACCGTAGGAAAACTCAAGAAACAATAGAAAAGTACAAAAGTATGAAGTACTACGCAACAATCTTACCAAAGGCAAATCTGAAATAATCAAACTAAGAAATAAACATGGTATCATCACCTCAAATCGAGATGAAATCTGAGCATTGTGGAGGAGTTCTATTACGAATTTTATCGGAGCCGCATCGAAGAACCCCTAAACCCCAGCGTACTTACACAAGAGCGAGGTGGTGTCGTAAATCAAGGATCAGAGGAGATACCAGATATCAACATCGAGGAAATTAAAGGGGCATTGTCATACATGAAAAACAATAAAGCTCCCGGAGGGGACGAGGTGGTTGCAGAAGCAATAAAAGCTGGAGGCCCTCTTTTATTAGAGAAGATACGAACGCTTTTCAACCTATGTCTCCATTCAGGCACTATCCCGGAGCAGTGGCAGGAAGCGACCAGCATACTATTCCATAAAAAGGGAGACAAAACAAGCCTGGAAAATTGCCGACCAATAACTCTCCTCAGCCATCTATACAAACTGTTTATCAGAATCATAACATCAAGGCTGGATAATAAACTCGAGCTTTACCAGCCAAGAGAACAAGCGGGTTTTCGATCATGTTTTGGGACAAATGACCCCTTGCAAAGTATTAAGACTTTCATCGAGAAAACCATTGAATAAAATAGACCTCTAGTCCTCCTGTTTATAGACTTCCACAAGGCTTTTGACACGATCGAGATGAAAGCTATACTAGACGCCTTGAAATAATGTCGTGTTGACTATAGATATTCAAAACTTCAAAACATAATGTATACAAAAACGCTACTATGTCAGTTAGACTGCATAAACCCAGCAACCGCAAGGGGACACTATGTCTCCTAAAATATGTATCACTGTTTTAGAACATGCCTTCAAAAATCTTAACTGTGATAAAAGGGGAATAAACATAGATGGTGAGAAATTTAGCCACCTCCGCTTTGCGGACGACATTGTCCTAACACTGATGACTTGGGAGAGGCAAAACAAATGCTCCATGAATTAGAAGATGCATGCTTCGGGGTTGTTCTAAAAATGAACTTTTCTAAAACGAAGATCATGATAAATCTTGTCATGAGCGAAGGTATAAACATCGACAACACCGAAATTGAATTGGTCGAAAAATATACATACCTGGGCCACGAAATTAGAATATCTAGAGACAAACAGACATGCGAGTTGCACAGAAGGATCAACCTCGTGTGGGCGGCCTATGGATAGTTAAGACACGTCTTTAAGAGCGAACTCGCCATCTGTCAAAAAAAGAAAGTGTTGGACCAGTGCGTTCTGCCAGTGCTCACATATGGCGCGGAAACACTCACCTTAACGATAACATCAGCGAGAAAAGTCAAAGTAGCACAACGCAAAATGGAAAGGTCTATGTTTGGATTGAGTTTGAGGGACCACGTCACAAACCAGGACCTACGGCGTAAAACCGTTGTGAAAGATATCGTTGAACGTATAACCACATTAAAATGGAATTGAGCAGGACACGAGGCCCGAATGAGTGACGATAGGTGGAAAAAGAGGTTGCTGGAATAGAGGCCACGCACAGACAAGCGAAATAGAGGAAGACCACCTACACGTTGAACTGATGACCTGAAAAGAGTTGTAAACAACTGGATCCAGGCAGGTCAAGATAGACGCGGATGGCAAGCCATGAGGGAGGCCTATGTCCAACAGAGGACGATAAGGGCTGGTTGATGATGATTTTGTGTGAAGGGCAAGTTTTAAAATCTAATTTTACTTATTAAACATTAAGAATTATAATAATCATTTGAAATTTTTTTTATTTCATGAAATTTCTTAAAGTCCAAAAGTGCTAGATAACAGGTTCTATTTACCTGTTAAAGGTAAAAATTTTATTCTTTAAAATGTAAATAACCTAATTTGTTTTCGGCAACGTTACTTATTCAGAAAAAAATCCTTAATTTCTTTTGATCACTTTATTATATAAAAATGGGGGCACTTATCTAATTTGCAGAAATTCGCACGAGCAAAAAAATGTATTATTGAAAATGTTATAAAAGCAATGAATCAAATGTTCAGTTCATTTAATGTTTAAATTTGTGAGCACAAAAAATTGCACAAATTATCTTCTAAATTCGTCAGAAATTTTTACAAATAATTTCTTGTAACTATTTTGCTGATGTATCAATTTAGACAGATATGGACCTCCAAGAAAAGAAATCTCCAATGTCACTTTGAACAAACATAAACGGTTTATCCTGAATTTGCTAACAGTAAGTAATAAAAAAAATTTGCCTTAACATATGGACATTATCAGTAATGCGTTATAATTTTATGGCAAGAATTTTTTCGTTAACTGATATTGCCATTTAAAATTTATTGAACGTGGTGTTGAAAGGTTTTAACGTAACTGATATTTTACACATTATACATTAGAAGAGAACAAAGCAATGCCAATATTCATAGTTAATTTTATCAATGATCTATGTATTCAAGCATCACCAATTTTTTGTCGGAAAGTTATACTGCACACTGGTAAATTATACATACTAATTGGGACTAACAGACAGGTTTATCATAAACGGCAAGGGGACAGTGTCGAATAGTTCGTTTTTACAAGAAGTTTGCAAGGAACTTACTAAATAATTATTACTTACTCATAGAACTAAAGCAATTTTATAGGCCATACAGGCCAGTTAAATGTTACTTATTTCTATTTGTGCTATGAATCATCGTTATTAATTTGCCGAAATGCCCAAATGATTATCATAGGTACATATAGAGTGTGGTGAGTTTAAGAGGAATTCACCCTCTTATTGTCACTATTTAAAGGATTACAGATTTGCACAGTCATACAGGTTGATGGGTGGCAGTCATTAAGATGTTCAATTGATTTCTCAACATTAAAATCAGCCTTCTACGAATTCATAAATAAGGTCAATTCTCGATTTTTTGTTTCACGTTAGAGGTACCGAAAAATGGTTAAAAAAGTTAAAAGCATAAATTTAAGCACATATAATGAGCTCTGTGACAAAATTCTCATTTCTAATTTGCTGATTATAGTACCCAATATTTTTTGGAAGCATATATTTCTTAACGCGTGCTTCGCTTGAAGCGTAGAATCGGTGAGAGTTATTGACATCAAAAAACAGAATGATCCGGACGGCCAATTATCGTGCCGCCCAAACTGTATGGTGGCAACTCGTGTTACAGTTGTTTGTATTGTCAGTTGCCTGCTCTAAGGGTGGCGAATGAGCGTTGGATCGGTGAGTGGCTAGCTCAGCGCAGTAGCGCCGCGCTAATTGCCAATCGTCTCTGTACAGGTTTTAAATAAAATTGTACAACAATATAATTAAAAGTATAGTGCCCTTTAGTAAGGACAGATGTGGAAAAAAATGTTTCAAATAAAAACTGTATACACTGAATAAGTTAATTCAAATATAAAATTTAGTGAAATCATTTAAAGCCTTTTTAAAAAAAATTGAGAAATTGTAATTATTCCGGAGTATAGCGTCGTTTAGGGAGGTTTTAGAAGAAAATGTATCAAATAAAAGTTGTAGCCATTAGATATCTCCGTACAAATGTAAAATGTCATAAAAATCGACAAAATCGTTATGGAAAAAATTGAGAAAAACTGGAAATTCACAATAGTAAAGGGGGTTGTGGAAAATTAATCGAACTCAATTCATCGAATCTCAATTAATGGAAAAGGCATGTTCATCGAATCTCAATTAATCGAAAGAGAAATTTAATCTAATCTCCATTAATCGAAAGAGTAAATATGAAGTATAATTTCATCTTAAATATTCCGAAAAGAAATGTTATTTGCTATGCATCGTAAATAATCCAAATGTTTTCGCCGCTGTCTATATCTCAAATTAAAGCTGTGCAGCAACTTCTCTACCACTACGAGGATTATTATATGGTTATTTCGAGTCCTTCTCTTAGAGCTGATGGCATTTTATTCCTGTGATTACTGACTATAACTTAACACCATACTCTCAAAATTTGATCTGACTAACATTTAACACCAATGCTAAGCTTTTACTTTCTAATATCAAATTAAAAAATGGACTTAATAATTTTGTATAGAATAATAAAAAAATTAAAAATGTCAATCTGGACCAAACTCGGTATATGGAATTAAAAAAATATTTCGGTTAACTTGTCTTTTGAAGTCTGTAATGCGAAGCAAAATATCGAGAATGTCCTCATCTTAAATGTGACATCACACTGTACATCAGTTTGAATATGATCCCGCACAATTCTTTATTGCTAACTACAGTGCCTAAGAATGCATATATGAATAAATTATTAAGGTGTGTACTAGTGGCATAACATAATTATAGTGACATCAACAACATTCCAGAAGAGCCTAATCCGCTTTGATCCATCCCTTGAGATAATAAATATTATTATCCAAGCCAACCTTCTGCGGCTTCCTTCCTCGTCATAACCCACGAAAATCGTTCCGGCGTCACATTAACAGGATAATGATCGCATTTTTTTACAAAACATGTTTTATACATCCCACTGGATGTAACGGAGGCATACAAAAAAGATACCCAAGTCGTACATTATCTTTATCGCCGCACGGACTCTTTTTTTCTCTCTCCTTCCCTCTCTCCTCACACGAGCAATATCCCGATCCAAATGAGTCAAATGTGGGACGATAAAATTTTCAGAAGATTAAATATTATTCGGGGCCGCGCGCGTTACCGTTTACGATTCCGGGATTTCTGGAGTTATACCTCCGAATGGCCTCGAAACTATAAAACAGATCATAAAAATATAAGTGAAAGTAGGCGAGTAGGGCTGAGTTATTCCCTGGGAATGGTTTTATGAAGCGCGTTTATCGGGAGTGATAAGGATTGGGAGTAAATTAAATCGTTTATAGGGCGGATTTAGTTAAATGGCTACTTATCCACCGGGAGACGTTTCCTTATGGACTCGTGCGCCAAATCGAAAGTCTGTCTTACCAAAACGTAAACAAGAGGCTTCGTACCACGAAATTGTGTGTAGGGTTACTGAAGTTAAAACTTACAGCTAGGAAACTCTCTACTAGGTAAAATTCATACCACAACCACGCACTCTTAAGGTTGTTCGATACTTTGGTACTTCGATACGAATTCCGGTAGATGTCGCCAAATGCGAATATGCAAAAAGAAAAGATAAATTGTTCAAGTACCGCCCTCAGGCCGAGCGAACCCTCGCCGCAATAAAATTTATCACCATATGGTCATGATTGGATCGATCGATATCAGAGCGTCTGTCAAGGTAGCGCCCGTTCGAGGAGCGTGTCAGTTATTCTAATTTCAACAATAGCTACCAAGATACTTTTACAAGCTCATAATAGTTTAATAGGCATGGTACAATACTTCATTCTTCACGTTATTAAGATGTCAAACTTTACTCTTGTACGATTGAATAGGTTTTAGAAATTTTTTTCGTTTTTTCTTATGTTCAAGACGATATTTCCAGAAATGTAATAAGTTTCAAACAAAAGTAATCTCTTAAAAAGAAACATTTATATTTTCTTTATCGAATGGTACAATAAATATTCATTTCTTATGATTCAATCTTGAGTTATCATTGAAATCAGTTTACATTGTAAAGCATACGGAGTTATATTGTATTGCCCAACCTTAAGCTTTACTTACTGCCTATTAATAAAACACTCCCATTATTAACTTGCATCAATAAGTACCAACTACTTGTAAAATTAATCACGTGAAGGTAAAGGGTATATATTTAGGAGTGGATGATTGTCACAATGTACATAATTTTAATTCTTTTGTTTGACATTTTTATATATTGGGGTAAAATTCGCCGCAAGTAGCTAGTCTAAAATGAAATCTATATGAATGGCCCATACGTGGGTTAATATTTTAAAGATGTTCCTAGCAACTTTAGATTTACCTTAGACATGGAAATTTGTGACTGAATCCTATACTCAGATGTAAGTTCGATTAGTCTATACAACAATTTTAAATACAAATGAAACAAAAAAACTAGATATTCACTACCACTAAACCACTACCAAATCTATTTTATACCATTACTTTTAATAGAAATATTCAATCTATTACAAGCAAAAATCTGAAACATTAAAAAAATGTATATCTCCAATGTAATGTATTTCAAGAATGCTGTTAAAATTTTGTTTGAGTTAAGCATTTCTTTCCGCTTACATTTACCTTCGTATTAACGTGGTTATGTCCAATTAATTATATTTTCTATATAATTTTTAGTAGTGAGTATAGATTAAATTTAATAGAGTTTAATTCAATTATTAGAGATATGTTTTTCTTTCAGTGAAGATAACATTTCCATTCCGTTCAGTTCTGATTTGAGATGGATTTGAGTATTTAATATTCCAAAAGTTCGTATTGTTATTAACAAGAAATCATGTAAATCTGTTCTATACGCTGGGAAATATACTAAAATTATGATACTAATTTTGCATCAAATTTAATGAGCTCTAAATAACAGTTTCATATATGCAATAAAAAAAGAAGCATATATGTTGCATATTGAAGTAGGTACAAACTAACAATCAAGCAGTAAAAAACAAGTGTTACTGTTATTATCAACTTAAAACAACTGATGGAATTATTATAATTAAAAATTTTATAATTAATAATCATTTTCATTTCAAATTTCTCGTTAATTTCTATGTTATTCTATATAATTGCATCAATTTATAGTTAGCATATTTTAAAAAACACCTGTTCACCTCAATAAAAGTAGTCGGAACATTTTGTAACCTGGGTAAAATTACAGGGATGTATCATTGAAATCGATAAATTTTTCATTCAAAATATTCATTTAATCATATTCACCATCGACAAAAACCCACATCCGTCTTATTTCTAAGATATTCTTTTAAATGTTTGAAGATACCAAACACGGCCTTAATCCCTTTTTTAAATTCTCATATCGTTTTCATCAGTTTTACCATCAGCGTTTTTAAAAGTATTCAATTTTTACTATAATTTTTAACTTTTTATTTATTTTAATTTAGTTTTTTTTACGTACAAATTTTTGACTTTTGTTCCTTCTAAAACAAACAAGTGGGATGATTCTGACTTAATAGTGAATAAATCACTAGTTACAATTTTTAAACGAATACTGCTAGTTAGAATTGTTGTTTTTCAATATTTCGTTACTTTGTAATATAAAATATGAATTCTCACTTGTGGAATTAATGCTTAAAACTAATTGTCGTGTCTCATGAGCGAAGAGAAGAGAACTTTTATGAAATACCATTTGATGACAAAGGATCGAGACATGGGTATTTTGAGGCCTGATGTTGCTAGATCTCTGAGGTCAAGTGAATGTTAACTATTGAACAATGACAGAAATGTATCTTTCAGTGAGTTATCTATGATTCCGTGTGTATCTCCTTCATAATACTGTTCTGTGAATATAGCATACAGATCGTTTCTACAGAGTCGCAGGATGGGATAAATGTGAGAGCGAGAGAAAGGCCATATATTTCTCGTTGGCTTAACAGAGAAAGGACTTTTGCGAGGTTGCTAGCTCGCGAAACATCACATTCATCCGCTCCGCACACATCCGAAAGTGTAAAGCGATACGCGACCGCGATACGCGTTGACTTGGACTGCCTGCTCGGCCGGCAACGTTGCAAAACATCGTTCTCTGTCATACTAACGAACTACTATAAGTTTCTGGTTTGCTCTTGTTGATTTCCCACCATGCGTTTCGATAGAAAAGCTCCGTATATCTGGAAGGTCGTATATATTTCGTGAGATTTGACTGTTATGTATTTAAACAGTTGGATGATTTGGGTATATCTGTGAGTTACTATTTAACTTTAGATTCTTGTTTCTATTTAGACAGATTGGTGTATTGAAGAATAACAAAGAACCAGACGAACGAACGAAATACAACAAAATTACACGTGCCAAGATAAAGATTAGGCATGAAGTTTTGACTTATCTATGATACATTTTTGCCATTTATCAATTAGCTGATAAACGGACCGCTGTAAAATGTTACCTGCCTACAGAATATAGGATATATTCTATGGTCCGGTAACATCCATATTCCCAGGAGGCGCGCGCACACCATGTGTTGTAAGACATCTATTGCAGTTCTAAGAGGGATTTAGATAGTAGCCCTAATAGTCTCCTGATCAAATATAATATTTATTTAAGAATGGAAATAAGTTATTGAAGAAGAATACTTTGTTGCCCTGCTAAATATTTTGGATTGGAGTATTTTGAAAGCATTGAAGAAACTCAGTATAATTTCTTCAATCATATGCATTCCAGCTCTATGCATATATTGTCCTATATGCAGTTCTTGGAAAAATATGATAAAATCGTTAGAAATTCACAAAGTGTTTTAAATATTCTGAATATGAATCTTGCATAAATGATTTTCTTTAAGGAATAACATAATTAATATCCAGTAAACCTCACCATTTCTTTAGTTTTTGATTTAATGTGTGTGACATTTTTTATTGATTATTTAGTAATATAATAACCTTTACCAAATTTCTGACGTGACCGTTTTGATTCCATATTCCCTGCTTTTGGTAGTACTAAGAAGGCATTTAAGAGAATATGAAACTTCAGGAAAATTTCTTAGCACACCAACCAAACACAAACGTTCCGTAAACGTAAAAATACTTTCCGTATCCATGGTTTTTGGTTCATTTCAAGCCATTAGTCATCATCCTTTGTATTACACAAAGCAATGGAATAATAAACCTAAGAGATGGATAAATATTTTACGACTCTCTAAAATAGCACACATTCATATTATAAAGGATGCATAAGTCAGAATTGTAGTCTTAAAATATGAGATCATATCTTTTGCTTTTTAATAATAGAAGATATTTTTTAAGAATTCCTTTGTAGTAGAGAAGAACAATAACAAGTTTAATTCGAACTAAAATTTTCTAATAATCCCTATCATCAATTTAGGTTACTTTAAATGGTGTATGCGTTAATGGTGCATACAGTATGCGTGAATTTGACATTGTATTATTTGCCGATGTCAAACTCTAAAATATTTGGTTAAAATGCCTAAACCACCCCATTTTGTCACCCTACCAAACTCCTTTCAGGACGTTTCCCATGGGTGTTAATACTAGCGCCATCTCCTCCCCAAGATAATAATTCTTCCCTCTTCGCCTACAGGCTTCCTCGTAAAGCCCAACCACATCGATCCCTCGGAATTTAGTTCCAAGTTCCGCCGGCGATGTTTCCAACCATTTCTGAAATTTTTCATACGCGAACGCAAACACGGATCCGGGACGTGAGATATCCGAAACGATAATCCGGCTTGTATGAATGTAAGTGTGGACAAACAAAAGGCCACGGGAATATATGTCAAAGTGGAGCTTTGCGGGATACCAAGAGTCAGCTTATGCGTCCGCAGCAATAATGGCACATCTTTTTACCACAATATCAGTATATACACGCGTGTGTGCGGATGTAACGATGTCAAATATGTACAGTACACATAGAGCATGTCATCAAAAATAATAATAACAATACGAGTTGGGCACAGGAACGGATGCCGGGGTGCTTTTTGAACGTGGTCCGTAGAGTGTATAGAGTTTTGTTAGTATGTGATTATAATAATGTCGATAGTGTCTCCTCCTTCAATACATTTATTTACTGAAAAAATATGATAAGGATATGAGTTTGTACCAAAAATGGAAGGGATAAAACTGTTCAGATATTGTTATATAATAATAAAGCATATTTGGTAAATGACGTGAATTTCAATGCATGATGGGATACCTATACCTACTTGAAATAAGAGAAACTTAATTTAAACACAAGTCCCATCGGATCAAAAAGCACCCGTCGCAAAATCTTCCACGAAAGCCAACGACAATATATATGTACAACAAAATATAATATTATACTGCGCAAACATCACTGTGCTTCAAATACTTCCAAATACTTAAATAATAGTTTCACGATACGGACACAATTTATCGTTTAGAATATCTTCCAGATATATAAAATAAACAAAGTAAAACACTCTGAATCTGTGTGTACCTGTAACAAATCGCCACGGCGGCAAAACAAATGAAGACACCTTTCACGACGCCTACCAAGATGAAAACCATGGTCAGCGTGCTTAAGTTGCCTGTGTTGTTAGCGCCTGCAAATTTCGTACACCCACAATCAAAACCTGAACGTGTCCGCAGGAGGGATACCTCTTTTCGCTCGCGTCGATTTCGAGTGTGAGCGTACATTGGTTCGCTCCACAGATGCCGAAAAGTAGGAAAAATGTTAAGCTTTTTTAGTTATTTTAACAGTCTTCGACTATAAGTTCCTTTACAGGTTCTACGTCAATACTAAACATTATTTCAAAATTTAAATGCCCAAATTCGAGTTTAGTTAAATGGTCGGACTTTTGGCAATATTATCTCCTTAAAATACAGGAATATGAGAAAAGAAAACATGGAATTCATGTTGAAATTTTGTTACACAGACATGTTTGATTAGGCATGTACGGTAGGAATATTTGGAATTAATTAAATAGGAACTTATATTTTACTGAAGCTCGTTGGAAAGCTGCATAAGAGTACCTTCAATTCAAACAATATAAGAATTTAGAATTTCAGATCGTAAGATCTTCGCTTTACCTTCAATGAGTTTTAATACTAGAATTTATGAAAATATTGAAAATCGGTTTCAATGCTCAGCTTGAAAGAAGCTGTATGTAAAGCTGCAGAAGCTGCTCTAAATACGGTACCTACTTAAACTGAAATTTGGTTTAAAAGTTGATTACCGTAATTTGAATTTTAATATAAAAGTCATTACGAAATACTAGAAATGGGAATGGGTAACTGAATTTCATATTAGTTGTTTTGATAGCTGTCAAAGTTAAAATTCCACTTATCCAACGTTAAAATATAACTTAAGCTGGAGTTCTACAATATAATGGGGAAGATGGAAACAAAGGCAAGGCAATAGGGTATAACTTCATGGAAGTTATTTTCAAAGCAGCTCAATTTTGAAATCAAAAAAATGTTTAAAATAATGTATTTTATGGCGATTTATTTCGTAATCTGATTGCTCAAAATTAAGATTTTTTATATGTGAAAATACGTGAAATGGGAATGTAGTTTAGCTTTTCTGAAACAATTTTGGAGACTAAAGAGGTTGAAATATAAACACTGGATTGAATTTCATTGGCGATATTTTTGAAGACGTCTTTTCAAACTTGAGCCTGGTGAATTGAAAATGCATAATCTTACATTATGCTGAAGTTTGCCTTGTAGCCACAAAATTTATTTGCCCTACTTATCAAATATCTATAGTTGTTTCAATCCAGAGTTAGCTTAAATAGTAGGACTTACTAAAAAATGAGAAATTTATATAAAAAATTAAACATTACTGATGTTATTGTTAAAGTTGATGAAAAAAAGTTAAAATTAAAGTTAAAATATGAGGATTATGCGAGGATATGAGGAGGTGTAAAAAAATAAATGGTTAAATTTTACTTAGGCAATATTAAGATTTATTTTATATCTGAGTTATATTTTACTGCTTTCTATGGAAATAGTTGAAATGAGATTAGAAAATGATACCTCTTGAAGCTACCTTTGAAAATGCACAGGTTGTTACTTACTAACTTGATACCGAAATTGGTTTACAATCTGATAAATATGTAATTTTTAACACAGTTAAAATGCGAACCGGAAGATAAATTTTACTGAGGTAAAACTTTACCAAAACAGTTAAAATAGGTGGGGACATTAAAGTTTATTGAAACTGCCTTGAAAGCTGGAGGAGGTTAAATTCTTATTTAAAATCTTAGATAAAAAGTAAAGCTAATTTTAAATTTAAGCTGTGTTCTATGTACAAATAGTTAAAGTGTAAGTAGAAGCTTCTACTTCACCAAAGCTATTTTGCAAGGTTCAGAAAGTGGTATCTTACTTAGGTAATACCAACATTTATTTTAAATCGGATATATTGATATGATTTTACGTATTTTTTGAGATAAATAGAACAGAAAGGTTGACATTACTGAACCTGCTTTTAAAACTGTAGATCGTTTAAAGTCTAAATAACCAAAATTGAAACACACGTCAAATTTAAATTTTGTTATATGTTGAATCCAAGGAAATATATGAAATTGGAGTACGAAGCTAAAACTTATTGAAGCTCATAAATAAGCTGCATATCTTTGGAAATTTATTTTTAACAATATCTAAATTATATGATATGAGTTTTCGAAATAAATGGGAATAGAAAGTTAAAATTCTACTTTGTCGAAATTAAATCTAATTTCTATCTGTATTCTATTTACATGGTGACACCTATGGAGGCAGTTAAAATTAGAGTGAAAAGTTAAACACCAACATAAGGTGTTAATTTTACATAGCAATTACAAACACTTATCTTGATACCTAAGTTATATTGTATTTTGGGAGGCAATACACAATGTTTCTGGAAGCCTTAACACTTCAATCTATGCCTAAGTGCTCTTTATGCAATGTACTATATCAATAGATATAGTAGTATCTATTATAATATATTAATATATATGTTATAACATATTCGTAACAGTTGTTTTAAACAGGGCTATTTTTAACAGATTTCGCAAATAAAGATGTAGAAATGGAGTTTTACATAATTCGTTTGAATGAATAAGATTGTCTATTGGATCATTTAAAACGGCTGTAATTTTGGTAATAACTTGCTTTAAAAGTAACGCATATTTAAAGTTTTCATAAACAGCTTGGGAATATTAGTTGTTTATTTGTTTCAATCTCCTGCAGCGTAGTTAAAGCGTCAATGAGTTGAAATGTTAAGGAACGTCTTTTCAAATTATAAACGAGTAACAAAAAATATTTTTTTTTTGTCGCGTATTTAGATTCAGTAATGTTTTAGGTTGATTCCTTGGTTGATTCTATTGGCATTCTTCATTTTGAAAACTGTTTTAATTAATTGAATCAGCAGCATTGAAACATCTTTGGTACTTTTGGCGTCTGCAGTAGAGCTGATATGTCGATGGATGTGCTCTGTGTACGTACTTGTAAGGAAAAAAAATTCCCGACCACATCTGACGTGATCCTGAATTTTTCAATTGTTAGTGCCTTCATCAATATCTCAATAGATTTCAAATAGTCAGTATAAAATATCGACGTTGACAGAAATATTGGAAACTCCAAGGCAATAATAAAAACTTTTTTAGTTAGGAAAAAATCCGATACACAATAAAACAACGTCATATCCTTCGGAATCGGAATATTTTCGTTCGGATCCGGTAATGGGGGGTGGGTTGTTTTTCATATTTCTGTCAATGGCGCGATAAAAAATTTACGACCGCCTATAAAAGCTCTGGATAAACTTGAACGTACCGTAGGGGGTTTCTTTCTTTTTCATCTGATCCGCTATATTGGCCGGAGTCGAGTTCGGCGGCGAGGTTGGCACTTGTACTGGAGGGGTTATATCCGTTTGTATTGAGCAATCTGTACCTGTCCAGCCGATCTCGCAATAGCACTTGTTTTGGTTCGTACAAGACTGGAATGGAAACAATTATTTAAAATCGTAATAGTCAGGGAAACCAAATACAAAGAATATAAGAGTGGAAGGAGTTTATTCATTTGACATGTGATAGTAATACAGAGTGGCTAGAAGCCTTGTTTTAGAGAAATGGTGATCACTTAAAACAACTTCCCTAAGTCGTCTAATTAATACTTCTCATATAGCACACTTTCTTATTACATTAAATGTACTGTATTCCCCATTATTTCGTAACGTTTATAAGTTGCAAATGACAAGTGCAATGCCTACACCTCTCATTTTGTTTCAAAAATATACCCATCTCAATTGTATTAACTTCTCATTCTGTGCGTTTCCAATGCTGCATCAACCGTCGTATTCGCTTTGATTACAACCCTGAAAAATATTTGGGCTTGCATAAATTTGGCACCCCTTTACATTTCCATCCATATCTAATATTTGATTGAACATAAATACACATGTGTACCAATACTTCTCGAGCAAAACAAATCACATATATTTGCACTTCTAGCAAAACTTCAATTATATCAATATATTATAATGTATGTCTGACCATGCTAAATCTAAAATAATGCTTTGTATACGTTGATATACAATAGGATTTATGTAGGATATCACACTGATCTAGTGATCAATGACGAATATATTGTTATATGGAAACTGTGACAGACTTGTTTATACACAAAGAACAAATCCACAAAATTATACTGCTTCCGTTCAAAACAAATGAAGTGTTAAAACGGTATATCCAGTAAAATAAAAAAGCATAAATACTGAACACACAAGTCGAAGAATAGTAATAAATGAAATATAATATCAATAACAGACAGGCTACTACAGACATACATTTTCTAAATTTCTTGTGGATAAACTGGATAAGAATGTATCTTTACACGACAATTTAGACGATCAAAACCTGTAGGTACTATCGTTTAAAAGACAGTTCATATATCGAAACCCACCTAATTAACCCAGCGAAATCGATATTGGGATTTTAATAAACGAACTGAAGGACCACAAATCCCTTTCAGTATAGTTTTATACGAGTATTGCAAAAAGTAAAGAAGAGATCATCATATGACCAAAAGGATTTTTGTAGAACATTAGAAAACCTACATAATGTTTTTGTGCACAACCCGATATTTCATCAAGATAGTTCGGAAATCCCTCCAAAAATTAAACTTTTTTAAAACTTCATAATTTCGAGAAATTTGAAGCTCAGGAAACTATTTTGCGGGAAATGATACATTATAATACTTGATTTAAGGCGTGCGGAAGGTGGTTTCTGTATGGTGCGTAGTTTTTGCACAATGGCGTTATAAACCCTTTTTGCACTTTATCTTACAAAATGTGCGAATTTATAGGAAATTCATGTTTCCTAATTCTGCGAGCGGCATTTTAAAGCAAAAATCAATATTTTTAACTTGTATATCTTGGATTTCAACGTAGGAAGTGGGAAATTTGTAAAATAAGCTGCCTGGTTCCCCACCACATCCGCTAGAGACTGCCACCTATGGAAAATCGTGATGTGTTCATCAGAGTACTTTCTCATATACTACCGTGTGTGCCGCTTTTCATGAATACACCCTAATATCTCAGTTATTAATAATGCGATTTCCTTGAAATTGTGATGGTGATTATATGTTAGGAAAATAAAGTATTTGGCATAGTGAACATATTCATCCACCATTGGCGTGCGGTGTTGGGGGGCGAAAAAAAGCTGTTTTTTGGAAAAATGATATTAGGGCTCATTTTAGATAACTTTTTTTATCAGATTCAGAATCAGCATCCCCAAAGACCCCTTAATTCATATTTTCGAAATCTCAAAAGCTAATTTGAGCAGAAAAAAATTAAAGTCTATTTTTAATAAGTTCTTTATTTGTAACTGATGTGGTAGCAAAATTACAAATTACATTATTTCAGATTCTTGTGTTTTCAACATAACTACCTTCAGAAACAATACACTTTTCAACAATTCTTCTCAAACGTACATTCACTTTTCTTAAAGTTTGGGGAGTTATTTCCTGACACGCTTGCCTAATTGCAAAGCAAAGTTCCTCTCTATTACGAGGCCGAGTAGCATACATTTTATTTTTCAAATGCCCCCACAGAAAAAAGTCACAAGGGGTAATATCTGGCGATCTAGGGGGCCATGGTTCTAAAGCAGAATTTCTACTTATCCATTTCATAGGGAAAATTGCATTTAAAAAGTTCCGAACTATTAGATAATTATGTGCGGGGGCACAATCTAATTGAAAGATTAAGTTTTGTCTCTGTGCTAACGGCAATTCCATGAGAAAATCATAGAGATCGTTTTGTAAAAATGTAGAAAATTTCGTCCGGTCAGTTTATCCAGGAAAAAAGGACCAACAATTTGTTCGTTAAATATGCCACACCACACGTTAACTTTTTCACTGTACTGGTTTTTACACTGAATTACCCAATTCGGATTTTCAGCTGCCCAAAACCTACAATTTTGACTAGATACCACACCGTTTGTTGTAAACGTTGCCTCGTCCTTAAACATCATGTTTTTCAGAAAAAGTCTATCGTTTATATAGTTACCCTGCAACCATAAGCGAAGTTCAAACCGTCGTTCAAAATCGACATTTAACAGAGTATGTAGAAATTTTGGTTTAAATGCCCTAATCCTATTGCGTTTCAAACATCTCCATACTTTGTTTTTCGTTAAATTCAGTGTCCTCGCAACTGCCCTTACAGTACCATTTGGGTTGTTTCGAAATTCTGCTAAGATACGTTCGTCGTCTGGATAGTGTCTCTGATTTAAATTGTACTTCCCCGGTCTTGTCTTGAAATCCGCTCCAGTCCTTGCGAACAATCTGTTGATTTTGGCAACGGTGTCGTGAGAAATTGGTTCTCGATCATGATGCCTTCCGTTGAATATTCTAGCAACCTGACGCGTAGATCTTTCATTATCACCAAATAAGCGGATATTCTCTACTTTTTCTCCAGTTGTAGGAACTACTCTTCGGTTGTGTGCCATCTTATTTACACCGCTTGACTTTTTGACAATTCGTACCGATTACCGAATGTCAAACAAAAACTTTTGCTTCAAAGCACTCTTTGCATTAATTTGCTTAAAAACAAAAATCGGCAAGCCAACGGTAACAAAGAGCGCGTATTTTCGAAAATACCTAAATTGTAGTATAAGGGCAGTTGCAAAGGATACTGAATATAACGAAACGGAGGTGTATGATATTCAATAGGATCAGGGCATTTGAACTAAAAAGATAAAAATAAACTATTTTTTTTCTGTTCAAATTAGCTCTTGAGATTTCGAAATTATGAATTAAGGGGTCTTTGTGGATGCTGATTCTGAATCTGATAAAAAAAGTTATCTAAAATGAGCCCTAATATCATTTTCCCAAAAAACAGCTTTTATTTCGCACCCCAACACCGCACGCCAATGGTCGATGAATATGTTCATTATGCCAAATACTTTATTTTCTTAACATATAATCACCAACAAAATTTCAAGGAAATCGCATATTAATAACTGAGATATTAGGGTGAATTCATGAAAAGCGGGACACACTGTATAGGGTCTTTCAATATGCTTTTACCAAATCCAAACGGGAAATAGATACGGTTAATTTAAGCAAAAAAAAAAACGAAAATTGACAAGTATAAAGTGCCCTTCACAGAACATTTAGCCCAAAACGCTAGAAAACCTTTTATACACATTTAATAGTACAATAAATATTCAAAGTTTAAAAAAAATTCTTGGAATGAATTTCGAGAAAAATTCAAGAAACCGAAAAATGACAAGAGTAAACTACCCTTCTATCCTGGTCTATTTTAGTGAAAAGCTTATTTTCACGTCATGGTATGGTACAACGTATAAATACATAGTTTTGACCGTTTGTGGATTTTAGTTTTTTAGAAAATCCTACAACAGACATACACATACACGCACACACACACTCACATACATACATACACACACATACATACAGACGGTTTTCCAAAAACATGTTTTTTGGACACAGGAGACCTCAAAACGTTCAGGAACGCTAATAATTTAATTTTGAAAAATCGACCCGATTATAATACTCTCATATATGAGTACCTCATATGAGAAAGTTAAAACCCAAATTCGACAAGTATAAAGTATCCTTCACAGAAGATTTAGCCAAAAACGTTACAAAACTTTTTTATACATATTCAATAGTAGAACAAATATTTAAAGTTTAAAATCGTGGAGTGGATATCGAAAAAAATTTAAAAAAAAAACGAAAATTGACAAGTATAAAGTGCCCTTCACAGAAGATTTAGCCAAAATCGTTAGAAATCATTTTTTATACCCATTTAATCGGACAATAAATATTCAAAGTTTAAAAAAAATTCTTCTAGCAAATTTCGAGAAAAATTAAAAAAACCGAAAAATGACAAGAGTAAACTACCCTTGTGTCCTGGCTGATTTTAATAAAAAGCGTATTTTCACGTCCTGGTATGGTACAAAGTCTAAATGCAAAGTTTTGACCGTTTGTGGTTTTTTGTTTTTGAGAAAATCCTACCACAGGCATACACACATACATACATACATACAGACATAATACAAGACATAAATATTGCATATTTAAATTTGGTATAGAATTTTAATTTACCATCAAGTACTCGATACGCTTCCGTACTCGTTCTGAGCACCCTATATTAACCCATTCCCAAGCAAGAGTCTTCTATAGAACCTAACTAAAATACTCGTTGGATTCAACTTCCCCATCACAGACGGTAGTGTTATTAAATCAATCCCAATCGTTCATGAGTGAAATATAGTAGTGTACTTTATTACTTTTATTAGACATTTCAGATGTGATAAAAGGGGAACTCGACGGGAATTGCTTTAAGTGTCGCATTTAGACAGTCTATAAGAATAATGTGTATACTTACACCATGTCCGGAGCATTCTAAGTTGGCGTGATTCGAGGGACATTTTTCTTGTTTCACGTGCGGAAAGATGCTGGAACAGGTTTGATTAAGGCATATGAGATTCTCCCCGCAAGGCGTGCCGTCCTTCACCAGTCCCATGAGCGGCAGATCGGAGGAGTCCTGGCTTGTCTTCCTCCCCGTGGTCGTCCTGTGGATAGATCTACATTTTATAACTACAAAGTTTCACTACGAGGCTATTCGAAAGATAAACAGGATCGGGTACGGATTCGGTGGAACGGGTTTCGGTTAATGGCGTCGTACTTACTTGCATTCGTATTCGTGTCCTTTGATCGAGATAATCGTCCTGGAATGGTCCTGTTGTTGTTCCAGGGCTTCGACTACGGGATTACGGTTACCTAATTGACACTGTAGCGAACCGCATCGGACGTTTTCAGGGGCGCATTTTAAGAATCTGCCGTTACTGTCGCTTCCGCAGTGGCCGTTTATGGAGCCCTTCGAGTTGAATTGTTCGAAGCACTGGGGATCGGCCGCTATGCCACCTGGAATCCAAACAAATGCAACGCGTAACCGGAGGGAAAATCAACGATGCAATGCCAAACACCAAAGGACGACCATAAAGCAGTTTTCCAAAAAATTGCTTACACCAACAGTGGCACTGTCAATAATTATAAAGTAACATCGTAACTTATTGGTTCAAGTTAAATAAAGTTGAGTTATTTATGTTTTGTGTTGCTCAACTAGTATTTTTTATCTCCATCTAAGGAATAGAAACTCTATATGTGGCTACAGCAAATTAAAGCATACATATAAAACAAGTAGATGTTATATCATTGGATATTTTCAGAATGTTTTGTTTGTTGGTTCTGATAATTAGCGTCTGTTTGACGATTATGATGAATATTCGAGTACCAACAGAAAGTTATAAGGAAGGAAATATAGACAAACGCGACATTTCTGTTTTCACAAGGAAGCCCTTTCATTTCATATCGAATGAAAGTTTGTTCAACGCAATCGGGCAATTTG
The DNA here is from genome assembly GCA_946251905.1 of Cryptocephalus moraei. NCBI lineage: Eukaryota > Metazoa > Arthropoda > Insecta > Coleoptera > Chrysomelidae > Cryptocephalus > Cryptocephalus moraei. The sequence continues at coordinate 18,663,479 of OX276462.1, read as the reverse complement.
TTGTTAAGATATTTTGTTGATTTAGGTTAAAAGGTTAATGGTAATTACCCAGAATTTTTATAAAATTTGCAGAGAGTTTCTTCAAGTTGCATTTTCATTTTGAAAACATATGTTTTAATACTATAAAAAAATACAATGCAAGAAATAATGCCCTTTTAGAGAAAGGAAAAAATTTCATTTCGGGGAAAATCTTGGCTAAAGTTATTTTTATAAGGTTATGTAAATCTTATTGTTGCAAGCAATTGTAAAAATTAGAGCTTTGGATAGTTGCCCATAATCTTAATCAAGATGTTAATTATTGCACATATAATATTAAAATAGAGACATTGGAAATGTGGGTGTACAGAAGAACGCGAAGAATATCGTGGAAACAGCACATATTCAAAGTAGAAGTTCTGACAAGGATGGAAAAAGGATTATAAGTGTTAAAGTACATAAAAAAGGAGAATGCTGGTCTACCTGGGTCACATAATAGACCAAGAGCTGGGCACGAGATTTCAACATCATCAGTAATATGGAATTCGTAAACAGGAATAAATTCTATTACCATCAGTTATTAAAGTTCCGAGCAGGCGGACAGCTTACTGGTTGCGAAGGGTAGTTATAAGGGGTGAAAGTGATTAATTTGTAGGGGAAGTTTCGGCATCGATAATAAGCTTAAAAATCTATGTAATGATAGTTCTTACCATACCTAAACTAAATTCCAAGCGGCGGACACATAAGTAGGTGCAAAGGGGGTGGCGGACAATAGTAAGGGGGTGAAAACGCGAAGAGCTAGAGCCGAAATTTCAACGTCATCGTCATCAATAATATGGAATTCGTACACAGGAATAAACTCTATTACCATCAGTTATTAAAGTTCCGAGCAGGCGGACAGCTTACTTGTTGCGGAGGGTAGTTATAAGGGGTGAAAGTGATTAATTTGTAGGGGAAATTTCGGCATCGATAATAAGCTTAAAATTGTATGTCAAGATAGGTCTTACCATATCTAAACGAAATTCCAAGCGGCGGACACATAAGTAGGTGCAAAGGGGGTGGCGGACAATGGTAAGGGGGTGAAAACGCGGAGAGCTAGAGCCGAAATTTCAACGTCACCCTCATCAGTAATATGGAATTCGTACACAGAAATAAACTCTATTACCATCAGTTATTAAAGTTCCGAACAGGCGGACAGCTTACTTGTTGCGGAGGGTAGTTATAAGGGGTGAAATTTGTTAATTTATCGGGCAAATTTCGGCATCGATCAGAAGCTTCAAAATTTATGTAATGATAGTTCTTACCATAACTAAATGAAATTCCAAGCAGCGGACACATGAGTGGGTGCAGAGGGGGCGGCGGACAAGGGTAAAGTGGGTGAAAATTTATGGAAAAATTCGTGAGTTTATTCCTGTTTACGAACTCCATATTACTGATGACGTTGAAATTTCAGCTCTAGCTCTCCGCGTTTTCACCCCCTTTACCCTTGTTCGCCCGCCCCCCCCTTTGCACCTACTCATATGTGGGCCGCTTGGAATTTCGTTTAGGTATGGTAGGACCTATCATTACATACATTTTTAAGCTTATTATCGATGCCGAAATTTCCCCGAAAAATTAATCACTTTCACCCCTTATAACTACCCTCCGCAACAAGTAAGCTGTCCGCCTGCTCGGAACTTCAATAACAGATGGTAATAGAGTTTATTCCTGTTTACGAATTCCATATTACTGATGACGGTGACGTTGAAATTTCGGCTCTAGCTCTCCGCGTTTTCACCCCCTTTACCATTGTCCGCCACCCCCTTTGCACCTACTTATGTGTCCGCCGCTTGGAATTTCGTTTAGATATGGTAAGACCTATCTTGACATACAATTTTAAGCTTATTATCGATGCCGAAATTTCCCCGAAAAATTAATCACTTTCACCCCTTATAACTACCCTCCGCAACAAGTAAGCTGTCCGCCTGCTCGGAACTTCAATAACAGATGGTAATAGAGTTTATTCCTGTTTACGAATTCCATATTACTGATGACGGTGACGTTGAAATTTCGGCTCTAGCTCTCCGCGTTTTCACCCCCTTACCATTGTCCGCCACCCCCTTTGCACCTACTTATGTGTCCGCCGCTTGGAATTTCGTTTAGATATGGTAAGACCTATCTTGACATACAATTTTAAGCTTATTATCGATGCCGAAATTTCCCCTACAAATTAATCACTTTCACCCCTTATAACTACCCTCCGCAACAAGTAAGCTGTCCGCCTGCTCGGCACTTTAATAACTGATGGTAATAGAGTTTATTCCTGTGTACGAATTCCATATTATTGATGACGATGACGTTGAAATTTCGGCTCTAGCTCTTCGCGTTTTCACCCCCTTACTATTGTCCGCCACCCCCTTTGCACCTGCTTATGTGTCCGCCGCTTGGAATTTAGTTTAGGTATGGTAAGAACTATCATTACATAGATTTTTAAGCTTATTATCGATGCCGAAACTTCCCCTAAAAATTAATCACTTTCACCCCTTATAACTACCCTTCGCAACCAGTAAGCTGTCCGCCTGCTCGGAACTTTAATAACTGATGGTAATAGAATTTATTCCTGTTTACGAATTCCATATTACTGATGATGTTGAAATCTCGTGCCCAGCTCTTGGTCTATAATGCCAGGTTCGAGATACTAAATCCTTCACCTTATAGTCCAGGGGACGATTGTGGACAAGAGATCGATTGGGGGAAGAAGAATATCCTGGCTGAGGAATCTGCGAGAGTGGTTCAACATGTCATCTGTAGAGCTTATCAGAGCAGAGGCTTCCAAAATCAGTATTGCCATGATGTTAGCACACCTCCGTAATGGAGATTAACATCAAGAAGAAGAAGAAGATAATATAAACGAATAAAAATAGATAGGGGTGTAACTGCTCTGCTACTGAGTTTCTAATGGTATGTTTTAAAGGATGTAGGTTCCGAACAAAATTTGGCCGGTGCTTGAAGCCCACAGAAATGGTCAATAAGGAATTTTCTGCGACTTCGACGAAAATTTGTATATCGCTTTGTACAGTGTGTTTCAAAATGATTGTCATCTAGTCGGCTGTGTAATTCCCATGTCAAATAAAAAAAAACGCCCTGCGAAAATAGGAGTTTCTACTAGCTATACATACCTCAAAATAACCTACTTAACCTCTGTTGACTTCTGGTTTTTCTCTGTCAAATGAAAACGAATTCTGAGTATTTGTCTATTTGTAGTATTTGTGTTGGCCCTGAACAGGGCCGTTAGTTACCAGCAGTACTGATTGCCAGTTTGACAATAAGTGACAACAAGTGACACTTGTTGTCAGAATTAGATAGGTTCAAATCAATAGAGGGCGGCACATCAAAAATTGCATGCACAAAAATTCCAACGCCAACTAGATGACAATCATTTTGAAACACATTGTATTATGGTCAGAATACATGGATAAATAGTTTTGCCCAGTAACCGTGCGGGCATTTTTAGTTAGTAAACAAATAGTGGAATCGGCCGGATTTTTTGTCACTCTTTCGCTCACAACTTTTTTTAGGGACATTGTACTGCAAAAAGAGTTAAATATAATTTGTTCGCTAGTTGATTGTCTACCGATCTGTGCTTTTTGAATCATCTTACAGTAATTTTTCGCAAAGTTGTAGTGCAAAATATGGCAAAAATCGTCTTTAAAAATTTCATTTTTGCAACATCGTTGACTCATATTTTTCAAATGAAAACGCTTAAAAATTTGGGATATGATACCTACCTCTTATGAGGATCTTGAACCATGCGCAACTAGATTTCGCCAATATTAAAAATAATGTCACAAAACGAAAAACCATTTTTAGATGTACTTTGACACCCTGAACCGTGCAGTAAAGCTACATCAAATATCCAAAATGAATTTTACCAGGAATACTTTGAACTTTAATACTGTCAAAAAAAAAACATTTTTTTGCAATTTTTACCCCGATTTTTTTATAAAATTCAATTTTGCAATTTTAACAAATTGATGTAACTCCGACGTTTTACATTTTACAATATTGTAACCAATTTTACGTGATAGAAGGTATTTTTACACGAACTAAAAAAAAAAGAAAGTTGTGATAACATATTTTTAACAAAACTTATTAACAGTTTAGTGTTTATCGCAATTGGTTAATTTTTAACGGTTGTTTCGACTTGAAAAAAATCTTTTTTACTTCTGTAGGATATCTCTTGTTACTTTTTTAAGGTTATTAATTTTTACACGTGTAAACAATAATAAAAAAATAATTTACTTCAACATTTTGACGTGAAATACGGTCTTCGAATGGTGGGTTGAATGCATTCAGGCGTCAGCTCGCTACTGTAAAAAGTCATATTGCTTCATAATGCAGTTTTATTATTATTGAATACCTTTTTTTAACAAAACTTGTCACACTGTACATAAATAAATACCCAGAGGCAAAACGTACCACTTAAAATCAATAGGATTGTCATATTGACATAATGTATACATTGTACTATGAATTGTTATAAAATATAATAAACAATAATATGATATTTCCATAGAACTTTATTAGGAATATCTTAAGGAACATCCTATTAAATCATACAAAAATGTTCACAAAAGTTTCACATGAAATACAGTTAATAATAGGAAAATCTTATTGATTTCTAACACTGATAACTTAAAATGGAGACCACCTAAAATTAATGAGAAGATCTTTTGAATTCTTTGACATGGACGGTTATTTCGGAGATCGAATAAAATTTAAAGCAGGCCTAAGACAGTGGATGAAAGACAGAGTAAGTCGTTACCCCATATTACATATTATTACAGATATAAAATAAGTCTTCTATAAAACCAACTTGTAGACTTTTCTAGACATTTTCGAAAAAAAAAACACGAATTGGTGAAAAACTTATTAGGGAAATCTTATTATTTTGACCACAATTTATGTGGCTTTTTGGCTCTGTTTACTTTTTACTACTGTTTACAAAAAACGTGTAGCGTGCCTTTCTAAAGCTCTGGAGAGATTAGGAAATGCCGAAAGGTCTTAATCTCGATGAAGGAAAAATCCAAATCTGCACCTCCAAGTGGTAGAAGGCGGGCAACATCAATCTCGATGGCTAACGCAGATAGGGACCGAATGATTGCCGGTATAAGCAATCCCTCTCTTACTGGCCAACGGTTTCGGGCGGATGAGCTGGTAAGAGAAAAGGGCACTCTTTTGTCCTGAGACTGAGAAATCGATCACGAAGGCGGAGGAACCAAAAAATGGTCAACGGCATTAGGATGCAGAAGGCAAGGAGAAACCACTGCATTAAGGATCTCAATAGATATCTCTAGTATAATCATCATGGCTGTGCAAAACGAAATGATTTTTAATACTGATCATGGAGGGAAACCAAGATCCGGCAGGAGAGGTATATCTCAAGACGACAGGGCCTCTCAGGTCGTCATCCGGCGAAACCCCTGTTTCAAAAATACAATCAAAAATACAACCACAAATACAAACAATAATACAATGAATATTGGTACATGGAATGTCAGAAGTATGTATGAGCCTGGAAAGATATACAACGTCATACAGGAAATGCAAAGATTACACATAGACATCTTGGGCATCAGTGATACAAGGTGGATGGGAGCAGGCAGCTTCCCAACAAGCAACGGTATGATCTATTTCTCAGGAAATGAAGACCAGCATCATAGATACGGAGTAGCAGTTGTCGTTTCAAAAAGAATTACGCAGTCTGTTGTTAATTTCTCACCAGTGTCAGATAGAATCCTACTCTTACAACTGCAAACAAAAACCGCAAAACTTAATATTATTCAGATTTATGCTCCTACTGCAGAAAAATCAGATGAGGAGATTGAGCAGTTTTATGAACAAATCAATCTAGTTCTAAAGTCTATCAAATCAAGAGACGTCACACTCATCCTTGGAGACTTCAACTCCAAAATTGGAAAAGGAAAAAGCGGAAAATTTGTGGGAGACTATGGCCTTGGGTCAAGAAACGACAGAGGAGACAGAATGTTGCAGTTCTGCCAAGAAAATGATATGATAATTTCAAATACATTTTATAAGCTACCCAAACGGAGACTGTACACTTGGACGTCCCCTCAACACAATAGCCAAAACACAGTTAGGAATCAGATAGACTATGTGTTAGTAAATCAGCGTTACAGAAACTCTATAAGATCAGTTAAGGCTTATCCGGGAGCAGATGTATTTTCAGATCATAACCCCCTGATAGCGCGTGTACACATCAAACTCAAAAAGCCTTCACAAAAAATAAAAATAGATCAGATAGATACCAGCCGCTTACAAGATCCAAAAATCAAAGAAGATCTAAAACGACATATCAATGATAACCTACGATTGCTTTCTACAAAGACACAGAAGACGCATGTGGAAGAAAAGTGGCAAGATTTGAAGGAGGCCATAATAAAACCTGCCCAGAGTTTGCTTACCAGAGAGAAACAGAGAAAAGGACCAGGGTGGATGACAGAAAGAATATTAGGACTCATGGAAGAGCGAAGACATTGTAAGTCAGAATGCAGACACAGGTATAAGGAACTACACAAACAAATAAGAAACGAAATAAGAATAGCTAAAGAGAATTTTTACAAAAGAAAGTGCGAGGAAATTGAAGAACTACAACTGAAACATGACATTTTTAACATACATAAAAAGATAAAAGAATTGGCAGGTATACAGAAACGGAAGCAGCCAAATCTGTTATGTAACGCAAATGGAGAAATAATAACCGACATACAACAAAAGCTTACGACTTGGAAGAATTATGTAGAAGAACTTTTCGATGATGAAAGACAGGAACATAATATAGATAGCATACAAGGCGACGAAGGACCAGAAATAACTAAAGAAGAAATATTATATGCGATAAAAACAATGAAGAATGGTAAGGCACCGGGTCCAGACGGGCTTACATCGGAACTTCTCAAGCTTCTGGAAGGTGACTCAGTTAATATTCTGGCCGACCTCTTTAACTGCATCTATAAAATAGGAGAAATACCAAAGGAATGGCTCCTCTCAACTTTTGTCACCATACCAAAAAAGGCAAATGCAAAGCAGTGCACTGACCATCGAACAATAAGCCTAATGGGACACACATTAAAAGTATTCCTCAAAGTGATCCACACAAGAATACACAGAAAACTAGATATGGATATCGGTGATACTCAATTCGGATTTCGGAACGGGCTTGGAACGAGAGAAGCACTATTTGCACTTAACGTCATGTGCCAAAGATGTCTAGATATGAACCGAAATATATATATGTGCTTCATTAACTATAACAAAGCATTCGATAAAGTACGTCACGATCATCTAATGAGACTACTGATGGAGAAAAACCTAGACAAGAGAGACATCAAGATTATTTCCAAGATTTACTATAACCAAAAAGCAAATATTCGAATAGAGAAAGAGACAACGGAGGAAATCGAGATAAAGAAAGGCGTAAGACAGGGATGTATACTCTCACCGATCTTATTCAACCTATACTCAGAAGACATCATAAATAGAGCACTATCAGAACTAGATAAGGGTATCAAAATAAATGGCATCCCTGTAAACAACTCGAGATATGCTGATGACACGGTGGTAATAGCAGAAACTCCAGAAGATCTTCAGATACTAATTAATAGAATAGTAGAATGCAGTGAGGAATATGGTTTATCACTTAACATCAACAAAACAAAAATAATGGTGGTATCTAAATCGCCACAAAACTTCCCTGACATAACAGTACATGGTCAAAAGATTGAGCGTGTGAGAAAATATAATTACCTAGGAACTGTTATCAACGAAACTAATGATAGCTCTGAAGAAATCAGGATCAGAGTGGAAAAAGCTAGAGCCACATTTACTAAAATGAAGAAGGTGTTCTGCGGACGAGATCTAAGTCTTAAGCTTAAAACTCGCCTTGTGAGATGCTATGTGTTGTCAGTTCTTTTCTACGGAATGGAGGCGTGGACAATGAAAAAGGTCGACACCAAAAGGATAGAAGCATTTGAAATGTGGATGTACCGTAGAATACTAAGAATACCGTGGACAGAGAGAGTAACAAATGTGGAGGTTTTACGAAGAATGCAGAAAGAGAGAGAACTGATACTTACTATTAAGAAACGCAAATTGCAATACCTGGGACACGTTATGAGGGGAGATAAATACCAATTACTTCAACTTATTATCCAGGGAAAAATCATGGGCAAAAGATCCATAGGAAGAAGAAGGAATTCATGGTTGAAGAACTTGAGAGAATGGTACAATTGCAACAACTGCCAACTGTTTAGATCTGCAGTATCAAAGATACGCATAGCTTTGATGATAGCCAAACTTCGGAACGAAGATGGCACCTAAAGAAGAAGACAAAAAACGTAGATGATGCGTGTTAGTTAATACAACCAACGCCTTCATCGGTTTTTTCAAAATTATACAGAATCTCAAATTTTCGTACACGGGAACGGAAACCTATTTGCACATTGATCGACGCCTGGGTGCATGCAACCCACCATTCGAAGAACGTATTTCACGTCAAGATGTTGAAGTAAACTAATTTTGTTTATTATTGTTTACACGTGTAAAATTTAATAACCTTAACACGGTAACAAGAGATATCCTACAGAAGTAAAAAAGATTTTTTTTAAGTCGAAACAACCGTTAAAAATTAAACAATTGCGATAAACACTAAATTGTTAATAACTGTTGTTAAAAATACGCTATCGCAACATTCTTTTCTTTTAATTGGTGTAAAAATACACTCTATCATGTAAAAATCGGTTACAATATTGTAAAATGTAAAACATCGGAGTAACATCAATTTGTTTATATTGCAAATTTGAAATTTATAAAAAATCGGGGTAAAAGTTGCAAAAAAAATATTTTTTTTTCATAGTATTAAAGATCAAAGTATTCCTGGTAAAATTCATTTTGGAAGTTTGATGTAGCTTTATTGCTCGGTTCAGGGTGTCAAAGTACATCTAAAAACAGTGTTGTGACGTCATTTTTAATGTTGGCGAACAATCGTTGCGCATGGTTCAAGATCCTCATAAGAGGTAGCAAATCCCAAATTTTGAAGCGTTTTCATTGAAAAATATAGGGGTCAATGATGTTGCAAAATTGAAATTTTTAAAGACGATTTTTCACTTTTTGCACTATAACTTTGCAAAATATTACTGTAAGGTGATTCAAAAAGCCCAGATCGATAGACAATCAACTAGCGAACAAATTATATTCAACTATTTTTGCAATACAATGTCCCTAAAAAGTGTTGTGAGCGAAATACTGACAAAATGTCCGGTCGATTTTCACTATTTGTTTAATAACTAAAAATGCTCGCACGGTTACTGGGAAAAACTATTTTTCCATGTATTCTGACCATAATACAAAGCGATTCCCAAATTTTCGTCGAAGTCGCAGAAAATTCCTTGTTGTATGCTTCAATCACCGGCCTATATATAAACGGCTACAAGAGAATCACGCAATATAAACAGGAACATGTAGTTTGGAATTTATTAATTTAACGAGATATTATATTAACATTCTACACATGTATAGAACTTAAGCTATCGATCCACATTAAAAATTGTACGAATGTTTTGGAAGTCATTCAAACGGTGATCGGGCTTTAAATAATTTAAATGTTGAAATCAGCATTAAAAATTCGTTCATCCACTGTCGAAAAATAGGTTATCGATCTGAATCAGATACGATGCAATCCATCACTCATTTTCATAATTCAACGATAGATTCATTAAAGCAACAAATTGAAAAGCGGCCCTACCCGTACGTATATGCATACATACATACTTTCAGATTAATGGTTAATGAGAACATTTCATAGCGAGAGCAATCATTTATCCGACGCAAACAATATTCCGAGAGAATCTCTCAATCAACCGCACGCTGCTGAATCATTAATAAATTGGCACAATTTTCGTCATTGCTCGTATTACCCCCCCCCCGCACCCAATACATCATTCGATCGCTGCCTTTCGAAAACAGAGTAATGAATGTAAACGTAGGGACGGAGCAGCAAAGACATCATATTTCATAATACTATTAAGCGAAAATTTAGGAAGCTAAGCCGTAATTGGATCTCGAACAGATCTCCGGACATGATTACCGGATTTATGAAATACGAATCCGGGGAGAGACGCGAAGAAAGGGAATAGAATGGGGACAGGTACGGCAGGGTCTAGAAAGAAAAAGTATGCGAGAAATCAGCGGAAAATTTTTGGAGTTTCCAATGAGATAGACGAATGGGGAATTAAGTCTAAAATCATTCCCATAAGATAAATTTAAGCAAATAATATTATTCTAAAGTGATACCAATTAAACTGCGTAGAAGTAGTGGGAGAAGATACAGGTTTTGAATTGTTAATTATAGAGCCAAATAAGTACATTCCACTACAAATAATTTAATTAAAAATGTCAATCTTTCGCCTACTACTAGTCTAGTAATCGAAAGTCAGTAATTTGATAGTTATCTTAAAAAATACAATTGGATTAGAATACAATTAACAAAAATGTTGTTTAAGAAATACTTAGCTACTTCAACGAAGAGAAGAGAAAATTTACTAAAACATTGTAACCCCCATTTTTTAGAATAGGAGCGTTGACATTAGATCTTCATAAATTCTTTTTAAAAGCTATAAATAAAACATATCTCTGCTCTGAGGGCTTATCTCTTATGCCACAAGCATTGTTACGAAATGGTGATTGCCATACCATAAATTTCCTTAGTAACTTCTTCAAAGATATGCGAAGAGAGAGTAGCAGACACACAATTTGGCTTCATGAAAGGAGTGGGAACAAGAGAAGCACTGTTCAGTATACAAGTATTATTCCAGCGGTGTGGGGACATGACTGGCGACATTTATACCTGCTTTGTAGACTACCAAATGGCGTTTGACAAAGTCCAACACCAGAATATGATACAAGTGCTGAAAGGTACCGGAATGGATGATAAGGACCTCAGAATTATACAAAACCTGTACTGGAACCAGACAGCCACCATAAAAATCAACGCTGGAGATGAAACAACAGAGGCAGTTAACATTCTGTGGGGCGTACCACAAGGGTGTATTATCTCCCCTTTGATATTAAAACTGTATTAAGAAGAGATATTTAGAGCGGCTCTGGAAAACGATGATAATGGAATTCTTGTATACGGAGAACGAATGAATAATATCAGATATGCCGATGATACCGTCATATTTGCAGGTAGTATGGAAGGTCTACAACAGCTAATGAACAAAGTGAATGAAGTAAGTGAACGATATGGGCTAGAAATGAACATCGACAAAACAAAATTTATGATCATAAGTAAAAAGAAAGGAGAAAACTGCCAACTATATATTAAAAATATACCAATAGAACGGATATCCAAACTTGTCTACCTGGGAACCTTAATAAACGAACAATGGGACCACTCATTGAATAGAAAAAGCAAGAGATGCCTACATCAAAATGTCTAAGCTCTTCAAAAGCCATAACCTCAAATTTGATATCAAAGTAAAACTCCTGCGATGCTATGTGTTCTCCATATTGTACTATGGCATGGAATCCTGGACATTGACCGAAGCAACACAAAAGAAGCTCGAAGCCTTCGAGATGTGGCTATACAGAAGGATCCTTAGAATATCTTGGGTAGATAGAGTGACCAACGAAAAAATACTGGAAAGAATGGGGAAGGAAAAAGAGGTGATTAAAACGATTAAGAGAAGAAAAGTGGAATTTTAGACATATAATGTGAAATGAAAACAAATACAAACTCTTAAAATCCATCCTCCAAGGAAAAGTGTTTGGAAAGAGAGGGCCCGGAAGCAGAAGGATATCATGGCTCAAGAACCTAAGGCCATGGTATTCAAAAACAACCACAGAACTGTTTCTTAGCTCATCATATCAATCATAGCAATCATAGCCAGGATGGTCGCCAATATTCGAAACGAATAGGCACTAGAAGAAGAAGAACTTCCTTAATACTGGAACCAATGAATGTAATAAGCTTTGAGTGCTGGCTTTGGATAAACCCTAATGTAAATAATAAGGTTTAGCAGTAACCATGCTAGCAATGCGTAAAGCAAATTGCACCATTTAATATGTCGTCAAGAATGGAATCTATTTACTAACCAGTATTACAATCGGTTAGTGAATCGAGGATAGCTTTTGTGACCATTGGACGCATTATATCCGTTACAAAATAATAAATTGTTGATAGCGCCAGGGTAATTAAGTTTGGTAGAACTAGAGATGTGATGAGATAGGCAAGAGATGGAAAGTTAAAATCGACGATTAATGGCGAAACCTCAAAGGAGCGGAGTGGTATTTTATAAGAAAGTATTTGATTCATTTTTTCAAAAAAATATGATATATTTGTGAGATACAGATGTGAGTATACTGAGAGAAACGTTGTCATCTGTCTGTTGAATATGTTCGAGTGTTAAATCTTTTAACATATAGGATATATCTACCTACTTGGAATTACAGAACTTAAATGTTCAACCTTGAAATCTATTTTGTGAACATCCTTACCGTATCCCCATATCTGCTCGCACTGCAGAGCCAGCGTCGGGCAGACACCGTTGAAGCAGTAGCCGGTCCCCTTGCCGCAGGGGCTGCCGTTCTTTTTAAAGATGTCTCCCGGACACTCCCCCGTGTCCCCGGAGCACTGCTCTGGCAGGTCACACTCGTTGGACGCCTCCCTGCAGGTGACGCCCTTCTCCTTCAACTGACAGTGCTCGCAGCATGGCCCCGAGGCGCACTGTGCCTCCTTGGTCAGCTTGCAGGTAATCGGATCGCAGCAGGGGTCGATCTTGTGGCAGTCGTCGATCGTGCCACAGTCGCAGTCTTCCCCCTCCTCTACTATGCTGTTGCCGCACGTGCGACGATCCTGCAAGTGCAGACAAACTTATAGCACACAAAAGTTCTATTGACTGTGTAGGATTGGGGTATAGTATACGTCTTCGTAACATTAGGCCGGAGAGCTAAGAATCGATTTTTTGCCCTTACCAGTCCTGATGATGGTTTATCGAACGAGCTTCATTTACAAAATTTCAAAATATACTCTTCACAGATAACGTTGTGTTTGAACTTACCCCATTTTTTAGTGAATCGCGTAGTGATTTTTTTGAATTTTACTTAGTAGCCAAATGAATAGTGATGTTAATCCAGCAGAGATATGGAAAGTTTAAATGTGGAATTTTGGTTTTTATTATAGCGGGATAACGGTTTATATGGAAGGTAAAATATAGAAACCATAAGAATTTTCTTTACCTTAGACGCAAAACTTCATGAAGTACAATTAAATAAAATAGGTTTGTTCCAACCAGTACATGATCATGCATGTACCAACAACCAACAAGATCGGTAAAGAGGGACTGCCGTGTAACAAGCACAGTACGTGTGCCGTGGTTGTATCTTTTGTTTAAAGTAGAAGCAAATTGAAACATTTTAAAAGCCATTTGTTTTCATGTTACATAGAGACAAATCCAGAAGTTAGGAATATAGATAAATAGAAATTGTAGGATTGAGGGTTTAGTTTTCATATTAAAATGAAAGATATGAGTGATATTGACATTAAACACAGACTTAAATGAGGAAAAGGATATGTTGCTTATGGCAAGCCAATCTTAACATTTTTATGTTACATTTTATTTTGTATTCCTTTGCACATGACTGTTTTAAGTTTCAAAGGAACTTCAGATCTGGTTCATTAATAAATATGTCATTGGCACAGGCTCACTAAAAATATTATTACAAGGTTTGGGACAGTGCGTAAAGTAGGTACTTATTGGATACAGGTACAGACTTACTTCTTTAATTTGCTATTGTAAATGACATAAACATGTTCCCGTTTAAAATTTACACTTTAGTATGGATTTGGATATTCTCCAAAAAAATGTGTTCAATTTTACCACCCTACTCAAGGAAATTTGGCAGAATGGAAAAACCCTAAATGACAGGAAAGAGGAAATAGCAAATATTAAAAAAAGGCAATGAAACCCTTTAGGAAATCAGTAGACCTACACGGCACAGCACAAAATATTGAACATAATTGCACTAAAAAACTAAAAGAAAAACTTGAAGAAAACTAAGCGAAGATGCTTTATTAGAGTGGGTCTTGCCTTTACGTTATTAGAACGCTCTTAATTATATTAAAACCAAGTGCAGCAACAAAAGGAGAAAGTGTCAATCGTTTGATCATTAGAAGCATTGGCATTCTAAAAATGTGAGAAAAAAATATGCATCACACATGATTTCCCTAAAATTGAAAATAAAACAATGCTTTTGATTCAAACTCAAAGAAAAAATTAACTGCAAATTTAAACTACTACCTATAGGAGAACCACTGCTACAAATATCGAAGATACACTTTTGAATATTCTAACCTAGAATCTCTGTCAATAGACTCCAGTTCTATACCAATTCAGCTACTGTGTTGTTAGAACAATTTTTAAAAATACAATTGACGCCCAACCAGATCAACTCACGAAATTCAGGTTATATGGAATTGACCATTGGGGCATTTTGGGATGAAATTAAATATCGGTAGGAGTGTTATGGGATCAAAGAGGCATAAACATCGACGGTAAGGGATTAAACAACTTGCGTTTTGCCGACGACATCGTGCTAATCGCCGACGATATACAAGAAGCCCAAGAAATGCTGACAGAACTAGCAAATGCCACCACAAAAAGTAGGACTACAAATAAACACGCAAAAGACAAAGATAATGACCAACCTAGTTTTCGGAGAAACTCTCACATTGGGAAGTTACAACATCGACGAAGTAAGAGAATATAGATATCTAGGCCAAGACATAAAAATACACAGAGACAACCAAACGCAGGAGTTACAAAGACGAGTGGGGCTTGGATGGACAGCCTATGGTAAATTGAACGGAGTATTCAAGAGTGATATCCCGGTTTGTTTAAAGCGTAAAGTGTTTAATCAGTGTGTGCTCCCTGTCATGGAGCAGAGACACTCACGCTAACAAGAGCGAGTGCAGAAAAACTTAGAATAGCTCAACGTAAAATGGAACGTTCTATGCTGGGAATAAAACTATCAGATCGCGTCAGGAACATAGATATCCGCAAAAAAACGAAAGCGGAAGACAAAATAACAAGAATTGCGAGATGACATAAAACGAATCGAAAGTCAGTGGATGAGTGTGGCTCTAGATCGTAAACAATGGAAATGTAAAGGGGAGGCTTATGTCCAGCAGTGGACTACGATAGCTGGGTAAAGAAGAAAGAAGAAGTAATGTTATCCCTCGATGTCGTTGTTTCCTATATATTCATGCCACATAAATATAATAGAGATTGTTCTAAATCGATATGGAAAGTACTTTTCTTCATGGATCTGATAGTACGTCGAATGGAACTGAACAACAATAAGAGGTTTTCCATAAGACATGGCTCACTATCGGCAGTGTACAAGGGACTTCAAAATAATTATAGGGTTTCATGTTAAAAATAATAATTTCTTTAAATTTTTGCTTGTAGCAATACAAATCGAATTTATACAATAGTAGTTTGGTCATTACTTTTAACCACAGATTTAATTTTACTGACATTTGTTGCAGACGTGTAGCGTACGCGTACTTTTCTTGGTTAGTATTGAGTATGCTAGCAATCTTCATTAAAAGCCAGGAACAGAAAAATGTTCGCTGGTCCGTTCGCGATTTTGACAGCTGTAGTACGGAAAAAGCGACAGTGAGCCACTGATATTATATACTATCTTATGAATAGAAACTGTCGTTCTAATCAATTGATGATAACTTAATAACGAATTTCATTCTGCACACCCGCACTTTCGCCATTTCCAAAATAAGCCCCTTGAAAACTGGTAAGCGCAGATGGCAAATTTGTGAAGGACAATGTTATTTTTAAACGCTGTCCACTGTTTTATTTAAGAAATTGAGTATAGTGTAGGATATGCGGAACATTTCAATTCAATGGTATGTTCTGATGGCAAGAAAATTTATGCTGGGGGGGTTTCCTAATCACAACTAACCGAATCGAAAGACTTCTGAAAATAATTGCAGCTTGCAAAAATGAATCAAACCAGAAATGTTAATCTTTCCAAGTTTAGTTAAGTTAGTTCTTATCCTCAAGTTTAGAAATGCTGAGTCGAAAAATGGCATTCTAGATGAAACTGACCACAATCTTTCTAGTTAACAGGTTGAGCTGTTAGCAGAACAAATTTTGTTGTTCATAAATCCTTATAAGAACGAATGCACGTTCCATAAGGTCACGCATAATCAGCAAATAATTATCCTGCCAAACTGTTACATTCCAATTGGTCATTGGAAGAATCTAGAGATCATCCATATTTTATTTGAAATATTTCCTTTACCTACGAAGCTGGCGTCACAATGTGTGGCAAGGAGAAATCTCCCATGTAGTAAGAGAGGCCAGGTACCAACAAATACTAATGTTTAACATTGTGGGAGGGGGGCATTCGAAATAATTTGATTGGATTACAATTTTGAGAACGTAGCTTAAATAACCTTTCGGAAGACATATTCTTGGATATTACAGCACAGAAGAAATTTGTGCTCGGCAGGGATCCACCACATGTTTATAATCTATTGAGTGGCAATTTAGTATATCGTTTTCATAATCATTGGGAAAATAGAAAAGAACCTGTTTAATGACAACCAACATCAAATATGTTAAAATCCTTAGACTCTTTCTGGAGCATCTCAAGGGACTTAATGATTCAACACCAGTGGATACCAAGGAAAAGTTGCTTGAAAGGATAATTCATTTCTGCAATGTTATTAAAAATGACCCTAGAATATAGTTTCTAGTACAATGAGAAAAATTTCGGGAAATAAGAAAATATGAAGAAGTAAAGAAGTCCATTGTGAGTAGGCTCCTCCAGTAGTCAGATTTGTGTTACAAAGTCTCTTGTGGTTCCACAATTCCCAATAATTTGTTAAAATGGTTTGGTTCTTACTTCTTACAAAAGGGCAATTGGCTAAAGAGGAGTACTTATCATATTTTAAAATAGTAAGAGTTTTAAGTGATAATAAAGCTATAATATTGTCGCGATGCGGCCCCAATTAGCGAAAATAGGTCGCCGTCTAAGCTTATTCAGCACCGAGGCGACCTTAAACCGAAGGACGATACGACTTTCCGACAGGTACGACATCACGTTCGTAAACATCCCGCTTGTATTTATACAGCTCGATCATAACGATCCAGGAAGTCAGTCTGTCCCCTAGTATCACGTCACGTTGCCCGTCTGAGAGCCCGTCCTTTTCGGCATGCCGCTAATTGGAGGAGCTTCGCACCTGCTGCCCTTCTTCACTCTAAAGTAAGCAACCACCTCCCTTTAATCTTTTCTCACTTTTCTACTTTTGATCACTCGCCTTAATTTTGTTTACGATGTTCTCTCCCCTATATTTAGTGTCTGAATAAATATTGTCTGTGTCATCATGCCTTCTTTTTAGTCTCCACCGAGCTACACCCCCAACCCGAGCACTCCCTTTGGACCCTAGGTCCTCAGGCGTGTGACAATATTTTAAGACAAACCGTGAAGCTTTTTCACGCAATTAGGACAATTTGTTTTATGATTTCCAGTTCGAGCCATCTGAATCATTTGTGAAGTTTGTTTTCAGAAGTAGCTTGCTTTGTGATTAAAATCATGAGAACATTTTCCGTACCACCGTATAACCATCTTTTGCTTTCGGAGCTAAGAAACAAGATGCAATGATATCTTCAAACTTTTGACTACCTCTTGCGTTAATAAGTTACAAGCTTCATCAATCTTACTTTTGGAATACCTTATTTCTAATAACACACCTTCATTTAAAACTTCAGTTTAAACACAAAAACTATATTAACGTTCCATCGTTTCCTCTTAAACACATTCCGTGTGAAATGTCATACATAATTATTTCCATGTTTTAAAATAGAGCTGCGTTGCTCTGTTATTATTTCCATCACCGAATATCGATTTAGCTGTGTCAGATTCAACGTAGAAAAAATGTACTTACCGGCAGTTCGTTCGGCTTGTTCATCAAACATATCGCGTTGCCGGTCCTTAATTTATCTATATAATCGGATTTGCTACATTCGGAAAATTTGTACGGTTGCACATTGTCCAGTCCGACTATCGCCTGCGCCATGATGCAACCGTGCCAGTCCCTACAGAAACACTCCTCCCGGCCGTCGTCGTGAGCCATGCCGATGTTATGACCTGGAGGAAAAAGTGAAATTAAGAATATGAATTGTTTGTATGACTGTAAGGGTCGGGTATCAACATAACACGGTAAAAAGTAATGTGACATAGGTAAATGTACTGCATGAGGTTTCCTATGGAGTTTAAACACCAGATTGATCGTACTCGTAGCTTTTCTAAGAGAGACATAGTGGGAATTTCATGTAATCTGGTGATTACATACAAGGCCTATAATTTCTGCAAGGATATAATTTCTAGGTCGTGTGATGTAAAGCAGTTCAAAACTAATCACCGAGCATTAACTATCATGTATAGCTTTTGACACTACAACTTATCTGATACTTAAATATATGGTTGTACTATGCACTATTAGGTTGTAACTTAATAATAATTTTCAATTTATTCAGTCAAATAATGTATATTTTTTATTATAAGTCCTGGTTGGTTCACTGAGCCTCTCCTTTTGTTTCCCGTTATCGCTTTTTGTTTCTTAAAGTCCTTCTGCGGATTTCTTTCCTTTTTTCTTGTTCCGTCCCTTCCCCATTTGTCTTCATGCTATTAATTATAACCTCTTGTTGCCTTCTACCCTTTATGCATCTGTTAGAACAGAATTTAAGAATCCTCCAAAAGAGTTCAGTTGTCTAAAAATGAAAAGATGAATACCAAGAACAGTGACAAAGTCAATCCTGTAAAAATGAGACTTGTTCCGTAATGTCTTTTTAATATGACTGAGACATGTTTCCAGTATACAGTGTCTAGCTTCAATTAATTCAGTAAGGAGAAGATAGGTAATACAAGGCAAGAAACAAAAGAGCGAGTCTTGTCTTAACTATTGTGTTCCCGTATTGAGCATACTGAGGATGAGCACTTATAAAGTTATCAATAAACTTAACTATACAAAACCAGTGTCTTACTAGCTCTAAACTTTTCTGCGAATTTTTTACATTTTTCTCCGCTCCTTCTTCTTCTTCGGTTTTTGTCCATTACGAGTTCGCCGGTCTTGCCCTCCACAGTTCTCTCACCTCCAAGTCTCACATTCTCAGGCCTCTATTTATCTTCGCATGTCCAATGTATGTTTCACGCCTTAATGTCGGTCACCATCTCCGTCTTCTCCATGAGAGTTCCAAACTAGTATTCGTTTGACTGTCTATGTTCTGGCATTCTTTAGACGTGACCGTAGGTACTATGGCAGTGCTCTGTTTTCTAATTTTCTTATTACTTAACATTCTACTCCTGTTGGTTGCCATATTTCTTCATTTCTTAATTTTGTCGTCCCTTGTGACTTATAGCCATCTTCTTATAAAGTAAAGCTTGGCTGTTCTTATTTTGTCTCTTATTGTCTTTTGCCATTGGCCAAATTCAGCTCCGTATAAAGTGACATTTTGTACTAAGCATTGAAAGATTCTTTTTTGGTTTCTTTAGTGAAAGTGTTGTTCCATATCAATCCATGCAATGTTTTTGTAGCTTGTTTTCCCCGTGCTATTTTTGTTTCTGTATCTCTTGAACACGTATCACCTCGGTTTGTTGTCGATGCAAAATATTTAAAATTTGGACAGATCTTAATAGTTTCTTCCTCTAAACTTAAATATGAAACATGCTGTTCAATACATAGGTATACAGTTCTAAACATATTTATTGTAAGTGCCCACAATTCGTATTCTTCTCTTAACTTCTTCAACATATATCTTTATCTTGTTCAAAAACCACTAGATCGTCCGCGAAAAGTAATGAATGTAATGCAATTACGTTGTATCGGTATGCCCATCGTTCCGTATTTTTATACCACCTCTTTATATATATATATATATATATATATATATATATATATATATATATATATATACATACATATCTTCCAGCATTAGGAAGCCCAAAAACGCATATTCGACGGTCAATGCCAAGCCCACACCACCCATAGGAAGCCCGGTTTCGGGCTTCGTAAAAATCATGTGTATATTTTTAATATCGTGATGTACACGTCACAGAGGGCCCAAATTAAAATTTTAGGGTGGGCTTCCTAATGGTGCTATATACATCAAAACATACACCATTAGTTCATCGAAATTCCGTTTGAAGCCCGAGGGCGCTCTTGGTTATACACTTACACACTTTGTATATGTTTCACAGTTGATTTGTGGCCCGACCCCGAAAATAGATATATTGCGTACAATACGACGCCCTTACGCTTGGCAACGTTGTTACAGGTTAATTTACTTCTAATGATACATAATTTTCTCCTTTTGCTCAGACGAAATTATGCTGTTCATCCGTGACTCCCTTGGCTAACATATTTTCAATTGCGTTACGCGCATACTCTGTATTATTAATGTAATTTTATTTCAATAGGTACATATCTAGCGATATCAGATTCCCTTTCTATCAATTTTCTAAAACTGGTAAATATGTTTACAACCTAAAGAGAAAATAGTAATTATTTACTGAGATTGCAGAAAATAAGTTTTAAATCAATATTTAAACTTGATCTATTTACACTTAACGGGTGTGAAGATAGCCACATCCACAAATTTTGTAGAACGGTAAAATAGGTGCTATTTTTTAGTATCAAAATTTGTGATAAAAACGTCCTAGGAGAGAATGTTTACTACTAATGCAATGTATCCGATACGATTTACCACCCTAGCTATCGTTTGGGGGTTGATAGATGGGGTAAATATACAACAAATCGAAACAAACATTATTTTAACCACCCCAACCAATTTTTACACTGAAAATTTTTATCGGAAAATATTCATTTTTACATAATGTATCCCCCTGAAATAGTTCCAAGTCGAAAATCAGGGGATGCAATGGTCATTCAGGGGTTAATATGTTCTATATGGGAAAAAATATTTAAGTATCTAAACCAATTTGTTGTCTCTAAAATTTTTATCTGGAAATATTCGCCTATACGTAAGCTATCCCCCTGTAACAGTTTCAAGTCGAAAATCAGGGGATGCGATACTTATTCTGGGGTTGATAAGACACTTACTTAGAAATTTCGAACTCCTACGTATAGTCATTGTTTTAAGTATATCTAAAATAATTTTTACATCGAAAATTTTTATCTGGAAATATTCGTTGATATATAGACTACCCCACCGAAATAGCTTAAAGTCCAATATCAGGGGATGCAATGGTCATTCGGGGGTTGATAGGAGACTTTACCTCGAAATTTCGTAGACTCACGTATGTAAAAAATTATTTAACTATGTAAACCAATTTTTACTTCGACAATTTTGATCTGAAAATATTACTTTGAATATAAGGTATCCCCCTGAGACAGTTTCAAGTCGAAAATCAGGGGATGCGATAGTCATTCGGGGATTGATAAGAGACTTTACCTCTAGATTTCGTAATCTTACGTATGGAAAAAATTATTATAGTATCTAAACCAATTTTTACATCGAAAATTTGTTTCTGGAAATATTGCTTTATATATAGACTACCCCCCTGAAAAAGTTTCAAGTCGAAAATCAGGGGATGCGATAGTCATTCGGGGGTTGATACGAGACTTCACCTCGAAATTTCGTACTCTGACGTATGGAAAAAATATTTAACTATCTAAACCAACTTTTACATAGAATATTTTTGTCTGAAAACATTTCTTTGTACATAAACTACTCCCCTGAATCCTGAAATAGTTTCAAGTCGAAAATCTGGGGATGCGATAGTCATTCGGGGGTTCATAAGACACTTAACCTAGTAATTTCGAACCCATACGTATGCAGTTTTTTTTCTATCTAAACCAATTTTTACATTAAAAATTTTTGTCTGGAAATATTGCTTTATACATAGACAACCCCCCTGAGATAGTTTCAAGTCGTATATCAGGGGATGCGATAGTCATTCGGGGGTTAATACGAGACTGTACCTCGAAATTTCGTACTTTCATGTATGGAAAAAAATATTTAACTATCCAAACCAATTTTTACATAGAAATTTTTTATCTGAAAACATTCCTTTGTATATAAGCTAGCCCCCTGAAATAGTTTCAAGTCGAAAATCGGGGGATGCGATAGTCATTCTGGGGTTGATAAGAGACTTTACCTCTAAATTTCGTACTCTTACGTATGGAAAAAAAATATTGTAGTATCTAAACCAATTTTTACATCGAAAATTTTTGTCTGAAAATATTCCTTTGTACATAAATTACCCCCCTGAAATAGTTTCAAGTCGAAAATCGGGGGATGCGATAGTCATTCGGGGGTTCATCAGACACTTAACTTAGTAATTTGGAACTCATACTTATGCAATTTTTTTTTTCTATCTAAACCAATTTTTACATCGAAAATTTTTATCTGGAAATATTGCTTTATACATAGACTACCCCCTGAAATAGCTTCAAGTCGAAAATCAGGGGATGCGATAGTCATTCGGGGGTTGATACCAGACTTCACCTGGAACTCTTCACCTAGTAAATAAATGGTACTAATAGTACTAATAAATTACTTAATCAATAGGTTTTATTCGGCCAAAGAGAGTTATTATATTATTATTTATACACTTGCGTAATGATGTATATTGAAATACATAAATGTAACAGAGAATTCATGTCTTTTAAAATAGAAAGCTATTAAATTTGTGTCGGGTTTCACATAAACATTCTGGCAACATTGTTGGGACTCGTACGGTTCGCAGTATCTATACATTTTATACACGTGGGCTTCATATAGATGTAATGGTAGTGGGACTCCTACTACTGTTTTCTGATAATAATTTGTGTATTTAAATTTTTTAATTAAGTTACCCCTCTACTTGTCCCATGAAGTGTATTTGCTTTCTAATCATTAAATAATAAATAAAGTATGCGTAACTATAATTTAAAGGGCGGGCTTCGGGTGCTCTTCAGAACATACCGGGCTTGGCTTTAACCGTAGGATATGTATATATATATATATATATATATATATATATATATATATTCTACCTGTATGCCACCTGTATATTTTATACACCTATTCTATAAATATTGAAACATATGGGTGTTAGGCCGCATCCTTGTTTTCGGCCTTTTGTTATATTCATTGAGTTCGTTACTTCTTTGCCAATTTCTACGTGTGCTTTTGTATCGCTATATAGTCTTTTCGTTATATTAATCGATTGTCCTGCGATATTCATTCTTCTCAAAGCTTCCCATATTTGTTTCCTGGGCACACTAAATCTATAAATATCATATGTGCCTAAATGTTCTTATCTTCGTTCTTTTCTATAAGTTGTCTCACGATAAATATATTGTCCAAACCAGACTTGCTTTTCCGGATTCCCGATTGCTATTCGCTCAAATCCTCAAAATGTTGTTCTATTTTTTCTTTTATTTGTGTTAAAAAGTCTTGCAAAAATGTGATGACGCTAATTCCTCTATAGTGTTTGTTGATTTGGTCCAAAGGGTTAAGTTTTCTTAAAATAATGAGATATTGTACAATGCGAAATTATTCTAGTGATCGAGACTCCACAAAAGAAGGGTTTTTTAGATATCATAAGGAATCAGATACTGATTCTATTTTTTTTATTAGTTTTATCATTATATTTTCTAAATAATATATCACGTAATGGAACTACGATCTTAATCAACTGATTTACATTTTCTCAATTGTTATATTATAAGCGAAATATCATAGAGAAGATAATATATTATTACTTAGGGTTGTACTTTTTGTTAGGTATTTTTATCAACGTAAAATTTTTTAATTTGTTTATTAATTGGAATTATTTTAATTACTAAATGTTTTATATTGTAACAATGCTAAAGTTTTAGTTTTACTTCAAAAATTAGTCCCATTTAAAGAAAGCTTACAACTTATTTAAAAAATAATTACAGTAGCCGCTCGATTATCCGAAATAATGTGGACCCAAACCATTTCGGATAACTGAAAGTTCGGATAAGGCGGAGGTTAATTATTATATTTCTGAATTCATCATATTAAAATAAATAAACCTTTTTTACATATGGTTTATTGGTTATTTATTGGTATATTACTTGTATTTATATTTTATGGTTTATGTTTACGGCCAAATCGTTCCATTGATAGAATCAAGTTAACACTGGCAAAATCTCGACTGTATTCGGAGATCAAAACAAAACCAATTTTTATTTTTATTTAAGAAAGCATAAGGAAGAAACACGTGCAATTTCGGATAATGCGGCGACAAGTTGCAACCATTTGGGATAAATACGGCGAAATCGCTATTTAATTCCGTTTCGGATAATCCGAATTTTGGATAACCCGATTCCGGATAACCGGGCGGCTACTGTATTACGGTTCTGACAGTCTCTGACCACCCCTTCGTACTGCTTCGTATTTTGGCGAAACCAGGCCCAGATTAATTACTGTTAAAGAGAACTTATTTCGGAGAATGTGAGTTAAGACACACCCAGCTCAGGTAGTCAAGAATTCCGACCCGGTATAGGTGCGGATTCGGACCCACACAGGCGTTATGCTCGGGAACCATAAACAGGTAGCAAAGGAATCCGATCGGATAAATGTATATTAAAACAATATATAAATGTAGTAACACATAGAGCAAACAAACATTTTATTAAAAAAATATGTTCAGAAAAATCGGCTTTTTGGGCGCTTTAAAACGATACCTCATTCGATAGAGTTCAGCGTTAGGGGTTAAATCAGGGTTAATATTTACTGTAAATCGTATCTAAAATGTACTATATTAAGTAAGTTAGTAGATGAAATTTGCAAAATATATCCCTTTCGAAATCGTCTTTATGAGCTCTTCAATTTAATACCACATTCGATATAGTTGTCCTTTGGACCTGCCGCGATCAGGTAGGCTGGGTCCGAATTCGTATTGAAACCCCGCTCTGTGAAAGGGTAGCGGGTTCGAACTCGCACGCGCCTACTTATTTTACTCCTCAAGGTCATCAAAATGTGATAGAGATGAAAGGGGCCGCCAACAACTTCAATAACCATATACTGGGATAGGGGTTGGATATGGGTTGGGATAGGCATAGGGGACCTTGCAGCAGCCCGATTTCTGTTGCATCTTGAATAGTGATAATGTGAAACAAATCTAACAATGATAGACCTATTAAAAATATAAAATCACCTTGAGCTTAGTAGCAAATTAACCTTATAAATTAAGCAAACTTTCTGAGGGATACCACAAAGGCAATATACCAAAATGTAAAAAGTTGCTCAAATTTTAGATGTGAATAATTTCACATAAATTGTAAGGTGCGACGCAACAGTATATTTGATAACTAATTTTTCAAACAAGACCTTCTATCGAAAAATTACCGCATATCTACCTGTCCATTAATATATTCTTATTAAAATCGTGTTTTATTACAATTATTAACTTACCTATCATGTGTGCCATCGTCCCAGCCAGGAGGTGCGGTTCGTAGGTGTTGATGTCGACGCTTATCCCGACGGACTTGGTGGTGCACACCGTGGCTGGAACCGCCATCCCCGCCTCCCCGCCCACGAAAACCTCCCCTGTGAGCAACTGCGTCGTGTCCTTGTCCACCTTGAACAATCTCCTGGAGGTGTAATCGTTGAAGTTCGAAAGGGCTTTGCTGATGTCTTCGTTACGATCGATCGTCGCCTGATTGCCGCCTGAGAAAAAAAAAAAAATTGCAAACCCATCGAGCTTCATGTGTCTATAACATTGTAGAAGTTATCAGTTCGGGTAAACATTATCGGGTAACGTTGACGTTTATCCGAAGGAAGCGGAGATGTATAAACAGCGTAGAAGATGTTTCAACTCGTTTTCAATTTACTTCAAAAATTGTTAACAGGATATTTGCTTCCGTCTTATTACTCGAGGTTCGCTGCTACTTTGTTTGCCTTCAAGGATAGGATATGAAAGTTCAAACAATAAATCTGGAGCATCGATGGCGTAAACGTATGTAAATAAAATAAATGTGAAATCAGGGGAAGATCGGCGCACGATGGGGTTTAAAAATGAAAGTATTGATTCGGCATTTTCGATCAAGACAACAATGAAACAACAACACATAACTGGGAATGATTGCTGGAAACCGATGGAAATAAAAAAGAACGGAACAAAAAGTAAATGGCTACGAAAATAAATTTGAAAAAGTATAGAGTAAAGATAAGAAAGGAAACAAAATGCATATAAAAAAAAATTAGAAAAATGAAAAAGGGGGTTAAATAAATTTTTATTACCGAACAACGCCAGTTCAATTAAATAACTATAAATAGAAGACTGTGTCATAAGTGTTTTGTAATTTGAGACATACTTCCAGTTTAATGCAATGTGCAGAACATTACGAGATTTAAAGATCATAAATCTATAGGGTGTCCCAAAAAGGGCGCCAGATTTAATTTTAAAGAAGAAAACAATTATTGTTTGAATCAGGCAAACAGTTTTCAACATAAAGAAAAATAGTTTCGATTAAACGTGAAATACATCATGCAAATGGCCACCACGCTAACTTTGGCACATGGTTATCCTTTTGTTGAAATTTTGAATATGGTTTTCGCGTAACTGTGGCTGTATTCCACCAATAACGCGCCATATTTGCTCTTTAAGATGTTTAACTGGAACTAAACGCCTCACTGTCGATTCACTTGTCTCATTATTGCGACCGAAAACTTGACATATTTGTCGAACTCTTGTCGCTGTACTTTCACCATTTTTACAAAATGTTTCTGAAATAATTCAAAAGTTAACTAAATGGCGGCAAATTTAAGTCAGGTGCTATTAATTGTTGAGACACCCTATACCAAGATTATGTAACAGGTTGATTTTGCAATTGCTTTGCCTGCAGTTCAAATATACATTTCGCGTATTTAGCACCAAAAGCAATGTGACGTTCTTCCAATTTGTCACGAATTATAAAATCACCATATACTAAATTCATAAAATTCACGACCATAGTGTTATTAGCTCCCGTTGTATGCTCCCCCGAAAGGTTCCCGCAAGTTCAGTAATCGTGACTGTTCTTAAAAATTTCACTAAACTCCTAACTTGCAAATTAGTACCATTTCGACAGATATCACAGTGATTAAACAAAAAGATCTAGTACGAGCCCATTTAAGTGAGGGGGAAATATGTTTAATGTTCCATAGTTAACAGCTATCCGTTTGAGCCCTTTTGTTCCTCCCGTCACCTGTTGGATCAGAATTAATCTGAGTTTGGATATGTGGAACCTTAGTAGAGATTGTATGAATGGGAGATATTTCTTTTCCCTTTCCTCTTTGGATTAGGGCACAGGATTTCACTCCAGAATGACCATAAATGGACGAAATCTTACATTTGGAGATAGGTAACCTAGGTGACTGATTAATATACTGGTCATCAAGAGGGTGTTTGAGAAGAACCGAGTTCTGATTTGTCAAAATTAGGACGAAAAGTTACATTACGGACACATATTGGAGTATTTAAATTTTACATTGTTGAGTTAGTTACGTAGTAGATTTTAAAATAACAATTATTATTGTCTCCCATTAATTTCCCATAGATTCCTATAATCCATACAATTATATTTATAGGTCATGTCGACTATTAGTCGAGTTGTCTAATTCCCTTTCTTCTGGTGAAATGTGTATTTAATTTTTACGAACCCTTTTGCTAATTAATGAAGATAAATGATTGTAGTTATAAGTAATTTTGAATTCATGTTGTAAGTGTGATTTATGATAGTAATTAAAATTGCCCTTCCTGTATATTTGAGCTCTGATAAGAGAATGATTGAATTTAATAACAGTCATTCCTTTCCGGAATCTAATTCGTATGAGTTATTGGTAATGATTCTCCTCCTTAAGCCGACTTATAACAAAGCAGGTGCGTAGTTCATAGCTGAAGTAACCTGCAAACTATTAGTATAGTGATAACAAATTTGAATAAGCACGGAATACGGATTTCTGGTACCCTGGCTTTGTACAGTGTGTCGATATTAAATATTCTTCCCATAATTTAATCAAGAAACAGTACGACCACAAGTGGTATTAAAGTTTACTTTATAGATTATAAATCTTGCGGTTCATTAATTTTTAAGATGTTAATTAAACGTACTCTGAAACAAACTATTTACTCTTTGGGAGAACAAGCTGCTATCAAATAGGTGGGTGCTCTTTTTAGGAACCATCACAGATATAAATTGCAAAAATCTGCAAAAGTTCCATAAAAACCCTTATAAAAATACTAGCAAGTAATAGCACTAAGATGATAAATAGAGAGATAAAGAGGAGAATTAAAGAGCAGGAAAGGCCGATAATAAACAGATAATTTGAAAAAATCAAGTATTGAAAAATTTTAGGATATGTGATGAAGTAAACGAAAATATCGTGGATAACCAAAAATGTCAAACATTAAATAATTATTTGCATATTGAGTTGAAGTGTTGAATATTATGTCAAACATTCAACAACCCATGTATTAAGAATTGATGCGAGCAAATAAAGAAGAAAAAATTAGCTAGATACTATATTGATACATCAAAAAATTAACGATGAATGAAACTGTACAGAAATCGTTCTAGATTAATTAAAAATGAGTGGAAGACGAAGCTGATAATTCCGTTACCAAAAATATGAAGAACTGCGAAAATGATAGATATTTTCTCACGTAATGCAGCCCAAAAATGAACCCTAATTATGCTAATAGAAAAGATTCACATTTTTGCATGTATTGAAATGAATTCTAGAAGATCAGGATCAACTATCGATGTATTTCATATATGTGGTGCATGTGAAGTGGAAAGTTCGGTAAGTTTGGTAAGTTTTATGTTCTATCTATCTCGAAATTCTTGTGTCTCATAAATATTATGTTGTATGGTGGATTACACACATGAGAGCATGATGAAAAATTCCAAACCTAATAGAATTGACTCTCATTTGATCTAATGCGTACAAACCTTCCTTGTTCAATTAAAAGAAGACCTACGAAAGCATTTGACATTTTGATATTTTTGAAAATTTATTATGAATGAGAAATGCAAAATTGCATCGGTGCATAAGAAAAATGCATTTTTATATGTGTGGGATTTTAAAAGATTTACAACTAGGTAAATAATAATGGAAATGAGTTCAATTTTCTGACTCGGGGGTTTTTGCGGTCGCTGAAAACGAATATCACGTCGTCAGTGGTCTCTGAAGTACTTGGTGCTCAGGGCGGCTGGTTCTAACGTCAACTCCGGAAGTTTTATGAGAATGTATAATATAATTAGCTGAAAGTTATAGGGTGTTTTCTTAAATTTCACCTCATAGTAGGCTGTGGATAGTGTTTGTGAACGCACCTTACTAAAAATGTCAATATCGGAGTAGGTTGACATAACCTCACTTTTTTAATAGAAACTGAAACGGCTCCAGTCAGTTACTAGTGTCTTGAAAAAGACAGCTTAGCTCTATTAATTAGGCGTATGAATAGTGAGACTAAAGAAGATAAAAATCTAAATGCGAAAACTTCGGTGAAAACAAACTTGACAACTCTTAAACATCTGATAATGACATTTTATAGTAAGGTGCATTCAAAAACACTATCCACAGCCTACAATGATGTGATATTTAAATAAACACTCGATACAAACCCGGTGGTTTTTGAGGTCGCTGAATGTGAATATCACGAGGACAATGTTCTCCGAAGTACCTGGTGCTCAGGACCGCTGGTTCCAACGTCGTCTCCGGGGGTTTTATGAGAATGTATTATATAATTAGCCGAGAAGTTTACACCCGGAGTACTTAAAAAAGAGTACATTTACAATTACAGAACTGGATGTATGGAGAGGACGAAAATGGTCTAAATCCAATTGAAGGGGGATGGGAATTTAAAGAAAATTCATTAATTTCCATAAAATTGCACAGCAACCAGGACCACCCAGTATATTATTTTTGATATTCTGTGCTTGCAAAACAAATTGCGGTAACTCATGCGGCTGCAGAAAGCATGGGCTATTTGCAGCATCGCATGCAATATATGTGCCGGTTCTTATTGCAAAAATATTGAAAATTATTCTAAATAGACAATTTCTTTGGCAGAATTTGAAGATAGAGAAGAAGAAAATGAAGAAAGTCGTCGTCGTCGTCCTCCACTTAACGGTTTAGGCCTTGTTGACATATACCTAGCCTTCGGACCACCTCTTCCTCGGACGTCCCACTGATCGTTTTCCTTTTTGGTTTGTACTGTAGTGCTACATTTGGTATTTTGTTATCATGCATTCTGTGTACGTGGTCCGTACATTTGTCTTTATATTCTCGGATTTTATCGTTAACTGCGAATATTTTCAATTCTCTAATAATGTCTTCGTTTCTGATATGGTCTTTTCTTGTGCAGCCTTTTACTGCTCTTAGAAACTTCATATATGAGTACTCTATTTTGCTTATGTCTTTCTTCCTCGTTACCCATGCTTCACTGCCATACAGTAGAGTCGGTATTGCCATTGTCTTATAAAATTTCATTTGAGTATTTTTCTGACATTTATTGCCCAAAATTCGTCTTATTGTTCCACACATTCTTGTAGAGGTGGTTAATTTGTAATCTATGTCTTTATCGCGTTCATAAGTAACGTCGCATCCTAGATATTTAAAGTGGTTAATCTGTCCTTGGCAAGCGTTCTGAACGAGAGTGTGAAGTGATCTCTGTAGAGAATGGACTGTCTAGAATCTCTCTCGTAACTCTTGGGTGGCTGCGGAGATGAATCTAGTCTCCAGGTTGTAAGGCTGAAGACGGTCTCGTAGTTTGTAGATCAGGGCGTGACGTGATCTCTTGGAGTTCTTGAAGTTGAAGTTCTAGTAGTATGGAGAGAGGGCGTACCGTGCTCTCCGATGTGACCTGAGGGGGTAACGTGCAGGTCCGAAGGTGAAGTTCTTGAAGTCTGGAGAGAAGGCGTGACGTACTTCTCCGAGATTGATCTGAGGGCGTAACGTGCAGATCTGGGGTTGAAGATCTTGAAGTTAGAAGTTCTCGTGTCTCGAAGATCTCGTAGTGCTCTCAGGGGGTAACGTGAGAGCTTGTGGGTTAGGGTGAAGTTGGGCAAGACCACAACACACTGTCGTTTTGAGCACACAAGGTATACTGGTTTATTACCAAAATTTCACAAGCTTTTATACATATTCAAATTAAATTGGTTAGATGGCAAATTAGGTTTTGTTATCTTTTGGCGTCCTAGATTTTATTTCTCCTGACCTAGCTGTGTGCTTGACCTTTCCGAGCGCGTATATTATCATATTACGAGGACTGATGTTATGCTTACGCGATTAATTATTGTTGTAAGATTTTGAAATTATCACTTTGATCCGCGCTTTTTCGTCCACCTAAGCGATTTAATAGTTATTAATTACTTAATAATTGATAACTTTATCAGCACGCACAGTAAATTCTTTCACTGACTTAGTTGTTCTAATTAATTTTTGATTACTTAATTTGCAGTAGAATTTCCACCTAAGATGTTTTAATAACAATTTTTTCTAGTTCCCTACTAAATGGTTATAATCCCTAATTGTAGAATATGTTCCTTAAATCCCTATGCCAACTGTAAAAAATGTCTAAAACCCAATCTTTGCTTTTAATCCCTAAATCCCGACAAATCTACTTAACCCTCTTTTATGTTGATCATAGAGTCAACACGTTCTCAATGCATATTTTAGTTATTATAGGTGAATTTCCTATGAATGCCATGGTTTCTGTAGAGATTTCGCAGTTTTACTCTCTACTTATGCAATTGAGTAGGTATACGGCTTTTTGAAGGTTCTCTTCTGTCGTGGCAAAAATTGCTTGATCGTCGGCGAAGAGTACTGTTTTCAAGACGTTCTTATAGTGTAGACGGATGCCGATAAAAACTTGATCTTTTCACTCTTTGATTATGTTATCTACACATAAATTAAATAAGATCGGAGACAGACGACAGCTTTGTCTTACTCATAAAATGAAAATAATACTACAATCTACAATTGCTACAATAGTGCTATCCTACAATTTGGTTTTTTGAATTAATAGCTTATATTAATAATATATATCAATTTTTATTTATAGTAAGAAAATAATACTATAAATAAAGATTGATATATATAAATTATTAATTCAAAAACAAATTGTAGGATACCCTTTTTCAAAAAAAAGGTAAAATAAAATTTCAAATATGATTTTAATCTACAGACATTTTTTAATCGAAGCTTCAATATTTCAATATCTAAACTTCTAAAACGTTTTCGATAGAATACTTATTATTGACATTCTCAAAAAAAAATGTATAGTTGCCGAGTTATGATCAATTTTTAGATAGAATCCTTGGATAAAACGATTCAGGAGATGACGTTGGTATCAGCCGTCCATGGCTACATGTACTTCGGAGAACACTGTCGTCGTGATATTTAAATTCAGCGATCTCAAAACCCCCTGGTTTATACTTTTCGGGTAATTATATAATAAATTCTCAGAAAACTCTCGGAGACGACGTTGGATCCAGCGGCCCTGAGCACCAGGTACTTCGCAGACCATTGTCGTTGTGATATTCACATTCAGCGACCTCAAGAACCCCCAAGTTTATACTTTTCGGCTTACTATATAGTCAATTCTCATAAAACTCCCGCAGGCGACGTTTGAACCAAACGCCCTGAGAACCAGGTGCTTTGCCGACCACTTGCGATGTTATATTCGTTTTTATCGACCCCAAAAATCCCCTAGTAACATATATGAATTTATTTCCGTCATTATTGACCGAGTTGTAATTTTTTCAACAACCGGCACGCATAAAAATGAATTTTCCTTATGCACCGACGCAATTTTGCATTTCCTGTTTATAACAAATGTTGACAAAATCGTAGACGCTTTCACTAACCGAATGCAAAAAAGCGCATCTCGATCCATATTACTGCAAAAATTTCAGAGGTTCAATGATCTCTTTCCTCGCCTAAATTGCTAACATGACAAATCCAAATTTTAAAAATTATGCGGGTTCGTAAAATTGTTTATGCCTTTAGTTATAGAACTGATAATGTATTGATATTATTTGGTTAGCACTTGACTAGAAGTAGTACTATACCAAACATCCGCTACAGCCAGACCTACAGCAGTCCTCACCTTGCCACGTCTCGATATAGACGACCGAGACCCTAGTGTTCAACGTCCTGAAGTACAGATCGGCGATGTTCGCGACTTGTATGGAATCGTGGACGACGTCGATCCTTGTGCTGCCGTTCCTCTTCTCGAACATCGCCTTGTCGATCACGAGGGCGGTCTCGATGTACTTCGTCGCTTCTCGCACGTCCCTGCGTACCCTCAAACTCGACGAGGCCAGAGGGAGGAAACCGGAGTGCTTGTTGAGGTGCCACTCCATGTTGCCGGAGTTCGCGCAGCCCTTATTCGCTTTCGTCCTCGCTTCGAATATCACATGTGGATGCTTCTGCTGAAACAAGAAAGCTGTGCAGTCACGAGGAGTCCCAGCGGGCTCAATAAAAATGGAATCTCATTGCTTGGCGGTGTGGTTCTGAGGCTCCGAGCGTCGGCATCTCACTACCTATCCAAAATCCGTTTTACTTCACGAGTGACTCATCGCCACAACAAGTTGCGAGTGGCACACGCAAAACTTATAAAATCACATCCCTACTTCGTGTGATTCGCCGCTTTAGCAAATTTTTAACGTAAAGAGAGAGACAGAGAGAAGCGGAGTTGCCAAAATTTAAAAATCTGCTCTATAAAACATAAGTCGAAACCCGTAGAATGGCAATATGGAGAGAGTTGTTTACAATACGTACATGTGTCGGATGAACACTGTCGGTGCCCGGCGAAATACACGCTTGTCAGTACACATGTGATATTCGTTTTTATTTTTCATTAGGCATTATTTCTTCCAGTCATCTGATTTCTGTAATAGCGCTATATTTATTTCAATATTATAGTTGCAAAAATAGAAATCTAGAAAACATTGTTTCATTCCATTAAATGATATAACTTCGATTATTTATCTTTCGAAGACAAAATGAAACATAGACGCCCATGTTTCTACTTTCCCCTCACTTCTTCATCCCGCGGAGGACTAATGGCTTCTAGGAATTCACTCCGAGATGAATCGAAACTCGGGTATAGGTGATTCTAAAACTCCGGGTTAACCATTCATTATTTTGAGTAATTTTGGAATATCACGTATAAATTACTCCTTATTTAACAATCCTTTTAATGGTTAAAGTCTCAATGCCTCATGGGCCTATGAGGCTTTATATTTCTACACCTCGTTATTAGTGATCTGCTCACATATGCCATTAGTGTTTAGTGATGTATTGTTATAGATGGATATAAATCCTCGTTAATTATAGATATTCTTTTAAAATTTTAAGTTTAAGGATCTAGTTAATAATAATGTATTAACAATAAAATTAAGGGACTAAGGGAACTAAAGTTGGAAATGAGGCCTCGGGAGAGTGTGATGTGTTGAATAAACACGCTATAAATTCCTGGAAAATGCCTCCTGAACACAAGTAGGTTCCACAACAAGTCCGACTTCCATGTCGACGAAGGCATGAAACGGAAGAGGACAACAACGGAAAATTTCTTCTTTGCCAGGCAATTGGTTGAGCTATTAATTGCATTAGCCACATTGGCCTTGGAATTAAGTCAGATATAAAGTTGACAAGCGCAAAAGAGAACAAAAGATAGATCACTGAAACATTCAAATTTGCAACCTGGAATGTAAGAGGACTGGCACAAAAAGAAATAGAATTATATAGTGTCTATAGACATTTAGCACATATGAAAATCGACTTCGTAGCCATACCTGAAACCAAGAAAGAAACAAAGGCAACAAAAGATCTAGTGGAATATGTAGTAATTTACATGGAAGGATTACAAGAATTTACATACATTTACATTTACATAAGCACAACTAGATAGTGAGGTGATAACATTGTACATACACAAAAGATGGAAAAGGACATAAAAGATTATGGATATGTAAACAAACCCATAATCCCTAAGATAAAAAATCTGAAAAAAGAAATTCAATTATAATTGCCATGTACGCACCAGAAGAAGGAAAACGTGATAAATCCAAAACGTTTTACGAAGACCTACAGTCTAGGTACTATGGATAAATGCAGTAAAATTGACTAAGTATCAATAGCAGGAGATTTTATGCCTGTATTGGATATATTAAAAAAGTACAGTTGATTCAAATAGTAGAAGCAGTACAAGATAATCGAGAAACCTATAAACGATATCTTAATAATCCAACAAAATTTAATCATTAAAGTTACAAACGTAAAAAACAGCTCTCTAGAAAATCAAATGAAGAGTCCCGGGACAGATACGTAAGTAATATTGAAAACGACATACAGGGTGTACAAAATTTGGCATATAAAATGATGACATCTTCAAAAACCAGGAAAATGTCAAAATAAACAACATAAACAAAGGTATGTTATAGATTGGATATGGTTGGCACATTACAAACAAGATTGGTACAATGAAAAGTCAGAGGAAAACGACTTGGGAAAAAGACGTAAGGAACAATGTATATTTAACGTAATCTACAGAGCTTCTTAATCTATAGAAAACAGAAAAGCGACTAGTATGGTTATCATTATTGTTGAATTCTGAAAATATGGCAGACTAACATTACATCTGAGACCTTTTCATCTACATAACGAATGTAGGAAAAATAATATCATATTTGACAATTAGAGAAAGGCAAAAGTTTTAAAACTCGCTTGGTGAAGAAAGGCGACAAATACAACCCTCAAAACTATCGTGGAATTAGCTTGTAAGACACGGTTTTAGAAAAGGCCGAACAACAATAGAGGATTCGAGTATGGAGTATTTACTGTACAACAAGTTAAACACAAATACAGAAAATACAACAGAGAAACCCATTAGTTTTACAGACTTCAGGATATAATTTAACAACGTAAATCTATGCAAATTATGCAACAACGAAATCCAAGACCATTAATATGAACGATAGAAAGTGAATATATCACTACTACTAATTGCAGTAGATATAGACGAACAACTAAGAAAATAGCAACAAATCAAGGAGTAACACAAGGCTGTTGCATTTTGACAACACTCTTGAACATATACATAGACGTCTTTATAAAAGAAGGGAAAATTAAACGATCTAAAGGACTATACCCGGACCACCACGACATCCTTAACTCTCATTAATATGCCGACGACCTAATTCTATTTTTTTTTTATATACATTAGTAGACGATCTATAAAGACATATGACAGAGAGATAAAAACATATACCAGACTACATCTTTCAAAATATCAGCCGAAAGTACGACATGGACATATCAACAAGAAAAACTAAAATAATAGCTGTTGGAGGTATACACCCAGTCAGAACAACAATATTTGTAGGTAATGCAATATTAGAACAAATTAAAGAAGATAAACATTTGAATTTCAAAATATTCTCATTTAATTTTCTTTGATATTATATACTTTTAAAATTTGATATTTGGTGCTTGATAATTTATATTATTGTTTATTAATTTTTTATTAAAATTAAATTTAAAGTATAAATTGTATCGAAACTAAATATCAGATATTAGAATATTATTAAATTAAAATAGAAATTCATTAGTGAATAAACCATTTTTCTTTTTGAATTAAATATTTAGGCTGCGACATCTTCTACGATAGCTGTTCATATAGGTGTCAAACTTAGACGACGACGAAAAAAGTAGAAATCAGAATACAAGCACAATAGAATGAAATTTTTTAGGAGAGTGATGGGATGCATACGACTAGATAAGATCAAAAACAGTGCTACACGAACAGAGTTGAATATAGTTGATATAAATGAGAAAATACAAGAAAACTAATTAAGCGTAAGAACACGTAAAACGTATGATTGAAAAAAATTGCATGCCACAATGAGACCCTACAAATGTTCTGGAGGAAGAAGAGCTGGTAGATTAAGGCAAGGCGTATCGTAACAGGCAAAGTGCCTTAATCCTAAACCCAAGAAAAGTCTCATTACTATAAAAATACGGTGTCAAAACTTAATTCACAGTTCACGTTAATGGTGTGACATTGAAATATGATACCTCAAAACAATTATTCAGAGCTTAAGTCACTTTGTCTGAAGACCTCAACTATAAGTCCTATACTTTATTTCTTGTGACTCTTTGTATATAAATATTTACAAGTGTGATTTGCGTTCTAAACTTGTTTTAACCAAACTCTATTTCGTTTTCTAGTAATAAGCAATCGGAAGCTACAAAGTAATCCAGTAATACGTAAACATAATTAGTTAGTAAGTTACTAGTTAATTCTTACTGTCCAATTTGTCTCTTAACTTTGAAATACTTTAACTGCGCAGATGACGATTCTCGATAATATGAAAACAATGAGGAACGTGTTGAATTTCCTACGTCTTTCCGTCGCATAACTTTAGATCTAGATATCATATTCAATATCGACATTTTATGACTGCAGCTCTTTTAATTATAAAGTAATAAGTCTTCGCACTCTTGTAATATTACCTGTATATTACTAATTATTATTTTATTATTTAGGGTTCAAGTCTCAACATCCCCGTACTCAATAATGATTAGATGGTATGTTGTGCCAACATCTCAATGATGTGTTTCAAAACCCCAAATCTCAGAACCACATTCATAAGAAGATTTAAATCACAGAATCTCTTAGCTTGATGGTGGTTTAACGATTCCACTATATCAGAGAATAAAAATCCCTAGATGTAACTTGACTTAACTGCTTTGTTTTATAATCAGCAAGAAATCATATTCCGTGAAGGAATTATGATTATATGAAATTCTGTCGCTATACATTTAATGTAATTAGGACTAATTAGTCTGTTTTAATAATATTAATAAAAGTAATAAAAACTTTGAAAAAACTTCTAAATGTGAAAGTTCATAGTCATAAGATTCCTCATCGAAAATTTTTAACCAGAAATATTTTCGTAATCTCTGACAAAGATACGTGCAAATATGGTGTATATTGCCTTATTATTACATCTAGCTTGCTCATAACTACACAACCTCAATAGGGATCAGTGGTTACCTTAATACGGTAAAAATTCAGTTAGTCTACAATTGTTTTTTTTGGAATTCGATAAACCGCTTCCAGTTGCCATTTAGGTGGAATAATGTTTTCTGAAGTAACTGTTAT
This sequence comes from Cryptocephalus moraei, assembly GCA_946251905.1. NCBI lineage: Eukaryota > Metazoa > Arthropoda > Insecta > Coleoptera > Chrysomelidae > Cryptocephalus > Cryptocephalus moraei. The sequence continues at coordinate 18,625,229 of OX276462.1, read as the reverse complement.
CTATAAAGAAATTCTATAAATTTCGATTATAATTATATCTATATATAATATAATATATTTTTAATTTTATCTATTTTATAATACTTAATTTAATATATATATATATATATATATATAAGATATATTAAAGAATATAAAAACGATTGAATAGCCACTACCGCTAGAAATATGAGCTTAATCCTCTTCTAGCCTTAGAAAATTTGAATAAAGGAACAAGTTTGATTTGCGAAACTGGCCATTATCATCAATGAGACAAAGTTTATCTGTCAATACAGAATATTATTTTACATGTGGAAAGGGAATGCGGTCCCTTTAGCTTTACATGCATCGTTCCGCTGCGGTTCATCGTACTGTATTCAGCTTAAACAATTATATATCCCTCGAGAGACCCAAGCCTGACCGAGTCGAATAAAACGTTGATAATAAATTCTAAATCATTATAAAGTCCATTATAATCCCCCTTTCGAAATCGCAAAAAATATGTAAATCTCCCGCGGGCTCTTTGAGGAATCCGACCGATTCCACATTCAATTGGCGCGTTGTTTTAGCATCTGGTCCACAAGACCCTCCTTGGTTACGAGCGTTCTCTGCCCTGTTAACCCTAAATACTCAAGATTCCTCTTTTTTATCTCCAACAGACACCCCCGCGGTGATTTATACTGGCCATACACAGACAATTACAATAAATAATGGATATTAGAAAAACTTTATCTTCGATCTGGAGAGAGTATAAATAAAAGAATTTAAATAAAGTGCGGTCCGTATAGCGTCGAGGGTCTGTAGTTTATGGGTTCCGGATCGACTTGCAAATATCTAGTTTTAAATGGTCTACCTATCTTAGAATAAAGTATGCAGGTTTAATATAAACCGAGATGTGCTTCGGTATAAATTAGTAAAATTCTGATTACACTAACATACATGTTATGTCCCAGGCTAAGTGAAATCCAATATAATAAAGGTGAATCCTTATCTCGTAACTTTGCTACTGTTGTGCTTTACAACCTTGACCGGGAGAATAGAATAACTACTACTCCCTGCTCCTAGAGATGATGAGTGGGCAAATCGCTCGTAGCGATGCTTTTGTTTCTCTTAGATTCACATTCTTGAATTTGCTTCTAAACCAAACGGTTAGAACCAGATTTGATAATCCATTCGCAATTTCTACTTGTATCGTTTACCAACCCCTCATTTAAAATAAAATAGTTTTTTAAAAACGTTCCTGATTTCACCCCAACGTAAAATTGGCGCAGTCAGCACGGATTTTCACCGATTTTCACCGATTTTCGTCAAGCGCGATTGATAGTGAAACGGAAGAAAAGTGAATCCTATAAACCTACAAGTGAACTTCGAGAGTGAACGACAGAGTCACCCGAGGAACATCCACACCCAAACGGGAAGCTGAGGATAAGAAAAAGTGAAGAAGAGAACCCACGGAAGAAGAGAATTACCAACTGCGGCACCTTTCCAGTAGGCGATTCGATTCTCCGGAAACGCAAACGAAACAACGAGACGGACGATTCTCCTGCGGCACCTTTCCAGCGAGATCTTCCGATCCCGGACAACTCGACGAGAAAAAGAAGAGGTTGATCCACCTGCGGCACCTTTCCAGCTGGACTTCCGACTTCCGACTTCCGACTTCCGAAAGAGACTTCAGGGACCGACGACGCCCATGAAGACAACTCTAATAATATTTCTGTAAGTGAATTTCTCTATTGTTGAAATCTCTTGCAATAATTTATATAACAAAATCTTTGAAAAATTTGTCTTGTTATAAGCTGAGGTAAACATGGCAAACGAAGATCTGGGTTTCTCATTAAAAGAATTAAAAGATATGATCCCAAATTTCGACGGCGATCAAGCAACTTTAAACGATTTTGTAGAAGCTTGTAATTTTGTTACAGTTCATGTAGAGGAAAATTACGCTGAAGCGATAATTTTCGTAATAAAAAGTAAACTACAAGGAAAAGCGAAAAAATTCATATCGAGTAGAAATTTGCGAACATGGGGAGAAATACGGGAATTACTAATAGGACATTATGGAGATTGTAGAGATACTGAGGGACTTTTGCGAGATTTAACGTCAACATTTCAAAAACCTTCTGAAACTCCTAGAGCTTTTGAACAGAGAATAGAAGATCTTTTAACGAAAATCAGATCTAGTGTAGCGTTAGATAACACATTAGAGGATGCAGAACGTGTAATATTAAATAGTACTCACGAAAAAATCGCACTAAAAACATTTTTAGCTGGATTAAACGATCCATTTGGTTCAATAATTAGATCACAAAAACCACAAAGTTTAGACGAAGCTGAACAATTTTTAATTGAAGAAGAAAATATTGCTTACTTGAGAAATTTTAGAATGGGTAACAAAAATGAAACTTACAATAAGTTTAACAATTCAAAATACCAAAAAGTTTATCCAAAAGAAAATTACGGTAATAATAATTCTCAGTTCAATCAAAATAGGAATAGAAACGAATTTAAACCACCTGATAAAAAATTTTGTAATTACTGCAAAAAGGTAGGTCATATTCAAGAAGTATGTTATAAAAAAGCTAATGATGAAAAACGTAATAGTATGCCTAGTACTTCTAACGGAAATCGAAATTTCACAACCAATAGTAATCAGAGAAATTTCTATCAAAACAAAAATAATAGAATCAATCATTTAAACTTGACACAGGAGCAAAGTCTACCGGGTGCTTCAGCTCCTCAGGAAATAGCACAACCCGAAGAACAGATGAGAGAATCTTTCGAACACACACAATATTAAGTTTACCTAACGAACTTTATTATATAGCTGACAAACAAGGTTATAAATATTTAATAGATACCGGATCACCAATATCCTTATTATCAACAAACGCTTCAAACAAAAAGAAAGCAGTAGAAAGATCCAAAGTCGATTTTGTAATTCATGGAATTAATGATAGTAAATCAATAAAAATAAACACTCGTGTAGTAATTGAAATAAATCGTTTAACATATCAGACCTTTTATGTATTAGATTTTCACAGGGAATTCGACGGACTATTAGGTATTGACTTTTTCGAAAATTTTAATGGTGTAATCGATTTTAAAGAAAAAAAGATTTATACAAATTTCAAAACACTAGAACTCCAAAAATTTGAAGGAAAACCTACGATAACTGAATCGGAACTTTTAGAAAATTCACAAAATGAAACAACTAATTCAAAAAACTCTCATATTACGGTACCTGCTCGTACAATACAGGTTGTACAGCTACAAACAGATTTACAAAATGTAACAAACAACATTGAAGGAATATGCCCAGAAATTCAATTAAAAGATAACGTAAAAATTCCAAATTCACTAGTTAGAATAAATGAAGGAAAATTTATAACAACCGTTGCTAATTTTTCAGATAACGAACAAACATTCGACATACCACCTTTAAAATTAGAAACGATTTCTGTTGCTCAAAATAAAAATAGTGAATCAATTCCAATAAACAATGTTTCATTGAGAGATAATCACGAACAACGAGAAGTAAAAATATTAAATCAATTACGTTTAGAACACTTAAATGATGAAGAAAAGTACGAAATACAAAATCTTTGTTTAAAATATAAAAACATATTTTTCTTAGAAGGAGATAAACTTTCTTTCACAAATCAAATAAAACATGAAATAAACACGGAAAATGCGAAACCAATTTTCTCAAAAACTTACAGATATCCTTACGTGCACAAAGCAGAGGTACAAAAACAAGTAAATGAAATGTTAGAGCAAAATATCATTCAAAATTCGATCAGTCCATGGTCAAGCCCAGTATGGATTGTTCCCAAAAAATTAGATTCAACCGGAATACAAAAATGGCGCATGGTAATTGATTATAGGAAATTAAATGATGTTACAGTTAGCGATAAATATCCTTTACCAAATATAGAAGATTTGCTAGATAGATTAGGTAAATGCTGTTATTTTACAACTTTAGACCTTGCATCGGGTTTCCACCAAATCGAAATAAAAAAATCAGACGTACAAAAAACAGCTTTTTCAGTCGAAAATGGACATTATGAATTTTTAAGAATGCCATTCGGTCTCAAAAATGCTCCATCTACTTTTCAGAGAGTAATGGACAACATATTAACTGGATTACAAGGAGAAATGTGTATGGTATACATGGATGATATAATTGTTTATTCGAGTTCACTAGAAGAACACATTGATAGATTAGAATCAATATTCAATCGACTACAAAAATATAATTTCAAAATACAACCTTGCAAATGCGAATTTTTAAAAAAGGAAGTAGCTTATTTAGGACATTTGGTAACAGAACATGGTGTAAAACCGAATCCAAACAAAATTGAATGTATAAGAAAATTTCCAAAACCAACAACTCAGAAAGAAGTAAAATCATTTTTAGAATTGACAGGATACTATAGACGATTTGTTAAAGACTATTCAAAAATTACCAAACCTCTAACACTTTTATTAAGAAAAAATCAAAAGTTCGAATTTAATGAAAAATGTCAAACTGCATTTGAAAACTGCAAAAAGATATTAATGTCACCACCAATATTACAATATCCAAATTTTGAAAAAGATTTTATCTTAACCACAGATGCTAGCGATTACGCAATAGGTAGTGTATTATCACAAGGAGAGATAGAGAAAGATTTACCCATCGCTTATGCGTCTAGAACTTTAAACAATGCAGAAACTAGATACTCGACTACAGAAAAAGAACTTTTAAGTATAGTGTGGGCTGTAAAACATTTCCGACCATATCTATTTGGAAGAAAATTTTTCATTGTAACAGATCACAAACCTTTACTTTGGTTAATGACAAATAAAGATATAGGCTCAAGATTACTTAGATGGCGATTAAAATTAGCAGAATACAATTATGAAATTATTCACAAACCAGGAAAAGCAAATAAAAATGCTGATTCTTTATCTAGAATAAAAATTAGTGCAGTAGAACCATCTGAAAGCACAGATAGCGCTTCTGAATTGGAAGATGAAAACGATGAATCACGACAATTTCATGAAAAGTTTTATGATTTTCTAAGTAAAAGAAAAAATACTTCTCTCATTGATTTCGATATAATTAAACAAACAAATGATAATTTACGGTTCAACTCCCACGATAACATCATAGCCTTGATACCACAAAACGAAAATATGAATACACCACATCTACAAAAAATTATAGAAGATACTTGTGTAGATCCAGAAAATCAAAAATTGAATTTAAATGAACTATTAACGAAACGGGATAGTATGAAAAACCCACATAAAAAATATTATCTTATCAAAATTCCTACTATAAAAATTGAATCACTAAGCATAAAAGATTGCTTTAGAATATTTTACACTTTGAAAGATAAATTGTTAGAAAATGAACATTATTATATAAATCCAATTAAACATTTACCATCCTTAGATATATTAAGTTACATTTTTAAACATTGTAATATAAAATTCACAGTATGTCACGATATTGTTACCACACCACTAGAAGACGAAAGAATTAATATAATAGAAAATTATCATTCCAGCAAAACTTCGGTACATAAAGGAATAAACGAAACTTATAGACGAGTCAGAGAACGGTATATCTGGCCCAATTTAAAAACAGATATTGAAAAATTTATAAAAGCTTGTAATGTCTGCAACAAAACAAAGACAAACAGAAAAAATTTAGATTATCCATTAGTAATCACAGAAACACCTAGTAAACCATTTGAACATATTAACATTGATCTATTAGAAATAAATAGAAGCACAATTTTACTGACGATTGTTGATAACTTCTCAAAATACGCTCAAGCCTATCAAGTTCAAGATAAACAAGCAACGAGCATAATTCAAAAATTACTTTTATACTTCCAACATTACCCAATACCTAAAAGAATTCATTCAGACATGGGAACGGAATTTGATAACAATCACATGAAAGACTTAGGAAAATTGTACAAATTTAAAATAACACATAGCGCAGTCTCACATCCACAATCAAACGGAACCGTAGAAAGATTTCACGCAACTTTATTAGACTCTTTAAGAGCTTATCACGCTAGTAACCCTAAAAAAACAATCTTAGACGGATTGTCTTTCTGTATAAAATCCTATAATAGAAGGAAATCCAGTTCAACTAAATTTACACCTGAAGAAATAATTTTTGGTCATATAAGAGACTATGATAATGAAGAATTAGTCAATGAAGAACAATTACAGACAACGTATATTAATGATTTAAAAAATACAGCTAACTTTATATTTGAAAAAGTAAAAGAAAATACAAGTCAAGTTAAACAAAAGGCAAAAGAAAGATTTGATCAACACGTAAATCAGAATCGAACAGAATATAAAATAGGAGATTATGTATATATTAAAGAAAGTCAAATAGGAAATAAAATGAAAAATAAATTTAACGGACCATACAAAATAATTAATATTCCAAATCAAAATACAGCGGAAATAGAAATAAGCGAAAGCAAAACTTCGAAAATAAATTTTGATAGACTAAAATTAAGTTCTGTTGTTCCAGGGCAGTCCTCGGAGCCAGATCAAGTTTAATTACGATCGAAACTCCAACAGGTATATTTTTCCAAAGAGAAGGAATCACGAAGATATCAAATAATCAATGGAAAATAATAGTTTATAAAGATATTAACCTTTTAAGACATGCATTTAAAATTAATCAAAACGCTTTAGAATCATTACGAAATATTATTTCAGACAAAGATGTAGATTCACACTTTAAACTAACTTTTGTTAATCAACTGCAATCAATAAGGTCAACAAACAAAGAAATAATTCAAAAATTTAACGAGTTAAATTTAACTAGTAATAGGAGAAAAAGAGGAATAATTAACGGTTTAGGCACAGTTTGGAAAGTTATAACAGGAAATTTAGATAGCTCTGACGGCGAATATTATAATAATTGTATTAATAAGTTAGAAAAGGATGATAAAGAACTTCAAATGTTAATGAAAAACCAAGTTCAAATAGTTTCAAGTACCATTAAAAACTTTAATCAAACATTAACAAAACTACGCATCGACGAAGTAACATTCAATACAAATTTAGCTGACATACAAAAAGCTTTACGAGAAGAGAAAAATAATCAATATTATTTCGAACTAAAGGTTTACATCTTAGAGAAATTTGATGAAATAAATCAAGCAAAAGAATTTAAGAAACAGAAAATGACGCGTGAAATACGAACCTTTGTATTTTCACTAAGTTTAATATACTTTATTATCATTTCAATTTTAATATTAATTTACATTTTATCATGGTTTCATGAATACTTAGTTAATACTTTATCATAATGATTTATACCTATTTAGGAAGTTTTCACAGTTTCTATTTGTAACTATATGATTTAACATTATGTATACGATATTATATTCTTATACTTTATCATGATATTTTATGTTATAATTTAAGGGAATGAAATATTTTAACATTTTAATATTTTATCTATTATGCTTATATATTGTTATAATTAATGTGAACTGCTCATCTCTCAGAAGGAATAATACTTTTAAATACTAATATTAATCTACAAGTCGCAATTAATTTTATTTGACGTTTTTTTCAAACTTTGAGTTTAATAAAAACTTTAAAACGGGGAGGTGTTATGTCCCAGGCTAAGTGAAATCCAATATAATAAAGGTGAATCCTTATCTCGTAACTTTGCTACTGTTGTGCTTTACAACCTTGACCGGGAGAATAGAATAACTACTACTCCCTGCTCCTAGAGATGATGAGTGGGCAAATCGCTCGTAGCGATGCTTTTGTTTCTCTTAGATTCACATTCTTGAATTTGCTTCTAAACCAAACGGTTAGAACCAGATTTGATAATCCATTCGCAATTTCTACTTGTATCGTTTACCAACCCCTCATTTAAAATAAAATAGTTTTTTAAAAACGTTCCTGATTTCACCCCAACGTAAAATACATGAACAGGTGGTGATGATGTTTTCAAACAAGATCTGATCACTTTGTTTGTGAGAATATTTATTTCAATGAGTTATCTAATTGGTATGAACGATAGCCCGTTAGTCTTGAATATCAAATCAAGTAAATCTCAAATAATCACTTCTTGTTATGCCAATTTAGTGACAGTGTGACTTGTTAAAATTAATAGTTAATGCCGCTTCCCCAGAACGAATATTCCTTTGTGAGTCGAAGAAGTGAAAAATGTGAAGAACCTTTCGAAGGCGTCCGCGCAACTCATCAATATTTATCCTCTATTCCAAAAATCAACATTTTACATTTCGCTCCGAACGCGCACTGTTAGAAATTCAAGAAGGGACATAATGGACTCAAATATAATACAAATTCGGAATTCCATTACTTTTCAGAAGGTGTATTGTGTGTATATATGTGAGGGCAACTTTTTCAATTTAGCTTTTTGCGTGATGTCGCCTCTCTACCTCTTTTTCTCGTGCACGACTTAAAGAAAGTTAGAAGGATGTTGATTAGGAAAAAAGATCGAGTAGCCTAATAAAGTCCTTTTGTAGGCGTTAAAGGGAAACTTTTAAACATCTTACTGAAAGATATCAGTTTTTTCTCTCCTGTAAAGTAAATGGAGTTTGATACCACTTGTGAGAATTTACGGCGAGGTTATAATCGGGAAGTGTAGCTAGAGTACACCTGGACACATCCCTTTTAACATTATATTAAAACAACAGAGGATAACGAAAATATGGAAAATGTTTTATTTACTTTGTTCAGCTGAGAAGGAAAATTCAGTTAGACGCTTCGTTTAAGATGGAAACGCCCACAGTTGCTTTCTCTAACATACGCTTTTTTCAGTTATATCGCTCAATCAAAATATGGATATGGGTTACAACGAGAATAATCTCTTTTTGAATATATGCATTAAATTTCAGGTAAATTTCCATAATCTTTCGCACCGAAATTCCGTTATTTTCTCTTTACACGTTTAAAAAACTGCTCTAACAAAAACGATAAAACGATACACCAGTACAGGTGCCCTCGAATTAATCACTGTAGTTGGCTGTTTTAATTGAATATTAGCTGAAATGCAGAGTAGAGGACTTAAACCAAAACTACAATATTTCTACATTTTGCATTCGGTAAATTGAAGGATTGTGTGATCAATAGTTTACTTGTAACCATTTATCGTCTACTTCCATTGCCACGACTCATTATTACTTTCGACTTATACAACTAGATCAAGAATGACTGTTTTAGTTGGCAATACTGAATTTCAATTTTAAATGGTACAACTGGTAATTTGAATTTGCTATTTCAAATTCAAATTTCTGGTATTCTTATAAAATTTATTTATTTAAAATGGATTTCACGTTACAACACGATATTTTCATTGGAATGGCGTACTTTCGAAGCGAAATTGCAAAAATTTCAGGAGTTGTTTCCGGAGAAGTTGGTCACTTTTGCTGTCTTTCTGCAACATTGCATGCGAGTAGTTGAACGTTATTTAAACACAGGGAACAAAAATCAACTGGTAGACCTTCTACTCTAAACGAGGAAGTTGTCTAGGATATCAGAACTCGAACGCAAAGAAGTCCTCCCAAATCCTTAAGAAAGTTCTCCCTTCAAACAGGTTTGGTCCTTATGCCTCCTATTCAACCAATTTTCATTCCTATCCATAAGACTTCCACTTTTCCATGTTGTTCTAATTCATGGTTTTACAGGTTTATCATATGGAAGTTTGTGGCGTATGAATACCTACACTTTAGCATACGGCAGCTGTTCACCGGTGAGCATAAGGTCGTGGGTTGGATTCAGAAACTTTTGTTATGAGCTGTAAGAGAGAGTTAATTGGGCGCCACCCAGGGTCACTGGAAACGGTATTACAGTGTGATGTGGGGTTGTTCAATAAAACACCCAATTCTATAAATTATTCTATTAATACCTAACTAAGACCCAAAGGGTGTGGTAAATGCAACATCGGATCACCAGATGGTGAAAGTACAAAAAAAATAATGAAAAAGGTGGGATAATCGGTGACTTCACGTTTAGTAACGTGGCATATAACTAAACGTATCATAGGGCAAAATGTAAACTGATGTATAGTAGAGTGAAATATAACCTAGTGCATAGTAGAATGAAATATGACCTAATACATAATAGAATGAACTATGACCTAATACATGGAATGAAATATAACTTAACCTGTTATAATGTGAGAAATAACTCAAGTAGTCACAGCACATAAAAGGAAGAGAATAACTTAGCTTAATATATCGCACTTCTCGCAGATAAGTAAATGAGGGAAAATGTCTCCCACTAATTGAATAAAAGAAAGGTACGACCTGTTAATTACTCGACCGCTTAGTTCGGTGATGATAGTTCTCGGTAGGCTCGGGAAGGTGGTTCGTGCCAGAAGGTAACTTTCGACCAGGCGTAGTGGTGTCCGGTTCCAACGGAAGACCTCTGCAGCTTGGTCGGTATATGGGACAGGGACGAGCCTTGGGCTGGAATACCGGCTCAGGATCCTTGAGTCGAAATCCGAACGTGGAATGCGAACTCGAAATCCGGGACTCGAAATAGAAACCCTCGAGAAGAGGGTTAGGTACACACGTGTATCCAACACATGGACGGTAGCGGTACGAAACTGATAAAGAAACGACAACTGCCTCAACCAGGTATAGCCGTCGAAACGCTCCAGTCAAACGAAAATCCTTTAGGGGCCTCGATGGGCGAAGGTACCGTCGAGATAGCCTAGGACGATGATAACGCCATTGCTCCTCGAAGACGCCACCGCCAGAGAGAGAGAGAGAGCGAGCGAGAGAGAGCGAGAGAGAGCGCACGTCCTACTCCACAGACACAGACGGCCAAGGATACCAACCTCGAAACACACGGGACACCGCACGGAACGCGAGGAAGAATGGACGTGTTCGAAACGCAGAAAACGAAAATGCTACAAGTTGCTCCACTGTGCTTAAAACGAAATTGAAGTACCACCCTTACAAAATTTCAATCGTCCAGTCATTAACCCCTCCTGATCACCCGCAGAGACTTTCATTTTGCAATTGGTTCAATGACATATTAAGTAATAATATTATATTTGACAATACCTTCTTTTCCGACGAAGCCTGGTTTCATCTCAACGGCTATGTGAATAAACAAAATTACAGAATTTGGTCAGGTTAAAATCCTTATGCTATCAGAGAGACAGATACATTTGCACCCGGTTAAAGTTGGTGTTTGGTTGGCAGTCTCAAGGACGCGGGTGTATGGGCCGATATTTTTTAATTTTACCGTCAATTCGGAGAGATATATCCAACACCTTTTGATGCCTTTTATAAACCAATTAACAGACGAATAGCATCAAATTGGATATTTCCAAAAAGACACATACGGCTCGTGCTACTATGGGATATTTAAGAGAGAATTTTGGCGACAGAGTAATTAGTCAGGGGATTTGCCCAAGCAGGTCACCAGATCACACTCCATTAGATTTTTCATTATTTGGGCTCTTGAAGGACAATGTCTTTAGGAACATATTGCATACTGAAGAAGAGCTACAAGAGGCAATAGGTCAGGAAGTGGCAAACATTACCCCCAATATGCCGGTAAATATCTTAGAGAGCCTAAAAAGAAGAGTTAATTTATGTCTGGACCAAAATGGGGGGCATTTGAGCATTACCGTTAGCTGTTTAATTAAATCATTGTTCTGTATTTCGAGTTTAATTTTTTAGGTGTTAATTTTTATTCACATAACCTACAATCTTATCGCTGATTGTTATGTCAAATTTTTGTCAAATAAACATACGTGGTTGTAGCGTTACAAGCCCTTAGGCAAAAAAATCCTCCAGGTAGGATTGCCAACTCAAACAGTCCTTCTTGATCACCCAGTATATAGTAGGAGCGTGTGAGGGTACTGGTTTAGTTACTAATATTAAGTCCTACATCAGCGATACTATACTAGAATTCAATAGTGGATGGAGTATAAAATGACGTAATACTACAGGAAACTGCACCTTTGAAAAATATTCTTGATATTAATAAAATATATTTTAGTAACGGTGGCGGACGTCTAACTATTTCGTCCTTACCATCAAGATAACCTACCGAGCCCACGGATGTGACAACACGTGAATATCATGTCTTAAACAATGGTCATGTTGTAATGTCCTCTTATTACCGAGGACATTCTTGAAAGAAACTCGGAGAATAATTTGAAGTAACGTTGATTTATTGTTGATTTCATATAACTCGGTTTGCGGTCTTTTACATACTGTGGTTTAATAGATACTTTATGAATCGATCACTGCGACTGTTAACATGAGTACTCAGCGTTCAACTGACGATCGCATATCTACAGGTGAACTGCCTTTCGTTCAGTCACCTGTTGACAAAGCATAATTGGAAATATGGTATTGAACGGATGTGCGATTGTCGTTGTCCGCGTAGGTATTGCTAAGTTCGATAATGCGTACTTAGCTATTTGTGAAATAAACGATAGGTTAATGTACTTAATTAAGTGTCTTTTACTTGAGGTCATAGAAGGGCATTACACCACCCCTCCTAAATGAGCGGACTCCGATATTGACGCGGAGTCTGCGAGAGCTACTTGACCTCGAGTAAAGAGCTGCAATAAGCCATAAAAATGCGTGATTATCCTATATAAAATATGGTAGATATATTAAGTATAAACACATGTTAAAATATTGAGTTATATACATCATGAAATTGTTAAAAATTATTAAATCTATTATTATATTATATGAAATGTAGATTAAAATTATTAAAAAGAAAAAAAAAAGGGAGAATTGACAACAATCGAAATAAGATTGTTGTTTTATTGCGAGACTTCGTAACATTGTACGTGTTAAACGACGTTCGTCTCGGGTTGAGAACGAATTCTGCGTTCTGCACTTTTTGCTCTCCATGCTTTAATAATTGCGTTGCTTTGGGGTACAGCACTTTTAGAGGTTATCTTAACAACTGGGTCAATGAATACTAATGGTGTTAAGTGCAAAGTGCAGTGTTATTGTACTAATTATATTTGCAAAGGAGGTTGTAACTATTACTTAGGTATGTATGCTATAATGCTATGTCGAAACTTAACTTATATCAGATTGTTTTTGTGTTTGATAAATGTAGATAAAAATTCGTTCGAGTCAGCGTTCCTTATTCGTCGGTTATAATGCTTACGTTAAGGATAGGAGAGAGAGAGAAGGAGAGAAAATGGAATGGTAGGTAGATTTATATATTATATTATTAGCTTATTAGTTAAATTAATTTTTATTACATATATATTTATTTTTTTTATAGTGGTTAAGCTTCTTGAGCGTCCGTTGCGGGGCCGTATGGACGCACACGGTTTTTGTGAACCTTCGCTGTTTTTCCTTCATCATTCGAGATGACGCAATTCGGATCCTCTACTGTGGTAACTACAAATGGTCCTTTATACCATGGATCAAATTTACGTCTTCCTTCGTTTGTCAAGGTTACTAGGTCTCCGGGATTTATATTTAATGGTTTCGAATTTATGTTTACTTTTGAGTTTCTTTTTCGTTTTTCCATTTCAAGATGTTGCGCTACTCGTAAGTGAGCGTACTGTAATCTGTATCGGAGTTCCTGTTCGAACGCATCGATATTGTAACATGGTTCTATTTTACTGTTTCGAAGAGTATCTGGCAGATGAACCTGTCGGCCATATACTAATTCGAAAGGTGTGTAATTATGGTACGTGCTTGGTGTTGTATTATAGCAAAATGCGTAGTAGTGTATCCAGTTATCCCAGTCATTGTGAAATTCATTGATATACATTCGAAGGAATTCATTCAGTACTCTGTGATTACGTTCACAGCCTCCGATTGTTTGGCTGTGGTATGCTGTAGATATTTTGTAGGATATACCGAGTAATCGAGTCAGGTTCTCGAGCACCTGGTTCTTATACTCGGTTCCCATGTCTGTCCGAATTTCTTTCATTGGTCCGTATATTAGGATGAAATGCTTTACTAAGTTTTCCGCGATTGTATTGGCTTCTTTATTGGGTATAGGGATAACTACTACGTATTTTGTTAGTTCGCATTGAACCGTAATAGCATATTTGTTATCTTGTATGGTTGTTGGGAGTTTACCGATTGTATCTATACACACAATATCGAACGGTTGCTGTGGGGTTGGTGTTAATATTAATGGTTCGGGTTTTCTTATTTTACTTTTATTTATTTTACATTGGTGGCATTGTTGTGTAAAGTTTGCAACGTCTCGTGACATGCCTTTCCAAATGTAAGTAGATCTAAGCTTCTTCAGAAGTCTTTTTGACCGTTATGACCACCCAGCAGCGGATCATTATGATGCTGTTTTATTAGGTGTTGTTTTTCCGCATTAGTCTCTACTTTTTGCCTAGCCCTGATGAGTATGATGCTGACTTTTGTTAAATAATGATTACTTTCCTCTTTCAGTATATTTGGAGTGCACTCCTTGAAAATTTGGTCGTTAAGACACAGTTTAACTTTTTTTATTTTCATATCGCTGGCTATTTTATTTAGCTCAGGCAGAACTAGCGCTAGAGCTGTTCTGCCATTAGCGACTGGGATGGTTCTGCGCGCGATGAACCTACCCTTATGCCTCAGTGACATCCTTAGATGTGTGGGCGTTAACTGAAAGCTTAATAGTGGTATTTTTATTACCTCAGCATTATTAAGGGCCTCATAAGCTTTGGGCTCTGTGATTGCATTATTTACGGGGTTGTTACTCTTTTGGGGCTGGTCGGAAGATCGAGACTTTGATCGAGTTACTACTAGTACATTACTGACATTTTTTGCTATGGACTTAAGCTCGTCGATTGTGATGCGTGACAAGGCGTCTGCACATACGTTTTGTTCGCCTTTTACATATTGGATGTCGAAGTTGTATTCTTCGAGGTCCAATCTCATACGCGTTAACTTAGATGTTGGGTCTTTCATGGAAAATAAGTAGATAAGTGGTCGGTGATCTGTTTTGACTGTAAATTTAGTTCCGAAAATGTAGCAATGAAAATATTTTATTGCCCAATGTACTGCGGTCAGTTCTTTGAGGATTGTGGGCTTGTGTGATTCGCCTTTAGTAAATGATCTGGATGCGTAGGCTATAGGTAGATCGTTTCCGTTGAAATTTTGAGAGAGAATAGCACCGCATGCATAGCCTGAGGCGTCTGTTGTTATTGTGAATGGTTTCGAAAAGTCGGGGTATTGCAGGATTTGCGGTGATGTTAGTGCTGCTTTTAATTTGATGAAAGAATCTTGACATTCCTTGGTCCATTCAAACTTCACGTTTTTTCTCGTAAGCTGATTTAAAGGTGCTGTTAACTCTGCAAAATTTCTGATAAACCTGCGGTAATAATTTACAAACG
Source organism: Cryptocephalus moraei (assembly GCA_946251905.1). Lineage (NCBI taxonomy): Eukaryota > Metazoa > Arthropoda > Insecta > Coleoptera > Chrysomelidae > Cryptocephalus > Cryptocephalus moraei. Next base: position 18,609,901 of record OX276462.1, on the reverse strand, counting down.
CGACGAACCGTTTAACCTCGCCCGCTGCAGTCGGTACGGGGTATTTTTTGATGGTGTCATATTTCGTTTCGTCGGGTAGAATACCTTTATCGGTTATCTTGTGGCCTAAATATGTAACCTCATTACGAAAAAATTGACATTTGCGCGGGTTAAGTTTTAAATTGAATTTTCGACACGTTGCGAACACCTTTTGCAAATTTGACAAGTGGTGGTCTGTTGAACAGCCAATAACAATCAGATCATCCATGTATAAAAATGCTCTTTCTGGAGTAATGCCTGCGAAAGCTATTGACATCATCCTCTGAAAGCTATTTGGGCTAACTGACAAACCAAAAGGCAATCTCTTAAATCGGAAAGATCCAGCATCTACGCTAAATGAAGTTACGTCTCTAGATTTTTCGTCGAGTGGGATTTGGTGAAAACCAGATATCAAATCTAGCACTGAGAACCATTTGGCTCTTCCTAGTTGATCTAGAATATCTTCTATTCGTGGTAAAGGAAATTTATCGGCTAATAATTTTTTATTAAGCTGTCTGTAATCAATAACTAAACGCCACGCTTTTTCGCCATTTTGTGATTTTTTAGGAACTAGAAGAACTGGACTATTATACTCCGAGACTGATGGTTCTATAATGTCGTGTTGCAAAAGTTTGTCTACCTGCCTGTTTAATTCGTCTTTTTGAGTGTGCGGTGATCTATAGTTCTTTACATATACTGGTTTTTTGTCTGTAAGTCGTAATTTTTGTTTGTAGAAATTGTTGACAGTAACGTAATCAGAATCTAATGTAAAAACGTCCGTGTATTGTTCGCAAAGTGACATCACTTTGTCCTTCACGTAATCCGGTATTCCCTCGGTGTTGATTTCTTTACGGAATTTGTCTAAACGGTCGACGTTATCGTCTGTTAGTTTGTATATGTGAAAGTTGCGTAGGTCAGTTGTGTTGACTTTAATATTTTTTATTGTCACTGGGTTGTCGTTTGTATTTAGTAGTTTAATGAGTGGAGATTTGTTTGAGACTATCGTTCGAGCTATGAATACACCTGGATGTATTTCGTCATTAGTTACTACCGCGTCGTTTGTTAATGTTTTAAGTTTAGGGACAGGTCTAACAACTTCACATCTTGGTGGTAAGATTATTGTCTCGTCGTCGGGTCCACTAGAAATTGGGAGTTGTAACTTCTTGCGTCCTACTTGAACTGTCATGCACCAATTATCGTAATCTAATATACACTTGTACTTAGTAATAAAATCTCGACCTAGTATTGCATCTGATGGTATGGGAAAATCGGATGGGACTATCTGAAAAGTGTGTTTTACTTCATGTCCCTTGAGAAAAATTTTTGTACTCATTGTACCTAATGATCGTACTGCGCCACCTGTTACTCCTTTAATATTTGTTTTATTTGACTCATCTAAAATTTGATTGGGGTCTAATTTTGATTGTTTAAATATGGATATATCTGCCCCAGTGTCAATTAGAAATGAACAGTCTAAATGGGACATAGCAGTAGTAAGTACGATTGAATTTGAAAATGAGAGATCAAAATGATAAATATTCGCATCAGATTTTCCCTTAACCTCCGTTACTGGGGGTCTCGGCCGTTTCCCTGGTCGGGTTCCATTTCATCGTTGTTTTCCGATGAAAGGTTATATACCCGGGTCGGGTTTCCGTGACCTCGTGAACGATTTCCACTGCCGCGGATTCGTTGACTGCCGCGATAGTTATAATAGGATCTATTTAAATTCCCTTGACCTTGGCTTTGGCGGCCTCTCGAGCTTATCGCACCACGATTGTTGCGAGTATTATTATTGTTATGATTACCTCGACCACGATAATTATTACGATAAAAAGATGGTTGATTTCGTGTATAGAAAATACTAGACGAAGATGTTGGCTGTGTTGGACTAACGCTTATGAATTTAGTGAGAGCGTCTTGGATGGTGGAGAAATTTCCAGCTTCCATTACTATACTAGCTCTCTCTGATGTTGTATTTTTGATTATGGTTCGTACTGTATGTTCAGTGGCGTATTTGGTCGCCACCGCAACTGGTACACCCTCAGCTATATAGGCTTTTTGAAGTTTTTCCGCCAATATCTCCATTTCTGCCGCGTATGCATTAATGTCTTTGTGGTTCTGTTTGCAGTTAGATAATTTAGTTGCAAGCGACTGAGAACTTTCAGTTTGAATTCCTGATTGCAGTTTAAGAATTATATTGTCTAAGGTATTTTCATTTGTAATAAGGTCCCTCGCCTTGCCCGTTAAGCGAGTCTTAACGAACGCAATGGCATTGGGGCCATGATCATTGGAGATTGTTTTCAGCAATTCTAGTGCATCTATGAATGCACGGAATTTGTTTGGTGAGCCATCAAATTCTGCTGGAAGAATTTGACTGGCGAGCTTGAAGAATTCAATGTTTGATAGAGACATATTTGAGGTTTAATTTTCTTCGTCTGAATTGTTTGTTAGTTGTTGAAATGTTTCTAGAGTAATATTACGGGAGTAAAGGGTGGGAAACGTAAAATTGTCGCATAATCGCTTAACTCGTAATAGCAATTAGTGAGCAGCAAAGTCAAAGTAGTTATAAATTTTACGATAATTCAAGATTCAAGTTTATATCTTAGTTCTTAGCATAATTAAGTTGTAATTAATCCTTAGTCTAGATGATTTTTATTTAATTTTAGCTTAGATTTACGTGGGATAAGATAGTATATTAAAGTGCTTGTATATACGCAATTTGCAATTATTATATTCGCTAAGCATGGGAGAGAATAAAATGCAAAACTTACATTATTGTCCATTCCTTTTAGCGATAGGGGTACGGGTGTCATATCGGAGAACTACACTGTCACTAACACTGACCACTGACGCACTGACTTGTAAGTTCCTGAGGTGCAGCTAATGTCTGGGTTGTTGTGCTGGCCTAAAGGTCTTGGAGCGGGTCCTGGTACTGCCTGGGAGCTGGTGCCGGTGCAGGTGCTGGAGCTGGTGCCAGTGGGAAACGTTGGATGCCTTGGAGTGCCGGTACAGCTTGCGGTATGGTCATTGTTGAAATCGCGTATCCCCTCTGTATGTTCCTTTTGACATTTCTGCGGTACATTTGGAACATTTTTAGCAGGAACAGGGCAGTTAGGAGTCCTAGGATCGCGTACAGTACGACTTTCACATCCTTGGTGACGTTGTACTCCTGGTTCTCAACAATGAAGTTGGAGTTTACTACGCCGCTTTCGTGTAAGTCTTGAGTGCTCGACTTGGTGTTGCCCATCTCTTCTAATGGTCAGGATACTTCCACTTAACGTCCACTATGATTCCACTGGCAGGATCGCCATGTAATGTCCTCTTATTACCGAGGACATTCTTGAAAGAAACTCGGAGAATAATTTGAAGTAACGTTGATTTATTGTTGATTTCATATAACTCGGTTTGCGGTCTTTTACATACTGTGGTTTAATAGATACTTTATGAATCGATCACTGCGACTGTTAACATGAGTACTCAGCGTTCAACTGACGATCGCATATCTACAGGTGAACTGCCTTTCGTTCAGTCACCTGTTGACAAAGCATAATTGGAAATATGGTATTGAACGGATGTGCGATTGTCGTTGTCCGCGTAGGTATTGCTAAGTTCGATAATGCGTACTTAGCTATTTGTGAAATAAACGATAGGTTAATGTACTTAATTAAGTGTCTTTTACTTGAGGTCATAGAAGGGCATTACAATGTTTTTTATTGAAAGAAAGCCGAATCAATAAAAATAAGTTTTTTTTTTAATAAGTAATTGTTTACTACTGGTTCAATTTTGTTAATGTTTGTGTGTTTATTTTACTGCCAATAAACTTAAGTTTTGATTCCCGGAATAATAATAGTTTTATAAAAATAAATTTTATTTAATTAATCTACAAAGTCTATTATTAATTTTAAGTTTTACACGTATTAATATTATTAACAATCTTTGCTTCTGGTAATATTATCCCAATCAACTCTCCTATCCTGGCAAAATTTACTAACATTAACCAGTTACATACATCTAAACTAAAGTGTCTTTTAAAAATATTTCATAGGTCCAACATATAATATTTTTGAGCACAAGTTGTAAAGGAGATGCCTTCATTTTTGTTGTCTGTACGTTCGGTCCCTATTACTTTATGTACATTATTGGGATAGTTTCGGTAGCTAGAGACTTATTGTCGATCATATTAAATATAAAAAACTAATTATGTTCAATATTCCGCTGCTTCACCGAAAATAAACGATTAATTTATTTCCGGGTACCTTATTTCATTTTGGTATCTTAGCATTCTCCTGAGTGTAAATTACCTGGGATTTAAAGAAATAAACCCCTCACGTCGCGCTCGAGCAAACAGTTCTCCAAACCGAACATTAACTCCCAAAAACCGAAATTAGCCACAATTCTTCAAGTACCTTACTGGCGGACGCTGACCAAAAAGACGCTACACTGCATAGTTATGTAATATTGAGTAAATGTAATGTAATCCTAACGTTAGATGGTCTAGAAATTAGGGAGAGAAAAGAGAACAAGTGTATTTGCTTATGTTAAGGTTGCATGCATAGGTTTTGATATCGAAATTATTTGTGGCTTTTACATTTTTATGTAACGACACTAAAGAAGGTCAGAAAGGGAAATTTCGATTCCGTACTGTAATAATGTTCCTGTAAATACTTTTATTTAAACTATCAAAGCTAAGGCTAGAAAATAGTTAATTGGACATAGTATGTATACTCCTTTAGTGTAAGTATAAATTTCAATATATATTAAATTAGATGTAATTGTTATATGTTATTTATCTACAGATCTTCCACAATAAATATTGACTTTGTTCACCTAACTAAATTATTCATTCGGGTTGAAATATTAATATTTTTTTAATAAATGCACAAATTCTGTGAATAGAATCAACTTATTATCTCAAAAACCTATATTTGTGGATTAATTGTTGCATATTCTAGGCCATATGGTAAGAAACGGTATAGCATTGATCCACGATTTGAATGATATTGGTTCTCGTTTTTTTTTCATACATATATACTCTTTGTGAATTTTGTGAAAAATGAACTTTCCCTTAAAAGACGGCACGCTACGATGAAAAATTAATAATCACACGTTGCCCCTTCGTATGGAATATTAACAAGCAGATGTGGAGAAATTTAACATTTAACATCACTGCGACGAACGTGGACATGACTCTCTGACTTTTACATGTACATATATGCAGTGGGGGATTAAACCGTTTGGAGGCCCCAGGCGGTACCACTGCGGGGCCCTTGGAAGCAAACCTCAAAAAACAGTGAAAAATAGTCATGTTATAAAGTCGCGTTTTAAAACTAAAAAAGATCTTTCACCGGATGCACTTATATTGATATTGTCAAAAATATTTTCAAAATAATCTCTACCTTAGGAAAAGTAGAAGAAATTTCTCTTGCAGCCCGATAAATTTGAGATGCGGATCTCATGTTATCTTTGTTTTCGTGAATAAATATTAAAAAGTGATCTAGTTTATTACTACAAAGGCTCGAGGCCCCTGGAAGCTGGGGGCCCCTGAAAGCTGGGGGCCCCTGGCGCCCGCCAGGACCGCCAACCGCTAGATCCGCCACTGCATATATGGTCGTGTGGATGTTGCTATGCCAATCAAATTTGAGTGTCGACGCGTAGGAATTTCGGTCAACTCAAAACTTGGAAAACATCTCTTGAGCGAACGTGAGAGGATCGAATGAAATATTAACATCCCTTCGTAGTCCGTTGAATATGAAAAGCATTCGGAACGGAAATTAGCGAACTTAATCCAGAGGAGGGTCCGGCCGGCCGTCGCTGGACATGACCGGGGAATTAGCGAAAGCGGCCATTATCAATTAAAATGTCAATCTCCGGTTCGAATAATGGAAAACATAACAAGTTGCCTAAATGGAGAATCAGAAGGTGAACACAAGTTCGGCAAATTGAGCTCGAGAACGCCCAGTCGAAGCCTCCGGTCCGGCAAATTTTGTTATCTCTCCTTCCTTTTCATTGGCGATTCGTGAAATTAATCATTCTTTGGGGGGGACGAAGATGGTCGTCCTCTCGAACAATTTCTGAATGATTAGGGAATAATATTGCGGGATCGGGAGGGAAAAAATGGGAAAAATCGCCTATAAATTCTCCGTTTCATATCTTCGGATGATTTATTTATTGGCTTATTAATATCGGAACAGAAAATCTCGGAGATAAGAAAACATTCTGAAAAAATTTTCAAGATGTTTCGGACCCTCCATTAAAATTGACAAAAGATATTAAATTCTATCAGGAAAATACTAGTACAACAGTATTATTAAATCGAATCGTTTAATAACGAGTCACGCCAATAATGCCATCCAGATAAGTCATGCCATTAGCGAAATAGCTTGTATCCGCCAAAACCCACATTTTTAATTAGATTTGTCGCCACGTGAAAAATGTGAGTATTTAATAATAAGGTATACACTTATTGTAAATCAATCATAGGACACAAATCAAAACGTTACGTGTCATGAACAAATGTACATACTATATTTTAAATTTAAAAAAATTCTGTACGAGTTTTTAACATTTTGGGTGTCATTAAATGGTTTCGCAAGACAAATGTTAAAGAAACCAAATATATCTTATCTACCTACTTATATCAACCAAGTTGCAGGCCAAAAAATCGTCACCCCTTTATCCTATTACAATATTACAAATTTTTAAATTATTTCCGAAAAGTGTTTAAATTATCTAAAGGAGTTTTGTCGTTGTAAAATATTGGTCTCGGATTAAAAGTTCTAAGTATTTTAATTTTTTGTCGAGTTTTAGGGTTAATTCAGGGTAAATATTATTGAAAATATACAAACTGTATTCTAAGCCTAATGAAAGTGGTGAGAAATAATATCCCTTTAAACTAATTGTGAATGCGATAAATTGTGAAAAGAAATTAGATTCTTAGAAAACGTTCAAATTAGATGAGAATGCAGCGTCTGAATGGTATTCATAAGTAGGTCGAACCATATCAACATGTGATTAAAGGTATGTGACAAATAATGAAATTATTAGATGGAGTATAGTGAGAAAAAGAGAGAGAAAGACAGAATTGACCAGGACACCAAATTGGAATGGGTATGATTTACGAATCCGCTAATGTAGGGAACAATTGTGGTTATGTGTAAAGAAAGGCATATTTGTATGATAATGTATTAAAACTGTGTGTATATTTATGCATCAAATTAACAAAATACATGCAACTGATTATATAATTGAGCAGAGAAAAACATTAAAAATCCTTTAATTACTACATTTTAATGAAATTAAAATTCACTATGATCAATAAAATTACGAAAACAAAAAAATTAATCAAGATTAAATTTCATCTAAAATTTATATTTTCTCTCTAATGGCATACGTTCACAATAAAAAACGTTTTTTCGGGTCAATTGAAGTGATCTGGCAAAATGTCAAATCTTTAGCATCTAAAGTTTTGGGAATTATTAACTTTCGTATTAAAATGCAATTCACTTCAGACAGAGATCCGTAGACCAGTCTATGCACTCAATATTGTTAAACACTGTTTCACAATATTTTATAACGTTAATGCTATTGGTTTGAAAAACTCGATCTAAATTGACATTTGAAGAGTAAGTTTTTAGTTCGATTTAATAGACGCTAGCTGATGTTTTCTAGCACTTCTGAAGCTTCTGAAACAGGCTGCATTATCAACCATCTCTTATTACTTCAAAATGCAAAATAAGTTAGTGACTCCAGGTACTTCATTTAATTGACGGGATAGTCCCAATATCAAATGAAATAAAATAAATAGTTACTTGTTGGGAAAGTACCTTAGGAAATTTCTTCCCGACTCAGTTGTACAACAAAAAAACACCAAAAAGAAGTCAAACATGCATCTGCATCGTTTGCGCTCTTTATCGTTCTATCACTGTATATTGCCTCCGCATACATACCACCAGCCATACATCTCATACCGATCGGGGAATCCCACAACCCATTCACACCCTCTCAGGGAGGACTGAGAAAATCTCTGAGAGGGGAACATTTATTCGATCCATGATCAACGTTGGCGTCGCTCGGAATACACGCGTTATCCCTGAATAATTGTTACCTATTGTTAACACCGCCACATTCACTAGTGAGCATCCAGACCACATGTAGTCGCCCGACCCCAATAGTGGACACAGATGTACCAGTTTTACTTATACATGTGTGGTGGTTTTCATCAAATTATGCGAAGGTCGGTCACACGAGGTATCGGACTTAAATACTGTGTTTTAAAATAGGACAAAAACACTAACTTGTTGAATGCGTTAGGTGTGTCGGCATGTTCCTTTATAATCCAAATGGTTGAATCCTGCAATGCATCATCTGCAGTTTCTGGTAAATATGTAAATAATATTTACAATGCACCAAGTATGTAAATATGACATTATTTGTACAAATCGACGTCTGAACAAGATGAACGACGCAAGAAACCCGGGAAGAACCGGAAGACGCGGTAGGCCCTCGCCACTGTACGCCAGGAGGATGGAAGCAATGATGACGTAGCTAATGAAGCGGCAACCCGCTATTCATTCCGAGGTGTTTCGAATTCACCTCGCCGTTCTGTCCCGAGATGTTCCGAGGTTGACAGCATTGTTTCATCCGTAGCCGTTAGGGACTTATAGATAGACAACACACAACGATGGGTAGTAGATAAAGAACAGGTCTTTGTCGCACAAAACAAAACTTAAGTAGAGTTAATATTGTGGAGAGTGCTCGGTGCGCCTGCGGGAATATCGAGACTTTAGATCATCTCCTTTGGGAATGTCCACTTTACATAACAGAAAGAAATATATTTAAAACAGACTTATCTAACGCAGGTTTAAACCTGCCTTTTGACTCAAAAAATCTCCTGTCAAACTTAAACTTAGACATCCTTAAGGCAACTATCAAACTTTTTTAGAGGAATTAAGAAAAATATTTAGTTTACCAAGATTCAAAAGAAGACCCAAATAACCCCCCCCCCATTCTTACTAAGAAATCACAACTTTGACTCAGACTCACGCAAGTGGACCTCGACTCTAGAAAAAAATAGCACTAGCTAACTTCCCAAAGGAAAAAGCCATTTTGGATAGAAGAAGAAGAAGAAGACGTTAGGGACAGCAGTACGGTTGACAGTACCTCTCACATTTGTATTTAGGGGCTGGGACACACATTACACTCCTGGAAGCTGATATTAGCGAAACAAATCACGAGGATGGTAGTTCCTCGACTGATTACACACACAGAGAGCCAATGGTGGCACTCTGTATTGGATTGTTTGTGACATCAATTCGCAATAAGAATACAAATTTATCGTTGGTGGAAATTGTATCCCGACTGTTGATATCAACAATATCAACAAGAATACATACAGATAGTGTTGGGGGTGGCATTCTATGATGCGTTTGTTGGTGATAACAATCTGAAGAGGGCATGCGTCCAGAACGAAGCTGACTCGCATGTTGTCGTTGGTGTGTGATGGTTTAAGAAAACCATGTGAAACTTTTATCAGTGATGCCTTTTTTAGTTTGCTCATATGTGATAACACGAAAATTACAACTTTTGTGTTTTCTGTTAATAGGTATGCAGGAGACCATTGACCCGAGAGGTCAAGAGCCCTTGTTGGATCTGGAAGGGCTCGTCTTGCCAGGAAATGGGGCACCAGGAAATTGTTTCCTACTTGCAAGCGTAAAATTGAAGAAGTATTTGAGAAGCCCATAAATCTTTAAAAAAATCTCGTGATCTTCAGCAGGTCCGTGTTAAACCAAAGGCAACACATAAGAATAATAACTTCCAAAGCCACTCCCGTCGTCGTTCAGAGGAACTTGAGGGGGACACACACACGTTACACAAACTTCGAGAAAGCCCATTTTCAAAGCCGTTTTCAGCTACAACGAAAAGATTGGGAGGGTCGCCGAGAAAAATACCGTAAGCATTGATTGGAGAGGTAAGAAATCAGGCTGGACGACTGATACTCTATTATAATCAATGGCGGAAGTTTACCAGAGACAAAGCAATTTTGTCCTATGTAAGCGCCCTAAAAGTGCCTTTTGTTAGGGCCCCAGTACACGTGTGTGTACCTAAAGAACCCCTCAGAAAGATCTCAAACGTTTGCAAATGTTCTATCAACGACCATTACAAAGAGATGAATATTTTGCACCCGCTGCTTTTGGATTGTTGCGATAAATTAGATTAAACATCTACATTATGCTGCGTATTTATGAGACAAGATCTATATATAAACATTAGATCAAACAAACTTACCAGTGCAGTTCGATCTTCATTAAATGAAGTCCCGTCGAAATAAATAAGTCCGACCTTGCCAGATTTCTTTATTTCTCGATATCGCAACAATCATAGTTTAAAGAGAATGACGAGAGTGGAGTGGGGACGAGAGACATGGGAAGGAGACAAACTTTAAATGACGTGTGCTTCTAGATACGTAACGGTGGTACTATATCATGCTACTTATTTATTTAGTTTATTTAGTGAGACCTCATATAATCAAAATCGAACTTCACTAGTATGTTTTTTGGATCAATTGATCATTTGTTTATTGAAAGAATGGGAAAAAAATTTTTGTTCAGAATTGATCCCCGTATTTATTACTGTTGTTAGTTTAGGTATAATAAATTCAACCTCTGAGAAGTTATGGCATCCAATTCTGGGATAAAAACACACATTGGCACAATAACACTTTTGTTCTTGGACCGTTTGCTATTTACTGTAAGTTATGGTATCATCCAAAAGAAATATGAGTGAAGAACCGTTAAACACGACTAAAAACATGCAAAATATGTATTCGAAAGTATTGCCAAATAAGCTAGAAGTCTACCTTTAACGTCTTTATTTTTACAGACGTCACTGGCTAAAAAAGCTTGAACAATTTCGGAGAAATATATTTGTGGTTAAGAAATGTCCATCAAATCAACTGATATTATTTCTGTAGATGTATTACACTGCAGATTATACTTGCTACATAATTTTTGTACGTCATGGATTAAGGTTAAAGGTCGAATAGAGGTCAAAGCTGAAAAGTGTCTTCTAGCGAGAAAACAAAGCATTTACGAAAAAAATATTTAACATAAAAGATACGTATTTTTTGTTGGAGAATCTGAGTATGACCTAAAAAATGTGTTTCCATTAAAAAACTAAAGTTGACCTAGATTTGCTCTTGAAAATGAATTTCAAGGTCAACGGCAAGGTCGTTGTTGGATAGCTCCCTTCGAGTCCTAGAACTTTTGTCTAAACTATTTTTCGTTAAATTGTATATCTCAAGAGATATCAGGGGTGGAACATTAAAATGGGACACCATGTAGGAGCAAAGTGCAGGTTTGGTCGGCTTGTGTTCATTGCAGTTAACTAAATGTCAACTTCTGAACACTTCTGGACTGACTGAAATCCAATGGTTTATGCACAATATTAAGAACTCTCATTATGCCTTTTCACTCCGACACTGAATTAGTGAACATTAATATCTTGATATTAGGGATGTCCAAAAACTTCATATTAACGCTCATTTCAAGCGATATCCTAGCTAATGTGAAATAAAATGAAGGCACTTTGAAAATTTTCTTTGACTTACTGTAAATATAAACGAAATTCTCGTCGTCCTTTAATAAAAAGTATATTAGCTTTAACCGTTGCAGTTTAATTTTCGAATACCCTACAACACCTTCATCGATTTCACAAACGCCAGTTAACAGTTAACCGACCGCCTCTTGCTGACATTAGAGCAGATTTCACTGGTTGGATTAAGCGGTGTTAACGACAGTATCTCGAGATTAACTACAACTTCAATCACCGATCTCCTCGTTTATTTTATTCGCTCAGTTTTAATGGAAAACCGTGCACGAGTTCATTCGCTCGTCGCGATTAATTCAGAAATGTTTTTGGAGCTTCCTTCCACGCTTTGTATCTTTCGTTATCTGCGGTTTTATAAAAATGTTGACGTAAGTAATGGAAGAGTTAGTTGAAAGACTGGCCAATGTTTGCCGTTATTTTAAGACCGGCATGGGAAATTGAATAACGAAATTAAGATATTTTCTTGTTAGGTTAGGATAGGAGGGAGAAGATTAATGGAAAGATATTTCAGAACTAAAATCATAAAAGGTCTTGTTTGTTTTTAAATTTGGTTTGGGAAACGTAAAGTAATTCGTCTTTTTTCTTCTTGTTCTTTCTAAAAGAAAATTTTATAGATAACCTAGTTAGTACGCTACTTCCTGTTCACTGCCAACATGACTTCCCCAGAAGATGAGGTCCAGCATTTTGGCCATCGTTTTGGTGATCTTCCCTGCTATCTTTTTCCTACCGTTATTCATTTTTGCATTTTCAACGAGTCTGCTGTCTTCCATTCTCTTTATATGTGTGTGTTCCAATACCATCGTCTTTGTCTCACCCCCCCCCCCCATGTCCTATATTTCGCATTATTGTCTGTTATATTCGTTATGTATTTTGTTATACAGCATTTTGCCTTGTATGCTCCGTAATGTTTTCATTTGGAATGTTATCATCATTTGTTGAGTTCTCTTCTGCCCCGTGTGTTATGGTCGTTTTACATATTTTGATTTTGCTTTTGGTGTTAAGGTATTTGTTCTTCCAGACAATTTTTTTCAGACATCCCGAGAAACGAGCCGCTTTCATTGTTTGCTCTTTTACTTCGTTAAACATATTTTTCTGGCTCGTTAGTTAACGCCAGATATTTAAAGTGATTTACCTGTTCCATAGTTTTCAAATCAATTTACAGCTTGCAACTTATCGATTTTTTGGTTGTAACTATGAATTTGGTCTTCTGGATGTTGACGAGCATATTCAGTTCTTTTGATGTAGTGTTAAACGTATGTAGTAACCTTTGGAGATTATCTTCAGATGGTGGTATTCAGAAACGTTCCTTAAATATTTCTTAACTTAAGTGGTTCCTTAAGTCCGAATTTGTATTCAGAAACCTTCCTTAGCAGAAAGAAATCTTAACTTAAAATATTTCCTAAGTATTTCTTAAGTAACGTCATTCTCCCACTTAATTCCATTCCTGAATCCTCCTTAGTAAAGTTTTGTCTTACATTTAAAAAATACTTAGGAAATATTTAAGGTAGCTCGATAGGAACCTTAAGTATTCCTTAGCCGAAACATTGAGGTTAGGTCGATGAAAGTAGAGGTTATTTCGTTATTTGTTTTGAAGATGTTTGAAAATGAGAACGACGCTTTCGATGACTGTCGGAGAATTGAGCGATATTATTATGAGAATGATGATTTCGATGAGTTTCTCGAAAGAATTCACCGCCCAGTACGTGCCCGAAGGTATATTAGGGAAACGCCTTTTTTGAATTGGACGAATTCGAATTTAAAAAGCGCTATCAATTTACGAAAGAATGTGTGGTTAATGTTATTCTCCCTTTAATAACACAAATCCCAGAGGTACAAGATCAACGAGGAACGCCCCTTACTCCTTTAGAACAACTTTCGTCACAACAGAGTCCAGTCAGAGTCTGCAGTTAACACATCCGGACGTTTACATTTAACAATGCTGCAATTCCTTGCCACTAGCTCCTTAAGCAACGCCTTCTCACTGAGGATAAAATTAATCCTTCTCTTCTCCATTTCAACGTCCTCTAACTTGAAGCGCACGATTAAAAATGAGTAGAAAAAGGCAGTGGGGCCTTTATACCTACTTAGAATTACCCACATCTCTACCCTCTAGAACTGGTACTGTTCTTTTAAATTTACTGAAATGACCATCGCTATCATTTAACTCGTCTTTCCCCTATTCTTCTAAAGTGGTCCTTTATGTGTATTTCTCTCTGGTTAATGTAATTTGAACACTACCTGTTTCCTAATACTTTTTACTTTTAAATATCTTTATTAAGCGTCATCTGCAACATGTGTGCATATGTTACAATATCATCTTGTGCTACATCTAATGGTCCTAGCATGTTGGTGAGGGGAAAGGCTGCGGCTTTCTCGATTCCTCCGGTGGTGGCTGCCAATTCTGGTTAAGGTCACAGGAAACCACAAAAAACCGTGACTCAGCCATGTATGTAGGCCCGTTTCGTCCTGGTTGTCACGGGGCCATCGTCATCTTTGGGGACTGGGATCGGCAGCTGGGCTGCCTTGGGATCCGTTTGACGGTGTAGTGGGTCGTCGGCCTCGCCGCATCGGGTGCTCCTTCTCGAGTTTGTCCTGCTAGGGGCTCCTGCTGGGCCCCTGCTCGCTCCCGGGAAGTTTCCTAATACCTTTACCACCTGTCCCTTAAATAACCATATTCCCTTCAATACACGCCCGACGTTTCCCTATTGTTTTCCTGGTATTCCAGGTATACCGTCTCAGGTACACAGTCACAACACTCCTCAATTTTAGGACCTTTAGGACTCAACAAATTAACAATTAACCAAATATCCCAAATGTAAACAATGAAAAATATAGGTTGTAGGTTATGTTTTTGACAGAGTTTGACACGAAACGAAAAAATAGCGACTTAAAAATTTCTCAGCCAAGATTTATTTAAGTGATGTTTCTGAATACAAATCGCTCATTACCGTTAAGTTAAGAAAAAACTTAGCTAAGGAACACTTAAGAAATATTTAAGTGCCGTTTCTGAATACCACCCAGAGTCCGTTCTAATAATAAGGATAACATCCTGTGTGTTTCCCATTTTGTATCCCAGCTGCTCTAGGAAGATTTTCCATTATTTTATTTATTATCAAATTATAGTATATTAAAGTATGAGTGGATATTGAGCTCTTTTAAACACGAGCGAGATTTCGAGCACGACGGCGTAGCCGGAGTGCTTGAAATAGAGCAAGTGCTTGAAAGAGCAGTTATCCACGAATACTTTACGCGATTTTTTTTATTGGTACCATTTTTTATACCAAAACCAAATGCATACCCAATATGATTAATTTGAATGACACTCGGGACGCTTCGTGACGGTCTGTCGCACGTCGTGCCACCAATAGGCTCGTCTCGCTACGGCCAAAAACGCTATGTTATTGGTTGATATGGCCGTTGTTGATACGTTTCCATGGCTACTTTAAAACACGCGCGTGCGAAAAAGCTCGATTTACGCACGCCAAAGCATGTTTTAAATAGGCAAAATAGCGTACCAATAAAAAAAAATATGAAGGGGCTGTGTCAATCGCCCTGTCTAATACCTATGTTTACATTTATGTCTTCTGTTGTCATATGTCCTACTCTGATTTTTGTCCTACTCTGGATGTTGATACCGTATATTAAATTACTAGTCTAATAAATAATAACCTTGTATATGTTTTGAGTTAGTTTCGATAAAGAAGTAAAGTTGAAAAAGTATTAATGGAAGGTTTGCGTGAAACGTGAGAGAACACAACGGTCGTAAGAAGTTCCCACTCCCGCACACCTTTCCATTGAAGGCAAAGATCTCTCGCAATTTATAACACAAGAGAATCGGAAATGCACAAAAACAGAAAAAGCGGTAATCTCCCCGTATAAAAAACCGCAACTTGTTCCCGGATACGTCTTCCTGTCTTCCTGTGACCAGAAAAGATCCTTCCTTTCTCTCTCTTTCCGATATATAAGGCCTTATCAAAAGAGACCAACGAATGGACAATAATGGAAGAGGCAGCCGCGCATTTGACTCGCTCCTTCTCTCATTCTCTCTTTCCCCACCATTGTTGCATTTGATTTCGTTCGGGGTTTGATTCAAAGTTTGTGGCCATTGTACTATACGGGAACATCGGAATTTTCTCCTAGGAATAATACTGGGACGGTTTGCTTCGTCGGGAGTTTTGTTTTCTGGAGATAGGCCGGATTTTTAATCAAAGATTAGGGGCTTTGCGCGCTCGACCTATCCTTTATCAGACCGCTTGTCGGGACTGGAAGGACGTGGGGTAAGGTATATATATATCTCGCGCGAGGAGGGATTTTCTCTATTATTTTCTAATTAAATTTTCTTTGTTTCGTTGGGGAATTTTCACTCGATCATCATTATCTAAATGGGAGGTGGTAGTTCCTTATGGACGTTCGACGATAAGCGCGCGGGATTGTGTTATGAATCATAATCTAATTTTGGCATTATTTAGACATTTACGGTGAACAAACGTGCTTTGTGGGATTTTTGTGAAATCGGTCTGAAAATCTCTTGACACAGTGTGGCGCTTTTATTAAACAATACTTAAATGGTTTTAGAACGATAAAGACATTGTTACATTAGTTGTTGCCAATTGATAATATACAGGATGTTACAGATTTATATGTATTATATAATATGGTAATGAAAATATTTTCAATTGTAATGTGACATACAGTACAAACCAGCATTTAATAATATAATAATTAGTTAAAACCATAGTTAGCTCGTGAGGTACGTTGTTAATTTTCATTTTATCTCATTGTTCAATGAGAAAAACAGTCGTTATTATATTTTTTAAAATGTCTCGGGCATTTCTTGTTAACGTTTATTGTGGGTTGATGCATTCATTCTATCACAACTCGCCCAATCGCGAAATATCGGATTATCGATTTGTTACAAAATTTTATTAAAATGAATGCAGGTATATTAGGGCAAAAATTAAATACGGAAATATTCACACAAGTATTAAAATATTTTGTGAAAATCTACTTTTTCCTTAATATGTTTCACCCAATTATGTCGTGTTATGTCGTGTCGTTTATGAATCATAAATTGTTAAAAAAGTAAACAAGTCGTTCCCACCTACCATATTAAGTTATATTAACTATGTAACAACTACATACGAATATTTGCAAATATCAACAATGTTGATTAGAAATTTCGACATTTTGGTACTGGTTTGTTAAAAATTACATTTCATATGGGTAGCTTCAACAAACAGCCAAAGTTTTCCTCACATTTTGTAAGCCTTAAGACGCCTTTACACTATGTGATTTTTCATATGATTTTGTCATGTGATTTTATCATACGAAATTGGTATGAAATATGATATAATGTGATTTTAGTAAGTTTACGTTTACACTATGTGACGTATTCCTATGATTTCAAATAAAATATTCGACATTTTTAGTTTGAGGTTATATGGTCATTCGTAATCTATGTTCGTAATATTCATATTGATGGTGATTAAACGGTGTATTACAAAATGATTCCAGAAGACTTTTTATTGCTCGGAATCAAGATAACCAGATAACCACCATATATTATTATAACCTCAACTTAAACGACGTATTAATGTGTCAAATCTGTCAAATGCCGATAGCACAGTTTTCTGCATTATCTGCAATCACATCGAATATCATATAGAAATAGAAACGGTTCTATTTTATCAAACAACTTGTGACTGAATGTGATTTGGCTTGTGACAGACCTTGTGACTTATTCTGTATGATAAATCACAGTGTAAATACTAAAAATTTAGCTGTGATCAAATCACATGACAAAATCATATGAAAAATCACATTGTGTAAAGGCGTCTTTAATTGGCAAAATATTTAAGAAAAATACAGGATCAAATTCAATAGAATGGAATATATACTTTATGTAGTTAAATATCCTTAGAATATTTTTTAGGACTGGGATATTAGGAAGCAATGGTAGAAACTATTTTATGATGAGAAAAATTGGTGAGAAATTAAAATTTTAGAGAATTTCGAAATTGCTACCTGTAATGGATGGAGAAGTTAGCAGAAATTATGAAAAAATAGGTTATATTGCACTATTTAAAATTTATTCATGTAGTAGAACATTATTAAAAACATAAAATACACCTTTCACGTCATTTCTTGATATATTTCTATCATTAATGCTAACGGCGGATTTGATTAATTTTTTTCATACTCCATGGTATCAAGCCATTTGACATTTTGTCACTTTGATACTTTATCCGGTAAACAGAAATTAGCTAAGGACTCATTAACAAATCTGGCTATGGTTACATGATTGGTTTTGTCTAAATTGTCTACATTAATCAAATGTCCTTTAGAATGATCTCAACCATTTAGAGTCCCAACAATTAAACTGTTGGATCATTTATATCTATCTCCTGCTGGTGTGTATTAGACCGCTCATTAGCTTGCTACAACTTCGTCGCAAATGTTGTAATAGAGCAGTATACGACGATGTTAACTTTACATTTAGAGCTTGGTTTACATTCGCTAAGTGCGTTCTCATCACATTTATATCCAATAGGTACAAATAACATTTTTTGACCATAATTTTTAGCAAACTCACATTAATTCTGGAGATAATTTTGCTAATTCCTGATAAAACTTAAGCAAATACGATTTACTCAGTTTAAAAGCAACATTAAACATTTTTCGTTCACCTATCAAACAAAAGTATAATGTGGTGTCTCAGCCACTTAAACAATGAACCGCTAAGCAGCGCCTTACAGGGACAATCATTTTCAAGTTGATTACTTTCATGAATTGATTAAATCTTCTATTATCAGATTGTGATCTATATGATCTAGCGTAAAACCAAATCTTACAATTCAATGGAAATTTCACATAAAATGTAACAAAATGAATGAAAATGTCATTATCAGGAGAGTGTAACGTCCTCCTCTAGGTTTAAAAATAATTATTTACCATCGGCAAATTAAATAGGTACACTCCGACCAGCTATAGCAAATGAACTTGTTAATAATTTATTCAAAGAGTCAGGGAAGATTTGTAAAAACAAAAATTCATTCTTTGATTGAATGGTTTACTAGTTACCGAAGTTAATTTTGCTGAAATCTCTCTAATCGGGAAACAGACAGATAGTGTCTGTTGCGTCTAAAATGCTCTGCGTTAATTTTCAGGACGGCTGTTGTTAATAGGTCTCTTCAAACCGGCTGCGTCAAAACGTTCTAGATCGAGTAGTCGGTTATAAACTTCTTTGTTTGAACAGTTTATAATTCAAAGGATATTTTTCCCGATTTAGCAGACGATCCCCGAGGAGCCAATATCCGACGGTTAGTGATGTAATTTCCAGCGGCTAAACTATTCTCTCTTATGGGATCCCTTCCCAACATTTGCCGTCTTTGTCACCGACAAAGGATACATCTGCACATACATTTCGCACGCCCCCTTCATTTATCAAAACCCTTTCAACATCTGCCGTCAATCTTCCCCCCGCCGATGATTTCGGCCGCCAAAAACAAACGCACCCTCTCCAGAATCCTCTGATTAGAAACACACCAGTGTGCCCATTAAAACCGGATTATTCCGGGACGGACGATTGTCCGGGATACGGACGCACATACATACAAACATACATATACGCACGCACATCCACACCCATATATAATATATAGTAAAGAGGAACGCGGGACTCCCTTAAAGTTTTATAATTTTCGGGAGGAGAGCCGGAAGATTAGCGTTACGCGAGCTTTGTTGTTTCGGAGGGGGCGAAAGCGTAAAGGCCACCAGAGATAAAAGATTACGTTTTTTTTTTCGAGTGGATTAGGCGCCAGGATTCATCGCCGTTAACGGGCTGAATTAGAATTAGTTGGGAAAGTTGGTTTGTGTCGCGCTGAAAATTTCATAAGGAATATAGCTGCTGGAGAGTAGGAGGAAATCAATGGTAATCCTTTAAAAAACTTAGTCAAAACACCCCGCATACTTAAAAGTTAATACATGTTTCAAATCTAAATTTGCGGTAAAGTTTTTGTAAGTGTGGGGTGTTTAAAATTATCCACATATGTATACATGTATATGTATATATACAGAAACATAAAAGTACAATTATACGTACTATATACATAATATATATGTAACGAATATATGTATGTGTATGCATATTATTAGCAATAGCCGAAATCGTCCACTGCCCGAAATTTTTGTGCACAACAGCCTTATGGGTGTAGTAGTTTATCCACGATGCTGTTAGAAACATTTTTTCCGAACAATGAGTAGATTTAATTAACCAGAATGCGCTGTGGGTAAACTGTGCAATCCATGACACGAAATAATGTTCCACGTGCCTTTGTTTTACATTGTGAAACATTTGGCTTACACACGTAGCGTTCTGGCTATTGTGGTTTACTCAGAACGCGTTTCTAACATATCTGTTATAAATAAAAATGAGATAACACAATAGCCAGAAATCGACGTGTGCAAACGAAATGTTCCACAATGCAAAACAAAGCCGCGTGGAACATTATTTCGTGTCATGGATAGCATACTTCACCCAGAACGCGTTCTGGTCAATTAACTCAATTTGTCGATAAAAATTTCGCGCAGTAGGCGACTTCGGCTAACGCGATAACATGTATACATAACTATGTATAATATGTAAACGTATCTATTTATCTATGTAAAAAAAGTTGAACGTTTGAACAGGATAATATATCTGTCGTATCCGCTAGTATTATATAAGGTTAGTAGGATTTATTCCAAAATTGACAGAAGTCAAAATAAAACACTAAGGGCCAACTGCACCGTTGCAATTGATAAGTGATACTTACCTAAGCTTAACTTAAATTTTTAAGCATCACTTAAAGATTGCCAACTGCACCGCCAATACTTATCATGCCCTTAATTAAGCCGCAATTTACTAGGGTTTTTATTTTTGGTTGGTTGCATCTTGTACTAAACAGTATACTCCGTGTTGGTGTTTGGTATTCCGTGACGACTGTCATTACTGTGCGTATGTGTTTATCGTGTTTATAATTGTCAATTTATAATAATCGTCGTAATCGATAGTAGTAATATATTGACAATGGAAAAGAATAGAGTAAGAACTGCAAACTACACCATGAGTGAAAAAATTAGGTTGGTGGAGCTTGTTAGATATTTTAAAGAGATTATAGAATGTAAGAAGACAGATTATACTACTCTCGAACTGAATTAGCTTGGCCGGTGACCTTGCAGAACGGGAAGAGAGAAAGTGGACGATAAGAAAGATAGAGCGATACAGCGTAATGGAGAGAGAGTGAGAGCCACATCTACATTTTGCCTGCGCGCCCACAAGGTCACCGGCCAAGCTAATTCAGTTCGAGTATTCGAGTATACGTGGTAGGAGAAAGATGAGGTTTGGGATCAAGTAACATCCCATTTTAATTCCAATCCACCATCAACAAAAATCAACACAACACAACAAAATCATCGTCTTCATTTTCTTCCCATATCACTCTATTCATATTCATTTCAAACTTTCAAACACCATACGTAACGTACACAACAAAACACATAACCAAAAATAGGAGGTTATGTGTCCCTTATAGTTAAGCTGATGTTAAGGGGAGGTCTATGTACCGTTTAAATTAAGTGACACAACACTTTAAGCTTCACTTAGATGTTGGTGCAGTTCAGTTTAAATTTTAAGTGACACTTAAAGTTTAAGCCGAGGTGGTGCAGTTGGCCCTAAAATTTCTCATCTAACTATTTTCCGAAGATAAATAAACTCCTAAAGAGAAACTTATATTTTGAATTTTCCTTTATATTTTTGCTATAGAAATGTCACTTAAAGAAATGAGGTTATTTAGCTTCAATCGGTTCGGTGAGCAATTATTTCCACTATTCTATTGGCTTCGGAGGATGCAAATTCGGCCAAATTAATTACCTGACTTAAGGTTTGACACAGGTAGTTTTAAATTCACTGGCAAATTCGGCCAAAAAGTTTCATAGGTACCTGCAGGTAATCGGGAGAGAGAGAAGCCCGGTAGTTTACCGGATTATCAATGATGTTTTTATGATGTATGATGTTTTTATAGAGTGAACGAGTTGGTGACTTTTTTGTATTTAATTTATTAAATATTCAGCCAAATAATGATAAATTGACCAAGTTTTCTGACTATTTAGTGGAAACAAACATCAGCAGAACTGAATAAAACCACAAATGCATGCGAATCCTTTCATAGTCATTTTAATAGTTCTTTTTATTGTAGTCATCCACACACTTTTTATTTTCTGGACGTCCTTCAAAATATTCAAACTGAAATATATAAAAATTCATAGTTTAAATACTACACGAAAAATTAAAAATAAGAAAAGTGTCAAAAAGCAAACGATTTTACTAGCAAAGATTAACGAGCTTAAATATAATCAAATAACTGAATTTGAGTTCGTAAAATCGGTTGCTTGGTTTTATGCTGTGTAAATAATTTATGTTATGCACTTATACTTGTTATGTACCACACACTACATACTACAATGGTTAGTTTTTAGTTGATATTTCTTTCATTATTTTTACACTTTTCAATTTTATCTTTGTATGAATTTGTACATTTTAAAAATATAAGTATACTTATTCATGACAGTTGTATACTATACATTTCCTTACTCAGTTAAATTTTGCGCGCCCCAAAATTGGCCGAGTTTGCATGTACAAATATTGCATCCCCAATTTTTCTGGCCGAGTTTATCATACCAAAGGGTCATCTACCTGATATCTGGCCGAATTTGCAACCGCCCATTGGCTTCTAAGGCCTGCATTTTATACAAGGCATTTAATTACTTCTCTTTGGATAAATGTCAGGGCAATATGTTTCATTGTAAGCAGAAATATGCCAAAGCGGCTACTAAGGATGTTAAATAAAATTCATTCCACGCCATAATGGCGTGCAATCCAGATACTCTCAAAGAATTTGGATTTGGAAACAAAAATGTAGTAATTAATTAGACAAAATTGTCCCCTAAAATGGATAGAAAACACCAGCACGAATTACACGTCGTGGTAACATTACAAACTTTTACTAGTTTGATCCAAATTGTATGGAACCAGCTTTATGTACATTTCGATAAAGATGAGATAATAGTAATTAGTTAAAACAAATTCCAATTGAAAAACAGCAGGATTAATAAATTTGATTGAAGTATTTTGCTTAATTTAGTTCAGAAACTGGTAGCAGGAAATTGAGTAGTAATAAGTGGAAATACGAAGTAGTCTTTCCAATGTCATTTGACCATTATAGGATATGAAACACGTTTAAAATGCTTACACTTTAATTATTCTAACAAGGAGCAGATGAAACATTTTATTTAACTAAATTATTTTTAAAATTTAACTAAAATTATTATTTATCAAATTCAGTCCTGAACTGGGACGTATGGGGTGTTTTATGGAGGTAGCACCTGTCGCATTCAACGGCTTAGTCATAGAGTGGTCAGCGTTGACTATTCCTCACAAACCACCCAGTTCTCAACTATGCAGGCGAAACTAGGTGACAATGGCCAGATATGGCCAGACTTGACAGTGTGTGATCCAAAGTGGGCGGCAAGAAATAGTGTTTATTTTCAACGTTAGGAGCGGTTCGAAACCATAACTATGAACCACTGGTCAACATACAAATTCCACAAGAAAATCATGATTATTGCTGACCCGGTATCATCGCCGCTCCAATGAATCAGGGGTACTAAAAATCTCCCAGTCAGCTAAAATGAAGTGTAGCTCATCAGAAATGTACAAAATTGTTGCGTGGAACGTACACATGTACGTATATATGCACATACAGGTATATGTAAGTATGCACGTATATACTTATTATCGAACTTGGAAAAGTCTTCAGATGAAGAGGATGTAGACCAGTACACTTGTGTGAGTGAGATGCGATGGCCCTAACTAGGGAAGGATATAAATAGATGATTATGTCGCGTTTTGCGTAGGTAAATAAAGTCCATAACTGAAGCAATTAGAAACTACTACAATAAAACTCAACTTCACACATTTATACGTACCAACTTCAGGAGCTCCTAATAATAAGACCGAAACTTCCTATGCAGATCTAGGTTAGGTCCGGTAAATGAAAAATACTCACAGAAAAACCATCTCTATAGGCGGTGCTAATGCAAAAATGGCGAAGGTGTATAGGAGGACAATATAAGATTGATCAAGATTATACATTGTATTATAGGACATTATAGGAGAATATTACCTGGAAGGATACAATGATAGGCAACAGGTTTGCAATATTCTGCTTAGAAGAATTGGTAATCGCCAATGCATTCTACAAATTACCAAATCGACTTCTGCACATATAGAAATCGCCTCATAACTCACGTGATGAATTATTTAATTTCTCAATTAGAGACTCAATTAGTAATTATTTAAATACATTAGAATTATGTAAGATATGGGTAATGGAAAGTTGTGTGAGTGACACTTAATACCGTAAATAATTTTATATGGCTCTTTTATGCCAAATTTCATCTGCATTAATGTTTAAAAATATTGTTTTCAACTTTTTCCAAAATATAAAGAAAATTTTAGCGGAAGACCCTTTATTTCATTTTATCATGGAGCCAGCCATATAGCAGCTGGTCAAAGAAATGAACATGCGTTGAATTTGTTATAAATTTGATAAACGTGCAAAAGTGGTATATATCACGTTAGGTATATTTCTGGCAAGATGTATGGAAAACGCTAGAGACTTATGCATATTACAGAATTATGAGGTTGTTGCAAATTAGCATATATTATGTAATAAAGATTAGTAAATCAATAGTAAGTAATAACAAAATTTTATGGACAAACATTAAAAGTCGAATTGCTCTTTCTGTGACTCACAGCTATTAACTTAACGACAAACTTCATAAGCCTTTTCTGTGGACGAAACATTTTTATGGTCTCAGTTGATTTGCTCTACAATATGATTCTACAGTAAACACGGGAGTGAAATGTACAAAAGATCTTAAATGTATCATTGTACAAAATTGCATTTAATTGGAGTAGAATGAATATTGAAATGTATAGTTTACTTGAAAAGACGTCTGATGTTAAATTTACAAATAGGAGAGTTTCAAACTTAATATCTAATAATTTAGCGGGGATAGATTTCATACATCTACTATATATAACGGCGATGTATGTATAAAAGAGTTGGTTGAAAACCTTCGTCTTTGAGTTATAGTGCTATTCAGGGACAAAGTGTTAAAAGTAAGCAAATCAAATGTTGCAATTTTTATTCCTTGATGAAACTTCGTGGGTTATTCAATAATGGGATTTTAATCTGTTATTGTAAGGTTTTCAAAAAAGGGTAGGCTCCATTTAGATACACTGAAAGAGGTCATTTATATAAATTATAAATGACAAGCCGTACCCGGTATATGTTGCAATGCAACGTAAAGTTTAAAGAAGAAAGATAAATAGAAATTATACCTACATAGATTTTTGAAAAATATGGTCAATACTTAATACAAAATGTTTATCTACATTAAATTAAATGCAACACAGTTATACACACAATCAATTTATGGCTTTCTGTAGTACTATATTTTTTGTCCTTTTTACGGTGCGTAAATATATGAAAATGATGGTTTACCGACTCGCGAATATGCGACGTAAAGCCCATGCGCGAAACAGGGAAACTCCAAGTTGATTGCGTAAACTGTCCTTTTACTTCCATTTGTTTATTATCTTTTTAAATTTTTAATAAAGAATTAATCAAAAACTACCTTAAAAGTGGACATTAAATTTTCCTGTACAATATGCGTTGCACCAAACGACGTCATTTGAAAGCAACTATTATATTTTTGGATGTTGTCAAAGATACCTTTAGAGTCATTTCCCACTCCAGAAACTAATTAGCGTAATGGATCTGGTTTTGGGAACATTGTGGCAATTTTACTTTACCACCAGCACAACATAATCCAGTAGATCCACCGCTGTATTTTAACACTTTACAATATTGACAAAGAATTGTCATTTCTCCAATCGTTACGGATAGTTCGGCACAATAATCTTTTTCCTGGTCGTAGTGTTATGTTACTCGTTCTAGGTTTACAGGAACACTGCGTCTGCGGAAACGCTCTATTTCATTGTGTCGTGCTCGCTGCTGTTGTATTTGATGTGCCCGAAGTCGTTCCATTCTAAGCCTATCTACTTCATAATTAACACAAGGAGGATGTCAAAAGGAAAACTACTATGTCTTGCCAACACTTTATTTTAAAAACGCAACCGGTTTCGACCTACTGTGAGGTCATATTCAGGCGTACTAAAAAAACAAGAAACCACACTCAGCAACAACACAAACGTAACAGTACCACATATATCAATTACTTCATAATTATTCACTGTTGAACACAATTCTGTCATACCAATACTAATGTTATCATTATCTGTCTCTCGCTGGTGGTCATTGCAATTTGCACGTGAGTTGGCTTGTCGCACATTTGATTGACTTCGACGACTTAAATCAGGTCGTCTTGTTCTTGGCATTTTAAAATCAATAAAGTTCTCGCGCACTGGGAAACGATGGTAGCTTTTTATAATCGTCTTGATACTTATTTATTTGACAACCAACTGACCCTATACTTTCATTTGTTTGATTGGTTGCCTTGACGATTTGTACCAAAAATTACAAAACGTATATTTTTTAGTATTTCCGTTACTTATTATTTATGTTTCTATAACCGTTTAAACCTTCTCTGAACTTCCACAAATTATTCAAGATCAAAATTAGCAAAATCGGTCCAGCCGTTCTCGAGTTTTCGAGACAAACGAACAGCAATCCATTTATATACATATAGATTTAGGAGGTACTATGTAAAATCCTTTTATAAATGTGAGTAATATTTACTCCAGTAATAATAAACCGGTAAATAAAAGGAACTTCACTAAAATGGCGAATACATCTCCTCTAAGCATTTTCATCCTGATATCGACAGAACCTTGATAAGCTATTACGGGACCTATCTGGACTTTCTCCCACACCCACTAATAATCGAAATCTCCTTCCCTGTCATAGGCTAAGAGGATCGACACCACACACGCACATATCCACCCTTAACCCAAAAACCGATTCCATTCCGAACTTATGCCTTTCAGCGAGAGAGCGAGAGAGTGAGAGATCCCTTTCTCTCCATCCCTGACTCCGCAATCCCATTTTGAGACCTACTCAAACTGCCCCCCCCCTCCCCATTCGCGTCCCCCATAATTTCCCAGACATTCGTCATATCGAACCGTCGCCGTCGACGGGGATTAATTAAAATTAATTGAAATAAGTTTTAATGAACACGTCCCTACAGATGTCGGTGGATAAGGGGACGAGGGCGCGAACGGGTGAGAGCGGCGCGGCGCGGGTCGGAGAGTGACGCGATGACAACTGACAACCAATTATTCTGTCGATAACACTGGCGACTTCCGAAATCTCGACCCGAATTACAATCGATTGGTGTGTGATGGGCGAGTGTTTTCTATTTTCTTACATTTATCGCATTAGATACCGTGATCACTCATAAGTATCTAGGTACACTCATAAGCGCGATCATCTCTTTGATAAGTCTGCCAAAATGCGTCGAACAAGGACAATGCGAATGTGTAGCAATGTTCATCACTGTGAGGGTATACTAAACCGTCAGGGTTCAAATTGTTATTTAGCATTGAATAAATATATCTGATCCACTGGATGGATGATTGTTGTGGAATAACAATTCTGTTTGTGCTACAAAATATGAATATTTGTTTCTTAACAGGAGTGACTATATTAAGGGTACATTATGAAGATGTACTTTTGCTTCTGTTACATTAATATTAAAGTTGACATTAAATTAAATTTAGCTAAGAAATATAAAGACTCATCATTAACCCTCACCATTATCTTACATAGGAGCTGTATTGAATGATCTTTTTTTCTTGTTGTTTATCGGCAACCCAGTATTTATATGACATATTTACAGTATGTTACTAACGTCACAAACGTATTAAAAATTTCTTTTTGACGTGATAACGCCATATAAATCGATGAAAGGGCTACACACACCAGACAATATGTAACATTCCGCCTGACCCATGAGTGGAAGCGAGAGCGAGAACAAGTGACAGAGAACGACCTTCGTTTGGCTTGCGACGCATCCATCTCTCTTCCACTCTATCGGCCGATGCGTCCAAGTGAGAGAGAGACCCGCAGCACACAACTAATCATGAGTGCAAGCGAGAGTGAGAACAAGCGATAGAGGGGTACGTTAGCGTTTCGCTTCTGACGCATCTATCTCCCATCCATTCCATTGGCCGATGTGTTCTTTGATTATTAATTATTTAACTGCATTTTCCGAAAATAGGGGCAATGAATGCCGCATAAGGTGTGATATCGTAATAAATCTGATTAGTAGTGAGTAGTCATATTACTGACATATACGGTATTCACTTCCTGATTAATTAATAAAAAAACAATTTTTCCATTAATTAAAAAGTGATTATTGTTGTTAAACTATTGTAGATTACCTTACTATTTTCTTCAAAAACAGCTACAATTATCCTTATTCGTTAATAATGAATCGATGAATTATAAACCTTATGAACACCAATTTAATAGTTCTTGGTATCGTCTTAATATTAATGATTATGTCGCTCCATACACATCTGCTATATTAACACTTACATTCTTTATATACATTACTCAAATCTATTTTCGTATCATGTTATTTTTTTGAATTCCATATTTATTACTCAACACAAAAATAAATAAATTGTGTAACCAGTTTTAGGTGTAAGCGTATTATCGTTCAATCGTAATTGCGCCCTAGATATGGTACAATTTTTCTTGATACAAATGTTGTAACTTTCAAGACTTAATCTAGCATTTATTGAAAGCCAGTAATTGCACTCGCTAAAGCTTAAAAGTTATTACGAAACAAATAGCACTCCTCTTTTGAGCACTTATGACCAGTTTGCATTCTAGAAATGTAACAACTATAACATTTAAGTTCACACCATTTCTAACTTTCTTATTACATGGTCGGTTACAGTGTCAGAGTTTGGGTAATTCTATCTCGCTGGGCATTGCTTCCGCAAAACAATGGGTATTTTCAACGAAATACACAGATACAAAAGCACCCAATCGAGAGAAAATATTAGTTATGTCCAATAATGAAACAAAAATTGGTGAATATTTCTGTTGTCTATAACAACAGCGAAGTTAGCAATGGTGCAAATTTAATCTAAGACGTAATATGTAAAATATAGTCGTCGTTACTTTTTACCCAGTATAATACGAAATAATTTTTTGTGTAGCAAAAAAGTTAGCCCTATCAATGTGTTTCAATGCCTTATTGATTGGATAACCTTCAACCAACAATTAGGGGAAAAACTTCTTTTCAGAAAAATAACATTTTTTAGGCACCTTCCCCAAATTACGTACCTATTCTGATGTACGTCACTTTTGTATAAAATTCAAATTCCTAGTATTGAAAACGCTCAGCACTCTCACATATTACATATTTGGTGTTGCTATTTTACATATACTTGATTTCCGTGTCGAAACCACCCTGACACACGTGGCCCGATACGCAGTCAATTTGTCGGATCGCATCTCGTCACATTGATCACTATTTGCCCTAGCAACGCTTCTCGGAATAAAATCGTCCCTTGAAGGTAGCTGCGTTGTTTTCCTCTTCGCCCTTGAAAACGCCATCCCGTCCCGCCTTAATTCGCAGATTAAATAAACGTCGGAACCGAACACCGACAAAAAAATTAAGACATCAATTAAGTTTTAATTAAAGTCTGATTATTCCGGCACGGTTCTGCCTCCGAATTTTCGTTTTAAATTGGAATCTCGGTGAGCGCCGCTTTTTACCGCGTTTTATCGTCGATATGGGAGGTTCCCTGATTCGGAGGGATGAAGAAATTAATGAAAACGAAGGAGCGATGGACAGTCTAGTAATTACTAGAAAAATACTATTGAAAAAGATATGCAATAAGAAGATGTTAACTAGAGGAGGAGCGAGTCAAAGTTTGAAACCAAAACCATTTAAACTATGAGATTCTGTATACTTAGTTTTATATCAATAGACGACTTTAGGTGTAAGAATAATAGGTAGGTCCAGGTGTTGGCAAATAAACTAAGTATTGACAAGCTAGGTATTAAACAAGAATATCATTGGATGGATTGGTTGATAAAGAGGGATATGTAACTGATTCATAGATCATACTGAAAAACTATGTTGACTATGACGAAAATATCACGCAAGAGCTAACCACGTTTTTAAAATGGAATCTGTATTGACATATTGTGAGTCAGATAATAGTATATTATTAAACGAGTGTAATATACTATTTTATCTAATTTGCTAGTATATTATTGTACTAGTTTAATAAGACGGAGTATTGTCACACAGTGCTTTAATAGAACGAGTGTACACGTCTCATTAAACGAGTGTAATATACTATTTTATCTACTTTGCTTTAGTAATTCATTAAATTTTGGCTGTTCAAGTTTTCGTATTACTCTATGGAATTTTACGTGGGTTGGTTACCTGACGTCACTGACAATGACGTTCGTATTTGAATTTGAAAATCAAGTAGCCCTAGGACAACTTCAATAACTACTTACTTACGTGAGCGAAATGGAAGACAAAAATGTAGATTCATGAAATTTTAAAGGTTATGTCTATTGAAATAATAATAATTTAACCTTGACGTCTACACACGTCTCCGTGACAGGATGAGGTACCAACATAACAAAAGTAAAAAGTTACCAAAAGTAGTGTAATAATATGAATATTATTACACTACTTTCGGTGTAATAATGAGATAAATAGATAAATTCATATTATTCAGGGATTAAAACAGATCATAACCGACTCGTAGTGTATTCTCAAGATATTTTAAATATAGTGATTATGATGAAAATATCTCCCAAGGGCAACCTACGCTTCGGAATATGATTCATGCTGTGATATATTGATTATAACAACAACATCATCCAAGGCAATACCGAGTTGCAAAAATTGAATTCAATTTGAGTATGGTGACTACAAAAAATATATATAAAATTCCTGAACATGTTGCAAAAATTAAATTCTTACTGAGATATATACATCGAGGTATTGTCGCTTTGATAGTTTAGGGAAAGAAAGAGATATAGTTGGATTATATTTTATCTTCAGGATTGTGGTCACATTCATGACTATTAAGACACATCATCCACTTCATAAGTCAGCATTTACTCTAGGCTCATATTTTATTGCTAATTTATTGCTAATTTATTACGCAAATCACGATTTTATTGCTCCATCCCTTAGCGAGGAAAAGGGGCTAATCTGACATAAGACTTAAGCCACATCATCCACCCCTGTATCTCCCGAACCGTAAGAGATATATACATAAACCAAGCGGCATATTTTGTTGCTAATTTATTGCTGACGATCACGACTAGTATTGCAATCCCAGACCCACCATTTCAACCTTAAGCAATAAACTCACCCCCGAAATATCAGAAAAAATGTACCAAAAAATGTATGTCCGTCAAATGCAGCCTGGGATCTTTATTACTATTTAATTTCTCATCTTCCAAGGAGAGCGTGATGTTATTGCTCCACCCCTTAGAGAGAAAAAGGAGATAATCTGACTTAAGACACAACCCCAACACCTGTGTCTCCGGAACCGTAAGAGATATATACATAAACCAAGCGGCATATTTTATTGCTAGTTTATTGCTGACGATAGCGACTAGGAGCGCAATCCCAGAACCACCCCTAAAACCCTTAGCATTAACCTCACCATCGGAATATCAGAAAAATTGTAACAAAAAATGTATATCCTTAAAGACAGCCTGGACTCCTTATTACTATTTAATTTCTCAACTTTCATGCAAAGTATGATTTTATTGCTCCACCCCTTAGCGAGAAAAAGGGGATAAGCTGACTTAAGATATACCCTCCACACCTGTACCTTCGAAACTGCAAGAGATATATACATAAACGAAGCGGCATAATTGTTATGATATTTCGGGGATGAGTTTAATGCTAGGGGTTGAAGGGGTGGTTCTGGGATTGCGCTACTAGTCGCGATCGTCAGCAATAAATTGGCAATTTAAATATGCCGCTTGGTTTCTGTATATATCTCTTACGGTTCCGGAGATACAGGGGTGGAGGATGTGGATTAAGTCTTATGTCACATTAGCCCCCTATTCTCGTTAAGGGGTGGAGCAATAAAATCGTGGTTTGCGTAATAAATTAGCAATAAATCATCAATAAAATATTAGCCTATAGTAAATGCTGACTTATGAAGTGGATGATGTGGCTTAATAGGCATGTCACATTCAGGATAAGGTCACTATGATGAAATTGGTATTATTTAAGTACATATGTATGTATATAAAGCAATGTAATTTTTCATCAAGATGGAGCAAAATTAATTACAATTAAAGCAATTTGTGGACAAATAATTCGTAACACATTGTCTATGATGTTACAAATTTGGACGACACAGCATTAGAACTTGCTTCAGAGTAAAAAACTGACAGCTGGGAACGTTTATCAAAACAAAGAACTTTGAATGGACGAAAGTGTTACCACCTAATCATCAAGTAGAGTTTAATCGTTAGGACATCAAATTTTTGTCCGACATTCCTGGAAACGAAAATATAATTAAAAAGAAATTAACATACTTCCTATCAAGACATGACATCTTGTTGAATGATACACATAAATGTTTTGAAACTTACACCTACTTGAAACTTTCCAAAATTGTTTGATAATTACTTTTGTGTTCTGGAAAACTTATAAAAAGTTTAGTGCAGCTATTGTGTTGTACAGTCTATTGTGTATTTTGAAATTTCGAGTACAACTACTAATACTGCAATTACAACTATTATCCTTTAATGCCTGGAATTTGTAAAGTTCCACAACTGATTAGATACGGAACCGCATATGAAATGTGTTTTGCTCTGAACACAATGTTGGTATGTAAATGAAAACATTTCCATACCAACATTTTTTTCCTTTGTGATTGGCTCTCTTTCCCTCTCGCTCACCCTACAGCGGCCTCTACTAATTATTCCCCAAACGAAATACTTCATATGCAGACGCTAATGAAAGCCTGACTGACAGAGTCAGATTAGATTGAGCCAGTTAGGCAGAAGCGTCAAACCCCAACCAGTTCGTCGATATCGTGTAAATAAATGGGCCCCGATACAGCGAGAGTTTGAGAGAGAGAACCAGAGGGCCAATCAATTGATGTCTTTGAGAATATGCTGAAGTTTTAGCTTAATTATGGGCTCTAATCGAGGTCTGTTAATCCGCACAGGCCGCTAAATATTCACTGAGTAGGCTAAATGAAGGGGGTGTTTATGAAAAGATTATTGTAAGCAACGGCGAAACTGAGCACTTCGGCGTTGATGAAGTGGTATTTCTGATAAAATCGAAAGGTGTCTTGTTCATTTGTTAGAGGCGAAACTTAACATCGTGTACAAGTTAAACTTTGAATGAAGCCAAAAACGGGGGAAAATTGACGAACGTTGACGTTTTTGGCATTCTGCAGGGTGTTAGTGTGCATATTAGGTTTTAGTAATTTTTATAGACTGAGCAAAAGACTATAGTGACAACCTCCCCTAATATGGATCCAAAACTGTCATTTAGAATTTGCTTTACTGGAGGTGTATAGATTTGGTTAGGATAAAGAGTTTTAATTTGGATTTGTAGCTGACGTTAAGAGCTTAAAATAAAAAACTATCCAAAAACCAAATAGAGGCCTTGTGATCGTACCACTTACACTACTACCATCCTTTCAAACAAATATACAGCTAATCTATCCAATAATTGTACAATTTCTACGAAGGAGATTATTTAATATTAGCAGTAATATTAATATTACCCTTATTCCACTTCTGCTTTTATCGCATAACTATTTTCCAGTCTTCCCTTTGGAAAAGCACCCCGAGAGCATCCCAATTATTAATCCCGGACAAAAGGAAGACAGGTTGTCCGTTTTTGCGGACGAACTTCCAACCAACAAATATCAATGGTGCGCACATCTGCTTCTAATTACTTGCAATGTGCAAAGAGCTTGTGCAAGCCATTGTGAGAGGGCATACGACAGGACAAAAACAACGGGCCGTCTATTAGGGTGGTATGTGGGCGACTGTGGGGATGAAATTGTGAAATCATGAGAGCAGTATGCGGATGGCGTCTGTAAGTGTAGCGGTTTTTCACATTTTTAATGAGCGAGAGATGACAATGTGAAGAAAATTAGGTTATGAAATTGGTTTCTTCTCCATCTATTCTACTTACATTAAATAGCAATTTGACTATTTTGGGTGATAAAAAATTATATAAATATTAATAATTATAATTCCAATTTTGTCTTGTTGTTAGTCTCTTATTAGTTATACTTCCATAGGAAAAACATGTTACCGATTTAATTAATTAAGTTGTATTTTGACAAATGAGAACATATTTCATTGTTCATGTGTGAATAGTAATTCCTAAAACACATTTTGTATAAATACCAACGTAAACTTTATATGAAGCGCTTTTGAGACAAACAATTTTTGCTGTTGGGAAAAGTATAGTTTCTATCCGGAGAGCACAATATAAGCAATACTTAAATCCAAACTCTTGCCTAAAATAACTAAACAGCTGCTCTTAAACGATTTTCACCAAGTCATATATAAACACCCCAATCAAATAACTCTTCATAATCCAACAAAGTTTCTAGTCTGCATTTATAGAATTATCAAATTACTAAACTCTGTAGGGCCTTCTCGTCTTTTAGCCAAATTCAAACTTTTTAACTAAAAAATAAATTTCCATTTTGCAAATTAGATATTATTCTCAACTATTATTCTAAATAAGGATTATAAAGATCAATTCGGAACTAACTATAAATAATTCGCTAATAGCTTAATAATTTTTTCAATTAAGGGTTCCTTGTTTTCATTCATGAATTATTCTTATAAATAGAATAAATGGAAAGAATGTTCTTGAATCTCTCTAACTGTCTTCATCTACTGCTCTGTATCTCATTATTTTCCTATTCCCATTTATCATTGGCTCTGCTGGTCTTCATGGTTTCTTTCCATTCATTGGGTCCTTGTCTTCTATTCTCCTCCATACGTCGCACATATCCGTACCATATATGCTGCCTAGTTTCTATCCCTTCTGCTTTCTGACGTTTAATGTATTCTGTTGGTCCTTCGTCTGAATTTATTACTACGTATATGTTCTGTTCTTGATATGTGACAGGCTCTTCTCATGTATTCGATTTCAGCAGTGTCAACTTTGTTATTTATTCTTCAGTCATTTGCCAACACTCCGCTCCATATGTAAGGATAAACCCTACAATTGCTTTGTGGATTGTCGTTTTGGTTTTCAGTGAAGTTCTGTTGGACCAAAATATTGAATTCAGAATTTGTACACTTCTCCTACCTTGCTGTACTCTGTATTCGATATCGCGATCTGTTGTTCCTTTACTAGAGATGATATCTCCCAAATATTTGTAAATGTGGCACCTTTTTACTTTCTCATATGGGATACCCATAAAATAAGAGAAAGTATTGTAATCGCGAAGATTTTCGAATTTATATTTTTGTCTTATTTACAAATCTGGGTCTTCGTCTTCGGTTGAACGCATTGATCCCGTTTTGTCAAGATCATGCTTGCTCATCCCCCATTTTTTGCACTCATCTCTGAGTTTCCTGGAGCATATAATCTGCATCTTCTTCGCAGCTTGCAGTTATCACCTGATCATCCGCGAAGAACAGCGTTGTCAAATTATAGTCGTTAATCTTCAAGCCCATTCCCGCGCACTTCTATCTACATTTGTATAGTGCTTGTTAGGTATATAATTTAAGCAAAAGACAACATCCTTGTTTCGGACCCCTCGTTATTATGAATCTTTCCGAGAGAGTATTTCCTATTTTTACCGTGCTCCGAGAACTTATATAGATAATTAGCAGTGTCCTGACATATGTTTCACCAAGGTTCGTCTTCGTCAGAGCATTAAACGAGAGTGTCAAGAGAATTATATGGTGTGCCTTTTCCAGGTCTGTGAATACTAGATTCGTAGCGAGATTTCAAGCTGCTCGGTTTTCAATTACATGTTGAAGAATGACTGTGTTTTCCGTGTATCATTTTTCTGTCCTGATTTCACTCTGTTCTTCAATTTCGCTATAATCCTCTTCTATTTTTCTTTTCAATGTGCGACCATACAATCGTCCCAGTGCTTCACACCAATTCCTCTGTGATTTCAGTATTCTTTTCTGTCTACCTCTATGGGGCTAATGTGAAGCAAATTTCAGTTTTCTGGAAAATTTTAACCCTCCACCAGGCATTTATTGAAAATGTCTACTAGGGCTTCCAGAAGAGCGTCCAGTCCGTGTTTCACCAGCTCGATTGGAATGTCTCCAGTTCCCCAGGCTTTCCCATTCTTCATTTGTGATAAATCTCATTTCAATTGTTCTTTATTTATTCTCGTTCCTGTGTTTTCTGTCGTTGTGACGTTGTATAACCCCACCAAAATATCATTTCTACTTTCTGTTAAAAGTGATTTGTAGTATTCCTCACGTTTTTAATTTTGAATTAAATTTATATTTCCACCATCTATTCTTTCCTTTCCATGACTTCTTATAAATTGCCTGCGTCACTTTTGTTTCCCCTAACCATCGGTCAACCACCTCGCATGCATTTTTCTTCCTACATCCCATTTTTTCTCTTGGCCACTTCTTTAATCACCTCTCTATTAAACTTTCTATAAATTTTGCGGTCTTCTTATGGTTCCGTGCTGAGCAATGTTTGGTATAGGCGCTCTCCTGGTTCTGTACTAATTTGTCCAAAAACAAGTTGTTTAGGAAATATGTGTGTGTGTGTGTTTATTTAAGCTTCAACCCTTCAAATTCTGTATTTAGACTTTGTACCATACCACGACTCTCCAATATGCGTTCTATTAATATTAGCTGGAATAAAGAGGTAGTTTAACCTCGCCGTTTTTCGTTTTCTTCTGAAATTGTCTCGAAATCTTCTACAAGAATTTCTTTAAACTTTGAATTCTTTCTACAATACAATATTTATGAGAAGTTGTGAAAAGGTAGTCCAATGGCCGCATCACCATTTTTTTAAATTGTTATCTGTACCTACAAACGAAATAGTGTATTAAAATATGAGTGGATATTGAGCTCTTTCAAACACGCGCGAGTTTTCCAAATAGAGCAAGTGTTTGAAAGAGCAGTTATCCACAAATACTTCACGCGATTTTTTTTATTGGCACTATTTTTTATACCAAAACCAAATGCATACCCAATATCATTAATTTGAATGACACTCGTGACGCTTCGTGACGGCCCACCGCCCGTCGTGCCACCAATCGGCTCGTCCCGCTACGGCCAAAAACGCTCTGTTATTGGTTGATTTGGCCATTGTTGATACGTTTCCATGGCGACTTTAAAAAACGCGCGTGCGAAAAAGCCCGATTTACGCACGCCAAAGCATGTTTTAAATAGGCAAAATAGCGTACCAATAAAAAAAATATATTTGAATATTAGGATTTAATTAAGTAAAACATTTCCACATGTATACATTGGAAAATAAATAGGATTCAGTTATGCTTAATAACCTATTTGGACATGTTTTATGTTGTACAAATGATTCTTAAACTACCGTCTGTCCCTTAGTGGAAATTTAAGTGATGTTTAATAAAATTTGCAGGTTTATATGTGTAATATTTGTAAACCATAGTTGTGCATGATTCTGTTTCTATTGTTAATTTGGGTTCATTTTATAGACTAATTAGATATTCTCGTTTGATTCGTTGTGTCTGACACTTTAGTCCAAAGTACCCAAATGGACAGAACAAACTTTGTCGAAACCATTTTACCTTCTTATATTTTACTCAATAAGAATTTAATATCGCATAATTCTTACATTTTGAAATGAGTTTCATTTATCGTGAGACGGCTGTGTTAACTTCTATACAAAAAATTCTCAATTTGAAATTCCTAGTGTTTGTTATTAATTTATATATTTATTAATTCATATTTCTTTTTAAATTTTTATTTAAATGATCGGTATTCCCTATTATCTTCCCTATATACAATGTTTCAAGATTAAAATAAGAGATTTAAAAAACCAACAGGCAAACTAACGCTGAGGTGAGTTCTTAATGCGTTTTAGAATTATGCTAATGAGGGGTCCATCAACCACTGCTTCTGTATATCTCAGAGAAACATTGTAATAAAACGGTTTACAAAAATGCATTGATAATGAAATTAATAACATTTATATCGTGGAATAAATCATATGCCCAAGAATAACACTTACATGTTCACTCGATTGGTTCAGTTCGATGGACAATGATCCTAGAAAAGTGGTTTACTGAGAAATTAACCTCAATTTAATTTCACTTCAACTTAATTTAATTTATCCTTAGAAAGGCAAATGAAAAATTTTATATTTATTTCCACCTTAAATAAGTTTGGGACCTATCAAGTGTGGTATTATTGTAACGAGTTTAAAAATGAGATATTGGTGTGTACGATTTATTTGATGATAGACACATTATCTACTTTATTATTGATCGAAGTATACACTTTTTTTGAGAAATATAAATTCCATGGTCATTACCTTAATCTGGGAAATAATAAGTCACTCACCGAAGCGATAAATTTTGTTGTCACTGTGTATGCCATTTTTTCCTGTAAAGTTCAATAGAAGCGCACCGTTGCACCCATCAGTTTAAATATTTTAAGGAATAATAAGGTGTTAACAAGTTTTTACGTGTAAAACCACCAGAACATTGCCAAGGCCAAAAATACATTCAATTAATATAAACGACTTATCAAATTTATATAGGTGAAGCATAAGTATTGATGAATTCGCCATTAATAATAAGAAATTAGACAAATGCCGCCTTGTGGTAATAGCGTAGCATTTATTAATAGTTGCTGATAGTTATTGTGAAAAATTGAAATAAATAATTTTATCCAACAAGTGGAAGAAATCGTTTTTTTATGAGATAATAATTTATACGCTTCATGATCTAATCAAAGCTACTTTCGTCTCATTACCCTATAAATGTCAGTATGACATGAAAGTAACTTTTTTATATTTTGGTAAAAGTAGGTTGTTTGTTGAAATGTAAATACTTTAAATATGAACGTGACTTATAACCCATAACTCACTAGTGATTTATGATAAATCACCAGTGTGTTATTTGATAGTTTACTTGTTTAAAATGAGATTAATAATGACATTCAAAACTGTCATGCGTTGGATAAATAAATTTTCACGCTGCCGCTATCGTAAATAGCTCTTACATGCATAGAGACGTAGCATGAAAATGGCACAAATCATTCGTATATTATTTTTCCTTGACGACGGAATGTAAATACTGTCATTTGCATTCCTAGGAAAATCAAGAGAATAAACCATGTTGATTTATTTTCATGCTGATGATGTTAACATTCTTTTGTTTAAATTTGTCGCATTGGGTAAACCTAGTTACGCACATGTCAGTCTGACGTATGTCAGTCAACTTATGTCAGAATGACGCACGTCCAAACTAAAGCAAACATTTCATTTTTATGTGAAATTATGAGAAAATTTTCAACGGCAGCGTGAAAAATATAATAAGTAACACGGAATGTATCGACTGTTAACATCCTCGGCAAGTGACAAGCCTCGGCTTCGCCTCGGTTCGTACACACTTGCCTCGAATGTAAACACGTCTTTACATTCCTTGTGACTTAAATAACTATTATTTTATTTTGGTACTATAATCGCCTTTATAAGCACTCAAATGCGAG
Source organism: Cryptocephalus moraei (assembly GCA_946251905.1). Taxonomy (NCBI): domain Eukaryota; kingdom Metazoa; phylum Arthropoda; class Insecta; order Coleoptera; family Chrysomelidae; genus Cryptocephalus; species Cryptocephalus moraei. The sequence continues at coordinate 18,570,479 of OX276462.1, read as the reverse complement.
CGTAAATTGGCCATTGTAGCCTGGAAATGTCAATCGATTTTTATGGCCCGGAACTGTCAAACAAAATTGCTAAGCAACAATGACATTCGACTTGCACAAAATTGGTCATATTCCTCCATATATTAGTCGCTTGACTTATCTGGAATAAATTTTCCTTGCGCAGCTTCAAATTCATGTTCAATTCCCTCTGAATAAACGTTTTCGTCTTCTTCAAGATCCATTTTGCCGTCTTTTTGATTACAGGTGTTTACTAACAAACTTACTCTTAATATTCTATCGTGCCATAAATTCCTGATTATGCCCTTAATACATAAATAACTATTTTCCGTTCAGTTTGTTAAAGTTTACAAAGCGCTTGAAAGAAAATCTATTAGGATTTTGCAGTTGGCAATATAAGGTATAACAATAAATAACGTAGATATCGTAAATAATGTAGATTGTATTAAGCAGATATTTTCGGTGGAAACGTTTCACCGTGATAAATCGTTTCCTTGCTTATAACTTGTCACCAATATCCTATTAACAGTATTCGCTTAATTGCGTTTTCAATGAGTATTAAAAAACGAAATATATTTTTATATTCTTTTAGTGACGCAAACATAAAAAAAGTGTTCCTCTAAATCCTATAACGCTGTTGCGAAATCTCACGAAATTCCCCTTTCCTTTTCACATCCCGCACAGGCAAATAACATCGCAACTTTGATTTCGAGAAAACGATAGTCTCTCAAATACCATCAAACGCAAAAATTATATTAATAACGTATTCAGCAACAATTCATGAAATATATCAAAATTCAATACTGACCGAAAGGTCACCCCCGTAGAATGGATGGATAACGAAGGTCTCATTGCCCACGTGGATGACCCCGCTAACTCCATTACAAGTATGGAAGGCCGCTGTGGCACCAGGATAGTCCTGGACTGTCCCATGATAATAGCAGTGTTCGATGTCCTGAAAAATTTAAATCCCGTTAGTAAGGGTAGCTTTAACAGATAGTTCACTCCTGAAATGAAAGTTGTACTGGTGACGGTTTTTATGGGTAAACGATGGGAGATAAACCAAAAAAATGTAATTGTTCAGTCATAGCTCTCCTCCAATATAGGGTTTCTGTAATAGAATCCCAAAAGTAACATCTCAAAATGACGCAACAAGATGCAGAATGGTCGTTGTATTTGACAATTTTTTAACCGGCAATCGAAAAACCCGTTTCCCCAATTTACGTAATCGAAATTTCCTTCTCGTCCCGCGTTTTTGCCGGGACCCGAAAAATGTTTGCCCCTCCCGTTTTACATCCCGATCACGTCCGGACAATTACGTCATCACAAATTACTTCACCGCGCTCATTAGCATCTTCCTGTACTCGAAATAAAGACCGGACTAATTAAATAATTTAATTTTGTTAATTTCGTGATTTGTCGTGGATTACTTCAAGTTCGTAGGGGTCAACCTGCAATATCCTCACATATGTACCGAAATAGCTTGAAGGTTACGAGGGGGATTCATATAATGCAATATCGTCCTTTATTTTGTGAAAAATAAAAATGTGTCATGAAGGGTAGAGTTCTTGCGTAGATGCAGAGTGTTATATGAAAATAAAAGTGGTCATAAAATATATATAGGATGCTTGTAAAAAAAGATTTAACTGCTTCAGATTTATGCTTTCCTTACTTACAAAAAGATCTTTGAAGAAAGTTTTAATAACAACAATCTCCCCCTATAAAGATTAATACTCCTTTCGAAATAAAATTTTCAATTATGGCACAGCGTCGGTTATAAAAGTGATGAGATTTTTTGCCACGGATCGACAGGTCGCTCTTAGGGTATTTAAGGGTCATGCTAAAGGGACCCTCGATCGGATTTTTGTGTTACGCATTGAGTTCGAAATTCAAACGATATGAATTAATTTTCTGCGCAATAAGTGTCTGTCACGAATTCGAGAAATATGTATTTTTCAATTGACAAGTTTAATAACATGAATGAATGATCTGGAAAATGTCTACCACTTCAAGTATCGACAGATAAGTTTGATAAGGTGGAAAGGAGTTCCTAGATATTCGTTACAATAGAGGGTGGAGGTTGAATGCGTAGAAATATTTCTGTACGTTAACTAATTTGTTTAAAATGCTATTATTATTATTATATACAGGGTGTTATGGGTTTGACTGCCTTTATTTTAACAGGCGATAGTATTCACCAACATAAACAAAAAACCTTTTATAATAGGAGTCCTAAAACCAACCGTTTTCGAGTAAAAAATTAGCAAACTTCTAATTTTAAGGTGGAACAATTCAGTTTTATTAAAGAATTTCACATAATTTTTTACATGAAATGACCGTAAGATAGATTGTTTTAATGTATTTATGTTTAATTTTTAACATAACAGTTTTTTCTTTAAGGAATAAAAAATATTTCCAATTAATACAACTCGATAAAGTGGCTATGATGTGGTGTGGTAACACCGCGAATTTATCGCACGCGTCGCAAAACATTGACCCCGCATAGCTGTTTACATGTATTCGTATCTTTCCTTGTCGGTGTTGCCAAGTTGTAGTGAAATGCCTTGATAAAATAACTCGACTTTTCTCGAAAACGGTTGGTTTTAGGAACACCGTTATATGAGGTTTTTTGTGTGTTTTGATGAATAATATTAAATATTAAAATAAAGGCAGTCAAACTTCTAACACTCTGTGTTTTACCAATTCATGTAGTAATAATCCTATGTAATTTATCCTTCGTTCGTGCCAAAATTACCTGCAACACTTTACAGATTAAATTATATTTTAACGTTGCTGGTAATATTGGAATATACTGTCACGTTATTAATTAGGTAGAATATAATTCTACATAATTGGGAGTTAAAGGTTTGCAGAAGGTCTCAGGGGGTGTGTAAGTTACCGATGCCTTCATTTCGATAAATCCCTGAGAAATGCTTACTGGGTTAAAAGCTCTGCAAACAAATACTACTTTCACATTCAAGAAGACATGAGTCGCGGGACCCCAGGGCAATACATGGCGTACGCTGGATGTGCGTCTTGTAGCAAACGGAAGAGGGTGAAAGACGAGTTTCCAGCGCCTTAAAACCGGAACAAACCAGCTAAGGGAATAAACTAAGGGAAAATTCTGGTTCTCTTGGTTGGGGGTTAGTACGTGTGGCCAGCACCCATGTTCCCATAAAGAGGACCATATTGCTAAATCACCTAGTATTCAGCCTCAGTAAAAGCCGCATTCTATAAATGGAAAATGACAAAGCAAACGAAAACGGATCGTGAGTATGGCAACTTGGAATGTGCAATGACTTGGAAACAAGCATGATGACCTGTTAAAAGAGTTACATATACGAAATCTAGACGTCATAGTACCTACTACTGGAGACAAAAAAGAGGGACAGGGTAGTGTGAACATTGACATATTGATTGATATATTTATATATATACTGGAGTGAATAAAGAAGAAAGGGCAAAACTGGGCGTATCTATTCATAATAAAAGAAAATATATAAAACAAATATGATGAATTGGAAGCAGATCAATGATAGATTACTAACACTAGAACTAACGATAAAGGCATATAACGTAGCAATCAAAGGGGCTTCTAGTCCTACAGACGATTCACACGATAATATTTAGGATGCTTTTTTAACTACTTGACTCAACTACTAGATGAAATTTGTAATAGAAAAGAAATATTTATAATGGGAGATTTAAACGCTCGTATTGGAAATAGAATGAATAACACTACTAGTCCAGTAAATGAAGGAAAAAACTAAGTTAAATTCTGCAAAGGGATGAAACCGGGGGCAATTGTGGGTCTCAACTGTGTCTTTCGAAATACAGAAACTTGTCGATTCTCCGGGTACCGCGACATTGTGGAATAAAGGCCCTTAATTTCCAAAAATATGATTTACGTAGAAACTTCGTAAAGCATGAATAAAGAAGTAAAGAGAAAATATTAAAAACTTAATAATCCGGTTTTGTAAGCAATAAAATTTCGTAGAAATATCCATGGTTCATTTCATAACAATTATAATGCATGTCGTAAGTTATATGATAATATATTAGATCTAAAATGATTGTTGCAGTAAATGTCATCTAACACGGCGAGAATGGACGTTACGCTGGAGAATTAACTAAAACTGGGATTTTTCCGAAACAATGTTAAAAACTTAGCTAATAATTATTAATTGAGTAGCTCAATTATGAGCCTACAAACAGTCCTGAATGAAAATTTATAAACAAATGCGTGTATACAATGAAACGTTATAGATACAGACCTGGTGTAAATTTCATGCTAAACACCAAGTACTCCTCGCAAAAATCGTACAGAATGTCCATTGTTGTATCTTTAATAGTTTAAAAGTTACGAGTGATTATTGCTTAAAAAATCAAATAGCAGCGTCAGCTTTACTATCGTGTTATTCCTCAAACCAAATAGGGGATACAAAAAAATATTTTCGTTATTTTGTTGCATACGGTTATTTCTGTAATTTTTGGTAATAACAGAAAAAAAAATTGTGATGCTCAAAAATTTCTTATAACAAATTTTTAACTTAATACACAATGAAATTATCAATTCAATTTTTTTCTCCTGTTCTATCAAGAGCCATTTATAATGATTTTTAAACACAAAATTATTCCTTAACTAACAATGTAAATAATGAAAACATAAAAAAAACGATTATAAACTATAACAAAATTTTTTAAGATTTTTTTTTGTTTTAAAAACCATAATTAATCCTAAACAATAGAATGGTAAAAAAAAAATTTCCAAAAATATTAAACTAAGCGGTATGTTTATAAACAATTCTTAAACAAATAGCTGTAAAAAAATTCCTCTACAATGATTTAATCCTTAGTTTGAATATAAAAACAGCCATGCCATAATATATAAGAGAATAAAAATTTTTAACAATTTCGGGGTTTTGCGTTTTTTGACGTAGTCGCTTCCGAGGCGGCGACTTTTTTATCGGAAATTTCCTCCTCTTTAAGGATCTTTTTTGCGAATTCCTCTATCTCTTATGGTTTTTGAGTTGTCATCAAAAAATCGAAAGAGCGTTTTCATTTTTCGTTTTTTGTTAATAACAATTTGCAATTTTTCTTAGCAGAAAAAATCCTCAAAACCCATTTTTCAGATTTGCATTCCGCGTCGAACGAGCTATCGCTTATATTATTTCCGAGACTTCTAACTATTTTTCGCAGCAAACACACATCTTGACTAGACTACTAGGAAGGTAAATGACAGTATTTACATTCCGTCGACAAGGAAAAATAATACACGAATGTTATGTGCCATTTTCATGCGACGTATCTATGCATGTAAGAGCTATTTACAATAGCGGCATCGTGACAAATTTATTTAAATGCCGCTTTATGCCAGTGGTGACGGAAATTGTTAGTATGGGAATAGATTTAGAGATGACAAATTTTTTACACTGCTCTTCGCAGATGATCAGATTTTGGTGGCCAAAGATAGGTCTGAGATATACTACATGTTAAGGAATCGAAATGAAGAGTATTCCAATTGAGGGCCTCACTATTACCTTTTTAAAGACCGAATAATTGGTTGCGTGAGGTGAAGGGAAAGATCTAAACATTGATAATCATACTATTGCAAACCTAAGTCATTACAAATACTTAGGGGTAAAGATAGTACAGCTGAAAGTATGAGAAAATAAAAAGTAGAATAAGCAGCGGTAGAACTGTCACACGTCAAGTGAACAGCTTATTGCGGAACAAAAAAATTACGAAAAACACAAAGAGAAGTTTATATAAAGCTCCAGTTGAGATAATGGAGACAATGGAAGCTATAAGGTTACGGTGGTTCCATTCTTTGCACAGAATGCCAGATATTCGGTGGCCAAAAAAGGTATGGAATTGGATATGGATATGGGATATTGGAAAGGAAACCAGCACAACACAGGAAAAGGGGTCGCCTTTGGAAGACCTGGAAAGAAGAAGTGGCACGACTATCACCAAGCGATAAATAGAAGAGGGTGCCTAGACACACGAAAAGAAGTGGAGATAAGGATGCGATAGGCGGCCTTTGCTGTACAATTAAATCGTACTATATAAATAGTGCACAGGTTATTCACTGATAATCCTGACATAATTTTCTTCCCATGTTATACACCAGGCCGTTTTCGACTTGAAAAATCTTATCCCCGATTCTCTCTAATCTAATCATCTGTGTACATATTACCTATTCCGCCCTTAAATATAAAATGAGTTATCGGCGACGTTTTAAAAATCGTTTTCCGCCCTGTGGCGGAGGCGCCCCTGCCCGATCCGTTTAATTAAATCTCACATGACGAGGGGTTGGAAATCGGAGAATTTTCACCTTCGAGTAAACATTCCTCATAAAGAAAATCGAGGTCAGGTCCCGATTTTATAGCTCATAAAAAACACTTCCCAGATTTGAACGACGCCATTAAAATATTGCGGCGCTGGGAATAAAGCCGCGATATTATTCGGATGACATTTTGCTTTTAAACGAGATAAAATCGAGAAGGGAACGGTTCGCTGAAAATGCGCGCCGACGATGTCTAAGTACACTTTTAAAAACTCATAAGGTTTGATAACTAGAAGCGTATTGAGTTGACACGGCGGTGAAGAAGGATTAACAACATAAACTTCTATTTTATCGGATGTCACCGTTACTTAACTGTAGAACAACTGTGCTTTCTGTATCCAATAACATCTCTGTCCTTTAGTGCCCCATCTTATGTTCAGTGAACGGACGCAGCATTTTCTTTCTATACTAGTTAGAATTAATTCAGCTGGTGTCTCTTTCACTAAATAGTTATACTTGATCAATTTAACATTTATTGCTATAAGAAATTCTATTTAAATAATTAGACGAAGTAAAACAAAAGTTTACTGTAATTTCACTTTTGTATCAACCATAAATGGTTGACATGTTTCGCTATCACAGTGGCTTTTTCAAAACAGTATACAAAATTTGGAATAACAGAAATTTATACCTGTTAGAATGTTGCGTGAGTTCTGGTTTTTCCTAACTATAATAAATTTAACAATGGTGAGTTCATATTAAAGTGAAGTTACAGTAAACATTTGTTTTACTTCGTCTAATTAGTTATGGAACTTCACCAAGAAACGGTAAAAACAATCAATATTCTATTTAAATCTCAAATCAATCATTTTCATTTTGGAATTTTTAAAAATGTTACCTACAATGTTGCATGGTGCCCATCGTTATCAAAATTTAACTGGGTAACACGCGATTTGGTTGTTAACTGTTCGAATAACAGTTTGCTTCTCTTTTATATGACATTGTAGCTCCAATTAACCTACACAGTACTATTACTAAAGAGCACTTCGATTTAAATATAGCCCGTAAGTGAAAATTGATTAAATATAATTTAACTTACTGATGGCATTTGATTAATTAATTTAAATCATTTATCTTAACTTGAAAAATAATGGCTACATTTGCAAACTTCTAAAATTTTATGTTATATTATAAAGTATATTTAGTACTTAATCGAGAAATAAATGGTATATATTTTACGGATCCTATTAAACCTCCTTCCATTTAGTAGGGTATTATAGATTTACAGATATAGATACAAACCAACATGGTAGTTCTTCATTTCAACACAAATCCAACTTTACTTTGAGCCCTATTTTTATTAGCAATTAAATATACCACCGCATTCTTATTAAAGTTAAATTCATTCATTTGAAACTTGAATTCTTTGAAATCTTTGACTACAATATTTTATAATATCAGATGTTATTATTCTTTATTAACTTGGATAGGATATGTACTATCCCTATGTTAAGCAAAAAAAAATTTGTAAGCTGCTATTTGAAAATGTCTACCCAATTTGTTTTGGTAACTCTTGCATGCATTATATACTTGCTACAAATACCTACATATCATATACTCAAGTTAATTTACACAATGATAGATATTTAAGTGCTTCATAGTTTTAAATTGATTGAAATACCTTTTTAAAACAAAAAAATTATTAAGGCAGAACTGATTAATAAAAGAAAGACCTTACTAGTAGCTTAAAAGTACCTTACTGGTTCCGCTAAAAATTTGTGAGGGAGGTTCCATGTTCGTCTTGAAAATGGACACGTTGGTAAATAGGGTTATAGGGAAAGGGCATTTAAAATCTAATAACACCGAATAAGGGGTTTCCTATTTACAATTTCGTTTTCTTCCAAAAACGTCATTAAATATTTCATATCTTTATTATATTGTCATTTTATTTATTTTCGGGCATAACTGTCCCCAATTACATTTTTCTTCCAATTAAACTAATTCTTTACCCAGAACAACTTAAATTTTGAGCTGGTCAATTTTGGATTGTTTGCCATTCATTCTGTACTACTTTCTTATCAGTTGATTAGGTATTTGAAGTAGGTACTGCCTAGATGTCGCAAAGTTGAATTTAACTAACACTAACATTGTAAACGATGAAGAGGAAACTTTTAGAGTAATATTGATTTACAGCAGTAGGTGCCAGCTGACTACAATTTGCAATAAGTGAAGAGGAATTACTTAGGCAGTAAATCCGGATTGAAGAAAATAGTTTTAAAAAAGAGCTAGGTAAAAAATAGGGTAAAGAGCAAATAAATATAAAACAGGAAGTTCTTATATGAAGCTATTAAACACCGAACATTTACTAGAATACCAGTACTCTTGTGCCTCGAAGCCTTCTGACTATCAATTGGGATTCATGTGATTCTTTTCTTTTCTTTTTTCAGCCATCTTCTATCCATTGGATATAGGCCTCTCTCATGTTTGACCATACACTTCTATTTTCTGCTCTCGGGTACCAGTTCAGCCCAGCCAATTTTTTCAGATCATCGTGCCATCTCTGTTGTGGTCTGCCAATACTTCTTCGTTTTCCCCAAGGCCTCCATCTAGTGATGTTTCCACTCCAATTCTCTCTATGTCTTGCAACATGTCCTGCCCATTGCCACTTTAAGGAACTGATTCTCTGTATGATGTCGGTTACTTTTGTCATTTCCCATATCCACTGGTTTGTTTTGTGGTCTCTCAATGATATTCCCAGTATTCTTCTCTCCATGGCTCTCTGATGTATTCTTAGTTTGTTAATAATCCTTTTAGTCAGGACCCAGGTCTCGGATCCGTATGTAGTGACTGGGAGAATGCATTCGTTGTAGAATTTTGTTTTTAATGCCATGGGGATTTTCATGTTGAAAGCGTATTTTAATTTACCATAGGTAGCCCATCCCAATCTGACCCTCATATCGATCTCAATTTCTTGGTTTGTTTGCTTAGTGTCACTGATTGTCCAAGATATATGTATGATTGTGTTTTGTTTATAGTTTGTCCATGAAACGTAACGGTTTGGTCTGTATCAGGAACGTTTGTCATGAATTGTGTTTTTGCATTATTCATATGTAGTCCAATTTTGGCAGCTTCTACATGTAGTTCTTCCAATATCTTGGTTAGTTCTTGCTTATCTCTTCCAAACAGGACGACATCATCAGCAACCCTTAAATTACTTAGGTATTCACCATGGATGTTTATTCCCTTTTCCCTCCAACTGACTTTCTTGAAGATATCTTCTAAAACCAGAGTAAACAATTTTGGTGAAATTACATCTCCGTGTCTGACGCCTCTTTTGGATTCTATTTTATTTGTCTGTGCGTGAATCTTGATAGTCATTGTAGAAGTTTTGTATATATTTTCTATTAGATTGATGTATCTTTGATCCACTCTGGCATTTATCATAGAGTTTAATATTGCCCAGGTTTCTATAGTGTCGAAGGCCTTTCTGAAGTCTACGAAGGCCATCCATATAGGTATATTATATTCTGATGCCTTCTCTATAAGTTGTTTTACTGTATGGTAGTGCTGTAGTGACTTCTAAATCCAGCCTGTTCTCGTGGTTGGTATATTTCAAGTTTTCGCTCTAACCTGTTTGTAATTATCCTGACAAACAATTTGTACACCTGAGACAGCAGGCTGATTGGTCTATAGTTTTCGAGGCCCGAAGGATCTCCTTTCTTAGAGATAAGAACAACCACTGCATTCCCCCAGTCATGAGGAATGCATTCTTGCGTCAAGCAGATATTAAATAGTTTTACTAGTCCTTCTTTAGTTTTTCTATCGCTTTCCTTCAGCATTTCTGGTAATATGCTATCTTCTCCTGCCCCCGTCCATTTTTCATTTGCAATACAGCCTTTTCCAGTTCTTCAATGTCTATTTCTGGCTTCGTTTATAGTTTCATTTGGTTGTCCTGGGTTTATAGAGAATTTTTCGTAATGTTGTCTTTTATATCCTTCATTTTCTTCCTTTAGTGATTCTTTGTTTTAGGTGTTCTTTGTTTCATTTTTCTAGCTCTTTCCATTTTGACATTTATGAACACCTTGCATCTGATCATTCTATGGTCGCTTCTAGTAGTAAATTGATTTATCACGTCTACGTCCTGGATTATATGTTTATGTTTTGAGATAATAAAATCAATTTCGTTCTTGGTTTTTCCATCTGGACTTCTCCAAGTCCATTTTCGCTTTTCGTTCTTTTGAAAGATGGCGTTCATCAGGTAGAGCTTTTCCCTTTCTAGGAAATTGGCCAACAGTGTACCTCTATCGTTTCTGGCTCCTAAACCAAAACGCCCTATATATCTTTGTGTGGGATCTGTAGTTTTTCCAATTTTGGCGTTGAAGTCACCTCCTATAATAACATGTGTTGTTTTGCTTTCATTAAGTGCTCTTGCTATATCCTCGTATACCAGTTCCACTTCGTCGCCTTCATGTAAGCATGTTGGGGCATAGACTTGAATGTATTTCATGGTTGTTGTTTTATTTATGTTAAGTGTGACATAGCTAACTCGGTCTGACAGAGCTTTCAGTATCTTTATGTTTGGGGTTAAATCATGTTACTAATACTCAAGAAATGAGGAAGTTCACAAAGGTTATTGAAGTTAAACAAGGATGACTGTAATTACATGAATTAGTCGAAACAAATGTACTGTTAAATGTGAAGAGGAGCTACTGCAAGAACTTGAAACAGGAAATGGAGTAAAATCTGGAAATATGCTATTGGCATTGCAATTAGCACTGATTGATAATTAAAGAAATTATGACAACAATCACAGAAAATAATAAAATTTGTTAGTATTGATGTATTGATCAAGAATAATACTAAGCTAATGACAAAATAATAAGAAAATGTTCTAACCGAAAGAGTGTGTATTTTAACTGTACAGATTTTATCTACATCCAACAAGATTCAATAATTACAACACAATGTAAATTGTCTGGAAAAAGGAAACAAAGAAGTGGGAGTTATAACAAAAACTGAAAAGATATATGTAAACCAATAAGTAATACTAGGAGAAATGTGAACGAATAACTGAGGGGTGTCAACTGCTTGACAGGTACAATTACATACACTAGTTAGTATAATAATACAAACTGATGGAGTTTTCACAGGTGTGAATAAAGCAGGACACTTAGTGCATTTCCTGCTCTAAGGTTGAGAAATATTAGTGACCAAGGAAGACGAGTAATGAAGATCTATGGCGATTTAATGAGAAAAACCAAACTAGCAACCAGATAATAAGAAAGGCAATGGTTTGAACAGGCATTAATACAGGATAAAGAAGAATTAGCAAAGGGAGTGCAGAAGAGAATCTGCAATAGTATTCGGAAGAAGCAAGGAAAATATGACGAAGTAGAGTAGGATTCACACTTGAATATCGTTTTTAGGAATGGGGGGCTCAGCCAGAAACAGGGAAGAATGCCACAAAGAAATAATGGTGCGGTCTACTACCAATCCTAGATGTCATTTATATGAATGTATCAATGTTAACTAGTATCAATACGCTTGCACTTTATAAGGAATAGCTATTCACATTAACAAAAATATTTCATTCTCCGCAACTCTTATTCCTGAAATAAGAAAATAACTAATTTACTCAGAAAACGGACAGATCGTTTGAATTGTGTTTATTAACAGAAATGATGAACCTTCCCAAACTGTTTGTGTATATCGCGAAATATTTGAACTACATGTGCGACAAAATCAGCTTTTAGGTGAGTTGCACCCACCGAAGGCATAAAACCATTTGACAATACATTCGGAGTTTTTCCACTCTTTCTTGGGTGACAGCTCGGAGTTGTTGAAAGTGATTAATTGATTCGAGGAGCTTCTCAGCATACCCTCTTAACTCCGTGCATGTAATATACCGACGGTTTCGGTTAGCTTCCATCCGAATTTAGAGTCTTTTAGTCTTATTTTAAAAGTTACTCTGAAGATCTTACTAGTTGTCAATACGAATTTTAGCGAAATATACAGATAAGTAACAACTTTTTCAAATTTTCGCTATTTCTTCAAATGTTGTCCAGAAAATTATATTTGAAATATCAGAATTGGATACCACAGATATCCTTGCTCTTTCCTCCAAGCATATAATTTGGATGCATTGTAACGATATCTTATGAATACAATTTGTGTGTATTTAAGTTAAAGAAGGGTATTAAAAGCTCTACATCAAAATTTTCTAAGGGCTCGGGCGAACAGTGTTTAAGAGTTCCTAACTGTATTTCCTGTTTTAACCTAATTAACTAAAAATCAAAAACGATCCACTTTAGAGGACCGATTGCGGCAACGGAACAGGTTAAGTTACAAGACATCCATTAATTCCTTCACAGGAGACGCGGTGTAACTGTGTCACGTGAAAGATTAATATTAACGTGATTTTCGCTCCCGAAGGGGTATCAGATTTGCGGTCGTTGTCTTATGTAATTACCGGTTACGGATCTCACTCCTTCGGGCGTTAGTCTATCGAGTTACAAAAGGGACGTTTCAGGAGCACGTATCGAATTATGCATATCGCGATCGTAAAGAATCGAATTACTGGTAACTTGACTGGTGATAAAGTAGAGGTAGGGAAGTTTAGGCTTTACTTATGTAAACTTATCATATTTGTATCAAATACCGAGTTTGTGCTACCAGCCCTTTAAAGCGTTGTGGAATGAAACAGTGGAATATTTAATACTAATTCTGGTAATTACAGTCTACTCCCTTTACAAAATTATGTAATAATCCAACATTATGGACAAGTGATAACAATTTGTGCTTACAGTTTTCTCCTTACGTTACGATTACAACAACGATTATTTGCTCTGTCCACTGCCTCCTAGTTGCTGAGCAGTATGGCTGCTGTCACATTGGAAACTACTGAGCGAACTAATTCATGTGATGATACATCAAATCTCTTTGAAAAAATTCAACATCGTTTTACACTTTCTCCGAGCCGAGCTACATTTTTACATTGCTTGATAACCTACAGTAGTACATATTTAGTATTACGAAAAATTTCTTTTCTAGTTTAAAATTTCGTAAACAAAAGGTGTGTAATATTTTGTAGGAGTTGCTGATTTGTGACTCGGTGCATACAAGTGCTTTTCATTAGGCGGAAGCACACCTACAACTGAAAGGTATCTTGATGTTTCCTTATATAGTGTCCCAGCAACCATCTAAGCTGTAGAGCAATCTCATCGCATTATTCTCGATACGAAAGAAAACCAAAAATCCTTATCTATTAGTACAGTTTCCATTTCAGTAAATTCCCTTTCCTGCGTGATCAATTTTGCCTTAAGTTTCATTTTTATGAACAATGCTATCATGCCGTGTGGTATGAATCTAAATCTAACAACAGCAAAAATGTTATCAAGAATCTTCTGGCAATTGTTAAATTGTATCGTTTGCTAGTTCTGCATTTTTTTGCGACATTAAGTTCATACGAGTTGATATAAACCTATTTCCACGACTTCACATTGCTTTACTTTTCGTAGTTTAAAGCAATAATTAGCAATCTTCTGCACGGTTAACCCGAGGTCTCAAAGGTTACCTTCCGCCTGGCAAAATAACAACTTCCTTGGCATCTTCAGTCTTTTAACGATTTCCTTAAAAATTTATAGGATATAAAGCGCCTCTCTCGCCCTTCTGTCAGAAGCATATGGCAATATACTTTAACTTCGCTCCATGAAGCTCAAAGTAAATAAATTCAATATCGCTACATTAAAAAACACGTTCCGCTAGAAATAAAATACTGACTCGATATTTCGTTCTCGATATACACGTGCAAGATGTGTGTATGCGTAAGTATGTACTTTCGGGAAATGAAGGATGAAGGAAGAATTAGACATGGGGATTAAAGGGGAATTGAAGTGGGTTATTAAATTTGATATTAAATGTCTACTTACTTGTTTGGACATCTGTTCAGCACCATTTGCAAGGTAGTGTTTTTGAACAATGTTGGGCGCTATGAGTTGCCTGAAACAAGAGAAATAAACAATTAAACTGAGCATATGTATTACGAAACGTATATTTTCCATTCCGATTGGATTTCACTAATTTCAAATTCGTCACTGACAATTTAAAAAAGACCTGTCTTCAAATACGAGTACCCTACAATCACCGCGACCTGTTATTGAAGTTTCAAATGTCCAATATTGTGCAATATCCCCTGTTGGAGGTGTGTATCAAATGCTTTTTTGTACAAAACGTATCGGATGAATGCAAAAAAGGGCAACGCAACGAAAATAGCTGAGCGGAGCAAAACAACGTCCAAGTGGGGAGAAATGTGATTCTCATGTTACCGGAATCTCGTTAGAGTAAACGAAATTCGAAGCATTTTTCTGGAAATATTGTGGTTTCGTTTGTGTGTCACCACCGGTGTCTGGAAAATGCATAAAAAATTTACCGCGTTACATTTCTGAATACAGCGTTTTAACTATTTGGGGAAACGAACAATTTTAGAAATTCACAGCATGCGCAAAGTTCATTAAATTACTAAAACAATTAGTGAGAGTTGAATGGATATATATTTCAATACAAAATTTTGTTATTTGATTTCATGTGTCGATTAAAGCATATTAATATATTATTTGCCACCAAAGTTATTTTTTAGTGGATATTGAGGGAAGTGGATTAAAATATCAGTTAATTAATTAAAGGGATAAAATTGAATTTTGGCTGTAACAGTGAATTAGCATATATTTTTGATAATTAAAAATAAATGCAACGCACCGTAAATTTACTAATTAATTCTGGAAATTTATTTCAATCTCAGGAAATGCTATAGTATACTAAACTATATATATATATATATATATATATATATATATATACAGTGCGATCGAATAAAAAAATAGTCAAAGCAGGCCATGAGCTAAAATACGCATGTCTTTTCCTAAAATTCTTCTTCTTCAGGTTAATAATCACAAATGTCAAATTGACGTACATTGACACGAGACGATGTTGTCGAAGCAAATCAAAAGTTTTCTTTTAGAATCCTATTTTAGAAATGGGGTGAAGCTGGAAAACGGTGAATGGCAATATTCGTATGTTGCCTGTTATGAAGAGTTCTAGGAACATTTTCCCGCCCAACATGCCAATCACTTGTATGACGTTGTCAAAAATTAACTTTAAGTTTGACTTTGTCAGTGTCAGTCAGTATTTTCCGTTGTCTGTATTTTGAAATTTACGAACTAAGTAAAGATATGCGGCTTTTTTTTCATGACCTGCTTTGACTATTTTTTTATTCGATCGCGCTGTATATATATATATATATATATATATATATATATATATATATACTATATTTTACCTACAACAAAAATAATTTTAATATGAACATATATTTATAAATTAATTGTACATGCAGACAAATAGGCACCTATCTCATTATTGAAATATGGCAACCATGGAAGTGCCGATCAGTGCA
This sequence comes from Cryptocephalus moraei, assembly GCA_946251905.1. Classification (NCBI taxonomy): domain Eukaryota; kingdom Metazoa; phylum Arthropoda; class Insecta; order Coleoptera; family Chrysomelidae; genus Cryptocephalus; species Cryptocephalus moraei. The sequence goes on along the minus strand of OX276462.1, from coordinate 18,554,742 downwards.
TATCACTGTCACCCTAGTAACACAAGACGTGCAATGGATATACAGATTTAGTAAAATTTAAGTCCAGCTCCAGTTTTAGTCCATGACGGAAATACATTGTGCGTCCAGCGTATTATACGTCCGGTTTAAGTCGAGTACATAGTACGTCCACATCTCTATCGTGTGTAAAAATGAGAGAGAGAAACCAAAATTTTTGATACCTCCGACAAAGATGGAGTTTGCTGGAGGTACCACTGACTGCCACTAGACTGCATTTTGCTAATACAGTGAGGGAGAGCGCCGGTTGTGATAACGTCGAAGGCAAATAAAGAAGTTAGGAAATAAATATGATTTTAACCAACCATTTACAATTACTTACTTCATCTATATTGTTCTGAAAAACTACACATTCAGCATAATTATGAATCTAACAATCCCAATATAAGTTTTGATCAGCTATGATTATACAACGCGTTTCAAAATGATTGTCATCTAAGTTGGCGTTGGAATTTCTGTGCATGTAATTTTTGATGTGCCGCGCTCTATTGATTTGAACCTATCTAATTCTGACAACAAGTGTCACTTCGAACATTTCTTGTGAAACTGGCAATCAGTACTGCTGGTAATTAACGGCCCTATTCAGGGCCAAAACAAATAATACAGATAGACAAATACTTAGAATTCGTTTTATTTTGACAGAGAAAACCCAGAAGTTAAAAGAGGTTAAGTAGGTTATTTTGAGGTTATGTATAGCTAGTAGAAACTCCTATTTTGGCAAGGCGGCTTTTTTAATTTACATGGGAATTCCACAGTCGACTATATGACAATCATTTTGAAACACGTTGTATTTGTAACGACCCTAAAGAGACTAACCAAAATTTAGCTTACGTGTCAACCGTTAAATTACCGACGAAAATTTCAGTGAGCTTAAAATACATTTAACAAAGATTTCGAACTTTCTTTCGGTGTAAAATATGGCTTTCAGTTAAATATGGTGTTACCATACTTTTACAATTTTTATATGTGAACCTTTTACAACTTGCTTACATGTTGGCAGTGTGTTGGAATAATATATGCGAATTTAGGAAAAGAATTTCTAATCCATATTAACTTCGTACCGATCCTAGGTTTTTTATGACAAAGAGAGGCAGGGAACAAAGAATGGAGGAATAGGTTTTTCGAAATATTTGCAGTTTGTAAGAGGTATGACACATTTCCTATATAAGATGCTCTTGTAACAAACAGCGGCTCCTTATGTTCATTTTATTGAAACACTTAAAATATATCTCTTAAAATTATTTATGTTCACAAATTTATAACTCTGATTAATGTTTTAATTTAAAACTATAATAAAGATTTTGGAAATTCTGGCCGTCACCATAAACTAAAATAATGTTAATTTACTTTCCAGAGTGGACGAAGCCACAGATATTATTCAATACGGTCTCCGAAAAAGATGCAAAAAGGAAGTGACCAAGTGGCTGAAAAGAACCTCAGAAAGAAAACAATAAATTAACTAAATTTTTTGTTGTTTAGTGAATTGATTAATTATTAAAATAGTTAATGGATTACTGAATAATTGTTTTATTTTTCAAATATTTTTTGTATTTGTCATAATTATTCTTGAAATTAAAATAAATAATAAGTAAATTATGTTATAATATTAAAGTAAAGCTTTTCGGAGCAAGCAAGTGCTAAATTTGCCAAAGAAGACGTTCTTAATTGCCCCAATAGACAATATCGTAGACAGATAGAACATGATGATGTTTAATGTGTCATTTTTTATAGAATGATAGACTTTACGAAAATTTTGATGACATGAACACCAGGTTATAATTTAAAAAAAACATCGGCTATGGTGTTACAGATATATGTGTAGTGTTAAACACTAATTAATAACATTGTCAATATTACCTCAATCGTCATTTTTTGAAACATTTACGCACTCCACTGAAGATATTGTCATTGTTATATTTCATGTCATTTCATTAATGCAACGTTAATCCTCACATGTTACTAGCCAGTTAAGCATTAAACAATGCGCCATATAAACTTTGATGTTTATGCATAATGCATAATACATAATTCATAATTAACGACCGGTTGACGCTTACATTTACAGGTGGAAAGCTGAAGTGAAACTATTATATTCACAGCAAGCTATGTTAACTACTATCGTCGTTGAACAAAAACACATAAATTTACACAACTTACCCATTTACCACCTACACAAAAACTATATTTAGATGCATTAAGATATACAAAACCTACAGAATCCTTAATCAGTACACCTTCCCATTTTTCTCTTTTTTTTAGGAGAATTGAATCGAAGAATATAATGCTGAAGAGGATTTTTGAACGTCATCTTTCGTAAGTGGTTATTGAGCTAAAATAGTATGTAAATTAGTGAAGCATGAATTGTTGGCTTATGTATACAATAAAATGTTATAGAGACCTAAGAAATGGGAATCCCCTACTTAAAAATCTGCATTATGAAGAGCAGGCAACAACAAACCATATTTATAATTTCAATATTTGTTGATTTTTCCAACTTGGCTGGTATTAAAATTTAAAATTTAATTGATTATTTCGAACATTAAAAATGGCGACGTGTAACATCGTAAGACTTTCTCATATATCCAGACCAAATATTTATGGCAACATTATTAAAGTGCCTTTTAGGGAGGCTCTAGAAAAAAAATGTTTGAACTAGAAGTTGTAGCTATTAAACTACGAAGGTTGTCTGCTTTCCCAAAGTGGCTCAACTTTGTAGCTATTAGCCAGATCACTTCACATCTGATATTTGTAAAGAATCGGCAAAGACATTTTGGAGAATATTGTCAAGAAATGATCAATCAGCTTAACTATCAATCAACTAATTAATCCAAATTACGTTGATAATTTAACTTTTTATTCTTACATCAAGTCAACTCGCGTGTTTTCTTTTTTTCTTTTTTTTATTCTGCAAAGCGAGTAATTTAGCTACCGTGCAGTAACTTATAGATTCAGCAATTCCCGGATAATACTCTTCACTAATTCGACCCGCGATTTCCACGAGCTGTCGCGCGCGGATGCAACGTCTCGAATTCGATGTCGAGCATCCGCCAAAGAGTCCGGGAATCGATAAACTTTCCACGTTAGGTTAATAACGACAAAAAGCTGATTGGTCATCAGAAAAAAATTATAAATTGGCTGGAGACCGACAAAACCAGGTTCATTGGGTTCAGTTCAGTTCAGTTCATTAGTTTTGCAAATCGCGCCCTTGGTCGGTCTCCGAGACCCGTCCCCTGAGCCACGCCCAAGATGAACCTCTTAGAGTAAGTCGTTATTTTCATATACTGGTTTTATTTAGGTCCCATTTTTTGTATTATTATTATTAGTCCCTACTCCCTTCTCATCATTAGTTTTTTTGTGTTTTTTAAGTTTTGCTACGTTGTCCCATGTTTTGATTACATTTTGATTCCTTTTTTTGTTTTGTGTGTCGTTTTCAACTGGTGTCTTGTTGGCCGCTGGTCGCGCTTTCAATGTACTCATTTTTGTTTCAATTGTTTCATTCAATTTTGTTCAATATACCCTTTTTACTTAGGCCTACATTCTTTCACGTTACTCTACCCCCAGCTACCCCTCAGTGTTCGACCTTGCGCTTAACGCTGGTCACGACAATATTGAGAAAAACTGAACAATAATAATTGACGAAAAAAGTACACATACAAAGTTTTTGAAAAAACGCAGGACTAGTGTTTGACTTAATCCGAAAAAAATTTAAAAACGACAAGAGTAAAGTTCCCTTTGCCCTTTACTGATTCTGATGAAATTTATGTGGTCGCGAGTTTTCGCGAGACGCAGTCCAAATAGAAAATTTCAATTTTTCACTATTTTTAGTTTCCGAGAAAACGTGGACCAGATACAAATAATAATAATAATAATAATAAATAGCTTTATTTCCGAGCGAATGTTAGAAACATCATGGAAAAGGTCAATACAAAAAAAAAGAAGAAAAACAGAGGATATTAAAAATTAACAAATACATACAATTACATACATTACAAAACAATACATACGAAATACTAGTAATACATACCAAAACAGTGAAAAAAGATTAGTCACATAGACTGCGTAAGAAACTCCTCTATGCTGTAGTAACATTTTTCAATTAAGAACGATTTCAACTTCCTTTTAAAAATATAATGGTTTTTAGAACTTTTTATATGGTCACTCAGACTATTATAAATCAATATACCCGAAAAAACATGTGACTGAAGACCAATTCTATATTTAAAATTAGGAAACCTACACTTGGTATTATTACGCGTGAAATAGTGATGAATATCGTTATTTTTCAAAGTTACATCTTGATTTTTAAAGGCCATAGTAGCTAGTTCGAGTATCGCAATGCAAGGTAAAGTAAGAATTTGTAATCTCCGGAATTCGTCCTTACAGGAGGTACTCTGTGATAATCCAGCTATACAGCGAACTATTCTCTTCTGACATATAAATACTGTCTTGGCAGCTGGAGAGGCTCCCCAGAAACAAACCCCGTACCTCAGCCTTGACGATACTTGCGCATGGTAGACTGACAGCAGTAGTTCAAAGGAGATAGCTTCTTTCAAATTCCTTAATAAAAAACAAGTAGAGTTTAATTTACTATTGAGTGTTTCACAGTGAGTCTTCCAGTTAAGATTTTCATTTATAATTAAGCCAAGAAATTTATTACAACTAACTTTATTTAGCAATTGCTGATCAATTGTTACATCAACATTTGTAATACGATTGTCATTGTAGTTATGAAATATTGCATAGTTAGTTTTGGTAGCATTGACATGGAGGGAGATTTTATTGAACCAATTATACAGTTGTAAAAGATCATTCTGCAACAGACTTTGAACAGTAATTTTGTTATTACCAGCAACTGTAACGGTGGCATCATCAGCGTAAAGACACATATCACAAGTGAGATTTTCATTGATGTAATTTATGTATAGAATAAATAAAAGTGGCCCTAAAATGGAACCCTGTGGAACACCAATTTCATTAATCAATGAATTCGAATAAGCGTAACTACCATTATTATCCTTAATCGCTACAAGCTGCTTTCTACAATTCAAGAAGCAGAACAGCCAGTTAAGTGCATTACCACGTATGCCATACTTCTCCAATTTAACTATAAGTGTTTGATGATTTACGCAGTCAAAATCCTTGCTTAAATCACAGAAAACACACACAGCGCAATTTCCTGATTCAATGTGTTTAATTATTTCCTTCAGAAAAGTATCAAGAGCATCATTTGTGCCGAGTTTTGGACGAAAACCAAACTGATTCGCAGCCAAGACATTTTGAAAATTCAGAAAATGCAATAGTCTCTCAAGAAAGCAGTACTCAAATATTTTAGAAAAAACGAAGGATAACGTAATTGGACGATAGTTGTTCATGACTTCTTTATCACCGTTTTTATATATAGGTACTACTTTGCCTACTTTTAGTTGTTCCGGGAATATTCCCTCAATAAACGACAAGTTAATAAGGTGAACAAGAGGTTCCGCTATTGCACTTAGGGATTTTTTAATTAAAAAACTTCGTATATCGTCAACACCACTGGACTTCTTTGATTTCAATTTTGCTCTAATATATGTAACAAATTCTTCTTTCACAAATGGAGACAAGAATAGGGTACTCTTAATCCTTCGAATATTGTCATTATAAATAGCATGTGGTATTTGGTCTATTATTTCTCTAGGCTTTTTAATAAAATGAACATTAAAATTATTTGCTAATAAGCTTGCATTTGCTATGAGCTTGTCGCCTTTTTTTATTCTAATTTGATGTTTTTTCTTAGAATTTTTGTTGCTCAGTGTATTAACAATATTCCAAGCGCTTTTCACAGGATTATTCGCAGATCTTATCTTGTTATCATAGTATGACTTTTTCGTTTTTTCCAGTAATATGGCATGCTTACGTTTACACTCCCTGTAAATGGGATTTAACTAGGGAAGAGTTTTCATAAAAACATATAGATCCATTAATCTCTCGCTGGATCTTTTAACATTATCATCCACCCAGGACTTATTTTGTCTTAAGTAAAATTTTTTTATTGGAAAATGCACATTGAAATAATAACAAAAGAGTTCGTAGAAAGCATTAAAGGAGTCATTCAGACATTCCTTATTATAGACTTCATACCAACGTTCTTGAGACAGCTCATTGATAAAGTTCTGAATGTTAGATTCGCTAAAATTTCTTTTATATGTATATGCTACTTCACTGCTAGAGTGGGTGAATTGAGATCCAAACAGAAGGCCCTTGTGATCGGAGAAGTGCGCATTCATGGCCTTTGATGTTAGGTGTATGTTAGAAAAAATATAATCCAATGTGTAGTTGTTACGCGTTGGTTCGTTAACGGTATTTTTTATATCAAAGCTAGACAGCATGTCGGTAAGAGTTTTATATTCTGTATCATTTCTTAATGGTGTAACGCGCTTAGGTGCGGTTACTAGCGAGATTTGGCGCTGGGACGGAGTTCGGGAATTCGGTTAATCGGTTTTAGGAGTCGGTGTTACGGTTTTGCGTAAATTGGAAATATCGAAAACTATTTAACTAAGAGAAAATGCGGAAACTGAAAATTACAATACTTTTGCGAGTAATAAAATTAAGATTTAAAATATGAAAAACCCTCTAAATATTGAAAATGAGAAAACGGAAAATTATCCTAACAATTTCACAATGAAAGAGAAATAGCTAAATACGGAGAAGATAAGAAAACGTGCAGAGTTTAAGATTCGGTAGTGCGGCTTTTACGAGAGAGCGAGAGTGTGAGAAAGAGAGCAAGCGGAGGACAGCGGAAAATTAATTTTTCCTTACAACGAAGGAAAAATTAATTCATAGCGGTTCGGAGAGACGGATATTTTGACGGTGGTACGGATCACTCACATATATCGGTCGGTAGCGGACAATTACATAACATATAACGGCGGAACAATCACAGATACATATAATTCGGTCGGTATTACGTTCACAATCGGTCGGTCTAGATCTAACGGTGCAGTAACGTTCACAATTACATGTATCGGTCGGTAGTACGTTCACAATCGGACGGTTATATAACAAATAACGAATAATTCGGTCGGTTTGATCGGTCGGACGGTAAAGTTCACAGGTACATATAATTCGGTCGGCGGGACTCTCACAATCGGACGGTAATAATTAATTCGGTCGGTTTGATCGGTCGGTAACGCTCACAATTACAAATACGACAATTACATATATCGGTCGGTAGGACAGAAACACAACGGATAAATGCTAATAACGGGCGGTTTGTCACAGACAAGTAATGGCTCTCACCTTGGATTAACTCAGGCAGAGAACAATGGAGGGGAATGAGTGGCTCATATTCATTTAGTCTTGATAATTAAACGATGGTAGATTGAACATCGTCTGATCGGCCGCCATCTATTTGAGATAGGTTCGATTTTACGATTGATTGTATAGTGGGTGGTCTACTCTCAACTCTCTAAAAATCGGCTTCGTGACATCGGGTCGATATTAAAATTCCCACATAGTATAAAATACGCGTTATGTTCAAATAAAACATCCAGGATTCGATTGATGTTTTCCTTGAAAATGTAAAAACTGGAACCAATAGGCGATCTATAACAATTCAAAACAATAACTTTATTACCATTGCGTTGGAGGGAGATACCACAAACTTCGAAGTGTTTCTCCACACAATATTTGTCTAGATCTATAGTCTTGGCACAAATACTGTCTTTACACCAAATAGCAACACCACCACCCCTGTAGGTCTTTCTACAGAAACTCGCAGCTTTATAGAAGTTCGGAAAATGAAAGGATTCCACATTAGAGATGCTGCACCAAGTTTCATTGAGATATAGAATATTAATGTTAATATAAGTTTCTAGGAACTCAGATGACACATAATCAACCTTCTTTGCTGTTAAGCATAAACATGCTGTTAAACATACATACGTACCAACACATACATACATACATACACACAAAAACATGTTTCGAAAAACATGTTTTCCAAACCACGTTTACAATACTTCCTCTCATTATATTGCTAGCCCATATGAAGCAGTAAAAACTTTACAACGTCACGAGTTCTTGAAATGATAGAAATTGCCAAGACAAGCAAACTAAAACATAAAATTAAATCAGTTTTCAACAATCCTATGTCTATTTTTCAAGTTCAGTTTCAAATTTGCTGTCTAGAGATTTTCTCCAATTATAAAAATTAATAAAACCAGTAGATGACAAATAGGTTCCGAAGGTGTTAATCAGAATTACCTAATTTACCTAGAGTTCCATAAATCATCCTCTCAAGCTTCATAAACATGAGAGGAAAAAGGAAGGAAAAAGTTATTTTAATCGGGTTCCTAATATGGATGCAAAACAAGTACTAAACATATACCTAGGGTCATATTCACTGTCTTCACGATTATTAGGTAAAGAGATATACTTTCCACTTCTCTTCATAAACTTCACATAAAACGTAAAATTGGTATATGCAATTATTTCCAATTTGAGAAATGTTTGAGTGCAAAATGAGAGAAACCTTCATTACTTTCGCTTGGTGTCTCGAGAGAAAAAAAATTATTGAGTTATGAAGAGCAATAGGATTGCAGTGTATGTAAGTGTCATCATATGTTTAAAATTTAAATTTGCGATTTTGCTTAACTTTGCGATACAAAATGGGTGCAAAATTCTTGCACTGATACAAACGGTTGCTCATATGTATTTACGGCTACTTTGTGTTATTGCTTGTATTCTGTATATGTTGTCAATTCTCCAGTTGTCCAATATCAAACAATTTTCGCTGAGATCGCATTTCGGGGGCTGATTGTTATTTCAAGTTTCATACTGTTAACTTCAATTAACGTGCAGCATTCGAGTGACAATTTTATGTAAAATTTATGACGAAGTTTAATTTTAATGAAGCCATTTGCGATAAATATGTCCTTACGTTTTCACGCCGCTTTCGACACTGACGTAATCCATCGAAACCGGGAATTATTAAAAAATCAGTTGGGCTGTACGATGGGTGTTTTGTGGAAAGTTTAAAATACGTTCGATTGAAATTTCAGTAACAAGTTGCAGTTTTAATAAATTTAATATTAAGAAATATCTCCATTTTACGAGCAAAATCACTATCAGAATTTATTTCTGCCCGGGTCGTTTAGAAAAGTTTTAAAATTTCACCGCGGAACTTCGTTAAAGTGGTTCTTATTATAAATATTCCATAATTAAACCTTCCGTTTAGGAACCGTCTTGAAACTTATTGGAGCAAAAAGAAAAAAACTCAATTACAAAGAAAAAATCCTTCGACCGCCTTAAATCGATAAAAAAATTCCTCTTCCGTTCCGATCCGCTGTTTCTGTTCGTGGTAAATGAAGTTGTTAATTCGATTTTGCTAATTAATTTTTATACTCTTGCCAACGAGCGTAAGATATTAGGCGATTTCACGCCATGTTGGAACATGAAAACAAACACAAAGAGAGCGGTTGGCGTCCATAAAATGAATTATTAATTATTCAGCCCTTTTCGACGGCTAATTACTCGAACGTCCAGAGTGTCTCGTCAAGGTTTCGATATTCTGGGTATTGATGGAAGCATGGAAATTTGAGAAATAAAGCTTTCAACGATTTAAAGTTCGGCAGGCTTTAGAAATTTTTGAGTGGTGCAATGCAAGGGTTATCAAAAATAGAAGAGGAATGATGTTACAGCTATAGTCTAGCATGACATAAATTGATATAGAACTATAGTCTGTCAAAATAATATAGAACTATAGTCTGTCAAAATAACCCATGGAGAAATAAAATCTCATTATAAATGCAAAACCCATACAAGGTGGCATCCTCTAAATTTTGGGAGTTTTATAATGCCTTACGGAATCGCTTTATATTTTGAGTGACTCACCCGAAACACGTGCGAATATTGTATGACGGCCTATTGTAAACATACAGGGAATAAACACTCTCAGGCATATGGTCGGGGAAAATGAGTAAATACGTAATAGTCGGTAACTGGAAAAATAGTGTGTGTCCACACTCGCATCGGAATTTTGATTCTTGATTGCATCGAAACAATTCAAAATTAATAGTAACCTTTTCCCTTGTAGCCCCACTTAGGAATTGAAACTACGGTTTCGTCGTCATATGGAGGTATTTATTCTCGTTTGTTCGAAAGTCGACGTTTCGTCCCAGGCTTGGGGACATTTTCAAGACCACTGTTGAACATACAAAACACACACCGGTATAAAAACAGGGATATAAAAACAGAAAAAACAGATACAAGCATAATAAGTAATGTAAAAATTACAGAACACATGACAGGTATGTACGTTATAACAGTTAAAAATTCTTATATTAAAAAGTTAAGTACACAGATAAAAATAGTAGAAATCAATTTAAAAGAAACTCTCCCCTACTTCCATATATTTATGTTCTTACTTACGTTCACTTCTATTAATCAAGGTTCCTCACAAATGGCCAAAGATTCTTGGAAAGGTATCTAGTCATACAAAAACTCCCGTGGTGTAGTACGAGGTTTGTCAGCACTATAAAATAGCTGAGATGCACTGTGAGGGTATTATGAAGTCACTTAATCGTGTTGGTTTTTTCCGCAACACTCGTCTATACTCTTGGTTAATCTCGTCAACTAATACTTTCGTTTTGTAGATGTACCTGAAAGGCACGGCCGAAAAAACCAATGAGAAAAGGGGCCCCACGCAGGGTGCGAAGTGTGCGCAACAGTTGGAGAAGCGCGGGAAATACTATATTTGAAATTTTTGAAAACGTTCATATTGGGAGTGACAACGGTGTTTTTATATGGATTCCTTATTTAGGGGTCACAGTGGGTTGCCTAGTTCGAAGGAATCCAAAATAAACTTGAAGTGCTAACGGTTATTGGGTAGATGTGTTTGATAACCGTTTTATTAATGGTTCATACATTTTTGTGATACCTTGAAAATCAGTTTGTCTATTAAGGTTGTTAGGTGTTGAGAGGATGTAACATGATTCAAGGAAAAGTCTTTTGAACCAACAACTCTCCCGATGTAAAATCTCAACTTTGTCAAAATCGAACAAATGGCCAGTGTCGACAGAATGTTCTACAAGTCCTGAATGTGCTATATTTCTTTGTTGAATGTTATATTGATGTTGTTGCATTCTTTTTTTAATATATTGTTTTGTTTCTCCGATGTATGTTTTAGATTTCCCCTCTTGTGCGCAACCAGAACAACTAACTTTGTAAATGAGGTTATGTAGACATTCAGGGTTATCCTTATCTTTGAGTGTGGTAAAAATGTCGCTCATTGTATCGAAAGATGACCAGGCAGGGGAAATATTTACCTGACGGAGAATTTTGTTACATTGGTGGGCAATCGTCGTGTGAAAGGGAAGTTTTACATATACAACAGGTTCTTTCTCGTGAGCAAGAGTATCCTGTGTTTTATGGTCGGCCATCATGAAATGTCTGCGTTGGAGAGTTATTGTCCTGTTTTTTATGGCTTTTTCAACGAAACGTATGGGGTAAGAATTATCTATTAAAGTTGTCTTAATTAAATCAATGTTAGGGCCCCAAAATTCTTTGTCAGATAACAATAAGGCTCTATCCACTAGGCAATTGACGGTAGCAATTTTATAATTCACAGGTTGGAAAGAGAAAAAATTCATGTATCTGCCTGACCATGTGTTCTTGTGGAACCAATTCAAAGATAGTCTGTTCTGCTGGTAAGTAATGGATACATCAAGGAATGAAATTGTGTTGTTGTTATCTGGATACTCAATGGTAAACTTTAATTTTTGATGGAAAGTGTTAAATAACTCAAGAAGTAATTGTATGTTATCCCTTTTAAGGAAAATAAGGGTATCATCAACGTACCGTACATATAGGGGAACAAAACTGGATATGCGGGGCATAACAAGATCCTCCAGAGCGACAAGAGCGATGTTAGCTATGACGGAGGACAGGGGTGCCCCCATTGGGCAACCGAAAACTTGTTGGTAAGTTACCCCTTTGTACGTGAAGACAGCGGATTGAAATATGAATGTGATTATTTCTAGGAGGATATCCAGTGGGATGGTGGTAGTCATCGTGGTGAAATGTGACTGAATATGGTTCAACACTACCTGTAGTGGAGTGTTGGTGTATAGGGACACCACGTCGAGCGAGATGAATTGATGATCCGTTAGGGAGGTGAATTCGAAAGTTCTTAGTATGTTTACTAACTGAAACGAGTCAGACAACACCTGAGGTCTAGCAGCAAGAGGTTCCAAAATTTTGTACATGTATTTTGCGAGGTTATACACAGGACTACCAATATTTGACACAACGGGTCGCAAAGGGAAACCCTCTTTGTGGACTTTTACAAGTCCATAAATTTTTGATGGAACCCCATTGTGACATCTTAAATTTGAATATGTATTGTTGTCAATATGTTGATTGTCAAGGAGTGATTTTACAAAAAAGTTGTTCTTTTCTTGTATGCTGGGAATGGGGTTTTTCTTTAGTACTTTGTAAGTGGAAGAATCACCTAACATATTAGTCAACTTCGCGTCGTAGTCATCATATTGCATTAACACAGATATGTTCCCTTTGTCGGCCCTGGTTAGAATTAAATTATTGTTAGATTTTAAAAATTTCTTGCACCGAAAGATATCCACACGGATTTTTTTATAGAAGATGTGTAATTCCATTAGGGAATTATGGTGAGTGAATTTGTGTAAAAGATTAATGATGTCCTGTCTAGCTTTTTCTATTTGTTTCTTGTGCAAAGTAACAATCTCACCGTCTCGATTGTATTTGGAAAATTTACTAAAAGCATGTTCTAAGGAGGAGATGAACTCGAAAATGAACCTGGCCTTGTTCCTTTTATTGACTGGTAGAGAAAAACCTGGTCCTAGGGCCATTATGTAGGCAATGTTTTCATCGATCTTAACGTTGGTTAGATTCTTAAACCATTTATGTATGTTACTGGTAACGGTCTCTTTGAATTTCGTATAGAGGGTAGGGGATCTCTGAAGGAGCAAATCTATCTTATTAATGTTATTTTTCTTGATACACGTAAAGAGTTTTTCATTTTTTAGATCTTCAAATCTCAGGAAGTTGTTGAGTTCAAAAGACCCTAATGTTCTAGTTAGTCTGTTGATGAGATGGTTACGTTTATTGATATAGAATCTGTTGTCACTTTCATACTCATTGATTTCTTTTTTTAAAAGTTTGTATTTTAGGTCCCCGGGAACTTACGTGATATCTGAATTCAAAATTAAAACTTTCTCATTAACTGAGAACGGCGCTAATTTTGGGCGTTTCGATGGTCTCGGTAAATTCTCCATACTCCAAAACGTATCTCCGTAGTTTAAAAATACTACTATGAACACACAGGACTAACGGTTTCCTGGTAAACTCAGGTCTTTATTTTGAAATTCAAACTGTCACTGTCTAGTTACACACACTTGCACTTCTAGGCAATGATGACCGATTACTGATAAACTGATTTTGAATGAAATAAATGGGCCGATGTTATTTACATAACCACCCGAGATGTTAACGCAAGCATTTGCAGCTGCAGTTCCCTAACTTACCTAGAATTGCCGAGATGACAATATCCGTTGTGGTCTATTCTTGGAATAGTTTGGAAAGCAAACTTTGAAAACATAACAAATAAAGATCTTTATTGCGTAAAAAATATTTATTATGCCTCTTCACAGTCACTTCCTGCTCTGACAAAATTAACATTAGTGACGTTAGTGACGGAACTTTAGTAGAATCAATGAGTGTGTATTAATCTATGTAGCTACAAAAAGTTGATAGTACTATTTGGGTGTGATAGTAATTGAAATTTTTATGTAATGCAAGTTTTCACATTTCACAAAATAGTAAGTACATGCAAATCTCTCCATACAAAATAATATAAAAAAGTGAATGAATGAATTAATGAAAATTCAAGATTTGATCACCAATATCTGAATCGACAAATTTGCAAGATAGACGTCAAATATCCAACACATCGTTATAAATAGGAGATATAAAAAATATTACCATAAAATATTATACATAAATACTGAGTTTCGATATTATAATATATTATATTAATGACAAGTTAACAACAAATCAGGTAAAAATGGATGCGTTTCTGAGTTGATAACATTCGCGGTCGTAATGCCTACCTTTTATTAAAACAATTATAACGATTTTAAGCAAACTTATCGTTACATATACGATTATAACTAATTTATTAATTTCCGTTCATTTCTTTAAGAACGCCTCTGGTTACCGGCGAAATAATCGTTTTATTACTCCACGGGTTATTTTGACAGACTATAATTTAATACATGTATAAAAAACAGATATTGGAAATTAAACCATAAAACGTAAATTTTATCAAAAGAAGCTAATTTTGACGCTCATAATTTAATAACATTAATAACTCCGTAATGTTACTTATTAACAATGTCTTGGATTTAATTGTCAATTGGGTTGTGATCATTCAACAAAAAAAACAAACTTTGAACGATGTAACGTTTGACAATCTTTATAAATGATGTAAGTTCTGCAATGCAAAGGTAATCATAAACAGAAAAGAAATGATTCTATCTTTATAGTCTATCATCATAGAGTACAATTAGTATTAACTAGAATATTATTAATTTAAAATATGGCTTTCATAGAAAATACCAAATAGTCCAAATCGAACCATATAAGACAAATTGTATGAATGAATTTTGGGGATCACAGTTTAATCAAATCAATAATAGCGTAATAATACTCTATTTACCCAGTGTCTTAGATAAAATTGTGATTTGGTTGACCGTTATCATTCAGCGAAGATTTCCTATTATAATTATTTATGTTGTGATAAGTGAAAACCCTTCAAAATAAGGATTGCAATGTTCCTTTTTTCAACGTTTTCAAAACGCTTATAAAGTAAATAACCAAGGCCAAAATCAAATATAATGAGAACGATATTGTAACGAAGTAAATTTTTGAGAGTCGTGACATACCATTAGCGTTAAACTGAACGAACAGCAGATAGATGGCGGAACATAATAGATCCATCAATCTACCATTGTTCGTGGGTATGGAGGTGGCTTGGGTAAGCAAGGTACCTACCTCCAACTGCGTTCTCCACCGCAGTGAGATTTTCACAAGGTGAGTGCGAGGACTTGTGTTTCATAAGTCATCCGTCCGTCCGTTATTTGTGAGTTGTCCGTTTCTCCGGCTGTTACGTGTTAGTTTTCCGTTTGTTCTTACTTTGACTTGGTATCGCGGATCATTGTTTGTCTTACCAAGTTAGACGCGACCTCCGACTTGGTATTATAAGAAGAGATTCGTATTTTACTTTACTGATGCTGGGTCGAACACGTTTTCCTAACTTCTCCGCACTTACCTATTTTTTCGTCATTGTAAATTATTGCTAGTTTTCGTACTTAGAATAATTTTACGTTTTCCGCATTTTTGTCACTTAGACACTAATTTTGTATTTGTCCCATTTTTAATACAAAGAATAAGTTAGCAGGTTCCGCATTTTTACTGCTTAGTGTAGTTTTAAACTTTTCACCTTTTACAACACTTAGAATAATCGTTGGTTTCCTACTGAAAATGATAAACTCCTATTTATAAAGCCGGGCGTTCACTCTGACATTTTGTCTCACCGTTTAGCCTAGTCAAGATGTGTGTTTGCTGCGAAAAATAGTTAGAAGGCTCGGAAAAATATAAGCGATAGCTCATTCGACGCGGAATGCAAAACTGAGAAATGTGTTTTGAGGATTTTTTTGTTAAGAAAAATTGCAATTGTTATTAACAAAAAACGAAAACTAAAAACGCTCTTTCAATTTTTGATGACAACTCAAATACCATAAGAGACAAAGCAATTCGCAAAAAAGATCCTTAAAGAGGAGAAAATTTCCGATAAATAGTCCCGACTCCTGGATTTCTATCTCATATTTATATTTTTAATTTGTTGCTGAAAATAAGGCTCCACGCGACCGTTACGGCGTGCGCTCGCCGCCTATGAAGCGATTACGTCATAGAAAATAAGTTTTTAAGGTACTAAGAATTACTTTAAAAATTTAAAATTAACTTTAGTGTATTCTATACACTTGAAAGGATAAAGTCCCGTTGGAAAAAAAAATTTAAATGAATTTTTCAAAAAGCTAGCCCATTGTTAATATACTATTTATTTTCGTACTTCCGTCTTGATTGAAAGAAGGCTAAATGTTTAAATAATTTCTCCATAAATATTTTGCTTCTTGGAGTCTTTTCTATGAGTGTACTCAATAAGGTGACGTTATAAAATTATTTAAAATCTCTTTACTTAGTTTACAACGAGTTTGTAAAATCAACCAAAAACGCAAAATCCAGAAATTGTTGTTAAATATTTTTTTTTTCTTATATATTATGTTATGGCTGATTTTATATTTAAACTAAGGATTACTTAATTGTGGAAAACACTTTTTACGGCTATTTGTTAAAGAATTGTATATAAATAAACGGTTTAGTTTAATATCTTTGAAAATTCTTTTTTTACCATTCTATTGTTTAGGATTAATTATGATTTTTAGAATAATAAAACTTTTTAAAAAATGTTGTTATAGTTTATAATCGTTTTTTAAGGTTTTCATTATTTAAATAATTAGTTAAGTAATAATTTTGTGTTCAAAAATCATTATAAAAATGTCTTAATAGAATAGGAGAAAAAATTTTTTTTTCATTGATAATTTCATTGTTTATTATGTTAACAATTTGTTATAAAACGTTTTTGAGTGTCACAATATTTTTTTCTATTACAACTGAAAATTACAAAAACAACCATATGCAACAAAGTGAGGAAAAAAAAATTAAAACAGAAAAAGTAATTTATAAAAAAAAATGTTACGTGTGTTACTTTGTTGCATATCGTTGTTTTTGTAATCTTTAGTAGTAATAGAAAAAAATATTGTGACACTCAAAAAGGTTTTATAACAAATTGTTGACTTAAACTTTGAAATTATCAGTGAAAAAAATATGTTTTTCCTATTCTATTAAAAGATTTTTATAATGATTTTTGAACACAAAATTATTCCTTAACTAATTATTTAAATAATGAAAACATTAAAAAGTACGATTATAACTATATCAAAATTTTTTAAGAAAATTTTTTTATTTTAAAAATCATAATTAATCCTAAACAATAGAATGGTAAAAAAAGAATTTTCAAAGATATTAAACTAAGCCGTTTATTCATAAACAATTCTTAAACAAATAGCTATAAAAAAAATTTTCACAAGTATTTAATCCTTAGTTTGAATATAAAAGCAGACATAACATAATATATAAGAGAAAAGAATTTTTTAATAACAATTTCTGGATTTTGCATTTTTTGTTGATTTTAAAAATTCGTTGTAAACTAAATAAAGAAATTTTAAATAATTTTATTACGTCACCTTATTGAGTACACTCATAGAAAGGACTCCAAGAAGCAAAATATTTATGTAGAATTTATTTAAACATTTAGCCTGCTTTCAATGAAGACGGAAGTATGAAAATAACTAGTATGTTAACAATAGGCTAGCTTTTTGAAAAATGCATTTAAATTTTTTTTCCAACTGGACTTTATCCTTTCAAGTGTATAGAATACAATAAAGTTGATTTTAAATTTTTAAACTAATTCTTAGTACCTTAAAAACTTATTTTCTATGACGTAGTCGCTTCAGGGGCGGCGAGCGCATGCCGTAACGGTCGCGTGGAGCCTTACTTTCAGCAACAAATTAAAAATGTAAATATAAGAGATAAAAATTCGGGAGTCGGGATTTTTTTGTCAGAAATTTCCTCCTCTTTAAGGATCGTTTTTGCGAATTCCTCTATCTCTTATGGTACTTGAGTTGTCATAAAAAAATCGAGAGAGCATTTTTATTTTTCGTTTTTTGTTAATAGCAATTGCAAATTTTCTTAGCAGAAAAAATCCTCAGAACCCGTTTCTCAGTTTTGCATTCCGCGTCGAATGAGCTATCGCAATATTTTTCCGAGCCTTCTTACTATTTTTCGCAGCAAACACATATTATCTTGACTAGACTAGTTCAGCTGTTGGAAACATATGAAACACTGCAAGGAATCCGTGCTTTTGGTCTGAACTTGAAACTTTGTTAGAACCTTGATGTAAATGTGTTGTTATTAAACTTGGAGGTTGGAATATCGAAACTTATTACTATTATTATTAATATTACTCGTTAGCAAGTTCCGTTAGGGAATTCTTAATATTTTCGCTTAATTTTGCCCATCCTTTTCACGTGCTCCTCTTTTACATTAAATTTAGCATAGAGGTGTAAATTTTGCATGTATCCAAAGATGCCGAGATACACATCACGGCTTTACTCCCTTTCGCTAGCTTTTATCTCACCCGCCACCCTTTCGTAACTGGTTAAAAACATTTCTTACGAGATCTTTCATCATTAATTCCACTGAACGGCCCAGGCTATTCATATCAACAACACCCCACTTACCCGATCACTTATCATCGACAATGAGGCTTTTAATAAAGGCTTAAATTGATGTTAAATATTCATTCAGTCACCGCCATGCAACCCCTCCCACCCCCTAAGATTGAAATTGGGATTCCTCAGTGATCGATCTAGGCCTCGCGACAATCTAGGCGAGTGTTAAATTTAGATTAGATGGATTCTTAAGCAGATTTTCTTTCAAGAAATTATTCATTTCACTTTGGTGCTGTTTTCCGAAATATTCGCATTGGACCAATGGAAGTCGCCTGAATTCCAGATTTGATTTAGGTTTTGTGGGGAACTAACAATCGGGGAAGTTTCTGTAATGTAGGGGGAGGTTTCTCATTAAATTTTCCAAAAAATTAGTTTCGGCAGGATTTATTTGCCCTTGTTGTGATTTTCACGCGCAATTAACGCGTTTCACGCCGAATTCTACCAATGGTGCGTCTAACACAATGGGTTAAAATAACTCGACGAACAAATTTTCGTCGACAAGTTTAAATAGAATACGATCAAAATACGATTATGAAAATATCCGGTTGATTTGTTATAGAAAATTTAATATTAAATGATGGTATTCCTAAAAGTCGAGGATGAAGGTAATATAACAAAATAACCGGTTCATTTTAAAGTTATTGTGTTAATAGCAGTAAGTAACGGTAGCAGTAACTCATGACCCAGAGAAATGAAAATTCCAAATATGGCAAAAATCGTAAATTGCCCAGCTCCTTTTCCCACGGCCCTTCCATTTATACTTCCTCAGATGTTGACTACTCCGATGAATTCTCTTTAGTAAAGTCTAAGTAAAGTTCTGGATCAATGCCAATTTTCACAACATGAAACGTCTACTATCCACCCTCAGTCCTTCTCCAGCAACCTTTTGTATGCAGTTACTTACGAACCCTCGAATATGTAACGTCTCATAAAGTATATCATGAAAAAATATGTGCGGTTGCTTCATTTAACTTGTTGAACAGTTCTATTTAATGTTGTCATGGGGATATATATTTTTTGTGGTTATATGTTCAAATTGAAACCTAGTTTAGATTGGAATAATTAGATTTTTAATTCATTTTACTATGGGATCTGGGGATTTCTTGGAAAGGATAGTTATCTAATTCAAATAACGCGTTAGAAGGTTTCCCAAAAAGAACCGAAGGGCTGTTTAAGAACTAGGAGGAAGCTAAAAATCTGCACTTCGAAAAACTAAATGGGCCTATCACTTTCTAGATGTTTCTAAAGATATTGATTTGGAAAAGATTTGTGCTTTGTAATATACATGTAAATTTAATAAAATTTCACATAATAAGAACGATGCCAGTTCTCAATAAAGACTAAAACATGAGAAAAAATTAGTTTACGCAATAATTGTGATTTGCTTATTAGTATGTCGATTTAGATTAACTCGAACTAAGTTAAACATATTGTGCTAATCTCTGAAAGGATACATAAAGAGGTTAGAAAAGACATCCGAGCATATAACACCAAAACCATAGAGGACACTATTGAGAATAACGCAAATATGACGGTTTTAAGATCGAAATTATCCCCAGGCAGTCGCAAGATCACGAAAATGAATGATCAACATGGTAACGTAGTGTCAGACAACCAGAGTGTTGCTGATCACATCCAAAAATTTTATACCACCCTTTATACTTCCATTAGACCTGCTTCAGCAACGCAAGGTGTGACTTTGTGCAATGTGGGATCTGAGGATATTCCAGAGATATCTCGACAAGAAATAAGGGCTTCTCTGAAGATGACGAAAAACCGTAAAAGCCCGGGTGAGGACAGAATCACTAGTGAAATGCTTAAGATATGGGGTGAATTGATCGAGAGGCCTCTACAGATTCTTCTGAATAAATGTCTTCAGGAGGGTCAAATCCCAGATGGATGGCAGAATGCAGAAGTAATTCTGCTTTTGAAAAAAAGGGGACAGTGGCAATATTGAGAATTATCGACCAATCAGCCTTCTGTCTCACATGTTCAAGTTACTCAACAAGATTATCACCAACAGGCTAAGCAACAAATTCGATGAGTATCAGCCGGTGGAGCAGGCGGGGTTTCGCAGAGGGTTTAGCACCATTGACCATCTACAAACTATGAGAACACTAATAGAAAAATCAGCCGAGTACAATGTACCACTGTATATGGCATTCATAGATTTCCATAATTCGTTTGATTCTATTGAAACGTGGGCATTTACACAGGCAATGGACAATTCAAGAATAGATTCTCGCTACACTAACTTACTGAAGTATATATATATATATATATATATATATATATATATATATATATATGAAAATGCCTCACTACATGTAAGAATCAACAAAAAATATAAGGCACAAAATGTAGCCAATAAACAAACAAAGACAATAGTTTTTGAATGACCTCTATAAACCCCATAAGGGCTGAGTTATTGCTCGTTAAAAGATGGTTATTTTTCGAGAACCCCGAAATTGAAAATTTTCAACCTTCTATAACTTCAAAATGGTGATATTTTTGGGGAAAACTAAATTAACCATTTTTAAAATAAATAAAAAAACCTTTCAAATGAGCATTGACAAAAGTCTTTTGCAAAAGAATTGACTGATTTATAACAAAAATAATGTAACACCTCTCTTTTTTCTTTTAAATTTAAAAATTACACCCTCGTCACTACTACCCTGAAAAATTAAGCTTAACCCACTTGCAATTAACTTTATTTAGATATTATTGATATGATCCATGTGGTTTAAACGAATCAGAATGCTTATTTTAGAGAATATAATCGTTTAAAATGAAAATTATATTTTCGTAATTTCGAAAAAAAAAATGCATTTTTCTTAAATAAATCAAAAACTGTTGTGAAAAATTTTTTCACATGTTAATTGTAGAGTTTCTCTAACTAAAAATTTCGTTTTTTTTTTGCTTGTCTCTGTATTATAAAAATTGAAGGAGATATTTCGGTTCGGATTTTGTATTCGCGTACTAATTATGGCTCATCCAAGCACTTTGAACGCAACCGTTTTCAGAACTATGAGTACAAAAACTTTTAACTAATTTGATCTTCAAGAGCTTGGAATTCCCTGCAAAATTCAATTTCCAAAAAGTTTCTAGCTTGGAAAATAAGGGAATTATCCTCGACAAAACAATTGATTTTGTTTTTTATTTCGGAGCAAGACTTTTAGAGCATATGTACAAAGGCAGAAGCGAACAGTGAAAGTATTTTTTTATGTACTTTAAAAAAAGTCTATTGAGTTTTCCCCAAAAATTACACCATTTTCAAGTTATTGATGGTTGAAGATTTTCAAATTGGGTATTTTCACATTTTTTGAAAATTGGCTAAATGAGAGATTATATGCCTATAAATCTTAGGTTAATATTTAAAAAAATAATAAATCAAACACATTCCAGCAAAAAAGTCATTTGAAATTCAAACTCTAGGAATTGGCGCCAAAACTAGCTTTCTGAAGGTTATAGCCCTCTGACGTCACATCGCGTGTAAACATTGTTTTAACCTATTTCAGTCCTATTGTAATTTCTTTAACTTGGTATAATTTGTGCTTTTATTTACATGGCTACAAACAAAAGCTTGCATAAAAGCAGTTTAGGACAGCCTCTTCAAGTTGCTGAAGGACTACAAGGTAAATAAATGGCTATATACGGACCTCACAAGTGGTGTTTTGTACCCTGTTGTACAAGCACATCTGTAAGTACACCAAACAAAATATTTGTTCGTGTACCTCGAGATTATAGGCGTAAGAAACTGTGGTTTTCAGCAGGAAGACGTGATATGCCCAAATCCAAAAGTGAATTTTTCTGTTGTGGAGACCATTTGAATGTTAAACGTAAGGTTATGTTATGTCATCTTATACAAAAGTAATAATTTCTTTTATTTAATTGGAAGAAGACATGGAAAATTATGTACGTTTTAAACCGATGGGTGGAAAAATAATAATGAAACGGGACGTAGTTCCACATACTTTTGAGTGCCAACGAGCTCGGAAAATAACTGGGACTAACGTTCTCCCACGTTCTTTACCTATGAAGGTAGAACGAAAAGCTTCTGCTGCTTTAGTAGCAGAAGCTACTATCAACAGCTGTGTTAATTTTTATTGTTATCAACAATAATTATAATGTTAAACGCCAACCAGCATGATATAGATTTGCCATTGTTCTGAACTGTTCTTATAATTTATTTTTAACAATGGTCACATTGTCTTTTACTGAATGCATATTTTGCACATACATTACTGCAATATATGTATGTAATGTACTTACATTGCTGCTTTTACACCTCTGATTTCAGCTGAATTAAAACATTCCTTCTTTTTTATGTAATCCATTACCATAATAAACATATCCACAGATGGTAAATTGTTCATGGAAGCTGTGACAAATCCTACGGCCGCCATAACTAACTAAATAACTAATCAAAAACACTATTTTACGACGCGAATAATACAAATTACTAGATTTGGTCGCAATTTAACTCCTACAGTCCAGCGGAAACAACAAGAAAGTCCAAAATACTAGAAAACACAGATTACCTAGGTTAGGTTTCGAAAAATCTATTTGTGGACTGCAGAACGGACCCGTGTTTACACGCGAAGTGATGTCACGACCAATGAGCGGCCGCTTCGCTGGTCCTTTAATTTATCGAACATTTACTGCTTTTTATATCCTGAAATACTTGGTACTGGGTCTATTACATGATTTTTTAAGATTATAAAATTTGTCTTAGGGTTCGTCCCTATGAATTTAGATACATTTCGTTTAATTTAAAATATATGGCAAACACCCAATTCAGGGTTCTCGAAAATTAACCATCATTCAACGAGCAATAACGCAGTTCTTATTGGGTTCATAGAGGTTATTTAAAGACGAGTCTTTTTGTTTCTTTATTAGCTACATTTATGTTTCAAATATTTTTCCGATAAAATGAAAACTTTTCAAATTATTCCTGAAAAACTGTTTAAAAACATTCGTTTTTTCAACGGCAAACGTGTAGGTAGTTTAAATCGTGAATAACTGGAAAAATATCAACTTTTCATAAAAACTTTATAGAACAAAAGTTGCTTAGAATTAGTCAGACTATGGATTTCCGGGTTTATTTTGATTCAGAAAATTTTACCCATTTGAAGGGATGGCTTCCACCCCTAGGGAAAAAGCACACTTCGACACATACCCAACTTTTAAGAGGGTTATAGATACTACCCAAATCCCAATTTTCAAAGAAATCGACCTTGTTTCCCAAAATTCTACATTTTTAAGGTTTACCGCTGATGACTGGACTAAATATCTGATCTAAATAACATGACAGGGATTTTTTATTGGATATTTTATACCAGCTATAGCTTTGCTAAGCTATAATAACGGCTTGTGACGTCCAAATAAGTCATCTTGTCCACCCTTGTACTAAACCAGTCACAACCCGAAAACTAAAAACATTACGACTATCCTTATTTTCAACTACGATTGTGCACCATGTAATGCAATCATATATGCATCTTCTCCCAGATATTTCGACTCGATGATTAGCCAAGGAGAGTGGAACAATCGTTTCCTAGTTGGCCGCCGCCTCGACAAAGCGCGACTCGATTTGTATTCTGGTTGAAATTCAAAACTTATTCAGACGTATGCCGTTTTCCAAAACAGCGGGAGGTATTGAAAAATCCACGGCTGCCAATGTAATTTAGTCAAATATATTCCGGGCCGAAGAAGACTCTAACCGAGAGACGTGACGTTAAATATTTTATTACGACGCTTCCACTTAAAGAACGCGGACCTCGATAATTGCCTGATTTAATTTTATTAAAGCTTCCAGATCCCGTGCGGATTTATGGCCGACATGTTCGAGAGTTCGCGTGGGGGATCAGCTGAAACTCTATTAGACGCAGCCCTCCTTGAGGTTTAATGACTCTCCAAGTTTTGGACCTGGGGAAATTTTTCAATCCTCGAACCCACCCGACTTAACACCGGGACCGTCAAACGTGTAATAGTTTTCAGCAAACGCGGTAAATCGCAGACCCGAAATTTAATTTAACTCAAATTAATATCAGTGTATTATGAGGGGAACTGTTCCAAAACTCCCTTGTCAATTTGCCCTGAAATGGCCCGAGTTTAGTATTACGATGTCGGGAACTAGGAAAGGAAAAGTAGACATGTAGTTAGTTGCTCGTTCCCGTAACGCTGAACGGAAACTTTGTAGTTACGGATATGTGTAATCTAACTAGCGAAATAACACCGAGGAAGAAATTGTTCTGCAAATTAGTATTTTGGGTTTGATATTTTGGGATGTGAGGAGTAGGCCGCAGGTGAACGAACTCCTTCGATGGTTTTAATGTGGCATTATTTGCTACTAACTTAGCAAATATACGCCATTAGAGGGCTGAAACCCGTTCGAAATTTAGAAGTTACACGATTTGAAATGGGTTTTATTGAGTATTAATTGTCGTATTTAATACAAATGGCACAGACCTATCAAAAGTTTGAATGAGCTGAGGAAAGTTAAACTTTCGTAGACGTTAACTCGATCAGTGTTTAGTGTTTGAATACAAGAAACCTTAACCAACGATTTTTACGTAGTGGAATTCTCAACTACACAAGTTAATAAAATCTTCATTATTACCTCAATTGCAGTCTTTTTTGTACATTTAATCGCTCCGTAAAAGATATTCTCACTGTTTTACCTTCAACATTTCATTAATACGACAATCATCACACGTGACTAGCCAGTTAACCGTATTGCGCCGTATAAACTTTGATGTTTCAATTATTCTAAAATGTTTACGGTTTTATAACGATTCTCCCCATTCTCTCACCGACCGCATAAAACTTTTCCTTCCCACTAAAATTCCGCAATCTCACCATCTCCGCCAATGGGGCTTTATGAATTGTAAACTATTTCCAGATAATCGAATCCAATGGGGCACGCAATCTATAATAGTTGGGCAATTGAACACAACCATTAATTAAATTGGATTGACCCGAGAAGGTAAAAAAGACACTTTACGCAGCCATTAGTTCCACTTTGGGAGGCATATTAGGTGGAATTCCTGATGGTCGATATTGTGAGTCGTCGGTGATCGCTGATCGTTGTAATTTGTTTGGTGGAATGGAATTATAATTGGATTTAGTGATGCTTTGTGTACTGTAAAAAACATGCAGTAATTGACATAACAGGTCAAACTTCTATACATATATATGTATATGTAAAAAGGTTACCTGTGGTTGATCTTACTGATAAATATGAACGAGTAATAAATATTTCTTAAATATTTTATAGGCTATTGACTATGTCGAAAATAACAGGGGTAAAAGGATCTAACGCGTGCAAGACATTTTATTTTTTTATATGGTCAGTTGACCTCTAAAGAAATAAAATCCTAAAGTGCTACTAAATTTAGCAATGCGTTTTTGAGAACGGGGTAAGTTTGTCCACTTTTCGATTTTTCGGCTATAGCGCAAAAACTATATATTTTTTTAAGATATGTGCCGTAAGATTTCGTGTAGAGAATTAAATTTCCTATAAAAGTGATATTTTTTTAAATAAAAAAATAGTTTTTTTAATTAAATAAATTCACAAAAACAAAATTAAAAAAATGGAAAAATTTCAAAAAAATGTTTTTTTTTAAATTTTTGACTATAACTTTTATCTGAGTGAATTCATGTATAGACGTTGCTTCATTGAAAAGAAAGCTTATGAAATTCTCTTTAAAACGTTGGCCTATAAGACTTTATATGTTTAATATTGACTGAGATATAAACGTTTGAATTCGGCCAATTTTTTCTCTATTTTTTACATTTTTTTTAAATGCCTATTGTATCATATTTTTACCTGAAAAAAAAAAATTTATGCAATAAATAACTTATGTACGAATAAGTTGCTATAAAAAATGATCTTATTTATTTATATTTGAAGTCTAAAATGCCCCTTTTAATAAACAACAATTTAAAATATCATTAACTCAAGTGTGATAGATTTATTACTCGAAGTATTCAACAATTCTGCTGTTCGTTTCGTTACCCTTAATAATCAGAGTTGTGTATTCACACTCCGATACTTGAAGTTAACAAGATTATTCCATTTAAACACTTCAGACGTGAAGATAATGCGAACTTCGCAACGGATATTATTAAGACTCAAAGAGATTCACGAGTGACTACTAATAAGATATGTGCACCAAACTATAAAACCCATGGAGCAAGAAAGAGGAATTTCGATCCCAGTTGCGGAAGTATTCTAACAATTTGGTATGAAGAAGGTCAAGATTTGCTTAGACCATCTATACGAAACCGACAGTGACATCCATTTATTAACTTAACTCAAGAACTGAATGATACCGATTCTTTATGAAGCCTTCTCAGAGGTTTTATGAAGAAAATCGCAATGAAGGCAAATTTGGAAACATGAAACTGCACGATATAGAAATTTACTTTATCAAGCTTTTGTTTATATGATAGCCCCATTTGATAGTGTCCATGAGGTAAACTCATATTATATCATTTATATGTTTTAAATATGTAACAGTAAAGAAAACTAAAGGAAGTAATATAAAGTGGCAACATTAGAGTTAGAGGACAAAAATTAAAAACGGACAGAAAAAGGACAAAGAATAATTAAGCAGAATTTTTTAATAGACACACGAGACGTATATTAAAATTGTGTAGAATATCCACTCCTAAATATCAATTTTAATTAGTCAATAATTTAAATCAGGAATAATAGACATACAAATTGTAAGAAATTGTCCATTGGTTAATGAGCACATAAATCGTCCAGAACTGATGTGCTTTATTTAATTGGTTCATGATTAACTAGAAAATATGTGTTCGACGAGAGACTATGTATACTTGACTTTTTACTATTACAACGTATTTGACTGTTTGAAAATCACAACACTACACGAGTTATCTTAATTTATATATTTCAACTACTTACAATAACCACTAACACGTATCTACCAATACTTAATACTTAATTTATTTTCACAATTATTGAATTTATATTAGCACCATTTATTTTGCCGAATGGGAGTTACAGAAGCGGGTTGAAACGACTAGATCTTTCGTCGTATCCCAAATATTCTGTGACTTCCAGGATATCTATCACTTCGCCAAATTCTCATCTTTCCGAAGTTCCCAGTAGCGACACTTTTCGACGGGTGCTGATTTTTATGTCTAGCCGTTTCGTTACATTATTATATCATTATTATGCAATTACATTATAACGAATTTTCAGGTTAACTTAATCTAACAAATTAAACCGAGGTAGTGAGTGTTTTATATGTTCTTTTGAAGGAGAGAGAGAGATAGAAAGAGAGAGAGAAATATTCTTATAAAACTATACTGTAAAAGGAAAGAATGGGGGAGAATATTTCTAAATAGAATAGCTTTCTATTAAAGTTGTCTTCCCGTAATTGTAATATCCTTCAAAATTACTGTTCTTTGAATAACCCTACCTGAAAATACTCATAAATAAAGAAGAAATGCATTTTTAAAGTGCCGGTAATAAATTTAATTCGGTTATCAAACTGTCGTGCGATTAATTAATGAGATATTTGAAATACCCAATTTCTTTAAATAAGACATGAGAGTAGTGGTAAATAATTTTTTATTGTTTATTATTATTAAAAACTCTTTCAACCTATCTCCCTAATAGGGTGTAGAAAAGACGTACAGTCGTATTAAGAATCACTGAACTTGGCACACTTATAGTTTTCCTCCAAAATAGTTAAAAAGAATTCCGAACTCTCCTTTCCGAGGGGGTGAAAAATAGGGGTGAAATATATGCAATGGAAACTGTATAGAAACTAGAAACTGGAGATTCTGGAAAAACTGAAAAGATTAGTATCCTACAATGAATTATACCGGATCAATTCAAATTGTCCTAAGGTGCGAATTAAATCTTTTTTAATATATGTGATTCAGTTCGAAACTTGTAAAAAAATGTATTAATTAATCAGGATTTCAATGACACAGCTAATGTTATACAGAATAAGAGATATTGTGAATTAAGGCGAATTATAAAACTGAAATCGAAAAGCGACTATAACATATGCAGTTATTGAACATTTTTAAACTCAGCTCGTGAAGGGGGTGGTATTCCTTATTATGGGTAACTTGAAAATGCCTGTTTTCTAGCCGGTAGATCAACTATTACAAACAAATCAATCTCACGCCGAATGCATGAACGCAATATTATGGTTTTAAGTTATAATCAAAATGATATCGTTATGTGGAACTTTGCATAGACATTTGACAGGATTCACCTACTGCATCAAGATATCAACAAATGAAAGCTGTAAATTATCCGAAGTATTTAAAATTAGTTTAGTGTTTTCAGGGGAAGTTACATAGGACCTTTACTTTTGTCATCTTTTTTAAGAATTTAGGATACTTATTCACATTCAAACGCCATTGTGCTGGAGCTTGATGCAACAAGATTTAAATTCACAGCTATATTGACGTAATAGTAAGAAAACAATATTATTTACAAACGTTCGGTTGTAACCTTCCCGAGTAAAGTTATGACAGTAAATTGGGTGTACTTAATGGATAGTGCATAATTAAATAGACGAAATATGAGTAAAGAACTTTGGGTTAAAATTGCAGTCATATTTCGTATTTAATAATCATAAATCTACGGTAAATATGACATACCATGAAATTGCATGAGGACTATATGATTTGAGTTATAGTAAATGTTGGTCGAAGGGGATAGGAAAATCAGACGTATACGTTTCAGGATGCCCATAACTGACTCCACAACTCTAAAAATACCTCATTTAAACAACTTTCTCCATATCTGAAGTTTCATTCATAAATAATTATTATTTCTACTTATGACAACTAACTGATATCAAAGCGCCATATACCAACAATTCACTACATTACTACATGAAACGTTATTGATTCTAATGAGATAATACCTGAATAGATATAAAATATTAATAATAAATGGAGTTTTCCTGTTCTGTTGTTCTAAAGTTAAAA
Source organism: Cryptocephalus moraei (assembly GCA_946251905.1). NCBI lineage: Eukaryota > Metazoa > Arthropoda > Insecta > Coleoptera > Chrysomelidae > Cryptocephalus > Cryptocephalus moraei. The sequence goes on along the minus strand of OX276462.1, from coordinate 18,525,289 downwards.
CCAAACGTACTTCTGACGAAATTGAAATCCTGTAATTGGTGTTCCATTCTTGGAAATGACTTGAAATTTTGCGTCGCAGGAGAGCAAACAATTTTGATTTCATGTGTAAGATTTCATAAAACTTATCTTCGTAATTGACTAATGTTTCTATAGATGGGAAAGCTCACCATTTATTGAGCTCAACCAATTCATGTCACGTAGCCAGCAGGATCGCTGATTAACTTTGTAAAATTTCAAATAGTAATTTTCAACTATCAGTAACCGTCTGACGGTTATAGAGCACTACATTATTCTGTTCGATCACACAACGAGCAACTAAGATTTCTCTTTTATCGTATCATACAGCTGGCCTCCCATATGGACAAGAGTATATCCTAACGACGCATTTTAGTGATCAATATATACGGCTACTATTGGTGTGAATGTAGGCTAACATTTTTGGTATAAACATTTTTATAGATTTGGGAATTATCACCTACTTAAGTAAAATCCATAGTATAAGGTTTAAATTATGACAGTCGAATTGGGTGTATCCCATCTCGGCACATTTTATTGCGGTCAATTTTACTACACCTTGTCGGTCCATTTCTAATATACCCATCTCGGCACAACGGATAGAGCAGGTACACACTACAATAATGTCTCAATAACTCAGCATAAATCTAGGGAGCTACCGTCTTGATAATACGGTATTGTCGAAAATAATGGTATTTGACTGTTGCACAAAAATTTGAGAAACCTATTTTGCGCAGCATACCGTATACGAGTGAACGTCATGTGATACGCTCGGATGTACGTTGGAAACGCAAGGGGGCAAGCATCACCCTATGGGCATCACCCTATGCCGAGATGGGCACTGTAGAATTGAGTACCTGCCTAGATGTATGCCGAGTTGGGGTATAATTTTATCGTTTACCTGCTTCTTGTGCCGAGATGGGAATCGCCGGTCGAATTTACTGTGCAAGAAAGTTATGCGAAGCCAAAACGGGAGACAATAGAATACACAATCAAACAATTAAGACCAACCAAGTACCTACATCCTTAAGTACTAAAATGTGAATTTCATTTTAACTCCTCATGGTCAGTTATTATTTAAAGAGTACAAGAAAAGCACAACGCTTCAACTACACCTTTTAGATTGGAATTAGATAGAAAATGAAGATTTTGAAAGCAAATATAGATAACCAGTTAATTATATATGTACAACATAACTTCATTAACGCTTATCAATCTTAATTTTTAAATGCTATTCGACTATATTGCTCAATTAGATGAAGGCATGAATGCAGCGTAACAGCCTTATTCATTATCCAAAACAGCAGCTGAGATCAAATACCGAAATGGGAATTACTCACATTACAACGAGATTGTCACATTTAGACATTCATAGGTACGACGTAAACGTGAATGGAACGAACGTAATAACCACATATCTCTTACAAACGATAACGTGAATGTTGGTACAGGAGATTAACACTTGGAGTAAAGGGAGAATCCATCAACTATATCGTTAGTTTACATCGATCGACGAACCCGCAATCGCATTAGTTTAATCTCTTGGTGCATATCGAGAGATTAAGGTTTAGAAGCCGAATTAGCAGTGTACGTTACAAATGGTTATCTCCTATTAGGAGGAGCTTTTTGATATCACGCGATGAAGTTGATTTCGTTCTTTTCTTTTTCGCCTTCATAAAATTTTAAGTTGTGTTTTTGAAGAGATATCCGAGAAAATTTCGACGTTTTTATGAAAAATCTCGCCAAAACGCTCTCAAAACATTATCACCTCTCCTCCTTCAGTATAATTTACCTCAAGTCCATTCCGAAGCCAAACGACTTCAAAGCCACCTGCAAGGAAATGAACTTCCCGAAATACCTGTCCATTATCTTTCCTTTTTATGCCGCGGAATTACATGAGATCTTTTTATGGAAAAGGCGGAATAAGTAAATAAAACTGGGAAGAAAGCTATAAAAATATTCTTATCCGATCTCTTTTGCTCCTCACGGTCTTTTGATCAACAAGGTTTATTGCCAGTAAAATGCAACGTTAAAGGACCGAATTGAATTAGCTTATCTAAGTGAGCACTCGGGGTAATTTTTTGTTAATGCAACAGATGATGGAATTTCGACCCGGTGTATTGTTTGTGCCACATATTGCCAGATACCTAAATATGCAAATTGTTAAAATAATGGAAATTCCTATTCCGTATGTGAACGTGCTGCGATTTCAGCTGTAGCGCAAATATACAATAACGAGTCCTCCTGCTCAAGATGGTATTATATTTCAACTATGAATAGATATGTGTTTTGGCAAGAATATTAAATACATTTAAAACTGTGAATTTCTACGAAAATTTTATTGAAACACGTTGAAATGTGTGGAAATTTTAGGAAAATGGAAATAAACATTAAAGATTAATTTTTAATCACTTTGAATTTAAGGAAAGTTATACTTTAGGTAATATCTGATTAGTTTGTAATTTTAATATTTTAATTACATAAATGAAAGTTAGTTGGAGTTCTTTGTCATTTTTAGACAATAGCTTCACAGTTCAACACCGATTTTATTAATTAAACTCAAGATGTAGTTTCGCAAGATATTAAAGAAAGTGTAAAAATTTAATTATACGGATATAAAAAATTTAAAAAAAGCTAAAAAAAAGTAAAATTAAATTTTACGGATATAAAAATTTTCAAAAAAAACTAAAATTTCATAGAAGATAATTACCTATTAGAAACTATTCATGAGGGCTTAATATGAGAAAACATTTAGAATTTACAAACCTCTCAATTTAGTCTTTGGAACATTTATAATCAGTTACTTACTTATCTTTAACTAGTAGAAACGTTAAATCATTCGATTAGATATGAGAAATTTAAGCGTCATATCAAAGAAGTTCTAAACGAATAATTGATATAATTCTTAATTCTAATTGACACGGTGTATTACCATCTCGTTCCTCTAACATTCACATAAAACAAAGGTGTTTTGAAACATTTCAATGCGAATTGTATAATAACTTAGTAATTGTAATAACTAAACTTTTGTTTAAAAGATACGAATATAATATTATGTATGAACGACAAAAAAAAAACAATTACGGATGAATTGAAAATTAAAATAGTTATATTGCGATCCTTTTGAATCTATATAAATTGAGTATCTCAGAATATTTGAATTAAATGCAATTAATTAAATTAATACTCTGTTACATCATGTATTATAGGTATTATTCTTGATATTGATATTGAAAAATATTGATAGTGTATTTTAACTCATAAATAACTTAACTTCAGAGGAAATTATATTTCGAATTAGTTATCAATAGAGAGCGGAATATAAACCTTCAGAGGAAATTATATTTCGAACTAGATATCTATCAATAGAGAGCGGAATATAAACAAGTGCATATTGTAACGTTTATTTTACTAATTTATATACACTATCCTAATTAAACACTTAACACTACTTAATTTATCTACACTATTACTAAACTAACTTAACTAATTAATTTATATTGCACTATTAATCTAATTTACATAGACCACTGTTTATTTATCTTTACGGCCGGCCTGGCCGACACTCGTCGACCAGTCTACCGGCGACTTCCCCCGTATCGCTCTCCGTCTGCTATTTATAGCCGTATGGGAAACCCAGAAACTTCTAGACGTTTCCGGTCCTTTGTTCGGTAACCTTCTAGATAATATTAGAAACTCGAACGGCTTTCCAAGAATGGCACATGTTCCCCGAACCTATCTCGTGCGGAATTCTTTGAAGTCATTCCGAAAGACGCTTAACTTTATGGCAGTCTATTATGGTTTTTATTTCGTTACAATATAATTAATTTTTTGCATATCTATTAGTATAGTCTTTATATATATATATATATATATATATATAAATATATATATAAATATATTATATATATTTTTTATTTATATATATATATTATATTATATAATATTATAATATTATAATAATATTATTATATATAATACATATATATTTTATTTATTTATATATATTTATATATATATATATATAAATATATATATATATATATATATATATATATATATATGAGTCTTGACTGTCCTAATGTATGCAGTTTCAGTAGGAGATGAATCTCCGTCTAGGGTTGCAGTCAGGACAGGGTGGGCAAGAAAGAAAAAGCTCTTTTCAAAATAGCCAAGCTTTCGGAGCGATTTTATGTTAAATGTTTTCTGTTTTGTTATGTTGGCTACACATCATATTTTAACTGTCTATGTCTTAATTTTAAGTTTTGTGTTTTGTCACACTTCACCATTATTTAAAGACTGACTTAAGTTAATTTATGTTTTAAAAAGAACGTGCTACCTCTGTGTTAATGTAACCGTAATGTCAGTAAGCGATATTTATTATTGCTAGTTTCATATATTAGATTGTACAAGTGAGTCTCAAACATAATCATGGTAAATGAACATTTTTTCTAATTAAAATTTCTCACTAGATGCCCTGAGGAAGGAGCCAAAATCGCTCCGAAAGCTTGGCTATTTTGAAAAGAGCTTTTTCTTTCTTGCCCACCCTATCCTGACTGCAACCCTAGACGGAGATTCATCTCCTACTGAAACTGCATATATATATATATATATATATATATATATATATATATATATATATATCGCTAAAACTAATTGCACATCTTGCATATTTTACGTTTTTGAATTTACATTAAAGACGCAAGGGATGACGCACTCGGAATCAGTTGATATAATAGTCGATCTTGACACACTATGTCAGAAGGTTAAAAGTAAAATGGGATAAAAAAGGAAAAAGGGAGTTGAAAACATAAAAAGGAGTGACTAAAAATGAAGCATATACAAAAATTAAGAAAATGAAGCAAAAAAGAAAGTTGCAATAGTAAATAATTTTGATTTAAATTTTATTTCATATTGTACCTATTGAAAAGTTAAAAAAAATGTGAAACTGACGGTGGATGTTGTGTAATGTGTGGATTTGTAATACTCACGTATTCTCTTATGAGTCAACAACTAAGATAGTTAAAATATATTTAATGGATTGTGAGTGTAACAGCTTGGTTTTTGGTTTATATTTAATAATAGTGAAAACTATTAACTATTAACTATTCAACTCAAGAGTGAATCGAAAACTTCTAGTATTCAGGTATAAATATTTTCTCAGAATATAAAGAAGCGTTACTGATGTTCTTCTCAAGTCAGTGGTTTGGGGGCCACTTCAGATCAACAGTGTTTATCTAAATTTTTACAGTTATCTCAAATTTACCCCCGAAAAAGTGTTCTACAACGGGATACGAGACGTGACGTCGAGAGAATCCTCTCGGCATATTTACCCAAAAGTAAGAGCCTGAAAAAATCGACATCCCCGTAGGAATTCTGATGTAACCTAACCTCTTATCGGGAGCATTCAACATTTTTCCCCCTTTCAGAAATATAACTTTTAATATTCCGGGAACGTTTTAAACTATCGTGTTTTGCAGACACTCACCCCTTTAGTCGAAGATTTATAACACGCGTTATAACCTGTGCGGTTCCTTTTTATCGCGCAGAGCAGTTTTCGGTTATTCAAGTGTTTTCCTAGACGCCTCCGCCCTGTTTATTTTGACCGTTCGAAATTGATTTTGCCCCGGCGTCTTTTTTGAGACAATTGAATTACTTGCCTAATTTCGTTTGTCCTTCGAACGCTTTCCCTTCTTTTGGACTCTGTTTTATTTATGAGTGTTAGTCGGTTTCGGGGACGATCTGTTTTTATCTCCGCATTTGAATAATTAACTCGGACGGTCCTCTGGGAATTCAGAAATTGTTTCAAATGGAAAAACATTGATACAGATATTAAAAAATGGTATAGAAATATGGACAGTTCTATAATATCTCAAGAACGTGCCAGAGATAGCCACTTTAAATTCTTTTCAAACTTGCATAGCATAATATTCGGGGTGACAGTAGGTAGAAAAATGGTTATGCTTTTTAGTACGGGATATTGTTATTCCAAAGTCAGTTAGGACATCTAACCCCTTCTCTCTATCTCCCTTCAATGTGTATTACGGGTGTGCAGTCCATGGAAGCAGTGCTTCTCTTAGAAAAATGTCAAAAATGACAAAACATCATCTTCCTATATGTAGTTTTTGAAATAGAAACGTTTTTATGATGACGTCATTGACGAATTTACATAAGTGATCGAAGAATCGAATTACATTAAAATAGGGTGAGTTTATAAAAATTGCGGTAAAGATTTTTCTTACTGAACCAGAGTTAAAGAAAAATAAAAATTATATATAGGAAAAGGGGCTGTTGTAGATGCAGAGAAAAATAGTTTGTAGCTGCGGAGACGTCTAGTTTTTGAGAAAAAAAAATAAAATGTTGGAAAAAATACCGAAATTACCTATTTTCAAAGAGGAATTTCTCAGTGTTTTCGTGAATAATTTTTACTCACTTTTAGGCCTAAATGTAGTTCGATACAAGCCAAACCAAACATACCTAACCTTCCCGACTGAGCCGTAAGCCCAGAAACATGCAAATGTTTTAATTACTATAAAAGCCATACCAAACATACCTAACCTTCCCGACTGAGTCGTAAGCCCAGAAACGTACAAATGTTTTAATTACTGTACAAACCATACCAGACCAACCTAACCTTCCCGACTGAGTCGCAAGCCCAGAAACAGTGGAAGTACGGAACAAGTCCAAAATACATATCTAAAACTAAATGCAATATGCAATGATTCCTTTACATGAAAATTGTGGTATATTGGTAGCGACGAAAGATCACATGATATTAAATGAGAGTATGAAACTTATAATAAGTCATAAAATTGCAAATTATAAAGATAGTAAAGGGAGTATGTGTGGTTGCCTAGGTGTAAACAGTTTAGATTATCGGACATTCTTTGTGAAAAGACGCTTGCATTGTATTATAGTAGTGAAAAAAACGATGCCAACAGTATGAGAAATAAGATAAAGGTGCAAACATGCGAATTTAATCGGAGAATGGCTTATGCAAAAGATCGCCCGGACGGTCTCGTAGGCAGAATCAAAACATCGACGTTCCATGAAAAATAACATATGTACATTGTGTTCCATGACAAGTATGTAACAATTTTGGTTATATTGTAAAAAATTCGCATTTAACATATTTTGCAAAGAGTTTGAGCGTGAATAATAGTGAAAAATATATAAAGAGGATCACAAACGTGTGATATGGAATGAATTTGATGTCCGCTCGTTAGCCACGAGAAAGCAACAAAGAGTGGAAGATAGCCATGCGCGGATGTAACCTAAAAAGTGAAATTATTTTTTTGCAAAGAAACCAGAAGGAATTAAAAAAACCCCATGGCATGCCAGGCTGAAAGGTAGATTTATGGGTAGGATATATAGTAATATAACACACGATGTGTCAAAAAAATGCATACGAAGTGTGAAAAAATACAAACGACAAGATTTTAAAATAATTGCAAATAACTTTTTCTCTGTACATTTCTCAAAGATATGTTTTATACAAGAGTTGTTCGCCTCTATAAGGGCAACAAAAAATCTAAGTAACATTTTTCTCTCAGACGCGAAGTAAAAGTTTTTTTGTTTTTATTTTTTTGACAAAAATAACTTCATTTTTGTACGTTTCTCGACAGATTGTTTAATACAAAAGTTGTTCACCACCATAAGAGCAACAAAATACCTTAGTAACATTTTTCTCTCAGACGCGAAATAAAAGTTTTTCTTATTTTTATTTATTTTTGATAAAAATAACTTTTTTTCTGTACGTTTCTCGAAAGAGTGTTTTATACAAAAGTTGTTCGCCTCTATAAAATAAATAAAAAACCTAAGTAACATTTTTCTCCCAGACGCGAAATAAAAGTGTTTTGATTTTTTTTTAAATAACTTTTTTTCTGTACATTTCTCGAAAAAATGTTTTATACAAATGTGGTTCGCTTCCATAATAGCAACAAAAAACCTAAGTAACATTTTTCTCTCAGACGCGAAGTAAAAGTTTTTTGATTTTTTTTGAAAATAACAAGCCGCCATTTTGAAACCGCTCGACCGATTTGGCCCATTAACGAACTTGACCGAGATTTTTGGCCAACTGATTTTTGTACCAAATTTCGTTGTGACTCTTTAAAAAATGCGACCTGTAGCCTGCCGACAAATTTAGTTATATCCGATATATATATATATATATATACATATATATATATACATATATATATAAACTTTTGGGAAATGATTAAGTATGATCTCTAGATACCAAAAAACTGAAAACCGCATTTTAATTCCTATTTTTTCGACTTCGTTAACGAATGCAATACTAGATATAAATCTACCAAAAAAAGAAGTGGACCATCATGTTCAATAGTATATTATGGACGAATGGTGATTTTTTGTTGAGTTTTTAATTTTTGACGACATAACTTCTTATGGAAAATCGCATTTTTTTGAAATACTTTTAATTGATATATGTCTTTTTTAAATATTTTTGGTTCAGTAAGGTTAAGGCCAGCCAAAATTGCTTTCCCTTACTTGATATATATATATATATATATATATATATTCATATATATCTATCACATTATAATACTCGGCGAGCACTGAAACGTTGTGCTCGTTAAAAGTGCTCGCATGGCTTTAATAGCTAGATGAAATTCAAAGTGTTACTATCTATCGCACTACGATTGACAGAGCACCAAATGCTGTCTCCGTTAACATATTACAGAGCTTCTAGGCGAACCTTACTGTTATATATTATTATATTATATTATATTATATTCAGAGAACTGAATGCTGTCTCTACTACAGTTACAGAGGTTCTAAACGAACATAACACTGGCCTGATAATTTTTCAATTGATGGATAGCAAATATTTGGAACTTAATGAAGTTGTTATACCGATTCATTTCACATGGTATGAAAATAGTTACAAGGTACAGTTACAGACATCATAGTTGTTGCACCTGGTTTATATGAATTAATCAAACCTAGCGAAACAACTCGATTACAAAATATGATTGTTGACTAATTAAAATTAAATTAGTTTAGAAATGTTAAAGTGCAGTAAATAATTTTGAATAATCCCATTGTTGTGGTACTTTCGATTTAATCGTATTTATAACAGCATAACTTTGCTTACAGGATAGACACCAATGAGGTAGTACTAAAATGAGGTGCTAGGGAAAATTTTGCGCATTAATGAGGAAGTGCAAAAGTAAAACTGTGATAAATGAAACATGGATATCAAAAACATATGAAAGCACCATTTACTGAATGGTCCGAACGACACAGAACATAATTCATTAAGCATAAATAAAATTAGGCATTAGCATAAAATAGCAGACACGATAATATTACGTAACATTATTTCAACATGTCCAAAAATAAGGTAAGCCTTAAATAATACATAGCCAAACTTCCTTTTTCAAGGAAGTTTGATTCATCCAATTACATAATTAATTACTAACTAATTACTTAATAACATTAATCTGACTGAATTATCAGTAAACCAATTGGGTGAAAAAAAATCAGGTACGGTTCGAGTAAAAAATTAAAATAAATTAAACAGTGAAACAAAATTGATCATAGGCCTAATTATCTGATTGATCTCCTTCTATTAATTTGATAGGATCTTTTGGTATTTTGTAATTCAAATAATTTTTGTACAAAAATGACTAAGAATAAAAAAATTCATTCCGTAATTTTTTTAAGAAAACAGTACTATTAAAAATATATCCTTAACTGCTTAAATTAGATTAGACATTCAATAAATACTTCTGAAAAACTTCAACCAATGTTATTTATTGCAACCTTATAAATATGTGTTTCTGAGAATACGTCCAAGTAGTTAAAGAACATGTGATAAATTTGGAAAACCGAATGAACCTAGCTTAAATTGGACCATAAGAGCAGATTGAACCTGTTCAGGTATGTCATAATTAATGTTGAAAATAATGTGCAATAATATAGGATGAAATAATGAACAATACGAATGTAATTAAATAAATTTTTATAAGGAACAATTAAAGTTTTTGTGCATTAGTCTACTTTTGGCCAGTGATCTGCATGAGTACGGTTCTTATTTGAGATCAAAATGTAAACGTTTGGCTTTCGCGATGAACTCGCGGAGTAGACCAAATAAATATTTTGTACTTCTGTACCCAATTTTCCATTTGATAACTCTTTTCTCGATGTTGCTTTGAAAATATTTGGACAAGGAAAAATCTAAAAACAGATCTGTCTTTATCTGGAAATTATACGAGTTTTTATGAAATTATTTATTGTTCCCGAGAAAAAATTCAGCACGTTTATTACTTAATACACAATTTGCAATAACACTTTTTATAATAATTTTGTGAATTTTTAAAAAATCAAGAGCTTACCTAACCTTCCCCTTTTTAAAACGAAAAATTGCGATGTGTGATACCATAAGAATCATATGGCTGGACCAAATATCCATGACAACATTATTAAAGTCCCTTTTAGGGAGGTTTTAGAGAAAAAATGTTTGAAATCATCTAGGAACTGAAAATTCACAAGAGTATAGGGCCCTTCGGAGAAGATCAGTTAAGATAACGATAACGGTAATCAATAAGAATTGAACGGTATAAACTATAAAAGTATAAAGGGCAAAGTATAAAAAAACACTGGACTAGCTTTTAAGATAATCCAAAAAACCTAGAAATGACAAGGGTATGGTGCCTTTTGCGCTTAACTGATTCTGATGAAATTTGTGTGGCCGCGACTTTTCAGGGGACCCAGCCAAAATAAAAAATTTCAACTTTCCCCTATATATAGTTTCTGTCTAGACCAGAAATTCCAATGTCTCAAATTCCGAAAATCAGCACGTTTACAATACTATTTTCTTTTATTACGTGGGTTTTATATGAGAAAGTGAAAAGTGAGAAGTTGAGAAATCCGTCTTCGCGATAACTTGCTCGGCAGGCAAAGGGGATAGAGTTTAGTTATGCAGCCGTTTTAATTTGCTAAGTCTAAAAATCTCAAAAATATTGCGAGTGCGATACGCGATTTATTGAAATTCTTTCAACGTTGTCGTGACAAAGTCTTTACTTTCCGTTTGCGACGCAAACAATGCAAATTAAAAATTGTACTATTTTTTAAATAGATTGCAGGCAAAACCTTTCTTTTTCCCTTTTAATCCTGTCGCCGTTTTATATCACTACCCAGTAAACAAACGACATCCAATGGACGTCCACTACAGGTCCATTCAACGTTCAAACGTCCATGGACCTGCAGAGGACATCCAATGTATGTCCCTTTTCCACCAAAAATTAGACGTTCGTGACAGGCTATGAAATGTACGTCCAGTGGACATCCATGTTGAAGCATAAGTTGGACATCCTTAAAAGAATATGAAATGGACATCCAATGGACATCCATGTTGCAGCATCAATTGGACATCCTTAAAAGGCCATGGAATGGACGTCCAATGTACTTCCCTATTTCAGAATGAGTTGGATGTCCTCAAAGGACTATTAAATGGACGTCCAATGTACATCCATGTTGTAGTATCAATTGGAAGTCCTTAAAAGTCTATGAAATGGATTAGTACATTGAGTTTACCTGGACTTAAATCCCAGTTTTATTTGCCCGGTGTATTTAATTAAATCGTTTCATTTAAAATCTACTTTCGACTAACATTCGCATTAAAGTCCAATAATTTTTAATAAAACGTTGAGAATAGAGAATTTCTCTCAAGCAAAAATTCGGGTTTTCATCAGGTAAAAAACCTTTCTAAACCAAAGGTATCCATTCAGGTATCCACTATTGACAATATGTGCACCGGATGAAACTAATTATATATGTCAAACAAACAAAATTCATGAGTTTTGGGAGTCCCAAAGGACGTCCATTGGATGTCCAGAAGGACGTCCATGGAACGTCCACATTGTTATACTTTGGCTCTCCCATGGGCGTACATTGTACATCCAACCGTCTTTGCGTGGTCGTCCAATGGATGTTAGCCACCTCCAGTGAGGGAGGTCCAATGTAAGTCCATTGGATGTGTATGTGCTGTCTGGGTAACTCCAACTGTTTTGGTAGTATTACAATTATCTTCTTGAACTTGGTTCACTGTTGGCACAAAACAGTTATCGTTTAATTTTGGTTATGATCCTAATTTACAAAATCCAAATTTAGTGAATTATCTCCGTAAGTCCATGTTAGTCGTCAACTGGTTTTCGTTTATTTCCCAGTTCTTATTCGGATTTTAAATTTATCAATTATATTCAGCGTTCAATTATTCCAGAATCAATTATATACGAGTTCGGGCATATACAGATTCGACTTTAACAGTTATAAATCATTATTAATCTCGCTAGTCGCGCGCAGTTACAGATTTTATAGAATCGATCTATTTAAGACCATTTGCTGGCCCGGTATTAGGAACAATACTTTACGAAGTATATATCGTAAAAACAAAATTTCCAGAAGTAATCAACATTCACTATTAAAAAACGCTGTACATACTCTAAGAGAGGGATCCATGTATGTGGTAACATTATCAAATTAAAAGATTACTTCACCCTCTAGTTTCGAAATTTACACCAAACCGCTGCCTCAATAATACATCTTATGAAATGGAACATGTACCGACGCTGTCACTTCCCAAGATAAATTGATACCTGATGCTGATATGAACAGGGGTGTATGTGTAAGGGTAATGTACGGTGCTGGAACTATTTAAACTGCCGTTAGGTAGGATTTATGTGTCGGAAATGGATTTTAATTCACAACTTCCCGGGACGTCCCCTCATAAGCAATATGAAGATTTTCTCGAAATTTTTCAAACAGTAAATAAATGACAACTCTAGACCTTAAATATCAGAAATATATTTATTTATTATTGGTAAGCACTTACATGATGTTTGCTAAAGTTTGATCATAGTTCCTTGGTTAGCCCATTTTGAAACTTAATTAAATCAAACTGAGCGGTAACAAGTTAAATGTTGAACCTATTTATTTAGCAAATTTAGGCTACAACACCGAATGACTATGTTGACGCTAACGTCAACATTATTTTAGGAAATTTTTAAGGTTAAGAAATTGTAATTTATTGCGAACTAATTCAGGGAGCCTCTTACATCATTTAATAAGAACACGCTAACGAAGCATAACACTAACCCAGTAATAAGGTCAATTGTGTGGGTGTAGGACATTTCGTCCCCGGCGATTCGTCTCCGGACATTTCGTCCCCGGACATTGCGTCCCCGACAAAATCGTCCCCCGCTCAATTCGTCCCCGACAAAATCGTCCCCCGCTCATTTCGTCCCCGGACAGTTCGTCCCCAGTGTTTTACACTTATATAGGTACAATTGAAATTAATAAAAATGAAACATACAAAACGGTATTTATTACAATAAAAATGTTAAATCAAAATACAAAGTATTTGAATTTAAAATTCAAAAGTATGGGCAATCCCACGGAAGTAGTCTATAACATTTCCCTGGCCGTAGTCGTCAACAATTATTTTTATTCTTTGGTTTATTATCACGTACCTTTTATTATAACTATTCGTGGAGCCACCTCCAACTTCATGAGCAATTTCCATTTGGTGTAGAGATTGCTGTCATTTCAAATCATTTATAAAGTTACAAATATTTGGGAAATGACTCCCGACTATACTTTGAAACCCACGATGCCACGCATTCCAATGTTCTGTGATCACCATTTATGGTTCTCCCGTACATATTCCACACAGGAATGTTAAAAAATACTCCTCGTCGTTGTTTTCTACCGAGTCTTACAATATATGTGTCTTCAAAATAGTCTGCGATTCGCGTCGCATCCGGTGGAAAATCTTTATATTCCCCGAGATGTTCAAATGCATTTTCAACATCTTGAGGTGGTACAAATGCTAGGGCCAGTACCATTCTAACCCATAATGCATATTCATGAAATTGTTGATATATTTGCTGAAACGGTAAGATTTTGTGTGAAAAATCTGAGTGGAAGTGGTGGTAGTCCATGTTATCTTTTTATTCGGCGGATATTTCGTTTAAGAGTTTCCTTATTATGTAGGAGAATCAGTGCGTTTTCGTGAAGCCCTTGAATACCAGTGTCAAGAATATTCTGTACACTTTGGTCACAAGATTTGGCTAGCTCTCTTATTGTTAAGAGATTGTTGTTGTTATTGTTAACTCGTTAACGTCACAGGTCGCGCAGCTTGTGCTGCGTGATTGTGTTCCGCAACCACCTTCGTAACATCAAATTTACTAGCTTTAGTCCAAACACGCGCTTTACAAACTCCTCGTTTTTCACACACCCAAATATCGTTCTCACGGATTTTTGAAAAATTCATAATACAACTCAAAGAACCATCGTAATTTTGCGTCGAGAACGATAAATCCGCGAAAACTTAATTAATGAGGACAAAACGTCCGGAGCCAATTTTGGGGGAGGAAATGTCCAGGGACGATAAATTTGGGGGACGAAATGCCCGGAGACGATAAATTTGGGGGACGAAATGTCCGGGGACGAAATACCAGGTACGAAACGTCCGGGGACGAAAAATCCGAGGACGAAATGTCCGTATCCCCAATTGTGTACCACTAAGGTGCAGAATGTGGATGTCAGCATAATACTTCTTCGCAACTTGATCGCAAATCCGCATTGGTAAGGTCAGTGAAGCAATTCTCGGACATTGGAAGATAACATTCAACAAAAATTAACAACGTTATCAAATAATTGAAATCAAAGGGTAACGTAACTCATAATGACTGTGTATAAAAGCTCGTGAATTTTTGGTAATAAATCAGTATACCTAGTATGCTCAAAACGACAGTGTGTTGTGGTCTTGATTTAAGTCACCCCAACCTACAAGCTCTCACGTTACGCCCTGAGGGTCTACGAGATCTTAAAGCTACGACAACTTCTAACTTCAAGAACTTCAATCCCAGATCTGCACGTTACGCCCTCAGATCTAAACCGGAGAGCACGTTACGCCCTCTCTCCACTCCACTATAACTTCATCCTAGGATCTGCACGTTACGCCCTCAGATCCAACCCGGAGAGCACGTTACGCCCTCTCTACATACTTCGAAAACTTCAACCAGAGATCACGTCACGCCCTGATCTCCAAACCACGAGACCGTCTTAAGCCTTACAACCTGGAGACAAGATTCATCTCCGCAGCCACCTACGAGCTACAAGAGAGATTTCATACAGTCCATTCTCTATAGAGATCACTTCACAATTTCGTTCATGGTCCTTCGAGCAAAGTAACCAGCGACCCAAGAAGAGTCCTGAGTAAGTCAAAAGCAACTTCACTAGGATAACGAGACTACAAATACTACAAGTTCGAAAAGACGGACCTGTTCACACTTTCGGTCATGGTTCTTCGAGCCCTTCGAGTCCAGCGACCCAAGAAGAGTCCTGAGTAAGTCAAAAGCGACCTCACCAGGACACCGAAACTACAATTACTGCAAGTTTGAAAAGACAGACCATTTCACACATTCGTTCAGACTACAATAAACTGTGATATATAATATTCATGGGTTCATTTATTTCCTTAACCAACCCACACAATACGGTATCCCTCTCAATTCTACTCCTATTTTTTCTTAATTTTAATAACAACAAGGACAACTTATCTTCTTGAGCCATAATTTTTCTTGCTGTATGCCATACCCGAAATAAATCATAAGCATTCCTCCTGGCGGAAAACTTTGGGCGATACTCACATTTTAAATATATTCATTTATACAAAGGTTGAGGTTTGCAAAAATAGTGTGGGAACCTTCCTTATGGCTATTCTATACCAGTGTATCCTATAGCAAAATCTATGAGACTAATCGTATACCCATTTAACTTATATAAAATCTATAAACATGACAGTAACACTGCTAGCTAATGGCATTGTTTATATATATTAAGGTTTAAGTGAGAAAAAATGTTTTTTTATACTTTCGATGTTATCGGGCTAGGCAATCAAAGTTATCTGCAAAACATATGTAGATATTTTTAATATGCCTAAAAGGAGCTGCGGCCTATAAAAATCGATCGGTTAATTAACAAGAAAAACGTTAAAATCAATAAAAATCGCAATTTCTTTCAAGGCTTCATAATTATAGTAAAAATTTCATAGTTATTCGATTATTGCTTTGTGACATCGTAAAAATTTACCAGAAAACACATTTTTAATGTTAAACTATTTGGCACTGAGTCAAGTTACAGAAGTCTAAAGGTCATACCTGGGTTTTTCGAAGCTCCCTTCAGGGACTGATATATAAAAGGAGAGAGAACTATACTACGAACCTAAGGTAGCAATTTTCTGAAATATCAATTACGGCTTATAGTATTAACATTAACGGAAGGTCCATATGCATCCCTCATATTCAAATTAGAGTCACAACGACTCAATTTCACTATTGGAGCGGTATCTGCGCCAGAAACCTCTCCCTAGTTTCCGCAACTCCTGCCCATGTTAAGAATCCATATCTATATTTTAGTAATATTATTGCCAAAATCACTAACATTTCTACTTTAGATAATTTTGAATGATACTGTAATGCTATGGCAATATGAAGCTGTATAAATCGTTCTGTAAAAGCGACAGAAAAGAAGAACACGAATATAGAATTAATAAGGATGAAAAAATGGAAAAAATAATACGAAGGCTTATTAACAGAAAACAGACACGAATACAACAGGATCTCTCCATCAGAAGTGGTGGTTAAGGGGGTAAATATTGTGGTTAATACCAAACAAGTAAAAAACTCAATGAGACAACTGAAAAATGAAAGATTCCCAGGACTGGAGGGAATTCTGGCAAAACTGATTAAAAGCGGATCGTAAAAACTCTTCGAAACTATCCGTGGGGTTGGTATAAATCAGAATTTAAATAGAGCAGAGGCACCTATAGAATTGAAATATGCATACATGTCATCGATTCACAAAAACAGAAATAAATTAGAATGCACAAACTATAGCGATATATCGGTTATCAGCACAATAAACCGACTATACGGAAGTATCTTTCGGCATCTAATAAAAACTGAGTATAAACGTTGATTGAAGAGGTATCAACGGTATCGTAATCAACGATATAAACCACAAGAAGGAGAAGAGCAGTCAGGATTTAGAGCCGGAAGATCCTGCATCGACAATGTGTTCTGCTTGAAACAACTTATATAGAAGAAGTCAGCAGTCAACCAACAAATCCATTTCATGTTAATTGATATGCAAAAAGCTTATGACACCGTTCCTATAAATAAACTATGGAAAATCCTATGGAAAACTATGGAAATAAGTATTGAGGTATAATAAATAATCATATTTTAGAAATTTTCATTGCTACACAACCCTTTTTGGGATAATTATTGAGCATTGAAAAATAGAGCTACTTTTAATGATTTCCATGTATTTCTCGATATACGGTTAATCGATTTTGAGAAGTCCTAGCTCATTTTATAGATACTAAAATTATCTCTAATTTTCATGCAATACTTTTTTTCAGAGAAAGACACCTACCGACGTTTCCTAGGCCATTTGAATATGACAACAACCAGTGGTATCCTAGATCTCTTTATCCTAGGCTAAACCGGTAGCAAAAAGGTGGAATATGGAAAGTGTACAATAAGCAAGAAATCTCATGATATGCTAAAGGAGAGAAGGAAACTGATGAATAAATGGACAAGGCAGACAAGCGGGTCCAAAGAACTAAATAAGAAGATAAGGAAACAAATCAACACCGGCAGGACCATATTAAGAACTAATCGAAAACAACTGCAATTTGAGAGTCATAAAATCAAACTGAAGCAACCAAAAAAAATGTTTAAAAAAAACTAAAAACACGCTTTTATGGTGAATCAAACTAAGAAGGTAAAAATAATTCTTTTTTAGAAATAGAAAGAGTATAATTAACGAGAAAATAGATATTATTGTAATAAAGCTTGGGGTGCTTGGTATATGAGGTTAACGGTACAGGCCATCTCGACACTTTACCTTTAAGGTAATAAATGTTAATACGCCAACTCAACACTATAGAAAACAGGTACTCGCAACTAGTGGTCTTAACTGACAGGCCAAATCGACACTACGACCTTGAACGCCTTAAACCGATTAACACAATTTTCTAGATACAATACACAATAGCTTTTCTACACATTCTACAGCAAATTCTGATGATGCCTATTAGGCTTAGTGAGTACAAGTTTGATCATTGCCCCATTACATTACATGTTTGATCCTTGCCCTCTTGCGTGTCCAACGTACTTTCGAGCGTATCACATGACGTTCACGTATCAGAAAGCTTCACGAAATTTGTCTGACCCACCTGAAATCGAAATGTAGCCTTCAGATACAACTCGTTGTCGAGTTGGTCAATTATCGTCCTACCTAGTGAGGGACAATAAAGTGTCCAGATGGCTATGCCGTGGTGTCGAGTTGGCCTGTCGGCGTAGGGTGCTCAGTGTCGAGCTGGCGTCCGCCCGATATTAAACATATTTCATCAATACGATTAGTATAAAAGTATTGTACAAGAAGCACCTCACGCTTCATTACAATAAAATCTATTTTCTCGTTAATTATAATCTTCCTATTTCTAAATCTAAATTTCTAAACATATAATTTCTATTTCTATCTAAAACAAAATTATTTATACCTTTTTATTTTGATTTACTATTAGAGCGTGTTCATTAGTGTTTTTACGCTATAATTTAATTTTCTTATGAAGTACTTTCTCGCAATCTAATCATTTCTGTTAATGCTTCAGCGTTACATGGGACCCTCCCAGTTAACCTTGAGCAATCAAACACGCACGCAGGAAGAAATCTCACAAGACTCTCGAGAGCCTAGATAAAATAATAATGATTTGATTATTAAATCATTGTACTGTCATCAGTTGGTAATATGCAAAGAAAATAATGACGTAAGACATTTGGGAGGGGAGATTGTAGTCTATGGCAACTATTTCTACACAATTTTTTACACGTTTTTTTCTTGTGGGAGAAAATTTTCAAGCAGCTGGTAATCTACGTAAACGACATTTCTTAAGCATCAGCTGCAAAAAATAAGAAACGTTGAAGTATGTAGTTTTTTTGTATATAAAATAATAAATGTTACGTTATGGAGAAAGGAAGAATGATTTATTAAGGAGGTGACATTTCACTGTAATTCAAATTTAGTGCCACTTATTAAAGCATGACATTGAAAATTTGTTTTGTCAATGTTACTTCTGCAATTATGTGTAATTAATTATATCCAAAGTAAACTAAGAAAATGATCATTTGGTTATTAAATTATTGTACTGTCATTAGTTCTTAATCAGTAGGCCAAGTTTCGAATTAATCTAGCGTTTGAAAGTGAAAAAAAAAATCGAATTTAGGAGCGTCGGATACACATAAACAAACAAACATACAAGTGAAGATAATATAAAGCGTGTAATTATAGCACTTGCTGACGGAAAAGGAAACAAGATTGGTGGCAGAGGTAAGTTTCGAAACGAAGTAGATGGTAGAATATTACCAAGAACCGAATACTCCAAGAAACAGGACAAGAAACGAAACACCCTAGAACTCTAGACAAATGCTAACTAAACCTGCCGGAAATTGGGGAGGAAAAGAAAGAGGATGTAATATGGAATACTACGAAAAACCAAAAACAGAGAAGATGGAATCATACTCGAAAAATGATATAAACAAGAGAGAAACTTATACTAGCACACCTGAAATCACTATTTAATTAATGTTTAATCTAGGTGGATATCCCCAAATCACTGAACAAGGCAGATGTGATTCTAATATACAAGAAGGGAGATCCGAAACAATTTTGGAAATATTGACCGATAGCACTGCTCTTGCAAGTGTATAAACGGCTAACAAAGATCATCACAAAGAGAGTATGAAACAAAGTGGGCAATTACTAGCCTGTCGAACAGGGAGGCTTTAGAAGAACTTTCAATACATCGGGCCCCCTGTAAACATTACAGGTACTGATAGGAAAAGCAAACTAGTATAAAATACTTGAAGATCTAGCCTTTGTTGATTGTGAGAAGGCGTTTGACACTAGAATATTGGGCGGCAAAAAAGATGCCCAATATTCTCTACATTGGGAAGACAAGGACATATCAATAAATGGCAAAAGAATGAATAATCTGAGAGTTGCAGGTGACATCCTAATAACATTCGTTGATAATCAGGACCTTCACAACATAATCAATGATCTTTATTAACAATCAAACAAAAGAGGACTGAAAATGGAAACATTCTATATAAAAATCGTGGCAATTAAGTGGAATTCAAAAACTAGAATATGTCAATGAATACATTTACCTACTAGGACAAATGTTCAAGACCAATATGGAAAACCAGACTGCAGGAAAAAATCGTAGAATAATATTAGGATGGATGGTTTAGTAGACTGTCATATGTGCTGAAGAATGGAAGAAAACCACTACAACTGAGAACAAGAATATAACACTTCCATCACACCAGTTCTCACTGGTTATGGAGAACAGACTTCGGTACATACCAGATAAAATACATAAAAATTATAGAAGGTCCAAGAGAACGTGCAACGCTGAGGGTAACACTGAAAAACCGCCAGCGAATTTCATGGTTCTGAGGAAAAACTAGAGGCAAAGACGTCACCGAAAATGCCGTACAACTAAAATTGTAATAGGTAAGTCATAACCAGAGATATAAAGATGAAAGGTGGATCAAAGCTATCCAAAGCTGATACCTTTACGACGGCAAACGAAGAAGAGGAATACCAAAGATGAGATAGGGAGATGACCTCAAGAGGCACGAGGGACTAATGTGGCGACGAATTGCACAAGATAGAGAACGATGGTGGCAATAGGTGGAGGCCTACAGCCAAATATTATTAAGTATAGAAAGTGGCTACGAAGAAAACTTTTTTGCTTAGGTGGGTACTCTGTGTGTTATAAGCAAAAACATTATTTCCTGCACCTTAACCGTACAATAAATAAATAATACGTAATGAGCTATGCTACTTTCATGCCTCACTTATATAGGTTTTTCTTCTCCTTATTAGTCTTCGCGCTTTAAAATGTTGTTATCATCTTCGATGATAGTCAACTTTGTGCCTATGTTTCTTGTGATCTTCCTGAGCTTCTTTTTCCTGGAGGTGCTATTTCTATTAGTCTTGTATCATCTGCTCTTGACACATGTTTATTCCAAAATCTTCCTCTTTGTATTATGAATTTCATGATGTCGGTTAGACCCCATTTCACATAAGAAGGACCGTGGGCTAGAGTTACACGGAACAACATATTCCGTCGGCTATGATCGGTTTCCAAAGTTTCATATAATTCGTGTAAAAGCAGTGGTGGGAGGGTGAAGGTTTAGCGTAGGCGCGTTGGCGTGTTTTTCGGCATTGTCGCTTGTCGCCTGACGTTCGCGTATCTAACGTAACGTAACTGTCGTTTTTTTTTATTATTATTACAGTTTTGTACGTTGTGCATTGTGTATTTTGACTAAAGCGAAATGATTTAGGTTAAATTATTCTTGTTGTTTACACAACATAGGCAACTAACAGTACATGAATTAATCATGTGCCCGCATTATCCCCTAATACGATTACTACTCGGACCGCTACTGTCCAGATGCCAATCGGGAAACTTCGTGACGGAGATGCGGCATGCATGGAACTCAAGGCCACGGTTCTTCTCATGTGAAATAGAGTCTACGTTACATTGTTGTCGTATGTCTTAATTTCTTACTCTGTCCAATTTATTCTTTCTAACTATTGCTCTTAAAGTGTACATTTCAGCTGTACGCAGTAGTTGTTTTGTCTTTCTTGTCTCAACTTGATTCTCTGTCCCATACGTCATTATTAGTCTTATCATTCTCAATACTGTAAAAAAGGCCCATAGCATTTACCATAATGTTGCAATGTTACCGAAAGATCTATGGTGCCTACACTAAAAACCACTAGAGGGCGAGCTAGAGAGGGATGTTGTTGAGGAATATGACATTGACGAAATAGGGTTTGTGAGCCGAATGAATGAAGTTTAAGGCCAGACACGAATATTTTCGGTAGATCCCCTATAAATAACCTCTTTTCATAATTTTTCGTTTAAACGGCGAACTCATTTATTCACCTTTTGGCAAACCTCCCCCCTCGGCTCCCACCTTCGTTATCCTTTTTTTCCCCGCTCGCCTTCGATTTCGGTCACGTCGAAAATGATCCACAATCTATTGTGTCCCCCGGTAACAATGGGAGCGAAAGGAAGTGTAAAACTGAAAAGTATTTCACCGAAGCAATGGCCGAGGGTCCTCTTTCGTGCTTTTATTAATAATTTCGCAGAAAATAATGAATTTCGTGTCAGCCGCGTCCAGTTTTGAAGGAGGCCCAATGAAAAATTACTCTCCCTAGGTCTCTCTCGCCCTCTCCCTCTCGCTCTTCGGATGGAGTGTGTTGTTTTTGCGAAGGGACGAAATGACGTCCGGGTTAGAAATTATAGTTTGGGCCTAACATGTAAATGTCGTCGGAGTTTACTTACTAGTTCTGTAATATTTTTTTAGACGTGTCGGGTGCTTAATGTATACGTTTCATAATAATCTCGGTAACTAAGCGTAATTTCATTCCATTTTGGATTTTTTGTTTTGTACCGTACGCTTCGGCCTAAATCCCTTGTTTTTCTACAGCCCGGAGAGATAAATACGCACAAGGGGTAAATGAAGGTACGTGTACAAAAATTTCCATATTGTAATTTCACTATAGTGTCAAAGAAGTCATTATGTTAATGGTATAGGGATGTTACTGAACAAATTATACGCAACAGTTTTTTGTAGTACAAAAAGTTACACAAAGCAATTCAAAATAAACCTTGAGTATATTCAAAATTCAAGCTTTTTGATATTTGTGCTCATTTACATATGCAGTAGTGTATCAAAAGTTTAGTTATTTACACACCAATATCGGCAGGGACGAATTGTTACCCAACCGATAGTTATAGCAGTGATAAGGTGGCCTGAGTTGTCACCGGAATATTTTTTCATGTATGTATCACGTCTTAAGGTGAGTTCACAAACTCAACTAAAACGAAATTAAGAATTGACAATTAACAATTAACAACTATAGACTTAAAGGAGGCGTTAATAGACATGATTAACTTTAAATTAATAATTTCATTTTATAGTGTTTCGCACTAGACGTTCCAGGTAAAGGAAGTGTTAGATTTCCAGGCATGGTTCTCCAAGCACCTTCTTTTATCTTGCCATTGGCATCCAGATTATCGACAAATCCAGTTGGGCAATACCTCCACTCTTTCAATAGGCAAATCTTCCTCTCCTTTTTGTAATAAATTATGGAGAACAATTGTGGCCAATATAATTTTCTCACAAGTTTCTGTTTTTGCAATTATGGGATTCCGTAAGCGTCTCCAACGCTGCGCCAATATGCCAAACGTATTTTCAATGGTTCTACGAGCTCTGGACAATCTATAATTGAGAATATTCTTGTTCTCCCCTAAGTACTTTCCAGGATAGGATATCATGATATTTTCTTAGGGTGGAAATATCTGATCTGCTACAAGGAAGTTAGACAAACACAGATTTGTTCCTGGCAGCTTTTTTGGGGAGGAATTTGTAATTCTTTCTGTGGCTGCAACTGGCCAAGTATTGATTCCCTGAATACTGAGGCATCATTGTTTGAACCTGGTACACCGACATCCACCCATTGAAATTTATAATAGCTATCACAAATAGCCATTAAGGTGATGCTGCGATATTTAGAAAATATGTAAAATCGATTAGACTAGTAACCAAATCCTACCTGAAAGACTTCTTGTATGAATAGTAGTCACTCCCAGAGTACTTCGGCGACTGAATGTTCACCAACTTGCCATCAATAGCCCCAATACAGTTTGGCATATTCCTTCTGAAGAAGAACCCATCACTAGCTTCGCGACAAGTATTTTATGATGGCGAAGGCAACACTATGGGAGAAAGTACTTGCCATAATACCTCACAAGTTTCAGCGATTATTAACGAAGCCGTAGTTTTTCCTATGAAATTATTAAAAGCTATCTCTTGAAAAGAGCATAAAGAGTGGTTATACTCCTTCCTACCTTTCATTTTATTTATTGCCATAATGTAAAGTCATCGTTAATCTTTGACCAGGAGAAATGGAATATATTCTTGCACTTCTCTGGATAAATGGTTCAAAGAGAGACAACACATAATTGAACATTTCAGGGATCATTCTGGTGTCCTTAAAAACTGTTCCCTATCATTCAGTTCAGCATACTAAACGACACTTTTATATATACTGGTATCATGGGGCTTAGAAAAGCATGCGAAACGTTTGGCGTTCCAAAAACGACATTAAAGCGTAGAGTCGACATGTATTCAAAAACTCAAAACCTTGAAAGGGCGACTGTGAAGAAAATGGGCAGATTTGAAACTGTATTCAGCAAGGAGCACGAACAGGAGTTGGCTAACTATGTGAAAAACATGGAATCACGATTGTTTGGCTTGACGACCAAAGACTTACGATGCTTAGCCTATGATCTCGCTATTGCAAATAAAAATCCCGCATAATTTTGATAATACAACGAGAATGGCCGGAAGATAATGCTTAGAAAATTTTTTGGTTAGAAATTCCGATTTGAGTCTTCGCAAACCAGAAGCCACTTCTGCAGCTAGAGCTAGTGGCTTCAATCCGGTGGTAGTAAAGCAGTTCTTCAATTTACTCCTGGAACATATAGATAAATACCGGCTCACTCCTGAAAAAAAATTTTAACGTCGACGAAACAGGTTTCACCACAGTTCCTAAAAGTTTGCCGAAAATTATAGGCAAGAAAGGAAAAAAAACAAGTCGGATTGTTAACCTCAGCGGAGAGAGGCCAGCTGGTCACTACTGTTTTTTGTTTTGGTGCAGATGGTGCCTACATGCCCCCAAAGTTTGTGTTTCCACGAAAACGGATGAAACCAGAATTAATGAATATGGCACCCAGGGGATCTTATACCGAGTGTCATGAAAGTGGCTGGTTCCAATAGGATATTTTTACCAGATGGTTCGAGAAGTTTGTGATATTTTCAAGAGCCACTAAAGATAATCCAGTTCTACTGCTCCTAGATGGAGCAGTACATGCGAGCCATACAAAAAACTTGGAACTTATACGTCTAGCTCGTGATAATGGTGTGCATATACTATCGTTTCCTCCACATTGCACACACAGATTGCAACCGCTTGATGTAGCGTTTATGAAGCCATTATCTGTATATTATTCAGACGCTGCAAAACAATGGTTACGAACTAATTCTGGACGAATTATAACCCAGTACCAAATTGCAGAATTAGTTGGTCGAGCATTTGAAAAAGCAGCCACTCTTCCCACTGCTCACAATGCATTTCGAGCAACTGGGATATGGCCACCAGATCCAAAAGTTTTCTCGGAAGCGGACTTTTTAGATGCAGATGTTACCAATATCGATCAGTCAACTGTTCATGCAGCTGATAATCCTAATAATGCAGAAACCCATGATGATCGTCCGCCAAGTTTACTGTCCACAAATGCAGGATCTAATAGTCCTCAGCCAGGTTGATCCACTGCAGAACCCAGTAGTCCTCAACCAGGTTGTTCCACTGCAGAACTTAACAGTCCAAGGTTGTTACTGATAAACAATCAATTTTAAATTCAGCTAGAAATAAGAGCGACGATTCTGATGAAGATGTCCCTCTGGCCCAAATTTCTGCTCATAAATCACAGTTAAATGCTAGTAGTTTCTTGGTATCACCTGAGCAAATTTTGGCAGTTCCAAAAACCAAACAAATTAAGAGAACTAAACTAAAAAGAGGTAAAACAACCATTATTACCTCATCTCCATACCAGAAAGAGCTAGAAATCGCACAAGTTAGCGCAAATCAAGTTAAAAGGAAAGTTACTTTTACTGGTTCTGTTGCGGTAAATGCTAAACCGAAAGTGGCAGTAAAGAAGTCAAAACGTCAGAAGATACACGTATCATCCGATGAGGAGGAAGATGCACAGTGTTTATACTGTCAATATTTTTATTCTGAATCTACAGAAAGCTGGGTTCAATGTACCGGTTTTCACTTATGGGCACACTCTTCATGCACTGGTGTAGACGATAGTGATGCTGAGGCTGTTTTTGTGTGCGAAAAGTGTCAGTGATGTTCATCGTTTTATTTACCTTGAGGATTCTTAACGCGATTGTAATACGTATTTAATAAGAAAAATGTAAGATTCAATGCCATTGAGCCACTATTTTGTTATAAAACACATCTGATTATATTTTTATTTTTGGTCCGCTTTGCCTGCCTCATTGTACAATTTTGCCTTCACCGTGCAGGCAGAACGGCCCATTACAGTTTCTTTTTCTTTTTTTATTTTCATAGGCCTTTAGTAAGTATTTGCCTTGATTGTTTGATTTTTATAAATGTTGAAACTTAAGAATACATACATGTTGATTTCCCCTGAATAAAGTTCATTTTGCAAAAAATATTCTGCATTTTTCGTAACGTTGCCGTTTTGCCTTTCCTTCCCTACTCGTTTTAAGTTTATGGTGGTTGAATTGTATTCTCATTAGGTATACTAATCCATTGTTTTTTATATCTGTATATTATCTTGATTACTTCGTTATGTACTCCTTTTCAGATATAATTGTAATAAGTTGTATTAAATACGAAAAACGTTGTCAACTTTAAAAGGTATTTTCGACCTTATTCAGAATGTATGTCTCTTCAATAAATTTATTTTTTTTATTGGTACGCTATTTTGCCTATTTAAAACATGCTTTGGCGTGCGTAAATCGGGCTTTTTCGCACGCGCGTGTTTTAAAGTCGCCATGGAAACGTATCAACAACGGCCATATCAACCAATAACAGAGCGTTTTTGGCCGTAGCGGAACAAGCCGATTGGTGGCACGACGTGCGATGGGCCGTCACGAAGCGTCCCGAGTGTCATTCAAATTAATCATATTGGGTATGCATTTGGTTTTGGTATAAAAAATGGTACCAATAAAAAAAATCACGTAAAATATTCGTGGATAACTGCTCTTTCAAGCACTTGCTCTATTTCGAGCACTCCGGCTACGCCGTCGTGCTCGAAAACTCGCGCGTGTTTGAAAGAGCTCAATATTCACTCATACTTTAATATACTATTTTGATTCATTACAAGCTGTATGGAGCTTTTGAACCACTCTTTGCAAATGGTGAACGCAATTTACTATTATTATTGTGTCATCCGCATATATATGAAAATTGTTGATAGGTATACCATTACCTCTTTACCATTTTTAAAAATCAATATTCTATTTTTACAATACCCTGCATGTAATAAAAAAACTTAAAAGATAAATTAAAGTAGGAGACAAATTCGAAAGTGTTCAATATAGAAAATTGAACCAAAGTTGTCCATCGGTTCGAGGTGCGAGAGTTAGAGAAAAGATCATCGATTTGAGTGTGTCGATGCGGAAACCAGAGATTTAATCCATAATGTAATTATTCCCTGGCGACCATTAATAAAACATCCCCTTATCCGTCCGTTCCGATTTCCTCCTCCACCTCTCCATCCATCCTCGGCTCCCCGAGTCCATCTCGTTTTGCCGCCGCCAAATTAAACTACTGCCGCGGAATTGAAACACGTTACTCCTGTAACGTTGTTCGCCTCGGCAATAGAAAAGGGGAGAAAAAAAGCTTTCTATCAATCACTGTCCGCAAGGACCTTCTTAACCTCGAGGCCCTGTTTGCGTGATCCTTTTTTATCCTGTCCGCGCCTCGGGCGCAACTCTTTCCACTCCTCCACCTTGGGCCCGAGGAATACAAGAAGGAAATAGAATATAAATAGCTCGGTCGGAGAGCCTCGTCGGGAGGTGAGATTTTTCTCGCCGTTGGAGAAATGGATAAATCGTCTTGTTTAGAAAGGATAACGCGCCTGCTTCTGCCCCGTGACAAATGAATAGGATAAGCAATTTTCCTGCTGAAATGAATACCCATTTAATGAATACACACTTGCAGATTGAATATGGCTTCATTGTCGTCTATCAGAAGTCAGGAAGTTTGTCTTTTTAATTCGACTAAATACGACTGACGAATTGTTTGTCGATATAGTTGAGTACATTTATCCCTAATTTTTGCAACTTCATAAATTAACTTTAAAAAAAGAATGTAAATAAACAAAACAGAAAAGACGAAGATAAGAAAATACATCACCACGTCTCAGGAATTAAATGGAAATAATTAAATTTTCACAAGACTTACGACAATTTCTATAGAAGCCTCATTCACTGACGTGGATTTCCTTCCTCTCCCTTCAAATTTATTTTTGGGGGATTTCTTTGGCAACCTATTATCGTCCATCCTGTGAAGATGTTCCTTCCAGTTCTTCCTACATTGCTTTATCACATCATGAACATTGCATAATATATTCAATTCAAGTCTGATGTCTGCATTTCTATATCAGTCTCTTTTTACACATCCTTTAACTCTCCAAATTGTCCAAATTTCGCTGCAATGCGTGACGGTTGATACTGCAACTATATTTGGTACTACTTCAATTTACTTATCGAGCTTAATTTCTCCTCCGCTTTCTTAGTTGTCACTTAAATGAAACACAGATATTAAATTATCATCAAGATAAACATCTAGATATTTAATAGTTTTACTGGGAATATTTTCGCAATCTAATATTTTAAACTAAAATAAAATCTCTCTTTCTACTTCATTTTAATACGATTGCTGCTGTTTTTTTTATCATGAGCTAACACTAAATCATGATTTTGCTTCCAATACATTGACTTTTAATCTAGTTAGACCCGGAGAATGCACACTATTTGCAATCCCAGACCTCGAATGATAAATGGATTCTCCCACGGGGTTACCAGGTGAACTCTTAGCTCTTCAACGACACGACATAACGATACAGGACGTATTACATCTTTTACCAAAACTTGAGTTTTTAGTGAAAAAAATTACTTAAATATGTAGGTATACTTCCAGTAATTTTTCTATGTTTACACTTTTCCCTACATAAAAGGTTTTTAAACAACGCGAATTTCTTCGAAATGATACTATTCCTATGACAAAAGCCGCCTTTGGCGCAAAGTGGTTCAACTTTTTATTATATAATACAAAATTATCTGTGTCGTGGAAATATTTTCCTATTGTTAATAAGTAAACTGACAGAAAGCAACGGAAGACACAGTACGACATTACTTAACTAGCGAAAATAGCGGAAAAGGTAAAATGGGTATTGGCAACGTTACCTTACTACGGCGTACCTGCTTTACGTTTTCTTTACTCCGTTTCGAGTGGCGGCTTCTTTACTCATTCATATTAATTCAATTCGTTTGTGCATTGTTGCCAATAGGATACACGGCATTATGTTGCGGGTTTCTTGTTCTTTAGGAATTCTTTACACACTTTCGGGACAATATTTTCATCCTCATCCTCACCAATACATAAAATCGATGTTAATTCGCACATTCAAAGTCAATAAAATGTACAATTTAATATATAAAAATAACGAGCCGCACCACCTGCCACTTCATAATTTGTTATGATATAACATGCCTGCGCTGTTGCCAATGCGATACATTCAATTTTTCCTGAAAACTTATGACTGATTGCTTTCGAAAGCGATTTATGAATGAATTGATCCGTCTAACTAGAATAGAGGTCAATGTTCTAATACCAAATTTTTGCTAGAATATTATCCGTTTAGTTTTACATTAAAGGGAAGGTTTTGTTCGACAAAGATAGCCAAATCATCCGCAAATGTAATTAACTTAATATATTCAGATACTTTTAGAAGACCATCACCATTACAAAAGGTATTCCATAATATTGGTACAAAAACGTAACCTTAAGGAACCGCTGTATTTACTTCTACCATTTCTTCAACTAATTTTACCATTTTTACTTTCTAGAGATCTTTGTAAAACGTATACCTTTATGATGTTTGTTAAATATTTAGAAACACCTCTCTCTTTAATACTTGAAACGTTGTGAAGATTTTCTATATCGTCATCAATCTGATTCTCCATCTCATGTATATTGAGGAGTCATCAAACGTATAAAAAGAATGCTTTATTAAACATATCCGCTATGATTAAAATCGGATGTATACTGTTTCATTTTAACTAGAGCTATCTGATTTGCTTTTACTATTACTTTTTCCTTTAAATTTCACCCACTATATTATTTCATGTTTCTTTTGGTCTCCTCTTACTTCCCTTTCCTTGAGTTCACATTTTTTATGCTTTCGTTACTGAAAACTTTCCTTTGTTGTCGTTGGTAAATTAAACCTTGCAGTGACTGAGGCTTTAAGATGCTTTCCAGTTGTGCCAGTTCTCAGCTCATCCATTCATCCACACTATTTTGAGATTCTTCATTTTAATAGCTTGCTCTTTCGACGTTGATTTAAAACTCGAGATTATATGTAAGTATAAGCCGGAATGTCGTTTTAAATAATCTTTTTTTGTTTTCGTTTTGACACTTCCTTTTTACTCAGTTATCCTTAGTTCATCGCATTATATATATTATACACCTCTTGTATTGATGTGTGTATACATTTCGTAATTTCCATTTATTAAATTGTAATATGTTGAAATATACGTTACTAGTGCAAGTGATATTTGTTTAAAGTGTGTACTTCTCCTTTTACTTGAGCTATTATCATTACTTTATTTGTAGCATTATCTTGTTTCATTGTTTCCTCTTTCAATGTATTATCCAATATTTTTAATGAAACTTCCCTTCTGTATCCACAGTAATACTTTTTCAGTCCCTACATGGTGATGGTGATGGTGATGGTACCTACATTCAGATGTAGTAGTTAGTACTTAAGATTAACACACCCATGTTTTGTATATTAAACCACTACGTCAAAAAGTAGTTTAGGTAAATTTTAAGAGGACTTATATCTTAACTAAGTCATATATAAGTATATTTCTTACAATTCGCTTAATATTTCCCAGATTTCGTCTATTTTGCCTATGATGATGAACTCGTTTTTTTTTTGTAAATTAGAAATGGTTATAATTGGAAAACACTATTATCGAATACAAATATTATAACATCGTTGTTTTCTTGTGAAAAGATCATTTGTAATATGGAGAAATAGGGGACACAATTCTATTGATAAAACCTATAATGATAATTCCTACCGTACTCATCAAATTCTCCACATCGTTTCCAGATTTTTGCACAATTGCAACAATAAAATCTAATAATAATTTTTCAGACAGTTTCCCCGATTCCCCCAGCGAGGCGATCTTATTGCTCAAAAGACTTCCTCCGCCGTTATTATTACGGGAACGCACAAACCTTCCTCCCCCTATATATATGTCTACGCGAGGATCCGGTGTTTCTCGTTTTCCTCATTCTGGCCCGCACATCCACACTAAGTCTTCGGCGGTTACGAGGAAATGCCCAATCCCTCAAAGCCCAAATTACACCCCGAAATTTCGCCAACTAAAACCCATCATTTCGACAATATCTGCGGCTACATTTCCCGTTTCCGTATTAGAAGGAGATGATCGGCCGACGGGGACGGGCCCTTTAAATTATTCACCCCCTCCCAAACGGAGGGACAATGGAATAGCGAAATCTTGAAATTAAGGGAGAAAAATGGATTCAGGTCGGAATTGACACCGTTACATTTTTGGTGAGGTTCATTAAACGATTTTCGATCTTATGATAGCCTGAACGGTGTCTATTTGATTTTTTCAAGCATGTTCTCTTTAAACGTTTCCCGTTCTTTTAATTAAAATAAAATGCTGTAACTTTAGATTGTAACACTACATCTAGTTTAATACTAGTACGTCCTTTGGGAACATTTTATGTGTTTCGTCCGTATTGCCTTATTAAATATTAAATATAATGCTTATTGCAATTGTATATGACGATTTTGCCATCTCCCTGGAATTGCCCTATTACTCCAATATGCGAATATGTGAATTAGCATACGTGCTTGTACACATTGCCATTTATTGCCTTACCAGAAATTTTCATTAAGAACTTTCCCACTCTTTCGATAAAAAATTTGTATATATTGCTCTATGATGCTTTGTTGAATTACCGCAATATCAATGTTGCCAGTCGTTGAGCTTTCACCATTAGCTACAGCCTGTCAGTTATAGTAGCTCAGTTATAAAGCTAGATGATTTTTGTTAACTCTTAGATGTACAAAGCTTGACACAAGGTGCGTCTGAAATAATCCCAATTCTATTAACTGTACGTTCACTATCATGAAATAAATGATTTTCCTATAAGTTTCATTAAACGCCGGCCCTGGCATTCGCTCATTAATTATGAAATACAACGTGTTTCAAAATGAATGTCATCTAATTGGCGTTTGAATTTCTGTGCATGTAATTTTTGACGTGCCGCGCTCTACTGATTTTAACCTATCTAATTCTGACAACAAGTGTCACTTCGAACATTTGTTGTGAAACTGGCAATCAGTACTGCTGGTAAATAACGGCCCTATTCAGGGCCAAACCAAATACTACAAGTAGACAAATACTCAGAATTCGTTTTCTGTTGACAGAGAAAAACCAGAAGTTAAAAGAAGTTAAATAGGATATTTTGAGGTTATGTATCGTTAGAAGAAACTCCTATTTTCGCAAGGCAGGTTTTTCTATTTTACATGGGAATTCCACAGCCGACTAGATGACAATCATTTTGAAGCACCTCGTATAATGTATACGCATAATAAATGTTATTAAGAAAATCGGTCAGACTGGATGAAATTAGTTTTTAAAATTTCAAAATTTTCTAAAGTAGAAAGAATAAGTGACGTCGTTGGCTGTCGAGTATTGAATGAATCTTTAAACGGAAATAGCCACGTTTTTCTATAAAAATTTTGAACTATGGTTTAAAAAAAATAATTCCAATTTTTTTCGATTTAGTTATATTACGCCTCTACTGATGGTAATGTCATTGTTTCTTAAAAGCAATACGGTTACTTTAAACTCACTCTTCTTACTGGAAAATTTGTCAGCAGTTAGCTTCTTTACAGATTCTTTTAAAACGGATTTCCTTCTTTATGATCATATTCTGTTGCTTCGCAACTGCTATAAATAATTCTAAAGTATTAAATAGGAATAGATAGCTATTTTTTTAGCCGTTAGAAGCCTAAGGAACTCTCTGAGGGAAATGGTTTTTTTTATATGTTCAACGGTTAGGAATTGGCAAGGTGAGTATATGTACCTGATTTTTGTCAACATCTATTTCCGTAAACAGATCATTTGCCGTACCCATTTTAACATTGTGATACGGTTTTATTTCATTTTGTTGTTAAACCCAATTAGGTATTTGCCATATATTTTAAATTAAACGAAATATATCTAAATTCACAGGAACGAACCCTCAGACAAATTTTATAGTCATAAAAGATCATGTTATAGGCCCAGCACCAAGTATTTCAGATATAAAAAGCAGTAAATGTGCCAAAAGTTAGAGGACCAACGAAACAACAGCTCATCGTGACGTCACTCCGCGTGTAAACACGGGTCCGTTCTGCAGTCCACAAATAGATTTTTTCGAGTATTTTGGACTTTATTCTTGCTTCCACTGGAGTTAAATTGCGACCAAATCTAGTAATTTGTATTATTCGCGTCGTGAAATAGTGTTTTCACTCCACTGTTTATATTCGGCAGACGGCCTTTTGGCGCCAATTCCTACCGTTTGAATTTCAAATGACTTTTTTTGCTTGAATGCTTTTAAATATTTTATAATATTTATAGGCATATAATCTCTCATTTAGCGAGTTTTCAAAAAATGTGACAATACTTAATTGCTGTTTAATAGTAATCGTTAAGATTTCGTAAAATAGGTAATCGGGGATGCAGTCAATGATGGGAGAAAGAAAAGCCAATCGTTAATTACTGAGATTTCGCAGCATATCGCTGCTTCATCAGAGCGTCTGAAAGGTGAGGAAGCTCATTAGTTTATTGGTCTGTTTAAGAAATAAAATACAAGGCGAGAAACAATAAACTAAGGACAAAATAATAATATATTACTTATATACTAACGCAAGTCAATTTGAAAATTGCAAGAAAAAACAGTACAGCGGTCATCACCACAATCCAGTGTGTAGAGGAAACATTGGTATTTTAAGTATACTAAAGTTAACAGCGTACTTATACATTAATTACACGTGGACATGGTGGTGACATCAACTGGTGATTAACCTCACCGTACAAGAATCGTCAGACATATGCCTGCGCTGACCATAAAACGCTATATATCTACTTTTCGATAAACTAGCCTACAAACATTCCATTTAAAAATATCTCATTAGAACATAGAACAATTATTAAGACAATAATAAGAATTTATCACGTTGAATTGTCATTTATAAAGTATTTGAGGTTATAGTTGCTGCACATTTGTCTGTTGTTTCACATTGTTCATTCCATTAGGTCGTTTTTATAAAATGCGCGTTACTATAATGTGTCGCCAGTAAGAATTACAATTCACAAAATACCCTCACTCTTTAAATAGTGAGTGTCTATGTCACTTTCTTGCCTAATTGGGATTGTCCCTTGGAACGATTTATAGTGTCGCAGTAAATGATTTGTATGTAATGCATAATGCCAGTCTGCAGACTAAAAGTTATCTTACCATAACAGATAAGAATTGAAATGTATTACGCCACTTCTTCGCCGTCATCTAAGTATTAAATTTGTATTTCTTAGTAATTTTTATTCTTTGACATCGTTCGATTTTCCCACTCAACAGTTACTTATACTTTCAATAATTAATATAAATGTTTTGCATATTGTGACTTTGGGAGTTTATAGAATTTATAATTTAAAAGTACCTAGTCATTAAGATAAAGTGTTTGTACACACTGTCACCTCGGCCGAACTTTGTCTTAACAATTCTCTCGTTATTACCTTTAAATCTGTATATATTCGACAGCGCGCTTATTTGTCGTCTTACGGGAATTTTCCTCTAAAAGGCTATAATTTTCCTAATTTTCCTATTTTACTCTAATTTTCCTCTCACGTTTCACGTCACTTCGCCGTTTCAATGAAATTGCTACTGAAAGATTGACTCACTGTCCAAAGATAGT
The DNA here is from genome assembly GCA_946251905.1 of Cryptocephalus moraei. NCBI lineage: Eukaryota > Metazoa > Arthropoda > Insecta > Coleoptera > Chrysomelidae > Cryptocephalus > Cryptocephalus moraei. Next base: position 18,490,263 of record OX276462.1, on the reverse strand, counting down.
TTATACTTGTTTCCTTGTGCAAATTTGCACAAATAAACTATTCTATACTTTGAATTTAACTCGTTGTAGTAACGAAAATTCCATATGTATTACAAATATTGTGTTGTCACTTCGTCGCTTAATTGAATTTGTGCTTTACACCTATCTCATCGTTCCAATAATGGGTTTTTATGTACTCGCTGACACGTCATCTATACACTGCCCCTTAATAATCATTATGGTGTTAATATTAAATAAGTGTAAGTATTAAACGCAGCGTGCTCCTTCATCGTTTCAATGGAATTATTGCTACAGCATTTACTCAAAAATTACTTCAATGACTTTCACACTACCAATTTACTTATTTCAATTAAAGTTTTAGATTAACTCGATGTCCAATAAAAAGATTATATGTATTGCAAATATTCATAAACATTTAGTAATTTTTGTATAATTTAATAATAACAATGTTAATATCTCATAATAATTTAATAGCAACTATATATATATAAATGGATGTTTGTGTGTATGTTCCGCATAGGCTCCTATACCAATCGACCGATTGCAACGAAACTTTGGTGAGTTGTAGGGCGCATGTCCGTGAAGGTTTCTGAAATGGTTCCGCTTCGAAAAAAGAGCCAGGGGGGCAGAAACGGCCAAAAAATATAAAATGCATGACAGTTAATATGTCATCTTTATTTGACAGACAAGTCGACTGACAGATGGCGCCATCTCGCGGTGAAAAGGTAACTTTTAAATGTCGAACAGTTTGACAGCGCTTTGAGGATCGAATTGCTCAAAATCATTCTGTTAAAAGTAGAAATATTTTTGAAAGTGTGTGAATGTTAGTGGTGTTATTTGTGAACTTTGGACATTGGACAATAGAAAACACGCGCATTTATTTTAAGCTTTCGCTGTGAATTATGCCTTCAAAAAGGAAATCGATTGGCAGATCTATATGTAAAGCAAATAAATAAAAGGCTTTACGAGCTTCAGAAAATGACGGGCAAAGGGAAGATAGATTAGAAACCCTCAGATTAAAAAATGATCAAGCCCGTTTATCTGAAACAGACGAGCAAAGGGAAGATAGACTAGAAACTCTCAGAATAAGAAATGCTCAAGCCTCTTTATCTGAAACAGACGAGCAAAGAGAAGTAAGATTGGAAATCGAAGGAGTACGCATTGCTCGATAAAGACAAATAACGCACGCTGATTGAAATCATTTTCATGGAGTGTGGAAAAAGGGATGAGACAGGGTCGCCCCCGAGCGAAGCCGAGTACCTACATCGGTTATAAAAAATAATTACAAAAAATTATTTTTTCACTTTTCATAACATTCTACAATATAATCACAGCAATGTCAGCAATGCAATGCATGGTATTGAAATAAATTATTTGTTTTCTCGGTAAATCTATATTCGCTAGATTAACTATTTTTATTTAATTGCTCATTTATTTCATATCAAACTAAGCCACAGCGAAGCGTGGTCGGGTCATGGCTAGTTAAATATAAATCCAATCCTCATTCAAGGACCTCGAGCTCTTATGTCAATCATATGATAATAATTGATATAATTAGTAACCATTTTCATGATTATGGTATTATATAGTTTTATGGCAAAAGCCAAAATCATAACTTATTCAAAATCATTGAGATTGTTGGATTAAGGACAGTTCGCGACATACTCCAATTAATCAACAATTAGATTTTAATTCTGTGGGATTCTTAATTCTATAATTAACTTATATTATCGATTTCAATTAAAAAATATAATAACCTAACATTTGCAGTCATTTTTCATCCCATGTAAGCGCCATTTAAAAAACCCTGATCCTTTTCTTTTACTTTATCCTTGTCTACGCACTTTCCTTTCGACATTAAGAACTGTTTTGGGTTTAATTGAAATGTATTTCGGGATAACATTATGCTTATTTATATTATTTTAAAATTTGAAATTAACTCGGTGTCGCAATAAAGAAATTATAAGTATGTACTGACAATATTTTGTTTCCCATTAATCTTCGTATGAAGTGTAACTTGTGCTCAACGCCTCACTGTTTTATAAGGAATTGAAATATCCATCCTTAAACATATGGCCTTTAGCATTTCCTAAACTTTAAAGCTCCTATAAAATGTTCGAAGCACTGCATCGCACAATTGAGTCGAAGAGTAATTCAGTCCACATTATATTAAGGACCAAACTACACTAGAAAACTTTTTACCATACGTTTATGAAAAGACTTATTTATAAAAGCATCATTAAAATAGTTGCATTCCTAATTGAAACAAATGATTCCAGGGCAGATAAGAAATGAGGAAAGATCTAATTAAGCCATTCGAACTAATCCCGAGGATGTTTGTTTCACCGCATCGACTCCCTATCGGAGTCGTAATAACATTCGCTCCTTCTTCGAGGCAAAACTTCTTGGACTTCAAAGCGTGTTTATCAAATTTTACATAGATATAGAGGAGAGCGGCAAGACGAACGAATTTAATCAAAAACTTTCTTCCTCATTTTATTTATTCCGCCGCAGGACGTGACTGTGCATATCTTTACAGTTTACAGCTAACAAAAAAGGAGAAGGAAAAATAGCGAGAGCGAGAGAAAGAAAGAGAGAGAGAGAGAGAGAAAGAGACAGACAAAAAAGACGCATAACAAGATATTTTTGATATAGAGGATCGTCTACTCGCTGGAACGCGAATAGTTGTTGTTCGAGTTGAGTTTTCAAAGCTCAAAATTCGACTGAGTTTTAAACTAATTGAAACCAGAGCTCGTTAGCTCGTCATTAAATTAATGGAAATGTCGAATAGCACATAGGTACCTATAATTTGTAAATCTGATTCCGAATCTTTCCGCATCTGGCCTTTGATTTATGCGATCCGCCGCAGTTTTTAAAATATGGAGGCTGTCATACAGACAAAAACTGAAAAATGAGAGCCTTTCTCCCAAACAATCATGAATTTGAAGATGATGGCGATGACGTTGGGTGCTGAATCTCCGAATCTGGTTGGAACTTGGTTTCTCTGAAAGATAGCCTCGATAGTGAGACGAAATTCAATATGGCGACCCAAAATAGGTAAAAAATGGGGGTTTCTATAAATCATCCAATTTCCGCCAAATTCAGTATATATGGGTTTTTGGGGTCGATGCGACATCAGATTTACAAATGTCCAAGATGGTGGCACACCAATGCGCATGCGCTCTTGGGAAATCCGTGTGGTTTCGACTCATTGAAGAGGAATTTAGTACTCGGGGGTTTTTGAGGTCGCTGATCACAAATATGACACCAGATATATAAAATTCCAAGACATCTTGAAATCTTTGTCTGGAATGTTTGGAATCCTAACCAAAATATTTAGTTAAAATCCAATTTTTACACGAACTTTACAATATTGGACCTCCAGATGATCTAGTATTCAATGGGGATGATCCGACTTTATCGGTAGGGCTCGCGCTTGAGATCCACATGAATATTCAACTTTTGTCGCTCCTTTCTCATGTTTAATTCACCGTTTGAGGCTGATCTGATCATGTTCTTCCATTTTTCGTGTCTTTTGACACATAAAACTAAAATACACCAGAGAGAGTTAAAAGTCTCCAACAGTACAGTTTTTTTTTTGTAGAGGTTGAAAAAAATCTTCAATGAAAATGAAGATGATATTGGTAGTGTGGGATTTCTACCCACTGAAAAACAAACCTCTTTCTTTCCTTCTTTTGAGTACAGTGGAAAGCAAACATTTTGCGCTACTGTAAAAAAATCCAAAAATTTATTCGCACGAGTTAGCGCAAGTTGAATTTTTTTTTGGGATATCTCGCAAATGGACAAATCTTAGGGCAATTCTGAGAGCGAGAAAGGATTCCTTGGAAAATGTTACATATGCTCTCAAATTTTTCCAGCGCGCAATGTATTTCTGGTAACGTTTTGGAGAAAATTTGGCGTTAAAAATGGAAAACGCAAGGAAACCGAAAATTTGCCATAAAAATAACGCTAGGAGTAAAATTTAACATACATACATACATACATACATACATACATACATTTACAAACATACATATTATGTTACCAAAAATCCTCATAATTACCATAAGTGTACATCACTAATAGCAATATTTTTTTCAGAAAACATAATGCAAAAGTTTAATTCTATATCCGTTATTTGTATAAACTAATTACATTTAATGTAGATTTGTTACCCGTTACTGCAATTTAACAGGAAGGTATTAGAACGTAGCAGGCTTTTCGTCACATATAACATCTAGACTAGTGCGAAAATATTTTTAAACCATTTGTCCTAATATAATGTTTCAAGCAAATATGATTTATTGAAAATTCATTTTAATTAAAATCGTGTGTTAATAGAATAATTCTGTTATTTCAAAATTTTCGCCATGTATTTTATTGCAAAATTAAAAATCCTCCGCGTGTTAGTTATTATCAGGGACTGATAGAGGAATAAAAAAATGGCGATGTGTAACATCATAAGAATTCATCAGATGACCGGACGAAATATTAATGGCAACACTATCACCGTTTTATGTAATTAATTTAATATTGAATATTGACATTTTCAGAAGGAAGGAAAAACTTCTATGTCTTGCCAACACTTCATTTAGAAAAACGCAACCGGTTTCGAAATACTGTGAGGTCATCTTCAGGCGTAAGAATTAAAATCCTAAAATAACTACTTCCAGGAAGCAGACCGAGAGGAAAGATCGTCTTTAACCATACACAAACAACTAGCTTGCTCAACACAATTATCCAAAAGCTGTTAAGTACACAATAAAAGACCGTCGTTCTTCTCGACCTGCTTCCTGGAAGTACTTATTTTAAGTTTTTAATTGTTACGCCTGAAGATGACCTCACAGTAAGTCGAAACCGGTTGCGTTTTTCTAAATAAAGTGTTGGCAAGACATAGAAGATTTTCCTTCCTTCTGCTCATAATGGCCAACTGTGAGAACTTGGACAACCTCCTTTTATTGACATTTTCTCTTATTGGAAAATACTACAATTAGACAAATAGACAAATGTTTCTGAAAAATATTTTTGAATTCAACTAACTTTATCGAAACGATAAATACTTACTTTACTTAAGCGATATAACAACGACAAATTGTAATGCCCATAGTGTGAAATAAGAATCCAATGATCATCTATTAGGAATAAACAAAAACAATTTTACTTGATCATTAGTTGTATTGAGCAAATACTCTAGAAACCGATGCCGTTAAGCAAGTGCCATTTAGGGCAATTTTAGATAAAAAATGTTTCAAATAAAAGGTATTGGCCTTAGAAAGGTAACTCAAGTTATAAGATTTGGTATAAATCACCAAAACCGTTTTCAAGAAAATTATACAACAAAAAAAAAATTAAGAATATTATGCCCTTTAGAATAGTTGTAGATTTGTAAATATTCTGAATAAAAATATTATAGGTTTAAATGTTAATTCAAATATAAATTGTAGTGAAAACATTCAAAGCCTTATTTAAATAAAAATTTAAACAATTGAAAATATTCATAAGTACAGTGCCATTTATGGGGGATTCAGAAAAAAATGTTTCAAATAAAAGTTCTAGCTATTAGTTAGACCAGTTTAAATCTAAAACTTAGTTAAAATAGGTAAAGCCGCTTTAAAAAAAATTGAGAGAGAGACTGAAAATTCACAGAAGTAGAGGGCAATTCGCAGAAGATTATTCAAGATTAAGATAACGGCCATCAATTGGAATTGAATATTGAATTAAACGTACAAAGTTGAAAAAGAAACGTTTTTCCAGTTTTTGAGATAATCCAACAAAACATTACAAGTAAAATGCCCTTTACTTACGTTTAACTGATGCTGATGAAATTTAAATGGTCGCGAGTTTCAGGGGACTCAGCCTAAATACAAAATTACAACTGTTCACTATTTATAGTTTCTGAAAAAACGTTGACGACATACACATACATATATACATACACACACATATTTCTAAAAACGTGTTTTTAGAACTCAGGGGACTTCAAAACATCTAGAAATGCCAATACTTATTTTAAATTCCTAAAATCAGTACGATTAGAATACTTTCTCGTATTGTGTGGATACCACATATAAGAAAAGAAAAACCCCAACGAGTAGCTGATTGACAAGTTAACCTATTCTTCCACCAAATTTCTAATAGATAATATGTCACACAACTGTTTTTACGTACTTTTGCCTTTTCTGACTGCATGCCTGCATTATAACACCATTGATTTTTCTCCGCTCCTTATCGCCCTTAATTCAATTTTATAGTAGTAGCAATAATGTTGGTTAAAAATTTTACTACAGTATCATATTTTACATGTGTACGTGCACGCTAAAATATACACTTGTGTGGTATCCGTCGATACCAAAGACAACAAACAGAGCTCCCTAAAAATGTCTATTATTTTTTAGCACATTTGTTAATTATGAAATATTTCTCTTCGAAGTTATTAATATACACGACTAAGATTTATCTTCATAAATGGTTAAATTTTTAGCTTCACAAAAGCAATGAAACTTCAAATTTTGGGTATATATATTGTTTCAATTTCTTCTCTTTCATTTACTAACAGAATTATCAATAATATTCCTCAAAATTTGTCTAGTGTCACTTCAAAAAACAATAAAAGATGAAAGAATTAATATTGATTATCTTTATCTCACATTCACATTATAGTATTGATGTTTGCTTTACAATGACATCTGAAAAATTTATGATTGATTCGCACTTTGTTTGCATATTGCATGTAATCCAGTAGAAATATCGGAATCCATAGGAATGATTTTTGTCTTCTCCAATTCTCTACAACATTGTGTCGCTTTTCAACGATTAGTACTAGACCAGTACCAATTAAAACTTGAATAAATGTTAATTTTGAAATGATAAGCGATGCTCAAAATTGGAATGAATAAAATGAAATAAAATATTTGGACTGTGCACCGATTTATATATAATAAATATTCGAATTGAATCTAATAGCTTTCGATACCCAAAATTATTGCTGTTTGTCTAGTTTAATGTTACTATAAGACACCATACGAGCGAATTCGGCACTTCAGAAGCAACGATCGATCACAGTATTTCCATTAAAATCAAAGAGATGGTGCTCTCGTACGCCTTCCTGAACTTTTATATTATGTCATTGACACGTTCCCTTTCGCGAGTTTAGTAAATGACAACAGTTTGAGACCTCTTAGGCACTTTTACGACTTTACCAGTTTCAACCATAATACGATTCTGAGGTATCAAAAGACCCGTTTAGGTGAGTCCATTACGATTTTAATCCCCTAAATCTAATCCAGCCGGCGAGTCTATTCGCCGTCACCTTAACTCCCCCAACCCCGACCCTCCCCCCTACTAATTCAGACTTATTAGCAAGGTTAGACTTACGTGTTAAGCTCGAGATCCAGCCGGAACTTGTGGTTGAAGGCTTTAATGAGAAGCGAGGTGCGATGAAAGTGCTTGCCCGTCTGAAACAATAATAAGCCGGGTATTAGATGTCGAATTAGTTAAGATTATGACAGGGGTTGAGGGCGTGAACTAGGTTATCGAGACGGGGAACGTGCGGTGGGTGTGGGAAGGGCGAGAGAGTATTCGGGATTGGGAACGGTGTCGCCTCTCCCGCAAATAAGTGATGAGCTCCTCGGTTGCAATACCTGTAAGGAAGGTTTAGGACAGGAGGTACCTTGGAACTTCATCCCCTTGGATTAATCCGGGAGCAACGCCCCCAAAGTGTCTCCAGGGGCGATTAGTGTCGCAGTTGCAAACAATGTGCAGTTGGTACAAAGTTTTACGATTAAATTATTCCAGAGACCGACAGGAAATTTTCGTTCGATACATTTTCACTAGTCACTCAAGCTACATGTACAATAATCTCGATCACAAATAAGATGGATTGTTCGCTAGTCTGATTAATGGGTTTTTCGATATAATTTGTTTGACGGTTTCCAGCCAATTTGCATTGTAAGAAAAAATTGTAATAACCAAAAATTGATTTTATGTAATATTTATGCAATAAAGTTGCTCTATGCATCTTATATAATTATATATTGATATAGTGAGTTTAGTTCTTCTTCATCTCCTGGTGCCTTGTCCGATTATCGAACGTTGACAATCATATTGGCTATAATGACTTTGTTTATCGCAGCTCGGAAAAGTTCGGCGGATGTTTTGCGATACCAAACTCGAAGATTTCGGAGCCAAGATGTTCTTCTTCGTCCTGGACCTCTCTTTCCGGCAATCTTACCCTGCATCACTAAATGAAGGAGGTGATATTTTTCTGGGTGCCTCATCACGTGGCCGAAGTATTCGAGTTTTCGGCTTTTTATTGTTTTAATTACTTCTGTGCTTTTCTTCATTCGTTGTAGGACCACCTCATTACTTATTCGGTCCATCCAGCTTATTCGGAGAGTCCTTCTGTAGACCCACATTTCAAAAGCCTCCACCTTCTTCAATAATGTGTCGGTCAGCGTCCAACTCTCTGCACCGTAGAGTAATGTGGAGAATATGTAGCAACGTGTTAGTCTAATTTTTAGTTTTAAAGTGATTCCTTTGTTGCAGAGAATTCTTTTTAATTTAAAGCTGGCGGTTCTAGCTTTTTTGATACGGTTCTTTATTTGTTTGCTCATGTCCCAGTTGTCGTTGACATTGGCTCCCAGATATGTGGTGTTGTTAACCTTTTCTAGCTGTATCCCGTATGCTCTGATTTGCAATGGGGGTATTAGTGTTTTGATGACCACCATAATTTTGGTTTTTGATGTATTGAGTTTGAGCACATACTTGTTACGTGATTCGGTCACTCTGTTTACGAGTATTTGCAGTTCTTCTTAACTAGCAACAATTAGCACCATATCGTCTGTATATATCAGGTTATTAATGTTTATTCCATTTATTTTTATACCACCCTCCACTTCGTCCAAGGCTTCTCTGAAGATATATTCCGAGTAGATATTAAATAATAAAGGAGAGACAAGATGCACCATTGCCTTACTCCACGTCGTATTTCCACTTCTTCTGATGTGTTCCGTCCGAGTCGAATGTTTGCACTTTGATGCCAATAACGATTCGCAAAGATTCGCAGGTCCTTATCATCAATTCCCACCTGCTGCAGGATTCTAATCATTTCGTCGTGCTTGACCCTATCAAAGCCCTTCTCGAAGTCAATAAAACACAAAAAGACTGGGTGTTGCACGTCTCTGCATCTTTGAACTAAGACCTGAAGACTAAACAGTGCTTCTCTGGTTCCAAGGTTATTGCGAAATCCAAATTGTGTTTCACTTAATTGTTCTTCTATTTTTTTGTACATTCTATTATGCAGTATTCGCAGGAAGAGTTTTAACACGTGACTCATCATACTGACATTGCGGTGGTAACTGCACTTCTTTGCGTTCTTCTTTTTTGGTATCATTACAAAATGTTGATAGAAGCCAGTCTGTGGGTATAATTCCTGATTCGTAGATTTTGTCGAAAAGGCTTAAGAGGTAATGTTTACCATTATTTTCGAGAAGTTTGAGTATTTCATTGGGTATTTCGTCTGGTCCGGTTGCCTTCCTATTTCTAGACAGTTTTATAGCTCGTTCGAGCTCCTCTAATATTATTTTTGGTCTAAACGTCACATTTTCCAATAATATTTCTGTTCTTTCGTCTTCAAACAGCTCTCCAATGTATTCTCTCCATGTTTTTAGTTTATCATGCTCGTTGACGATAATGTTACCCTGTCTGTCAACTAGATTATTTGCTGTCGGTCTGTATGTTCCTATTATTTCCTTCACCTTTTTAAACATATTAAACGTCTCATTCCTTTTCTGCAGTTCTTCGACTTCCGTGCATGTTTCTTTCGCCGCGCGTACCTTCCTGCTAATTTCTCCATTAATCCTCTTGTATATCTCCGAGTTTTTATTTTTATATTTTCTTCTTTCGTCCTTCAATCCTAAGATTTCTCCAGTCATCCATTGTTGTTTCGTTTTTGAACTGCTTCCAGTGGTTTTCGATATTTTGTGTACATAGATCTATAGTTTGCAATCTACATTCTAGATCTTTTGCGATTGCTTGTTGATTGTTTTGCATGTGGTCGATGTTCATTTTATGGACTGGTTGTTGTTGTTTCGTTTTTTTAAGTCTGAGTCTCATATCGCTAATCAGCAGTGTGTGGTTTGAGGGGACGTGTGCTCCTGGGAATGTGAGTTTAGTTACATTTTATATATTTTCATGTAGCACTCTAAATAACCTTCCTTTGTTATTTTTATGATGCATACTATTTATTAGTCTACGGTTTATTTATTATATTATTATTGTTATTATTATTATTATTATTATTATTATTATTATTTTATGGCTTTTATTATATTTGATCTTTTGGCCAAACTGTATGCACTGTTGGGTATTTGTTTAGATTTACGTACTTTCGAAACTAGTTTTATAAATGATTTCATAAATTTACATCTTGGTTATACGTTGAAAGGTATTGAACGGTTATTGTTACCAACATGTATACATTTCGCATAGCTCCAATATAAAGAAAAGTTGAAAGATCTTCATCATTGAGAACAACGAGAAAATATTTAAAAACAACAAAGCGAATAGACATATGAAACGAAATTGGATATTCCTTTCTGACTTAGTAATGAAACATAGATTTTTTACAACTTACCATTATTGTCAAGTTTATACCTTGGCGATTTAATATAAATTCCGCCGTGTTCCTAGCTCATGTTTCATGTTTTCGACATTTCATAACAATGCATATCTCATATGATGTTTCGTTGTTTTGTCACCTTACTTTGAAGTCTCTGTTTCTAAAAATAAAGGCAATGTCGTCGACTTCGAAAATAATTCTACTCGACCGCATGTAAGAACACAATAAAACCTAAACAATATTTACTGTATATCAGAAAGGAAATGGAGTACGCCTGCTGATATTGCAGAGTTTGCATTCTGTACTTTTCTCTTTATAGAAATAGCAATTTCCGTAATAAATCTTCGAATAAATGCAATAAAAGTTTCGATCGCCAGCGGCTTACTACACAAATGTCTGTTTGTAAGTTTGTGAGTATAGTACATCCAAGGTAAATTACGAAATTTATTATCAACATTTCTCAATAAAATGCTTTCCGTTGTCATGTTATGATAGTTCTCGTGTATTGTGATTTATACGAGTTTTATCTTGTTTCTCAATAATACATCGATAGGGAATCTAACTTTTAGTAACAATTAGAAGGGGGTAATACGTATTAGAAGAAAGACGTATGCAACTATTTTAACGTAAGTTTTAATTTCGTTATATACAATTGAAATGGATGAACATAATGCTTTAATAAAGATTAGTGTAGGAATTTACTGACGTAGATATTCAACGACTTAGACTTCAGGCTCACAACAACTCTCCAAATTCGATATCCAATGAATCTTTTAGGCTTATAGAAACTCTCTAAGGATGATCTGTAATAATATATTTCTGCTAACTTGAAACGACTACCTTGGTCTTATTTTTAATCGTTCTGATTAGTCAAAAAATGAACCGCAACATAGAATTTTTTACAATTTTTTTTATTTTTAAGATTATTCATTTATGTATTTACCTCTGAAATCATTTACTTCCTATCAAAATAAGTCTGATTCTAATCTGATTTTAAAATTGAAGTACATTTGTGTACTAAACATATTTTATTTTTTTAGAACTAAAAAAAAATTGAATAGAAATTGCTATAAAGTCTTATCTAGTGGACAAGCGGTTAAATGTCCGTATTGCAATTAATTGAAATCTGCATACCTTCGTGGCGTCTATCTCAACAAGCTTAAACCCATCTTCATAAGTGCGTTAGCAATTTAATACCGACATCTTGAATTTATGTTACACAGAAACGATGTAGTAATTCGTATAGGGATGTGTTCTTCTGGGGTCAGTACCAAGATAGATATTGTATCAATTTTATACATTAGTTCATCTTCTAATTTTAGTCTGAACAGTTGTCGACCTAACGAAAATACAAATTTGTTTAATACATATTTTTACTTTTCAACATCTTAAAACATGAATACGTTTATTCAATTTTTTTATTAATTCAATATCTTCATTAACGTGAGATACCGTGTAAAGTGTGTGTTAAAGTAAGCATAAACCATATATCCACGGCTTCTATAATTACACCATGTAATGTTAAACACTATTCATCCTGAGTTTTCGTAGATTTGGAGATCTAGAAGATTGTGGGAGATTTTCAATCAATTCCTACTGTAGTTTGTGACGTACTTTCCTCGGGAAGCAGCGTATTCGGCGGCACGAAGACTCTGGTGTAAGTTTACGTCACTTGTTAGAATTGGCGCTTGTTGCGGAGTTCGGGAATTCGGGCGCGAGATTTTTAAGGTTTACTCCCTAAAGCCTCGGGTTAGTTTAAACTCAGGGGAATGCCAGGGCGTCCGTAAAAATAAAACACACAATATAGGGAAAATACGGATGATTTGTATTACGGTTATGTGAATTATTTACAAATGAAATTAATAAATAATCAGAACGGATTGTTAAAAGCGTCAATCATAATTTACACTATTTACAGAAATTAGGGGCGGTTCGGCAGCGGGGTGCAAAGGTTTTCCGGTTATCAGACTTTGGGGAAATCTTGACAGCACTGTTCGTTCGGATTTTATGGAATGTCGGCGGGAACCGGCAACATTGCATCTCGCTCTCGACGGAACGTTGGAGCACAGGTGTTTGGACAAAAGCGGTTTATTGATTTTTTACCACAACAACGGAAAATATACAATTTAGTAAATAAAATAAAATATAAATAATTAATTTACATTCGTAAAGGAGAGTGTCTAAGATAGTAAATTATCTATTTATACGAGGGGAAATTGCAAGCTAATAGATCATAAAAGAATATTAATCGTGCAGAGTCCATTGAAGAGGTTAGATGTAAGCGGAAGACAGAGATAGCTAAAGCGAGAGCGGGACAAGCAAGGAAGGGCGGTATTGACCCTAAAGGGCGTACTCTAACGGTGAAAGCGAGAATCCAACGTGCAGGAATTCCCCGAGTGGAAAATTATAGAAAATTTGTCTCAATAATAAATCCTCTCCGAGTACGACTCGTCGGGAGCGATTTATTACGATCGGATACTCACAAACTGTTATGAGAGGACGGAATGGCCTAGCCCAAGAATCAAGAGAGAGACAATATTAGTGGAATTTGAGAACTACACTTGATTATGTAACGGGCGGTCGGTCGCGGCGGAAACATTCGCAAAGGGAATAACGTCGCGAGAGACGGTGAAGCGTTTACGCGGCACTGCTGAGAACCTGTAGCACCAAAGGCACCGTTGCACTCTCGAAAGACGGACGTTCGGTACGGCGTAGACTCTTTCGGAACTGTCGCGAAAGACGGACGGCTGGCACTGCAGAGACACTTTCGGGAAGACTCATGAGAAGCGAAGACTGCACCAGATACATTCCCGGCCTGATCGAGGGGTACTCGATACCCCTAGACAGGAAAAGACTGGTGGATTGGAATCAGCGCCAACAAGCGAAAAAGAAAACAATTGCGGCGTGTTTCGTAAGAACCTTTAGTGAAATGGGAAGATTGATACAGTTTCCTATCGTGGAACGGAATTACCATATGTAGGCTTTCGGGGAGAGAGGGCGCTTCGTCACAAGTTTATTGAATTTTCCCTGGTTCTTTCACATGGGTACACACGTGCATGGTGTTAGTGAAAATGTATGACTTCCGTTGTTACAGCAGGAATTTTCTGAAGAGTATATGCATTGAACTAATCCAAAGAGTTACAAAATTCATCAAATTTAATAAGTTTACATTTGTGAAGAAAATAGATTAATACAACTTTTCTGTAATTCCAAGAAATTATGACCACAATAACTTCATCGCCATGAGACTGCCGTTTTTGGTTCATTTTGAACAATTTCGTTTCTTCTATCGCCGTTATTGCTCTGGTGGTTGGTATATCAAAGTGTGAGCGAAGGTGATGAAACAACTCTTGAATTATTATTTTGCTTGAAACAATCGAAATGCAATTGAGAAAAATGCATTTAATAAATTTTAGTGAATTGTCTGAAAATTACGCATTCAAGCTAGTGTAATAATTAGAATTGCAAAACATATTCAACTAAAGAATGGGAGAATGTTCTTGGGGAGCTGAGATGAATAGTCAGGGTCAGGAACGTTCTTGATAATCCCCAAATATAAAAGCAACTAATTCTTGAATATATCACACTGCCGACGTTTCGTTCATCATTATAAACATAATCATGGCTATAAAATTATATATATATATATATATATATATATATATATATATATATATATATATATATATATAGGCGGGGATCCTACAGCCTTTGCCGTTTCCCGCATTTTGATCTCCAAACCTCTCTATTCCTCCAGTCGTCCTCGTTTATTGCTCTATCTTCCATAATTTGTGTTACACCAGAAATCCAAGTATTAAGTGGTCTTCCTTTTCGTCTCCTACATTTGGGACTGTAATTCAGGGCAATTTTAGGCCACCTTTCTTCCTCCATCCTTATTACGTGGCCATACCATAAGTATCTGCTTTGTCTCTATCATGTCTGTAGTTGTGAATATTCTTCCTGTTCGGATCCTGATTTCTGCATTCGTGACATGTTGTAATCTTGACATTCTAGCCGATCTTCTTAGAAAGTCCATTTCAGCAGTTTGTATTTTCTTTTTATCAGCCTCAGTCACTGCCCAGCACTCTGAGCCATATGTTAATATCGGCTCTACTATGGCTCTGTACATGGTTATTTTTGTTTTTAATTTAAGTCCTGTTGACCATAGTAGTGAATTCATTATACGGGTGGCCTTGTTGTCTTGCTGTACTCTGTATTGTACCGCCCTTTCTGTTGTTCCTGCGTCTGATAAAACAGTTCCCAAATATTTAAATTCCTTGCATCTTTTTATGCTTTTATTTATGTATAAATTTGGATCATCTTGTTGTTGTTCATTTACTTTCATATATTCAGTTTTCCTAATATTTATTCTTAGTCCCCACGTTTGATACTCTTCTTCCAGTTTTCGAAACATGAAATCTGAGTCTTCTTCATCACAAGTTATAACAACTTGATCATCGGCAAATAATAGGTTTGCTAAATACTTGTCGTCGTCTAATTGGACTCCCATTTTTCTGATTTTGTTTCTCCAGTTGGCTAAAGCTTCTTGAATATAAATTTTAAATAAAGTGGGTGACAAACTGCATCCCTGATTGAGACCCTTTGAGACTATATATATATAATATATATATATAGTATATATATATATATATATATATATGTTAGGTATCTCTTATATAACTATAAAAGTATCACTTACATGACATGTTATCAAGATATAAATGTGACATGTTTGACATTTGAAAACTTTATATCGATTGTGTTTAAAAAAATGTATTAGAAGGCATTTATAAATAATAGAAACCTTCAAAATTGTGAGTGCTAAACTATTGTCCAAAAATGAAAAAATGAAGGATAAAATCTGTAATATTTGTGTTGAAAATGTGATAGTTTTCATATGTTTAATTTATTCGAATAATTTGTAATATGCTTGAGCAAAGTTTTGACTTTTTGGTTGCCTATTTACAATATTATCTAATGTTATAATATGTACCGCCTCTTTGAATAATCATATTTTGAATAAACATATTTAACTAGATTTTTAAAGGTTCGTATGGTCTCAGCCATTTCATACAGTTTTCCTTTATGATCACCCAACACCATACCATGAATTCGTTGAATGATTTATGCTTTCATTGTTTTTGGACGACTTGTACGTGAATCATCTTAAAGCCTTGAGATCTGTGTCCAGTGACACCAATTTCCTTATGAAGCCACCCCATTTGTAACGCATAAATGTAGGTTCCCATTGAGATATTTTTCCTGTGATCATTATCAGAATTTTAATCCCTTCTCATTATTTCCCAGTTCTGATCTACTTAAATTTTGCTAAATATCCTTAATTTTATTAATCTGAAGTATGTAGAAATATGTTCTGTAGGAATATCCTAGTCTGAACTAATCGTTTTGGGACTAGTACGGGGGATGTTAAATATTCGAAAATTCAGTCATTATTTCTGAAAATCACAAATCGCTACTTTACAACGTTACTTAGGACACAAAACAAAGTAAAGATATACCGAGAGCACTAATAAAGTGCATTTTAACCTGTACTTAAGCTCAGTATTTATTTCCGAAGTTTATTCAAAAGCGAAAGTACGCCTTGAGGTATCGGGAGTGATAACATCCATCAAATTCTTTTCTTTTGTGTCACTTGTACGAAGGTCGTAATTATTTTCTAAACAAAAGTTTAAATATTCTTTCTGATTTCCAGAAAATCTCTTATTAGACATTGTAATTTGGAAGGGGATAATGTGTGGTATGACTTGAATTCTCCGGCTTCCTGCACTATAGCGCCATGCAGCTACCTAAAAAATTGTACGAATGAAGCATTCGTCAGAATCTTTAAATTGAAATGCATTATAGTTATTAGCAACGAAAATATTTCAATTAATAGGTGTTTAAAAAACAGCATAACAATCCATGGTAGTTTTTGCATCCCGTGCTCCAAGGAGTATCTCCTTGCAGTTTTACTAGATATCATTAAGGACAAAGGGGAAATATGAAGTAGTTAATTTGAGTTACAATTCCCATGTAACATTTTGCACATTTCTTTTAAATTCTCCGTTATATTCAATTTTGTCACTAGTTATTTTCGTGAATAGCTTAAATAAGACAAATCCCTTTCGTACCCCGTCAACGTTGGCTCTGCGCTCGATTGGATTTCCACTTTCTGCAACGAAACCCGCTACTTAAATTTCATTCCAGATTCCAACCTTTCTCGATCTAATCCCCATGGAATATTAACGTTGCACGAGATGTGCAGCTGCCCAAAATGTGTCTCGATCGGCGGTAAAAACGGGACTGGATCTTGTCGGCGGTTCCAATTCGAGCAATTGTCCTGATTTGAATAAGAAATGAGACGATATGCAGGGAAAGACCTCCGGGGTGAAGTTTTCTATTTTGAGGTTACATAGGAGAACTCCGAGCAGACGTACACACAGGTAGGTTTTTGCAGCTGAATTATTCTTGTGAGTTTCGTAGGGGATTCTAAACGGAAGATATAACACTGCAGATTTAACAGAGACGGCTACAGTGGAAGCTATAAACTCAATGTGCACTAAACGGTGCACCAAAAATTTATCAAAAATCACAGTAATCTAATTTTCTATCATAGCCATAGAAATAGATTATTTCTTATTATTTCAATCTTTGTTTGGTATGCCTGGAATATTTGCATGGCTGCCCTGATGTCGACGGTGTGATATTTTTATTAATTTGTTTTTAGTTAATAAAACCTATTTATTTTTAATTAAAAATTTCTTTTTTAAACTTTACTGTAACCTTCACCGAGAAATTTAATTTAAAGCAGGTACCCTCATTGTTTGCGGCCCAAAGTTCGCCCGCCGATGAGTATTGGAGGGCAAACTACTGAATTCAATATCCTGATTGGATGGGAAAGCATTGCGAATCTTACTCTAGGATTCTAGAATATAGAATATAGATCTAGAAGAATATCTAGGATTGTACACGTAACCAACGAAGATGTGTTGAGAATGGTAGGAGCCGAAAGAGAGCTAATGGCTGAAGTAAAGCAGAGAAAATTGTCCTATTTGGGGCACATACTAAAAGGTGACCGTTATTCAACCCCAAAACTGGTACTACAGGGATAAATGGAAGGACGCAGAGGACACGGAAGAAATTAGCATTTCTGGCTCCGGAATACTAGAGAATGAAGTGGATTATCTGATGCAGCAATTATATTTCGTAGGGTTGAAGACAACACTCTTGCATTGTTGCGATGAGGAGATGGCCTCTATATGCCGATGACGGTGCTATTCGACTGCCGTCCGCGGTCAGGTCTGTCCTAATCCCTTGCTTCAACTGCCGTCCGAAATTTTTAAATGGTTAAAGGGATTCTAATCCTATGCTCAACTGCCGTCCGGCTTGAGTTTGCCTGGTCCTTATCATCAAATTAAACTTCATATTTTATTTCAATTTATTTTAATATTATAATGAAAGCGCCCGTTATATTTTAAAATTAAATATCACCCGCCTGTTACGCTTATTGACAACGTGTATTATCCTTGCCCTCTCGCGAGCATATATATATATATATATATATATATATATATATGTATATAAAGGCAATAAGGGATGAGCTGGAAATCCCGATGCACGAAGATCACGATCCTCGGACGGCAGTTGAACAGAGGGATTAGTCGACCTCGCTAATCCTAAAGGGTCACGTTGACCGCGACGGCAGTTGATATATGCACCCGCCGATCGGTGCCGATGAGCATTCGGGACTATATAAATATACTGATTACTGTGTTTGTCTGTAATGGAGTTATTAACCAATGGTATATTAAAACTTATAACCTTACTAAGACCGTTGTTGTACCACAAATAAATAATCAATATGAAGAACAGAGAAAATGCTAGAAATTTTATATTTTTTTAGGCAGATTGTCAAATTAACATAACTAAATATAATATTACGTATAGGCCACTACAGGTGGCATAAAGTTTGTGTACGCTTAAACCTTTTTTATTATTAAGTGTTTGTTTTGGATCTAAATTTGAATTTGTAATGTCTCTTTCTGAATTTCCTTCATAAGATTTTTTCAAGTTTCTGCGCCCGACTTGTTTATATTTTAGTTTTTAGGGATCTTCCAACTCGTAAACACTTTCCACCCATCTCATTTAATATTAAAAAGTTTCACTACTTCTCTCGAAGCTTACACTGCCCGCTTTCTTTCAAACACCTCAGCGAAAGTTACTCCCGATAATTGTCCCAATCTCATTAAATCTTCAAGCTCAAGCTCCCGAAGGGGATCAATCGAGGGTACAGTTCGTAAACTTTCAACTCGCCCTTATCGGCTCCGGTGGTCCGCCTGTATCTGCTCGTCTCCCGTTCAAGAACCAGAGCAGAAAATGTCAATAACTCGCACCTACCGAACCGAATCGAGATCGTTACATTTCACGAAGCCTATAGCGGAGGAGCTCCCGAATCCGAAAACAAATTAACAGATGTAATAAAGCGTCAAAACGAATCCTTTTAACCGGGTACGTTTTCGGCGGCTGGGGCGGAACGGGTGGGGGCCGAGAGGGTGAGGACTTCCAAAATCCCAAATTAAATTTCTAATGCTATTTGGATAAGGGCGGAGGAGAGGACGTCCCCTTTTGGAAAATACGCACCTCTCGAAATGTTGACAATTATCTCCGTGCTGACGACGATTTAACACCGCAATGCCTGTTTGTGTCTTCCTCAGTATGAAAAAAACTTACGGATTAAAGGCGAACCGACTAATTATACTTATAGCACCTAACTAATGACTTTTGCTAGTAATTATCACTAGTTATATCTAGAAAGGTGTCACCTAATCATAGACACAACTGTGTGGTTCCAACGCAACTACTGATATATTTTTGTATACCAATTAAGAATTTTACGTAACCAACATTTTTTAGATCTAATCACTTACATAGGAAAATACATCACTAATTTAATTATTACGACCTAAGTGAGAGCAAACGAAATATTCACTAGATAAAACACAGTAATTTTCCACAGTCTCACAGTACATCATATCTGAAAAATTAATAGGAGTATTTGTTAATGGATCCCCTGTTTGTGGCCATAATCCATTACAAAAATACTCTAAGTACCAACCCGTAAATAGTTGTAATCTTCGTTCAGAATCACAATTTCAAAAACTAGGTAATATTAGGAGAGACTAAAAATAAACTTTTATAAAGTTTTTTTGGTGTGCCCAATCCTGACTTGACATACAATGTAATGTGTCGGTTCATTGTTAAAATCCTACTTATAAATAATAGAGTTATTTTGAATTGTGCATTCAGTTCAGTTAATTTTTAATTCGCTGATGGGAATGTTTCATTAACTCAACAGTCAACGAATGTACGCTTCATGTTTGCACCTCGTCAAAATTAGCATATCATTATATTACTTGCAGCAAAGGTATATGCAACAGGCCTGATTGTCGATAAAAGATGTAATAACATGTGGAAGTTTTATAGCTATACAGGCCAAAGTACTCAAAAATAACCAAATTAGTGTAATCTTGTCATTGCTTTCTTTCCTCTGTGCATATAATTTAATTGAAAAATTATAATAAACATTGCAACTTTTGCAGAAGTTAAAAGAAGAATTATTAATACAGTATAAAGGCTTCACGTAAAACAAGTGATTAAATATTCCTTTTGAGATAGCTTCAACAAAAGTGACCATATGTTTGATTCATTTAAAAAAATCTGTAAATTTTACTGCTTAAAATAAAACTGTGTTATTTGTTCTTTTTATCTAATTATTATCGACTCGTACCTTACAATGCCCACCATAGTTCACAGTTTGGTGAATTCACTGATCAAACATGACCTACAAATTACGAATTAAATGTATTTTGTGGAAACCTAGAAATATTGTTTGGTAGATTTGTTCGAATAAACACAAGTCGATACGGTGGTGATGAAATAGTAGAGAATTTCACCAAAACCTATAACTGAAGAGCGGATAATAAGAAGCTGCATATTTATGCTACTTCGGAAATATTTGCATATTTTTAAAACAAGGTGTATTTTTTAGTACACGGTGCATTTATTTATATATCTTGTTCAATTAAAACAAAATTTTCTCTTAAATTTAACTTGAACTATTACGACGCATTCACCATTAATATTATACTTGGAATTTATAACCACTACTTAGGATATTGAAGTACAATATCTCTATCCGAGTCGGTAGGTACTTAATAGGTGTTTAGCGAAGGTAAGTTTAGTTTAAAATTGTATTCTGTACACATATAACGCGCCAATTGTAGTACATAAAAGTTTATTCTTCAAAATGTACAATGTAAAGTGTATTTTTACATGTTCTAAACATTGATATTGGGATATTCAGCTCATACAAAGATTTATTCACAGTTCTTTATCCCAATCTCTTGACACGAAATGATTCTCTCTGCATTGATTTTGCTAATTATGGGAATGGATCTGTTTGTATCATAAATTCTGAATAGAAAAACCAACCGTTGGATGGGATATGACATGTGGTATAGTCACTTTAAGTACTCCCTACCTTGGATTAAATGCATGATATATTGCGATGCGCAAGAAAAGTGGGGAAAAATATGCCATGAAATGGAGTAAATTCATATTGAAGACTAACAGCCTAAAGAGATTTAGAATAAGGATCCACTGCGAGTGGAGTAGATTTGAAATGCATCTAAAGCGCTTTACTAGAAATTCCCCTGATGTTCTAAACCACATACATCACAATTTTGTCTATCAACATATATGAAATGGATTTTCGTATATACAGGGTGAGTCTAAATCCGCCATAATCCTGTTAAATGTACCGACACTATAATGTAAAATATGTTTTCCCAAAACATGTTTTGTCAAAGAGCGTACAACTCGACTTAACCGGATCTATGCCAATTCGCACATAAATTGTAGAATATAATTTAATGCAGTGTAATTATGCATGTTTATAAGAAAATCGGTCGAACAGGAGAATTTTGCTTCTAAGAATTACCCATTTCATTGCTGGAGAAGTCGTATGTAATGTCGGTTAATTATGGAATAATTGTCGTGTATTTTTTTAAATAGAAAATCCTATTTTTTCCTTGATATTAAATTTATCTCCGAACTGCCTACATGATTATTAAAAAAATTAGATAGTTAGACAGGAAAAATTTTGGAACATAAATATCTGCACGTCGAATGAAACACCTTAGTTATTAAACAAACAATTATCTAAGCAAGAAAACAATTAATATATAGATAAATATATACTTAAATATGTCTACACTTGACTCATGATTGATTCGCTTGATTCGTTTTTAAGTGATTTTCCCACATCGCTAATCTAGAATTTCAATATTAACTTATAGTAGGATAATTAAAATTTGTTATTGTCGGTAAGATCCTACGAATAAGTCACCGATACATTGTCTCTGTTAAAGAATTAATGTCGAAAATGATCAATTTTGGCAAAATTTTTAATTTACACTGATTTCCTCATAGTATTTATATTTTTGTGAATATGCTAATAGCATGCTCTTGCATTAAAAAATTTTAATCATGGTGACAGAATACCAAGTATTACACAGATCCACACTGCAGATTTATTCTGCATCTGACTTTTGAACGTCTCTTTAGAAATTCTAAAATAAGGTTTTATCATGTAATATTATAAACCTGTGAGTCACAGCTGTTTCAGTTAAACACAAAGGTTGTAAATAACGGGTATTTTAGCTTCTATTCGGTCTTAGGGAGAAATGAGGACGTTTTTTACTTTTGTGAGAGCTTTTGGTGTATTTCTAACTTTCAACACTCATTCCACAAGGCACAAAAATTATAATTAACATTAATGTTCTCCGCTATCACTTCAGTATTAATACTTACAGTAATTGAGATTTAAAAGAAGAAAATTATACACTGCTAATCAGTGGATCTTCAGGAACTTCCAGGATAATCAGGAATTTACAAATTTTACTGAATTTCCTCTTAACTTTAAGTAATACAAGGTAAGTACCGAAAATGAAAGAGTACAATTGACAGTTGACAGTTGTCAAATCGTTTCACATAGAATGGAAAAATTAAAGAATCACAGACTTCCAGGTAACATTCATACTATTAGTTGGTCAATAATACACGTATATGTAGTGCTGCAGTATATTATATTTGAGAATACATAAATACTGTGACAGAGGGGGAAAAACCTACTCAAATGGCGAGACAATTGGGGATCCATCTAAAATAGTCTTTCGATCATTCAGATTCTTGTCAATAAATAAAATACTCGAATAAATTCTGTTTAAATAAGTTATATCAGTTCTTTTATTCAGTAAGTTATCCTCGTTATGAATGTGAGTCATTTCGAGGAACGATCTCTTGAATAAGTTTCTCTGTATTAAGTATGCTAACTCTATTTCATACTCTTTCATATTTGCCATATTCTTCTGGCGTTTAATTGCTTTAATATTGTATGTATGCCTTTTGATTCTAATAGAAGTCTTCTTCTGTAAAGAAGAAGACTTCTGTAAACCATGGTTTGTTGTTTCTCTTCCTCGGTCCTACTGCTTAGGACCATTTTCTCCTATTGGGTCGTCACGAATTTCATATTCTGAATCCTCGACATAATGTTATGGTACTTTGGTTTTGGAAGAATTCGTGATTTCAGGAAATTTTGTTATGCAATTACAGAAAGCACAGTCGTTCCTTTTATACCATGCATCAAAAGAAGAGAAAATATGTAAATCGGGTAGGAATAATTAAAGAT
Organism: Cryptocephalus moraei; assembly: GCA_946251905.1. Lineage (NCBI taxonomy): Eukaryota > Metazoa > Arthropoda > Insecta > Coleoptera > Chrysomelidae > Cryptocephalus > Cryptocephalus moraei. Next base: position 18,466,897 of record OX276462.1, on the reverse strand, counting down.
AAAAACAATGGAAACCATTAAAAAGAGAGAAGGAAGATTACTGAGCATTCAAATAATTGATCGACAGGTGCTGCGTCAAGGCTAGTTTTATTTACTTTCATGTTTTACAATACAGCCACTTGTATATTAGGAAATTAGCATAGCTTATGAATATTTGTTCCTATTCATTTTATGATACAACGTGATCAAGAATGACTGTTTAAGTTGGTAATACTGAATTTCATTTTTAAATGGTACAACTGGAGTAACATCCGATAACATCCGTACTTTCGAAGCGGGATTTATAATCCAATTACTGGTTGACAGTACTCTCTCGAAGTTACATAAGTACCAGCAATTTCAGGAAATGTTTCCAGAGACTTTGGTCACTTTTGCTGTCTTTCAGCAACATTGCATGCGAGTAGTTAAACGTTATTTTAACACAGGGATCATAAGCAAATAAAAATCAACTGGTGGACCTTTTACCCTAAACGAGGAAGTTGTCGAGAATATCAAAACTCGAATGAAAAGAAGTCCTCGAAAATCCTTAAGAAAGCTCGCCCTTCAAATTTGGTCCTTATGCCTATTATTCAACCAATTTTCATTCTTACCCATAAGACTTGCACTTTTCCATGTTGTTCTAATTCACGGTTTTACAGGTTTGTTATATGGAAGTTGCTCCACTGTGCTTCAAAAGAGATTAAAGTACCACCCTTACAAAATTTCCTTTGCCCAGTCATTAACACCTCCAGATCACCCGCTGAGGGTTTTATTTTGCAATTGGTTCAATGACATATTAAATAATAATAATATCCTTGATAATACCTTCTTTTCCGACGAAGCCTGGTTTTATATCAATAAAATGTGAATAAACAAAATTACTGAATTTGGTCAGGTGAAAATCTTTATGCTATCAGAGAGACACATTTGCACCCGGTTAAAGTTGGTGTTTGGTTGGCAGTCTCAAGGACGCGGCTGTATGGGCCGATATTTTTTAATTTTACCGTCAATCCGGAGAGATATATCCAACACCTTTTGAGGCAGTGGCAAACATTACCCCCAATATGCTGATGAATATCTTCGAGAGCCAAAAAGGGAGAGTTAATTTATGTCCAAAATGGACATTTATGGACCAAAATTGGGGGCATTTTGAGCATTACCTTTAGCTGTTTAATTAAATTGTTGTTCTGTATTTCGAGTTTCATTTTTAAGCGTTAATTTTTATTCACATAACCTACAATCTTATCGCTGAATGTTATGTCAAATTTTTGTCAAATAAACATATCCGGTTGTAGTGTTGTTAAAAGTTTTCTAAAAAGTGTTGCCAACCCAAACAGTCATTCTTGATCACCCAGTACTTCTTTAATTTATACTAGTCAGAGATTTGCTGAAGAAATCGGAAACCAAATTAAATTCGTTAAAAAATGAGTTATTAGTAGGTACTCGTGTTCTTTTTTAAACAACACATACAGTAAATGCTCATATTTAACTAATTTCGAGTTATATTTAACTGACATTTAATTTTCAGTAATATCAAATATTGTGCTGTGAGTTTCACCGGAGTAACCCATTAAATTTATCACTCCGGTAAGAGCATACGAGTGCCACTTACAAAATTTGAAGCGTGTGAGGGTTTTATGGGGTAGGAACATAAAAATACCATTCCTAATTCAGTTACTTGACATTGTTGGGTTATTTCCGCCGTTGCTCCCTCATCCCTCAGAACAATACCTTTAATGTCTCTCCGGTTCGAATGCTAACTCTATTAGAATCGATTTCGGTGCTCTGTCGTCGTCTCCGGACGATAATTTTCATGTTAGCGAAAACTGTCCCTCGACGCGCATTCGCTCTCCATACCGGAATGATTTTATAACCATTCTGTAAACACCATCAGCCCCGAGCTGGGAACTTTAACGCTAGACGTGTTCATGCTGCGTTAGACAGGCATTGAGTCTCAAGTTTGAATTACGTACTATGTAAGGTGTTCCGCGTTCATTTGGAACGCCATACGGAAGGCTTTGCCAGGAATATGCAAGCAGACGTTCCGACGGTCGAGATTCTATCTATCCCAACATTGGGAAAGACAGATATGATTTAATTTATTTCGTCACCTTACAAAGCAAAGAAAGGTTTTGTGACAAGTTAATAAGAATGCAACACACAGTACCCAATACGATACATAAATTGCATATTGCATATTATCTATATACCATCACAATTCACACGAATGCTTGTATAAACGGGCTCTAAACAGACCACAAGGAACATAAGAGCTTTCATGAAAAATTATATGAATCAATTTAACTACTCTGCTTTTAAGGAGGAGGTCATAAATTTTCCTCATATTCCTTAAATAAATACGTTTTTCCACGAGCAGATAAAGTGAGTAAAATGTAGTCAGACGCATAGTCCCATAACGTTACTGAAGCAAGCTCCAGATCCCGGTATTTAACTATGTTTTCCAAAAAAGCATTAATATATCTTTACATAATAGTAGAAGGCTTCAAAGGAACACCTCATTCCTTGTCTATCATAAAGAAAATCACTACGGCAAAGCCAAGTATGCGTGCCAAGCTTTTAGACGAACTCTATGCATCGTAGTATTGCATTATTACCTCTCACAAAAAATTTTGGGTATTTTCTTTTTTGGACAAAATCATTTTTCTGGCCCTTCATGGTGATGATTGATGACGGTACATTTTGTTTATTATGCATATTTTAAATACCTTCACGAGGAGTTGTTACGTGTATGACGTATAGGTAGAACGACGCTGAAACGTACGACGATAAATTCACCTCATTTCGCAAGTAATGAACGAGCTAAACGCCGGAATTAGTAATCCTATTGCTGCTTAATTTTGCTATAGGCTAATAATGTTACATAAAAGAAACGAGTAGTTCAGAGTTAAGCTCACAGTGCGTCGCCGCCTTCAATTTAATAACTAACATTAATTTATTAACGCGAACAGTAGCTTCTAATTTCCTTTTCGAGAGTGTTTCATACGAAACTTTCGATTCGGTTAACCCTCGGTATTGACATGTAGATGAGAGATAAAATAAACGATTCACCCTTGCCTCGAGGTTGTTTAAGTTTGAGAGATGCTTTGGATCTACCCGCGTTACACTACACCATTTTCAGCAGATGGAGACAAAACATATTTATAGAAACAGTATATTTTCGTAACTTGTAAGTAGAGATGATCACAGAAACAGGTATCGAATTTCACTCGGAGTTTTAAATTCGTTTAATGATTCCTATAATATACCACACACTATTTTTTTGTAAATCGATTTGCACAAAAATCTTCATTAGTTGAATCGAGGCAGAGCTAAGGAAATTTGAGATGCTGTTAAGAACTTGCTTGTATCCTAAGGACTTAAAGCAATCCCGATTAATGTCAAACAGAAAATAGTGTTCTATCCTAAGAAAACCGTAAAAATGCCTCATGTTTCAACGACACTAACATAACATAGTATGGTTAGAATTCGACCAGTTAAAATATACCGAAATTTGTCGCTAGCCATTTTAAACGCCAAAAATATTGTCATGAGTTTCATCAATAGGTATTCCTTTAGCAATCAATTTAGATCACTTGGTCTTCCTGTATCGCCAAGAAATAAAACCTTGTTTCAAATATTTTTAATATTCCTTTTCAATCTGTAGGGGATTTATTGTCTATGGTACAGTAATTAAAAAAAAAAACTATCGCACAACCCAAATTTCTCAGACCAGGGTCGATAATTTTGAAAACAGTAAAAAGTGAAAAAAAATTATAGTAGGATGAAACCTATCGGAAAAGGTAGAGAATACAACAAAAATGAAAGGAAAAACAAATTACGGGCGATCTGAGGTCGGGAAGGGGGCTGGGGTGAGTATTTAAGGGTAAAAAACGGTTTAGCTCGATTTCCGGTAAAACTGCAAGCCCTATGAAAAAAAGTTAAATTGCAGAGTTGTAGGTAATAGAAAGGTATACAACTTTTGTATCAACACTTTTTTCACATAACCTCGAAATTGTTGTGACAAATTCAAATAACCAAGTTTTTGGTTTTTTATTTTTAGCTCTTGCAATTTTTTTTATGTTTTCACGAAATTTGGTGAAAACTTCCCTTTTTATGTCCCAAATATACAGTAATTGTTTTGATTTTAAATATTCAATATTTCACCTTATTTTGACTTTATATCGAAAAAGCACTCTAATTTTCAATCGAAAATTCTCACGTCAAAATATCTGCTGTTTTTAAAAAAGTCTGTGTGTTTTTTGTTTGTTGAAATCTCTACTTTCTGACGGTAAAAAAAATTATACATTACTATGGAAAATGTTCTCAGAAAATGCAAATAATGAAAAAAACTCGAATCCAAAAATTTTTTTAATCATTTTGTATAACTTAGAGCTATTTATTAAAATTTACACTTTAATTACTCGAAAAACGTGAGATGTCATGTTACATTGATAAACAAAAAAATTACAAATCCATGAAACATCAAGATTGCAAAAAACATGCGAAAATAGTTGTTCTAAATATTAAAAATATTATTTAAAGGGGATTTCATCTAAAAAATGTCACTGCTGCAAATTTTTTCAGTAATAAAGTTGATTTGTTAAATTGTCATTACATTTATGTCATAGAAAATCTGATAATATATAAATATACATGTAAATCGTACCATTAAATTTAAATACTTTATACTGATTACGTTATTCATTATATTTTTAAATACAATACTCTAGTTATTTATAAATACCTTATAGTGCATTCTAATCACTTCTTCATTACTTTTTGTCTCTTTGATGGCATTACTTCATTGTTAGATTCGACAAACCTTCCCGATTCTAGTGGATCTTCAAAATCTTTAAAACCATCACCGTCTTCGTCTTCAAGATTATTTCCGGTCTACATTGGTACTTCATCCACAATTTCATCTGAGTCATCAACTTCGTCGTAGGTTTCTTCTTCCACATTGGAGCATGTTTCAGAACCATGACAATTTGAGCATAAATTTGTGCATTTTAAACCATGTTTTCGGCAGCCACATTTCCGGCGGTTCAAAAAAAGGAAGGCATAATATTTGTTCCTTGACTGATTTTCCTTGCCCTCTTGCCCTTAATGTTATCGTGAAAAAAATGGGATTTCCCGTAATTTCCTTACTCCCTTACCTAACTATTTTTATCCTGGACTCGGAATTTTAATCCTGGGCTCAGTTGTCATTTGGCCTTGGGGTATACCGGGGCTCAATCGTAGGGTGGGATTAGCGTTACCGTTGGAATTTTCCATATATGGAATTTTCTGACCGCGGGGCTCAGTTGTCGTATGCCCGGTTGTTTTGACCGCGGGACGCACCTCGGCTGCAACTACCTTTTGAAGGGCTAAAATTTTCCGGTCACTCAGGTATATAAGTAATCTTAAAATAGCAATGAATATGTATATACGCATATAATTTAAAAAAGATTCTAAAACTTTCTCAAAATATTGTAGATGGTTAATTGGTTAATGTTAATTGGTTGTTAATTATAGTAGTATATTTCGATTAGCAATTTTTTTGTTTATCAATGTAACATGACATCTCATGTTTTTCGAGTAATTAAAGTGTAAATTTTAATAAATAGCTCAAAGTTATACATAATGATTAAAAAAAATTTTTGGATTCGAGTTTTTTTCATTATTCACATTTTCTGAGAACATTTTCCATAGTAATGTATAATTTTTTTTTACCATCAGAAAGTAGAGATTTCAACGAACAAAAAACACAGACTTTTTTAAAAAAGCAGATATTTTGACGTGAAAATTTTCGATTGAAAATTAGAGTGCTTTTTCGATATAAAGTCAAAATAAGGTGAAATACTGAATATTTAAAATAAAAAAAATCACTGTATATTTGGGAGATAAAAAGGGAAGTTTTCACCAAATTTCGTGAAAAAATAAAAAAATTGCAAAAGCTAAAAATAAAAAACCAAAAACTTGGTTATTTCAATTTTTCACAACAATTTCGAGGTTATGTGAAAAAAGTGTTGATACAAAAGTTGTAGACCTTTCTATTACCTACAACTCTGCCGTTTAACTTTTTTTCATAGGGCTCGCAGTTTTGCCGGAAATCGAGCTAAACTGAAATCGAGTTTCATCCTACTATAATTTTTTTTTTCTTAAAAATTATCGACCCTGGTCTATCTAGAGAGATTAAATTTTTAAATTCCAATATATCAAGAATGAAAATAACAGAACTGTTAAAAAATCGGGTAGAGTAGTCGGTGCTGTAGAACAGTGCGAAACGTCTTACTATTATTTTTCTTCATTGGGGAATTACATTTTTACAATAAATAACTCTAAACTAGAATTAACAACAAGAAGAAAAGTATGAATTCACAAACTACGCGACGATGTGGTGCGTTACGTATACTTTATCCAGTCAGAGTTGAAACAGCAAAAAACCACTTAATGGCTTTTTAATTGGTGTAAAGCCATGCCACCCCGTCGTTCATGGGCGTATCATTGCGGATAATAACTCTAACAATGAATTCACTTCCAAATCGCACAAACAAATCGCACACACATTCACACACCACTGCTTTCTCGAGTATAAGTGCCGAAGAAGACATCACAAAGAAAGCACACGTGGCCGCTGTGTTATGGTTCAGTGGACCATCCAGTATCCGTAGACTCTCGCGTACTTCCTCGTACACGATTTCACTGATCGACTGTACACCTGCACCTTAGAAGAAGAAGAAGATACAAACGAAGTGCCGCCGTCGTGAAAAAAAATTGCGGTCCAATAGACCCTCTAGTTCTTCATCTGTACATATCCATACATTCACATATATGATTTCAGTTGGGCAACTGAACACCTGCATTTTAAAAATACCAGGGCGTTTCTAAATAAGCAAAAAGATAAGTCCCATGGTTTTGTATAGAGACAATGGGCTCTTTTCGAATGTCCTCGGTAAATTCAGATTTTATTTAGTGTTCCAATTGCTATTGGTTAAAGTATACGCATCTTCACTTCCTAACACAATTCGACACGTTCATGACTTTTCCACGAGAAGGGCATTGTCTTCTCTTTACGACCGATCTTACAGCTTTTACGTCTTTAACATCGAAGGGGGCATTGTCGTGCTCGTGATCAACATGGAGCTGATAGCTGGCTGTCGAATAACCGTGGCATACCCAGAAAACGAACGAAAAAGAGAGAGAGAGAGAGAGAGAGAGAGAGAGAGAGAGAGAGAGAGAGAGAGTGGGAGAACTTATATTCCCACTCCTCCATGTTGGGAATCGTAAGTATTATATTATAGGTATATCTGGTATATACAGAGCATATATATAATACTATATATATAGCGTTACATACTTTCGTAGCGCTCGTCCAGCATTTTGCTCTACAGACCACATAATATAACGATAAACGATATCGTTATATTTTCCTTCCATTAATCGTAACTGAAGAACTTAAAAACAGAACAAAGTACATTCCAGCTATTTCCAGGATGATTTTCTGTTGCTGATACCCCCACCTATATCCGTTGAACGTGGTCGGTTAAACTCTTCATGAGAAGAGGTTATATCTTCGACATCAGTTCATTTCTTAAAGTTCAGATGGTTTCAACCACCAATAGTATTATACCTGATTTTTGTTCCGAATAATCTATATTCTGGATATGTCTTTCTATTTTTTTATAAATGATAATCTGAATGAATTTATGAATTGGGACGTAGTTACTTCCATTCATAGGCAATAAAATTATAATATTGGTTGCCGAAATAGTTGTTTTTAATTATTAGTTAACTTTATATTATACTAGAGAGCTACTCCCCTGTATTGAAGGACAGTGGTAATAAGGACAAAAACGTCAAAAGCGGCATTTGCGGCATTTTAAATTTTTTATGCTATCAATTGTACCTGAATGTTCGATTAAGTTTTTTTTCTTTATATTGTAGTGGTGAGCTAGTTCATCCCCTGAAAATAGTTTTTCGGTTTTACGACTTTTACTCTACTTAAAAAACCTTTTAGCTTAAAAAAGTAGTTAACAAAAAATGAGTTTCGCTTACATTCGCTTGGGAATCTTGTTTTCTGAGGCTTCCAAATTTTTATGAAAGGCTATAACGTCATAATTACTTTTCTGTTATATTAGATGGATTTTAAGGTATGAACTTGATTACTTTCTTCATTTTGTCTAAAATTCTGTAGTTTAAATTAATTGATTCTCACTTCATAGTTGAAATAAGATTTGGGAATCAATCATCACTGATAACTACAAAGCGTATGTTTAGAAAGTTAAAAAATTATTTGTTTGTGTTCACAATTCATGCTTCTTGGAGAACTAAGACAACAGTCTAATAACTAAGTGAGAAATGTCCATTCCTCCCGTAAGTTAACCGACGTCAAAAATAGAAGCGTTATACATATACTACAAGCCGGTTAACATGACGCTTTAATTTACTGATTACCCCCTCATCTTATGGTTGTTTTTGAAATATGTTTTTCAACCTCAATTTACCACTATTATCCTAACTGAGCCTAACCTTCTCTTAGTATTAGAGCTACTTATTATCTTATATATATCTGTGAGTCTTGACTGTCCTAATGTATGCAGTTTCAATAGGAGATGAATCTCCGTCTAGGGTTGCAGTCAAGATAGGGTGGGCGAGAAAGAAAAAGCTCTTTTCAAAATAGCCAAGCTTTCGGAGCGACTTTTGCTCCTTCCTCAGGGCATCTAGTGATAAAATTTTAATTAGAAAAATATTTTTTTTTTTCATTTACCATGGTTATATTTGGGACTCACTGGTAAAAGCTAATATATGAAACTAGCAATAATAAACATCGCTTCCTAACATTGCGTGTTGGTTATAATTAACACAGTGTACTACGTTCTTTTTTAAAACATAAATTAACGATCCTTATGTCAGATAACCTATATATAAGGAACACAATATTATTATATAACACAAAATCTAAAATTACGACATAGACAGTTAAAACATGATGTGTAGCCAACATACCGAAAACAGAAATCACTACATTAAACATATTGAAGAGGAAAAATTCAAAGTTCAAAATTCATATTAACTTATTTACCTATACACTTAAGAAACTCGCTTAAGCTTAAGAAGTTAAGCACGAGGTACAGTTAGAGATATAATAATGAGATATGATAAGTTAATATGAATTTTGAACTTTGAATTTTCCCTCTTCAATATGTTTAATGTAGTGATTTCTGTTTTCGGTATGTTGGCTACATACCATATTTTAACTGTCAACCAAAATCGCTCCGAAAGCTTGGCTATTTTGAAAAGAGGATTTTCTTTCTCGCCCACCCTATCCTGACTGCAACCCTAGACTGACATCCATCTCCTATTGAAACTGCATATATATGTTAGTCCTTAAGACACTTTTTCCATTTAAATCCTAGCTATTATTAAAATTCCCTACGTGTTTGGTTATATTCATAACTCACGTCACTTCAACAACCAGGATAATTCACATATCCAGCAAATGAGTAGTGCCTATTAGAGAAATAACTAATAAAGAAAAAGCGATTTTTGACGATTTCAACATTTCACAGATCCAAGTTGTCTGCATGAACATGCATTAACTTTCTACTATAATTTAAAGTTGAATGAAATTGCTGAAACCTTCAAAAATACCCAAATATGGAAAAATGCATTTTTTTAAGTTTTGCACCATGTTACACATCCTAAAATAGTGCGGGAATGAATTAGTTTTACAATGTGAGAAGCAAAAGGTTTCTACGATGAATGGAACCGAAAATACCGGCAATAACCTGAAAATTACTTATAAGTTTCTTCTGAAATTTCGGAAAAGAGAAGAGATCTAAATGTTTAATTTGAAAATGTTATTAGTAAAAATATCCCCAACCCCATTTTTCAGTTTAAGCTTTCAAATAGGGAATGATTTCAATATCTCAACCTCTGCGCCTTGTGGTTTAGTAAAGAACTTTCTGATGCCCATGGGATATAGGTACCTTGGTATAGGTATTTTTCAAACAGTTCCAGGTGAAAAATAGTGTTGGTAGACATGTTTTCATATATTAAATGAAAAAAAACTTGTACCATCGTTTCCATGATGTCATATTTAACAACATTTCCATATCAGACAGTGAGCATCAATACCACCAACGTTTATATAGTGAAGTGATCCATATTAACTACATACTAGTATTATAAACAAACGGATTGTAACTGATGATTTAAGGGTTACTATAGCAGTTAAGCTATAGGATAGACAAAACCCACAAAATTTTACAAAAGCACAATCTACGGATTTCTTGATTTTTGTTGTGGATCTTGTTTAAATGATAAATAGTCATGCTATTATGGGTAGAATATTTGTAAGTTAGCAATATCGGTCACATAATTTATTTATCGTTTTGTAGCATTTAACATTGTGACTAACATTTATATTTGTTCAGTGCAAGAGACGTTTTTATTTCATTCAGTCTCATGTGACGGTAATGAAACTGTACCTGTACATTCACACGTCATACATGTTGCACATTGATTTTCTAATGCTGAGTACTAAGTAACAAACTAGAATGCTAATTTAAAATACGGTTTAGCGTACCTTAATGTGAACCACAAGGATGCATTTTTATTATATCGTTCTATACCGTTTCATGTGTTCCCGAGTTTATTGTATTTATTTTATATTCTGAAATAATTTTTAAGCAATTTGAGACTTTAACTGTTGCGTCCTCTGTTTTTAAGACACGTCATGTTTTGTAACTCTGAAGAAGCATTTAAATAAATGCTAAACGTCGACTGAAGGAAAATTAACAAATAGTTTCATTTGCGCTATATTGACGAAAGACACTTTTTTTAAAACTTAACAATTGCCCTCTGCATCTCTAGAATGGTTATCGAAAGGCGAGAATATTATAATAGTACATTGCAGCTGTTATTTTAACTCACCATTGCTTCGCCACGACCTAATTCCTATCGCCGTCTCGAGATCAACAGTTGAGTTTTATAGGGGAGCCTCCCCCAGAAACGTTACCCCAGGTTAACCCACTGATCTAAATCCAGATATGGAGAGAGTGCGAGAGAGAGAGATACAGAGAGGAGCGAGGTGTCCCTTTACGCCGAACGTACGTCTGAGGGAGCCGCCAGCGAGAATTTAACCTAAACAAGCACGTTTTGAAGGGCGTGGTCCCTTTTATTGATTCGTCATCAGGTTGGTTTTCAATTAAGAGCAAGTGGTTACCAGGGGAACGGTAACTGGTATGCTGGAGAGATCAACGGCGGGAAAATTTCGGCCGGGGGACTCGAGGGGTTTCCGTTAACAATTTGCCGTCTGTGTGAGGAGGGTTTATTCAATACTTTCGCCGTTCGAAAGGATAATGAGAAGTTCGATGTGACGTCTGCGAAGGCGGCGACGGTTCGAAGATATCTCTCCCGATATTTTCACATAAATATTGACAAATCTTCGCGTCCTATAACTTGAAAGGGGTATTTTGAGACGGAATTAATGTGCACATTTTATGAGTGAAGTGATTTTTACAAATCTCCTTCACAATTAAAATAGTTACAAAGGCGCACTGCACACATTGGTTTGAGTACGTCAAGTTCTCAAAAAGGAATACAATTTAGTTTTCTAAACACATTTATTAGTGGTGGACACTAGACGAGACGAGAAACGACATGGTCTCGTCTCGTCTCGTCTCGAAAAATTCCCAAAAATTATGTCTCGTCTTGTCTCGTCTCGATCTGGTACAGGTCTCGTCTCGTCTCATCTCGTGTCTAGAAAAGTCTCGAAATAAATAGTCTTATATAGGTGGTACCTACTTTTTTGATAACATTTACTGATTTCCTTGAAGTACCTATACAGGTGTGGTAAAGTTGAATGTACAGTAGTATTTTATTGATGTTATGTTTTGATAAATAATATTTCATTTTTAGAAAATATTGAACTAAAGAAATTGAATTATAGAGAACAGGTACAAAATCGAAAATAAATATCATTAATAAATGGACTTGTTATGATACGAACTATAAAACAAAGTTATTAAATAAACTTATAAAATAAATTATATATCTTTATAAGGACAAATAAGAAATTAATATCATCTGTATATTATATTTATATTATATGTGAAATTGGTATTATTTGATAGAATTATCAAATTTTATAATTAAAATTACCCACCATAATTTTAGAAACATGTACTGGTAATGGTAAACCTACCTATTTACGTCATATTATCACTCTCAGAAAAAAAAAAAGATATTGTGAATAATCAAAACATACGTTTTCGACATAAAATTAGAGGGCACTAATTAAGTCCTTATTATGAAGCTGAATAACCTATGTTTAGAAATATTTGGGACGGTAATGGTCAGATCAGCTATATTTTGATTTTATTCAATTCGGGATATGTCTCAACAATACCAACAACATCGCACTGGAAACTTGTATACTGGAAATTTCATTTATACATCTACCAAGATGTTCAATTATCAGAAAATTTTTTAGATTTTGTAAACTACGCTATTAATGAAAGAATGAATGAACATTACTGTTAAATATGTCCATTACCTGAGATAAACGTTTCGCACCACTGTACGTCTGTCTGTTGTATAATAAACCCATCAAAAATTCTAAGAAAACGACATGATAATTATAAATTTTACTCCCTTACTGGACAATGGCACGGTTTAATCCTGACCCTTTATTAGGTATCCTTTTACCTGCGCTTTCGTTCTCATTGCTATGGAGTTTGGTGGCCTTTCATTTTACAAACGAAAGAAAATTTTTAAATTGCAATTTCTTAAAAATAATCGAGACTTCGAGACTTTTCGAGACGAGACGAAATTATGTCTCGTCTCGTCTCGTCTCGAACCAGTACTGGTCTCGTCTCGTGTCCACCACTAACCTTTATTGAAAGGACTGGAACAAGTTTATATGTAATGGTTTTAACGTGACAATACGCTTCGTAATTCGCACGAAAATCCACGTTAATCAGTTTTTTGACAAACTTCGATCCTTACGCCTTAAATTATCCAGTCAGGAAATGCCACAAAGAACTTTATCGCATTACACTCTGGCACTTTCTACCCTTTATTAAAAGTGAATCCCTCCAAAGCCCGAATCTCATTTAGTGACTCTTTTATTATTAAAGTTTAAAATTCAGAAGGGGGGAAATTAAATTAACCCGAGAAGAAACTTTGTTCTTGCGTATGCGTGTGTGTATGTGTAGGTCTTGAGTTAGAAATTCTAAATTCCCAAGGAGGAGAGAAGAAAATTGGTATAAGTTGGGTGTTCCAAGTCCCGGAGGTAAATTTTAGATATGGTTGTTTTTAACCTCAAGAGAGAAATAATCTAAACATACGATATCCGCACAGATGCTTTTTGGTTGAACTGCTCTTCCGTTTAGGATTACGAGAGGATTTTCCTTCGTCGAAATGCATAAGGAAACATTTAAAGTAGTCAGCTGGTATTTTTTATGCTAAATTCATTTACAATAAAAGGATGGAATAGGAAGGATAACATTTTGTACTAATTGTTCAGTTAAGTTATTTTTTGGATTAGGTAGAGATTGATTACGATTTATTAGATAGAAGTGTTACGTGAGAATGGTTATATTCATTTATGAACGATTTACCTATATGAAGAATCACCTAAAACCCATTAAAATGATGTTACAGCAAGCATAAAATACATTAGGATATACAAATGGATTACTTAAGTACTGGTTAAGTTTTAGTTGAAATTTCGTCTGTCGGTTTTATCAAACATGATGGTATATACAGCACGCAACATATATAATATATAAGACAACTATAAAAAAACGAATTGGGATGATATAAGTGATAGAAGAGTTAAGGGATTATATTAAAAGCGACAGAATTGCATCAATTCAACAAATGACAAAAAATATAAAATTGAAATATTATTACCCACCTTACTAAAAAAGAATATATCTTATACAATTTTTAGCTGTATACATATATGCCTATTATTTAATATATTCATTCAAAATTCTACCTCATTATACAATAGTTTGTGCTAAAAGAGGAACTTTTTTAAAAGAGAAGAGAAAAATGAGAAATAAACAAATATAATTTAGTTCTAAATCCTATCAACATATTTGTAAAATATTACATAACTGGTTGATTAATTTAATCATTAACGATTTAATGGACAGACATAATACTTAATCGTCATTATATATCGGCCCGTTCCTCATTTTTTTAATATAAGATTTCTTCTGTAGTAATTAAAATAAGCAATAGTTATGTAAATCATTTTCAATGTTACTAAAATGACAGTTTCAACTTTCTCACACTTATTGCTGAAGCCTCTTCCTAATATTAGTTATATAAACAAGTAGAATAAATTAAAAAGTTGCTCCATTCAAATATTACATTAGAAAAAGAAATAGTATCCAGTAACTGAATAACTTCAAGAGATATATGCAAAAATAAGGTAAGCGTAAATAAAACAAAAATTTCCTTTTATAAAAGAAGTTATCAAAGCGGTACATTGTAATGATCTTGATTTAAAATGTATAGCTAGGTATACGAATAGCATAATTAGATTTCTACAACAAACTCTGCAAATTGTTTTGCTCGAAAAAGCTTGCTTTGACTTTGAAGTTTCCCCAAACAAGAAATAAAAAAATTAGGGAACACATTTTTGATGTCACTTTGGAATCTTTCCAGGAAAATAAATACCAACGCAATTTAAACGATACAGAATACCATACGGCAAGTATGCGTGCAAAGAAAATATTTTTTTATGAAACCAATTTGGTACAAATCAGGTATTGAAAAAGAGGTCTCGATTTTGCCTAGAAAAATGCCAAGAGAAATGAATGTGCCGCCACTTTTCTTGAAAAAATTTACTGACTCTCCTGAAGTCTACAATTAATAAAGTGGAATATTATAAATAATTGGAAAAGCTGCAATTGAAAAATTTAAAAAAAAAATTAAATAGTTGAATAATTAGCCTTAAGTTGGTTCCACATTTAGATCCCTGATATCCTTTTTGTAAACAAAAATGCGTTCGTTGAAAACACTTTTATGTTACTTATACTGGTTTTATAAGAATAAATAAAAAAATAGATGTAACCTGAATCGTAAGTGCTGGTGAGCAAAAGTTCAAGTGGGGTTTGAAAGATTACTTTCTGATATGCTCACGTCACACGGTAAATTAGTGATGAGTGACTCATTTCAGCATGAAACGAATAATACGAAGTATGGTTTAACTTGTGTATTGTGAATCTAGAATAGTGATTTTTACCAATGGTAAAACGATAATTAAAGTTATGAATTTACAAAGTATTCTGAGAAAGTCTAAGTAATGTAGTAGTAATCTAAGTCGTTAAAATTATAAGTAAAAATCGTAAATAAATCAAAATTGAAAGTAAGTAAAATTCGTAAGTCGTCATTTTTATAATAACGTATTTGGGGAAATATGCTACATCCTTACAGATTAGGTTATGAAGTACCCTTATAAATTAAGAGACGTTTCAGAAAAAATACAAAAACGCTGTATACTATTATAATTGCAAATAATTTTCTCTAACTTTTGAAGTGAATAACATCACATAAATTCCAAAATGCGACGAAACAATATGTAACATAACATTTTCTTCTAGAACAACAACCTAACATCGTAAATGTAGCATCAATACCATCAAGTAGCAAAAGTAACATCAATACCTTCTCGCATCTGATTTATTACATTACAACTTTCACAATATTTCATAATGAAATAAATGGGACTCTGAATAATATTGCCGAAAAGTTGCTGCTTTTGCCTTTATTACTGTAATATTTCTAGAAACACTAGAATAGATGAGCTTACAGACTTTCGAGTATTTTCGAGACTACACTATAATTTGACCTCGTTTATTAGCGACATTTTAAAATTTAAAAGTTCAACAGTAAATTCATTATGCAGAAAGATTTCCTTGGATATGCAGAAAAAAGATATATTATATTGGAGAAAGAGTGGAGACAGTTGAAAAAAGTTTTGAAAATATGGAGATTCATGAACAAGTTATAAAATATATATGTTCCATTTAATTTTGGAAATTCTTAGTATAGAAGATTGTAAACAATTTTCATGTAAAATAATCTACGTATTTAATTTAGATCTGGAATTTTATTTGAAAAATAATTTTAAATGAATTTATAAAACATCGGTAAGAGGCGTAAAACGCAAATGCGCATGTAATATGTGCCTAATAAATAGTTCTTTGTTAGGAAGGAAAATTGTAAAGAAATCTAAAAAT
Organism: Cryptocephalus moraei; assembly: GCA_946251905.1. NCBI lineage: Eukaryota > Metazoa > Arthropoda > Insecta > Coleoptera > Chrysomelidae > Cryptocephalus > Cryptocephalus moraei. Next base: position 18,450,674 of record OX276462.1, on the reverse strand, counting down.
TTCATCCAGCACACAAGTTGCAGCGGAAATGATTTACTCTATTTTGTCTTTAAAAAAATTCAATGAAATTAGCATGTGTGGAAAGTATGCAGTGAATAAAGTATTCAGCTATTACTGGTGGGAAATTGCGGTTACCGCAGAAATGCAGATATCTATGAAGAGAACTTGCGACAAACCTATAAAGTGGTATGTATGGATTTTAATTATTTCATTTATAATTAATATACGTTTAAAATTTATATAATATTAATATATTTAATTACGTATATAATATGTTTATAATACATAATTCATTATATATGTTTTAATATTATTTAATTCAATGTATACACTTTATATCAGAATACATGCATAGTACAGTCAATTCTCTCTGTTATTGGTAAAGTAGGTGTATGTTTTCCAATTTAATAGGACTTTAAATTAAAACGCATGTAATATTTTGATAACACCATGAAATTTTCGTGTCTTCCGGTTTGGCCCAAAGTGAATTCAACTTTGTTTTTTAATGGACTCTACGATAAGAATAATCGAGGAGTCTATACGTGTAAGTTTAGGCCTAGGTTTTTAACAACGTCATAAATTGTTCTCTTATATTCCACATTTTAGTTTTTTAAATTTAATCTAAAATTTATACAGGTGTTAATGTTTTTTCTAGAAAACCAAATATTCTGTCAACGCATAAGAAGTATATTCTTGCAAAAGCTAAATACAAAAACAAAAAATTGCAACTTTTTGTTTTAGTTTTGCCCCTAACATCTTTTTAAGTAGATACTGGTGTAGGCAATGCAATCTGTTCTATATATTTTAGTAAATATTTACTAAGGTAGAGCCGTTCAAACGTTACTACTTTTCTCGATTCTTTTTCACTTTCTAACTTTTTGATGTTATTTTAAATTTTTTTTGTGTAAAAATTGTTTATATCCTCTAAATCAAAAATTTTAGGAAATGCAATTCGATGTTACTAATAAATATATTGTTCAAAAGTTTAACTTTTATTTGAAGTTTGTTATTAAATATTTTAATATTTTACAAAAATATAACAGTGAATTGGTTCTTCTTTAGTTTTTTAACTATAAATTGTTCAAAAAGTCACCAGTTTTAGTGTATAAATATGAATTTAAGTTGTGCAATTCAATGATGACAATAAAGCTATTAGTTCTATTTTATTACCTAATTATTGTTATGTTATTTATGTGAACCTTCCTATAGAAAAAAAAAGGATCGTAATTGTAATACATATAAAATTCATATATTGTTCTATTAATTATACATACCTATATTGGATTTATTGAATTTTACTAATGAGTTTAATAAGAAATTAATTTTGAAATGAAAATATATTATATGAACTAGTTTAAACAGTTCGATACCAATTATAAAACCTCCTGCACCGCAGAATTTGTTGGAATAAATGGCTTGCGGATGCATGAAAGTTTGTCAAGGAAACTGAGGCTGCTCCATATACTGTAAACAATAAATCAGCATTAATTGAGAAATTGCTGATGTTCTGGATGTTCAAGAAAATTTATTTGATGTGGATGAAGAATATTCAATTCGAAAATATTTCTAAGAAATTGAAACTTATAATATTTGATTACAACTGTAGCGAAAGAAAAATATGTGTATTAATAATAAAAACGTGTAAATTTTGTAACAACGTCCAGTTATAACTGTCAATATCATTTTAAAAACTTAATAATGAAAAAAGTATTAAAAAAGTAAAAGTATAAAAAAAAGTAAAAAATAAAAGATTGATATTATACTGTACCAATACGTATCATCAAAGAATTACTTAAAAATAAATAATTTCATGAGAAAAAATATTAGGTAATAAGTGAAGAAGGTCGAAAGTTGAAAAACACTAAAATTTGAACAATTATATCCCAGAAATGTTTTTCTCAAATACTTTTTCAGAGGCCACTGTAAAAAGTCATAAATGAGGAACAATATTTTTTTTATTTACTTGCTATTTATTATTTATTTATTTATTTTATTTATTAGAGGAAATTGAATTTCCAAAAAAAAAACTTGATACATATTTACATCAAAAATACCTAGTTTTTGGGTTATAGTTAAAAAATTAAAAGTGAAAAACCAACCTGGTTCTCAAAAAGACAAACAATAAGTTAATTGCCTATTTGATTTCTACATTTTTGTTAAGGTGTAATTAAACGAATTAAACAAGAAAAATTGCTATGAAAATACAATTCGTCAGCCGATATACATTACTATAGTTTTGGAAATAAATCACAACGACTTCTTAGAAGTCGTCGAAGTACGTGTTTTAACCTTGCCCCTCGCGTTTCCAACGTACTTTCGAGCATATCACATGACGTTCACGTATGAGAAAGCATCCCGAAGGTTTTTAAGCAGGAACCCGCTCCCAAAGCATGAACATCCTTTGATAGCTCCCTTTAGTGAATTTTTCCCTACCGAATCAACCTATCTTTCTTGATGAATTGGCTTTGGGTTGGGAGGATCTCCTGACGAATTGTACCATCTTATTTAGAAAGACGTTTTACCTGAGGCCAATAAATTGACGAATTGGCGCCCGCCCAATTTCCTAACCAGTAAATATGGCTAAACCGACAGTGCACAATACCTGAAGTTCTAAATAAAATACTATCTGTTTTGCAACTTATACTCCTAATAAATTGGAAATTATGTACTTTGCGAATAACGGAAATGATGAACCCTTCCCAGACTAATGGCTTAGCCAGTATGTTATGAGCCATACAATGTACAGCAATTAAGGAAATTTAGGTTAGCATCACCTTAATATCCATAACTCTAGAGAAATATGCCCATGGGGCAACTCTGCTCTATATATTTTTTTAATGTATAATCCACCAATCTGAAAACCCCCATTCGATCCTACCCAATTTCAAAGAAATGTACAATCCATAACGAAATCCGTTATGTCAATTGTAACGATCGCAGATTATCTCGTACGTATACGTACACACGTGTGCGAGTGTGTATACTTATCCCTTTGCCGGGAAAAAAATATTCCGATGACCGATCCCGAGGGTGCGTCTCCTTCGAACCTCCGATAAAGTGATTCCGGAGGCTAAACGTGCACGCGAGGATGCCTGCGCCGGATAATTTTTATCTGATTGAAGGATCATATGGGACGCAGGATTTGATGCCGAAAGGAGAATTTTCACCCTGCCGACGCGTCGGATTCCGAGAATTTCCAGCAATCGCCGAATACCGATCGAGACACAGAGGGATTTCTCTACTGAAAGGGGGAAGATTCCACTCCGTGACTGAACGCTATTTATTGTTTCATGAAATTTCCACCGAACGTTAGAAAAGATAAAATTTCCTGGCGCCATCGTGAATAGTTAACGAGCCGAACTTCAAATATGTTCAAAGGCTTTCCTTCCCCTGCAATTATTTTCCTCCGATCTGTTTCCTGCGAGTATTCTGCTTGATCTAAAGAAAAAAATTCCATCTGTGTTACTTACACTTATCATTTATCATACTCTGTCATTGCTGACGTTTTCGGGCCGTGCCATTTCCCTCTTTTATTCTGCGTTTCATGTTCATGAAAAAGCAACGGGTTTAATAATCTCGGTGAGCTGGGCCACATATGTATGTAGCTACGTAGAAATTATGGCCAAAATAATAGCATCTAAATCTGGAACATAAAACTAAAAATTCTCATCCTTCTAACAGTTAAAATTGAACTCGCCACAGCTTAAATAATACCTATCTTTTCATTCAATAAAAAGAAAATGGAAGCCGGTTGTTAACAACGCCCCCTTCTTCACACCAAATTTTTATCTGGAGAGAAATATAACAATAAAGTTCTTGTAGGAGTTCCGAGATGTCTATTGAAGCTCTCTCTTACAACACGATGGAAAAATTATTTGTTTTGATTTTGGATAGACGACTGTAAAGGGGAAACCTCGTTAGGCGCTTTGGGATGGAGATTTAATTTGTATGTCGAGCGAGAGGATTGATAACAATCGTAAAGTAACAGTTTTTTCGTCACAATGATTAGATAATAATGGTTCCACTATATTGGTAATAGTAACAATTGTTACATGTAAATTCATAAAAATCAAAAGGCAAAATTCAAAATAGTGCATTTTGCCTATCATTTTATTGCCATTGCCAAGAACTTGTTGGATGGACGGGTTATACCCCTAAATTATTCTAAATTAGACCATATTAGTAGTAATGAATCAGTTTGTAATACGGTTAAAATATGCGCTTGGTCATTACTGTATATATTTTTATTCTAACTCAATCGAAATACAAATGCGATGGACCCAGAAACAATACTCACAAATAGACAAAAATTGGTTCAAGAATATATTGCTTATTATAATAAATAACGAATTCTAAAGAACATAAGAATTTATTTAAAACAATTTTAAAAGTAAAGGTAGAAAATGGATCTAAAAAAGTAAACCTAAGTTATACATAAGTTAATGAACTAAAGTTATACATACTGCTATTTATAAAAAATGAACATTAACTTCAACCGCATTTAATAGACGTTTTCTTTTAAAAGCTGTTTCCTGAGTTTAGATAAATGTGATTAAATAATCATCAAAACTACTTATATTTATTACATTATATTAAAATTAATTGGAAATTTTAATATCATCTTGTAAGGGAACGTTAAATAGTATATTGTGTAGGGACGCACGGAATGAAGACAAATTGAAAATACACCAAGTCAAATACCGAAATGGGATCAATGATATCGTTTGGTAGGTTCTATTAGCGTTATCTTGAAAGAAAATTTGATGTACGCTTTATGTCGTATATCAGTAAGACTGATATAAGACATAAGTATAAGACTGAAGTTTAAATTTGTTCAGTGTGTGCAATATAAAATGGAACTTGGCATTCATTCCCAGTATATAAAAAAGGATACAGAAAGGAATTCGGAAATTATATAGATATTAGTGTGATTAGCTCACTGGGACGATTGTATGGTCGCATATTGAAAAGAAAAAGAGAAGAGGAGTATAACGAAATTGACGAACAGAGTGGATTCAGAGCAGGAAGATCACGCACGGACAACACATTCACTCTTCAACAAGTAGTTGTACAATTATTTCAACAACATTAAGTTTTTGAAAAGAATGAAATGAAGACGGGACAAGTTTTGTGGACATAGTATAATGAATATAATTGGAAGGTTGTCTGGATCAAGTCCTTCATTGTAGTCCTTTATTAATCTAATTAAAACTTTACTCGACCTGATCACTGGATAAATATTGGGGGGATTAGTTCTGGTATCCGCTGCGATGTGCGGAGTTCCATACATTATCAGATGCGATAGACGATATATTCCAAAGTTGGAATTTATTTTGTCTTTCTTCTGAGGTGTCTCTTATCCCTTCTGGAATCCATAAAGGGGTTTCTTCTTTTAAAAAAATCTCTATAAGTACTTGAAATATATCTAAGCTTTTCTTGCTCAGGTGTTATACGTTATATAATAGATATATATATTTTAAGAATACAGCAGGACTCATATATTCTTTCTTGAATGTTCTAACGGCTATTAAACACTGTTGAAAAATTATCTTAGGACACTGTCAAACTTGAGGGACCATCATTGATACGAACATTGATGATAGTCTCGTCATTAATTAGTCTGTTTGAGAAAATATTTGCTAGTCTGTTGTGAGCACTCTCAATATTAAATATTAGTCATATTTCTAAGGAATAGAAATTTCCATACATTAGAGATTATTAGTACCCCTTTTTATTGAACGCTACTTTCATATTGCAAATGTAATAATCCAGAAAAAACACATAGAACCAGTTCAAATTTTTGACGATAGTACAACGTTCAAACAATGTAGAAATTAAATATTAGAATTAATCTGCGCCGTTTGCAAATTATTTAAAGTCCTTCTCACTTTCTTGAGCAACTTACTACCACTTAAACGCATCACTTTCAAAATAATGAAGTCATATCGATGAATCGATGAAGTTAAATATAAATATTGCCCCAAACTTTATTGTTTATTTATGGGAAAGGCGTTGTCTTCATATGGAAATTAAATCAACTTACCAGTTGTCCGCAAGTCCTCATCAGGTTTCATCTTCATATTTTCTCAAGTGCTTCTGTTGACATACTAGACATTGTCAATTCTAAAGGGGAGAAAGCGCATGTTTTGAAGTGTGACCCCTTTTGTACATGTATCCTATAGAAAAATGATTAAGCCCAAATACCGATAATGTGGAATCAAATAATCGTAAATGAAAAAGTTGGTTTTGCTGCATTGCAAGGTGTTTTGAAGCCAGAAGATAAGAACTTTATGATAAACTTCATGTAGTACGAGAAGTTATACGACAGTAATTGTGAATATGCCTAGTTGTTACATCAACTACTAAATAATTACTCACAATATAACGTTAAATTGTCATTGTTTGCAGTTAGAAACAAATTAAAGGTTTTCTATTTATAATAATGTTATATGTGTGTCTAGGTTATATCACAGATACATTAAATATACTCTGATTAGTGTAACGTTATTAATCGATATCATTAACGCTATTTATAACCCGAAGGTACTATTGCATTCCCTATATGTCGCATTACTACAGGGACTATATGTCCTGTGCCCCTGTGTGGGTGTCGGCCCAGATGCGGTCGGTTCATTTGCGGTCGAGCAATTATGTGATGCAGATGCGGTCAACAAGAAATATGCAGGACCACTTGCGGTCAGAGTTTTACATTAATCGGGGAAATTTTAAATAAAATATTGGTACTATATAGGAACAAATTCTTTTTTCAATAAATCTTTTACACATATTAATATACCTACTACAATCTAATTTGTACATTTATTGCATATAAAGTCACAAGTAAATACATCACATTATAATTAATATTATTACTTTAATAAGAGAAAATATTATCTTTATTCAATAAATTTTTTACACATATTAATATACTACAATTAAATTTTGTACATATATTGCATATAAAGTCAGAAGTACATACGTCACATTATAATTAATATTATTACTTTAATAAGAGAAAATATTATCTTTATTCAATACATTTTTTACACATATTAATATACTACAATCTAATTTGTACATATATTCCATATAAAGTCACAAGTACATACGTCACACTATAATAAATATTATTACTTTAATAAGAGAAAATATTTACACTATTAGTTCAGTTTTTAAATATACGATAGGGAAACTAAACATTTTTTTCAAATCACCTGTATTTTAGTATTCTTGTATTGTATGTTTTATTCTTTCATCCAGTAGAATGTAACTTTTCTTTCTTTTCTTTGTTTCGAGGTTTAACTCTTTCCTTGCTATAACGAAGTCATTTGCTTTTGCATCATTTCGCAACTCTTCTACTAAACTATGTATATTTGGCTGACATACTTTTAAAATACTACTTAAGCGGTGATTCCAGCCTTCCACAGAAACACGGAGTTTTCCAACCACTGGTTGACGAAATAATCATAAAATTCTACCAATTTACAATTGGTTGGCGTCCCCTCTTGAATTAGCAGCCATCCGTCGTCAACGTCTTCTACAGGAATATGTGCCAATGCCGAGCACATTCTTAAATGTAATTTAATATCTTCATTTTCCCGGTACTCTTGAACCAGACCAACATTTTGTATCTTTTTCCAAAGACACTGATTCCAGTGGAAATTACACCCCTGAATTGTACTATCTGGAAACGTTGATTTTAGTGCTACTATTGCCGCCTCCTCAAAATGCATTGTGGTATTTGCAGGAACCCATTCAGAAACTACATCTTTTAAAGTTGCATTTATTTTTATATTATATATTATTATATTTATTACTATATTTTTACTGAAATCATCCTGTTTTTCCCTACTGACCGCAATTGGCACGGCCCTTCCAGATAAATTTTTTGTTGACCGCATCTGAACCACTTCACTCATCCGACCGCAAATGCACCGACCGCATCTGAACCCAATTCCCTGTGTGTGTGATGTAGTGGTAAATATTTGGGTCGCGCCAGGGACGATAAATTTAATTTTTCTGATTTTGACACGAACAAAAAATCACCGCCACGCCTACTTTGATTAATCCCAACTTTCTCGCCTAGGACTCCCTCTCCGCGCAACAAAAGCGCGAATTTTAAAAATATATCGTCGCCTCGCGTCGTTACGAATGATGATTGATCACTTGTGTCAGGTACAATTCGAAATAACAAAACAACATAATATAAGAAAGGCATCATTTATCATTCGGCGGGACGAGCGTAAGAGACAACAAACCCGAGTTTGGAATAGTGACAAAGTCGTTTATTATTTGTTTATTTTAATATTACACCGTACGGTTTTTGCTTCGCGACCAACCGCGCGTTGTACTTTTAGAAAATTATATGTATCCCATCCATTCGTATTCCGGCTGATGTACATACATATTTCTCCCGGGAAGTAGCGAGAACTTATCTGGTGATAAAATACGCTATTTACCTACACCAGATAATAACTTCGGAATAGACCATTTACATCCTACGTATTCGCGTATTCGAGGTGATGGTGAAGTTCTCCGTTAGTGGAAAAATACAAGAGTAAACAAAATGGGTGTCTACTCCAAGCAATTGTTCTTGGAAAGAATATTTTATAGGGAAATTGTATAACAAAATGCTCGAGACATTTTCTTTGTGATACAGTAAATCTAAAGGCCAATTTAGATGAACATTTCTGCTTTTACTACGGACCTCACTTAATATTTGGTTTAATGTCAATGAGACGAATGTTGAAATAGACAGTATTGATGAAGTTCATTTTTCTTTGTTGGTTAAAATAAAACTTCTTTAGTAGGAGTGTCAAAGATTTAATGGAAAGGGTTGATATTTGCAAATCTATTCCTTTAAATCACAAAAGTTAAAAAATAATTATGCCATCCAAAGTCGTGGTTAGAGGACTGTTATTTAAGAATGCAGTAACCCCCATCGTTTTTCGTTTACAGATTTTCTAGCAGAACCATCCCAACTTGTAGATATGTAATCAACATGATACATATAACATGAGCCCCACGCAACGATATGTACTTTGATATGATATAAGACATGAAGGAATGCTCGTCAAATGTAACTGTATCGCGTTTTCGTTTATACACGTGTGTGTATACACTTTTATATTTTTCTTTACTAATAGCTTTTAGGTAAACAGATTTGTAATGTAAATGAAGGCGGGAGGTAAATCCACTTCAGGTTCATTGCATATTACATTTGCATGCAGCTCGGAAAGACGTGTGGTTTAATATTAAAACGAAATATATAGTGTATTGAATGTATTGGTTATTTGTAATTGTGTTATTGAACTACACACAAATATAGTAACTAGTCTAGTTACGAATTGTATTAAGTAGGGTACAGATTTAACTGTGTGTGTGTGTGTGTGTCGACGTAATTGTTTTGTATATGTCACGCCGCACATTTCGAGCAACAGGAGCCCTAAAAACAACTTGTTTGCGAGCCTGAAGATGGCTTCCATGAAGCCAAAACCGGTCGCTCATCCTTAATAAAGCAGTTGGTTAAGACATGGTGTTTCCCTTTGGTTTAAATTGCCATGGCCAACATTGAGAAGCTGGACAACCTTCGGTCATTTTTAAACATCGGTCAACATTTTAAAATTATTACCATTTTGTCATCCAACGGATCTGTATATTCTTAAATGAATGTGTTTAATATCCAAAAAGTTTTTGACTATCTCATTATTTTTCGCTTGAATATCACAAGTCGGCTCCGTGTTAAGCTATCACTACCTTGGAAAAGGAAGTAAGTTTATTGTCATAACCCTCCCTGTTAATACCTACTGATACGTCGCCTTTGTCAGCTTTTATGAGAATTAGATGAGGATTATCCTTCATAAACCTTCGACGGCGGGAAGTGTCCATAGATCATTTGATATAGAATATGTTTAGTTCATTCAATGACGTTAAGTATTATTACTAATGGTGTTGTAATATAAATAGTAAAGTTGGTGACAATTACTCATCAAATGCGTAATATTTAATTTTACGAAGAGTGTTTTACTGGAAGCACAAAGCATATCAAGAAATGGTTCGTTTCTTTTTTGTTCCAAGAAGAGAAATTGTTGGATCTAACGCTTGTATGTCTCTAATATCATCATGAATTATTGAAGTAGTTATATTTTGGAACCACTGTGAACACTTTTTAGAATAATGTTCTTAAACTTGATATGTACTGGTATCTGTTTGTTCAGCAAATTTTTGAATTTCGTAATGTCGTTTTCTATTAGATGCCCCAAAACTGGTTCATTTTTTTTTCATTACTCAAGAAGTTGTTTAATTTTTCGTGATTTAAAACGAAAACGCGATCTGATAATAAGTTGCAAACATATTTTGTAACTAAAAGGAAGACTTCTCTCTTACTCATTTATCGTATGTGTTAAAACGTTTAATTTTACGCCAAAAACAAATTCAACTGTTGGTCTCATATGTGAGTGTAAAAATAAAAAAAAAGTTGAGAAAGGAAGGAGAAGTATGTCCTCATGGTAATACGGTAATGTTAATTGCGAACATATGAAGAGCAACGTGTTGTTCATATTGTTAGTACAATAGAAAATTATATAGATTGTACAGTTATGTAAACCATTTAAAGGTTTTAAATCCAATCGCCAATCCATATACTGTAACCGTTTTCCGAACAAAACATGACAAATTATTAAGCAAGAATCCATCCTCTTTGGATATTTCCAGAGCAGCAACACTTTTCTTCAGCAGTTACCATTCAAACCAGTATATTTCAATTACTGTTATGTGCATTTGTTGTATTCTCTTAACTTTGATTCCGTAGTTAATAACAGATGAAATTTTTTACTGACTTCTTTTGATAAACCTACCTACCGTTGAATCAGTATTTAATTTTAATTGCATGACTGAATTTAATTGAATTAATAAAAATGTTGTAAACCTGTATTCCTGATGTGACTAAATAAGGAAAGGATAATTTTCTCATTTGACCTTTAAATCTAAACAGAATATGGGTCAAGGTCACTTATTAGCAATACCGTTAACTTGTGTTAACATTTTATATTATATTATTAATTACTTAAACTGCAATGGTTGAAGAAACTTATATTCAACATTTTCCTTAGCCTTAGTGACAAATACAAAAGATTATTACAACAATGCTACAACGATAACGTAGAAGTAAAGACTAATAAATCTAGTAGACCACGAAGTGTTTTTAATAAACCTTGATTAGCGATTATGGTTTTGGTATCGCGTGAGTAGCTTATCTAAACGAAATTATAATGTCCTATAACGATTTTAAGATATTAAAATTATTTCGATAATTTCAGTTGAACGTCTAATGGCATCAAAGTCAAAATCAGATTTGATAAAATTTTCCCAAGCTCCCCGCAAGAAATCCGATCAAAGAGTTATTCGACAAGGGACGTTTCCTTTGAAAAGGTTTTATTTTCCTTTACACGATAACCTAATCAATCCTGTAGCGTGATTGTTTATGCTTCGCTTGTTTGCAGGCAATTAGAAGTTTTCAATTAATTAACAGTTTTAATTCTGCACCGGAGAGGAATCTAATTTGTTGTTTAGGTACTGCCTATTAACTTCTAATTACATTGAAACATCCGCGGAACTTAAAATTTAATCGGCAATAAAATCCAAAATAGATATTGCAATTAAGTCACAGAATCGAATATTGGGAAGGTGACGATTTGAGCCCTTGAAGAATTACTTTGACGCTCATGTGAGAGGAGATGCAATCACCCGGAATACTACGGGATCTCTCTCTCCCTCTTTCGCTCTGCGGTAAATTCCCTTCGAAGGATTAATTATGTGGTTTCCCCACGTGAACGATTAAATTTTGCCGTTTTCCCAGCTCCGATGCTTCGAAATAAATTGTATGTTTGCTTTTTTCGTTACAATCAAACAGGGACCACTGTGTATTTATTCGAAGTGCAGAACCTCGCAATGCGGATTTTTCGTTTAAAGGTTTTTCGCGCCCCGTGATCACCAGCAGAGAGTGGGGACTATTTGTCGAAGAGATAACGAGGAATACTCACCCTTTTGAATTTCTACGAACGGAAAAATCAGTTCGTAGGAAATTAGAACTTCAAAGGGTATTTCGCAACGACGTCGGGACCATTACGCTTCCCGATGAATATTAGTTATCCGCGTGTCAGCTGTTTCTCCTCCGTAGGAATCCACCTACGGAGATCCAGATTGAAACATCAAAGAGTATCCGAATATTAATACGAGAGTTAAGGAAAGTAAAGCTGTTAAGGTCCCGCTTTAGGCGGAAGGACGGCGGTGCGTTTTCAGTCCCCCAGTTTACCCAGCAGGATTCTTTAAAAAAATCTCGGTTGATAGATCCCGAAATAAAATACTTAACGAAGTCTAAGAGAATAACAACTCCATACATGTTGTCCACAGCAAATAATGTACAAATAGAAATCAATGGTTTGTTTAAAAAATCTTGAAAATAAAGTTATAATACATATATCATATAATGGATGGATGTTGAAAACTTGTTTGTGGGTAAACAATAAAATGGTATTTAAAGAAATGGCGATTTATCCTCAAGTTCAGATTTCAGGGGTGTTTTCCACTTTCCTCAGGGTGTAACCCATAAGAAAGCAAGTACCAACTTTAATGAAAGTACTTTTAACTGTAATACATATGCAGGTTATTAACTAAATAATGATACACATTAGTATCAGCATTGATTGAAGCAGCAGAACATAAATAGTCAACTATAGTCATTCACATTACAGGGAAGAAAATTGTAACATTTCAAATAAGTAGCGTTAACCGTTATAAAATATTTTCAGGAGGACCATATGGACATATTGACCTTGACAATAAGAAAAATAGATTAGACGTATGATTAAAATTATTATTTCATATTTATATTAAATTAGTATTGGCAATTTAATATAAAATATTAATTAATGATACGAAAGTGTAAATGTATTAAAACTAAATTAAAATTAAATTTTGATATTTATAAATATAATTTAGATTACAAATACTACTATACTCTGTATATCACTATTTTGTTCATTTTGTTGGAATCTTTAAAAATGAACATCATTTCAAGAAAATACTATTTAAATTCACGTGGTTCAGAAATCGGTTTAGTCATTCAACTTTATTATATGAGAATTATCCAGATAATGATCTACCATAGCACATGTACGAATTTTATGTTTACCATCACTTTTCATGTGAATAAATCCAACCAATCAATAGCCTTGATGTTTGATCTAGGTATATATTTAAAGGTAAATTTGTCACAAGAAATATGTAAAACGTTAGAAATCTCTGCAGAGTTTCATGCGTATTCATGTTAAGTATATAATTCAGAAATAGTCAGTAAATTTTTTTCACAAATTAATTTAATGTTCATATTCAAGAAGTATATATCAAAGTTTTTATGTAAATTCTTCAACAGAGAAGAGTGCTAAGAACTTAACTAAATTAAAATCAACATCTAACAGAGTTATTTTAGAATCAGCACGTGCAAACAGCTTGTGTAATTCTAGCAAACCGTCAGCGAAAGAAGCAGAGACACTGGGTACGACCATCACTGCAAGCACGACACCAATACAGTGGAACTCAGCTGATGAAAGATCTGTTGAAAGACGGCAGAGATCCCTTCAGCTGAGAAATCCGGGATGATGGGAGTTTTAAGAACTTTGCCAGAATGAGTAGTTCTGATTTTGAAACTATATTGACCAACATTGATCATACGATTTCAAAAAAGGATACCAAATTTCGAGATGCTATACCAACAAGAGAAAGGGCTTTTAACTGCCGGGGGGCTGTTAACAAAACATAAAAGTCAAACTCAGATTGATGTGGACGCGCGCGTAACTTGTTGTAAAACAATGTTATCTAACTTTTTTGATCTTTACCGACACCCCCCGGGTAACATATAACTTGCTATAAAACCATAAAAAAGTTATATAACTTCGTGTTACATAACATTTTTCACTAGAAATTTCCAACAAGTTGTATAACTTTGTTATACAACATGTTTTGTTACAAGTCTGGACGCGCCTTAAGGGCTTAGTCTATGTGACAATGTGTTATTATATCAATGTTGTAGCGATTTGCTAAATGTTGAGGAACAGATTCTGGATATAGTGAGTGCTTCATGGAAAAATAAACCGCCCACTACCCCCAAAATCCATCTTATTTATCCATTCGTATCACTTAATTTCGTCACCCCCAGCGGTAACCCAATTTCAACTTTTCGCGCGTCGGGACCTCGGGAGAACTCAATTATACACAAAACAAGCATAAATTGAACCTGGCGAAAAAACAATGAAGAGAAAAAAGGGACGCAGCGAACAAACGGGAAACGGATCGAATTGTTGTTGTTTTTGTCGTGTTTTGTTTAGGTATATTTTAATTGTTTTCGTTCCTTTTTGGAACGAACTTCGCTCGAACAGACACAGCGGGAACGTGTACGAGTAATGATCCCGCAGTAATGAGTTCCTTTATAACAAGAAAGTCATTGCGATATAGCAAGCTGGGGAGTAATAACGGATTAAATCGTGATAAACTTATTGGCGTAGAATATACCTGCCGAGAAAAACAGCCAAAAACTAGAAATTTCTCGAAACACATTAATCGTAAAAAGAGTGCATTAAACACTTGATAGATTACGATTTCCAAGCAAATACAATTCAGATTGCGAGTAGAGAATGTTACATAAATTGAGTAGAGTAGACGGAAACAGATGTTGTGCTCATCAAAACAAAATTAATTAAAAACTTAGGACATCTTTCATCCGCAATGGCCTACACTGTCTTAAAGCAACTCGTAGAGATAATCAATAAATTATTGCCGACTCCAAAGTACGAGAAATAATTAACCTTCCGCACGTCTAGCACCACTCAAACGAAATTATTGTTGATAAAAGGGCACGACTCATAAGGAGCGTTTTTGCTTGGAGTGCGTGTAGTTTGAGTGTAACTTGTTAAGAAAATTTACAACGGGATAGACTTAAGCAAGTCCCTCTTTGAATATTTCGCTGTTTTCTAGAGCCTTCACAAAGAGCCAGGCTTCATAATTATGGAAACAAAGCTTCCATTTATAATGCATGCGGTAAACGGGGCGAAAATTTCCAACCCCTAGCAACGAAGTGCATTGTGTGTCTGGTACACATCTAGGTTACGCATAGAGTCAGTAATAAGGGTAGGGGATGAGGAGGGGTATAGGAGGGGAGGTTTCTTTGGCATTCTCGACACATAATACTTTCAAGTATTTAATTATACTTTTATGGTATTAATTAATAAGGAAACCCTGAACATTTTCTAAACAACGTAATTATTCCCAAATTCAAATTGACTAGAATTATATTTATTACAACTTTGGGGCAAAATTTCGTTATATTTTTTAACGAACTCTCCAACTCGCCAAACTCTAAAGGCGAACTCGATGATATAAAATGGGTATAAGGCAAAGTTTGAAGTTTTAAATGAAACAAATATCAGTCGATTCAGTTTCGATTTATTTTCTTCGTAATTCAGACTTATCATGAACTTTTTATTCCATTCAAATATTTATTACTCGAATGAACTTAATATATATTCCTCGCAAACCAATCGTTATAAGAGAAAAACAGAGTCTAAATCTTCACCAAAATTCACACCGAGGTGCATATCGAGTAAAATTTAAAACGAAACTGAAAACACAATATAACAGTTCAGAAAGAGAATATAGAATAGAAGTAATGTTATGAAAACATTTGTCATTGAAAACTAAAACATAAATTCCCGAATCTCAAAGATCTCTAACAAATTTAATTCAAAAATATGTAAAATTTTTCAGTTAATGTTTATATCGGAGATATGTTTCTGTTCTACAATATGGTTCACAAATGAAATGGCTAGTGTTATAAATAGGTATTGTGTTAAAATATTCAAAAAACGTTTTTGGTGATTACTGAATTTAGCGTATAATCATATACCTACCTACCTACCTGTCTGTGCAATATATTCAGGATTTCGTTCTTGAACGCTTAATTGATTCACACATGAATTTTTATATTTGTCTGGTATGCCTTTAGTGTTGACTAAAATGCAATCTAAATACTTGTTCGCGTTAAAAGTTAAACAAATATAGTGTTTTTAACAAAGTGTAGTATTTGTAGAATATGAAATATTACAAAAAAAATTGACTACCAGTAAATTATGTTTTCCGCCTTTGTCAAGTTAAGAGTTAAGTTGAATTTATTGTATAGATTATTATGGCAGTAATTACATGGTATACTGGGTAACCATTGTTGTATTCAAGAAAGATTTCTATTGATAATGTGGTGGGAGTGAAAGGAAAAAGGCTGTGTAAACTAAAGATATAATATTAGTAGGTTAAAGTACAAGTTGCAGAACACGTCATATTCCAAGCCCGAGTCTGAGATTCTAAAACAACTTGTGGCGAATTTTTTTTATCGTGACATTTAAGTTGGTATTACTGCTGTTTCCTAGATATATGTCAATTTTCAAGCCATTTTCAAATTTAATTTTATGGATTTAAATAAAATCAAAATAATATTTTTTTTATTGCTACTCTCTTTTGCCTATTTAAAACACGCTCTGGCGTGCATAAATCTGGCTTTTTAGCACGCCCGTGTTTTAAAGCTGCCATGGAAACGCATCAACAACGACGAAATCAACCAATAACAGAACGTTTTTGGCCGTAGCGGGGCGACCAGATTGGTGGCACGACGGGCGACGGGCCGGCACGAAGCGTCCCGAGTGTCGTTAAAATTAATTATATTGGGTATTTGGGTATTTTTACACTATTTATGATTTCAAAAGTAGGTGGTAATAAAATAAAATCATGTAAAGTATTCGTGGATAACTGCTCTTTCAAACACTTGCTCTATTTCTAGCACTCCGGCTTGCATGTGTTTGAAAGAGCTTAATATCCACTCATACTTTAAGATAATATGTTATTTTATGATACACCTTTCAAAATAGAGAAACGAATAGCTTATAGTCAACACTCGCATACTTGCATCTATCCCATCGACGCGGCGGCCATATTTATTTCTAATTTTGTTTTGACAGATATCAGACAGCTTTAGGAAATATCTTGTTACCAACCCTACAAAAAAATTACCAAAAACAATGCTTTAATAATCCTCATTAAAGCACTGTTTGCGGCCATTTTAGTGCTCGAATAGCAGTAATTTTAGTGCCGGAACATAGAAACAGTTTTATTGTCGAACAGAAGGGTAGGTTCCTTTCAGAAAATTACTTGGTGTGCACATTATTGACTGAAAACAGTTGAACAGTAGGTGTGAAATAAACGTAACTTTTATATTTTAATTTCTATTGCAACAAAATATAATTTTCTTAGTGATCATGACATCATATTGACATCACATCATTTTCTTCTTAGGGGTGATATCTCTAGCCATTAGCCATTTGTATACAAAATTCCAACAAACACACTGATCCATTTATTTCATCATGCCTTCCGCCGCCGGCGTCGGTTACTTACCGAAATGAAAAAATATTCTTAATGAATAATAATTATACAAATAACAGGAGGATGCTGTTTGCCAACCTACAGAGTCTTGTTTATATGGTCCCAAATGATATTTTAGTTAAATAATCCTTCTCGGTTATTTTTACTTTAATTACCATTATTATTATTACTGCTGTAGTCTCATCTGTGACGGTGTCTTTGTACACATCAGTATTGACAAGATGAATACTGCCTGTTTAATGTTTAAAAATTTACTAACAATTTGACAGGTATTAAGTATTACTGACTTTTGCATATCTGCTATTAAACTCTTTTAGTTGCAGAGCTGACAAATTCTGTTTCAGTGAGCGAGGTACGATTCCCGTTGTACTGATGATTAGAGGGAGAATAATCACGTTGTTCTGTCCCCATTGCTGTTTCATCTGGAACGACAATTCCGCATATTTTGCCTACTTGATTTGAAATGTTTCTCTCGTGTTATTAGTGTTGGGAACAGCTATATCTATTATGTATGTGTTTTTTGTGACTTGTTCGCCAGTACAATGTACGGTCGATTTGCAACCACTGTTCTATCTGTGAGCACTGTTCTGTCCCAGTATAAACGGCAGTTCTCTTTTGCTAAGACATTCTGAGGGGTATAATGATAATATGGATCAGGATCTTTTGATAGATTGTACACGAGAGCAAGTTTCAGATGGACTATATTAGCTGCACAGTTGTAATGATGCAAATATTCAGTATGTGCTAGATTGGTACACTCTCCAGTTATATGATAAATAGTTTCAACCGTTGCTTCAGCTCCTTGCCCTTCCAAGGATCCATTAGTAGATTCACTCGTTTTTGCTGGGTAACAGTTGCCGGGCTAGGGGAACATAAGTTTAAGAGTGTGTATCCTTTGTCGGCCAAGATAACGGCTCCGTGCAGCGGGGATGCTTGCAGTTTTTCTAAAGAAAATAACTTCAAAAATTAGAACATTACTTTTGTTGTAAATAGCTGACATCTAATAGCCAATTTGGGGTGATGACCTCGATACTCACTCAAAGTAGTCCTCGTTTTTCTTTCAATCTCCTCTATTTCCGTCTTCGTCCATCTAGTGATACCGAATGTATATGTTAAGGAGGAAACAGCATAGGAGATTATTGCCTTTGTTGCGTTTATTGAATTCAATTTAGTTCTCAATATGGACTTTAATCGACACACATATATTTCTCGAATTCGGCTCTTAACATCCTTATGATCAGTCCGAATGTATTGCTGTACACTTAAGTACTTGTATGTTCCTCTCTCATGCATTGCTTCGATATAATTGCCATCTTGGTGATCAAACATATTGGTACTATGTTGTCCTTTTATTAATGTCTAGGTTCTGCATTTATGAAATCCAAAGTTCATATCAATGTCACGGGAAAATATTTCCACAGTTCTGAGTACTGAATTGATATGTGCTGGTGTACTAGCATAAAGATTAATGTTATCCATATACATGAGGTAAGTAATCCTGTGTTGGACTTCATTGTTGGATTTAATTGCGAAGTGGTTACTGACGTTTATTATCTGTGAAAGAGGATTCAGAGCAAGGCAAAACCATATAGCAGGCTCAATGAATCACCCTGGGAAATACCCTTTTGGATTGTAATTATTATTATTATTATTATAATTATTATTATTATTATTATTATTATTATTATTATTATTATTATTATTCTCCCATTTCTCAACATACACGTTGGTGCGGTTATTAACTTTGTCATCTATCTAGCTAACAAAGTAATTCAACTTCTCTCAATTAGCTTAAGAACTTTCGGACTATATGGCAAGTTTGTAACAATACTGCGCATTGGTCTAGATTTACAATGTTATTGGGGAATCCAATCTTGTCTAGATTCGAAATGAAATTTTTACTGATTATACCTTCAGCTGATATAACAAATGGAATTATAGCGATACTGTGTAGTTTCCATTAAGCTTTGGGATCATATGCCAGGTTTTCGTACTTCGTTGCTTTCTCATCCTCAGTTATTTTTACATTGTGTGAGAACGGTACTGCTATATCTCAAGGACGATTCCAGTTTGGTCTATCTTGTATATCAGTATGATATCCGGTCTTTTGTAATCCACACTCAGATCAGTTGTTATAACTCTGTCTCAATATAACAGATGGTCGTTGGTTTCAAAGACTGGAGAGGGTCGTATTTGTAGTACGGTGGAGGTGGAGCATCAAGAAGGTTGTGCTTGATTGCCAGTTGTTGATGGATTATTTGGCGAGTTAGTTATTCCCCCCTAAATATGCACTTTCTGCTAGCATGGGACATCCCGCCATTATATGCTCGATTGTTTCACCTGAGGCCCCACACTTCCGACATTTGTCGATGACATTTAGCTTCAGGCAGTGTTTTTCGTAGTTCCTTGTCCTTACTACTCGGTCTAGAATGGCCATTAAGAATCCTTCCGTTTCTGGGCACAGCTGTTTTTCATGGAGCCATAGTAGAGAAGCGTTTTTGTCAACATTCTCCAGTTGTAACAATTTGGGGTATCTTCCATGGAGGGGCTGTTCTTGCCAAGCATTTCAGGTTCTCTTGCGTTGAAACAATATCGCTTTGGCGGTAATGTTCAGACAAATTAAGAGGTGTGTATCCCTTGTCTTCTCTCATTACTGCTTTTAGTATTTCACTATCAGATGTTTGAAAATGTTGTCTCATGTTTTTTTCTTGGTTTAAACACAAGTGTTTTATGTTAAGTAAGCTTCTGCCTCCTTCTTTTCGGGGTAAATAGAGCCTCTTCAGCGATGAGCTAGGGTGAAGGTTTCTTGACTTGGTAAAGTACCCCCTCGTTGTTCTGTCTAATTTTTCCATATCAGTGTTCAACCATTCGGGATTGCCCACAAGTTTATCGCAGCGCATAATTTTCCACCCGATAATTTAGTATTGAGGAGTTTGTTCAGCCTTCTTTTATATTTTTCTCTGAGTTCTTGCTTCAATTGTGAATGGGCCAGTCGCAGATTTTATGAGGTACCAAGGTATCGGTAGGTTTCCGTCGCGGGTAACTGGTCAATGCCACAAATGTCCTTTGGATGGTCATCTGCAACTCCCTTTTTGACATTGATGATTGCACATTTGTCTAGCCCAAAAGATATTCGGATATCGTCACTAGAGCTTTTCACTGTGCTTATCATGGGGTGTAGCTTTTCCCGGGTTTCACTATAGATCTTCAGATCGTCCATGTACAGTAGGTGAGATATTCTACAATTTCGTCTGATATCCAGCCTGTATCCCGCATCCGTAGCATTAAGAAGCGTCGACATGGGATTTATTGCCAAACAGAACAACGCTGGGGATAGCGAATTGCCTTGGAATATTCCCATTTTGATGTTAACTGCACCTACCATTTTGTTAGCTAACCAGATATTGGAGTTCCACGTTTTCATGAGATGTTGTAGGGTATTCCTGATTCGTGGACGTATTTTGTATGTTTCCAACACTTTTAGCAACCATTCATGAGGAACCGAGTCGAACGCCTTTCTGTAGTCAATGTAACATACATGTAAAATGTAAATTTCTCTTAATTTTCTGCACTTGTTTCAAAATTACAGCATCTATGGTAAGCTGATCCTTACACCCTAATGTTCCCTAATGGATGCAACCTTTTCATTATATTATATATTATATATATTATTATTATTGTTATTATTATATTGATTTGTTATTTTTTTTTCCTCTGTTAGCTTATTAAAGGGTCATAGTAACGTATTGGGGCTGTTAATTCAACTCTATACCACAGTTAAATTACCCTATTATTACTCTAGCTATTATTTAGCCTACTACTGACTTAAATACCAAAGTTGAACATCATAGGACATATAAAACATTTGTGAGGAAGCATGAATAACGACATTTCACTGTTGTTCCACCCGATGTCAGTAAAGAAAATCCCAACAAAAAAACATATTTTGTAACTACCACCGTTACTGTTACTTTAGGTTGTAGCAGGTTAAAATTAAATGTCATTGCACGATTATTGTACGACATCTGTCTCAAAGTGAACTAAAATTTGCAGATTTCACTTCGGTCACGGTAAACTACGTTTGTTTATAAATTCGGTCTGATGTGTTGATGCTTTAGAATAATCGATCGAACATCCTAAAACCGTCCCGTTTTCGCGGGGTTAATTCGAAAGAAAATAACCGATGTTACGTTAAATCCTCCCTTCGATATTCTCTCACGCGCTGTCACGTTTTCCTTCCACCATCAATCCCGGGTGACAAATGTAATTTTTAACCACCTGTTGTCGTAATTAATACAGCGAAAGGGAAAGGGAATCCGCCTCGCTCCGCAAATGCGTCAGCGGAGTTTCGGGTGTCGTACACGGCGCGATAATTCCATAATAAAGTCGGGAGTCATAGTCGAAAAACGTCAATTTGATGGGGTTTTAATTAATTTGAGTGAGGTCTGTTTTGGGGTTTGCTAGAACTAGACCGGGCGTCTAGGTCGTTTTTGAATTTTATTGTGAGTTAAGTGTCTCATTAGGAAGGGGCGTTTGTTTTCGTGGAATGATGCACTTAACGGAATGAATTCAAACCGAAAAACGACGGAACAGAAAAATGATGCAGCGCCGCGGGTCGGTCGTTACATTTAGAAATTGGTCCCGGCCCGGATGACGATGCGTTTCTTGCACTCAGAGGGGAATTAAATTTAGAAATTGCTCTCGAGTAAGTACAAGGCGGAAGCACATATCACTAAGGGGAAGTAAGTGTATTAAACGAACTTTACGCAGATCTACGTAGGTATATGTTATATACGGTACGTTTAGGTAACAATATATAATTTATTCATATAAATATAGATATATTATAATAATATAACAATGCAATATAACAATAATAGTAAACAATATACATAATATAATGGAATAATAGAAACATATATACATATTTGATCAATAGATGCATTAGCAATCTTCAATACCTTACGTTTCTCTCGTCTTTAAATTTGTCCACTTTTTCTATAACGGGGTGAATTAAATTTTACTTAAACTTACGGTCTTCTCACGAAACTATTTTATTCTTTATCCAAAGTGAAGGATATTTTAATAATGCAAATTTTTACAACCTCCTAACGAGAGTATTATAGGTATTTTTATAAATCAAAAACCTTATTTGAATAATCTACCTAACTTGGTGTACGAATTCAGTTGTAAATAAAATTGTTAATTATACTCATTATTAAATTAATTGTGGCCAATATAGGTAAATGCATTTTGCAAAGTATGAACAAATATGGTACCTACGTGTAACTTGAGCATGAGAAAACAAATATTATTCAAAAAATGCGAAAAAAATATGATGTGTAACTTTAAGGCAACGTTTTTTTTTCAGTTTACATTATATCGAGTCAAACATTAATAACGAATGAAGCCAACAATGAACAACCTCTTTTGAAGGAGAAATTGTGTAATTTAAGTTAGCTTTATTGTCACCTTGAAAGATGTGAATAAATAAAATTTTAAATACCTTAAAATTTTGAACTTATAGGAATGTAATATCTTCAATAAAGTTACGTCAAGACTACATGGCGTTTATGGAATGGAGAGCTGACTAGTATATTTGAGCGTTGCGGGAGAATGCATGTGGCGTGGCACAACTTCTGGTGTTATATAATATTCTGTACAAATTACCGACAATGCTTAAAATCACATTTATCACTACGTCTACAGACATTTTCATTGCTATTTCCCAAAAACGCAGTCATTGATTGGGCCAGCGCTGCGGCTAACTTCACGCCAGGTCTCACGAAAGTTGCAGCGACGTGAAGTTGGAAGGGGTATGATCAGGACGGCATCTCCGTCGGGAAGACGTTGAAAAAAATTATTCCTCCACACCCGCTACTCTGTAGCGTTTTATTGTGTATTAGTATTAAACAAGCGACGATGCATTGGAGTTAATGAGAACTGCTTTAGGGTGTGGTATGTGTAAGTATCTTTGATGGACTCCATTGCGATTTTGCACGCATACACGCATCGTGCAGAGAGCAAACTGTGTGCTAAGGCAATATGGTCGTGCAGTTTGAGGAACGACGCTTCTCATGACACGTCGCCAATATATTGAATGAGTAGAAGTTGTTTTCATACAAAAATTATTTTAATATCTTGCCTAAGATTTTTTACTCTGTCTTCTTTCTCTTTTTCTTGCAATCTTTCTCGTAGGCGTTTTGATCTAAAATCATCTAATGGGGCGCGTACTAATTTTAATTTTACTATTTCAATTTTAAACTGTATACACTTTCAATCCGATATAGTTTAATTGCTTTCAGACTTGCCAGGCGTCCCGCGACGATACACTTTTTTTAGTATGCGTACTACTTATGGATGCAAAATCTAGAATTTTGAGGAAAAAACACTGAGAAATTACTTTATGGGACTTTCATGTTACATCCATTTATAACATAGCGTAGACTGTTATTGCAAATAATCGCAAATTAGATTTTGGTCAAATAGAATATAGTTTAGCTTACTTTGAGTTTGACACTTATAAAGTTTAGCCAAATCCATCATTAAGGAAAGTGCTAAATTTTTCAGAATATAAGGCAACTCGAAAGAAACTGAAGAAAACTAACTCCAAAGAAATTTTATGTTAACTTCTTTCATTAAAGTCACTATCAATGTTGAATTAGCATGAAATTTATGGTGTACACGGTGATGTAATAAATCCGCTGCATCCTTATACTGGCAAATTAATTATATTTAATAAATTTACTAAGTGATAAGGCGGCTACTGCGTTTCAACTATACGAGTATTTCTAATGGTAGACAATTTCTATCGTTTTGGTGTTTGTATTAATTGAGTGTGATTATCTTGTAGGATATGCATATGTATATTTTCATGCAATATTGCATAGATACATATCCTTGAATGTATAAAGCGCATATTTTCATGTTCTCTCCTTGCGTGCCTACCCCTCGTTTGTGCTATGAATTTGTGCAAAAGCACCACCAAATAACATTACTAATCTTCACTCTTTTTCATCTTACGACATGCGTATTACACGATATTTTATTTGCTATTTTTATTCTTACCTTCATATTTTATAGCCCACTGTTGTCCAATTTTGCGTAGGAAGAATCGATGTAATTTCTATTTCAAAAGGGAGACATTTTTTGCGGCAATAATGTTATCTATTGCCAGATTCTCCCCTTAATCCTCGAGCCATGGTTCTTCTCGTTCTCTCGCGTACACACACACACGCACACTCCTCTTGGGATAGCTTTCAAAGGAGAATTCGAGAAAAATATTTAATTCCCCCCGACATCAGGTTTTGTTGTAACATGACGTCGGCAATGAAGACCAGATTTATAGTCCCCACTTTCAATTTAGTGGAAAATATAGACTCTTTTATGTTGAGCCCGTGAGTGCTTTATAGGTAG
Source organism: Cryptocephalus moraei (assembly GCA_946251905.1). Lineage (NCBI taxonomy): Eukaryota > Metazoa > Arthropoda > Insecta > Coleoptera > Chrysomelidae > Cryptocephalus > Cryptocephalus moraei. The sequence goes on along the minus strand of OX276462.1, from coordinate 18,425,774 downwards.
TAATGCTGACGGCTTATTTTTTACGATTCGGGGATTTCCTTTCTGGCGCTCGGATAATCAATACACGTAAATAATTATAGACAGGCTCTCACCTCATTTAATCCTATATATACACAGTGTTTCAAAAGGATACAATGTCACTAGTTTAGGTGGAGACATATGTGACTAACGTTCAACCTAAGTGAATTGCTGTATCAAAAAATGACCTAAGAGGACTTTCTCACCAGAACATAACCCTATTTTAAATTCAATACATCATGAAAGGCCAAAGTCAAATGGAAATCTCATTTGAGAAAATACGCTAAAGCAATAAACACGGCTTATGCGATGGGTACACACAAAACAACATATTTGTTAAAAACATAAGAGTCGGTAACATCTGATAAAATAATCTGTTGTGCATTCGTTACTCGGTTTCAAATAAATTCATTTTCATTGGTACTCATGGAAATATACAGAAATTTTATTTACATTTTCATGATAATGGTCAAATTACAGAACGTAAACACAACCCACGCCTCAATTGTTAGTTATAGGTCTCAATATATGTATATTTTAACCATTTTACTTTCTCATACGGGGTACCCATATATAAGAGAAAGTGTTTTGAGCGTGTTGAATTTCGGAATTTCACATATTGGCATTTCTGGACAGTTTGAGGTCCCCTGAGTTCGAAAAATAAGTTTTTGGAAATATGTTTTTGGGTGTATATATGCATGTAGGTATGTATATATGCATGTATGTACGGCGATTCACATCTCGGCACAAGAAGCAGGTACACGACAAAATTATACCCCAACTCGGCATACATCTAGGCAGGTACTCCATTCTACAGTGCCCATCTCGGCATAGGGTGATGTTCATCTCGGCCCATATCTTACCAGCTGCTCTGTTTTACAGAGCCCAGCTCGGCACAGAAATTATTTGTGTGTAACCCGATCACCCTCAGGTAGATTTTCTACACATTCTACAGAAAATTCTGATGATGCCTATTAGGCCTATTGAGTACGTTTGATCCTTGCCCCCTTGCATTTCCAACGTACTTTCGAGCGTATCACATGACGTTCACTCGTATACGGTGTGCTGCTTATAATATGTTTCCCAAATATGAATTTTGGGTAACAGTGAATTACCTTTATTTTTGACAATACCGTATTATCATTATACCTCCCTAGATTTATGCCGAGTTGGGTTATTATTGTGGTGTGTACCTGCTCGACCCGCCGGCCTGGGCATCATTCGTTGTGCCGAGATGGGTATATTAGAAATGGACAGACAAGGTGTCGTAAAAATGACCGCAATAAAATGTGCCGAGACGGGATACACCCTGTATGTATGTGTGCGAATGAATGTGTATGTGGTCAACGTTTCCTCAGAAACTGTAAATAGTGGAAAGCTAAAATTTCGCATTTAGGCTAAGTTCCTGAAGACTAGCGATCACATAAATTTTATCAGAATGAGTTTAGAACAAAAAGCATTTTAGTCTTGTCATTTTTAGGTTTTTTGTATTATCTCAACAACTGGTTCAACGTTTTCTTTTAAACTTAAAATGTTTACTTTGCCGTTTAAATCTTATTGATTGCCGTTATCGTTGTATTGACTGATCTTCTGTGAAGTGTCCTTTACTTTTTAAATTTTCAGTTTTTCTGAATGTTCCCCGAAATCACTTATTCTTACCACATTTTAGATTTTAACTGACCTAACTACTGGTTCTAACTTTTACTTTAAACTTTTTTTTTATTTGCTAATGTGAGGTACCGAAAAGAGTGATAATTGGTAATATTACCATGCATATTTTGTCCGGTCATATGGGAAAGTTTTACGATATTTAACATTGCCATTCTTTTTATATGAGTGCATAAATGTTTGTACCTGAATTAAAGGTGTTCCTAGTAGGCAGATTTCTGCACTCAGAATGACTGCATGTAAAATACGACTGAATATCTTGTGATGGTAAGAAATTATATCTTTCAGTCGATATACTGCATAGATAACATTTTTTATACAATTTGTTATGTAAGAAATTTTAATTTCCAGCTTTTAATGCTTCAATTTCAAATTACATTAATGACGTTAATTAATGAATGATTACCCAATTATCTTAATAGAAATTTTATTTTCCATTTTTTTAATACTTCGCTTAGTGATATGTTTATAGAAAAACAGTTTCCAGAATAAGCAATTTCTTTACAAAATTCCTTTAAATTATATCCTTCGGTTATGTACTTATATATTTTTTTAATAAATATTAAATATTTCTCATTTGCCTCCAGTTCAAAGGGCCTACTGAATATGCCAAATTTAGCAATTAGTGAGGATTCACCGAGTGTCTGGCAAATGAAATTACCGTTTTGAGAAATTTGACTGTTCAGAACCAGCGATTCCAGTCCCTTTCTGTGTGTAATGGCGTCGATTCGATTTTTGTGTACCGACACCATCAACAGAAAAAATTAAACACTTCCCAACCTATACGTCCCCAATCCAATTCCATTAATTCAATTTAAAATTGATCCGCTTTGGGCATTACGCCTCGATCGAATTCCTTGTCACAACAAAGTTCCTTAGCTTTCAATTTCTGTTCTCGTCTCCTTACGATTCGCCCCTTTCCACTACTCCTCTCTCCCTCGATCTTCTCACGCGGAATCCCTTAATTCCCCAGACTTCTGTTCCTTCAATGTTTCCAATAAAATTCTAAGATCTTAAATCCGGATTGCCGAACTCTCCCATAAAATATTACATTTTTGCTTGTTCGGCCGTATAAACTGATGAACGAAGCAATTAAAGCCTATTCAACATCAGAATAGGAGAGTTAGGTTAAGAGGGGAGGAGTGGATATTGATACCATTCGACGGAAACGCCGATGGTTCGCGGTTAGGTAACTCCGGGGTCTTCGGAAATTGAATTTTCTAAGATCTAAAACGTATGGGACGAGATGAGGTATTCCTATTATGGTTGAGGATGAATCAGTACCAATTGGAAGCTCAAGATGGGAGCACTATGGGAAAGAAACACAAATACGATCTTTTTTTGTGTTAAGTCAAATACTAAATTATTGTATATCTTGTTGAATACATTTACTGTAACTATAACTATGTAAAAAGTAGTACAAACGACTAGAAGCTTCAATTCGCCTAGCACATCTATTAAATTTTTACTATTACCAGTAGCTTATTTCCTCCTAGGGATTTTATCAAGATAATGTATAACATCTTTATGCTTTAACTGCAAATTAATGGTTTTATGTACGGAACTGTTATGAACAACATAAGGTACGCTGATGATACAGTGATACTGGCTGAGTCAGAGGAACAATTGCAAGCCTTGGTGAACAGACTGGCAGATGAAAGTGCCGAAGTGGGTTTGGAAGTCAATGCTGCTAAAACCAAAACCATGGTTTTTAGCAGAAACCCGCAAGATAACATCAACTTAAACATAACAATAAACGGAGTACAACTCGAAACAACGCGGCAATACGTTTACTTAGGCAGAGACCTAAATTGCCAACTAGATCACTCCAAAGAAATCAGAAGGAGAATTGAAATCTCTAGGGCGGGTTTCCTCAACATGAGAAACCCAAAATTATCAATAGCAACGAGGTTAAGGACACTTAAATGTTACGTCTGGTCCCTACTCTTATACGGCTGCGAGACATGGACATTAAAACAAGACGATATAAAGAAGTTGGACGCCTTTGAAATGTGGATGTACCGTCAAGTGCTTAGGATAAGTTGGACTTCCAGAACGACTAACAACGAAGTGCTAAAGAGAATGAACACCTATGCACACCTGACCCGCACACTGAAAATAAGGAAAACAGCCTACCTCGGACACATAATGCGACATGAAGAATATGAACAACTACAGCTCAAAATGGAAGGCAAGATCGACGGGAAACGCGGTATAGGAAGGACAGAGAAGTCATGGCTGCGAAACATAAGAGATTGGACTTACACCGACGGAAACAACCTCCTACACCAAGCCCAGGACAGAACATCTTTGAACAAGAACAGTGTAGATAAAACGTTGTGCACAAACTATCTGCCATTTATTGCTTCTCATCTGGCTACACTTTCATATTAAAATTAGTATTTGTGAGCATACGTTTAACCCACCTAAAGGTATGCAAGAATATATTCCTAATTTTCTTACTAAGGAATATATCTCCTATATAATATATACATTTATTTCTCCTGTAATGCTTATAAAATCGATTTGTTTTGAAATGATTATTAAAAATAATAGGCATAGAAGGTTCGTGAAAGACAGTTCACAGATTCAGAATTTAAGTGATCTCAAGTTCGTCTAAGTAACAATTTATCTAAGCTACAGTAAATGAAATCTTGTAATTATTATAAAAATTATGTACTTACATTCCAAATAACAACTGAATTTGACTGTAAAAACTAATAACATATTATTTTTCTCCCATTTGATCATTATCGACTATTTTCAACAAAAGTACTTGATGACATTTACTGAACTCAAAAAATTGCATGGAATATTCTATCTAATTGAAATTAGAAAAATGGCCTGAATAGGTACTCTACGAGTTTAATGTAACGTCGGATTCTGGGGAGAAAATTTTTTTTATAATTCTTATGAACCGACACAAATTTTCCACAAATTTGTTTGTTGCAACATACTGAATTAGAAAAAGGAGCAATACAGAACAAACTAGAACCCTGTCAAACTAGAAAACGGACTCGAACATGTACAGTGGGAATTACTCGGAGATTCGTGAAACACAGAGAAAACAATTATTTTTAAATCAGGTCAAATAATGCATCACAATGTTTCCACTGAAGTCAAATTAGTCAAACTATTTAAAATGATGGATTCATACAAGTCTAACCCCAAAATGATATATATTGTGATTTTAATGCTAAATTTCGCAATATGGGCTCGGCGGACCCAAACAATATCAGAAATTGTGGTTTTGGTAAATAAATCCAAAAGGGAATATGCTATTAAACCACTTAAGTAGAGAAAACTTATACTCCCAGAACACTTTCTTTAAAACAGCTTAACAGATCATGTTGGACGTGGAAAAGCGCTGATAAAAAATAATGCCCTGACGACATGGAAACAGAAATCGATTTCATACTCTGAAATAAGACAAAAATCTGCACAAACGCCTCAGCACTAAACAAGTTTGATATAAATAGTGATTGTTCTCTGACACAAGCACCCCATGCTTTCAAACTCAAAATCGAAAGAAACACACTCATTAACACAGACAAGTTTCCTTCTGTTACAGAATTCAAGCAAGGGAAATCAGAATAACAATACTAATTAAAATAGAACCGAATGTTTGGACAAAATATCAATGAGTTTCACCATAAGGTCCTTGTACTTCCTCTAGCCTTAATACTATTTTCTACTTTCTAACAATTTATACTATAGCGAAAACTAGTCAGCATACTTAGTGAGTCATTGCGATGAATCAATGTAATACTTTGAAAATGATTAAAGAAGCTGATTGAATACAATTGAAGTTGTGACGTTAGTTACTTAGTAATTATCTGGTTAGTTAAAACTTGTCAATAAGTGAAGATGAACTAGTTGTTTTCCAAGCTGGTTAACTGTTCACTCTACCTCTTAGATTAAGTTTACTTTTGCTTCACTTTACTTTCTATTTCTAGCTAATTGGCATAGTAATTTGTCAATGAGTAATAGAAATGCAGTTAATAAAAGGAATAGCAGATACAGCAGAGACTGATACGAGGTATTTTATATTTGCTTTATAACTTGTAACGCTACTTGTTCGATAGTTAATTGGTTAGTAAAAGCTAACCAATTAACCATTGAAGCTAAATTATTTCATATTCGGATAATACAGTTAGTTGCTAGTTATCTGAGTTAATGAAATAGTTTGTCAAATAATGACGTATTTGACCTATCTCATTTTAACTTATAACTATAACGTTAGTTCGACAATAATTATGTGGTTGGTAAAAGAAATCAGTTACTGAGTAAACAATCTAGTAGAACTTCATTATAGTTAGTTATTATATAATTCATTTCTCTATCCCAATCTCTGCTTAGTAAGAGCTAGTCAGCCTAGTCCGTCAGTCATTATGATGAATCAATGAAAACGACTAAGGAATTTAATTGGTTGCAATTTAGGTCACGACATAAGTGAGTCGGTAGTTATCTGGTTGGTAAAAGCTATTCCGTTAGAAAACGAAACTAAAGTAATCAGTTGCAGTTTAGCTTGTAATGCCGGTTTACAAGCTTAGCTGGTTTGTAGGTTTGATTTTAAAATCTATCATGAGCAGCACCCACATATATAGCAGATAGCAGGTGCCACTAGTAAACCCTGTAGCGTAAAACCCTATATCGTCTAATAAGAGTTTTAAAAATTACTTCACATTATTTACTGGTGAGTATTTTAAAAATGATTTAATGCCTTGCCTTGCCTATTGGGTAAAACGCTACTTGTTATATAATTTTGCATATTTTTCCTCGTTTTGGCTTCATATTGGTAGAATACTACTTTTAAATCATTTTGGAAAGTTCAATAAATGACTAGTTTTAAGGAAAATCACCTAGTCTATCTGTTTATTTCTATCTATCTATTTTCTGATCTCTTCTTTTAATAAGTATACAGTAATATATAAAAAAATTGCGTCAGTCGGTTATATGAACAAGTAACGGCAGAGAAGTCATGCATTATATAGGTGGGACTGCATTGCAAATGCATTTAAAATTATTTGTCCTCTTTAACAATTATATTACTGAATATATTTTCATATTTTTCATATTCATATTCAATATTTTTCATATTTTTCATAAATCATATTTTTGTAAAGAAATACTAAACTTATTCACCCTCTGACGACTTCAGGAGGTTACAGCATTATGAAAGTGCTCAGCATTTATAAAAAAATTTCCCGCGACATACTTTGTTTAACCGTCTCCAACAAACTTAATTATAGTAAATAATTTATTTTGAAAAGTGGAATATTTAGCTTCGAATAAAAATATAGAATATGCAAGTATAGTCTATGACCACCAAGAGTCTCCTACACCCCAGAAAATGTTCAAACAGTGTTGTTCGTATTTTCGGTTTTTCGATACCTGTTATTCATTTAAAGCCATACACACTTTTATAAAGTTGTTGCTATAATATAGCCGTTTAAACGTAACCGTTAGCCTTTATCGGCGGACCAAAACCGCCGGTCCAGAACTTGTATATCGGCCTTCCCAAATCCTAAATTTCACTTGTTCAGAGAAACACATTCTGCCATTTACTTCTCAACTTTTGGGATCGTAAGAGGTCGACCAAGTTCATGGGAAGGCGGAAAGGGAGAGAGAGCGGGTGCTTGGAGGATGGAAGAGTGAGTGGGAGAGCGGGAGAGAAATAGACATTGGATAGGGTTAGGAGGGAATAGGGAGAAAAGTTCAAGTTACCCGGAAAGTGCGTGGAAAGAGCTTTAACGGCAACATCAGCCCTGTGTCAGATTCAATAGTGCCCACATCTAGTCCGCTGTCGGTCGGGACATTAGTTATTTGTTTTTTCCGCCTACTATGCGAGGATAATATACGAGTATAAATGTTTTAGGCCGCGTCTGTTCGGCTTCCTTGTCGAAAAGAATACATGAAAAATACGTTGCTGCGAGAGGTGGAGGTTCAGAAAAAATATATTACCGACGGTCTGGGTCGTAATGAGAAGTTGAAGCATTGCCTCCGAATAACAGAGATACTTGCCCTATCCAGAGCCATATTAAATCCACCACTTCAAAACTGAAAATAATTTTAAGTATCGTATTCATTCCCAGCTTCAGAACCCTGCTGCTATATAAGAATATTAAAAATGAAAAGCCCATCGTATTATAAAAAAAAATACAAAAAAGTGCACATTTAACGCAGAAAACAGTTTTCCTACTTTATCAACAGAAACAGCAGATGTAATAAACACAAATGTAAACTCAAGATGTAAAGAAATAATGGTAACGTACTCCTCAAATGCGATCTGACATATAAATCATATACCAATTATTTGGAAAGATGCAATGCTGTGAAAATTAAGAAAGATACCACAAGAGGACAAATCCCTTAGTCCAGGTTTGCTATTGCCACAAAGTTATTTAAAAAGGTAACTCTTAAGACGCTTCACTCTCCAATAGAGAATATTACTTAGATTACTAGTTATTAATTCGTCTTTCGACACTCTCTTTTCCATATTAACATGATAAAACGTAATGTACTTTGAACTAACACTGAAAAATACTGGTGACCCACAGGGACATTGGGGGTGGTATTAATAAAACGGGGTAATCCTACTAGTAATTTCTTCAATGTTGAAGGAAATGCTACCAAAACGAAGTAAATGCTTGAACTATGAAGCGTTTACTCTATAAACTAGTCTCGCTATAACGGAAACTACAAATCAGTAGCTTTTTGTCTATATATAGGAGTAACTACTATGGTATATAAAGCAAACGCTACAAGGCAAAGCAAGTACTACATTTTTACTGAAGCCAACCTCCGTGAAGCTTCACGGTTCTTCAGGTTATTTGCAAACTATGGCAGTTCAAATATTAGTAAAATATTATTTCACCAAAGATTAACAATGCATTTTAAAAAGAGATTATTTCATGCACGTAAATATAGAAAATTACCTCTTTTATTTTCCTTTTCATGTTGTTAAACTTTCAATCATCTACGAATACATTTTATTAACGATTTATTAGTGTAATTAAGAAAGAATATTATGTGTATTAGTAATAAAGATATAAAAATGTACTTTCTTCTTTAAGAGTAACATCTTGTGGTTCGTATTAAACATCTTGGTCAAGTCTTCCAAACACTTCTCTGTTTGTATCAAAATGTTTGGAATGTCTCTTTTATCAAAAAGTTGGGGGTAATCTGGTATCATCGCCACAAACCGCATTTGTTCGTCATTATGCTCTCCTGTAATCTCATCCCTAACACATTCGCTGTCACTCATTCCTTTATCAAAAGTTGCCGCTGAGATTTAATATGAACTAATTCGCATAAAAATTTTAACCTCAAATTCGACAAATATTTCCTCTTCGAAGTAAATGCTTCAGTTGTATAGCAAATGTTTCATGCTTACAGCGATTGCTTCGTTGTAGTAGTATTTGCTTTATGTACCTATTAGTCGATGCCCTTACTTTTCTATCTTTCTTTTCTTTTTTCAGCCATCTTCTACCCATTGGATATAGGCCTCTCTCATGTTTGACCCTACACTTCTATTTTCTGCTCTCTGGTACCAGTTCTGCCCTGCCAATATTTTCAGATCTTCGTACCATCTCTGTTGTGGTCTGCCAATACTTCTTCGTTCTCCCCAAGGTCTCCATCTAGTGATGTGTCCACTCCAATTCTCTCTGTGTCTTGCAACATGTCCTGCCCATTACCACTTTAAGGAACTGATTCTCTGTACGATGTCAGTTACCTTTGTCCTTTCTCGTATCCACTGGTTAGTTTTGTGGTCTCTGTCATATTCCCAGTATTCTTCTCTCTATGCCCCTCTGATGTATTCTTAGTTTGTTAATAATCCTTTTAGTCAGGACCCAGGTCTCGGATCTGTATGTAGTGACTGTGAGAATGCATTCGTTGTAGATTTTTGTTTTTAATGCCATGGGAATTTTCATGTTAAAGGCGTATTTAAATTTACCATAGGCAGCCCATCATAATCTGACTCTCCTATCGATCTCAATTTCTTGGTTTTGTTTGCTTAGTGTCACTGATTGTCCAAGATATATGTATGATTGTGTTTTGTTTATAGTTTGTCCATGAAACGTAACGGTTTGGTCTGTATCAGGAACGTTTGTCATGAATTGTGTTTTTGCATTATTCATATGTAGTCCAATTTTGGCAGCTTCTACATGTAGTTCTTCCAACATCTTAGTTAGTTCTTGCTTATCTCTTCCAAACGGGACGACATAATCAGCAAACCTTAAATTGCTTAGGTATTCACCATGGATGTTTATTCCCTTTTCCTTCCAATTGACTTTCTTGAAGACATCCTCCAACACCAGAGTAAACAATTTTGGCGAAATTACATCTCCCTGTCTGACGCCTCTTTTGCATTCTAATTTATTTGTCTGTGCGTGAATCTTGAGAGTCATTGTAGAAGTTTTGTATATATTTTCTATTAGGTTGATGTATCTTTGATCCACTCTGGAATTTCTCATAGATTTCATTATTGTCCAGGTTTTTATAGTGTCGAAGGCTTTTCTGAAGTCTACGAAGGCCATAAATATAGGTATGTTATATTCTGATGCCCTCTCTATAAGTTGTTTTACTGTATGGAGATGTTCGGTAGTGCTGTAGTGACTTCTAAATCCAGCCTGTTCTCTTGGTTGGTATATTTCAAGTTTTCGCTCTAACCTGTTTTTAATTATTCTGATAAACAATTTGTACACCTGAGACAGCAGACTGATTGGTCTGTAGTTTTCGAGGTCCGAAGGATCTCCTTTCTTATAGATAGGAACAACCACTGCATTCCACCAGTCATGAGGAATGCATTCTTGCGTCAAGCAGGTATTAAGTAGTTTTACTAGTTCTTCTTTAGTTTTTCAATCGCTTTCCTTCAGCATTTCCGGTAGTATGCTATCTCCTCCTGCCGCGCCCGTCCATTTTTCATTTGCAATAGAGCATTTTTCAGTTCTTCGATGTCTATTTCTGGAATTTCCTCTGAATTAACATTAATAATTTTACTGTTTGTGTTCTCATTCTTTTCCTTCACTGCTGCGTTTAGTATCTTTGATTCATATAAGTCTGTGTAAAACAATTCAACTTCTCTCAGTATTTGTGTTCTGTCTTCTATTATGTTATTCGCTGTGTCTTTTATTCTCTTTATTTCCTTTTACTGCGTGTTTTGTCTTCTAAATATGTTCAGACCCTTATTGTTTTCTAGCAAGTATCGTACCTGTTTTGTTTTATGGCTCAGGATGTCCTGCTTTGCCATTTTCTTGCTGATTTATTGGTTTCTACATATACTATTGTGTCAATCTTTGCACTTCTTTTGAGTTCTCTTCATTTTTCTAATAGGTTTTTAGTTTCGTTGGTCAATTTATTATCAGGTTTTTTCGAAGGTTTGGCTGAGTTATGCAGCTTCTCTTATTGCTTTTGTTATTCTTCTGTTAGCTTCGTTTATAGTTTCATTTGGTTGTCCTGGGTTTTTAGAGAATTTTTCGTTAAGTTGTCTTTTATATCCTTCATTTTCTACCATCAGTGATTATATATTTATCTTAGGTGTTCTTTGTTTCATTTTTCTAGCTCTTTCCATTTTGACACTTATGAACACCTTGCATCTGATCATTTTATGATCGCATCCAGTAGTAAATTGATTTATCATGTATAGGTACGTCCTGGATTATATGTTTATGTTTTAAGATGATAAAATCAATCTCGTTTTTTGTTTTTCCATCTGGACTTCTCCATGTCCATTTTTGATTTTCGTTCTTTTGAGAAAAAAGGGTTCATCAGGTAGAACTTTTCCCTTTCTAGAAAATTGGCCAACAGTGTACCTCTATCGTTTCTGCCTCCTAAACCAAAATGCCCTATATATCTTCGTGTGGGATCTGTTGTTTTTCCAATTTTGGCGTTGAAGTCACCTCCTATAATAACATGTGTTATTTTGTTTTCATTGAGTGCTCTTGCTATATCTTCGTATACCAGTTCCACTTCGTCGTCTTCATGTGAGCAGGTTGGGGCATAGACTTGAATGTATTTCATGGTTGTTGTTTTATTTATGTTGAGAGTGACATAGCTAACTCGGTCTGACCGAGCTTTCAGTATCTTTATGTTTGGGGTTAATCTTATATTAACTAAAATTCCAACCCCTCCTATACCAGTATTGCCATCTCCTTTATAGAACAACACATGTCCGGAGTTTAATTTAATACACGATGCTCTTACTAGTACCTAATATTAGTAAATAATTTGTTTTATTCATATCACCAATTATGTATTTATTATATACAAGTTACATATTATTAGTGCAAAAATTGACACCTTTGCAGAAGGTACAATTAATATTTTTATAGAGCCAAGTTACAAAATACTTCTGCTAGGATTGTCGCTTAGACCAAAAGCTGTTTCCAAATTAACCTTTGTCAATTGTTCCAAAAACAAATTAGACAATTCACCAACTGGCTGGCATAGTGGCACAAAAGTCACTTATGGAAAGTATAGACGCCAAGCTGTGCTGAAAGCAATACATTGAAAATACCCTCGAATAAATTATAAAAAAGAATAATGTCAAAAACAAGAACCTAATAAAGTGATTATTGTTGGTTTTTGGATTGGAATTCCCAAATGTCAATATATATTAAAATATTTATTAATATAATTTAATATTACAGTAGACTTACTGAACTGACTGACAAGTTTGGCAGTAGGCCGTACATTTTTGGGGCTGCACGCGAGACATTAATATAAATCGAATTCGAAGCTACCAAAATAAAGTTATACATAGCATAGAGACTGCTATCACAAGAATAACTAACAATCAGAAGACTAACAGAAAGAGGTCCGATATGGCCCTCAATGACCCTGAACGCACGTGCTTTGTTATTTGCCGATTTGTGCCGTACACACCCGTTCCTCCAAGTTCCTCCAAAGTCCGACCGACAACCTACCTGATTATCGGACCTCTCTTTCTGTTGGTCTTCTGATTGTTAGTTATTCTTGTGCTGCTATTCTGATATTTGAAGTGACCTTGAGATTCCTTATATTTGAAACACCTCTTACAATTAGTATCGTGCAATGTTTGGTTTTTTAAAAAACTAGAACAAAGTGCGCCTGGTTTAGGTACCTACCAATAAAACTCTCAGATTCATTTAGATAAAAACCTACGACGTCCCTAGATGGAGTTTGTGATTTAATATTTTTGGGATCCATTAAAGTAACCAAATTCGAGGAGAAATTTCGAATCTATGGCGTTTACATTTCTTATTAACATTTTGTAAAATTAATATAGTGTTACATTTCATGTTAAAGATAGTCTCCAACAACGGTCTCCCTCAAACCAGTCCCTTTAAAATATCACTGAAGTAGATTATGTAACAAAATACTACATTTGCAATACTATATTTTCAATACTACACTTTCTTAGTCATAGGTATATGGATTCACCTAGGGCCGTTACAGCACTTAGTGAACGAATGTTCAATTCTCCCTTCCAAATTCTAATGCTCACAATTCCTAGTTCATCCAGTGATTTCCATCTCTTTTCCTTTATACCGTTTTACGTTAAAATCAAAAAAGATCCAATTTCGATAAACTCCATTAACTCCTTATCCTATCTTAAATTGCAAATTAGTATCCGCAACTTCCACAAGTTCTCGAAATGATCTCCTCCAATTTTCAACTTAAATTTCACCAATATTTCACGCCTGCTTCTTTCTTTTTTTTTTACTTAATTCAACTTACCGGTTTTTTTTTTACTCGCGCAAAGTTCGTAACTGTCCATAACTTCGCAACGGAGTGTCAATAGAAGTTAGTTCGAAATTGGAAGCACGTTAAGAGTTCAAAAAGAAAGTTTTTTCATGTATCACTTTCTGGGATAAAGTAACGACGAACTATCTGTTAATTTAATTGCCATGAATTATTTGTTAACTTTAAACGAGAAGAGTTTATCACCGTTAATATGAAAATAGGTGTTATTAGTTGAAAAATTAGTTATAAGTTTGAGGTAGGTACTTGACATCGGCTGGTTTGCTGTATAGTTGTTCTGAATGGAAACGGTACGTTTCGTTCCAGAGTGTCCTCATCGGATTCAGATGTCTTATTAATTTCAAAGTCTCACTGTTTAATACTCCTAACTCAGGAATTTTTCAATTTTAAGGTGAACTCCAGCCCTACTTAAGAAATATGAAGTTGGATAACTAACATCACCAAAATAATAATTAAACTTTAGGTATAATTTAAGCCTAAATTAGATACCCTTGTCATAACTGTGTAGTGTGGAAGAGGAAATAAATAAATACTTAGATAATCGAGAAAATTTGGACACGAATACGGTACAGAAGACGGTGATGATGTTGGCATGAATATTTTGTCCGGCCATATGAGAAAGCCTTGCGATGCTAGATGCTACACATCACCATTTTTATATATTAATGGTGAAAGTTGTTCGCAAGTTCCACAATGCCTATATTATAAGTACCACTGACTTTAAATCGAGCAGAGATTTCCTCAACTACATTTGTGCTGACACGGACATACTTTCTCTGTTAACCTTTTGTTGAAATGGAACACAATTCTTCAAAAAAAAAATTAATTCTTTGATCTAGGTCTTTATTTAAAAAAAAATTAGACCTGAATCATCTGATTCAGGAAAGTGTAAGTATTCAGAATTATCGGCTAACTGATATTAGTCATTTCTAGATGATAACAAATTATATGCTCCAATACGTGAACATAATCAATAAACTCTTCTTGCTACTGTCAAACTGTCTGGAGTTGATGTGTACACACCCGACTGGTGATTTGATAACTGACGCAAACTGCTGTTGACACGACAAATTATCATAGGGAGAATATGGGACGAACGTATCATCGACGAGTTAACAATAGTTAATAATTATTTTTGTCAATATTGACGAAAAAGGAATCATTGTGCGATTCCATTGATGAGTTAAAAGAGAAGGAGGAAGTGGTCTAGCCAATTTTTATTGCACGATGAGTTACTGATGTCTCGTGGCCATTCACATGTATAACTTAAGTAGTGATTAATTTAATATCTTTGAAATAAAAACGAAATGTTGTTTAAAAAAAAATAAAATTGAAATTCCCGACAGTCCTAGAATTAATTTATTTTTCATAATGCACTGTCATATTTGAACCTCACAAAATCCACGCTTTTAACGTTAAAACGCCCGATAAAATGTTCTAATCCGTTAATGCCACCAAATCGAAAGCTTTATGCATAAAAATAGATTTCCCGTCACCCATCTACGGGGAAATTGATTTTTCATTGTGCTTTTACGCCGCACTATAGCCGTCCGAAGTAGTGACAAACCCCTTGAGACTCAAACGTTGTGCAACCTCCAGATTTCCTCTTTTTGTCTCCTTTTTATTTATTTTTTCCTCCACCGGCCAATTTGGTAGCCTCCTTCAGGGTTTGTTGCTATTCAATTTACGTGTGAATTAAACATGAAGTTTTTGATGAATGTATGTTAACTTTTGATGTGTTTTGAAACTGATAAAATGGTCCGGGGAGGGGAAGGCGCAGTGATTTTTCTCGTGGCGGCGAAATTCGACGATCGAATTAACAACGCAGTTTTCATGTAACAGAGAGGGGGGTTAATTCGCGATAATTAATTGCCGTCTCGGGGGGACGAGCTCATTTTTTATGCAAATAAGATTACCTGCGTTCCTGCCGTCAACGCGGCATGGAACAAGTTTTATTATTACGTATTATACGATTTTACGGAAGCGTTAACAAGACAAAGTGTTTATAGAATGGGTTGCAAACGTGAAGTTATTGTTATGCCTACAAATACTTCGTTATTCAGACATATTGACCACGTGGGGATTTCTTCTACGGCAAGGGATCCCATGCAACGCGATTGTGAAAGACGTCTATTACTTAAAATTCGAGATACAAATATGTTCAAAAATCTTAAAATTCTTAAATAAAAATTGAAATGAATGTATGTGATGCATCTTCCTTTGTTCAAAAAGGTGCGTGCATTAGATGGAACCCATTAGTATGCTCGGTAGAAGGAAAAAGTAATGCCACATACTCAATTTTGCATTTTGATCGAATATAATGTCCCTTTCCAGTTAGAGATGAGGAAATTTCACTACTTCTTCCGATGTAATGTTTTTAAGTGTAAAAATAGCCACCGGATAAAGCCAGTAATTTGCTAGTCAAGCAGCGTGAGCATGAAAAACACCAAAAGCTTTCAGGCCAAACAATAGACCTAAAAAAGAATACATTTTCATACTAAAATTCAGACGGTTAAAACCTATACTATCGCTTAAAATACAATTTATAGATGAAAACCCACCTGTTTGACCCAGTAAAATCGGTGTTGGGATTTCTATAAACAAACTAAAGTGCAAGATCGTTATACAACACATAGAACTTTTGTAGAGAATTAAAAAACTTACAAAATGGTTTGCCATACAATATGATTGGACCATTTTTTACTGAGAAAATCCTGAAAACACTCCAAAATCGTGTTTTATAACAAACATTTTTAGGTTTTCTAATTCGCTACAGAAGTCCCAAGATTGTTTAACGATCCTATTATAATTTTTCGCAATATTTGCAAAAACTATATATAACAAAGACGTATTTCTTACACTTTAATTTGTTTATAAAAATCCAAGTTGGGTTTTCATCCATGAACTGTCTTTAAAATGATAGTATAGGTTTTGGCAATTCAAATTTCACTGTGTACAAACACTCTCTATTGGTTAGACTATTTAGCAGAGTCTTAATTGAAATAATAAATCAACACCCAGAATGAACAATAGCTATTCCTAAGTAATTTATCTACAAAATAGGGTTTACGTCAGCTCTCAACTGCTTTCTTATTTAGCTTGAAAATATTGTGACGCCTCAGGATTAAGAATATATTGAACTAATTCTTAATCAGCGCAATTAGGATGTGTTTACTACTTTCTGGAATACGCGTGCCTGTGCAACAATATTACCATTTGTCGACCGTGGAATCCAATTTAATATAATAAAGACGCTAAATCTGTAACTGGGTTAGATAAAATATCGTTGATATGGGTCAATATAAAATCGAGATTTCGCTTGGTCAAGTTCATTACCGTCGTTTCGCTCCGGGCGCTCTTCTAAACGTGACCACTCCTCGTTTATCCTTAGCTTAAATTAAGGTACATGTAACTACTTATTGCAACGAAGGAATCTTTCTTGTTTTTCAGGAGAGAAAAAAAGGAAAACTGGGTGTGAGCCCTCTTCACCTACAGCAGAATTCTGCGGAGTAGTCGAGTTGCGTCACCTCTACCTGAGGCTGTTAAGCCGATGTTCGAATTGCCTCACCACCCCACCGTCAGGATTATTTTATTAGACACATTAAGCATAATATTTGCATTTAGGCATAATATTTGTATCTTGGTTGTTTGCACATGCCATTTAATATTTTCGTGATAAAGATGGGGCTACCCGTAAAGAGAAGAGAAGGAACTGATACTTCAATCAGGTCACCTACTATATTATGTGGGTACAGACAATATAAACCAAGGCGGAGTGGGCTTCCTAATACACAAATTACATGTGCGCGATGTCTTACAGATCCAAAGCGTAAGCCCCAGAGTAGCATACCTTACACTCAGATTAAACAGCAGGTATACATTGAAAATAATACAAACCTATGCCCCCACCTCGACGCAAAAGGGCGAAGATATTGAAAGATTCTACGACGACATCAACACAGCTTTGCGACAGACACCTTCCCATTACACTTTGATTATGGGGGATTTTAACGCCAAATTAGGTCAAAAACAAGACGACAGTTAAACATAACTGGGAAGTCATGGGTTGGGGACAAGAAACGATAGAGGACAAGTATTGCTTGACTTCCTACAACAAAACAGCTTTTATCCAATGAACAGCTTTTTCAAAAAGGCCCCCCGAAAAATGGACCACAGACGGAGTTACAAAAAACCAAATCGATCTGATAATTTCAAACATGAAAAACATAGTGCAAGACGTAACTGTTCTTAACAAATTTTCCATCGGAAGTGACCACAGAGCCGTCAGAGCAAAAATAGTCATAAATACAAGAAAGGAGAGGTCAAAACTAATAAGAAAAACAGCTTCTAGAAAAGCATTATCAACACAAAGCGCAGACCAATACGCACAACTCCTTAAATCTCGTCTGTCACCAATGCTGACAAAGGAAGAGGATATAGATGTTGAGGAGAAAAACAAACAAATAATAACAGCAATGAAAGATGCGGAACACAAGTGCAAGCAATCGCTTGGAGCTGGAAAGGGGGAGAAGTTGAGCGATAG
Organism: Cryptocephalus moraei; assembly: GCA_946251905.1. Lineage (NCBI taxonomy): Eukaryota > Metazoa > Arthropoda > Insecta > Coleoptera > Chrysomelidae > Cryptocephalus > Cryptocephalus moraei. The sequence goes on along the minus strand of OX276462.1, from coordinate 18,407,800 downwards.
TACTAAGAAGTTGATGGAAAAAAGAAGAAATCTAACAGACAAATATCAATACAATGCCACTCAGCTAAGAGAAATAAACAAAGAAATATCAAAGGCTATTCGAAGAGATGTAAGGCGACACAAAACAGGAAATAACTAGGGTGATAGAGGAAAACAGAGGATTGAAAGTGCTTAGGAAAAGACTGCCTAAGGGAAAGAAACAACTAAGTAAGATATTTGACAACAGGAATGGACAAACCACCACAAATAAGCGAGACATCCTGCTAAACGTGAGAAGCTTCTATGCGGAACTCTATAAGAAAACTACAACAACAGAAATTGGCGAAGGCATTCCAGTAATACAAAACCAGGGATCAGAAGACATCCCACAAATCACTCAAGACGAAATAAACAACTGCTTAATAGACATGAAAAACAATAAATGACCAGGGATGACGAAATTAGCACCGAAAATATAAAACTAGGAGGATCAGCACTTCTAAATACTGTGTAAACTATACAACGCGTGTTTAAGAAACTCCATAACGCCTGATCAATGGAATAAGTCCATCAGAATACTTTTACACAAGAAAGGAGGTATAGCCCGAATAGAAAACTACAGACCAATTAGCCTGCTCCCGCAGATATATAAGCTGTTTATGAGAATAATCACCAAAAGTCTGACAGCTTAACTCGATCTTTATCAACCTATTGAGTAGCCAGGATTTCGTAAGGGCTATGGCACAACTGATCATCTCTATACAATTAAAATACTCATTGAAAAATGCATAGAGTATAATAAACCGCTAGTTCTCATTTTTGTACACTATGAAAAAGCTTTTGACACAATAGACCACCAAAATATGCTTAGGGCCCTCGCTGATTGTAGAATCGACCATCGCTACATCGACATCGTTAAGCAATTATACAAGATTGCAAAGGCTGTCATTAGACTTCATGAAGACACTCCCAGCTTCCAAATAGAGAGAGGTGTGAGGCAAGGGGATGTCATCTCCCCCAAATTATTTACCAACCTTTTAGAGTACATGTTCAAACGCACAAACATCGAAAACCTCGGCATCAATATTAATGGTGAAAAACTTAGTCATCTACGCTTCGCCGATGAAATGATACTAATTACAAATGATCTCAAAGAAGCGCAAGAAATGATGAGCGAACTGAACCGAGCATCCAGAGAGGCTGGGCTGGAAATCAATATAGGCAAAACAAAGTTCATGACAAATCTAGTTGCCAGTGAAAACCTAACAGTGAACAACGTAAACATTGAGCAAGTATACTCCTACAAATACTTAGGCCACGAGATTCGACTGGGAAGGGATAATCAAACGTGCGAAATTGGCAGAAGAATAGGTCTTACATGGGCAACCTTTGGAAGATTGGGCTATATCTTAAGATCTGATATTCCCATGTGTCTTAAGATAAGAGTCTTCGACCAATATATTTTACCAGTACTAACCAGTACTAACTTACGGACCCCTACATAAAAACCGATCCTTCTAGTACGAAGGTTGAGCAGTTGGCTAGTAACCAACTCTCGTAAAATACTTTAATTACTTGCAGTACCCAACATAGCCTCGGAAACAGGACAGATAATAAGCAGACGACCCAAGCAATGAAAAAAGGATAAACGAAAATGGTACAAGGAGCAGATAAAAGTAGCAACCTGGAATGTGAGAGGAATAACAAAAAAAGAAATGGAATTAGCAACAATTCTGAAAAACATGAGAATAGATTTCGCAGCAATACCGGAAACCAAGAAAAAATGTAAAGGGACAAAATATGTAGACGAATACATGATGATATTTAGTGGAGTGAATCGAGATGAAAGAGCAAGTAAAGGTATAGCTCTATACATTCATAAGAAATGGGAAAATAGACTGAAAGAATACGATTTTGTAAGTGAACGAATAGTTTTAGCAAAAATAAAACTAGATAGAGGTAATGCGGCGATTATAGCAGTCTACGCCCCAGAGGAAGGAAAAAAGGAAGAGACCGATGCCTTTTATGAAAAGCTACAATTTATAATTAATAAATGTAACGCTACCGACCAAATTTTTCTAACAGGGGATTTCAACGCTAGAGTTGGCAATATCCCAGTTGACAAATGTATAGGTGCTTTTGGAGAAGGAGTGTGCAATCAGAATGGAAAAATACTTAGACATTTCGTGACCTTTAATAAACTGAAAATCACTAACGGTTTTTTCAGGAAAAAAGACATTCATAAGTATACATGGACGGCGAGAGGCCACAGATCAATAATTGATTACGTGATATTAAATAACAAAGTGGCAGGAACAGTAAGAGACACAAGAGTATACAGAGGCCGTGATATAAGTTCGGATCATTTTATCCTAGTGACGACAATAGATTTATTTGAGAGATGGAAGAAAGTAAAACCGTTCAAAAGTCAAAGTACAGACGAACAAGTATATAAAGTGCATCTACTCAGTCAAGACAGCATTAGATACTTATATCAGACGAGAATGAATGTAGCATTGGGACAACTAGAAACAAAGGAAAGTATCGAAGAAGAATGGACAAACGTAAAAGAAGCAGTGATAAAGGTAGCAAACGAAGTCTTGGGTAAAAAGAAAAGATACAGGAAGCGAAGAGGGTTAAGAATATGGAATAAGGAAATCGAACACGCAGTTCAAGACAAACAAAGAGCATATATAAATAAAATTAACAACCCAACAGAAAGAAATAACGAAATTTATAGGCAGAAAAGAAACCAAAGCAAACAAATAACACGAGAAACATACGAGGAATCATGGAATAGATTCATAAGCAACATCGAAGCAGATATACATGGTAGACAAACTATGGCATACAAAGTGATGAAAGCACTCAATAAAGAAGAAAAGGACCAACTAATTATTAATAACATAGAACAACGAGAATGGATAAAACATTATCAAGAGTTATGGTTCGATGAAGGAGCGGAAGAAATCATCTTGGAAGAATGTGATACGAAAGGTCTAGACGAAATAACTATGGACGAATTGACGGAAGCTTTAAAGTTTACAAAAAACAGAAAGGCAACAGGTCTGGACGGTATTAATGCAGAATTGTGGAAATACGGTGGTATAATATTACATCTGAGAATATTACATATTTTTAATAAATGTTGGAAGGCGGATAAAGTATCTATTGAATGGAATAGAGCTAAAGTGATATCGTTATTCAAAAAAGGCAACAAGAACAACTGTGAAAACTATAGGGGAATAAGTTTAATAGACACAGCCTCTAAGTTATATGCTAAGATTCTAAACAACCGTCTCAAGGTCATTATGGAACACTTAATAAGTGAAGAGCAAATGGGATTTCGAAAGGGCCGATCTACTATAGACGGCGTATTCATTCTTCAACAGATTATTGAAAAGCATCGGGAATTTAACAAGGATACACACATAGCTTTTGTTGATCTAGAAAAAGCTTTTGACAGCGTTAATAGATACAAACTATGGAAGATCATGGGAGAATCAGGATACCCGAAACATTTAATAAGAGGAGTACAAAGTTTGTACAGAAGCACCAACATATTAATAGATCTTAATGGCCAACTAACAGAAAATATCGCTACAAACAAAGGAGTCAGGCAAGGCTGTTGCCTTTCCCCTACTTTATTCAATATATATATGAATGAAATAATTCGTGATTGGAGGACAAAATACAGAAAGGGAATTTGGCTAGATCAACATACACGTGTCGATTCAATACTTTACGCAGATGACCTGGTATTGCTATATGAAACAGAAGATGACTTGCAAAGAGGGATTTACGCTTTACATCAAGTGTGTAAGAAATACGACATGAAAATCTCCGTGGAAAAAACAAAAACTATGGCTTTTTCGGGAATACATCCCATAAGGACAAAGATTGTGATTGATAATCAGATACTGCAACAAGTTAATAGCTTTAAATATTTGGGATGCAATATGTCGTATAATTGTAGTAATGATATAGAACTGAAGGTTAACAGATTTTCACGGGTATGTGGAACAATAAGTAAAACTCTCAAAAACAAAACAAGAAAAGATACACAATTGAAATTTTATAAAACCATTGCAGTTCCAACCCTCACATACGGAAGCGAAATATGGACAACTACAAAAAAGGAAGAACAACGCATACAAACACAAGAGATGAAATTTCTTAGAAGAGTAAAAGGATGCTCCAGAATAGACAAACTCAGAAATGAAGACATTAGAAACGAGCTAAGTATATTTAACATCAACGATAAAATTAAGGAAAATAGAAAGAGATGGAAAGAACATGTTGATCGAATGAATGCAGATCGCCTACCATTTAGAGTAATGCATTACAAGATTCGGGGAAGAAGAAGCGTATGCAGGCCAAGAAAGAGATGGGTACCGTAACAGGCAAAAATATGTGCCTAATACTTGTAGCGAAGGAGAGAAGAAGACTAACTTACGGAGGCGAAACACTGACTCTAACAAATAACAGCGCGAACAAAATATGAGTAGCGCAAAGAAGCATGAAAAGAATAATATTAGGTTTATCCCTGAGAGATAGAGTTCCAAACACAGAGGTGAGAAGGAGAAGTGGAGTAGCAGATGCCATCACAAGAATATCGATTCTAAAATGGAACTGGGCGGGTCATCTAGCCAGAATGAGCGACGGAAGATGGACTAGAAAAATAACTGAATGGCGACCGCGAGACCACGCTTTCCGCAGCAGAGGCAGACCGCCCACTTGCTGGTCAGATGATCTGAAGCACACACAAACCAACTGGTTGGATGCAGCACGGAATAGAGGGATATGGAAATCATTACGGAAGGCTTATGTCCAGCAGTGTGCGAATATATAGCTGTGTGATGATGATGATGATGATGATGATAATGACGCGTAATTTGCGTATTCAGTTGCCCTTTCCCATACCTAATTTAACCACCAATGCGCCAGGGTACCTGGAACTGGTAGACGTTAAACAGATATGGTAGACAGATTAAAAAAAGGTCCGTGGGGCAACTCGCACGCGCTCGAATTTTGAAGTCGCCAATACTAAAAGTGCTTTTGAAAATTCAATGTTTCAATCGAACAGTTACGCCCGGTTTCATAATGCAGTTAAAGTCCACTTTAACTTAAAGTTGACTTTGACTGTGAGGTTAGTAGTAGTAAAAGTCATGAAAGCATCACAGTGACGTTAGTAGTAGTAAAAGTCATGAAAGCATCAAAGTCAAAGTCAACTTTAAGTAGTTAAAGTGGACTTGAACTGCATTATGAAACCGGGCGCAAGACTTTCAATTTTTCAATAGAACTCCTCAGTTTGTGGTCTATTCAAGAAAAGAGTTCGTTGAATTTTGTATTTTTTTTTCAGGCAACTTGTTTGAGGTAGTGTTGAAATTTGTAGTTTCTTCGAATGAACAGTTGAATTTAAAATCTATTATCACGAGACAATCCGTTCGTGCTGCGAGTAAATTCGCGTTGGTATTTTAATTTGGGCTCAAAGAAACAGGCGGAGTAAATTTCGTTAATCCGAGGAAATCGCGTTGATTGGTTTGGTCGCTTATTGTGCGCCCGAGGGATCGTGAATTCGTTTAAATCTCAACTGACGCGTTAGGGACCAAGGGACAAAGTACCGAATCCTTGAGAGGTAAGTCGGATTTTAATTTATTTAGGGCGTGAGGAAACCCCATTTACGGAAATTTAATCGGTCTACTGTGAAACATTTTTGTAATTCGTGATTATAATGTAATTATGCGAAAACAACTTTTTGGGGTTATTCGTATATATTATATGGGTTGCATATAAGTGAGTGTATAATTCTCTTTAATATTTTTATTAAGTGCATTTAAGATTCTTTTACCTCCTGTTTTAGTTTTGTTTTTCGTTTGTTTAGTATTACATTTCACAGCTTTACTCACTCTTATCTACAGTAAATATCCTGTAGATTCTATATACACGAATAAGCAGGTGAAGTTATAAGTTATTAATAAGTTATATATTATATTACAAGTTGTTATCTGTTCACGATATTATTACTTTCAACACGTTCGAGTTCGAATCATCTACCTACTGTAATCATTACTAATGTTCGTATTTTATATAAAATAGACTATTGTTTAAAGTTGTATGGTCAATGAAATTATTCATAAATAAGTAAGTTATATTCGTGGTAATTAGGGCGATTTAAATATAACTGGTAAATCCCTGTAATAATTTAATATTGTTTCCGATAATCCATTCTACGTTTTACCGACTAAATCCTTACGAGACTGTGCAACAATTTTTACCAAACGCAAATCAAACTGAACTACGTTTTTAATCTCTTAACATAATGCCAGTTTCAGTATTAATCATTATTTTGTATTTGTTGTTGACAAATTGTCGGGATTTTGATCTATCTGGGTTTGATTTGTCGGTATTTTGAACAAAACCCATGTCATTTTCCCATTAGTTAAGAAAAAATAATTAAGTACATATTAATAATTTTAGTTGTTCTGAGTTCAACGTAGCTATTCTTGTACCTACTACACGTTGTAAGTTTTCCTTAGGTAAATTTTTAATTTTTTGGCCGAAACCATTACCTAGTTATAAGTGACAGTATATTATTTGATATTGCTGTCGAGATTTTGACCGATCTGGGTGCTGGGTGGAGACATAGAACCTAAGCATATATTTTCATTTTTAGTCAAGTCTTGCTGTGCATATATATAATTTGTATATTTTTATTCACTTTAATGTAAGTTTTCTTTTACCTATTATACATTACATGTTTTGGTTTTTTGGTTCAATAATACTTTCATATTTATGAGTGACACTTTGTTTGGAATTGTTGGGATTTTCATTTATTAGTATTTTCATATGTTGGGATTTTATTGCCGTGGGATTTTGATGATAGGAATTTTAGGTATCCCTGATGGTGTACCAACACCTATGACACATTCCAAATAAAATACCGGTCCCATTAATTTGCACAACTAAGTATAAAATTTGTAACACAATTAAGAAATTCTTTACAACTCTTTTTTTATAATTACATAGGTGTGGGTTAGCATTCGGTTAAAGGTGTACCACATCTATGCACTAAAATATTTAAAATGAGAGAATTAAAAAACATAAGGATTTAGTAATATTGCACGAATTAATTAAAACGGAAACTGTCATCGAAAGCCTAAAAATGTGACCAGGATGTTAAGAAAAAATGAAGACAAAAAATTATATATATTGACTGTACATAGTAGATATACAGATCGTTTCTACAGAGTCGCAGGATGAGATAAACGTAAGAGCGAGAGAAAGGCCATATATTTCTCGTTGGCTAAACAGATAAACAACTTTTGCGATGTTGCTAGCTCGCGAAACATCACATTCATCCGCTCCTCACACATCCGAAAGTGTAAAGCGATTCGCGACCGCGATACGCGTTGACTTGTACTGCCTGCTCGGCCGGCAACGTTGCAAAACATCTATTTCTGTCATACTAACGAACTACTGTAAGTTTCTCGTTTGCTCTTGTTGATTTCCCACCATGCGTTTCGATAGAAAAGCTCCGTATATACACAAAGAAAGGAACAGTTAAAAACCAACAAGAGGTACTGCTGTTGTATGATGAAGTTCTTGTAAGACTTTATATAAATATCTTAATCACCAGAAAAGTTGTAGGAGTTTATTTTATCAACCCAGTTCATAAACAACATCTGGAGAACCTTATTTAACTATCCCACTTCTCAAAAAAAATTCTGAGAATTTGTTCAGTTTTACGATTTATTTGAATAAACCCATACAGCTGTTTTCTGGTACAACAGCTGTATCTAATGTTAGTTTTATGACTTTTTCCTTTTATCTATATATTTGTATAGTGTGAAGTAGATATGTGTTATCCTTTGTGTTCAACTTTTTTACCATCAGGGTCACATTTCTAGACCTTAAATGTCATTATGGGGTTTAATTAAATTGTGCAAAAGTATTGATTTATATTTTTGAAATATCTGATATTAGATATTCTAGCGTAAAAGTGTAATGCAGGTTTAACCTAACGCTAGTTCACACAATTTAAAGGAAAAAGATTGAATACATGTGTGGTAAGAATTTGTAGCTCATTTCTACAAAAGTGTTGTGCTGGTTTTTTGGAGTTCGACAATTTGATTAATAGTGATTTTGAACCACATGTTATATGCTAGATGTGATCAGTTTTTTGACACTATTGTCTTTTGTATTTTCTTCCAGGTCAGGGAAATTCGAATATCCTTATAGGTTAGAGCGGCCGCTGGACATCTCTCTGGAACTTTTTTCCGCAAACGAAATCTCTACATAGCGATTCTAATTTCAGATTGATAATAGTGTGTAAACTCAGAAGTAATCTGTCCCTCTATAATATAGAGAGGCTCGTGTGTTACTCCATGTTTACCTCTCTGTTATTAATATCATATCCTAAATTAAGCGAGATAATATTCATGGGTTACCCCAGCCACTATAAATTTAATAGGAGAATGGTGGACCCAGCTCTATCTGAGTTCGTCAATTGTTTATTTTCTGTTGCAAATTATATCCCATTTTCTTTACACCTCCCTTCGTTACCGATAGGTCTTAAAACTCTTGAGGACTGTTTTGCCCCAGAATGTATCTCTTCAGTTTTCAAAGTTCGTGAAAATGTTATCTGAATATTTTTTCTGCATTGTTGGTACGCATTATTTAATAATATAAATGACGAAAACACGGATTTATATGTGAGAGATTCCATGCCCACTGATCCACAAGTGAATGGGGTCGTTTCCAAATCTCTACCAAAATTATTGCATCTCCTTCGGGATGCCAAAATATCCTGAATCCCAAATTTTCAGCCAGTAATTTTGCGCCAGTCGATTTCTATGTGGAATTAAGTTTCTTCTTCCATTTTTTCGCGGTCCATGACAAATGTTGGTTTCTATAATTCCAGAGTGTTATTTTGGTGTCAGGAAAATTTCCAAATATGCTCCAGTCGAAGTAAAATTTTCCGAGGAATCCGTTCCCGCCATCAAAATTTCGATTTGATGCTTCCCCGATCGGAAAATCGAGAAAAACTTATTGTTCTTCAGATGGCCCCAACTAAAAAGTTTATTTTTTTCTAAATATTATGCGGCAAGTTAAAATGTTCCTTTTTTCAGGTACTTTAAGAGGAACATAAATTTCCTATGTGTGTTTGCGTTTAAAGTGTAAAAATCGACAAAAAACTTGTTTTCCCCATTTCAACCTTTTAAAAGGTTATGCAAATGGTCATCTTGACATCTGTTCTCTACAATCTTCGCTACATTTAAAATAAAGAGGCCTTTTGAGACCACTTTGAAATATTGGAGCTCTGTTTTCTTTCTACGTGAATTTGGAAGCAAAGAATCAGTCTAAATGAACAATAATTAAATTGTTGCCAGAAGAAAATTACCTGCCAGTTCAACTGAAATAGCTTGGGGCTCTATAAGATATACAAAATATATAAAGAATAGAAAAGAAACAGCCTGATAAATGAGTCGCAAAAAACTAGGAATTTTTCCAGATTATATGGAAATTTTTGATTTACTACGTAGCGGGACGCCTATCATATTCATGGACTTATAATGGTAAATGCAGCACAAAACAAATGTTTTTTTTATTGGTACTCTATTGTGCCTCTTTCAAACACGATTCGGCGTGCGTAAATCGGGCTTTCTCGCACGCGCGTGTTTTACAGCTGCCATGGAAACGCATCAACAACGACGAAATCAACCAATAACAGAGCGCCTTTGGCCGTAGCGGGGCGAGCCGATTGGTGGCACGACGGGCGACGGACCGTCACGAAGCGTCCCGAGTGTCGTTCAAATTAATTATATTGGGTATTTGGGTATTTTTACACTATTTATGATTTCAAAGGTAGGTACCAATAAAAAAAACGCGTAAAGTATTCGCGGATAACTGCTCTTTCAAACACTTGTTCTATTTCGAACACACCGGCTACGCCGTCGTGCTCGAAAAGTTGCGCGTGTTTGAAAGAGCTCAATATCCACCCATACTTTAATATGCTATTCAAGTTATACTTTATTGATTTATTTACTGGTAAATATATTATGCTTGCTTCAATCTTTTTTATTTGAGCTTTACTCAAAGTAAGCCTTTTCTGCGAGTTGCGCTTTTCAGTGAGCTTCACGTCACAAATAACATGTGGGAAAGCTATAGTCAGCCAGATGAGAAACTGCGGAAAAAATACGTTTTGGTACTAGGATCCAAGCTAAGTACGGATATTTCTGCCACAAGATCTTCGTTAGTCTGAATTATATAACCCGAATGCCAGTTGTCATCGAATTCAAAAGCAACATGTAAATTCGTCTTCCAAAGCTTCACCATTTTACCTCTCAAATCAAAGACCATTGCCCACTTTTTATCCATACTAGTGTGTTTACATTTGATGATTTGCTTATCATGTACACAAAACTGGTGGAAACCTCTCTTGCCGGAAATCGTTTTTGCTTGCCTCTTGAAATTACTCCTAACTGATTCTATTTCATCTGAAGAGACATGTTAAGATAAGAAGACTTGATTTTTTTTTCACAAAATTTGAGAAGCTCATTCACAGTCAACATTTGGTTGTTTCAAACTTGCGATAGCAGCTTGCCGCTTGATCATGCCCCGAACAGTAATCAATAAAATCATGTGCTTTTTTACAGGGGACCTGAAGCATGATGTTTATGATGTGAAAGTTTTCATCGAAAAAGTATTTAAATACATTAGAAAACAATTCCCAGATGTCAGATATTTTCAGTTCTTCAGCGATGGATGCGGGGGTAAATATAAAAACGCGGAAATTTTTGCTTCCTTACACGAATATAAAGAAGGATTTTCAATTATTAATCAATAAAGTATAACTTGAAAATATTTTTTTTGTACTGCATTTATCGTTATAGGTCCATGAATATGATTGGCGTCCCCCTACGTAGCAAATCAAAAAATTCCATTTAATATGGAGTAATTCCTAGTTTTTTGCGACTCATTAATCAGACTGTTTCTTTTCTATATTTTGTATATCTTATAGAGCCCCAGCTGTACAGTCAAACTAGCAGGTAATTTTCTTTTGGCAACAATTTGGTTATTGTTCATTTACTCATTTTTTGCTTCCAAATTCACGGAGAAAGAAAATAGAGCTCCAATACTTCGAAATAGTCTCGAAACACCCTTTTATCTTAAATGTAGTGAAGTTTGAAGAGAAGAGATGTCAAGATGACCATTTGCACAACCTTTTAAAAGGTTGAACGGGGGACATTTTTTTTCAAAAAATAAAGTTTTTTGTCGTTTTTTATACATTAAACGCAAATACACATCGGAAATTTATGTTCCCCTTAAAGTTCTTGAAAAAGGGAACATTTTGACTTGTCGCAGAAAATTTAGAAAAAATAAACTTTTTAGTTACGGCCATCTGAAAAAAACATATTTTTTGCGATTTTTCGCTCGGGGAAGCATATAATCGAAATTCTGATGGCGGGAACGGGACAGGAGCATATTTGGAAATTTTCCTGGCACAAAATTACACTGTGGCATTCTAGAATCCAAAATTTTTCATGGAGCGCGAAAAAATGGAAGAAGAAACACAATTCCACATAGAAAACGACTGTCGCAAAATTGCTGGCTGAAAATTTGGAATTCAGGATATTTTGGCATCCCGAGGAAGATGCAATATTTTTTGTAGCGATTTGGAAACTACCACATTCACTTGTGGATCAGTTGGCATGGAATCTCTCATGTACCACTTTTATACTTCCCGTGCAACAACAAGACAAATCTTCAAAGTTCCCCGTGCTCAGCACATTCCATAATTTTCAATCTTCCACGCAATTTAACACATCGCACTCAGTCATTTCGTCGGCGAAAATTGTTGAGATGTTTTGGACCGATGCACACGCCGTTCCATAGATGCTATGATTAGATAGTTTGCCGATCGATATTGGCTGCAAAGTTCGAAATCGTTCGCGGCATTTCCCGGCCCGCTGCATGCCCTCCGGCGATTTGACGCCGAGCGCGGCAACCGTTCGCAATTTACAGCAGCCCGCGGCCCCCATCGATCCGCTTTTTCACGACGTGCCGATCGAAAAATTGAAATAACCGCCCTTTAAAGGGGACGTGAGCTTCAGCGTCCCCCGGTGGGTTCTTCCGCGTCCCTACCCGACATTATCCCGATCCGACTTCCTTTCCCTTCATCACCGTTAACTCATTTGTCCGGAGTTCGACAGCCACTTTCCTGAAAAGCCAATCCTAAAGACCTATTTATCAAAATTTAATCGACGGCCCTATTCTTAACGTGCTCACGATATGCTTATCCAAACTTTTTAACTTCAATTTTTCATTAGGGCTTTAAAACATTAAAGGGGAGACAATTAATTATACGGGAGCGACGTTCACAAAAGGTTGCCAGGAAAAATAGTTTTCGGATTTTTCGGGAAAGTTTCCGCTTTTTCGCGGACCATAAATCAGGGGACGCCGCCTCGGGCTTCCTTGGCGCATCCAGAACGTAAATTCTCGCCGATTTTGCAGACGAATCGTCTTCGGATCTCATCTGGTCTGCCTAATCTCCCACGTAAATGTAAATTAATAGCGCAGAAGTCTGAAGGCGACTCTCCTTTGGTTAAAACAAAAGGAGTTTTTATCCACTCGCTTTACAATACATCACTGGAGGTCTAAATGCCAACAGTAGTCTAGTTACTACATTTGGATTTTATAAAGATATACACGAAGTGCGCCAGTAAATAAGTTAACATCGCAAATTCGTGAACACTTTTACAGATGTTGCACATAGTATACGTATAAACACCAAAGTTCTTCTAACACGTCACGTTTTCGACCCTACCAATAAAACATGCAGTTTACATAGGTACCAATAACTTTAGTTCACTAAGTGATAATAAATATTTTTCTAAATTAGCACCTATTAAGACAACGCTTACGAACCATGCTTTGTCTCAAGTTTTTTGACGATAATAGCGTCATTTAATGTTTCAGCATAATATAATATGATTGTAATACAATTTTATCCTAAAATATACTTTGGCGTTAACATTACTTGTCAAATATTTAGTTAGATGCTAACAGCTTCTATAATAAATATTTTAGGGCATAATATTTTATTACAATGTATTAGTATTTTAATAGTCAGTGCATTCAGTGTTTTAATGATTCGATGACTTACTTATTATATATACCGCTCTATCTACCGAGACGATTACATGCATACAATAAATTTATATAAAATGACGGTAAGCATTTATAGTATAAAACAATTAACAATTAATCATTTTTTTTAAATTGTCCTCTACCACTTTAATTATTTTTGATATTAAGTTTTCAATCAAACATACATCTTGAAGTTTTGTTGTTTTGATGTAGATTGATATTGGCGTGCGATACACATATGCTGATGATTATGATAAAGTGCGGAAAATTGGTGCCATGATTTATACGCCTTATATTGACTACCATACTTTTATCTGCAGCGAGAGGAAACGCAAAACATCGACATATCGAATTGAAAGTAGAATTTGATAAATTTATTTCTTAAAATTTGATAAACATAAACAATGGGAGCTATTTTAAAATTGGATGTAAGTCATATCCCGATTGTGTAAAACCATCAATATCTGACAAGGCAAATAAATATTAATAGTGTACAAAAGAGACTGTAAAATAAAAAGTTAAATTACATACTAGTTGGTGACTAAGGAATTGATAAGTTGATTGATAACCTTACTCTAGTTCTACAAAAATCTGTTCTCCCTATTTCCACTGAGTCATTCGAATTGGTCAAACGTCAAACTACATTCTAAAAGGGAACTTTCTTGATGAACCTGTTTAACGTTAACATTAAATTTTTAATTAAATAGCTAAAATTTTCTTTCATAAATTTAAGGGATGCGATGGAAGAACTCAAAGAATTAGGTGGTGTTACGTCAAAATTGAACACATACGGTGAGGACATTTTCTCTTCAAAGAAAATACCAGATTTCAAAATTCGGACCAATTTTCAGAGTACACCCTTGTGATTAAGGAAATAATATCTTTCAATGGTAAATACTAGATAATAGGTACTAGAATCATAACCAACAGAATTACAAATAAGCTGGATGCCTACCAACCGGTAGAACAAGCAGCGTTCCGCAAAGTATATAGCACTAATAACCACTTACTTACAGTAAAGATCATAATAGAAAAGTCGATCGAATATATCCTTCCAGTACACATGGCATTCGTAGATTACGAGAAGGCATTCGACTCCGTAGAACATTGGGCAATATTTGAAGAACTAGACAAAGCACGAATAGACCATCGGTACAAGAACCTATTTAAAAATATATATGAACGAGCAAATGCAAAAATCAGGCTACACGAAGAAATAGACAACATTGGAGTCAAAAGAGGTATCAGACAAGGAGACACAATATCCCCAAAACCTTGGCTTTGGAAGGAATTTTCAAAAAACTTGAATGGGGAAATATGGGACTGAACATAGGTGGAGCCAAAATATCACACTTACGATTTGCAGACGATATTGTGTTATTCGCCGACAACACAATGGATCTTGAAAGAAGAATGCTTTCCGAACTGGATAGAGAATCTTAAAAAATAGGTCTAAAAATGAATAAAACAAAAACAAAGATAATGAGCCAAGACCAAGTACAAATAAGAGTCAACGGGCACATCTTGAAAAATGTTCAAGAATATATATATCTGGGACAACAAATAGAGATAGGAAAGGGTAACAAGGAGATAGAGATAGAAAGGAGAAGAAGACTAGGATGGGCGGTATTTGGCAAATTAAGTCATATACTTAAGGATAGAAGCATACCACAATACCTCAGAAAAAGAATATTTGAACAGTGTGTAGTACGGGTGATAACATATGGAGCACAGACCTGGACCCTCACAAGGACAATGATGAATAATTTGAGGACAACACAAAGAGCCAAGGAAAGAGCTATGATAGGCGTAACAATAAGAGACAGAAAGAGAAACGAATGGATTAGATAGAGAACAAAGGTCGTAGATATAGTCGAGAGAGTCACAAGCCTGAAGTGGAATTTTGCAGGACATATAGCTCGCCTTACAGACGACAGATGGAATAGCCGAATAATACGCTGGAGACCATAGGAAGGAAAGAGAGGAAGAGGAAGACCAATTATGCGATGGTATGATGACATAAAACGAATGGCAGGATTGGGAAGGACGAGAACAGCACAAAACAAAGAGAACTGGAGGAAAGGAAGGGAGGCCTATGCTCAATATTGGGCGCAATAAAGAGCGCATCATTGATGATGATGATGATGAATGGTAAATAATGATTTAAAAATTGAACCCGCACTGAGGCTTCTCGAGTGTGACGAAAATATCATCCAAGCTTAAACCATATTTCAAAAAGTATCTAGTGTGAATCTGTATTTCATTCAAGAGAAATAGTTTTTCCTTGACCCATTCTGTACATAATTGTATTGATTGCCGAAGTCGAATAGTGTTGTTACTGTAATGTACTTACTTAGTTCTGGGCTTCCTATTACAGACACTCTGGTCTATACAAAATAAAAATCCTTAGAAATCTGGCGCCCAAGTAATCGCTATCTTAAAATCAAGTTCCGGTTTTCGAAGTACATAAAGCCGCCAACTACTAAAGGCGCTGCGCAGTACTTAGGGCGTACTTTTACGATATTTGGTTGTTGATCATTTCCATGCTCAAAATCAACAGTCTACGAAAGTTTGTTTTAGTTAAAAACGAATCAGCTAGTATCCAGATATTTCAATAAACTACAGTGACAAATTAAACTATAAAATCTATAGCCGTCACAATTCGATCTACAGGTTTAAACAACCCTTATACTGTTAAGCGTGACAACGCTGGCATTTTAATTTCTTTCTGCAACTCTATGTACATTTAGTAAACTACCGTACCCAATGACATTTTATTGATATTGTCACGCTAAGGGGGATAAGTTCTCTCTACATTTGCGCTTGGATTGATTGGTGGACAACAGAAAATAGTAGAGCTTAAAATACATCTCTTTTCATACTCCATCAAAATTAATTTCACAAAAAAAGATATCTAATAAACACACAAAATGAAAGAGAAATTAAAAAAAAAACAATTGAGAAATAAATAGTTATCGATATGTGGAATAGGTAGCTTACTTTTTTGTCATAGGAGGGGTGCGAGCGATTGTCATGTCTTTCTAGCCACCACGCAGCAATTGTTATGGAGATGATCATAAGATCAAGAATCTTTACCAATCTCGCTATCTATTGCAACATATTCGCCTTTCGTAAAATGTTGACTGTGAATTTACAACCTCATCCATTTTCAGTAGCTTAATGCATGTCGAATAAGAGTAGGAACTGCATTTGTAATGATGTAAAATTTAAGCCTGTCTACACACTAAAGTAGCTAGCAGGTCTGGTTATAGCTTATTCAATTTTGAATAATCGACAACTAGACTAAAAGCCAAAAAAGAGCCTATGGCTTAGTAGTTTCCTTCAATAAAAACAATAAAACTAGGGTGGTGACTGTAAGACCAACACTGCTGTGATTGCGATGAGGTTATCCCAGTTCAATCAATTGATGGCTGTACCGTCTGGAACTTTCAATAAACTATAGTTTTCTATTAGATTTCAACTTCAAAGTACCTCCATTTAGAAATGTCAAACAGCTGTGTACTGCCGTTCAGTTGATATTAATTTCTGAATTTTCTCTAGAAAACCATTCAACTTGAAATATAAGATCAATTTCAAACATACCTACATATTTGCTACTTGTTCATAATGTAATTGTGTTAATTCGCTCTATAAAAAGAATTTGCTAACCACACTGAACTTCCATATAGTTTACTGAAATATCTAGATAGTGACACATTCTTCTGATTAAATTTTTTTTCGAAATACACTTGACTGAAAAAGATATATGTCTCATAATGCTGTGGAATATTTATGACTATATATTGCATTTCCATGTTTTTTAATTCAATTAAAAGCTCTCATGAGGTTGTTATTTACCTAAATCATCAATCTGGGAAGCGGCATTTAAGCATAAAATAACATATAAAAAATAGAATCCAAAAGGTCAAAAATATAAATTTTAAGATAAAATAATATTAAGTTCAGCTTCATTTAACAGATAAATTAAATTAAAAGCGCCCACACCAAGTCAACACGAAGATCATACGTCCCCAAAAAAATGACGTAACCTAAATTTAAAAAGTATCCCTGCGGGATATCGATGACAGGATTATTTTTATTCCATTCGCAATGGAGCGTGCACAAACATCAAAGGAGTCGACTCTTTTTGCTATTTGTTTTACACCGCTCTCCCCATTTATATTTTATTATGGAGGAGGAGGAGACAAAATAAAGCGCGGCCGTGGATATGCAAAAACCAGACCCCGCAGATACCTTCTATGCCGGGTCAGGATTAGGGATAAATGGGGAGAGGGAAGGAGAAGGGAGAGAATGACAATATTTCAATAAAAAGCTTATGCAAAAAAGATTCCGAGCCGGGGCTAAGTTTTGCCTTAAATCCGGGAAATTTGCAGGAGAGGACGGGCAACCAACCGGGCTTCCCCTTAA
The DNA here is from genome assembly GCA_946251905.1 of Cryptocephalus moraei. NCBI lineage: Eukaryota > Metazoa > Arthropoda > Insecta > Coleoptera > Chrysomelidae > Cryptocephalus > Cryptocephalus moraei. Next base: position 18,390,241 of record OX276462.1, on the reverse strand, counting down.
ATGGCATTAGACGTGAAAAATGAAATCCGGAGGTCCCTGCTAAAGAATTTTTGTTTGATCTGATGTTATCTGCTTTGATAGAATACGGCCAAATCGGAGAAATCTGAGGGCATTTTACAGCCTCGAGGAATTTTCTCGAAGTGTTTATTAGAATTAAAAACTAAACATTATTTATTCAAATAGCGAAAAATGGATTGTAGACCAATAGGCGAAATTGCAATTTTTAACAATTTTTCTATGACACAACGAAAGAACAATATGTGTACTTTGATCAATTCCCAATTTTATGTAAAAAATTGCAGTTTTCGTCATTGTTTCCTTAATCACATAGCTATTGAACGTTCAAGCACTCAACTCACGTAGTTAACTGGAACATACATAAAAGTGATCTAACTAACCTTTTCATTGCCTCTACTTCTTTCGTTCCGAAGGCCCTGCAAGAGACCAGAAATACTTTAGTGAGCTGTGTAATGTAGAGAAACAAAACGAGAAATAACATTTAAATCATCAACAACACATGTTAAAGTTTGAACACATTAACAAGTGTTAACGAAAAAACTTTGTGAAACAAAATTGAAAAAAAAAACAGTATCAATAAAACTAGTTTTATAACATTTATCAAAACACTGAAAACTAAAACATTAAGTTACAATCTCTTGTAAGCGAGATGAGGTCCAAGAGATTAATGCATTATTATAAGAAAATAAAATAACGGTTTGACAGGATTATTGAGTTTGTTGTATATTTTCATAACAATTTGTTGAGTATATGCTTCAGTATGTCTGGTATCCTGCAACACCAATGGAGAAAGCACATAATAAAAAGCCGCAAAATGTCAAAAGTGATGTAACTAATTAACCTTCAAAAGATGAATAAACTAAAATAGTGTTTGGCGAAAAAGATGTTTATAACCGAGCAAAACGGACTGTATTAAGAGAAATAATGGGCCGATATATGATAGTGATTTACTATTTAGTTAATGAGTTGAAATAAAAATTATAACACATCGGCGAATTTTCATGAGATCGGATAAATTGTTTTAATTTAGTGATAACCTGAGTTTCTTTCATCTGAATTACATGTCAAAATTGTGTTTACAGGTAAACGCTTCATGCATGTGAACCAGTTCTAATTGCATTTTAACAATTACTGCATTAAATATATGTCTGATTTCGCTAGTTAATCAAACTTAAATAAATTTTGAATTTGATTAATTTCCAAAAATAAATATTTTCTGGAGTACATTTAGGCACAATCATATAATTTTTAATTTACGATGCAATTAACTAAAGGAGACATGACACTACAAAACAACGCATGAATAAAAAGGAAGAGACCTTAAAATAAATTAAAAACCGTGATGAATTATATATTTCGTTAAGGAAGGTTTAATGAAGTTGACTCATATTATCGTTGAAAATGGTTACCCAAAATATTATTAATAAAGTCCTATTCAGCACCCCTTCGATAAATATTGTTTTATCGCAAAATTTTGTTCAAACTGACGTTGTATATGATGTAGACCATCCCTTGATTCAATTATTATCAGCACTCCCATACCTTGAGAGCTTAACAAAAAAAAAATAAATTTTGCTTAGTCCATAAAACATTAAATTTGGTAGAAAAAATACATAAAAGTATGGTACAAAAATTACTATTTGCAAATTATGCACTTAACATAAATCCTTCATTACTACATTCAGATATTTCTAGGGTGGTAAACGAAATTCCTTATAACAATTATAACTTGAAATACATGTTCAATAAAAGTTCATACATGAGCTGTGGTAGATCGTGGTCTAAACAATTGTAATACAATAAACTTTAGTGATTCTATGGCCTTAATTTCATGCAACATTAATAGCTATTTAAGTCACAAGGAATGTTAACAGTCGATACATTCCGAGTGGCTTATTAGATTTTTCACGCTGCCGTTGGAAATTTCCTCATAATTCCTCAAAAAATGAAATGTTCGATTTAGTTTGGACGTACGTCACTCTGGTATAAGTTGACTGACATACGTACATATGTCAGTGCGTATCTAGGGATAAATCAAATTAATTTACTCTATAGGAATGTAAATGACAGTATTTACATTCCGTCGTCGAGGAAAAATAATACACGAATGTTATTTGCCAGTTTCATGCTACATGTCTATGCATATAAGAGCGATTTAAAATAGAGGCAGCGTGAAAAATATATTAACATACCATAAATTGATCTTAATTTATTTTTAATAAGCATCAGGATTTATAAAACTCAATTTCAGTTGAAATACAAACTTGAGAGTGATGTTCATTGATTGATAGTTGAAGAGAGGATAAATGTTCCACCTTTTTGACAAACAAATCCATTGCGTATCAACGGTGTAAAACGACTTTTATAAAATTACAAGTGAAATTAAATTATAATGAATTTGGGACGCCGTAGGTATAAAAATTTTATACAATGAATGAATGTTATACGTTAAGTTAACATTAATAAATTAATGTAAATACATAATATTTGTTCAATAATCTATTAGATTCTAATGTAAACTATTTACTTTTTATTTAACCTGTGCTTCATATTGTCGTGGTGAAAATAGTTATGTGTACTTCTTTATAGTATTTGATAAGTCAACGTTACTTATTTGAAAAGTTGTACAGAAATTCCTGCACGATCAATGATTATAGTTGACTCATTATATTCTTCTGCTTTAACTAATCCTTACACCTGTGAGTATTAATGTTTTATTAAGTTCCTGCATATGTAATTGTGTTGCTGACTTGTGCTACATTTTGTATTTGCTTTCCTAGGTTTGCCATTACTAAAGAGATAACCATCTCCTAAAGCTACACTAATAAGTAAATTGCCTTTATTTTAAATAACTTTTGCAAGGGTACAAATTTTGTCAGTCATTTTCGCCCAGACGATAACTTGTAAAATGAGTCAGAGAGTTGTGTAATGAAGCCCAGTGTAAGTCAGCTGCGGTTCGATGGGCGGGTTAAGTAGATTATATTATTAAATCCTCCCAAACACGTAAAAAAATGTTTTCAGTCATTTCCTCTCGATTGAAAATTTCTCAGATTATAGTTAACCCAATATCTTACAGAAAATAACAAGTCAGCTGACTGTACAGTGGTGGATAATAGTCTGGTGACCTATAATACGACCAAATATTCATGGCAACAATATTAAAGTGCCTTATAGGGAGGTTTTGGAAAAAATCTTTTAAGTAAAAGTTGTAGCCTTTAGATAGTTCAGATCGACTCTAAAATTGAGTAAGAATCGGTATAGCCATTTTGGAGAAAATTGAAAAAAACTGAAAATTCAAAATAGTAAAGAACTCCTCTCAGAAGATCAGTCGAGATAACGATAAAGGCGTTCAATAAGAATTGAAGAGTAAAGTACAAGTTCAAAGTTTAATAAGAAATTTTGGACCAATTTTGAGATAATCCCAAGAAACCTGAAAATGACAAGAGTAAAGTGCCCTTTGACCTTAACTGATTCTGTTAAAATTTATGTTGTCGTGAGTTTTCCCAGCACCAATACCCAGCCTAAATACAGAATTTTAACTTTCCACTATTTATACTTTCTGAAAAAAACGATGCGAATTTTCAGAAAATCTCGACTGATCGGAGAAGGGCCTTTTACTTTTCTGAATTTTCAGCATTTCCCAATTTTCCCCAAAACGGTTTTAGCGACTCTTACTTAATTTCAGATTTGAACTGAACTAACCAAATGCTACAACTTTTATAATATATGAAACATTTTTTCCGAAACGTCCCTAAAAGACATTTTAATATTGTTGCCATGAATATTCAGTCGTATTATACGTCAGCTGACGTGTTATCCACCACTGTATAGTTAGCGCACTTGTTTGTTTTTCTATAAGATATAGGGTTAACTATAATGTGAGAAATTTTCCATCGGGAGATGACTGGAAAAAAAAATTTTGACTTGTTTGGGAGGCTACCCCTACTTAACTCACTCACCGAACCGCAGCTGACTTACACGGAGCTTCATTACACAACTCTCTAAAGCATTTTACAAATTATCATCCAGGAGGAATTTGATCATGAAAATCTGTTGCTGGCTCGCGGTCTATTTCTCTAGCATCCATTTATTAAAACCAGTCGGACTATAGCTATGAGCTTGAAAGGCTAATGGCGGAATATCAGTAAATATTAGAGCAATTTTCTCAGCAGTTTAGTGTAGCCCAAATTTTTCATGGTAATTTCATAAGGCACATATTTGCTACTGGCCTCTTGATATGAATTAAATGGCAAGGCACTCTCCACTGATCAGGAGAACGGAAAATCAAGTCAGATCTACTTCTGCAAATAACCTTGTATTACTTCTGGTGAAAGTCCCCATCTATCAATTAACTCCTTCTTCCCTAAGTGATCAGTAACTGACGGGAGTGGGACGCCACCCCTCGTCGTGATTTGCCAGTTCATCGCCCCGGAACGAAAACCTCCCGCCGCTGCTACCTTCACTACGTTCGGTCTCTCTTTTTTCAATTAATTCAACTGAACGATTCCTCTGCCAATTTCGGTAACATGTCGGGACGTGTTTCGAACAGAATTAATAAGAAAAAGGGTCGAAGACCACAATTCATCAAACCGTACGTGCGCCCGTTTAAGCGGCGCACGGGCCGCAAGATATCCTCGGGATATTTTTTTAGGGTTCCTGTGCTCCCGGAAAGTTGCAAAATAACTAATTTATTCATTGGCGCTTAGCTGAAACTGTCGGGCCGAGGAAGCAGAAAGTGATTCCCCATTCGTCGCGGGCTTGCCGCCATATTCTATCCGGTCGGGTAATTAATTCGTGGGTGTTTCAGTAGGGGTTAAAACAACTTTTCTTATTTATTCAGTGATTCAGTGGGTTCGGAACACGTAGGGCAAATCGAAAACGAAAGGATGGGTTTTAATTATCGGAATCAGAGCCACAAATATTTGTCCCGATTCGTAACTTTCATGTTTTCATGAAAATGGTTTTGGGAGCCTCTCCCAAATAGTAGAACATTCCTTGAACAAAACGTTATCAACTGATTTAATATTCTGAACGTTTCCTGGAATTGCCCTGCGCCGTTTTTTATCGATTCCGATCCGGGACTTTTTCTACATACATATACCTACATATATAGTATCTGTATCATTCCGCAGAAGGAAAAACCCGACATATCGCGCTCCTTTTTGAAAAACAACCTCATTAATTCTTGGTGGCATCCAGATTTCGCAAAAGAAACATCGATATTCCATCACGTGCATTTGCATACCATTAAAACCGAGCAGGGCCGCATAGCCGATGCCAATATTGCTCGATTCCGTATTTTGATTGGTTCATTATACCGGCGTGGTGGGTGCGCTTTGAGCGTGTACTATACACACGGATATGTAGAGGTGTGTGACAACCCAACCCCGTACCTATTGTCTGACTTTGATGAGTTTAGTTGATTCTAGGGCTACGTGACGTCGGAATACCGGCGAAATTTCCCCTAACCTTCTAGTTCAGGAGTTGAAAAGTTATATAAAACGTTAACTATTAAACCCCACGTTAAATGAGATTTGCACTAGCAAGTAACGTACAATGTTTTAAGGAATAATAATGCCATAACCTTAACAAGCAACTAAATTTGGCACAATGGGCAAAGAGTCTCCGATTAAGATTCTGTTCTAACGTTGAAAATTCTAAACATAAACGTGACTGAAATTTCAGACTTTCACTTATGTTTCAGTAGTGATAAATGTTTCATTTATTTTACTCATGTAACAATACTGGCCGGAACGGTTATGATCACTATAGAATGGAAAAATGGCACCAATAGCTTTAAAAAATAAGCCTAGACCACAACATATACCGTACATTTCAAATTTTACATAGTTCTTCCAAACAAATTGGACAAAATGTATTCAAACGTCATTTAGTTAAATATTAAAATAGGTCCTGAAGACCAAGGTCGTGGAGACACTGAAGCTTAATAAACATTACACCAAGTTGCAGTGTGAAAAAAGACAAGAAAATCTTTTAATCTGTTATTAAAAACTGTAAAAAATGTAAAAAATTAATTATAATCGAAATGGTGCACATCTTATTACAAAAAATTTTACAACTTGCATTTTGATTGCTAACATTTCCTAATAAAATGCCTTATTGATTCATAACGCTTTCATAAAAATATCATATGGCTTGAGACATCATTGATTTGGCGGCATAAGCATGTAAAATCTGTCACAGAAGATGTAGCCCAACAAATTATATTGGCTGAAAGATTATTTAAAGATACGACCTCTTCCAAAATTTTAAAACTCTACGTTTTAAATTGTCGAAAAGACAACTTGGATGTGTGTTTTAGCCCTTATTTATTTAGACGCATAATTGTCTCCAACAAAATTTAAATTTTTTTTTTTTTCAATTTTGCTGAAGATTATTTTTTGATTTTCCATCGCTTTAAAGAGCTAGCCATTTTGGTGCCACTTTCTCCTAGTTTTTATTTATTTTTTTCTATTCCTACGAATACCATCATAAAAATAATTTTTGTGTTACAAAGACAAAACTCAAAAAAAAATTAAATCATTGGCTTTCAATGTGACTTTGTGACTTAACCCCAAAAGCAGCGTATTAATTTAAACCAACCATAAGCAAAAATGGACGATAACCAGGTTTGGTAACCTTTACACTTATTGAAAAATTCAATAATTTCCCAAGGTTATGCTAATTATCCAAATGGTTCAAAATAGTATTTATAGAAAAATTAATAACGGGAAAATATGACTTCAACTCTTCTCCAGTAATCTAAGATCTAGGAGTTTAAAACCTTGGCTGAGGCCGATCCTTTTGCATTACATTTGAGACAGTGTAACTTTTTAAGCGATACCCCCTAAAAGCGCGTCCACATTTGTAACAAATTTCATAGTTTATATAACAAGTTTAATAACTTGTTATATAACCATAGTTATGCAACTTTTTTGGAAAAGGCGTCCACACTGCACTCAATGATTCAGTAGTGATCATGACTTCAACTGTGGAAGATGTAGTGCTCGCAGCAGCAGCTTGTGTAAATTCTAGCAAACCGTCAGCGAAAGTAGCGGAGACACTGGGTACGACCATCACTGCAAGCACGACATCAATACAGTGGAACTCAGCTGATGAAAGATCTGCTGAAAGACGACAGAGATCCCTTCAGCGGAGAAATCCGGGATGATGGGAGTTTTAAGAAGTTTACCAGAATGAGTAGTTCTGATTTTGAAACTATATTGACCAACATTGGTCATACGATTACAAAAAAGGACACCAAATTTCGAGATGCTATCCAGTAGACCAAGAGCTGGGGACGAGATTTCAACATCATCAGTAATATGGAATTCGTAAATATGAATGAACTCTATTACCATCATTTATTAAAGTTCCGAGCAGGCGGACAGCTTACTTCTTGCGGAGGGTAGTTATAAGGGGTGAGAGTGGTTAATTTTTCGAGGAAATTTCGGCATCGATAATAAGCTTAAAAATGTATGTAATGATAGGTCTTACCATACCTAAACCAAATTCCAAGCGGCGAACACATGAGTAGATGCAAAGGGGGTGGCGGACAAGGGTAAAGGGGTGAAAAGGCGGAAAGCTAGAGCCGAAATTTCAATGTCATCGTCATCAGTAATATGGAATTCGTAAACAGGAATAAACTCTATTACCATCAGTTAATAAAGTGTCGAGCATGCGGACAGATTACTCGTTGCGGAGGGGAGTTATAAGGGGTGAAATTGGTAAATTTTTCGAAAACATAAGGGCTTCGATCAGAAGCTTCAAAATTTATGGAATGATAGATCTTACGATAACTGAAAAAAAATCCAAGCGGCAGACACATGAGTGGGTGCAAAGGGGGCGGCAGACAATGGTTAAGGGGGTGAAAAGGTGGAGAGCTAGAGCCGAAATTTCAACGTCATCAGTAATATGGAATTCGTAAACAGGAATAAACTCACTAATTTTGCCATTCCAATTTTCACCCCCTTTACCCTTGTCCGCCGCCCCCTCTGCACCCACTCATGTGTCCGCCGCTTGGAATTCCGTTTAGTTATGGTAAGACCTATCATTACATAAATTTTCAAGCGTATTATCGATGCCGAAATTTCCCCGAAAAATGAACCTTTTTCACCCCTTATAACTACCCTCCGCAACGAGTAAAAGCTGTCCGCCTGCTTGGACCTTTAATAAGTGATAGTAATAGAGTTTATTCCTGTTTACGAATTCCATATTACTGATGACGATGACGTTGAAATTTCGGGTCTAGCTTTCCGCCTTTTCACCACTTTACCCTTGTCCGCCACCCCCTTTGCATCTACTCATGTGTTCGCCGCTTGGAATTTGGTTTAGGTATGGTAAGAGCTATCATTACATACATTTTTAAGCTTATTATCGATGCCGAAATTTCCCCAAAAAATGAACCATTTTCACCCCTTATAACTACCCTCCGCAACGAGTAAGCTGTCCGCCTGCTCGGAACTTTAATAAATGATGGTAATAGAGTTTATTCCTGTTTACGAATTCCATATTACTGATGACGATGACGTTGAAATTTCGGCTCTAGCTTTCCGCCTTTTCACCCCTTTACCCTTGTCCGCCACCCCCTTTGCATCTACTCATGTGTTCGCCGCTTAGAATTTGGTTTAGGTATGGTAAGACCTATCATTACATACATTTTTAAGCTTATTATCGATGCCGAAATTTCCTCGAAAAAGTAACCATTTTCACCCCTTATAACTACCCTCCGCAACAAGTAAGCTGTCCGCCTGCTCGGAACTTTAATAAATGATGGTAATAGAGTTTATTCCTGTTTACGAATTCCATATTACTGATGATGTTGAAATCTCGTGCCCAGCTCTTGGTCTACAGCAAGAGAAAGGCTTTTAACTACTGGCTGGCTGTTAACAAAACACAAAAGTCAAACTCAGATTGATGTGGACGAGCGCGTAACTTGTAAAACAATGTCATCTTACTTTCTATTATCTTTACCGACACCTTCCGGGTAACATATAACTTGCTATAAAACCACAAAAAAGTTATATAACTTCGTGTTACATAACATTTTTTTCACTAGAAATTTCCAACAAGTTGTATAACTTTGTTATACAACATGTTTTGTTACAAGTCTGGACGCGCCTTCAGACAAATGCTTATTTAGCCCCTTTATATTCTCAAAATAGCTTAACGTGTTCCAGATTAAAATAAAATTTGCCTCGTCATTAAAATATTATTTAATCCATAAAAATAGATAACAGTTTCCGGCGTCTTTCATCATTACAAGTTATTAGGTTCAAGTATAATTTACTCTTTAGGGCTTCCTACCTTGAGGTGTACATGAGACTGTCTGATAATCATTTTTCAATAGTGTTGCCTTCCCTACAGTGTTGGGTCTGATGATGACCAACGCCGAAACCTGTTACAATATTAATGGATTAAATATTATTTCATGAAGTTATAAAGACTTCTTTATATCTTCGGGTCTTGATAATTGTAACAAACCGAAAGGCGCATTTTTTATTCATTGAAACAAACTAAAATCAATTTTCTACAAAATTTTGTGAATTTTGGTGATGGAACAAATCGACCGAAGAGTTGCAAAATGGTGATCAATCCTATTACAAAAAATTTGGTTTTACGCACGATAATTTTTACGTGATAACGTCATAAGAAAACATTGATGAAAAATGGAATACGTCTATGGACTGAATAGAATTACAATCACTAAATTATCATTAGAAGGTTTTTTCGCAATGCGGTTGGCCGGTCCAACTGGTCATTTTAGACACATTGTTATGACATGTGTAAAGTTGAACATTAATCTTGAAACTTACATGAATTGCTGCGCAGGATAATTGTTTCCATTGAATACTAAATGAAAGCAGTCCACCTTTTACACCATCAGTTATATCATTCATCATAACGTTTTAGTCGAAATCGTAACATAACCTATTATTAGTGCACTCGTTGACCGATGCAAGAACAAATATATGAGATTATATACCTAATCGAACTCTTAGAATTCAAGAATTGAATACCTTATTGCCGCCATTGTTATTGTAATAGTAATAAGCAATATGTTATGCACAGTAAATATTCAGATAACTTTATAAATATTAGTGTGCTGACTGCTGTCGCCGTCATCGCTCACGACGGAGTGCAATCAGAATCAGAACCCAGATCCCCTTCGTCCCCTTCCATCACGCTCGCGAACCGAGCCGATCGACCCGATCGCCAAATCGAGCTTTCACTCGGACGCTGTCGTGTAAAAGAGATAGATGCGTCGCAAGGCAACCGCTAAGGTCGATCTCTGCCTATTGTTGTCGCTCTCACTCTAACTCGCAAGCATGGGTCTGGCGTAACGTTACAATTTTTGTCAACCGGCAAGTAGCCGGCACATCGATTTATAAGGCGTATATCACGTCAAAAATATTATTAACATCACTTGTCTGATAAAATTCAGTTAAAAGTTATGAAGGCCTTTACAATAGTTTTTTAAGTATAACTTTTCTAAATTAAGTTATATGGTTATGAACGAGAAACGATTGATTTGCATTGACATGTGTGTTGAGTTGCAAATTAATGACTGAGTATACAGGATGTGTAAATTGAGGAAAGTGTACACCTAACTAGGTTTTTTGTGAATTCTAAGGAGAAAAACTTAATACTAAAATGCCACACTGTGATGTTATGGTTCGGCGGTGTGAACTTTAGGATTTAGGTAAACTTAACTTTAGGGAAAAGGTAAATCCATAATTAAGGTAATTAAGGTGACAACTCACTGTCGTTTTACAAGTCAAATATTATTCACAAAAATTGCAAAGTTAACAGTTTAATGTAAATTATTAACAAATTCGTTTAACTAGGTTAAAGTGCAGTGGACTTGTTTGAGTTCATTATCTCTTTATTGATATTGAATTATTGATTAAAGTCGGCTAAATTAACTTATTGAAACAAATGTTGATACTTAGTGAAATTCCATTACAACACAATGATTTTTAAATCCTCACAAGGTGTCTAACTTTAAATTTTCAGTATTTAGAAAGCGTTAAATGTTCGTAGATGAAAACGCTTTAATTTTCAATAACAATATGCACCGATAGGTAGGTGTAATATTTAAAGCTTGAATGTTCTGTGTTTTTAAGGTTTATTCAGTGACATATTTCCTTTATTTTTGTAAAAATTACAGGTGGCAATAATTCCTACGGTAGCAACTAGGAGAATGAATAAATTGTGTTTGTCGCAATGGAGACATTGTCAAATTCTGACACATCAAATTCGAAATAATTCGACTTGATGTTTTTTACCTCTGTGGTTTTTTCATGATTATTCGCGTGATTCTAACTTTTTGTACTTCTTCATTGTTTTTATTTTATTTTATCACATTGGTTATTCTGTGTTATTCGTTACTTCAGCACACTTAATTAAAATGTAATTATAATAGAACGCCAACATGGAAAAAGAGGAATATCGTGCATATTTTCCAATACAAGTCGAAATGTATTACGAAGGCTGAATCCACGTCTTCGCAAAATTGGATAGTTTCTTCCTAAAAATGTATATGCTTCTCGACCATGGCAACCGCACAGAATACAGCTTGAAGGAGTTTGAGGCCCGTGTACACAAGCGTCAATTAAATATAGGACTGCTTTTGTACCAAGGTCGTCTTTATAAAGAAATCTTTATTGTTAGGGTACTAAATATAATTGAGAGACGTCATTTATTGAGCATTTTATGATCGGTAGAAAAAATTGTGGTTAATATTTTATGAACCTCGACTCGTGGTTTCATAGATAAATATGTTCCACAGGTCTGGTTATCTGTCACAATTAAAAAAAAATAGAATGGTAACGAGACAATTATATTCTAGTGGACGTAACAAATTACCGTTAAGCCAGGTGATATACGAGACGAAAAAAACATTAATAAAAAAGGAAAAATCATATAAAATAAATGAAGCACATAATTTGTAACGCAGGTCAAAACATAGTGTACACAATAATGGTAATGGCAAAATATTTAACTATAATGTAGTATGTTAACTGCACTGGACCCAAGACTATTGATTACAATAATGAGCACAATTTTATTAGGAATATTCAGAATTTTTCAAGTTCATAAACTTAACATTTATATTATGTATTACATAATCACATGTATTACATGATATGTTTAATTATATATTTATAGTCGATACATGCATGTATAAAAATACTGCTCTTATTAAATCTACGATTGACATGTTAACGAGTATTAATAGGTTTGTTTCAAATAACTAAAGCAATTTTTGAAAATATTTATAGTCGTTTCATTTTAATTGAAGTTTTTATGTTGGTATAATTACGTTCTATAATTTATATTGTATTACGATTTTCCAGTTGTAGGTAAAACTGGCACAAATAATATCTACTACAAGTTCTCGATAATGTCCTATAACATCCTCACTCCTTAGTTGCACCTAAAAATTGTTTTGAATAATGTAAATAACATGGGTTTGAAAAGAGTTTGATATCTTCTTTGGGATATCCTATTTTTAACAAAATTGGCCAAATAAAGTTTCGCATTTAAGAGGTATGTCAAATTCAATATAATCCTTGTAAGTAAATCAAAATAAGGTTGTTAGATGGGTAAGTAAATAGATATTTGTATAAATAATTGATATGTATGTCGTTTACGCGTGTCGAGCCATGATATCTACATTCTGGGTCTGCAAGAAGGCATCGGGAGATGTAGAAGTATCCCATTGTGAGGGGAAATTAAAAACTTTCATTTTATGCTAATTTATAAGTAGAAACCCTTTGTTAGAAAGTTGGGTCGGAGGTAGACCTAAAATGAAACGATGGAAAATTTTCGAATATTCCTTAATGGACTAAATGCTTAAGGTGACTTTTTTAATTTTTTAAATCTCTTAAATCCTACCGGTATCCTACGCTATTTCCGATTGTCCATTTTTTACACCCGCGACCCTTATAACCGATTCCCTTTACCGTATCCCGACTGTCCAAACGGAATTACAAAGTTACCCTCGCTCTCTTTATATCTCTTTCCCTGTCCCATACTCACTTTAGTCGTCCGGCCTCTGTACGAGTACGACGAAGAAGCGGAAGAAGCCAAAGTAGAGCCGCCATCGCTGCCCTGGCCTCTCTGGAAAAAGAATATTACATGTACCTAGGTGGATGAGCCGAGAAAAAATCGAGAGAATAATGAATGAGGGGCGATTAGGAGGGATTACGCTGCTCCAACAATGACTGAAACCTTCCCGGTTGTTCAGTTTGTTTGAAATTTACAAAGCGAGAGGGAAGGTAATCGCCAAGGGATTTAAGGCAGGATTGGCCACAAACAAAGTTTACCGGAGTTAATATGATAAGATCACTATTAAAAACGACAGATCACACCGTGACGACATAAGAAATAATGCCAAAAAACCTTCCTATATCAATTGATAACATGAATATAAAAGGTGAAATGAAGTATAAGACTAGAACAATCAATAATTACTAAAGCTAACTGGGTTCGAAAATAATACCGAAAAAGCAGATATGACAAGAAAAGAATAACGTTTCATTACTACAGTGAAACCCCTAGTTAGGGACACCCCTCTAACGGGGACACCCCTGTATTATGGACATTTTCTAATATCCCGGCAAACTGCCATAAGAATACATTGAGCGTTGCCCCCTCTATAAGGGACACCCTCTAATATGGACGTGGACACTAAAATTCGCAGAAAAATTTATACTTCACCCCTCTATTAAGGACAGTCATCCTTGAGAACTGGCCCTTAATTAGCGGGTTTTCGAGCCTCAAATCTCGGGATTTTAGAACAGGTTACTGACAGGTAGCAAAAATACAGTGAAACCTCCTGTTGTGGACACCTCTGCAATATGGACACATAGGTTTATGGACACTTTTTCTATGTAACCGTCCATTTGCCGTAAGATATTAACATAAAATTTCTCTATAATAGGGACCCTCTCTAATCTGGACATATGGACCCTTTATTTGAGGCAAATGTGGACACTTCATTTTGGTTTACCTTATTTTAAACCGAAAATATGTTTTGAAACACTTGTTAGCTTCAATGGAAATTAATGGATCAACTAAAGATTTATCAAAAAGCATAAATGTTTTGCAAGCGATTACATGGATCTCGAAATCTTGGAAAACGTATCAACAACCACTATTCAGCATTGCTTTAGAAAAGCCGGGTTCAATGTGCAGAACATATTTCAAAATGAAGTCGAGGAAAATATGGATTTAGCTTCATTAAAAGAACTCCTTACTTCATCTCATTCCCAAGTTGTTTCTGACGATTATGTTCAAATAGACACTATTTTATCGATGTAAGATAATGATTGCAAATTGAAGTAATAATAAACCACTTTCAACAGCCAGATCAGAAAACTTAGTGTCATGAGAAAGTGAATTACTCTGATGCTCTTCGGTATTCAGAGTTGTTAAATACTTTTTGTTTACAAAAAAATTAGGGTGAAGGATTGAGTTTAATTAACAATTTTCAACTTCATTTAGAAGAGCACATTGTGTCCAAAAAACAATTAAAAATTACGGATTTCTTTCAACAATATTTATGTTTAACTCCCTAATGTGACACCTCCCTAATCTGGACAAAATTTTTGCTCCCTCGGGTGTCCGTATTATAGAGGTTTCACTTAAAATGGTAGGAAAATGCGTCAGTTTGTCTTCGACCTTTAAATATTTATTAATTTAAACAAAATTTCACCAACACGGCTGAACCAGACATTCAAAATTACGATGAGGCTCTTCGTCTAATTCAAAAATTAAAAAAAATTATTTTATCAAACGACGATATTAGTGACAGTTTAAATACCGTATCTTGTTTGGAAATTCAATTGGAACATTGTATTGCGTATCAAAAGAAAAAACAGACAAAAATAACAGATTATTTTTTATGAGTCATTTTTATGAGTATGAATATATCCCATGTAAATGTGTTTTCCGTGTACATTAATAAATAGGATACCTGATACCTACAAGCAATAGGTGTATTAATCGTTCAACCAAATATTTTTCCCCGCCAAAACCCCTCTAATATGGACACCCCTCCATTATGGACATATTCTGTTATCCCGTCAGTGTCCATAATGGAGGGGTTTCACTGTACTTATATATTAAAGATAACAATAAAAAACCCCCATGGCATGCCAGGCTGAAAGGTAAATTTATGGGTAAGATATACAGTAATATAACACACGATGTCAAAAAAATGCATACGAGGTGTGAAAAAATACAAACGTCAAAATTTTAAAATATTTGCAAATAACTTTTTCTCTGTACATTTCTCAAAGATATGTTTTATACAAAAGTTGTTCGTCTCTATAAGGGCAACAAAAAATCTCAGAAACATTTTTCTCTCAGACGCGAAATAAAAGTTTTTCTTATTTTTATTTATATTTTGAAAAAAAAAATAACTTTTTTTCTGTACATTTCTCGAAAAAAATGTTTTATACAAAAGTCGTTCGTCTCTATAAGGGCAACAAAAACCCAAGTAACATTTTTCTCTCAGACGCGAAAAAAAAGTTTTTTGATTTTTTTTTGATAATAACAAGCCGCCATTTTAAAACCGCCAGACCGATTTAGCCCATTAACGAACTCGACCGAGATTTTCGGTCATCTGATTTTTGTACCAAATTTTGTTGTGATTCTTTAAAAAATGCGACCTGTAGCCTGTCGACAAATTTCGTTATATCCGATATATATATATATATATATATATATATACATATCTTCCAGCATTAGGAAGCCCAAAAACGCATATTCGACGGTCAATGCTAAGCCCACACCATCCATAGGAAGCCCGATTTCGGGCTTCGTAAAAATCACGTGTATATTTTTAATATCGTGATGTACACGTACCAGAGGGCCTAAATTTAAATTTTAGGGTGGGCTTCCTAATGGTGCTATATACATCAAAATATACACCATTAGTTCATCGAAATTCCGTTTGAAGCCCGAGGGCGCTCTTGGTTATACACTTACACACTTTGTATATGTTTCACAGTTGATTTGTGGCCCGTCCCCGAAAATAGATATATTGCGTACAATACGACGCCCTTACGCTTGGCAACGTTGTTACAGGTTAATTTACTTCTAATGATACATAATTTTCTCCTTTTGCTCAGACGAAATTATGCTGTTCATCCGTGACTCCCTTGGCTAACATTTTTCAATTGCGCTACGCGCATACTCTGTATTATTAATGTAATTTTATTTCAATAGGTACATATCTAGCGATATCAGATTCCATTTCTATCAATTTTCTAAAACTGGTAAATATGTTTACAACCTAAAGAGAAAATAGTATTTATTTACTGAGATTTCAGAAAATAAGTTTTAATTCAATAATTAAACTTGATCTATTTAAATGTACAAAAAATCGAAACAAAAATTATTTTAACCACCCCAACCAATTTTTACACTGAAAATGTTTTTCGGAAAATATTCATTTTTACATAATGTATCCCCCTGAAATAGTTCCAAGTCGAAAATCAGGGGATGCAATTGTCATTCGGGTGTTAATAGGTTCTATATGGAAAAAAATATTTAAGTATCTAAACCAATTTGTTGTCTCTAAAATTTTTATCTGGAAATATTCGTCTATACGTAAGCTATCCCCCTGCAACAGTTTCAAGTCGAAAATCAGGGGATGCAATAGTCAACAGGGGGTTCTTGAGACACTTACTTAGAAATCTGAAACTCTCACGTATGGTAATTTTTTCAAGTATCTAAACCAATTTTTACATTGAAAATTTTTAACTGGAAATATTCTTTTATACGCATACTACCGTCCTGAAACAGTTCCAAGTCAAAAATCAGGGGATGCAATGGTCTTTCGGGGGTTCATATGACACTTACAAAGAAATGTCGTACTCTTACATATGGAATAAATTATGTAACTATCCAAATCAATTTTTACATCGAACATTTTTACCTGGAAAAATTCCTTTGTACATATACTGCCTCCATGAAACAGTTTTAAGTCGAAAATCAGGGGATGCGATAGTCATTCTGGGGTTGATAGGAGACTCCACCTCGAAATTTCGTACTCTGAGGTATGAAAAAAAAATTTAACTATCTAAACCAATTTTAACATCGAAAATTTTTGTCTGGATATATTTATTTATACATAGACTACCTCCTGAGATAGCTTCAAGTCGAAAATCAGGGGATACGATAGTCATTCGGGGGTTCATATGACACTTAGCTTAGTAATTTCGAACTCATACGTATGCAATTTTTTTTCTATCTAAACCTATTTTTGCATCAAAAATTTTTGTCTGGAAATATTGATTCACACATATACTACCCCCTGAGATGGTTTCAAGTCGAAAATCAGGGGATGGGATAGTCATTCCGAGGTTGATAAGAGACTTTACCTCTAAATTTCGTACTCTTACGTATGGAAAAAAATATTATAGTATCTAAACCAATTTTTATATTAAAAATTTTTGTCTGGAAATATTGCTTTATACATAGACTACCCCCCTGAATCAGTTTCAATTCGAAAATCGGGGGATGCAATAGCCATTCGGGGGTTGATACGAGACTTTACCTCTAAATTTCGTACTCTTACGTATGGAAAAAATATTAGTGTCTAAACCAATTTTTTTATTGAAAATTTTTTCCGGAAGTATTGCAATATATATAGACTACCCTCCTGAAACAGTTTCAAGTCGAAAATCAGGGGATGCGATAGTCATTCTTTGGTTGATACCAGACTTCACCTCGAAATTTCGTACTCTGACGTATGGAAAAAAATATTTAAGTAGCTAAACCAATTTTTACATCGAAAATTTTTATCTGTGAATATTCCTTTGCATATAGACTACCCCCCTGAAACAGTTTCAAGTCAAACATCAGGGGATGCGATACTCATTCGGGGGTTCATATGACACTTATCTTCGTAATTTCGAACTCATAGGTTTGCAATTTTTTTTCTATCTAAACCAATTTTTACATCATAAATTGTTGTCTGGAAATATTGATTTATACATAGGCTACCCCCCTGAGATGAGCTTCAAGTCTAAAATCAGGGGATGCGATAGTCATTCGGGGGTTAATACGAGACTTCACCTCGAAATTTCGTACTCTGACGTATGGAAAAAAATATGTAACTATCTAAACCAATTTTTACATCGGAAATTTTTGTCTGGAAACATTCCTTTTTACATAGACGTCCCCCCTGAAACAGTTTCAAGTCGAAAATCAGGGGATGCGATAGTCATTCTGGGGTTGATACGAGACTTCACCTCGAAATTTCGTACTCTGACGTATGGAAAAAATATTTAACTATCTAAACCAATTTTTACATAGAAAATTTTTGTCTGAAAACATTTTTTTGTACATAAGCTACCATCCTGAATCAGTTTCAATTCGAAAATCGGGGGATGCGATAGTCATTCGGGGGTTCATATGACACTTAACCTAGTAATTCCGAACTCATACGTATGCAATTCTGTTTTTTTTCTATCGAAACCAATATTTACATCAAAAATTTTTGTCTGGAAATATTGCTTTAGCCATAGACTACCCCCCTGAAACAGTTTCATGTCGAAAATAAGGGTACTATGCAATAGTCATTCTGGGGTTGATACCAGACTTCACCTCTAAATTTCGTACTCTGACGTATGGAAAAAAAATATTTAACTATCTAAACCAAATTTACATAGAAAATTTTTGCCTAAAAACGTTCCTTTGTACATAAGCTACCCCCCTGAAACAGTTTCAAGTCGAAAATCGGGGGATGCGATAGTCATTCGGGGGTTCATAATACAATTAACCTAGTAATTTCGAACTCATACGTATGCAATTTTTTCTATCTAAACCAATTTATACACCAAAAATTTTTGTCTGGAAATATTGCTTTATACATAGACTACCCCCTGAAGCAGTTTCAAGTCGAAAATCAAGGGATGCGATAGTCATTCGGGGGTTCATATGACACTGAAGTCCCTGTTTAATTATATGTATTGTGAATATTGCAAAAAAGTTGGCTGTAGTTTAGTATGAGCGTTTTTCTATAATTTGCCTTTATTTACTTTAATTCAGTTTACAGTCACATTTCCTCAGAGCATCATCGACATCTTCTATTGAATGGGGTAAAATACTTTTTCTTTATAAATTACTTTTAATATATTTTCGGTGTTCTTAGTTGTAATAGCCACTTGTGTTTCTTTTTTCGACCCCGTTTTTAATTTCACGTCGAAAATCCTACAAAAGGTTCTACTGCCTTCCCCTTTAATCCATTTTGTATTTCCTATAAACATCAAAAAAGTTATTATTAAAAGCTACTTATAAATATCAATAACATATTAACGATTTTCCTAAAGAAATATGCAAATGGCAATATAAATGATGAGTGCATGATAAAATACAACAAAAATTAATAATAATTAGTTAGTTCTTTACCATTACACGAAGATTTTCCATTTGTGATCGCTATTTTTTTGGTACAAAAACTAGTTGTGATATATTAATAACTATGTTTAAATATAGATGTTTTACAATAACTTTTGTACAACTATTGGAGTCACCTAGGGCAATCTTTTTATTATATCGAAAAGTAGGTCATTTTCGAGACAATTATAATTTTTTCCGCGTTTGCTTATTATGGTTTCCATATTTAAAAGAGCCGCGTCGAACCGAAATCAAAGATTGTGATAAGAAAAATAGGATAGTTATTGCTTCTATTTTACTAGATTTTATAATTTACCTTGTTCTTCCACATATTCCTTAAAGATGATTTTCTTGAAAATTTAAATTCACTTTCAATTATACCAAGGCCATTGTCATATCACTTAGTAATAGCAAGAAATTTTAATTACCTCCTTACCTAGCGGTTGAAACGTAAACTGTCATACGGGGCTCAATTTGGCTCACTACCCGTTGGCAGTTGTAACATGGTTTTTACCGAATTAAAATGGAATTCGTTAAAAAGCCTAAAACTATCTAATAGTACTAGTACTAATAAATACTAGTAAATAAATGGTACTAATGGTACTAATAAATTACTTAATCAATAGCTTTTATTCGACCAAAGAAAGTTATTACATTATTATTTATACACTTGCGTAATGATGTATATTGAAATACATAAATGTAACAGAGAAAAGGAGTTAGATAGGAAGTTTCCTCAGAATTCTAGTCTTTTAAAATAGAAATCTATTAAATTTGTGTCGGGTTTCACATAAACATTCTGGCAACATTGTTGGGACTCGCACGGTTCGCAGTATCTATACATTTTATACACGTGGGCTTCATATAGATGTAATGTGTAGTGGGACTCCTACTACTGTTTTCTGATAATAATTTGTGTATTTAAAATTTTTAATTAAGTTACCCCTCTACTTGTCCCATGAAGTGTATTTGCTTTCTAATCATTAAATAATAAATAAGTTATGCTTAACTATAATTTAAAGGCCGGGCTTCGGGTGCTCTTCAGAACATACCGGGCTTGGCTTTAACCGTAGGATATGTATATATATATATATATATATATATATATATATATCGGATATATATATATATATATATATATATATATATATATATATATATATGTAGGGTAGTTAATTGTGGCTAACTAGTTAAACACAAGTAAATTAATTTGGTTGGTTTGTAGCCACGAAGGTTGGGCAAAAATAAAGAAAATTCTTCAACTTCTATGAAATCTTTCGAATGTATTTTTCATTCTTCATCAGTCATGCTGGAAAATGTATATGGAACGTTATAAATTTGCTTGAGAATGGTAAAATATTACTTACAGTTATGAGGTTATTATTTAGCTGCTATAAAATACATGAAAAGTGAAAGGATCTACAAGATTAAAACTGATTACAGTAGATACCTCATATCGGCGTGCATGTGCTGTGATTCTTTCTAGGTTAACACAAAACTTAACTTAACCCTAACCTTACTCGTGAAACATAGAACAATGAAAATGTGACAGGTTTTACTAATATAATGGAACACAAGGATGTGCATGTCCAGTTGCCTAGTTACTAAGACAGTATTAAATTCTGGCGATTCGGAAGGAGAACACAAATCAATCAGGAGGGTCGGTATCTGGGCTAGGGTTTGAACGCCCTTCCCTAAGTTTACTGTCCAAGAATAAAATATTCGAGTAAATGATATTAAGGTTCTGGATATCGGCCCTCCTATTGAGAAGGTTGGTACCAGTAAATATGTGAGCCATTTCGAGAAAGTTACGTTTAAACAAATTGGACTCAGTCGTTAAAATGCTAACACCCTCAAAATCTGGTTTGTGTCCAGTCTCGATTGCATGTCTTGCCAAGGCACATGATTGTTTGTTACAATTAATATCACTCCCGGTGGGCAGTGAGTCTGTATTTTAAGTTACGTGCCGTCATCCCTATATATGATTGGTTACAATTGTAACAATTGATCTTATACACCGTGCTGGTTTTTTCTAAAATAGGTGTTCTATCTTTGAGTATAGTGAAAAGATTATCTACCTTTTTTGTAAAACGTGAAGCAATGAACAAATCCGTTTCTTGTTTTAAAACTTTTATAATCTTGGGCGTGATACCCTCTATGTATGTAAGAGACCTAAACTTCTGGAGCTCCCAGGTATCGTGACTTCATTGATGTTTAATTCAGTACGGTTATCTCGGATATCACCACTCCTCACCAATATTTCTGGAGAGGAAAAAATCAACTTACGTAATACGTTTTTAGGATGTGAGAGGAGGTGAGCAGAATTAAAGTTTAAATATCTGCCTGAGCTCGACGGTTTCTGGTACCAATCTAGGAAATACGATTGTGATCAGCTCTGATCAACTGGGTGACTAGGAATGGTACTCTATTGTTCGTTTCTTCTTCTATTGTAAACTGTATATGATGGTTATACCCATTAAAGATCCCAAGGATGCAATCTTCCATCCCTGAGGGGATGGCACAGATCAAATCATCAACGTACTTTTTATAAAGGGGAGTTCAAACGGCAAAAGTGCTACGCAGTGTTCCAATAAATCATCCATGACATATTGCGCTAGGATTGGTAATATCTTCGACCCCATTGGTGTGCCAAACACTCGTTGATCCACTTCATGTTTATACGAGAAATATGTTGTGTTAAAAACGAACCTTATGAGTTCAACAAAGTTCTGTTGAGATAAGGTACAATGGTTTGAAATAGTTACCCAATGTTTCTCAATACTAGTGAGAACTAATTCTAAAGGGATGTTTGTAAACAGAGAAGCCACGTCCAGTATAAGGTTATTAAGGTTATAAGGTTATTAGCTTGGACGTGGTTTCTCTGTTTACAAACATCCCTTTAGAAATAGTTCTCACTAGTATTGAGAAACATTGGGTAACTATTTCAAACCATTGCACCTTATCTCAACAGAACTTTGTTGAACTCAAAAGGTTCGTTTTTAACACAACATATTTCTCGTATAAACATGAAGTGTATCAACAAGTGTTTGGCACACCAATGGGGTCGAAGATATCACCAATCCTTGCGCAATATGTCATGGATGATTTATTGGAACACTGCGTAGCACTTTTGCCGTTTGAACTCCCATTTATAAAAAAGTACGTTGATGACTTGATCTGTGCCATTCCCTCAGGAATGGAAGATTGCATCCTTGGGATCTTTAATGGGTATAACCATCATATACAGTTTACAATAGAAGAAGAAACGAACAATAGAGTACCATTCCTAGACACCCAGTTGATCAGAGCTGATCGTATTATCTTAGATTGGTACCAGGAACCGTCGAGCTCAGGCAGATATTTGAACTTTAATTCTGCTCACCCGCATAAGATGAAAATCAATCTGATATTAGACCTAAAACACAGGATCTCTATGATATGTCATCCATCATTGAGGCAGCAAAATCTCAACAAACTGTTCAAATTAATGTCAGATAATTCTTATCCTAAAAACGTATTACGTAAGTTGATTTCTTCCTCTCCAGAAATATTGGTGAGGAGTGGTGATATCCGAGATAACCGTACTGAATTAAACATCAATGAAGTCACGATACCTGGGAGCTCCAGAAGTTTAGGTCTCTTACATACATAGAGGGTATCACGCCCAAGATTATAAAAGTTTTAAAACAAGAAACGGATTTGTTCATTGCTTCACGTTTTACAAAAAAGGTAGATAATCTTTTCACTATACTCAAAGATAGAACACCTATTTTAGAAAAAACCAGCACGGTGTATAAGATCAATTGTTACAATTGTAACCAATCATATATAGGGATGACGGCACGTAACTTAAAATACAGACTCACTGCCCACCGGGAGTGATATTAATTGTAACAAACAATCATGTGCCTTGGCAAGACATGCAATCGAGACTGGACACAAACCAGATTTTGAGGGTGTTAGCATTTTAACGACTGAGTCCAATTTGTTTAAACGTAACTTTCTCGAAATGGCTCACATATTTACTGGTACCAACCTTCTCAATAGGAGGGCCGATATCCAGAACCTTAATATCATTTACTCGAATATTTTATTCTTGGACAGTAAACTTAGGGAAGGGCGTTCAAACCCTAGCCCAGATACCGACCCTCCTGATTGATTGTGTTCTCCTTTCGAATCGCCAGAATTTAATGCTGTCTTAGTAGCTAGGCAACTGGACATGCACATCCTTGTGTTCCATTATATTAGTAAAACCTGTTTAATTTTTATTGTTCTATGTTTCACGAGTAAGGTTAAACTTAAGTTTTGTGTTAACCTAGAAAGAATCACAGCACATGCACGCCGATATGAGGTATCTACTGTAATCAGTTTTAATCTTGTAGATCCTTCCACTTTTCATGTATTTTATAGCAGCTAAATAATAACCTCATAACTGTAAGTAATATTTTACCATTCTCAAGCAAATTTATAACGTTCCATATACATTTTCCAGCATGACTGATGAAGAATGAAAAATACATTCGAAAGCTTTCATGGATGTTGAAGAGTTTTCTTTAATTGTTGCCCAACCTTCTTGGCTACAAACCCACCAAATTAATTTACCTACTTATATATATATATATATATATATATATATATATATATATATATCTACCATTATGAAGTAAAAGAAATAAATCAAAGAGCTCTTCAGGTAAATGATATTAAAAATAATTTATTCAACACCGAGCCATGCATTGTATTATTGTGTAGTACATTGCAGAATTGCAGTATATCCGTTACGTAATACCTAATAAGTATACTACGCATCATATTTA
Organism: Cryptocephalus moraei; assembly: GCA_946251905.1. Classification (NCBI taxonomy): domain Eukaryota; kingdom Metazoa; phylum Arthropoda; class Insecta; order Coleoptera; family Chrysomelidae; genus Cryptocephalus; species Cryptocephalus moraei. The sequence continues at coordinate 18,365,990 of OX276462.1, read as the reverse complement.
AAATCAAATTAAAGTTGTTTGACCCCAATGCTACGCTAAATGCTAAGCTACAAGCGTTTCAATTTAACCGTTATTGAATGAAATTGAACAGCCCCGTCTAATTTAGGCGAGAAAACGGGAACCGTAACGTCTCAATCGTTTGATATCAAGGCAACCATTATTTGTCAGTTTTTTCAAAAGATTCCAACGCCTTTTGCCGAGGACATCAAAAAGCAGAAAATCTAACAAGATTCTTTTGTTGTCTCGTTGTTTCGTTTTTATTTTATTTTTTTGCGATATCGTATCTTTCAATGGCAGAGAGAGAAGCTTCACGTACGCGTCACTTATCTGCCTTTTCATCCGTCACTGCCAAGATCCAATTTTTCGTAGGGTTTGAAAACATTACAACTTGAATTTTTTTTAACGTGTTCGACAATGCTTTTATAAAGCGTAGGGATATATTACGTTACCAAAGGGCTAACGTATGTATCCACTGAGCAATCTGTCTGTTTCCAGCGAGTCAGTAACCGAACAAACGTCCCTACCTGATGTTATTTCTTCGAAATATCCCATTACTACAAAACAACTACGGAACTTAGAACAGTGTTTATTTGTCGCCTTTGATTTCGACTAACCTTGGATTTAACTTGACGATATTTCCTCAAACATTTATATGGATAAAAATCAGTACAGCTACTTCCCGGATAATGAGATCAGCGAGAGAGGGAAAACTCAATATCTTCACCCCCACGCGCGGGCTCCTGTTCCCCCGCCGTTGACCTTTCCTATTTAAATTTCCTGGGCCCAAAGCAAACTTTTTTCTTATTTAGTTTCTTATTTAACTTCATCCACTTTTCTAGAGTGAAAAGACCCTTTTCCTCTACTGTCATCTTGTTTAGTATTTTACAGCGGAAAATCTAATTTTCTCATCACTTTGACTTGAGAGCGTTTCACTTAGCCATTCCTGCGGCGTGAACGAAATAAAGGGAATTAGTGGAAATGTTTTCGTTCGAGCTGACTATTGAGGAAACAAGAGGGTTTTTCAACATTGGAATATTTTTTTAATGAAATAGTTTTATTGGGGGACGAGAGGACAAATAGGGTGTGGGGAACCATATAGTTTTGTGACGTTCTTTGACATTAACAGAACGGTTTTGGAATTTGATAAGAAAAAAGTGGTCTATTGGATCAAAATAGTTTTTTTTACAGAAATTTGCCTTACTTAATATATCACTTGTTCAAGGTATCCCGAGATTGAGTTCTCTATATAGATGACTAGGAAACTTGATGTTAATAGAAATATTTTTTTTATTTAGTAGATTTATATAGGTATTAGTTTATTTAGCAATTATTTGATTTTTAATTTCAATAAAATTAGTTTTCGCAAGCCAATGGAAGTATCGTAAGTGGCGTGCATTTTTGTTTCGAATTTAAATATCCAATAATCAAGTTATGTTGCGAAATAAAAAAGTAAGGTGTAGGATACCTCTGATAATCTGATATTTTACTCTTACTTTTTCTCTTTTGTTGCCAGATCACAGAATACTAATATCAGAAGGGACGCCTCGAGCGACCTCTTTGAAGTTCAGTTGAAACAAATTTGAGTGGGTGTCAGGCATTTTGGTCGTATGTCATAAAGTGGTGCTGAAGGGTATTATAGTGCAACGTTTTCGAAATTATCAGATTTTTCCCAAAAATAATGGAAATTGCATTTAACTATGAAATTAATGAAATTATGAAAAGACTTTTAAACAGACGATAGTTTTCTAGGTAAATAACATTACATTACCTAACAACATAAACGTCAGATCGGTACGCAATATGTATCGAAAATGTCGCGCCGTTTGTTCAGATCGGAAGGCCAAATGCCGCTTTTGGCATTAGTATTTTGTGTTGAGATCAACAACTCATATTTTTTACGCACAGTAAGTCGACAGCTTTAAAATGAATCTGAAGGTAATATGGAGTCCAGTAAAACTAAAAATGGACACCTCTGGTAAGTGGAGGAGTTTCATTATTTTCTTGGTTCAGTACACAATATTTGTCCCTGCTTTGCCATATTTCATCAACTTTGACCAAAATTTGCTTCTCTTCATTTATGCATAGTAAATGCCCCACAAAATCATGAAGTAGTTCGTACTAAAATAAGTTAAAAGCAATATAAGGAACATTAGGACTATTTCTAGAATAAGTGGGATTGAAAATATTATTAGCACTGTTACCTCATATTAGTTCAATGCAATTGGGTGGTAACATGTTTATAAATATCTGTTGGTATTTCATAATTAATTAATATCTATATTCACCTAGAGATATGGAAATAAAGATAAACAGATTTTGACGTTTCTTGAATTTGGCAAATTATACAGTTGAGTACTAAGAGATATACAAAAAATATTAAGGTGAGATAAACATCTCCAATAAAATTGTCCAATAGATTCCTTTCAGTGTCCCCAGTTTCCTACGAAGGAATTTATTCTTGGGAGAACTTGGAGTACATATTATACACGAGAAAATAAGGCACGTTTTGTTAATGGTACCTACTGTTATATAAGGCGCTGCTAGGAATATTTTTCGACCGCAATTTTACGGATCCAATTCTTCAACGGCACAGTTGTTCGCACCCGTAATTCGTCCATGAATATATTGTTCCCCAGTTTTATATCAAATTATTCTAACTGATTTTGTCTGAGTACTTTGGGGGGTGATCTTGGTGAATTCTATGGAGTTTTATTAAATTTACCCATAGTTTATTCAAAACCACAAAAATAACGTAATAGTTCCGATCAGTCATCCAGGTGTTCAAGATGCGCTCCATATAACAAAACGCAAGAAGAAAGTGCATTAGATCAACCTTACGATATACGTTGAAAAATTAAAAATGTTAAAGCAAAATTCAAAGTTTGTGTGAAATTTATGACAGGCCCCATATATTTTCATTTCAAAATTATTGAAATAGTAAAATTACAAAGTTTATTCGAAAATGAGAGTAATAGAATGGTGCGGTTAGTATGACTGAATCAGGTATAAAAAAATAACTATTAGTCCAGTCATTATAGAAGGCTCAACTAGGAAAATCGACATACCCGGTATATTAACAAGTAAAAACTTATATTTTAGCATCCAAAAACTTTTCTCAAAATTCACATATAATTGAATAACCGCAAGTTTTAAAGTTAGGGGTCAAAATTTACAAAAATCGATTTTTTCTATATTTTTTACAAATATCTCGATTTCTATGGGTTTTACGCTATTTGTATGTATTATCAATATTGTACCGAATAAAATTTCTACAACTTTTGTCTTTAACATTTCTTCATACCTCTAACTGTTTTCGAGATAGAGGGCGGAGAGCGCGCGATCAGAGAATCATGTGAGGTCATGGTAGTCCCGATCAAAAACTAGTAATATTTAGGTTATAAATTATTGCTAAATATATAATTTTTATTTATTATTAAATTTTACATTAAATTCAATCTTCCTTTCTAATAATTCTAAAATTTATCAATTCAAATACACTCATAATCTCTTTCTGTAATTGAAAAATTATTAAGGGAAATACTTTAATTACATTTTAATTATATTCTCATTTAGACTAATTGCATTTGAAGTAAAAAATAATTAAGTACATCTTGTTTAAAATCCATAAACTCTTAAATATTAAATCTATCAAATGACACTATTAATAAAAACATTAATTAAAAATTTACTTCTTTTCTTCTTTATTTATTTAGAAAGTCATTACATTGGTATAAATTAGACTGGAATTAAAATGTAATTTAAGTATTTTCCACAGCAATTTTTCAATTACATGGCAAGGTAAGTGTTATTAAATAAATTGACACTTCATTAAAAATAGATAAGTAACCAAACAAAATGAATTTTATGTAAAACTTAGTAACAAATGCTAATTAAATATTTAGCAATAATTTATAACCTTAATATTACGAGTTTTTGATCGGGACTACCAGTTGACATCACATCATTCTCCGACCAGCGCTCTCCGCCCTCTATCTCGAAAACAGTTCTAGGTATGAAGAAATGTTAGAGACAAGAGTTGTAGAGAATTTGATTTTCTACAATATCGATAATAAATACAAAAAGCGTAAAACCCATAGAAAAAGAGATATTTGCAAAAAATATAGAAAAAATCGATTTTTTTGAATTTTGACCCCTGGCTTTAATACTTGCGGCCATCTAATTATATGTGAATTTTGAGGAAAGTTTTAGGATGCCAATAATAAGTTTCTACCAGTTAATATAGTGGGTATATCGATTTTCCGAGATATTCACCTAATTCAACCTCAGATGACTGGACTATATAGCGATCTATTATGTTATTGACATATTGCAGATATTGATACAAATGCTTTTGGCCGCTTTAAAACGGCAATGTTTAGTGCTAAATTTAATTCAGATGAATAGCATTTAATATTAGCTTTAAATCGTATCTAAAATGTATTTCAATCAAGTTGATCGAGTATACAAAATCATGATTTTCCACGTGGAATATTTTCATGAATTCGGCAGAATCATAAATTATTAATATGGTTTGAAAATATTTTTCACACAAAATAGTTTTTATTCATCATTAAATGCCTAAACTGTATATATATATATATATATATATATATATATATATATATTGCACAAGAATATATATTATAAATACACATATTTTGACTTTAGAGAACTTTTGATCTCACTTTTTTATGAACTTCCAGAATAAAATCGACAAAAAAAGTAATTAAGTTTTCCCTGCCCCAGTTACGACCACATCTATATAACATTCCAGTAGTTAACTTAGGGATTTCTTCATTGTCCGATTAGGAATTAGTGAGTACCTACAATCACTTTTTTGATGTTATGTTCAAAATTGGTCGAGAACCGGCTTTCTACGTCTACTCACAGACTCGACATAACTGAACCAAAGACGAATTTATAGTGTGATATTAAGCACTCTAGAAATGTTATCAGGGCTGTGTTATTTGCTTTCTTATATCTTTTATATTTTTGGGAAAAAAATACCAAAAGGAACAGAAAATTCGGCAAACAATACATTCCAGTAAAGAACTAATCCAATAATATAATTTCTGAAATCACATGGTCTCAAATCCATATAAATATTATATATTATATAGTACTTACCTATTATATAGTTTGTTCACCTACCCACAAACTTCCCATTTCTGAACCTATTCTATTCGATTAAATATACTAATAGTTAAATATTCCCATTTCAGCAAAGGAATTAAATTTTTGGCGTTATTCAGAAACGTATACTATCAATTAATTGAAATTTTGGTGATTAACGACATCTTGTCGTTACAAATAGAAACTTGTATTATTGAAAAATTTGTTACCGGAGCTACACCACATGTAATACATATAATTAAAAGGCGGAAATCATGCACTTGAAGTGTTAAATGACAATGAAATGGGCATGAAAATTCAATGACAATTATAGAAAAATGCACAATTTTGCATAACAAATGTAAAGAATACCTACAAACTTCTTCGAATTTAATATGGATAATCTGTACCTATACACTGTCTGGTTCGACGCAGACGTTTATTTGTTATTAATAATCGTTGTCATCAAATGGTCCTTTAGTAAATTTTTTTGTGGCGTAAAAATGGGAGTTGGACAAACGGAAACGCACAAATTGATTACTACATGTAGTAGATACTTTTAAAAATATCTAAATTTCTAAATATCTAAAATTATAATAAAAAAGACCTTTTCTATTTAATTTAGTTATTATACACAGTTATGATTATGAGACATGCTCTATACAACAGTAACACAAGATTGGTTACTTCTGTCGACTTTTGAATATTGATTATCCATTAGGTTTCTTAAGGAAAGCGAGATCTGCCTCCACTGACCACATTCTATTAAAAGGATAAAAATATATAATTTGAATGTTGATATTTACATAATGATGAGAGGTACGATGAAAGGACAACATTTCTTGTCTTCCTTCATCTAACTAAAATCCCTGATTTTACTATTGTGATATTTAGATTAGATATTAGATTCCCCAATTTGCAATGTTTCCACATAAATCTAACCAACCTAATTTATGTGTCGCATCAGCCGTTTTCCATTATTCATCTAGAAAACAATCTTTACTCGAGACTTAGGTGTATGTTATTGTGTGGGTTATTCTAATATCCTGCAATGCAACTTTGCTGGAATATTATGTATGCGTAACATAAGCATAAGTTAACTGAACAAACAACAAACACAGAGCTTGTGTAGTATGAATGTATAATAGCCGTGAGCGATGCTTCCATCCTTCTCTCGGTGCGTAACGTATATATTACGTGTGTCGTAAATATTTACGAAAATAAGTTGAAGTACGTTGTACGCGCAAGACGGTTAATCAAGGAAGGACGTTACCTGGGAGACATAATTACGGAAAATAAATTAACATGGTCGGAAAATTTGGAAAGGAAAAATGGTCGAGAGGGGAATTAAGACAGGAGACAATTATCTTGGTTCAAAAATGTCTCACAATAGGCAGAGTTAGATACGCAGCCAATTTACCGAAAAGTCGTTTAAACGTTACGGTGATTTCTCATAACGAGGAGATGTTTATTAGGCCGATGTGCATGGATGAATGATTTGGAACAAATTGAGTTGATGAAGTTAGATTTTGTTGAGAAATAAAAATTAAAACTCTTCCACTCGGATTATTCGAATTAATAAGTGGCTCGACTTGAAATGTTCAAAGTTATAACATGAAAATTCTTTAAATCGTACAATCCGCTTTCCAGAAATATCCGCAATAAGCTTTTCGGCCCTTCTGGCTTTTGCTTACTTTTCTCCTTTCGACTGTTATATACATACAAACACGCATATTGTACGTTTAAACGGATTTAGTTTTGTTATTTGAGCAATCTTCACTCACCCTCGTCACCGATGGGATGCCTTAATTGAATTTCAGCTACTAAATTTTAATGAGTCCCTCCCGACATACGTAATTTCCTTCAATGCGCGGAACTGCCGGTTGATAATTGCGTTATTAAATTATTTTTAGATAATGTAGGGAATACATAGGGACAAGGTCGCTCTCAGTGAAAGTTAACGGAATTACCTACTAATGAAATTTACGATCTTGAAATTAGAAAAATGGTAGTTGAAGTTCTTTTCTTGAAGGTCGGATTTCGTGAAAGATTTTGAGAAGTTATAGTTGGTCAAAATAACCCATGGAGTAATAAAATCTCATTATAAATGCAGAACCCATACAAGGTGGCATCCTCTAAATTTTGGGAGTTTTATAATGTCTTACGGAATCGCTTTGTATTTTAAGTGACATACCCGAAACACGTGCGAATATTGTACGTCTGGCTATTGTAAACATACAGGGAATAATCACTCTCTGACGTACGGTCGGGGAAAAAGAGTAAATACGCAATAGTCGGTAACTTGGAAAAATTGTGTGTGTCCATACTCGCATCGGAATTTTGATTCTTGATGGAATCGAAACAATTTAAAATTAAAACTTTCTCATTAACTGAGAACGGCGCTAATTTTGGGCGTTTCGATGGTCCCGGTAAATTCTCCATACTCCAAAATGTATCTCCGTAGTATAGAAATACCACTATGAATACACAGGACTAATGGTTTCCTGGTAAACTCAGGTCTTTATTTTGAAATTCAAACTGTCACTGTCTAATTACACACTTGCACGTCTAGACAATGATGACTGATTACTGATAAACTGATTTTAAATGAAATAAATGGGTCGATGTTATTTACACAAACATCCGAGGTGTTAACGCAAGCATTTGCATCTGCAGTTCCCTTAACTTACCTAGAATTGCCGAGATGACAATATTCGTTGTGGTCTCTTCTTGGAATAGTTTGGAAAGCAAACTTTGGAAACATAACAAGTAAGATCTTTATTGCGTAAAAAATATTTAATATGCCTCTTCACAGTCACTTCCTGCTCTGACAAAATTAACATTAGTGACGTTAGTGACGGAACATTAGTAGAATTAATGAGTGTGTATTAATCAATGTAACTACAAAATAGTTGAATAGTATTTGGCTGTGAAATTAATTGAAATGTATATGTAATGCCAGTTTTCACATTTCACAAAATAGTACATGCAAATCCCTCCATACATAATGATATAAAAAAAATAATGAATGAATTAATGAAAATTCAAGATTTGATCATCTATATCTGAATCGACAAATTTGCTAATAGACGTCAAAAATCCAACACATCGTTATAAATAGGAGATATAAAAAATATGACCATAAAATATTATAAATAAATACCGAGTTCCGATGTTATAATATATTATATTAATGACAAGTTAACTACAAATCAGGTAAAAATGGAGCGTTTCTGAGTTGATAACATTCGCGGTTGTAATGCCTACCTTTTATTAAAACAATTATAACGGTTTTTAGCAAACTTATCAATACATATACCATTATAACTCATTTATTAATTTCCATTCATTTCTTTAAGAACGCTTCTGGTTACCGGCGAAATAATAGTTTTATTACTCCACGGGTTATTTTGACAGACTATAATTAAGGAAAGTTTCGGGACAATGTGGGAAACGTTTTAGAATAGAAAACACTTTTTCTCTCTTTCCAATACGTTAATGTCTACACTTGTACGTCTTAAGTATGAAAGGTCGTAAACAATTTTAATTTTATACAAACCAAATACGTAACATTCAAAAAATAATTAAATGAAATTCTCTGCAGACAAATACTGTACGTTTTCCATTTCTTCTATTACCGGCGTAAAAGGGCGTATTTTTTCTTCTGCTCGAATGAACTTTCAGGAATCTAATTCCTTAAATAGACATGTAATTCAATAAAATTATCAAAGCCTGTCTTTCTTGCTCAATTTTTTTTTTAAAGAAGAGATGCCTTTTGACGTATTCATAACCATATTTGTTCTTCTCCTCTCTCGTTCCCTATCTCTATCTCTGCAATGGAAAATCGAAATATACTTCCAAAGTTAAATGATGAAAATCTTTGAAAACATCAAAGGGACGGGAGAGGTAGTAAATTTTATCAACAAGGGGTGGAATTTTATCTGGGAGAACTTTTAGAAAAATACAGTTCTCGGTTCATATTGCAAGCGGAGTTATTATTTTTCGATGACTCAATTAAGTGCCATTTTTGAACTGGTATATTTTAATTAACCCGCGCTCATTAAATAGCTGAATGCGAATTTGGATTCGGTTTGCAGAAGTTCAGCGATTTTTCTCGCATATTTCCATTTATTCTATATTATTTGGATATTCGAGTAGCCCTACAGTTTGCTGATGAAGTAATATTTACATGAATGATTGCTGAATTACTTCAAATTCGGTAGGACTCATGCGCCAGATGAAATAAAATTATATTTGTTGTTTGATCGATGACAGAAACGTCGTGGACAATGAAATGAAAATTTTATAATTGGTTTGTTCCAGATAGCGTGAAATTATACGCCAAATGTAATATACCTATTTAAAACATGGCAGTACCAGTTATTGATTGGCGGGATTAAAGTTTTAAAATATGCTTTTGCTCTGATCATAACGGTTTTTCTAGGAGAGAAATTTGAAAAAGTGTTAGAGACCGATGCTTCCATTATTTGGAGCTAACTTAAAATTCGAGATAGGTAGGAAAAGGACAAACCTCTTTTACTTTATTAAACAGAGCTAACGTCAATGTGAAAATTCTTTGGAACATCAATGAAAGAGATATATCATTTCTCTTTAAGACCACGACATATACATCAAATTTTAATTTCTTCGATTTTTCTCAAATATTTAAAAGAACCTATAGTACGTAGGTTATTTGAAATGTGTTCTTGAAATGGTGAAATAGTGAACCAATTTTTCCGTGGCTTTGTTAGATATGGCTCACCGATTTAAGGGAATATCTAGAAACGACAAATCATTCATAAATTCAAAGTTATTGTCGCCAACACAACTACTATAGACAAACGCGGAGATGTAAACATAGTGAGTAAGAACGTGACGTAGGAGTAGCGATAAGATTAGACATATACATTCGTGCAATATTGTGATCGTGTTATTTTGGTTTAGCGATAAATGTGCGATATTGGTGTATTAGGTTGTAGCTGTATTGTTGTGATATCGATAAATAATTTACCACTGATAATCATCGTAATTAGTTCAAATCTTGTTCTTTCTTTAAATTATTGGATGTATAAATTTTTGACACTGTTGTTGTTTGTTTTAGGGTAACCATATTTTCCTTTTAAACTTTAGCAAAAACTCTTATATCATTTTCTTGAAGAAATGTCAATTTTTGGTTGGAACATTTGTTACAATTTAACGAAATTTGCTGGTTGATAATCAAGTAATCAAATAATTAACATAATTTCCTTGAATTTAAATTAACTTATTGTCAAGAAATGATCAATCAGCTTATCTCTCAATCAATTAATTAATCCAAATTCCGCTGATAATTTAACTTTTTATTCTTATATCATGTCAACTCGCGTGTTTTCTTTTTTTCTTTTCGTTATTCTACAAAGCAACTAATTTAGCTACTTTTCAGTAACTTATTGATTCAGCAATTCCCGGATAATACTCTTCGCTAATTCGACCCGCGATTCCCGCGAGCCGATGCAACGTCTCGAATTCGAGATCGAGCATCCGCCAAAGAGTCCGGGAATCGACGAACTTTCCACGTTATGTTAATAACAACAAAAAGCTGATTGGTCATCAGGAAAAATTATAAATCGGCTGGGGACCGACAAATCGCAAATCGCGCCCTTGGTCGGTCTCCTAGACACGTCCCCCGAGCCACGTCCAAGATGAACCTTATAGGGTAAGTCGTTATTTTCATATACTGTTTTTATTTAGGTCCCCTTTTTTTATTATTATTAGTCCCTGTTAATCATTTGTTTTTTCGTGTTTTTTAAGTTGTACTACGTTGCCCCATATTTTGATTACTTTTGATTCCTTCTTCTTTGTGTTATTTTCAACTGGTGTCGTGTTGGCCGCTGGTCGCGCCTTTAATGTATTCGGTTTTGTTCAATATACCCTCTTTACTTAGGCCTACTTTCTTTCATGTTACTCTACCCCTAGCTACCCCTCAGTGTTCGACCCTGTGCTTAACACAGGTCGCCACATATATGGTGGAGGCGCCTTGTTTCGATGCCCAGGAGTAATTCTTCATAATTCTCCTAACCCCTTTGTCAAAATTTTTTTTCTCCCTAAAATAAGTATTTTGCGATTTTCTAATAACTTTAGTAAATGCGCTGTTTAATGAGAAAGAAATTCCTTTCGCCGGTCGTTGTACCAGCAGGACAACTGACACCAGTCATGAACCGTAGTTGCGCTCATATATATATATATATATATATATATCTTTACCTGACACTTGCTTACACTTTATAATATCGTCCTGCTAAAGAATCTTCGTTACCCGATAGAAATTAAAATGATAAGATTTTGAAGTTTCTTTTTGTTGACTAATTTGCCACACTCAAATTTGTGTGTGCGCAGAAAAATATCACAAATTATTGCATCTGAAAATCAAAACAGTTTTGATGCAAAGCTAACAATTGTCTTATCTGGCTTAGTCGTAACTCAAATAAACGATAAGTATTCCCTTACGGGCTAAGGGAAATCTATTTTAACCAAAATGTAACCATCTTTACCTATTCACTGTTGGTCACAAGAAAAAGTCTAGCAATTTCAGTTATATCCTTAATATTGTGGTATCACAATATTAGTTATTTAAACAAGTTTTATTTCGTTTCAGAATGCATCTTAACTATTTCCAACTTACATAAATTAGTGTTTTACGACAGGATTAAAATAACATGATCGTACATGTGTAACCGATGTGGGACGAGTTTATTCAAAGGGGAACTTTAAGGAACCAATTGAGTTTTATAGTCTTTCACACGACTTGTGAAGGAGATGTGTATATGTTTTCAACGGTTAGATACGTATGTACTCATGTCTGTTTCTCCCACGATAACTTTCTAACGGCTCTACTTATTGCGACGTATGTACATTGGTTCGTTGGAATGCTCACTTTATCACAATTATCTTAAACTGTTATATTCACTCCCGGTGAACAGAATATTCTCTTGATGACTAAGTTAATGTAGTCCATTATTTTGTTCCGCGAAATATAGATAACTGATATTTGTAATCCTTACCTTTAAATCGTCAATATGAGATACAGATATAAGATGTTAAAATAGTAAGTTCTTGATTGTTCTGATAATCCGCAAATCCAACAGAGTGCGTTTATCTTCTTTAGAATCGCGCAACACAACTGAAATTAGGAACGACTAGTTGATCCATCCAGCTCTCAGGCACCCTTTTAAGTAACTGAATGAATTCATCTTGAAACGCAAGAAAAAACATATGTCCCAAGGTAGTTTCTGAAGGCCTTGGACGATAGAAATTTAACCTATATTACAAGGGTCTTCAATAAAATCTATGAAACTGGAGAAATTCCAACAGATTGGATTAAATTAGTGTTCGTTCCTCTACCTATCTAGCTAAAAAAAACATATTCCTGTGATGAATGTCGGATGGTCTGTTTGATGAGCCACACTCTAAAAGTACTTTTAAAAATAATATAAAAATATAAGTTTGACTTTAGAGGAGTATTATTAACGACAGAAGCGTTGATTGCTATCATAGTACTGTTACAGAATTGTAGAGAATACAAGAAATATAAACGTTTGCTTCATTGACTTTCAAAGGACCTTTGACGAGTTCAACAGGACAAACTTAAAAAAAGTTAAAAAATATCAATTTATATCCAAATGATATACGACTAATAAAAAGCATCTCCCACAACCAAACAGCACTAGTGCGTATCGAGGGCGTGGAGACTGACAAAATCCAGATCCAAAACGGAGTTACAAAGGGCTGAGTTATTTCCCCAGAACTGTTCAACCCATATTCTCAGTTTGTATTTCAGAAAGCGTTGGAAGAGAGATATGAGAGAGTAAGAATTGGAGGAACATTAATCACCAACTTAAGGTTCGCTGATAATACTGTCATAATTGGAAGAGTGCAAAACACCATCAAGGCCTTACTAGGGAAAATAAACCGAAAGTGTGAAGAAGTAGGATTCACCATTAATACCGAAGGAACTAAATTCAAGCTTATGGAATATATTCTCGAAATGAAATTCAAAGTGAAGGTGTATATGAAACAAATATAAGAGAATCTGAAAATGGAATTTGTGGCTCAACCTGGATTTGAACCCGGGTCTTCCAATTTCGCGTCGGTTGTTCTTACCACTAAACTACCGAGACACGTATCAATTTCTTTTGCGATGTTCATATTAAACGTTTTGAGAGGATAATACGGAGGACCTATTGGTTGTACGCAACACACCGTACGTGTCTCGATAGTTTAGTGGTAAGAACACCCGACGCGAAATTGGGAGACCGGGGTTCAAATCCAGGCTGAGACACAACTTTCCATTTTCAGATTCTCTTACATTTGTTTCATATAAATGTTAGAAGAACTTGAGATCATAATAGAAGTGGCTCGAAAGGCATTTACCAAGTACTCTTCAATATTTACGAACGGAAATCTAAACCTCCACATCAAAGTAAGGTTTATGAAGTGGTATGTATGTAAAGTATGGTAGGTATGTGAAGCAGGTATGAAGCGAGTCTTATTATATGGAGATTATATGCAGTGGAAACTTGGACCTGGAAAGCACAAATGATTAATAAATCCTTTGAAATGGGATGTGATGAAATGTGAGATACATGATTATATGCCTTAGGTAAAGAAATGTTTTTGTCACTATTACATGTATGTATACATGTAATACATTAAGTATTATACATATATATGTATATACGTATATGTATATGTATATACAATATATACATATATATTATATATATGAATATAATATATATGTATATATTGTATTATAAATATATACATGTAATAGTAATGTATACATTACTATGTATAAATGTATATTGATACCAAACAAAACCAGGAACAATATTGAATACACTAACACCAACCGATATGTAAAAAATATCTATCATTTTGAGTTTTTTCAGGCAAAAGACTGGTAGTAGTTTTGTAAAATTTTTGTTTTAGAAACCTGAACCTAAAGGGTGGTGTTATGAAATGTAACGATGAAATAAAATTAATCATTAATATTTTTTATATCATTCTTTAACTTCTAAAACTGTAGAAATATTCTACAACACACTTTATTCGTCCACAATGACAACCCCAATAAAAAGAACCCGAAACAATTTGAATGTCGGCTCAGAAGATTTGCCAGATATGACAAGCGAGGAAATAAAAAAGGCACTAAGACAGAAGGTTGTCCAAACTCTCGAAGTTGGCCATGTTCTTAAGTATCCGAAGAAAACACTAAGTCTTCGCCAACGAATTTATTTATTAAGGACTAAGCGACCGGTTTCGACTGATTAACAGTCATCATCAGGCTTCATCTAGATATGAGGATGCATTAGTTGACTGAAGGTAAGTATTTTACATAACAATACTCACAACAAAAGATTCTAGGGCTCCGGGTGTGCGACATGTGGAGTGTCAAAGATTAAAACAACATGGACAAATACAGTTAAAATTAACACATATCGAAACACGAACTAAAATTGTATAACGGATTGACCCTACTTATGTTGACATCCTCATTGTGCAAAGGTTGAAAGACCACTGTCTTTCCCATCTCGAAAAGGACCGAAATTGACTTTATAGAAGACTCTCGAACGTGATGGAATGAAAAAAGTTTCCCCGAATGTGGGGGCATGCGCAATTTCAAAATTGGCGGGTATAGGTAGAACAAAATACAACTCAACACAGAAACAATGTTATACACGGGGCGGTAATCACATGACGTGTTGTCAACATAACCTTAAAATGTGTTTACGATTGCGTGTTTATTTAAATATGTTAAGTCATTGACGCACTTCACACCACTGCAGTTCAATGCCATAAATATCTCTAGCATTTCTAAAACATTCAGCCTCACTCCCTTGTTGCAGAAATGTAAGAACTGCACGTCTTCTTTAAAGTCGCAGGTATGGTTTTCGCTTAACAAATGATTAGCAAACTGAGACTGTGAAGTTATGTTATCTCGGTCTTTATAATTGAAATATTCTCTAGCGTGTTCCCTTATTCTTTTTTCGAAGATACGTCCAGTCTGGCCAATGTATACGGCGTCGCAGTCCCTACAAGTAAGTTTGTACACTCCTGACTCTTTCCAAACATTCGTCTTATCTTTGGAGTTAACCAAGAACCTTCTGGCGTTATTAGTGTTCTTGTAAGAGACTGTGACGCCGTGTTCCGATAGGATTTTTCCTAACTGTAAGGAGATACCTCCGAAATAGGATAGAGATCTGTAAGTGATATCTGTATCTGTTGAATGATCTAGATGAAAATTATTTAATTATAATCTATGTTTAACGAAATGTTTGAAATAAATCTTGTGAATGAATGACAGAGGATATTTATTATTCACTCCTATCTGTTTAATGGTGTTAATTTCTTTTTGGAAGGCGTCTTCGGTGAGGCCCAATGAGAATGCTCGATGGAACAAAGCGTTGAAAGCAGACACTTTGTGGGACCAGGGATGGGTAGATTGATATGGAATTACACCATCAGTGGCCGAGGGTTTCCTGTAGACTTCAAAATTAAATCTGTT
The DNA here is from genome assembly GCA_946251905.1 of Cryptocephalus moraei. Classification (NCBI taxonomy): domain Eukaryota; kingdom Metazoa; phylum Arthropoda; class Insecta; order Coleoptera; family Chrysomelidae; genus Cryptocephalus; species Cryptocephalus moraei. The sequence goes on along the minus strand of OX276462.1, from coordinate 18,350,332 downwards.
GGTCGAGCTATCTTTGATGAGTAGTAAGTCCAAAAACGGGAGACGGTTGTCCTTCTCCATCTCCATCGTGAACTTAATATGAGGATGTAAGTTATTAACAAATGAGAAAAAGGTGTCTACAACCGTAGCGTCTCCCTCAAAAAGCAGCAGACAGTCATCTACATAACGGTAGTAAAATAAGATATTGAATAACTCTAACTTATTAATAAAGTTCTTTTCTAGGTAAAACAGAAACACCTCGGCCAAGAAAGGTGACAAACAACTACTCATAGCCAAACGTGATTCCTGTGAATAAAAATCATCCCCGAATCTGAAGAAGTTCTGTTCCACGACAACCCCCAGAAGTCTGCACAGGTCTAAAGTTATAAACGTGGTAGTGTTAACATTGAACAGTAGGTCCCTCACCTGTTGGATGCATTCTTCTGGTGGTATGCTCGGGAATAGATTGGTGACATCAAAAGAGACTAGTACTGAGTTTTTCGGGATTTTAACATTTCTGATTTTAGTTATTAAAGAACTTGAATTTATGATGGAGTGTGTATTATGGAAACTGGTGATGAATCTGAGCATCTCATTAAGCCAGGCCGAAAGGCGGTAACACGGAGAGTTAATGTAGGATACCACCGGTCTGATGGGAACGTTCATTTTATGTACCTTCGGTAATTCATACAACCTAGGAGTACGAGGGTTCATAACTGTTAAAGAAGCTACGTTGGGGATGTTCAACAGGCCTAGTGAAAATGAAGAAAGTCTCAGTGTGCTAATCAAGTATGAGGCAAACCTTTGAGTTGGATCCTGCTTAATCTTCTTAAATGAACCTGCGTTTATGAAGGCTAGAACCTTAGAAGCGTAATCGTCTCGACTGAGTATTACTGTGCAATTCCCTTTATCAGCTTTTGAGACCACTAAGTTATTAATTGCAATTTTCTTCCGAATATTATGCAGGGACCTAACAATAGCCGAGTTGTGATCCGGTGTCTTAAAGTATGGAGTGACAATGTAGTGGTGTAAAGCGGAAGAAATTTGAGCTTTCGCAACATTTAGTTCAGAGAGATGTGTCGACTCAATGATGGTTTCGCAATCGACCGCAAGTTGTTCGGCGATCTTATCCCTCCTGTTTTCAGGGAAATTAAATTTTAAACCACTGTTGAGAACGCTCATTTCTTTGTCAGTAAATCTCACGTCTGTTAAGTTCTTCACCCTGTCATGGAACTTATGTTCAGAAAAGTGTGAAAAATAAACTTAACAGAAAAATAACTTCACAGTCTCAGTTTGCTAATCATTTGTTAAGCGAAAACCATACCTGCGACTTTAAAGAAGACGTGCAGTTCTTACATTTCTGCAACAAGGGAGTGAGGCTGAATGTTTTAGAAATGCTAGAGATATTGAAGGCATTGAAATGTAGTGGTGTGAAGTGCGTCAATGACTTAACATATTTAAATAAACACGCAATCGTAAACACATTTTAAGGTTATTTTGACAACACGTCATGTGATTATCTCCCCGTGTATAACATTGTTTCTGTGTTGAGTTGTATTTTGTTCTACCTATACCCGCCAATTTTGAAATTGCGCATGCCCCCACATTTGGGGAAACTTTTTTCATTCCATCACGTTCGAGAGTCTTCTATAAAGTCAATTTCGGTCCTTTTCGAGATGGGAAAGACAGTGGTCTTTCAACCTTTGCACAATGAGGATGTCAACATAAGTAGGGTCAATCCGTTATACAATTTTAGTTCGTGTTTCGATATGTGTTAATTTTAACTGTATTTGTCCATGTTGTTTTAATCTTTGACACTCCACATGTCGCACACCCGGAGCCCTAGAATCTTTTGTTGTGAGTATTGTTATGTAAAATACTTACCTTCAGTCAACTAATGCATCCTCACATCTAGATGAAGCCTGATGATGACTGTTAATCAGTCGAAACCGGTCGCTTAGTCCTTATTAAATAAATTCGTTGGCGAAGACTTAGTGTTTTCTTCGGATACTTAAGGCACTAAGACAAATGAAAAACGGTAAGTGTCCTGGCGAAGATAAGATAACAACCGAAATGCTCAAATTTGGTGGACCTGTGTTAGAAAGATGTATCCAAAAGCTCTTTAATAAATGTCTTCATGAGGCAAAGTACCAGAAGGCTGGCCCCAAGCAGAAGTCATACTGTTATTTAAAAAAGGAGATTCAACCAACATAGAGAACTACAGATCTATAAGTTTATTGTCCCAACTTTACATGCTTTTCACCAAACGTTATAACCAACAGAATAACATCAAAATTTGACTACTATCAACCTGTAGAACAGGCTGGTTTTCGAAAAGGCTTTTCCACAATTCATCACTTGCAGGCAGTCAGAACACTCATTGAAAAGTCTGCAGAGTATAACCTACCAATTCATATAGCATTCATTGATGTTCACAAGGTTTTCGACTCAATTAAAATCTGTTATATATTGAAATTCATGGACATCGTTCGTATCGATTCCGGTTACACTATAATAATTGAAAACATATATAAAAATGCCTCCCTTCATGTAAAAATTGATGACGAAACTATAACCAATAACATTAAGGTTAAACGAGGAGTGCGACAGGGTGATACTATTATGCCAAAGTTATTTACATTAGCTCTCGAACTCGAAGATGTTTTCAAAAAACTAGATTGGAAAAATAAGGGGACCAAAATCGATGGATCATACCTAAACAATCGTCGATTTGCGGATGATACTGTGTTAGTATCAGACAACATCAAAGAGATCGAGTCAAACGAAGAGTCGCAAATGGTAGGTCTAAAAATGCACATTACAAAAACAAAAATAATGAGCCCAGAAAACACATAGATCTATATACACAACACTGTTATCGAAAATGTAGAGGAATACAATTACTTGGGTCATATTATCTCACTAAGGAAAGAAAACAGATCGAGGGAGATATCATAACGAATACAACTCTCTTGGGCTGCATTTGGAAAACTCTCATACATATTGAGAACTAACGATATTCCCATGAACCTACGACGTCAAGTTTTCAACGCCTGCGTTCTACCTGTTGCGACATACGGAATGGAAACGATTGCTATCACCCAAACAAGTACCAACAGATTCCGAGTAATGGAGAGGGCAATGGAAAGATCAGTGCTTGGTATCAGTCTAAGAGACAAGATAAGAAATGATGAAATCCGGAGAAGAACCAAGGTTAAGGATATAATCGAGAAAATCGCAGAACTGAGGTGGCAGTGGGCGGGACATGTAGCAAAGACAGAAGGACGAGAGATGGACACCAAAGATAGTGCAACGGAGAACAAGGGAAACGAAACGGAGTAGAGGCAGACCTCCACTACGGTGGGCAGAAGATATAAGGACTATTGCAGGTGTAAATTGGTACCAGAAAGCTCAGGACAGAGATCAGTGGAAGGAGCTAGGAAAGGCCTATGTTCAGGAGTGGACGAGTAACGGCTGAAAAAGAAGAAGAAGAAGATATCATTCTAGCGCTTACTTTTAAGTTTTATATTTTTTTATTTTTTATAACAATTTTGTATTATATTGAACCAACGTGGTAAGTCACGGGTGACTTTGTTATCTTATATAGCTGCATCCCCGTTACGATTTAATTTGTTTATATATATAAGTGCATATACATATTTTCATTTTATTTATGGATGTTGTGGAATGGCAGCCTGCCGGTCCCTCAACTGCTTTTATATTTTCAGAACGATCAATTTCCTCTGTATTATATTGAATTATATTTTCTGCTACATATAAGGAAGTTTCGCAGTACTTGTGGGTCACGACTATCCAGGGGTTCATTAATAGTATTAGCTTTAAAACATGCTTTTATCTGAAAGTCAATTAAAACGAATACAAATGTTAAAACATAAAAGTGAATTAGGACATATCCAGGTAAAGAAAATCGTCCATATAAGTTTCCCTGAAATGATATTTGGTACATCTTCAACAAATCTCCGTTGCTTAACTTTTAGTTTTGTATCTGGAAGTGTGCGGTTTACTGCCAACTTTTTCAAATTACAGGAGTTCATTTCTAATGAGGTGTATACCACTGTTTAAAACAGTGCACTCTAGTAATAACAAAATAACTCACTGCTGTAACTAAAACATAAAAATTTTAATACATCAATAATTTCATATTTGTTGCGTCATTACTTTTATAGCAAAAATTAAACAGTAAAAAATTGGAAACAATTGAATTGAATCATTTAATACTATTTTAAATATACTATATCCGTTGTGAAATATTCCAACTTGTCAATGAAGTATGCCCCCTTGATTATATATATCCAAGCATGGCAACGATTCACTGTTTGTTCCTGAAATCTTTTACTGAATCCTTGTGTATTGAGTTCTGTGTATTGCTTCGTCGTTTTGTCCATTTTCAGATATTATAAGACCCATTAAATTCGCTAATTCGGAAGAGATATTTCCCGAATAATTTCCAACTGAAAGCTACGTTGTTGGCAGTGGATTTTCCGCCATTACGTTCGAAACAAAAGCCCGTGCTGCATCAAATGCGTCGACAGAGGAAAAAAGCGTACACGCACCGGAGATTGGGCTTTTAGCAACTATCAAATTATCAACAACAAATATTTTCGCAGGCACAATATCAAAACCGGTTTCCCAAAACAATATCCCTTTTCCATTTCCTTTTGAAGCAGATTCCCCTTTGATGGAACATAAAGTTACGCTCCCGCCATAGTATCAATATCAACGTTAATGTTTTGATGACGTTGTTTTCGACTTCCTGACATATTTACGCCGTGTTTGCTCGCGTAATGTATTTTCACGGCGATAAAGAATCGACGTTGTGGGCTCGCAGCCTATCCCGTTCCTAACCAGGACACCGTCGGCAATAACTAGGCTGCTGATTGAAAATTCAAATTGTGGAAATGCCCCGATCGCGATTCGACTCACGTACGTCCATTCACAGTAATAATTATTCTTCTCTTTCAACTCGACCGTGCTTATGGGGACCGTTTTGAATTCCATTAACGTTTGGAAAGATTGAGACGCTGGTCGTAATTTGTTTCGCTAATTTTATCGAGGGGGGGTTTGCAATATCTAACGATGCGGCGGGAAGGCCGAAATAACAATTGAAGTGTGTAACAACTAACGGGTGTTTTTTTTTTTAAATTTCAGCTCATAGTAGGCTGTGGATAGTGTATGTAAATGCACCATATTAAAAAAATTTCAATATTGAAGTAGGTTGTTTTAACCTCACTTTTTTAATAAAAATTGAAACTGCTCCAATCAGTTACTAGACAGCTTAGCTCTATTAATTAGGCGCTAGATGAGTGAGCCTAAAGAATATAAATATCTAAATGCGAGAACCTTGGTGAAAACAATCTTGACAACTCCTAACTCTCTCTTGAAACAATGATCTTCGAACTGCTTGGAACGATTTGACTTTTGATAACGACACTTTTTAGTGAGGTGCATTCACGAACACTATCCACAGCCTACTACGAGGTGAAATTTAAAAATCACTCGATAAAAGTTACTAAGATCCTTATTCTGTTGACAGGTTATGGAGAGGAAAACTAAGATTACTTAACCTTGAAATTTTACTAAGTACGTTCCATTTAAAGCTGCATACACTTAAGATAAATACCACTTAAAGTCAATTTATGAAACCTGAGAAATTTTACTGTCAGTATAATCTGTGTAGCGAGGAAGAATTTCGCAAAACTGTGCGTCTCTCGATTTCATTCTTTTTCTCACTATAGTAATGACTAAATTGTTGCCTAACGACTTTCGTCGCTTTTGTAATTGGCTTACAAATTCCATCTATTTATTTAGAGAAAACTATTTTTACTGTTTCAGGAACGAAGGCTTAGATGGGATAGAACCTATAAAGCGACGCAGTGGTTAACCACTTTCCTGAAAATAACTCAATTGAGATCAAAGCGTTTCCTGTTCGTCGTTAAAATAATAAAGAATAAATGAAACCTACTTCGATGGACCGTCTCCGTATCCCCAACGAGTTCGAAATCGATAGAATCAAACGTGGGTTTAAGGAGCTTCAGGTGTACCTAAGGCTTTGGTAAGAAATATGGAAAGTTGTTGAAATATCGTGTGCAGTTATTCTACCCGTATATCGTACCGGTAAATGTCGTTATATGAATTTTTCATGACTGTTTGGTATTGTTGAAATGCTGTTCTGCTCATAATCCTGTGGAATTAGACAAAAATAGACGAAACTTGGACTTATGGCGACAGGTTTCCACAAGGTTTATTGGATAGGTATCCAAGTATGGATCATACCCTTTAAATTTCTATCATTTGAGAACTGAGAATATTGTTATATCAACTTTGAAATGGCTAAAATTCAAGGTAAATATTTTTTTTATATCAGCCCTAAGGTTATTCTGCATAGAAGTATCCGTTTTATTCTACTATGTGGGTAATAAAAAATTGATTAATTTAGGAACTTTTTCATCCAGATCGGTTAATTATTTGTTTAAGTAACGACAAAATTCGGTAAAATTTTCAGCAGTTTAAAATATTTTTTATTTCTTGAATAAGCTTCTACATCATTGAGACCTTGAAAATAAAATGTCCCATATAATCCGAAAATTTCCATAAAAATTTCAACTAATATTTATTGATTAACAAGAAGTTGTGTTAATCAACACATCTGAAATGTTAAAGGGTTATGATATACGGGCTGTTAAGGGTTTGATTGCCTTTTTTTAAATAGGTGATAGTATTCATCAAAACAAACAAAAAAAACCTTATATAACGGAGGTCCTAAAACCAACCGTTTTCGAGAAAAGTCTAGTTATTTTGTCAAGGTATTTCACCACAAGTTGGCAACGCCTACAAGAAAGGAAACGTAAACATGACGTTTTTGGTGTTGGCTCTCGGTAAACATGCCGTGTGCACAGCTGATGGTGCGAGGTTAACGTTTTTGCGAACTCTTCCTAAATGCCGTCTTTACGCTGTACGTAATAGTAAACGAAATAATTGTAAGTCATTCCAATTGATTTAATTATGTAATTATTACACTTGCATGTATAAATGGTAAATCAATAGCGATCAGTAATTTAGGGCCACTAACAGCATTGGAAAAGGATCATGCTGTTATTGATATGTTGTAATTTTCCATATTTACCTTGTTATTATAGCATGTGTTCAAAATGTCCACCGTTGTCTTCTCACTTCAACAAATGTTCTACAGTTAGGCAGTCGCCGTTGAGGAAATCGTTCGTGATAGATACGACGTGCACTAGTAGAACTACAACGCGCCTCCCCGTAAATTAATAGCATATCGTGATATTCACGTATACTGAACAGAACCGAAAAATTTACACGCACCGAAAACAAACCGTAACGATCACACGCATCTTTCCAATTCAAAGATGCACACTGTCACTGTCACTAGTGTCACTGTCTGGCTCTCATTTCGCGACGCGTGCGATACCTTCGCGGTGTTGCCACACCAAATCGTAGCCATTTTATCGAGTTCTATTAATTGGAAAAAAAATTATTCTTTAAAGAAAAGATTGCTTTGTTACAAATTAAACATAAATATTTTAAAAGAATATATCTTAGAGTCATTTCATGTACAAAATTATGTGACATTCTTTGATAAAACTGAATTTTCACACCTTAATATTAGAAGTTTACTAATTTTTTTCGCGAAAACGGTTGGTTTTAGGACACCTGTTATATAAGGTTTTTTTTGTTTGTGAGTATGAATACTCACCTATTAAAAAAAAGGCAGTCAAACCCCTAACACCCCGTATATTATTTGAAAGTTACAAATAGCACGAAACAAAAAGTATTTGAAAACTCTGACATTATGTTTGAATTATTTAAACAAATAATTAACCAACTTAAAACAACCACGTCTTAAATTTACCCATTTATTATTACCCACCCAATACAACAAAAACGGATACCCCTGTTAAGAAAAGTGATATTTCACACTAATTTTCCTCAAGACTGTGACTGCAATTCGTCTATCTACCCATTAGGACATGTTACTTTCTTAAGCGAATTCAGTATAATTTCTTCCAAATTCCATAGGCACTCGAAGAAATATATTTTACACTATAGTACAATTATAATTATAATTATAAGCATCATATTACAACTAGCATTCAAAACAGATTTGTGTAAACACTCAATTCCCATGACAAATTTGAACCCGAACTGAGAGGTCTGGGATTTAATAGGACATTATTTAACATTGATCCCTCGTGTTAATTACGTATTTATCATTAAACCCAGTAATCTTAATTAAGTAGATATGGGAAGCTAAAATAATGTAATGGGCGAACTAAATTTGATGACCTATTCGGATTTATTTACGAAATATCCAGTGTTGTGTCTCGTGTGGCCCACCTTTAACCTCCTCTTATTTATAATTTCAGCCTCAGTCTCAGGTCACATAATATACAGGCACACAGTCAAGAATCATCATCGCAAAATGGAATGAATAAAAGGTCGTGAGGGTAATAACTCACCATCCTGGAAAATGAAAGGGTGTCAGAGGAATGGAAAACCGGAACGGGAAACCGGAGAGGCTCTAGAGAGAGAAATATTGAGAGACAAGAAAGCAAATGTTAATGCAAAATATTGATAGGTACACAACTAGTTTGTGTGGGGGTCGGTAATCACCGCTGGCGATCGATCAGGTTATTATGCATAGATGATTTTTGTTGGAGGAGGTCAAGCGGGGTTTATTAAATTTGCATAATTCCGGGATCTAATGGGACGAGAGTAACGCTTGGCGGCAAATCGATCAATTAAGCGCCCGCCCGGTAAGTAGGAGAGTGTTTTTGCTCCTATTATAGAAGCTTTTTCCTCCAAGGAAAAGCTGTCAAGAAAGCAAGGGGAGGAACATCGCAAAAATTTGACAGATTCGACAATAGGCTGGGATTTTCCTTATTGAACGGAAGATATTGAAAAAAGCCATATATCAATCGAAAGTATTTGAAAGACGTGTTTCAAAGACACCAGTCTTATAGTGAGGAAACGATCCGTTCAAAAGTTATGGCACTTTCAAAATGCGATTTTCCATAAGAGTCTACATCGTCAAAAATTAAAAACTCACCAAAAAATCACCTTTCGTCCATAAAATAGCGTTGAACGTGATGGTCCACTCCTTTTTTTTTTATTCCTTCTGGTTTCTTTGCAAAAAAATAATTTCACTTTTTAGGTTACATCTGCGGATGGCACTTTTTTACTCGTCGCTGCTTTCTCGTGCTTAACGGGCGGACATCAAATTCATTCCATATCACGGCTTTGTGGTTCTCTTTACCTATTTGTCACTATTATTCACGTTCAAACTCCTTGGAAAATATGATAAATGCGAATTTTCGGGATTAACACCGGAATTTGATAACATAATGCACAGAACACCTGATATGTAACGAGGACATTTGACAATTGTCATGGAACGTCGAATTTACTATCGTGGCTATGCGACCAACAAGTCGGTTCTTTAAATAAACTATTTTCCGATTAAATTGGCATGTTTCCACCTTTATCACATTTCTAATACTGTTGGTGCCATTCCTCTAACTACTATAATACAATACGAGCGTTTCTTACAAAGAATATCCAATAATATAAACAGGTTGTTCATAGACAACCACACATACTTCCATTACTAACTTTATAATTAGCAATTTTTCGGCTTATCACAAGTGTTTCATACTCTCACATGATATCATGTGATCTTTCGTCGCTACCAATATAGAGCAATTTTCATGTAAAGGATTAATTGCATTCAGTTTCAACTATGTACTTTTAAATTGTTCCGTACTTCCTCTGTGCCATGCTGCGTTTCGTTGTCAATAAACATCGATACTTCATTACTTCATTTTTCCCTCCATTTCTCGTTGTCCTTCGCTAGGTGTACACACGAGATTATTTGAGCGTTCTTTTGAGGCATACTTTTTTTCTCATATTTGTAAGTACACTCTTATTTACCACTTTAGACGTTCCTAAGCCCCTAATATTCCATTTATTCAGATCATGGCAGCAAATAATGCGGTATCGTTCCACCACCTTCCGGCCGACCGTAATGGCGCTATTGCCTTTGTCCAACAGCATGGCCTTTTGCGTTCGCAAAAGCTTTGCCGCCGGCATAGAAGGCCTATGCGTCTTACGCGTCCGGACGAGGGAGTTGCCGGCTTTTTCCGGTGCAACCGTAGGGAGTGCAACACACAAGTGGCAGTAGCTACGGGTACCTTCTTCGAGGAGACTCGTATGCCCTTAACCATCGTTATACGGTAACTTCACAATACTTTCTAGGCTCTTAAATTAATGTCTAATATACTGGGTGTTTCTAGGTTAATGTACGCCTTTAGTAGGGACTGGCCTTTGTCACAAGTACGTGATGAAATCAGACCCTACGCCCTGCACCCAGACCAGGATGCTAGTTCGGCCACCCTTTGTGCTTGGTACGATTTTAATTATATATATATGATAAGGCACAGGTATTTTATATTGATGTTGAAAATTACCATACTTCCTAAAATTTCACTAAAACACAAACTTCATGTTACTATTCCATACTTTCCTAATACTAAATGACACTCACTTTGATACTTATTGAAACATTTACGTTATAGGTTCAAATTCTGCCGTGAGCTGGTTGTCGACTATTTCTCGACACTCCAGCTCAATGCTCCGAGGATTGGTGGTCCTGGTTCCGTTGTCCAAATAGATGAGAGTCTATTTGGGCATAGGAAGTATGAGCGTGGCAGAGTTCTCCAAGGACATTGGGTGCTCGGCATGATCCAGGATGGGTCGGAGGACATCCGAATGGTTGTTGTGGAGAGGCGGGATGCTGCCACTCTAATACCCATAATTCAGCAACACGTTGCGGTAGGCACGGAAATTCATACCGATGAATGGGCAGCCTACCGTCAACTGCCGAATTATGGGTATATTCATCGCACCGTCAATCATAGCGACCTGGAACACCGCTTTGTTGGTAAGTTAATTGTTGTGATGAGAGATTACTTTCAGATTACTTATTTCCATTAATTTTTACAGCCCCAGACGGAACGCATACGCAGCGGATTGAGGCATCTTGGCGGCCTGCGAAAGACTGGTTTAGGCGCAGGCGCTGTCCTTCGGGGCAATTTGCAGATTACCTCTGTGAGTATCTCTGGAGGCGGTACTGCACTAAACAGGGCATTAACCCTTTCGACAGTCTGTTGGAGGCCATCAGGGACCGTTACGGTGATTTCCGTAATTAATCTGCTGCGTTCCAAACGCTTTTCTCAAGGCGTTCCTCCGATGATGATTTACTGAGGGGGAAGGGGAGTTATTGTCGAATACCTCCACGTGGTGCTCCCTGGAAACACTACTCATGGTAGCGGCTAAAGTTCGACAGTATACATTCTGATACCTACTAGGCTCAGTGAGTACATGTTTGATCCCTTACCATCTTGAGTTTCCCACGTACTTTTCAGCGTATCACATGACGTTCCATTTGTTTGGTTTTGCTTCTATAGCGGATTACAACTTATTTGTACGTTTCAGGGCTTACGACTCAGTCTGGAAGCTACGTTTCTGGGCTTACGACTCAGTCTGGGAGGTACGTTTCTGGGCTTACGACTCAGTGAGGGAGCTACGATTCTGGGCTTACGACTCAGTGAGAGAGCTACGTTTCTGGGCATACGACTTAGTGAGGGATTTACGTTTCTGGGCATACGACTCAGTCAGGGAGGTTAGGTTGGTTTGGTTTGGCTTGTACAGTAATAAAGCATTTGTACGTTTCAGGGCTTACGACTCAGTCTGGAAGCTACGTTTCAGGGCTTACGACTCAGTGAGGGAAGTACGTTTCTGGGCATACGACTCAGTGAGGGAGCTACGTTTCTGGGCATACGACTCAGTGAGGGAGCTACGTTTCTGGGCATACGACTCAGTCAGGGAGGTTAGGTTGGTTTGGTTTGGCTTGTACAGTAATAAAGCATTTGTACGTTTCAGGGCTTACGACTCAGTGAGGGAGGTACGTTTCTGGGCATACGACTCAGTGAGGGAGCTACGTTTCTGGGCATGCGACTCAGTGAGGGAGCTACGTTTCTGGGCATACGACTCAGTCAGGGAGGTTAGGTTGGTTTGGTTTGGCTTGTACAGTAATAAAGCATTTGTACGTTTCAGGGCTTACGACTCAGTGAGGGAGGTACGTTTCTGGGCATACGACTCAGTGAGGGAGCTACGATTCTGGGCTTACGACTCAGTGAGGTAGCTACGTTTCTGGGCATACGACTTAGTGAGGGATTTACGTTTCTGGGCATACGACTCAGTCAGGGAGGTTAGGTTGGTTTGGTTTGGCTTGTACAGTAATAAAACCTTTGTACGTTTCAGGGCTTACGACTCAGTCTGGAAGCTACGTTTCTGGGCTTACGACTCACTCAGGGAGGTACGTTTCTGGGCTTACGACTCAGTGAGGGGGCTACGTTTCTGGGCATACGACTCAGTGAGGGAGCTACGTTTCTGGGCATACGACTCAGTCAGGGAGGTTAGGTAGGTTTGGTTTGGCTTGTACAGTAATAAAGTATTTGTACGTTTCTGGGCATACGACTCAGTGAGGGAGCTACGTTTCTGGGCATACGACTCAGTCAGGGAGGTTAGGTAGGTTTGGTTTGGCTTGTACAGTAATAAAGCATTTGTACGTTTCAGGGCTTACGACTCAGTCTGGAAGCTACGTTTCTGGGCTTACGACTCACTCAGGGAGGTACGTTTCTGGGCTTACGACTCAGTGAGGGAGCTAAGTTTCTGGGCATACGACTCAGCGAGTGAGCTACGTTTCTGGGCATACGACTCAGTCAGGGAGGTTAGGTTGGTTTGGTTTGGCTTGTACAGTAATAAAGCATTTGTACGTTTCAGGGCTTACGACTCAGTGAGGGAGCTACGATTCTGGGCTTACGACTCAGTGAGAGAGCTACGTTTCTGGGCATACGACTTAGTGAGGGATTTACGTTTCTGGGCATACGACTCAGTCAGGGAGGTTAGGTTGGTTTGGTTTGGCTTGTACAGTAATAAAGCATTTGTACGTTTCAGGGCTTACGACTCAGTCTGGAAGCTACGTTTCTGGGCTTACGACTCACTCAGGGAGGTACGTTTCTGGGCTTACGACTCAGTGAGGGGGCTACGTTTCTGGGCATACGACTCAGTGAGGGAGCTACGTTTCTGGGCATACGACTCAGTCAGGGAGGTTAGGTAGGTTTGGTTTGGCTTGTACAGTAATAAAGCCTTTGTACGTTTCAGGGCTTACGACTCAGTCTGGAAGCTACGTTTCTGGGCTTACGACTCACTCAGGGAGGTACGTTTCTGGGCTTACGACTCAGTGAGGGGGCTACGTTTCTGGGCATACGACTCAGTGAGGGAGCTACGTTTCTGGGCATACGACTCAGTCAGGGAGGTTAGGTAGGTTTGGTTTGGCTTGTACAGTAATAAAGCATTTGTACGTTTCAGGGCTTACGACTCAGTGAGGGAGGTACGTTTCTGGGCTTACGACTCAGTGAGGGAGCTACGATTCTGGGCTTACGACTCAGTGAGAGAGCTACGTTTCTGGGCATACGACTTAGTGAGGGATTTACGTTTCTGGGCATACGACTCAGTCAGGGAGGTTAGGTTGGTTTGGTTTGGCTTGTACAGTAATAAAGCATTTGTACGTTTCAGGGCTTACGACTCAGTCTGGAAGCTACGTTTCAGGGCTTACGACTCAGTGAGGGAAGTACGTTTCTGGGCATACGACTCAGTGAGGGAGCTACGTTTCTGGGCATACGACTCAGTGAGGGAGCTACGTTTCTGGGCATACGACTCAGTCAGGGAGGTTAGGTTGGTTTGGTTTGGCTTGTACAGTAATAAAGCATTTGTACGTTTCAGGGCTTACGACTCAGTGAGGGAGGTACGTTTCTGGGCATACGACTCAGTGAGGGAGCTACGTTTCTGGGCATGCGACTCAGTGAGGGAGCTACGTTTCTGGGCATACGACTCAGTCAGGGAGGTTAGGTTGGTTTGGTTTGGCTTGTACAGTAATAAAGCATTTGTACGTTTCAGGGCTTACGACTCAGTGAGGGAGGTACGTTTCTGGGCATACGACTCAGTGAGGGAGCTACGATTCTGGGCTTACGACTCAGTGAGGTAGCTACGTTTCTGGGCATACGACTTAGTGAGGGATTTACGTTTCTGGGCATACGACTCAGTCAGGGAGGTTAGGTTGGTTTGGTTTGGCTTGTACAGTAATAAAGCCTTTGTACGTTTCAGGGCTTACGACTCAGTCTGGAAGCTACGTTTCTGGGCTTACGACTCAGTGAGGGGGCTACGTTTCTGGGCATACGACTCAGTGAGGGAGCTACGTTTCTGGGCATACGACTCAGTCAGGGAGGTTAGGTAGGTTTGGTTTGGCTTGTACAGTAATAAAGTATTTGTACGTTTCTGGGCATACGACTCAGTGAGGGAGCTTGGCTTGGATAAATAAATTAAACTCACACGTTTCTGGGCTCTGTTTCTCTCTCTCTCTCTCTCTCTTTCTCTCTCTCTCTTTCTCTCTCTCTCTCTCTCGCTCTCTCGCTCGCTCTCTCTCTCTCTCTCGCTCTCTCTCTCGCTTTCTCTCTCGCTCTCTCTCTCGCTCTCGCTCTCGCTCTCTCTCGCTCTCGCTCTCTCTCGCTCTCTCTCGCTCTGCGCTCCCCTCCCCCCGTCTACCGCGACGCCTACCGTCCGTCATGTCGGTCGATTAGTCACTGCCAAAAGTGCTCTCGGCGTCTCTGTCAACGGTATTTCAATATGGCGGAGGCGCGAAAACAACTCTGTTTCTAATCGTGTTTTTGCATACTTCTCGGTATTATTTCGGTGCGAAGTTAATGTCATCGTTTAGTTCAAACATCGAACTACGTGTAGGCCTTAAAGTGAGTAAAAATGACTAGCGAAATCACTGAGAAATTCCTCTATGAAAATAGGCAATATCGGTGTTTTTTTCCAACATTTTATTTTTTTTCTTCAAAAATAAGCGGTTCCTCACCTACAAACTATTTTTCCCAGTACCTCCAAACGGCCCTTTTCCTATATATAATTTTCATTTTTCTTTCGGATCCGTTCAATAAGAAAAATCTTTACCTCGACAATATTTAGCGTTCGCGTAAAGAAAATATAGATGTGTTCATCATTCTCATATAATACCTACTTCAATAATCCGGAAGATGGTGACGTAAAATATTCCAAATCTGGGACACACTTGATATATTCACCAAAGTAGTAACTAATAATAGTTATTTAAGTCACAAGGAATGTAAAGACGTTTTACCATTCGAGGCAAGTGTGTACGAGCCGAGGCGAAGCCGAGGCTTGTCACTTGCCGAGGATGTTAACAGTCTATACATTCTGTGTGGATTATTAGATTTTTCACGCTGCCGTTGAAAATTCCTTCAAAATTCCACAAAAAATGAAATGTATGCTTTAGTTTGTACCTGACATAAGTTGACTGACATACGTCAGACTTACATATGTCAGTCTGATATATGCGTAACTAGGGATAAATCAACTTGATTTACTCCTTTGATTTTCCTAGGGATGTAAATGACAGTATTTACATTCCGTCGTCAAGGAAAAATAATACACGAATGTTATTTGCCATTTTCATGCTACGTATCTATGCATATAAGAGCGATTTACGATAGCGGCTGCGTGAAAAATCATTTACTGAATATAAATAACGATATAATATTTCTGAGTGGTTTTAAAATAATCTTGCTTCAACACAGGGTTAGTCAGAAATAACCCGATTTATTAACTGTATGTTAGAAACGTACAGTCAAAATATATGTACTGCCTTCTCTATATTTTTTTTTTGTAAAAACGAGATAATCAAATTTAAACTTCTAAACTTAAGATGAGAAAATTTTCAAAAAGTACATAATTTTGGTAAACATGTTTATTGAATATCAAAGTTAACGATTAATATAAATAAAATTAATCTAAATAAATATTAAGAAAAGAGCAACATCAAAAGCACAATATTTGAACCTTTCTATTCGAATCTAAAAAATGTATTTAAAACGATACGAACAACGAGTGCAACACTACATCTAAGTAATATATGTATACAGTTTAGCAAAATTTGTTAAGCGAGAAGTGTTTTTAAATTAATAACATTTACCAACTACCAAATCTGTGACATTAACACAACTAATTTCTTCGCCATTAGATGGAAAAATACGGCCCCACACCCTGGCCTTCAAGATGTCCCGATTTCAATATATTTTTTGGGACTATTTAAAGAGGAAGTGAGTGTACCGAGTCTTAATGCAAATATGTTCGATGGTTTGTAAAACACTTTTTGTCCCCGCCTTTTCATATATTTTTGCGTTAGCGTCTTTTTTGAAGTAACCTTTGACACAAATGATAACAATAAATTTTGCATTGATAATTTCAATTTGATTACTTACATTTTCTCTCTCTTTACAGTATAGGCCATTAATTCTTTGTTAACGTATTTTATATCAACCACTTTTTTGAAATACTACGACATAAATGTTATTTTATATTGCCTGTATTTCTTGAGATTAACTCATATAATGTCTCCTTGAAGATTATTGTTTAACTATGCGATGACATAACGAAAGAACGATAGAAAAACCATTTAAATTATTATCAATAATCATGTCAATAAGAGAAAAAAATCATTGTGTAGTTCCTTTGTACTATATATGTTCCACAGAATTAAGCACTGTTGGTATGCGTTGTCACACATATAAATTGTTTATGAAGTCAGTACTTTGAAAGAGTATTTTATCATATTCGACTTATCCGATAACTCAATTTCAACAATATTTATTATTATTAAAGCTTGTTTGTATGCATGACAATCTAGGCTGTTTAAAATATTAGTTCAGTTCAATTCAAAAACGAGTATTTTGTGTAATTAGTATAAATGTTCATATTTCGTTTGAACGCATTACAAATTTAATTTAAACATTTTTGGAAGTCTTTGATACATATTCCATCAGTTTGACAAACATCGGTTGATAGGTATAGTAACTCGTATCATATTTCCTATTTACTTCACTTGGAATATAAATTCCACAGTAATCATCAAGGGAGTATTCGGCGGTAAGTTTTCCATTCATTATTCAATTTCAAACTTAGTGAATTTCCAAATACTTCTCCGTTATGTTTATTAAATTACTTCCAGTCACGTAAATAAACTCCTATTTCAAAAAATAGTAATTACTGGAGAGCATTCGGTCGAGATAATGTTGTATTTTAAAAGGAATTTCGCACTCGGTTGAAAGCCGTATTACGAATTCAAACGAATGGTTTTCAGGAAAATAAAAACCGAACAATACCGGAATATTACTGGAAATTAATTTGGTCCGCAAAAAGATTCCAGTTCATCTAAATAATTTTTAATTACTTTTATGTTCTGGATATAATGAGTAATCTGGAGGATAATTGAAGAGCGAACTCTTAACATTTCACTCAGTGGGAGTTTAATTTGGATTTTGGCGAAATACGCATTTGAATATATTTATAGATCGAAACTGGGTATTTTACAAGAACGTTCTATCTGTCATACGGAAGGTACAAATATTAAACGACTTGCATGGAAAATCTGGTGTTAGTAATTGTTGAGTTCCCCAAAAAATAACGCTGAACATATATATTACATGTATACATCTATAGTTAAATGGTTCCAATAGCTTTCAGTCAGATTAAAAAGCGTTTATTTGTTGTGTAATTGAAAACTTACATTGCCAAAGGTAATCAATGCACACGAAGGTATAAAAAAACTGTTTTTACTTCCTTAGCTGAAAGTTTCACCAACATGGTCTAAATGATATTTACAAAATAACGATAATTTTCCTTCAAAAACAAGTCTGAGACTGAATGTTATTGAAGAAGAAGCCTGTTTTGAGTTGTAGATGTATACTTCGATTCAAATCTAAGCCGGAATTCTCATGTGATATACATATTGAAGAGCAATTCATGGTGTATTTATTTTCTCCATGCCATTATTAATCGTGGTTTCTAAAACACAATTGACAATATGTTAAGATTAACTAGCGATGATGTTTTTATTTGGAGTGGGGCCAACTAAGCTAATTATTACAAAATTTTCAAGATGAAGCCAACAATGAAAACTTCTCTTCGTAATGAAGAACAAATCAAATCTCGAAAAAACGAATAATAAGAGAAATATTTCTAATACAAAATCACCTAGATACCTGTAATCACAGAGAACTAGTAACCGAGTGTTGTGCCTGTAAAAGTACCACGAGGAATAAACATTTAATGAAAATCCATTTCCAAACAAATACAGTGACACCGTTCGGCCTAACGACGAACCGTAAGCGCTAAAACCGTTCCGCCCTTCGCGAATAAACAGGTTCAATTAGATTTTGCTAGTAAGTTTTTTCCTTTCCATTGTAAATTGAGTTGCCTAACCATCTTCGCTCATTTGTGACTTCCAATTCTGTCGGCAATTTTTTTTTTTCAGTTTGTGTATGAGAAATTAATAGAGTTGTATATTTGGCCTTTTGGCCTTTTTTTCGATAATTTCACTATCCCTACCAGTGCTATCTTTGCCGGCCTACCAAGGGTATGGTACATTAAATATTTTAGTTACCGGTGCCCTTGGCTTTCCGGTGTTTGGTTAGCTGCCTAATCTTACAGATTGGGGAACCGCACGACCACTCTCAAACTGGAGTTAGCCTGTGCAACTCCCTTTTGCCATTGTAAGATTAGTTCTAGATTATTATTTTTTTGGGTGGCACTATATAGCTGGAGAAGTGCTATACCACGATTATCGATGTCTATTAAGCCGTCTCATCCACATCATATATCAGCATTTACTACAGGCTCATATTTTGTTGCTAATTTGCATTATTAATTTATTGCTGACGATAGGGAGTAGTAGCGCAATCCCAGAACCACCACTTCAAGCTGGTCTTCAGTCCAGTCTGTATTTAACGGACATAATTTTTTTTAATAATTTTTATGATACATAGGGGGTGCGTTTAATGCTAGGGGTTGAAGGGGTGGTCCAGAGATTGCGCTACTAGTCCCTATCGTCAGCAATATATTAGCAATAAAATATGCTGCTTGGTTTATGTATATATCTCATGCGGTTCCAAAGATACATGGATGATGTGTCTTAAGTCGGATTGTCCAGTATATCTACTGCGGTTCTGGTGGAGCATTAAAATGGTGGTTTGCATAATAAATTAGAAATAATATATAAGCGTATAGTAAATACCGACTTAGGAAGTGGATGATGTGGCTAGACGTCGATTAATATCGATCGAATGGAGCAAAATACGGCGTGACCTAGCCGACATCACCAAATATTCGCATATTTATTTCACTTGCCGCTTGCTTGAAGAGGTGGCTCTCTAATTAATTCTTTTGATGATTTTGCGTGCTCGTGGATTAAACTCAGTGAACCTATTATCAATGTAAACTGCTTAGATACTTTGTATTCTAGATACGTGAGTACCTATAACCTTATTAAAATATTTGCTTTTGCATGTTTCGACTATCTAAAAATAATCGCAATATATTTAAATGATACCGAACTAGAATTAACTATTTATTTTAAATCAGATTTGTGTATACGCAACCGCCATTTAACACCGCCCCCCCATACAAATTATTGTAAGAAAAAATGTGATTATTCATATATAAAATTATTAATACTTGCCAATTAACAATATAAATATCAGTCTAAAGAAAATAAAAGGAATTTAAGCAACTTATATCATCTTTCAATTATTCCTATAAGAATGTGTGACAATTTTTGACTTTAATTGGAATACATATGATTCATTTACTATCCATTATTACAAAGCAAAATTACTGACATCAATTCGTTGAAGGAAGAATAAAATATTGAATGTAATATTTGGGCTTATTTAGTAATATTACACTGGGTAATTTGCAATGATACTCAGCTACAATAAAATATATGTAAAATATCATGCAATATAATGCTATATTACAATACAAGTACATATTGGTATTACATATGATTATATCAACACGAAGTTTAAAAAATACAAACAAATATTGTAACTGAAATTCGGATGGAAAAAATTCTGAAGATGGAGATTTTCGAGAAATATAGTAATGTGGATATTTTGGAGATTTTGAAATATTCGGAAATTTAGATTGAAAAAGCTGCGAATTCTTCCTAACTAAAATTGCAGTTGTAACACATATTCTCTAACGTATAAGTATTCTAAAATTAAATAAAAGCTACCAAAACATAACGGAGGAATAAATTGCTTTTAATTTAAGCATTAAACCAAAACACAAAATTATCAGACGTCGGTTACTTCAACTAAATTCACATGACCGTCGAATTTCTTAATATTTGGCGGCGAAATGACTTCTCGCCATTCTGTACTCCATTCGTAGGGTGACATAACTATGGCATGTGAATTGAAGTATGTACATATTGAGTTATTTTTCAAAGAAAGAATGTGATATCAATGTGTGTTTTTGATTCTCATTGATGAAAGTAAGATAAGTTATAATAATAACGGTATAAGAATATACCGTTACGATATTAGCCTTATATGTTTCATTATAATATGGTGGCAAGATATCTCTTGACCTAGAACAAACAATGATTGTTTCCTCAGGAATGATGAATGCATATTTAATGGTGTATATACTTATAGTTGATATATATTTGATGAATAATAAATTAATTTATTCTTTGACAATACCAATATGATAGCACGTGAAATGCGGTGCAGAACAAGGATTTGTGCAAAATAAATTCAAGAAAACTTTTAAAGCAACAAATATTTAGTGACAAGATAGCAGAGAGATACAGTTTCATAATATTTTAAGAGTATGAATTTGCTACAACATGAAATATGGCTGAAATTTCGATACTCCAACTATGATATAACAAATATTGTGAACATAACTAAATATCATGTGCATTAAAGTACAAACCCTTAAAAGGGTAGTAGTTCAAACTTAAAAAAAACTCGATCTAATGACCCGCAATGCGGATGTCTAGACGGGACCTCCTCCTTAACTTCACTAACAGACTTCGAGTGTTTAATAGTCACGGGAGATTCTAGTTAAAGGCGAGTCTAACGACATCAAGAGTTATTATTACTAATAGGACGAAGATTTAACGGCACTCGAAGAATCGCTCTTCCTCTGCCTTGCCCCTTACTCAGCTCGGAATATCTTTAATATCCGCAATTGATGTGAAGTTATTAAAAATTTAGAAGTAGATGCCTCTTCAGGCGAGATGTTTTATAATGGGGGAAGTTACTACGAGTTCGCGGAAGGTTTTCAATTAATGGATTCGAGAGTTTCGAGAATTTTTATTGAAAATTGTATATGCTTTGCAAGTTCGGCGGGTTGATCGAAACTTATAACCTAGCAGCTCACGTTAACATGGCAATAGATTCCAGAGATTAAGGAATGACTGAAATATGTGACGGTCGTGCACCGCGTGGTGGAGAAAATTTGAGATCGCGGCAACCGATTCTATTGATTTTAGGGGTCACTCGAAGCGCTTTGTTACAGATACATTCATACGTATAGAACAGTTGAAGATAAAATACACTTACTGTTGAAGCGAACGACTTAAAATTTTCAATTTATACAAACGAGGGGACCGACCGCCATTTATATTGTTGTCAGAAAAAATAAATGGTTTAAACAATTGGTAAAAACATAATAAAATCCATAAAGCGTAAATCATCAAATTAGTCACATGCACTTGAATAGAATTTTTATGATCTTTATTCAAAACAGCTCACTCGTTATAATCGATTCGATTAATACCAATTAAGTCACTATATTTTTTGATAACTGTATAACCTCAAAAACTGAAATGATATATTTCATATCTAATTGTATTTAGGGTTGATTATGATTATTTATTGATAAACAGCTTATTGATTATGCCATTATGGGTTTATTTCCGTCGTTTCATTAATTTGTATTTTGAAGAAGGTTCTTTATAGTAGGAGACGTTCCGTTCTTTAACATAATACAAGAAAGAACTCATATTCACTTTATGTTACATGAGATCAAAATGTTGTATACTATTAGAGGCTTGACCTGGGGTTGACCGCTTAGATCGCGCATCCAAGATGCTACCCACACCTAAACAATATTTACTCACCGGTCGCCTTTGACGATGCAATCATCCATCTATTCTGACGACGAACATAATGTGTGAAACAAGCGAAGTTCCTCAGTTAATCAACATTGTCAAGGGTATCCATATTACATTCATCAAACGCGCTCGATATAACATCGGGAATAGAGTTTCGTGGAGTATTGCACATTTGAATAATAACTAAGTTTACAATTACAGCCTGCGCGAAATTCACACATCCCTTTGATTAAAACGACACTCGAGAATTCGGAAAAGACGTTTAAATTGAATACAAAACGAAGATGCTAGAGAATGGAGGATCGTGATGAAAGGCAATTTAAGAGCTTGATATGTATTTATTGATATATCTAGCAGAGGTGAAATAAATATTCGGCGGTAGTGGTGAATCTTGTGAAACTACATAAGTTTCATACAAAATTGGCTATATGTAACATTGAAAATATTTCTCATATGACATTAATGGCAACATTATCACCGTTTTAAATAATAAATTTAGTATTGAATATTAGTATTGATATTAAATCACCAATACCGTTTTAAATAAAATTGTACAACAAAATAAAATTCCTTAAGAGTAAAGTGCCTTTTCGAGCAATTTTAGATAAAAATGATTCAAATAAAAGGTATAGGCCCTACACAGCTAAATTAAGTAATGAGATTTGGAATAAATCATCAAAACCGCTTTAAAGAAAATTTGCATCAAAATAAAAATTCTTAAGAGTAAACTGCGTGTCCTTTATCTAATAAATATTGTGTATATTTAATATGTTAACTCAAACATAAAGTTTGGTATAAACATTCAAATCCTTTTTAAAAAAAATATGAGAAACTGAAAATGTTCAGGAGTAAAGTGCCCATAAGGGAGATTTTAGAAGAAAATGTTTCAAATAAAAGTTATAGCTATTAGATAGTGCAGTTCAAATTTATGAATTGGTAAGAATCGATATAGCCGTTTGGGAAAAAATTAAGAAAAACTGAAAATTCACAAAATTAGAGGGCCCTTCGCAGAAGATCAGTCAGGATAACGATAAACGCAATAAATAAGAATTGAATAGCAAAGTAAACAAACAAAGATTTAAAAAAACGTTTCAGTTTTTGAAATGATCCAAAAAAGCTTGAAAATAGCGAGTAAAATGCCCTTTGACCGTACTTGATTATGATTAAATTTTTGCGGTCGCGAGTTTTTAGGGAACTCAGGGTACCTCACTACGTCCAGAAATGCCAATATCTCAATTTCCGAAAATCAGCACGTTTAAAATCCTTTCTTTTGTTATATGGGTAGATCCTATGAGAAAGAAATTTTTTTATTAAATCAACAAAGAATATTCCTATAACCACTACTTATTTCAACTAGAAATAAAACGAAATGAGGCACTCTGGGAATGACCGGGAGGGGAAGCATAGCTTTATATTTTGTATATATACGTCATGTACAGAAACGATGGTAGCTAGCGCGGCGCTATCGCGCCGCTCTAGCCACTCTCAGATTCAGCCCACAAACGCCACCCTAGAGCAGGCAACCGACAATACAAACAATTGTAACACGAGTTGCCACCAAACAGTTAGCGCGACTCCGAAATAAATCACTTTAATCTACTTTGCATTACTATTCTCTCTATCTCTCTCGATCTCATTATTACATCGAAAGTAGTGTAATAATATTCATATGATTACACTACTTTTGGTAACTTTTTGTTTTGTTAAATTGGTACAACAGCCTGTCACGTAGACGTGCGTAGACGTCAAGGTTAAATTATTAGTATTTCAATCAACATAACTTTAAAAATTTCATAAATCAACATTCTTGTCTTTCATTTCGCTTACATAAGTAAGTAGTTATTGAATTTTTCCTAGGTCTACTAGATTTTCAAATTGAAATACGAAACGTCAATGTCAGTGACGTCAGTGTAACCAACCCATGCAAAACTCCCTAGTGTAATACGAAAACTTGAGCAGCCAAAATTTAATGAATTAATAAAGCAAAGTAGATAAAATAGTATATTACACTCGTTTAGTAAGACGTATTGTCACACTCGTTCTATTAAAGCACTCCTCGCTTCGCTAGTCATGCTTTAAAATTCTCGTGTGACAATACTCCGTCTTATTAAACTAGTATAATATAATGTACTATTTA
Source organism: Cryptocephalus moraei (assembly GCA_946251905.1). Lineage (NCBI taxonomy): Eukaryota > Metazoa > Arthropoda > Insecta > Coleoptera > Chrysomelidae > Cryptocephalus > Cryptocephalus moraei. The sequence goes on along the minus strand of OX276462.1, from coordinate 18,326,066 downwards.
TTCTTCTTTATAATTTTATCCAAGCCAAACCAAACAAACCTAACCTTCCGGACCGTAGTCGTAGGCTCAAAAACGTTTCGGTAAAGGATTTTCTTGTTCCGTGTAGATCTCAATCCAAGACGTCGACTGTCTACGTTTAAGAGCAAATTTTATAATGAAATATCTCGGTTGATAGAAGAAATAAAGTAATTGCCACACTCAGGTAGGTTTCTTCTTTAGACGCTAATTATGTTGATATAATTTTTGTTATTGTACAGTTAAAGCATTTTGTGATACGATTGATAGCGAGCGTCACCACGGAGAAGGCAACCGACAATACAAAAACAATTGTAACACGTTGTCAAAAAACAGCTAGCGCGGCGCGATAATTTGCCGTCCGGGTCGTACGGTTTTTCGGCGTTAACATCTCTCGCCGATTCAGCGCTTCGAGCGAAGCCCGCCATAAGAAAGCTATGCTTCCAAAAGAAAGCACGTATTTATACTGTCTCCAAATTGCTGGTTGGCAATGTGTGGTGGCTTCCCTTCCTTATGTCGATCGTCGGTCGAATTGTGAGCAGTCCGCCAGGGCTTTATTTCCTAGATTTATAGGGAAGTAGTGAATGTGCAGTGCAATGACGCCAATGACGGACAGACAAGTGACGGTCGCCTCCGATTGTTTAGATCGCGCCGATCGCGGTGGAAACGATTGGTAGCTAGCGTCACCATGGAGCAGGTAACCAATACAACAAAAACAATTGTATCACGGTTGCTACTAAACAGTTAGCGCGGCGCGATAATTGGCGTGTTGCGATCGTGACGGTTTTTCGGCGTTTACACCTCTCACCGATTCAGCGCTTCCAGCGAAACCCGTCATAAGAAAGCTATGCTTCCAAAAATAATTTCTCATCATATTGAGAGTAGGTATTTCTCGATAAAGCAAAATTGGATTCTCCTGATTGTAAAGTTTGGTATAAACACTCAAATCCTTTTTTAAAAAAAATATGAGAAACTGGAAATGTTCAGGAGTGAAGTGCCCTTAAGGGAGATAATTAGAAGAAAATGTTTCAAATAAAAGTTATAGCTATTAGTTACTTCAGTTTTATTATGTCATATTTATAAATCGGTAAGAATCGGTATAACCAATGTAAAATTTAATTTCATTAAAATTTAATTTAAAGTTTACAATAATATTTAAAGAATTACTGAAACTATCGATTTTAACGATTTGAAATAAATTTAGATTTTGAATTTCGCGACGCTCTATAATTAAAAATGCTCTACTGCATCAAGTGTAGTCCATTTGGGTTTTGACTGTGCATCATAATCACGAACAGCTTTGACTGTTCATCTCTCCGTTATTCTCTCTTCCTTATCTTGAGAATGTTAGATTTCGTCCACTGGAGAAATTATGACATTTACGTAAAGTGAGGAAAGAATAGATTGTACGACATACTCAAGAATAGTATTCGGTGAGACCCTCCCTGGAGTTTCTAATCTGATAGTAAGTGTTGAGTTAAATTCATTTTGGACACCATATATATGTTACTGATATCGATCTATTTATTGTATTGCATACTGATTTAGTCGAATTCATAGATTTTATTATGGACGTTGAAGTTAATTTCATTGAGCTCATGACTCACTCTATAAAAGCGTTTAGTTTAGTAGTTTATATTTCAGAGTTTAACGTCACTATACTAAGAGCAGTTAGAAGAAAATCTTTCTCCTTTGACATTTTATTATAATACAGACTTTCTCGGCACTTTTATTTACATTAGGTCAACTAAAACCATCAATGGTAAGGTTACCGAAACTTCGTTAACTGTAGAAATAAATTTAAATTCTAATCAATCCAGGAGTCTCCGTAATAATTTTACAATATCAGCTTTTTTCAAAAATATATGAATAAATACAATTACTTTCACAACAATAACGTAAACTATGTATAAAGTAATCCAATTTCTGACGATTCTCTTAAAAAAATATAAAATGTCTCTGAATTTTCATTGAAAATTTGCTAAGTAATATTAAATATACTCATCAATCGCTGTTGCTGTAGAATCTATTGTTGAATTTTTAAACGAGATTTGGAAAGTGCTAACAAAATTCTAAAGCTTTCAATTATTACAAGCGTGAGTTTTGGTAACAATTAGTTTAAAATTAATTTGAGTACATTAAAAACTTTCTGATTTAAATTTTCTCGTGGAATTTAACAAAGAAACGTTTAGAGCTTTTGAAAAATAATTACTTATTAATAATACTATCAATATTTATTCTTTATTAATGCTAATGAAGAAAAACACATCGCCATTTGAAACATGCCAATTTAAGCCATTATTCATATTTGTTCATTAACTAAACGGTTTACATGGCTTGCAAAGCAAATTAGCCCAGTCTGTGTAGTAATTTTTTGACGTTTTACGACATTAATTCAGTACCGGATGAAAGTGGTCAAATGTTGTAGGCTCTGATTAGATGAGCATGCCTATATAGTTTTAAACATTCAAAAAGTGTGCATTAACAAATGGGAGGGGTCCAAAGTTAGCAAAAACAAGTTTTTTGATTCTAGAAGCCAAAGTATGCATTTTGTGGAGAAAAGTTTCAAATATAAGTTGTAGATAATTAAAAAACCTATAATTTGAGCTACAGCACGATTAATTGTGTTAAATATTTATTGCAAAAATGCCAAAAAACCACTGAAAATGGTCATTTATTGCATATTGATTATTTACTGCAAAAATTATATGATTTACGTTTTTACCGCTCTAAAAGATAGCTTTTGAAGTTCCAAATCTAAACAAATTTATAAAAGTCAATTGGTTAATTTGTTGCTGAGATATTGCTATTTGTTTATCCCAAGACGCATAATGTTCATTGCTGTTACGTCTTTTTGGATAAACATTTCGAGGTGCACAAAGGCTTATTCTCTTCATAAATAACCATATTTTCATATCTCGTTAAGAAAATACGATAAAAAAAATTTCAACCCCTTATTTATGGCTTTAAAGAATGAGGTGATTTTTTTTATAAATAAATAGACCTGGAGCCATTTTCATAACTTGCACAAATTTCTGACTTACAAATTCGGATAGCTGGATTTAAAACGGAGAATTGAAAGAAAACAACAACTTTTTTCGACCATTAGGAGCCGAGATAGGATTTTTTTTTTCAAAAATTCGCAGCCCTTTTATTTGTAACAATTAAGAAATGAATTTTGCCCTATTCGATAGCTAAAAATTCATATTTTTATAAATGTTTATTATAAAAGAAAAAAAACGATTGTTATTGTTAAAAAAAGCTGTATATGCAGTATATGCAGAATAAAGGTGTATAGGTACTCTCGGAGCTACGCGAGAAGGCGTGTGGTGGGGATGGCAATGGTATTCGCTCGCGCTGAGAGAACCGAATTGAAGCGTTTAAATTCGCAGAGCGCGGACAAAATATCCGTATCTCAGTCTCAAAAAAAATTCCTATCTCGGCTCCTAATGGTCGAAAAAAATTGTTATTTTTTTTCAATACTCAGTTTTGAATCCAGCTATCCGAATTTGTAAGTCAGAAATTTGTGCAAGTTATGAAAATCGCTCCAGTTCTATTTATTTATAAAAAAAATACCCCCTTTTTTAAAGCGATAAATAAGGGGTTGACAATTATTTTTATCATATTTTCTTAACGGGATATGAAAATAAGGGTGTTTATGAAGAGAATATGCCTTTGTACATCTCCAAATGTTTATCCAAAAAGACGTAACAGCAATGAACATTATGCGTCTTGGGATAAACAAATAGCAATAGCTCAGCAACAAATTAACCAATTAACTTTTATAACAGTTGTTTAGATTTGGAACTTTAAAAGCTATGTTTTGAAGCAATAAAAACGTAAATCATATCATTTTTGCAGTAAATAATCAATATTCAAAAAATGACCATTTTCAGTGGTTTTTTTGACATTTTTGCAATAAATCTTTAACAAAACTAATCGTGCTGTAGCTCAAATTATAGGTTTTTCAATTCTCTACAACTTATATTTGAAACTTTTCTCCACAAAATGCATACTTTGGCTTGTAGAATCAAAAAACTTGTTTTTGCTAACTTTGGACCCCTTCCATTTGTTAATGCACACTTTTTGAATGTTTAAAACTATATAGGCATGCTCATCTAATGAGAGCCTACAACATTTGACCACTCCCGTCCGGTACTGAATTAATGTCGTGAAAAATCTACACAGACTGGGCTAAATACCCAGCGCAGAGCCTAAGCGAAGACCTAAGCATTGAGTTAATCGATTACTATCATTAATAGCATAAATCAATATCGATTATTAAAGTAATGCATAAGAACTTCATTTTAAGATTTCACATTGAAGAATTACTAGTTCATAATGTAAACCTACCCTTCTATTACCTAATTAATACACCTTCCCAAACCGGCAATGATTCTGGTGATTGGATTAACCCATGAATCGTTGATAATAACCAACAGGAGCGAGAGGTACACTAAATTACAGGTAATAGACAAACACAGCGTGTCGGAATGAATAGAAATGTTGCCATAACGAATGATCGATGATACTTAGCGAATGTGTTCATTTATGATCAGGACATGTAGCAAAGGAATGAAATTTATACCATCAAATCCGATTTTCGATGGGATCCATGGCCTCTCTGACTTGAGTTACTCCGAATTATATGCGCAGTGTAAATAAATTTGCTTCCCGTATAATATTGTAAATCAAATTAGAAGCATGAAATAGGAGAGGGCTGTTACCATGGAACAGCAACGGGCGTTTAGGATGTAAAGAAGGTAGCTTCTTGATGAAAATCGATGAGGAACACTAATATTATCTGGAAACCTCTCCTTCCCTATTTTGTATTTCGTACGGCTTAACGTGAATGCCTTCAGGGATGAAAGGTGATACCTAGGAGAGAGTTTGGATATCTAACGACTTCAAGTTCGTGTTTCCTTTGCTACACTTCCGGTAGTAAATTGAACGTAAAGAGTATAAGAGTGGAGTGGAGTCATTGGGTGAGGTAATGAGGTGAAAAAGTGCTGTGACATACCATACTCCTGGCTTTGCGTACCTTAGGCGACCCTATCTCCCTTGTCGAAATGCCCATTTTCTTGTGTTGCCGTAGCTGGACCGGATAGATGATCTGGTAATAATGAGAGCCGATGTTCCGAACCATCTCTTGGTTCTGGGTATATTCTCTGAGTAGCCTTTCCACCTCTCCTGAAAACGGATATAAAATCGTTACACATGAATTCTTTCTATTAAAAAGTAGTGTAATCAGTATGTTTAAGTTTTGCAAATCAGAAACGACTTTCTGTATTCGTATTGTATTCTGGCTGGAACTATCTATCATTCAGCCAACACATAAAGAACCAAAGAATATATTTTGTTAATTTTGTGTCCTTAAATAGTAATCTTTCATTTGGCATTCGAATATTTAAAATTGGAAAAAACATATTTTCTCAACAATTTTTGATAAAGAAAATATTATTTCTGTGGAAACTTATTGTAACTTTTCTTTCTAGAAAATTATCTTACAACATATGGTGCGATAATATTCAAAAGTAGACGAATTAGCTTTTTGTATTATTTAATATTTCACACAGTAAATCATTAAAACTGTTCGTTTTGAACATCCTACTAACTCGTAATTGATTTGTGACAATCTTCAAGAAACCTTCATAAAAATATCTTCTTGTAATTATATTTTACATTCGTTACTCTCTCTTGTGGTAGTACACTTCCAGTATCTTTCAACTTTACTAAATTAAGGAGTTCAAATTGGCACTAGGTCTTAATGTATCGGGATGTCTATTAGAAAATTCTACAGTTGCCGCCATTAAACTTAAACGACCGATATGTAGAAAGATCACATAGATTTTCTTTCAAGGGGTATGTCTCTTCAATTTTCAATTTTTTAACATAGATTAATATTTCTGTTTGTACATTTGTCAGACTCATCATGGCTAATTGTATCTTTTATGATTACTGGGGCACAGCTTATTAGATAAATCCTAAATTGTAAACAGTTCCTTTTATGAATACGCTTCATGATTCACTCTCTCAAAATTTTTCTATAAAAGAAAAACCACTCGTTTTGGGAAAAAGTGTACCTCATATTTATAACTTTAAAAACTAAACAATATTAATTTTTTATCGCAGTAAGGGCCAACTGCACCGCTGCAATTGATAAGTGATACTTACCTAAGCTTAACTTAAATTTTTAAGCGTCACAAAAATTGTCAACTGCACCGCCAATACTTATCCTGCCATTAATTAAGCTGCAATTCACTAGGGTTTTTAATTTTGGTTGATTGCATCTCGTACTAAACAGTATACTCCGTGTTGGTGTTTGGTATTCCGTGACGACTGTCATTACTGTGCGTATGTGTTTATCGTGTCAATTTATAGTAATCGTCGTAATCGATAGTAATATATTGATAATGGAAAAGAAGAGGGTAAGAACTGCAAACTACACCATGAGTGAAAAAATTTGGTTTGTGGAGCTTGTTAGAGATTTCAAAGAGATTATAGAATGTAAGAAGACAGATTCTACTGCACTCGAACTGAATTAGCTTGGCCGGTGACCTTGCAGAACGGGAAGAGAGAGAGTGGACGATAAGAAAGATAGAGCGATACAGCGTAATGACGAGAGAGTGAGAGCCACATCTACATTTTGCTCGCGCGCCCACAAGGTCACCGGCCAAGCTAATTCAGTTCGAGTATACATGGAAGGACAAAGATGAGGTTTGGGATCAAGTAACATCCCATTTTAATTCCAATCCACCATCAACACAACACAACAAAATCATCGTCTTCATTTTCTTCCCATATCACTCTATTCATATTCATTTCAAACTTTCAAACACCATACGTAACGTACACAACAAAACACAAACACATAACCACAAATAGGAGGTTATATGTCCCTTATAATTAAGCTGATGTTAAGGGGAGGTCTATGTACCGTTTAAATTAAGTGACACTTACAACACTTTAAGCTTAACTTAAATGTTGGTGCACTTCACTTTAAATTTTAAGTGACACTTAAACTTTAAGCCGAGGTGGTGCAGTTGGCCCTAACAGTTTAAAAGTATATAAGCCGTCGTGTAAAATTATATAAATGTCATATCCCCATTTAAGTTATAAGTAAACTGTAGTTACTTTCTGATATAACCGTCAACTTGAAAGTGAAAAACATTTCCTTGATATTTTTCCAAATTGAATGATATCCGATATATTTGCCCGTGGATGTATACGTCGATCTGTCTTAGGTAAATAATGTAAATAATAAATCAAGCAAGCAATTGGCCAATGTCAATTTCACAAAATTAGTACATATACTTAGTTTTCCATTGTAAGGTAAACCTTATAACACGAACGACAATACGATACATTAAAATGGCAATAACACCCCAATCATATATGCTCGACAGTCTTGCTGATATCTGGTGCGCTATTCATTATCATTTTAAGTCGTTTTAGCATCGCTCTAATATTATGGAATTAGATCTATACAAATATTGACGTGAAACTTCTTTCCAGTGCAAGGAAGAAATATGAAAATATCTGAGCGTCAATCGACATAAAATTACGTACTGGTCTTTATATTAGTGGGAAAGTTTCTTATAAATATCTATTAGTTACACTGACACACTCAGAAGGACAATATATCCCTAAATACGTGCTAGAGGGTATTTCATGTTGAACAGCAGAACAGAGTTACGAAAGTGGTGCATTTAATTGCGTGCAACACAAAATAAGCTGGAAAAATTACGAAAAGGGTGCATTTAATTACACGTAACACAATATAGGCAAGAAAGAAATATAGCACAAATAGTAGATACTCAAAAAACCATCGAAAAAGAAGATGTTTATTTAAACAAAATTGTTGAAGAACTAACCACAAAAGTAGAATTGTCTTCGTGAAAATAAATAATTTAAAGAAAGTTTGATTTGGTACGGAGGACAAAAAACGGTTACGTCACAAAGAGGACCGGTACCGTAGCAGTGGTGAACTTGACCCTGGACTGATTACTGACTACCGACCCTATACTTCCTTACGATTTGATCCCACTTCGGGACTTCCCATCTAGGGGCCGAAGGCAAAAAATTACCAGTTCGGGACTCCAAATGCAGATATATAATTAAAGGGAGAACTTAAGTGTCACTTCGAGACCGATTCTCAATGCTCTCAATTGAAACACTTTATTGTGGGAGGATGTGGGAGGATGTAGCAACAGTCTCACTTTAATCAGGATGCTTTAATCAATCAATTTAACTACTTCAATTTACAAAACATGGACGATTCTCAAAATCAACAGAATCGACTCCATTGCGCCCATATATGTAATACTCCTATATCGCTAACAGAGAGAGAGGTTTGGGCAAAAACATCCATCTCATTTGTGACTGGGTCTGTAACGCGCAGACGTCCGTTACAGCCAATAAAATAACTGGATTCTCATCACGTGTATATTTACGTTGCGTCGAGAGACATATGTTTGTTTAAGTTTAGCGGTGGAAGTTAAAGTGTGGTTAGGGCATCTCAATAAATACTAAAGACGACTGTTCTCAGTGTCCCCCAAATAAAACCAATTCAAAGAATGTAGATGATGTTTAATCCAAACAGCTGGTATCCGACGTTTCGTCTACGATCGTAGACATATTCATTGATCTACAATGATTAAGGTAACTATTTGCTCTTGCTAGGAGAGAGAGAGACTTGACAGTTACATTTCCAGTGAGCTTATAACTGGTACTGGGCTGAGTTTTGCTATAACAAAAATTAATGGTTCTTATAACGCTTTACGAGAATACAGATTTTGTAATACGGGGCCATTGTTCTCCGTCGCGCTTGCGCTTCATCTACCAAGTCATCGACTTCTGTCTCACTTGTTTTCGCCCGACTCACTATGGGACGAGGTAGGACGCTAGCGATAAAGGAGTATTACATATATGATTGCGCCCAAAGCACTCTACACTCGTCCCGTGTCCCGTCGTTGACATCGCGGTACCAACGACTCACGGTTACCAACCTCACTACACATTACAATAGCTCGGCAACCCACCATACACATATACATAACAATGCCTTTATTATAATAGTTATTTATTTATTTATGGTATGGTTTGACAAGTGCAATATAAGTAAAAGGCCATATATAAAAATATTCACTAAGACAGAAAACAATATGCCTTATTTCTGGTGAATTCGCTGTATTTCGCCACGCCTGTTTCGAGGCGTGAAAAGAGAATATGAGATTTATTTTGTCCTGTAAAGCATAAATTACTTGCGAGAGGGCAAGGAAAAACAATGTATGTTTTGTGTAATTTGTTTTTAATGACGACCATTACTTTATCCTTAGGTACTTGGAAAAGTTCCCTAAATGGGAAAAAGAAATAATTTAATTTATGCTCGGTCCCGAAATGGCACCAAATCAGGTAAATATGTAATCTGTCGTGTTCATGATTTCGCGATTAGCATAGTAAGTAATGGTCGATTATTTGAAATATTATTTGTGTGGGAATGCTCTAACCTTTAAATTTCACATATTATGGTGATAAATCTAACATTAATAGACTACGATGATCATCAACTTAGACAATTTAGAGCAACGATTATAGACTAACAGGATTGCTCAGTTCGCCGATTCTGACTGTCAAAAACTCTGTGACGCCACCACCGGTGCTGAAGAGAAGATAGAGATTTATACATTTTACTGTGGTAAACAGTAAGATTTATCTTCGTAAACTGTACGGTTTACGTACGTACTCTACGTAATCCATATTTACGTACGATATCCACATCACGTCATCCACAGATCAACACGTAAACGCACTTCAGCACCGGTGGTGACGTCACAAAACTGTCCAACATTGTACAAATGTAAGTGAGCAATCCTGGTTTGTCTATAATCGTTGAATTTAGAGTAGGATATTAGACCTACTAGCCTATTAAGCCAAGATGTGACAATATCAAAAAATTTCTAAATGTAAATTAAGAAATGTCTCTACAATTTATGTATAGACCTGTAGATAGACACTAATGAAAACTAGAAATATGTTTCCTATTTCCCTTTGAAACAAATATCCATTAGGTACATTTTTTGTAGTGACAATAGTTGGTTTCTTCAATTTTAAGTCATGCGCTTCTAGTCTTCTATCAAAATTGCACTATTTATTGTGTTTAACACACGGGGAGCCTAATTGGCTTAATCCAATTAAAGATGGACACCAATGGCCTGAACAATATCTTTTTGGAATAAGTTAACATTAGGTATAGCACGTTTCTACCATAGTATTTATAAGTCCTTCTATGGTTTGCAATAAGATTTAAATGTAGTTCTTAATGTCATCCAGGAGTTCCAATATTGGGACAACTCAAAAGAGGGTTTTGGAGAAAAATGGATTTAAATTATTTCAATATTGTGAAAAATATTTTAAATCTTACACAAGTTTTTCAATAATTATTATATTTTGATTATGGTGTCTTGTAAATATTATATTAACAACTATAATGCAATATTTTTTATAAACATATTAAAGCTCACTTTTGCTATGAAACTTCAGCACATAGTTTTTAAGAAATGTCACGCTGGTAGCATTTGAACGATATATGATACAACATCGATTCGCCTAAGATTGTTCGAGATAAATCGTAATACGTTACCATCCAGTTCACTGTTATATTTTGTACCTAATCACGTCATGCATGTACCGAGTCCCTTTGTAGACTTATCCTTTCTCCTCTCCGGTAAAACGGTATTACGTTTGACGTCATTATTTGAATAATCCAGAAATAATTCGTACGACTCGTCAGAGAGCCATTACGGTCTCTCCCCTTTTTGCGATTCTCATACGCTCATAGTAAGGAAAAATTAATGGAACGTTTATCCGATAACGTTGCCGGATCCGGGCTAGAGAGAAAGAGAGAGAAATCTTTGTTTGCCCGGAGCGAAACAAAGAAATTAGGGCAACAATCGCTGTTGCAGTGGTGTACATTAGAACTTCCGCCAGATTAATTTTTCCTTAAAAATCACCGACTCCACGCCGAGGAAGAGAAAGGTTAAGTTACGATCGCGTTGCGTTAGTGCGGCATTGCATCCGATGGTAAATTTTCGGGATTTATGTTACTTTTCTCGCTCTTCCTGTTTCGCCGCCCGCGACAATGAAAAACGTTCCGCGGCAATTTCTTTTCCGTCTCGGGTTATTTATGGAATAATGAAGGAAGGACGATACACTACAGATCTATTTATTTGTCCGCTTCCTTCCATTTATCATCAGCGCGGACCTACTCTCTTCCCTTTTTGTCCGCAGGACAGGAACTGATGACACGAACAGAAAAAATAAGCGGGACACTAGAATTCCCTCTGTGGACAGTATGAAATCAATGCCATTTATTAACACATGTTAGTCCATAAGGACCCTTAACTGTATCATGCCAGAATAAATAGAAATGATTTAATGATAAATTAGATACCTTCGAAATTGTCATCAGTTAGGAAAATTGGAATTAGATCATTATAAATCTCTATATAATATATTATTATCTAATCTGTACCTGTTTTGGAAATAGCTATTAGAACTAAATAACTTATAAAAATATATTACGATCAACTTTTTCTCCGATTTGCACCTCTATTATATAGGTAAACATATCACTTCCGGTTGCTTGACAGCTACTTCGACGTTTAACAGTGACAGCATTGACACTTGAGCGACGATTCAAATTTTTATTATAAAAATGGTACTATTTACATTAGATCAGGATAGTTTTATAGGCATGGTTTATTTTCGGAGTGCAGTTCATGACCCCATTTCTGGATGATAATACTCCTTGGAATTCACTTTGCACCAATTTGAACAATGCTTTCCTGAAGTTGTTTTCACTATCGACCTTTTTAACAACACTGCATGCGTGTAGTTCAACGATATTTGAATACAGGCAATGTGAAGAAAGGAAAGCGTTTAAACTAAACTTAACTAAGCCTTTAACTTAAATTAAACTAGTATAATAATATATTGTTTTAGGTTATCTCTCAAATTTTGATATTCTGCGGGGTGAATTGGTCAGGGACGAAAAGGCTCTAGATGTGAAACTGTAACGACGGAACAGCGGGGCAGATATTTCCCAATCCTACATTTGTATGCATCAACTACACAGAAAAAATGCAATGATTCACAAGCGAGATATGTGCTAATGTCTAAGAATGACCCATTAGTAATAATAGTTCTAGTTTAAAAGTTATGCCAAATGCCAAGAGTCTATTTCTAGAACTCGTCAATTGCTGATTTCTATAACAATTGTTATTAACTTATGAGTATGGAACAGACAAAAATATTACTTTTGAGAAGAAATAAATATACCTCGAGCTACCCAAGTTCACCGTATTCGTAGTAGCGAGATTTCTGGACAGTTCGAACAGACGGAATTCGAAACGCCGAGAAGAGACGGGAGCTTCGATGCGATAACGAGCTCTTCGAATTCGAGAATCTTCTCCCGAAATGACCAGAACGTTCCAGAAACCATCTGGAATGTTCTAGAAAGCGAGGTGCTAGACATAAAACGGAGACCGACAGCTGGGAGCGGAAAATCTAATTTCTCGTCCAAAACTCAATCACTATTGGACTGATTGTTATTAATTTATGTAGGTATTTATACCTAGAGCTGATCATTAGCTTGCTTTTGAGCTGTTACAAATATCTCGCTGTCATGAGTGTTGATCGATTTGTAGTTGAAATTTCCTTCATATGCATATAAATGACGACTTTTGTAATGAAAGACAAAGCACGTAAAATTTAAATTCATTTTAATTGTAAAATCTAGTTCTACTTGAGGTTTCATTAGAAATGTTGACATATTTTCCAAAGTAATTACAAATTACAGTGTTACTTAAGTGATACTGAGCACCATCGACACTAATTACGTCTAAGTTTGTAGGTTAGCTCATTGCTTATTTTGCAATTCTTATGAATAAATTCATAAAAATACAAGCGATATCATATATCTTTTTGTCCAGAGGTAAGCGACGTGCTTGCCATATATTTAATTCAGATGGTACATTTTCGGAACATTTAGAATGAACTTAGTATTTTAAATTTAACAGGGCTGTCTTCTTCTAAAATGTGATCGGACTAAAGTTTCAATTTTTAATCGAATCATGTGTTTTTACTAAATGGTAAAAGAAGTTTAATCCTGATCGTCTGTCGTAATCACAATTTATACGATTCATTACTCAATCGAATATGCTTACCTAACCGTGAAACTGACCAGACAACTTATTTAAAAAGTGGAAAAAAGTTCATAACGTAAATAGCGTATTGCAAAGCTTTTTTATGAAGAAGCAAAATAGATAAGCCTTGTGTTGGAGAATTACTTCTAAAGTTTTTAATTTCATTAGGTTCATATCTAAAGGTAAAAAGATCAAATGGATTATGTTTTTAAATATTTATTTTCAATATACATGTCTTTATTTATATCAGTGGGATTAGGAGCGTAGTATGTGTATGTAGGTTGCTGAGTTCGCTGAACTTTTTCGCTGATCGATTATTATACAATTCACCAGTAATAAATGTACATCCGAGCAGCAAGGTATAACAAATAAACACTTATAGTGGGTCGAACCCCAAGTCTCTTATTAAATCTAGACGGTTGGGACCTTAACCAACAAGATGAAACATTACATGGCGATCCTGCCAGCCGTCTAGAAAGAATAGGAAGACCAGAATGGCCGGAAACGCCCCGTCCTAAGAAGAAGTTGTAATAACTCAATCAGCGACGGGAGACGCCACCACACAGAGAGGACAAGGGATTACCACAACAGAAATCCTACTGGTAGTATTGGTAGCAGCAGTAGCCGTAGGGGTGGTATACTATTGTTACAAAAGGCAGCACAAAAATCTGACAAGGACCATCAGGCAAGAAATCCATCTTAACGAATTAAGAAGATCCAGGGATATCATCGTAGATCCACGCCACGACCAAGAAAGGCACTACAAGCGTGATAGAGGACTTCATATTCCGGAATCCAAGGTATAGAGTTTGGGAAGTAATAGCTTCATTCCGAATCAGGTCAAGTCGGAACGGTGCATGTCCTCTTCCACTCGGCGATAAAAATGAAGAGTTGCAGAAACCAAAAGTGCGTCAGTGAGGTTCGAAGGTAGTATCGTACCGATTTATTTATTTAATGTAAAATAACAGCAACCTTGCATTAATATATTTTTAAAAGGAATGAAAAAGAAAATAGCGGAATTGCAAATTTTTTTTTAGAATTTAAGGTTTATTAAGACATTATAATCTTTTAGCCTTCTACATTTTGGATATACTAGCAAATTTGATTCTTTTATATGTAATATTAAGTAAATAGGTAATAGATTTAATGGGAAGTAAGTTAAAGGAGATATACGAAAAGCTAACACAACTTAAAACTTCTTTAACCAAATTAAACCAAGAAAAAAGAAAAGCACCACTACTAAAAGCAAAGCTCGATGAAGCCAAACGTGTAGCGTCACATGTAAGTACAGAAGTCGACATTGCGAAACAAAGGTCTGCTCGGGGAGAGTTAAAAGGGGAAGAACTTACTTTAATAAATGAAATTATAGCAAATATAAAAGTAACGTATAACGATATTTTAGGGTTTAGCAAATATATTGAAGAACCGGACGAAACGATTGAAACTGACAACGACGTGACAACAGAATTACCATCAGCAACCATGAGCACCTTCGACTTGCGAGTTGCAGTGAACTTATTGCCCATGATGGACGGTAGAGAAGAGACAACAAACAGATTAGTAGATGCAATTGAACTCTATGACTCTATGCTCAACGAGGCGGATAAACCTTAGTTAGTAAATTTTGTATTGAAAACACGACTTACATCGAATGCAAAATTAAGGTTAAGGTCAAGTTATCCCTCGGTTCTCGAATTAGTTACTGATATTAAAAATCACCTTTTGACGAAAAAGTCCTATACAGCCCTTCAGGCCCAATTACTTAATCTGAGTCAAGGAGATCGTAGTGTTGAGCAATTTGGTAGAGAGTTGGAAGACCTCTTAGTAAATTTAACCATTTCTCAGGCAAACGGTAATGTAGAGTCTTATGCTGTTTTGCAACCAATAAACGAAAAGGCAGCCATCAAATGTTTTGCAGACGGACTTAGAAACCAAAAGTTAAGTACGATAATTGCTGCGCGAGATTTTGAAAATTTAAAAGATGCTATCAGAGCAGCACAGGATGAAGAAAACACCAGAAGCTCCCATTCTGAAATAAGGACTAATAAAATAACTAATAAATAAATAGGTTACATATGAAATTTCTATTTATTACAACAATCGTAACACCCCTGACATGCAACAGATATACTAAATTCGAGTAGGTTGACCTTATCTATCACATTTATAATTATATATTGTTAAACCCTTGTTCATTGTCTATCTCAAGTAGTTTTCCCGTATGCAAACCATCTAAACCTTACAGATATAATAATATTTCAGCTACGTTTTCGTTGTAAGAAGTTATTATGATATTCAAAAATTCATACAAACTTTAAACAATCTTTTATCATACAAAGTTGTTATAACTTTATGACAAAATGGATTATCCAATTTTAGCCAAGTTGAGGAACGTTGCTAGGCAGAACTTTAATTTCGGGAATCCAGAACTTCAAAGTAAACGTGTCAAGACGTTTCAACAACCAATAAGCACAAAATTGCGCGACTCTTATGAAAAGGAAGCTAAAGCGATTTTCATGCAAATTGTTTCCACTGTGACGCAAGATAATTTCTTATTTCCTTGGTAACGAATTTTGGCAACTTGCAAACTTTCTGATACAGCTGAAGCTATGATGAAATTTTATATACAAGCCATGTTCAAATTAAAAAAAAAAACGAGAATTAAGAAAGGTCATATCAATTAATTTATCATAATTCAGGTATACTTTGTTATCTGGGTAGGTACAGTAATTGACTTTCCAATGTCGCTTCTATACCTTAAAAGTTATGAGTGTTATGACGATATGAATGATTCTTACTAATTGGACACGAAAATCGGTACAACGTATTTAAGATTAGGACATTGGAAAACAGTCGTTACTACTACTTTGTGTTCTGTCAAAGATAAGCTTCGCTCTTTTGCGATACGTACTTGAAACACACTCTCTTTAATAGCTGAAAGTGACGCGAAAGCAATGGAGAGCTTACCTCGAGAGTAGAATTTTTCCAACGTGTTAATCCAGTCGACCTAGAGAAGTAGCAAATTGGAAATCGAAATAAACGCTTTAATCATAATAGCTTCGATTAAAGGCAACCTGAGACTATTCAGAGTAGTAATTCCGACAGCTTTGAAAGCACCAGCTTCCCCCTTGTGGATTACCTTTCCGTTGAAAGCGATAATTGCTAAATTATTATTTAAGAAGCAATTAGATCTCCCCGTTGTGATAGTTTATGGTTATCGAGGTATTTTGGAAAATTCAACATAAGTACATCAGTTTCATTGAACTGAAGTAAAGTTCAAAAACTATATTGTCTATCCCAGGGGAGTGATATTGGTTTTACGGTGAAGTTAATAATATTTCAAAATATGTCAGTAAGCACCTTAAATATTTATAGGTTTTTGAGGTATTGTGGAAGAAGCGTCGACTCATTGTCTTTAAAAAAGCTCCTTTCCAAGAAAAAAAACGTAACTAGTATTAAAAAAACATTTATCTGCTTTGCGTTACTAATGATCTCATTCTTACACCGAAAGTAGTGTAAAAATATTCATATTCTTACACTACTTTTGGTAACTTTTTAGTTTTGTTAAGATGGCACGTCAAAGGCGTCAACCTATCACAGAGATGTGCGAGGCGAGTGCAGCCGTCAAGGTTAAATTATAGTAAACATAACCTTTAAAATTTATATGAAAAATGTATTATTTGTTATCATTTTATATTATTCTAGTACAAAATGCATTACAAGTTACAAAAGACGATATGACCCAAAAGACGAACAACTAATCAGTAGCTAATGTATAATTAGTGAAAACTTCAACTACGACATTACTGTGGCTTGGGCATTTATGCTAATGCCAGAGATATTTTGGGTGATTAAAGTTAGTATTTCCTTGAATATTTCGTACGAAACTGGTCTAATTTGTGATTAAATTGATATTGTTTATAGTTCCAATTTTAGGGGGTTCTGTCTGGGACATTGGTTGTGCATTGACGGAAGTAGAAGTGAACGTCGATGATCTCAGCATATCCGCCACATCTCTTTTCCTTTTTAACGAAGTACAGGGGTAACAATGTACCCCTCTGCTATTGCTCAAGACTTCCAGGCCCAATGGTTTCTTATAGTAATTAAATTTGCTCCATTGTTGGCCAAATTTGATGCACTGGACCTACGGAAGCAGTGCCCCGTGTACTGATCCGGATTAGCAAGATTCAGAAACGTAGCAATTATGCGTGACACTTGGCTAATCTTATTAATCCCTATAGGGCTAGTGATGCATCGGCCGTTTCGGGATGTGAGAAAATAGCGTTTTGAAGCTATACCAATTGGGCGAAAGCTGACATATTTCTTAATAAGATGAAGCCCGTAAGTAATAAGCATATCCTATTACGAGTATAACCTGAACGAAAACAATACAAGCAGGTAAGAAGTGAAACATGATTTTTAAAAAAACAAACTTACTTTAATTGCCAAATAATGAAGATCGTCGCCTTGACTTAAAAACTGATTTATTTCAGCAATATCCAAAATTTTTGATTTTTTAGTCTGTTATCCTTGAGAGTGCCGTTTGAGAAAAGCATGCAATCGTGAAAACTTCGATATATCTGCAGTCTTATAAGCATTTAGACATGGTTTCAGCATGCTATAGTAGGATGTCCAGAGCGTCGAAGACTTTTTTGTCTTGCTTTTCTCCTGAAAATATGCTGTACAGGTCAGTTCTACAGTTGTGTCTTCCATTTCTCGCACGTAAGTAACAGCGTAGTTATTAAATTTGTCCTAAGGCTACTAGATTTTCAAATTCAAATACGAAACGTCCATGTCAGTGACGTCAGTGTGACCAACCCAAGCAAAATTCCCTAGTGTAATACCAGAACTTGAACACCCAAAAATTTAATGAATTAATAAAGCAAAGTAGATAAAATAGTCTATTACACACGTTTAATAAGACGTATTGTCACACTCGTTCTATTAAAGCACTCCTCGCTTCGCTCGTCGTGCTTTAAAACTCTCTTGTGACAATACTCCGTCTAATTAAACTAGTATAATAATATACTATTACACCACCGGCGATATTTGATATTGAATGTAAGAACTTGTATTAATTCATTATATTCCTGTGCTATTTCGAAATTTTGAATGGTTTCGGAAATATTTCGTGGATCTTAGGAACGATCAACGACTCAACAAAATTCACCTGTTTTAATGAATAACATTAATATGTTCTATATCTTTTTGGAAATTTTTGTTTGAGACCATAAATACGATATTAATGCCATGATCAAATTCTTTCTCTAATATACATACATACATAAATGTATTGATGAAATTACACCATTGGATTGACTGCTAAAACTGATATACGACCGTCGGATGCAAATAATCTTGTTTGAAATTAAACGACGACGCGAATTAATTTTCCTGATGTATTAGGAATATGACTAATGATTTTCCGATAGCGAAATGAAAATCGCAATGGGCATTTTATCGATACTAGTTTATGGCATTTTGCTAATTGTGTACAGTTTTAAATTTACTTGAAACCAGTTATCTGCGTTAATTAAATAAAATTACGGGCCACCGTTTAGTTAAATCACATCGACCAAAACTGATAGTTTGTATTTGTGTTTCGGTTTGGATCGAAATACAAAATACAAATAATTCTAGAGTTTGTTTTGGTTATTATCTGGTTCCAGTCTTGCGTTTAAATTGATTACTTGTTAACTAGTTCGAGCTGAATAGTTTAATAGTCTGGTGGTATGTTTGTTTAAAATACTGCTCGAAATGAATGTGGAAATTGTTGGATTTGAATTACATAGTAAAGGCAAAATTGCACTCTACCCTCTGATTGGTAGTGCGTCCCCCTATATCGTATTTCGAAGCAAACGTTATGTTATGACTTTATAACTAAATAGAATGATTGGGATTGTAGGAAGCATTTTTTAGAACCCACAAGTAATTTTTAATGATGTACGAAAACAACAAAAAGGAAAATGAGGTAGCCATTCTATCGTAATTCTGCAGCATTCTATACATGAACTATTTTCACAAATTGATTACAAGTACAACTATTAAATTTGCAGAAAAAGTACAAAGCATTACTATTTAACCGATTTAATGGACATGTATATGAATTTACTTGTAGTAGCTTGAAATGTTCACATATATCAAAATCTAATGCGGATGAAATTACACATAGTTGGAGAATACATGACCATTTCTATTCTCAAAAACGAGTTAAGTGACAAATTGGCAGAAATTTTGAGAAATTCTTGAAAGAGCAAATATTTTGTTCAAACCTATGCAACGTTAAATTATCAACGTTACTAAAAAGTTAGACTGTCTTAATAATGGGGCCCGACTAGCTCAACTCGTCGGTGAGTGGTCGTGGATGAATTACCATACGACCAGATACTCGATGGTAAAGGGACGCCAACAACTACAAAGCCCGGCCCTGACTGATATCTCGAGCCCCCTCTAGTTGTTGAGGAGGTGTCGATTAATGTCTCACAGCTATCAAACGTCTCACTTACCTTGACGAAAGCTTAAACGAATCCGAGAGAGTGGTTGAGGTTAGATTCGTTGAATGAAACTTAAGCAACTCTAATAAATGAATTTAATAGCCAGTACCCAACTCTCAGATATGCAATATGCAATCAACTTATCGTACATTCAATTTTCCCTAACCTGACTACCTATTCTCCTGGATCCTTATCTGACGTTATTCGTGTCTAAGCTAGTTCGCTCACATAACCTCTCATGAACTAGACATGTGTTCGCAAAGGAAGGGAGACGAAACTAATAAGTTAACCTTTAATGAAGGAGAACATGATACCCTATCCC
Organism: Cryptocephalus moraei; assembly: GCA_946251905.1. Taxonomy (NCBI): domain Eukaryota; kingdom Metazoa; phylum Arthropoda; class Insecta; order Coleoptera; family Chrysomelidae; genus Cryptocephalus; species Cryptocephalus moraei. The sequence goes on along the minus strand of OX276462.1, from coordinate 18,306,030 downwards.
TTGCGACACCAGTCCTGTTACACCGGATTATTCCTGATCTTTAATTACATGTGGCCTGTTAGAGGTTATAATTTACATTTACATTCACTATCTGACTCCTGTTGGCCTTAGGGGCAAACGAGCTAAGTCAACAGGTTATTTTGGCTCCCGAGGTGAATTGCATAAAATATGTGAGTATAAAGTTAAGTGGAGTTGCTAAGTGAAGAGCTAAGTTGATTGCATATCAAAGGATCTTGAATAATTTCCAATTATCTGGCTACAGTTGTAGATTCATGCCTCTTCTCAAAAAAATAACGTTACACCTAATATATAAGAAAAATATTTTACTAGTAGGATTCTTATTAGAGCAATGAATTGTGGTGAGTTCTGGACGCTTATATTATTTAAAAATTTATCTGGTTAATAATAAATTGTTAAACTAGGTATATACAATACATGCATCATTTGAAGTGGAATACTGATACCATATGGCTAAGTGAGGTAAATTGGAACAACCCTATCCGGAAAAACTAGGTACCTACCCACAAGTGGAAAACCTAGGAAATTTTTCCATAATAAAATATAGATGCATAATTGGTTGCATTCTAGGGACACTAATATAGCCAATTAACGAGGTAATAAATATTAAATTTGTAAAATATAATATACGACTTTTCTGCGATATTGCTAGAGATTATGACAGTGCCTACTAGAGTACGAAATGAAAAACTTATTGTATACATTAAGATTGTAGCAGTATAATCTTAATGGCGCACTATTCTAATAACATTCATTAATTGATTATATATCAAGTTGATAAATAATGAATTAGACAAACGCTTAAAAATTGTAAAAATTAAAATTGAAGTTGTTTGGCGAATTGAGAGAATTGGGATTTTTTTGGGATATATGTACGCAAAACACACGCAAACCGGAAATATGAATGCAAGAACTTGTTTATTCCATAAAATCCAATCAAATTGTCCTCCTTTTTATTATCTGCCTCATCAGGATGAGTATAGTCTACTATCAATTTTGACACCTTAATTTATATGACCAATGGTGTAGGCAAGATGGATATAATAACAATTACAATTGCTTAATGTCAGAATAAAAAATAAGAATTTGGGGCGAGCAGCGTAAAATGCCAACCTATACATTGAACAAAGTTTATTGTTGATATAAATATGTAACCTGTGTCTATATCTTAGACTTCAGTATTGGAAATATTATTGGAGCAGATAGTTTCATTCTCGACACCCGACTCAACATTTTATAGCCAACCAAGTTAATAAATTTCCTTTTTTTTGAATGCCTGTAAAGTGTTTATATTTTTGTTAAACCGTAAATCGTTCGGAAAGACATTTGGGCCGGGACGAAGGGTCTCCGCCTCAAAGAACCCCGCAACATCTTGCGTTGACACATACAAAACAAAGGTGGTCGCCATTGATTTTCCACTAAAAGGACTTTTTTGTTAAGTTGACTGGCAATTTATTTTCTTATTCTCTCGCGACGCACCGACGACTTGATACATCCCCTAAAGATGTACCCGCCCTTTTTTTCCTTCTCCTCTCCTTTCCCGTTTGTCACAAAGCCATTCTCTCGATTGTTCATTACGAAACAACATGAAAGTCGGCATTGTGCATCTGCGCTATTATCTTGCGAGTCATATTTTCAAATTAAGCGTGAATATAGAGACGCTCCTTTGTGCCAAATTAACTATCTTCCCATTTTCGTTTCATGTTATCCAGGGAGCTGATAACAAACACTTCTCGTTAACGATACTGCGACACACAAAAATTGAGCGGCGACGGGCGTAAATGTTAAAATATGTAATTGAGTCGTCAGGAGGGTCGCGGTTGAAATTCAAAGGGGGATTGGGATTTTGGGAAACTATCTTGAAGGGAACAAACTTGCACGCTTTTGAACTTAGATGTTTGGTTATTATGTGAGCAGTCATTTTTAAAAGTGTAAACGAAAGTGACGGGAATATAATACTTTTGTGATTTCTTTAAAAGATAAAGATATGTTTAGTTTCAATACCTTAACAAATATATCTTCAATATTACGATTTTGATGCTTTCATTAATTAAATTAATAACATTTCATCACACGTATTCAAGACTTACTGCTTTCTAGGATATTTCGGTTTTATTGAGTCATTTAATGTTTTTATCCCCGTATAAATCATGTCGGGCCACAAAACAAATAACACTTTGACTTTACTTTTATCAATCCATATACTTAATAGCCGAAACTCCGAAAACAAAAGCAATCGCATTTCCACCCTTATCAATACTTGTCCACCTATACGAAACAAGGTGGTAAAATTCCTCGGGAGTAAGAAGAACAACGCCGGGAACGGTACACTTAATCAATTTCTGTTGTTGCTGAATGATTTACGATGACAGGGGTAAAAGCTGCCCCCATGAATATTCCTGGAACTTTTATGTTAAGTAGCTAATAAACATGTCCATAATTTAATTTTCCTTAAAAGATACTTTTGTTCCGGATATCAAAATAAACCTATAAAGATGCGTTGTAAAAGCTTGCAGGGCTGTAACAAAACACCCTAGTGAAAATTTAGTAGATGTTTTCTCAACTACTCGTTTTAAATATATTGCCATCTTTGATATTTACGTTATGTCTTCGCAAGTTTACGATTCGTATTATAAATCTTCGAAGGGTGGTTCCAGTCGTAGCTCACATTTTTACTACTGCTATTTCAGCACATCGGCTGAAAGATCGAACAGATCAGATAAAACCGACCATTTTAATAAATCGGCTAATATGCGACTTGCTCAGCGGTTTTTTACAATGCCAAAAAGGCAAATTGCTCTTGTTTCAGAGGAAGTTTGGGAAAAGTATGAAACGGAATGAAATTAGGAAGATTTGAGACTTGAATGCGCTTTATTTATATCTCGATTTAACTGCAAATAATTTCGAACTATGAGAAAAGGACATGGAAGGAATCTTGCATATCCTAACTCATGACGTAAAATGAAAAACTGAGAAAACTAACGATGTTAAGCAAGAAAAAAAATATGAAAAGGGGTGTTTCAGAAAGTCTTTAAGAATACAATGAGCTACAGTTAGGAGGCCAGGAACAGCGAAACTAATACAGCTAATGTGCTGTCATATTTTTAATAACAATTTTACAAGTATCCTAAAAAAAATATATGTAAAGTTACACCGTAAAGTTATGCCGGCCACCCTCCTCAGGCCGGCAAAACAAAATAGTGCAGATTTTGTGTTTTTTTTTTGTAGCTTTTTGTAGAGACAAAAAGAATTTTGTAGCTTTTGACCAGCCGGAGCTACAAAAGGTGGGCTACTTAAAATTAAGTTAGCGGAAAGCGCTAGAACTCATACACGGAATGTAATGGGATGCTCCGGTTTGCGCAGGAATTTTTTTTCTTTAGAAGTACTTGAAAGTCCCAGGGTCAAAAAAATTTTTTAGACACATTTGGCCAATTTTGGCCAAAAATGACGAGATGTTCAATCATCACCCGTGGTTCAATTTCATGATATAGTAGCAATCTTGAGAATCATTTGGCACTGGAAAACCTTCTGTTAATTGGGCGTAAAATCGGGCGAAAATGGCCAGAAATGGCCAAATATTCGGAAATGACTTACTTCAGTCAAAACAGGGGAAATCCTGTATATACGTGGACAGGTCGAACATGTGGTACATAGAGAGTTCAAAAACGCTAGCATGGTGTCAATCAAAAATGCCCAGAAATGGCCACAAATTCTAAAATGATTTATTTGTTCCAAAACGTGTTAAATCCTTTATACGGAGCTTTTCTATCGAAACGCATGGTGGGAAATCAACAAGAGCAAACGAGAAACTTATAGTAGTTCGTTTGTATGACAGAGAACGATGTTTTGCAACGTTGCCGGCCGAGCAGGCAGTCCAAGTGAACGCGTATCGCCGTCGAGTATCGCTTTACACTTTCGGATGTGTGCGGAGCGGATGAATGTTATGTTTCGCGAGCTAGCAACATCGCAAAACTTCGTTCTCTGTTTAGCGAACGAGAAATATATAGCCTTTCTCTCGCTCTCACGTTTATCCCACCCTGCGTCTCTGTAGAAACGATCTGTATACTTCAATATTTCGAAAATTGGGCGCCTCAATTCACAGCTCCACAGGCCCGCAGTTTCAGGTGATTTCCAGTGGATAGAAGCGTCCATTGGATCTTCCAATAGTGTGTCTATAAACTCAGGGTCCACATTTTCGAACTGTAGAAGATTATACAGGATTTACCTCGTTTTGGCCGAAATAGGTCATTTTAGAATTTGTAGCTCTACTGGCCCGCAGTCTCAGGCGAATTTCAGTGGCTAGAAAGGTCAATTGGATTCTCCAATAGTGTATCTGAAAGTTCCGGCGCCCACATTTTCGAACTGTAGAAGGATGTACAGAATTTAGCACGTTTTGGCCGAAATAGGTTATTTTAGAATATGTAGCTCCACTGGCCCGCAGTCTCAGGCGAATTTTAGTGGCTAGAAGGGTCCATTAGAACCTCCAATAGTGTGTCTGAAAATTACGGGGCCCACATTTTTGAACTGTAGAAGCATATACAGGATTTAGCACGTTTTGGCCGTATAACTCATTTTACACTTATTAGAAATTTGGCCACTTCTGGACATTTTTGATTGACCCCCTGCTAGCGTTTCTGAACAGTCTATGTACCACATGTTTGGCTGAAATAAGTCATTTCCGAATATTGGGCAATTTCCAGTGCCAAATGATTTTCAAAATTGCTACTATATCATGAAATTTAACCGCGGGTGATGATTGAACATCTCGTCATTTTTGGCCAAAATTGGCCAAATTTGTCCAAAAAAATTTTTGAAAACGGGACTTTCAAATACTTCTAAAGACACAAATTCCTGCTCAAACCAGAGCATCCTATTACATTCCGTGTATGAGTTATAGCGGTGGTCGCTAACTTAAGTTTAAGTTAGCCCACCTTTTGTAGCTCCGGCTGGTCAAAAGCTACAAAATTCGTTTTGTCGCTACAAAAAAGCTACAAAAAGGACACAAAATCTATTTTGTTTTGCCGGTCTGAGGATGGTGGCCCGCCAACTTTACATACATCTAAAAAAAGATTTGCTTCGCACATGATTAATGTTTTTGATTTAGCTTGCCCCTTTTGTACATCCGTTCCCAAATTTAGATCTTCTCATCTTTACAATCGTTCTTCCGATCACTTCATTTTATGCTGCAATTTTGAAATTTTAAGTAGTGTCAATTCGAATGATACAAAATTTGCGAAAAATAATTTCGTTTTACTATTAGAAGCGGACTAAATTACTATGTAATAGCGCTCCATAACAGATAACGTAATGACTTATCAATTTATTTACTCAATTTTCATGATCAGACATTTTTAAATTTAATTGATGAATAATACTTATGAGGCAACTACGTCCGCAAACGTTTATTCTTTTAAAAACCAAATCAGTTGAATGGCTTTCCATTAATAATTTAATGGATACTAATGAAATGCTTTGCCAGGCAGAAGCTGCCTAGTTTAAAACAGTTGGCAAATTGCGAAGATGTGTTTGGTGAAATTAATATCATACTGTAACGGAACGACTTGCCGAAAACAAGTAAACACGTCTGGGACTGCCCGGGTTCCACGAATTCGTTCTAGAAACAACGGGAATAGACTCGTAATACCGAGACGCTTCAATTCCCCGAAAACCCGAGGAGAAATTCGTGGAACTATCTCGAAATTTCCAGAACGTTCCTACCTGCCGTATATAAGGAATGCCGGACCCAAGACTGGCAGTTGAAGAATCGTTGTGTAAACATTCGGGCGAGAGACCGCGCGCGTTAAAGAAATCAACATCTGTGTGCGAATTAAAATTAAATTAAGGGATTGTTAAGTTAAGTTTATAAGTGTCGTGTAAGAAGTATATTAATTATTACAAATCGCGTAGTGTTTTAGTTTTAGTAAATAGTAAAAACGTTACAATACTATGTAGAGGCCTGATACAGTTATCACTAGTTCATCTGTAGTAAGTTTGTAAGGTATTGAGAACAGAAGAGATGGAGATGGAGAGGAGATGGATCTTTTGAAGCTTTAATGGAGGGAGTTTGTAAGAAAGCCAATACGCCGTTTCATATTGGCAAAGCGTTGCGAAATTAACCAACAGATAACATGGAAGCGCAATGGGTATAAAACCGCCCAGGTGCGAGAATGAGGGAAATCTATAAAGGGCAAGTATTGTAATTCTATAAGTGCTACTAGAGTTTAGTAAACGGTCAAAGTTTTGGAGATCTATGAACGAAGATATGTCTACAAACAAAAGAAAGGTCACTATTATTAATGTCTTGAGTTATGTTTAAGAAGTTCACCGATTGATGTCGCCAAAATTTTTTTTAGAAAATATTACATACTTTAATATTATAACTATTATTTTGAAATTGGGACCATTGAGGAAATTGCTCAATTTAATAGTATAAATATTAAGGGGTCAAATATTTCTTTCAATTCCCCATTTGTCTCTTATTTAAATGCATACATTTAATCTAATCGAAATGCATGCTATTTGAGTTTAATTCTTGTATCAGCTAATCCTTCCAAGAGCGCTTTTAAAGATTTCTTAAGGAGCTAAAGAACGACCGAATTGAATTATATTATTTCTAAAGGCCGCTTTTTATGTTCTTTAAACTTTTCTCTCTAGTTTTGGTATCAACACATTTGAAATACTTGATTATCTTTTGCTTTCTGAAAATGACAAACTGGGTCATTTTAACTGAATTATGTAAAACGAAATTAATAAATGGGTCATGCTGTTAAAGAAATTATTTTTCTATTACTCCCTTAAGTAGATTAGAAACTGTTACTTCTCTCATGTTTCAAATATCAAAGTGAATCCCGGTTTCTAAGTAATTTTATTTACTTGCCCGCATATTCTTATGATAATATAAAATATACAACTATAAATCGAAGTGGGCTATCGGGACAGTACACTTTCCTCTATTTCATGAACTATATGAACATTTTGTGAAAAATATGCTGTCAACTTGAAATATTCACCAAATATGCAAGATATGCAAAATATGTAGTTTGTATAAATGCCTTTCTTAGTCATGACCTTCTAATCAAAAGAATTAAAATTGGTCGTAAGCGTTGTGATAGCTAAACATATTGCCAAAAATGTATCTGAATATTTTAGACCGGTAATTGTTCTTTAAATCCAAATGCAATTGGATCTACCTGAAACACAGAGGCTAACGCCCCATGCATGCTCTTAATTTTCGTCAGAAGTTGAAGATATTGTTTCCATTTTTTAGGGCATTCAGTATCCTGTTTGTAATACGAACTAATTGTTATCAATATTTATTACTTTGACTGAATGATATGCAATTTGCAACCTAATAACTAAATTCATATTCGATATAAAAGAAAGTTTCAATAACACTTCAGAAACAACTGTCGCTTCAAAACGTCTTAAACATTTTATTGCCGTTTGGTAACATGGATCAAATTTTACGCCATAATGATGAGCCTTTCTCAAGCTTCTCGAGTACCGTTTACGTCACGTTATCCACGTAATCTCATAGCTTCATAATACACGAATCGTAAAATAATCTATCAAACCCGGCTTTCATCTCAGGTGAGTGTGCGCGTGTCTTTATAAGCGCGATACTCGACGTTGTTCCCCGTAATATTAATATCCAGGAAAAAACGTCCTCGTCGCGATCGAAATCCTTATTGAATAGTGATTTTAAGGATTTACGAGGTAAACTGAGGTAGAGACATGACTTGTAATTTCGCTCTCTCGGGGAAGCTGATGGCATGTCGTTTGGAAAAGCTGGGAGTTATTAAATGGATATGGAGAGGATGAAAACACTGAACGATCGAGTCAAGTGAAACTGAAATTCATGGAAAAAAAAAAACGAGAAATTTGTCTCTTGTAAAATTAAATTTAGCTATTATTACATCTGCATTTTTGTGTCTAGCCCAACAATTTAACGTACTGTTTGCTTTGTTGGAGTGGAGTGAAGTATCTTTCATTAAAAAACCATTCGATTTGTGTTTATTTTACAAACTAAAATATGTATAAGAAAAGAAATCTTATCCAAGCACCAACAAAGTATTCCCCTCCATAAAAAGTGTCAAACTACTACAGTACGCCACTTATTTCAGTTTTTCCCAAAGTCGTCAAAAAATGATTTCATGGAACTGAAGACGACGATTAAATATGTATATATATGTTGTGTATATATTGTAGCCGTTACTGATTTAACATTTAGTGCCTTTATCAACTATCTAACGTTGGCAACCACTTAAGTAAACGCTAACAGAATTTCCGCCAGTTTGAGGAGATCTCTTATGAAGCCTGGACATTTGAGTTTGGTTTACCTCTCTACCATATCTACCATTAACTATAGTGGTCATCGTACCATTATGTATCTATCATATCCCTCTTAATTGTCCCTAGTAGTGAATATTTTTTACCACGCGTATGGCCCTCATGCGCAATTCTCCTACGTTTAACAAATCTGAAGAACTCTTCATAGAGCCTCATAGTTAGTCGTTCTTGCAGTTCAGGGACTTTTCAAAATCAACCGTTTTTTCATCATTTCAAATTCTTCCAAGGGATTTAACTTGCGTGTTGGTATTCAATGCACGTGACTGAACTCCTTACAGAAGAATTGTCCATAACCTCCAATAACTTAACCTCTCGATGTCGGAGAGTCGCATTTGGGCAATAATTACGAAAGTGTTGTTTTACTCCGCCAAATCCGGAACTTGCTAGCTCGATCCCTCTTTTAATTACAACATAAGTATTCAGCTGCTAGCTTGTAACGCGCTTGTCACAGTTACTTGAGAGATTTGGCGCTGGGACGGAATTCGGGAGTTCTGCAAAGGGTTTTTGGGGTAGGTCTTACGGTTTTGCTCGGGCGCCAGATTTTTAAGGGTTTTCTCCCTCGGGAATATGCCTGGGTAGTTTACGAACTCAGGAGATTACCAGGGTTGTCCGTAGAAATGAAATACACACTCAAAATGGAAAATCCCTAAACTATTTTATTTCGAAATGAAAGTGACAACAATGTACACGACTAACACCTGTTGGCGCTACGTCGTCGAACGGAGATCGGAGAAGTACAAAACTTATTCACTATTATTTATGTATTTTTAAAAGGAAATACACAAATACGAAAATATTAATATTATCAGTGGGAGGGAAATAAAAGTTATTCTACATGAAATCGGAAAGATCGAAAATTCTTCGGCGAAGCGAAGAATGCGGAAACGGATAATTACAATACTTTTGAAAAACAAAAAAATTAAGATCTGAAATATGAAAAAGAAACCCTCTTAACACTGAGAATGCAAAAACGGAAAATTATCATTACAATAACAATAACAATTTCAGAATGAAAGAGAAATGGATAAATGCGGAGACGATAGGAAAACGTGCAGTGTCTAATATTCGGTAATACGGTCTTTTACATTGGGAGAGAGCGAGAGAGCGAGCGGAAGATCGTTATAAATTAATTTTTCCCTAACACTAAAGTCAATGACATACGACATTGACCTTAGTTGTATTTTGTCACTGGTTCAACACGCCGTCAACTTTGGGGGTTTCTATTTTTAATAATGGCCCTCCCATAAGCCTCGTATTGGCCATTTACAGTTTTAAAATCTATGTAATTGCATACAACTCTTTCCCACCTAAAATAGCCTTGATTTTGTCCGTAATATCGGACGAAACGTCGGTAGTAAATTCGCTAGCAATGATCGTTGTTTAGTTTTTTTTTTGGGGTTTATTCAAAAACATTTCTGCAGTTCCTTACACATCTCCCCGAGAACATCAACCCATTCATAACGGCGGTGACGTTCACAATTACATATAAGACAATATGCGGGCGGTCTTAAATGTAGCGGTCGGTGACAATCACAGTTTAGGGACAATGGGGGTGTCGATTTTTTGTGACCTATTGTTTTTTTCCCACAAATCTAGACTGCAGCGTAGTCTGGAAGCGTGACTGGAAGTCATGCTTACCAGTCCCTTTGATATATTTCTTGTGGTAATTAAAATTATTTCCTGTGTTGTTAGAATTTATTTTTGTGTATTAATATTCCAGAATTCTTCTGTGTCCGCCCTCCTACAGGATATCCGGTCCTATCCGGCCTGGTAACCGGCGTGAATAGGAAAGCGGGTGGCACAATGCACGTGGTATACTTAGTTTTAACATTTAACACAAAATACTGATATCACTTCACAATTACGTTCACTACATTTACTTTTCCATTTGGAAGTAGGTTTTAATATGTGTTGATTGGTTTAATATTATTAGATTTAAATTATGCTTTTAGGTTATTTTAGCTCCCGACCTGCACACTACGATTGACAGGCCAGGAATGGAAAGTTAGGTTATGTTTGTGTTAAGATTTTAAAGCAAGTTGCAAGCGCTTTGGTTGTTCCGTCATATTGTACAGCATTGCCATCTCATATATAAAAACAAATTTTCTAGGGAAATAACGGGATGAGTCATCACGTTTTCAAATTTAAAACTTGAAGCGCCCTTTCAATTTCATGCCGTCAGAATGGTCTCGTTGGATACAACACGTTCCCCTCTATCGATTCATGGGGAAAAACACATAGGTCAGAAAAAACCGGACACCTCTCTATTACGTAACAGGTAACAGATAGTTCGGTCGGTCTAAAATATAACGGCGGTGACGTCCACAATTGCATATAAGACAATTACATATATCGGTCGTCGGTCGGTAGGACAGAAACAGACAACAACGGATAAATACGAATAACGTACGGCTGGTCAAAAACAAGTATTGGTTCTAACCTTGGATTAACTCAGGTAACATTCTCAGGTACAGGATGGCCAGATGGTATTGGTATCCTCTTTTATTTTCCTAAGCCGGGCTGTGTGCCCCTTGCTTCTTTTCCCTCTTTTATTTTTCGTTGTTTCCCTCCAGTATTCTTTGTTATTCTCATTTGTCCCTCTTGTATCATGCTGTTTCTCCTGTTCTTCTTCTTATTATGTCCTCTTCTGTTCCTGCCTTCTTATTCCTCGTCCTCCGATTGTAGTAGCGCTAGTCTTGGTCTCTTCACTTTTGATAGGCCAGATGGGGGAAGTTTACCTACACAAGTTTCGTCTGGATACTTAAGCAATGGTAGATTGAACATTGCCTTATCGGGCGCCATCTATCTCAGATAGGTTTGACTTCACGGTTAAATGTACGGTGTGTGGTCTACCCTCCACTCTCAAAAATATGCTTCGTTACAAGCTGGCATTCATTTAGTTCCAGTTGGGCTTAGTTGAGTCATGTCGTAATCGGCTGTTTAATACGATCTTATCAGTCGTTCTCGTTATCAATTCACATTTTTTACTGGCGTCATTCTTTGAACTGTTATACATCTTCTATGTTTTCACATTTGCATTATTTCTTATCAAATATGAAACGTACAAAAACGATTTTGTTTTAAACGGACTACCAGAATACATTTCTCCCGTCATCAACATTATGGTACTCGTTGGTACCCAATATTGTTACATTTTCATTCGCCATTTATCTTTTAATAGGGCAGCCGTATAAAACTCCGCATCGCAACCGTTAAAGCTCCTTATAAACCGGAGTTATAAGAGGGGTTTTTTCATAATTGCCGTTGAACGGCAGCTGCTGTTAAAACTCGAGAAAAGACATCAACGTCGCGGTCGATTATTACTGCTCGTGGCCTTACCCTTCGATCCTCTGGGGCTTCTAAACTCTTAAAGCAACGGCCTGCTTGACTAAATTACGTTAAACTTACACACCAGGGCCTCGGAAAAAATCTTATTAGAATCATAATTAAATTCAAAGAGTCGTCGGGTTCACGGGAAGGGACCAGAGGAGCGGCAGGAGGAGAAGGTGATGGTAATGTCGGTGGTGGGGGATTAATTTAATCTATTTAGAGTGCTGCGGAGAACATTCACGAGCGTCGCTTTTGTTCTATTTTAATTACTTGCGTTCTTTTTTAGATGTTCGGTATGTTGTGCTACATAAAGTAGGGTCAGCTGGGAAATCAGGTTTCGTATGTATGTACGTAGCATTTTAAACGGTGTTTCTTTTTCTCACTGAATTACTCGCGTTGCATTCCACGCGTGTGGAGAGAACCTATCTTTATGTTTTATTGCATTTCGGCTGGAGTAATGATACCCTTGTACATATGTGCAGGTGCAGCTTAAATTGGGGATGCTATTTATCTCACCGAAATGTAAATTTGGAATAATTTAAAAGAGTGGCAGTGAGGTAACAGCTGACGTAGCTTTTTCATTTCTTAATAGGAATTGCTATGGCGACTGACTGAGACCATGATACAGCAACATTTTTCACTGAATAGTGAAAAGGAGAGCCTAGATTTTACAGTTCTGAAAAGTAGCCAATCGTTACGACTGAATAAACAAATCATTTTTAAAATAAAATCTTCTATCACAAATATTTGTATATATTTTATATGTATGAATATTTACATATATGCGTTTTATATGATATAAAATACACGCTATCGAATCCTTCATAGTCAACTAATAAAATTTGTAATTTCGTGTCTAAAATTGTTTCTCAAAATAATGCCCCTAACCAATGTTCTATAAATCATCTCATTGTCGTATTACCATAACTACCGGTTTAACTGATTACTTGCAGAGGTATTGAAGTGCGTTTTTTAATTTCTGTACCCGAATTTTGTTGGTATGCGTGGTTGCAACTAAATTTTGGTTGGCAACGTGTTTTCAAAATTGACAGTTTTAGCGATTTGTCAATTCTTTGCCAGTGGCGTATTAATATTGTTTTCTATTTACGCTTGACCAGCGCTATGACTATGATTATTGAGAGCTTTACCATATTGTTATTATTTTTCAACCTGGTTTTGAGTCGATCGTTATTCCTTCCTTATGAGTCATTTTGAGAAGTGTAAAGAAATTTATCATTTTAAATTATTACAATTTAGTTTTCAATTAATTCTTCAGTGACGCCGCTGGTCGGTTAGATATTCTTATTAAAGTATGGTGATTTTAGGTCTTAACAGATTATTCAGGATTGCAACATAATTTCACAAAACACTGACTTCATTTGGGTACAGTATTTAAAATATGCACTGTAGAAGATGAAAGTCACTTCAATGTAAACCAACTGATCAGTACAAAGCAACTCAATTCAAGTCGAATTCTATTTCAGTTACTCAAGAGTCACTAGACGATCATGTAATTTGAGTTACTAACATATGCGGTTTTACCAAATACCAAACATTCATAAGACGATCGTTTATTAAAAGTACTAATCGACACTATGTAACAAACAACAAATATATGATTAAATTAAACAAATATATGTCACACAAAAATAATAAATATACCAATAAAAGCCGAAAAGGGTTGATATATTGTCACGTACAGGAGTAGTAGATGGCGCTTTTATTTAAGCCATGGGTAAGCCTGAAATCTTTCTCATGTGGCTAGAGGAATTTCTTATTTTCACAAGTTCGTTTAATTCGGTTCGATAAACTGTCAGTGAATCAATATTTACTGGCAGTAAACATGGAATATTGACGAAGGTATTTTAAGAATAAATACATCATTACAAAACAAACAGATCAGTCGTCAATTAGTCTCAACCGCTCGATGCCGTGTTACGATACTGCCCGTTAGTCAGGACGTCCAAAGAACAACCCTTCTGCTTTATAGTAACGTGATAGCCTACTAGAACTTTTCAACTGATGTAAGCTGTGCCATGTTTTAATTTGTGAATTTTGTGTCCTTTATGGTGTAGGTTTGCCAATAATTTGCATTCTTCAAATTCGTCATATATTCAATTGGCGTCTCTCTCCTAGTATAGGGTTGAATTATTAAACTTAGGTAACGCACCCTGTAACTCGTTTTTTGGTAGGCTAAATAAAGTTTCTGGATCGCTTAACATGTTCCTTCTACTCCATTATGTGCGCTACAACCCCAAAATCATGCAAATTTGAGAGCCCATCGTGCGTAAGCGTGCCAATATCATAAAAAAGGTAATTTAATGTAATTTTGGTTTTAAACAAGATTGTTTGCAGTTATCATCATCATTAGAAGCGCATGATGCCAAAACTCAGGCAATCCTTGCAATTTTGAAATGGAGGACATATTTATAAATAAATATGTTTAAGCTTTTATGTGGGTATACGACACGTCTTGTAGAGAATCACATGATTTTAGAAATGCACAATAACTGCTACAGAATTGAAATAGAATCAGAATTAATCAGGATACTGTAACGCGAAATGTAAACAGCAGCGCGAGACGTGTTTACTCTTATCGGTCGGTGGCTTTCCTCAAAGGAACGCGGCTACGCTTATTAAGCGCAGCGGCGAGCAATAAAAACCGTGTCGAACGTTCCCGCAACATCTCATTAAGGAAAAGTGATTTATGACCTTCTGGACGTTTCCTAGGTAAACATTATTATCGAGATGGATCGAGTTCTTTGTGGAATTATCGAGAATACAATTGAGAAATGTATATAAGCGGGCTTGCGGTCGGAGAGGATTATTATACATAAAGCGCGACATAGTAAACAAGCGGAAAAACGGACCAGTAAAAATAAATTACATTTAAGAGTAATATAAATTAATTAGTTAGGAAGTAGTTAGGTGTGTTATATAAATTAGTTCAGTAATAGTCTAAGATAAATTAAGTAGTGTGTAGTGAATAATTAGGATAGTGTATATAAATTAAAAATAAACGTTACAATGCAATGAATTTTTCTTGTGACGTGGATTTAAACTAGCTTGAGCGAAAACATAGATGTCGTAGGAGAGTGATGACTCATTATTCTCTACGGCTGCTGTATTCCACATACGTATTGTACTAAAGTTTATATAATTACGAAGTTCAAGTAGAACACTGCAACTGCATTGGATTCTAACTAAACTACAGCAATTTTTCTACCACTCACAAATTACCAGTCACTCAACTACTAATAGGTTTTATGCCTATGATTTCATCTGTTGTTAAGATATTCGCAAAAACTCAACACTACAAAAATAATACTTTTTCTAAGCCCATTTTGGACAACTTAAATATACATAAGTGATCCCCCTATAACAGTACCATAAAATATGACTTGCTAACAATTATTTAAAAAAATAATGAACCACATTAACTCAACAGGAAAAAGGTGATTTCTTTAAAACTAATTTAACAAAAACTTCCTTTGTATTTTGACTAGTATAGATAGTAAGCGCTGGGGCTAAGTTGCTGGCTACCAGTGGGGTCACAGGTGGCGGATAGTGAACGGCCCTCAGATATGAGGGTTAGCTGCGAATATATTGAATAAGCAGTCCCCGACCAAGCAACGGCGATACTAGAGGGCGTGGTGGGTATACCTTAGGAAAGTATATCTTATAAAATACCACATAAGCCCAAGGACAGTATCGTGACATGGCGAGTATTGCCGCCATTAAATAAGCATATCCTAGAACACAGAGCGATTGCCGGTATAAGCAATCAACCACTTACCGATCAACGGCTTCGGGCGGATGAGTTGGTAAGTGGTAGGGCACTTTTTTGCCCAGGGGTTAAGAAATTGGCCCCGAAGGCGGATGAACCAAAAGTTTGGTCAACGGCATAAGAATTTAGAAGGTAAGGGGAAGCCACTAAATTAAAGATCCCTATGGATATCCCTGGAATAATTATCTTATATGTCGGAAAACGATATCAACGTCATAATGGGCGACTTTAACGCCAAAGTCGGTAAGGGTAGATGTGGTGGCACGGTAGGAGATTTCGGTCTGGGTATTAAAAACGAGCGAGGTGAGTTACTAATTGAATTCTGTGACGAATATGATTTCGTCATATCCAATACGTGGTATCAGCTCCCACCAAGAAGACTGTATACATGGCGAGCTCCAGGAGATCATCCAAACCACATTGTACGAAATCAAATTGATTATATCTTGATAAACAAAAGATTCCGCAACTATATAAAAAGAGTGGCCGCTTACCCGGGTGCGGACATTTCGTCCGATCACAATCCCCTAATCGCGAATGTAAGGCTTAAATTGGCAAAGGTTAAAAAACCGTCTATCAAAAAATACTTAAACACGAGAGAATTAATGAGAGATGAAGTTCTTAGAACCACATACAGTAAGCACATTAACGAGAATCTGAGAAATATACAGCTTTGGTCTACACAAAAAGGTTAAAGAAATTGCGAGTGTATACAAGAAGCACCATGAGACTCGCCTGAAGAATGATCAAGGAGACTATGTACGTACCCAGGAAGATCTAGCTAAAATATGGTCGGACTATGCTTCGTCCCTCTTTACAGATAATAGACCGAAGCTGCCTACTACTAGTTTACCTACGGAAAATTTATCCGGACCTCCCATTATTCGTACCGAAGTGGAGTATGCCATAAAAGTAGCGAAACTGGGCAAGGCCTCTGGACCGGACGGCATTACTACGAAAGCCATAAAACTGTTGGAAGATGACGATATCGATATACTGGTAACAATTTTCAATGCTATATATAATACCGGCCACATTCCAACGGATTGGTTATATTCAACCTATATAATGATCCCTAAATCGCCAAGAGCGGCCAAATGTAAAGACCACAGACTGATCAGTTTAATGAGCCATTTGCTTAAAATATTCCTTCGCATCCTTCACACAAGAATATTCAGAAAACTGGAAGAGCTAAGCGGCGAGACACAGTTTGGTTTCAAGAGCGGATTGGGTACACGTGAAGCAGCCCTCTGTTTGAATACGCTTGTACAAAATTGCATGGACCAACGAAAGGATATAATCATCACATTCCTCGATTATGAAAAAGCGTTTGACACCGTAAAGCATGATGCAATGATAAAAATGCTACACAACGCCAACATGGACGAGAAAGATATAAGAGTTATCCATAATCTCTATTGAAATCAAAAAGCAAGAGTAAGGCTAAACAATTCAATAAATACAGAGGAATTCGAAATTTTAAGAGGGGTGCGACAGGGGTGTATTCTGTCACCGGTGCTATTCAACCTCTACGTGGACAATGTATTTGCAGAGGCATTAGAAGGCTCTAAGTGCGGTATAAAAGTCAACGGGTATCCGATAAACAACGTTCGTTATGCCGACGACACCGCGATAATCTCAGACAACGAAAATGATATGCAGTTGATGCTAAATAAAATAAATGCTGTAGGAAAAACATATGGCTTAAAGATTAATGCTGGAAGGATTAAATGCATGGGAATAAGAAAAAACGCACTTTTAAGAGTACAATTGCAAGTAGATAATGCTCCAATCGAGCAGGTGAAAACATTTAAATACTTGGGAATGATGGTAAATGACCAATGGGATCCTCAACAAGAAATAAAAAGCCGCACTGAACAAGCTAAACAAGCTTTTATTAAATTAAAACCGCTATTATGCAACCGCAATCTTTCCTTTGACCTACGCTACAGGATGGTTAAATGCTACGTATGGTCCATATTGTTATATGGCATGGAGACATGGACGTTAAAGATATCCTCTTTTAACAAGTTGGAGGCCTTCGAAATGTGGACCTTGCGAAGAATGTTCCGCATACCTTGGACAGATAAGGTGAGAAACGAGGAAGTCTTGAGAAGGGCAAATACTGAGAGAGAATTACTCAATTTAATCAAAGCACGAAAAGTTGGATACCTCGGCCATATCCTGAGAGGAAGAAAATATGCAATCCCTCAACTACTTATCGAAGGAAAGATTGAGGGTAAGAGAGGTGTAGGGCGCAAGCAAATGTCGTGGCTCCGGAATATTAAGGACTGGACAGGCATAAATAACACCGGCGAGCTTTTGCACGCCGCAAAGGAGAGACGTCTGACCTTAAGATAATTCGCCAACGCACTATAGGTGCACGGCACTATAAGAAGGAGAAGATAGTAAGCAAGGATATTTATGAATCAATTTAGAAGAGAAGTAACGGCTCAGAAGTAGGTAAGGGTTGCACTTAGAGAACTGGTTTAGTATAGCCCTAAAGCTATAACCCAACCAAACCAAAACGAGTTTGACACGTGCTGACATAAGAAAAATTTGTATTGGCGTACAAAAATGGAATTTATTCCCATTCACCAATACTTTTTCTTTTGATTAACTCTTGCAGTTATTTTTGAAATAGCTCCATTAGGTCAGGTAACTTGTTTTGTAGCAAAAACGTGACAACCATAACATGCTAAAGTTAACTTACAACAAAAATCCGCGAAAAAGCTATAAATTGAAACTGGTACAAATTTGTGATTCAATTGTGTAGAAATGGCACATTTATTACATAAATTAAATTTGTGATTTGGAATTACATTCGGGCCCATCTCGCTGTCGTGACGTTTCACATCACAAATAAAGTTCCGTAAAAAAATATAAGCATAAGCAAACACACAAACTAGAAATTTTTTTAGTCATATCCAAGTTTGTTTGTTTCTGTGAACAATAAGAAATCTCTCTGGTGGAAACGTGGAACACCTGACAAAACACTAAGGATACCCAACCAGACGCTTCAAACTCCAGTATCGGTTAGTATCCTTTCATATCCCCCCGTATATCTCGCTTCTTCTTGTTCCTCCTCATTAGCGTCCCGTCCAGGTAATCGCCGGGCGTCATCCCTCCGACGCGCCTTCATCAGTCTTGCTTTTTGGAAACAAAGGCTCTTGAGATGAGTAATGGGGTCGCAATAAGCGCCCAATCCGCCGGGGGTGACACGTCCGACTTTCTAGATTGGCGCTGTTTGCCGAGCGATCACGTGTGACGCGTGACAACATCAATCTCCACGTCACCGGGGAGGAAAAATATTCGGGGGACTACGGAGCAGAGAGGAGGAGGAGGAGGAGGAAGAGGGAAGAGTGGTGCTCGGATATAATTTGCAGTGTAGGTCGAGAACTTGTGTGTTTACTATTTATCCAAGGGGTGTCGAATTTAACAAGAAACCATACCCATTACTCGCAACAACTGACTAAAAGATTTCGTTGCATTTTTCATCCCATTTCACGAGGAAACTGCTGCGGGATGGGTTTTATTGCAACGAGCGTTGATCCGAAAGCTACGAGTCTGAAATGCTGCCAACATACACTGAATATTTTATACCACGTTCAGGCCCAATCAACGATAAGAAAGTAAGGAACCTCTCTTTGCCCTCTTTCGTCAGTGGGACAAAAAGTGGTGCGTTTCTGTATATTTTTAGAAGGTTCAATATTTTAAGAATCATGTAGTATCTGCTCAAATCTAAGTTACCTTTTAACTAAACGAATTGCCAATTTACAAAATAGTTTAATCATATAGTTACCTTGAATTCCTAACATATAATTAGGCGAGTCTAAATTCCGGAAGACGTGCAAGAGCGAACAAAAGAAGCCAAGTAGAAACATAGAAAAAATATAGAAACGACATATTTTCGTTTTGGAAAGAAGCAACAGAAATACCTATATATACATTATACGTAAACAAAAATTTTACGAAATGTTGTCTTGCATTTAAATTATATAATTTTGCTTTAGTTAATCTATGGATGTTTCGCTTTTAAAGTATAGAGGCTAAAAATAAAGCTGAGGTATTTTACTTTTCACTGAGCTTAATAGAAAATGATATTTAAATCTAGAGGCTGACACTAACGGCTATATATTTACGCGACTTTTATGTGCCCAGTTTTATTTAGTTATTTACTAACGTAACCTATAATTAAAGATATTATTTACGAATCATGATGTGTTTGGAATTGATTAGGGAATCGTTCCGATTTATTCAAGAGGAAGCACGAATTAACGTAAAAATTTGTAGACATAAGTTAAATAAATGTAGGAAATTTATCTGTCATATTGACAACTGTTTCAATTTGTCTGGTTTGTTTTTGAGCAGGCCGAGTAATACGTTGTTTTTGTTTTATGACGTTCTTTTGTTAGTCAGTAAATAAGAGATTCCTGAACGAGAATGACAATAAAGAGTATCCAAAAGACGAACGTTGAAGAGACAACGACAAGAACCCCTACATAAATAAATATCCGAAATAACCGTTCAACGCTTAGTCAACACTATTTAATTAAAGTGTATACCTACATTAATATTAATTGTGTGAATCAACTCTGCTGTATCGACTGAGAAAGTAAGATACGGACGCACGAGCGAGGTCAGTTGGCAAAATGTCACAACCGATACACAAAAAATAACACACATCTATACAATTAAATATTTGGAATAGACACAATAAATATTTCTTTCATTATAACACCCCAAATTAAAAAAATCGTGATGCATTAAGTTTAGTATGTGCAACTTGTAGTCTTGCATAATTATACTGGTCATCTTTAAATTATGAGAAGTAACATTTTTAATCTACACTAGGTCACGTATGAGTCATAGTTGTTTGACTAACACAAGGTATTAAGACTGAAGAAAACTTTAGTGAAACATTAAAACCTTTCATTAGCACCCCTTCCCACAAGAATTCAAACAAGATTCCGAAGGTCTTTTCTGCGAGAAAAATAAAAGTCCCTGGAAAGAGACTTTCCAGAGTTTCGAATTTTTAAGCTGACACACACCCTTAAAAGTCTACAGCAACTCAATTTCAATTTCTCCTTGCGAACTCCTCGTCTATTATTCTTCCTCTCAGCAAGACCTCTTCATGAACTCCGAGGCACCCCGAGAGATTTTCGACTTTGCCTCGCGAAGCCCCGCTGATCTCGTAAGGTTTTATCAGAAAGTCTCGCAACTACCGTTCCGGATGCTCTCTTAGTTTTCCTCCTCCTTCTCGTTCTCTCTCTCTCTCTATGTATCTCTCTCTATCTTTTCCGGTAAATATTTGGCTTACATTAAAACTAGAATCTGTGGAATATAAAACGTTTCAAGACCGAAGTTCGCGTTCGATTTTTCTTGCCGTCTCGTCGGTTGTATTGCTGTAAAAAGAGAGAGATAGAGGGGGATGAGAAACGAACGGAATGAGTAATAGGGGATGGGGAACATGTGCTTGTTGCTAAAAGAGATTTTCTCCAGGAATAATACTCTTAGATTAGTCTTGCTTTGCGAAATCTCAGCCTTCTCTAACGGGTAATGTATGTGTTTTCGGCTTACGTCGGTGAATCACTGCGATAACTCTGTATTGCATTCTGAGACTGCAGCTAACAAGCGAATTAATTTTACGACATGGCGCTAGGATACACGTGAACCTACTAATCAAAGGGATTGTTAGGTCAAACTGGATAAACAACAAAGGTGAAACCTTATATTAAAGTTGTTTCAAAATGAGTAATACTACATCATATGCATTAAAGGGGATAAGTGCACCTATAATACTTTCTCACTAAATGAGACATTAAAAATGAGACGTATTTTTGTCAAGATCATTTTTTATACCATTAATTGGGTTTATTTTATATGTATATTGTTTTGGACCAGACATGACATTAAGCGATAGCGATTCATCGAAATAGGATAATTGAGTTTTACTAAGATAAACACCAGTTTATCCGAATATTTAACAACTATCTGCCCAACATTAAATGACTCTTATTGCTGATAATCAATTTATGGTTTACGGATTTTCATATTTGATGGGAAAACCAAGAAAATTGTAAATCAGTTTACATACTAAACCCAAGAATATTCTATACAGTAACAGGTAAAGTCATAACACAATCGAAATCAAATAATGATGAGAAGATTGAAAAGAGGAGGTTGGAAAAAGGGAAAGCTGGACCTGGCGGTGAGTAGAGTTTAACCAAAGGAAAACACCAAGTCTTAACCAACTGCTTTATTAAAGATGAGCGACCGGTTTCGGCTTCATACAAGCCATCTTCAGGCTCGCACTACATGAATGAGGAGAATTAGCAAACAAAAGGTAAGTACCTTACAAAGCAATACTCACAACAAGTTGTTTTGTTTTAGGGCTCCTGTTGTTCACACATCTACACACACATCTAACAAGATTAACTACATAAAGTTCTTTTAGGACATGGATCAAGCCCTAAAGGCGTGAGCTTCCTCATACTTGAGAGGTTGGGAAGTAACTACGAACGTGTTCGATCTTCAAGGATTAAGTTTTGCCCCCCTTGACATTCTAGAAAAATCTCGAACGTCGGACCGGCTAAGGAGGGACAGTTAAAGAAGACATGCGTATAATTTTAAAGTTGGCGGGCGTAGGTAAAAACACAGAAACAAGCTTATTCACAGGTTAAATAGAAGGTTACGGAACAACGGTCTAACCTTAAAAAGTGTTGAGGATTGAATGATTACTAAGATAGGTTATGTCATTAACGCAAGTCATGTCACTGCGTTTCAGGGCCTTAAATGTTTCAAGTGTCTCTAGGACGTTCAACTTCACACCCTTATTACAAAGATGTAAAAATTGTACATCCTCCTTGAAATCGCAGGTATGGTGTTCTAATAATAAGTGGTTAGCGAATTGTGACTGTAACAACAACCCCTTGATCCTTGTAATTAATAAATTGCCTCTCATGCTCTTGTACACGAGTAGAGAAAGAACGTCCAGTTTGGCCTATGTAAGTCGCATCACAATCTCCACAGTTTAAACGATAAACCCCCGATTTTTTCCACACCTCTCTTTTGTCTTTCGAATTCACAAGAAACTTCCCGGAGTTATTAACCGTTCTGTACGAGATTGTGATGCCATGTTCCGCCAGGATTTTACCGAGTTTCAGAGAAATTCCCCCGAAGAAAGACAACGACCTGTAAATTATGTCTTTCTCCTTTGATTGATACGGGAGATGATTGTTGGATATGACATGTTTAAGGAAGCGCTTAAAATAAAGTTTATCGATAACTTCAATCGGATAGTTGTTATTAATCCCTATCTGTTTAATCGTCTCAATTTCTTTTTGGAAGGACTCATCCGAGAGGTCCAGAGAGAAGGCTCTATGGAAAAGGGAGTTAAAAGCTGCTGCCTTATGTGACCAGGGATGGAACGAGTCATACGGAATAATACCATCCGTAGCAGAGGGTTTCCTGTACACCTCAAACTCCAGTTTGTTATTCTGAACATCCTTGATGAGAAGAATGTCCAAGAATGGTAGACGGTTGTTGACCTCCATCTCGGTTGTGAAACGAATCCTCGGATTTAGAGTATTAATGAAGGAGCAGAAACTGTCCACAACCGTGTGATCACCTTCAAAAAGTAGTAGGCAATCGTCTACGTACCGGTAGTAAAAAATTATATTAAAGGAATCCAGTGAGTTAATGAAGTTCTTTTCTAGGTGAAACATGAAAACCTCTGTTAGGAATGGGGACAAACAGCTGCCCATAGCCAAGCCTACCTCTTGGGAATAAAAGTCGTCTCCGAATTGGAAGAAGTTCTGTTCCAAGACTATACCGAGGAGTCTACAAAAGTCTAACACAATGAAGGTGGGAGTGTTCACCGAAAAAGTAGGTCTCTAACTTGCTGAATGCATTCCTCCGACGGTATGCTTGGAAGCAAATTGGCCACATCAAAAGAAACAAGGTATGGGTTAGTCGGAACTCTAATGTTTTTTATCTTAGAAATTAATGCACTTGAATTTTTAACAGAGTAATCGTTCCGGAAATCTGTAATAACCCTTAAAGTGTCATTTAACCAAGAAGACAGGCGGTAACACGGGGAATCGATATAAGAAACAACAGGTCTAATGGGGACCCCATCCTTATGTATTTTGGGCAGGCCGTATAACATCGGAGTGCGAGGGTTCATCACGGACAAGGCAGCGAGTAAAGTTAATATGACGATGGTGGTAGGATTGTACAGGAACTTGCAATGCAACTTAAACGTATTGAAAAGAAACTGTATTGAGAAAAATCAACAAATGAATGATGGAGGCAATGCTATTTGCAGCAACTGCGAACATGCATAACAATGTATTGGTAGGAGAATATTTACATCAAGGCAGTCTTTTATTTGAAAATTTTATTTTATGCAAAATATAATATATATTTATATAATATATTATATATCTATAATATAAAATATATATAAAAAGATAATGGTTAACCTGAAGCGTCATAAGTATAATTGCTAAAAAAATGTTTTATTATTATTACGAATCACCATTTTGTATAAAAATGAATTATGTCAATAACATTTTATCTTCAAGTGTATTCTATACATCTCTCCCTTTAAATTTTCAAATACCCAGTCGTAGCAATAAACAAGATAATTGGATTAGAGCCACTGTATCGATCTCGATTCAAACATAAAGAGTTACGACGACGCAGCGCAAAATGCAGATCCCTCTACCTACCTCTCCCCCTCCCCCTCTCTCACACTCCATCTCTCTTTCCACTTTCCTAAAAATATAGCCCCATATTTCACGGAATCCTGGATAATGATTTCCGAACCGTGATTGGGCAGAACGTGTAACCGAGAAACGTGCCAATCGACGTGTGAATTTTCTGTTCGATCGTGATCAGTCAGACGCGATCGGATCCGATTTTCTAACTTTTGAGCCGGTGATTTTTGAACCGATCATCCTTTAATAACACTTTTTTCCGGGGGCGCTGTTGGACAACTTTCCTGAAAAAATTACGACTTTCCTGGGCATTCGATGCATTTCAGCGACAAGTTTCAGGTGTTTGTTGAATTGTGTTTGGATTGCTATGGAGAGTGTGGGGATATCCTAAAATTTCAATAACATGACCAGGTTAAGCGTCAATAATCCGTTAATAATTAAGGTAGTCAAACGACCGAGAAATTCACAGTGACCTATTGCCTAAAAGAAGGTGATGAACTGTCCCCAATACTCTTCAATGCCGTACAGGATATGGCTATAAAAAAAGTCGAACTTCAATACAGAGATCTTCAAGAAGGGCGTAGACGAGTTCCTCCCGCGGTCAGTTCGAAAGTAAGTAAACCTCTCAGAGGACCGACGAGTTTCTCCCTGACGACCATAATTATTATATGGATTCGCTATCGCTTGTTAGGGCAAAGATAAACAATTGAGGTTTAGTAAAACGAACAGGATCGATCACCTGGTTGATGGAATGTGACCAAAAACAAAACAAATAATTGATTGCATTGAAACAAAAACAAACATATTGATGTTGTAACGCAAAATGTAAACAGGAGCGCGAGACGTGTTTACTCTTATCGGACCTCGGAGGCCAATTTAAAGCGCTCCATAATTGGGCCAGGAATTAAGAATGATTTATTACTTTCCCGACCTCTCTAGAACAAATATTGTTTGAGTAAGGAATGACCTGGAACCATCGCGAATACAATGGAGATATGTATATAAGCGGGCTTGCGGACAAAGAAGATTAGACGTGAAGCCGCGAGTTAATAAATAAGACGAAAAACGGACCAGTGAAATAAATTAGCATTAAGAGTGATATAAATTAATTAGTTAGGAAATAGTTAAGTGTGTTATATAAATTAGTTCAGTAATAGTCTAAGATCAATTAAGTAGTGTGTAGTGAATAATTAGGACAGTGTAAATAAACTAGAAATAAACGTTACAATATTTAATCTCTTCTCCATCTTTTTAAGCTCTGGTTTGTAGCTACTTCCCTGAGTGTCATCAAATTTCTGACCGCCGGGGGGAACTCGTCGCCGCCCTTCAAGAACAGTGAATCATAAATAATATTCCTTTTGCGGACGATATCGACACAGTGGCAGGAAGCATAACTGAAGTAAAAGAAAACTTTCTGAAGATAGAAGAAGAGAGCAGAAAAGTTGGGCTAACCATAAACGAGAATAGAACCAAATACATGCACACAACACGACACCCCCCAGAGTGATTAGGCAAAATGTTACAACAGACAACTACATTTGTGAGGATTTCAAACAGTTGAAATACTTGGGAACTCTTGTTACATCAGATAATGGTATCACCGAGAAAATCAATGCAAGGATACAGAGTGGGAATAGGCGTTATTTTGCTCTGCAGACACCAATAAAGTCGAAATTGTCATCACGACACTATATCGCAAAAGAACAAATGCAGAAATAGAAGAAGAGTACCAAAGCACTAACATAATGAAAGTTATAAAGTCCCAACGGCTAGGATGGGCTGGACACGCCCAATGGGCTCCTAATGACAGGCTCATTAAGACAATGTGAGAACACAATCCGGTAGGAAAAAAACCATTGGGGAGACCGAGACTCAGATCGAGAGATAACATAGTTGACCCGAAAACTATGGGAATCGAAAACTGGAGGATCGCCATGATGGGTAAAGATGGCTGGGGGCAGACCGTTTTTGCAGCTAAGACCCACGAAGGGCTGTAAAGTTAATGAGAGTAATATCGTTAGTGAATTTTACTTGCCTGCTATTGAAATGATGAAAAATCACTCTAGTTTACTTCAACCAATAACTGCTTATCGTTCTGCAGTGAATTAAAATATCTAAAGAAGTCTATTTTTGTTTTATTAAAAAGATTAGCTTCATTTTACATGGAACATAAAACCATGAATGGCAGTACTTAGAAAACACCACGTAGATTTTCAAAATGCTTGCTCCACCCTTCTCCAACTAATGAAGCATTATTCTACTACCGAATTTATAGTCCCTCATCTCAGAAATACATCAGGTGATTTGGGTTAACAAATGTGGAAGAAGAAAATATTGTGGACATTAGGGATATAGAAACAATTCCAAAACCACTTGCTACAAAACCTCAATAAATTTTGTTTAAGAATTAATTTCTAAGTTGTAAACCCAAGACATCTAGACACTTCATTTGTTTTTGGTTAATTTGACTAATTTAAACATACATTATCTTCTATATGAGCTCAGTATATCAATATATAATTATTTATCAATGTTTAGGTATTTTTCGCCATGGAGCACGTGACGTTTAACGTTTCACGATTAATTTCTGTGTGAATACACTTTCATGTAATTTTGGCGGCTACTCGTGTTATTCCGCGTTCAATTCACCGTCCGTCTACGTACTTCAATTAAACGGAAAATTATGTACTACTTTTCGTAATCTGTGAACATACGCCATGAATTTTTACAAAATTATGGAAAACATGTCGATCTCCAATGATTTCTCAATATCATACATAGAAATTTATAATAATTAATGTGTAAGCATTACGAAGGGTGCTAATCTGCATTTAACAAGGAGCAGCACATAGGTGTTATACTCGTAGGTTCGCTACTGAAGCCCGTTTCATACAAATATAGACAAATACAATTTTAAACTATTAAAGTACATCTTACAGAGAGTGATAGATAAAGTTATGGAACAGCTATTTCGGTATATGGGCATGAATTTATTGGAAAATTACTGGCGGTTCGTAGGTAATAAAGTTAGATATCGAACATTCATGAAATTAAAGGAACCATTTCTCTGAATGCAAAGGGTCTTGAGAGAGGATAAGGAAACTGCATTGGGACGAATATGTTTCCTTGTTTTATCTATTTGTAGTAAAATTACGATGGTTGCAATAGCCAATGTTTGTTGCTATATGGTTGAACTAACCAACTTTAATACCAATATTGCCTGTTCCTAACCTTATTAATATTTTCTTGAAATTTTTGCTACCACTCTCTCCAGATCATTTTCTATGAAATATTTACGTGAATTTCGAATACTTCATTAGCGCCGAATATTACACGTTTCGTCAAGATCAATTTTATACTATCAATACATTCCTCATGGTAGAATTAATACAACACTATTAAGAAAATGTAGTTGTTTCAGCATATTTTCCGAAATAAGGAATAATGTTAATATTATATGGATTTGGTTGTTGTTATTAGCATGTGCTTTCGTCTTCAATGTAGTAATACTCTTGAAGTTTACGAAACTGCTAAGTTACTCTGACCCTCTTTTTGCTTTTGCTGCAACATTGAATACTGTACAATCACCTACCTTATGATTTTATATTTACATTCAATGGAAACGCTCCTGGGAACTGATTCTTATGTAAAACTTAAACGGACGGGTCGTTGTTATCTCTAAACTTCAAGTCTGCTGAAACGTAATGTGAGCATAATTCCCTCGATGGCATTCGAATTGATTTGAATAATTTAATTTGAATCGTGTCACCTTGTCAAACGCGACCATTGCGACTGCTGTAGCTTCTAGTGAGATGGGACTATGAAGACGTAAGCTCCGCCACTGATTCCTGCTTCCGATATCTAGACGATCCATTGTGGGACGGCAAGGATAACCGTCATAATAATGGCGAAACGAGTAATAAAAGTAGAGTGAAATAAACTTATGACATGAAGAAACGAACTCCGCGCGCGCCGAGCAAATCATCCCCATCGAAAATAACAGATCCGACCATTGTAGCCGGCTTTGTTCGATTCGAATTCAGCAATATTACGTTTCGTAACAATGGAACCGTTTGCGTTCAGTCTACACAAAATGATGTGTGAGCACACCGTACATATACACACACACTCACATACGTATGTATATAGCTATGGTCCGTGTATCCAGTTGCAATGCTAGATTTAACTTGATGTAGTTTGTTTCAAAAAGCTGAACTTTTGTTCAGTTTGTTGTTTTATTTCTATTCCGTATAGCGTTTTAAAGAGATTCGGATGAGTTATTGGAGTTTCCGCTACGACGTTTTACTACGGTTTATTGATTCCCATGAAGCATTTTTAATAGAACGAAACCTGGAGCAGCAAGAAGAATAGAATCGCATTTTGATATCTATGAGTGTTGCACGTGTTGAAATGGGTATAATTAATGTACATATTTTCGATATTACACAATCTAGTTCTAAATTTATACGCATAAACTTCTGAGTTGGTGGAAGAGATGGATTTTAGTATGAAAATTACATCTTATCCGATGAAATAGTTATATCAGTGGTTTTCAAGTATTGCCACATCGTGTGAGTTTTTAAATGGAAATTGCGTTCCTTCCCTATTTTAAATTTACATCATCTATGCAATAATTAAAAGTTTCGAAATGTTACTTAAACAGAATTTTAAAAAATGATTGAAAGTTTTCCATACACATTCCTTGGACACAAAGGTAAACAAAATATTATCCAGTTATAACCACTTGTTATAAAAAACAAGTGGTATTTGGTAATGGCCTCTGTATATATTCTTTTGTCGATACCTGGAAAATTGTTTGTATAATTTGTTATTACTTATTTAACACTGAAACACTTATGTGTCAAAATTTTTCTTATGTATCATTTCCAAGTTTACAGATTATATAGGCAATTCGTTGATAATCACAATTGGGGGAAAATGGCAATTTTCATTTGAAAAAACTAACGATCATGTCTCTACTTGTAGGTTGTGTCGAGGCCTTAGTATCTCCTCGATGTCAAGATTTTGAGAATTGCACGTTCTTGGTAAAAATGGTTCATTAATGTAGATAAACTATAAATACAGCGTGTGTAAGGCGCATGTATGTCGTAGATGAGTCTGTGTGTGAATACTCTCTCGTTCTCTTGTTCGAGTCGTTCCGGTCGTTCGCCGTTCGGCAGGTCCCAGGACCGTCACAGCCAGAGGTGGTCGGCGAGCCAGACAGGGCCGACTTAAGTTGCGCCAACACTACTCAAAACCAATGATGACATTTATTGATCATTGATCATAAATTATGTAGTTTTAAAACCTACAAATACCTGTTCGAGCGAGGTACCTGTACATATTTAATGAATATGTAATAAATCAATGCTTTACTTTAATTACTAGTTTAAACGTATGAAGAAAGAATAATTTTCACGATAATTTTTTAAATCTTTGGAAAGCAAAATCTGCGTTTTCGAATATTTATGGGCCTGAGTCCGAAGCAATAAGAGTGCAACTTCTTAAGTCTGAAGGTAATGGGCAACTACCATGAAGATGGATTGATTTTTGTTCATTTTTTGAAGTGAAACTTCTTTGCGCACGTTGTATACATTGGGATGGGGTGTTGGTCGAAAAACCGCGTCACGCGTGATAAGTAATCCGAGGACAAAGCCGTGTTGCCAGAATGCGCGTAAAGTGTACCTCTTCCATCGCGCCCGCGAACCGCGCCGATTGCCAAATCGTTTCCGTGTGCTACTAGGGAGATCAACGTGGCAAAACTGGAGAGCGTCGAGAATTTTGGACAGCTGACACCTAACCTAACCTAAAACGGCAAGAAACAATAACTTCGAGCGGCGACAAAACGGTGAGATGTATTGTTTAATTACGTGACATGGACATAGAGAAGAGTGAGGACGCGTCGTGCCTCATCTCACCTCAGATGAGAACATGGAGACACCGGAAGAGATGAAAGCCCACGGCGCACGGAGACTGGTCCGCGGCGAATGGGTGGTAATTCTCGAAGTCGAACGCAAGACGAACGGGCTCGAGGCGGCGTACGCGCGAATCTATGGAGGCCATCGTGAAGGCGGTCGTGGGAGGACTCCAGCAACAGATAGTGGATGCGGCGAGGCAACAAGCGACCATTGTTACTCTGAACGTGTCGAGGCAGACAGCAATGTTCGGATCGAACCGCAGCGAGGAATCCGGAGTGGAGCAGGAGAGTGCTCGACTTCGACCGTGTTTGGCGATGAAGGTGGTGGAAGTGTTCGACCCCAGAAGCCCGGAGAGTAGTGTAGAGCGATGGCTTTTCAAGATTGATCAACTTGAGGGCGATCTACGACTGGACAGATTTAAAGAAGAGCACTATGTTGCAGGCGCGGTTGGCAGAGGGACGACGAAGTTCTGGCATCAGCGTCTCGATAACTACGATCGACCATGGGCAAAGTAACGAGCCACGTTACGGGCGGCGTTCCCTAGTCAGCGAGATTTCCATAAGATGATGACGGAAATGATGAGATGGGAAAAGTTGGCCAGCGAGACAATGACCACCTACTACCATGCGAAGCTGGCGTTGTGCGAGAGAGTCGGCATTACCAGCGAAATGCTGTCTCCTGCATTATTGCTAGATTGCCGGCAGAGCTAAGAGCGAGTGCTTATGGCGTCTATAGCACTTCCCCGGAACAAGGCAATGGAAAGCGTTTGATGTTACAACTGCCAGCAGGTGGGAGATCACCTGAGCCGAGACTGTCCGCAAACTCGAGCGGGTCGGTGCAAGCGTTGTGGTAGCAAGAAAAAATTGTCTTATATTACATTTACATAGCCTGTCTCTCTGTGTGTGCGCATATGCCTAAAGAAGTTTCACTTCCACCGTCTGGTCCGACGGAGACTTTGATATTTTTTTATTTTTATCTGATTTTGTTATATTAGGCTTCTATTGATGGCACGTTACTGCATTCTAAAAGAATTTGGGTTTAATAAGATTTCCGGTTCAAGCAAACTATTGCATATCTTATTTTTTATTTTTATTTTTCTGTCATTCTTAATAACTACCATTACTGAACCAATATTATTATTGGCTCACAGTGATTCTATTACCTACACATATTAAAAGACTCATCAAGAACAGAGTTTCCTATTTCTAATTTTGCTACCACGTGCAAGATATAAAGTTACTGGTGTTGCTACCTACATGTAATTGAAATATATTAATTTTGCGGGGACTAAATCAAAGCATTCGGTATTTATTTGGCCCATATGCCATTTTTTCTTATGATTACATTATTCCTCCAAACAGCTACAACGTCTAATTTGCTCGTATACACATTTGCTTCTGCGAATTTCTGACTTTGCCTTTGTAGTCCTTATGATTTAATAAATAATTTGCAAATAATGAACGTACTAATACACTCACTTTCAAAAGCAATTCTTATATATTAGGAATATATACAGGAAGTATGCAAGTAGTGAAATTGATGCTCATTACTCATAATACATTTAGGTCTATAGCTACAGTTAGTACTATAGCAAGACTAAAGATGTTCACGTTTATAATACTACTCCGTAAATTACTTCATTACACAAAACTCTTAAAGATCTGTCAGATTAGACATCTGAGGCGTGATAATGCAAAGAAACTTGTCGAATCCGAAAAGATTTTATTTTAACGCCCCGATTTGTAAATCAGAATGCCGGAAACCCTCCCGACTGTATTTATTTTTTCAATCTCGCCCACTTCAACCTTAATCTCGCTTAAGCACCCGCACCTACTATAAAACCTTATTACGCCATAAACATTCTTCTGTGAGTACGTAAACTCGGAATTTACTTCGTTAAAGATCCGATCTGTTGCTACTCCTCAACCTTTTGTCGGTATCGTTCGGAAAGGGCGGTTAATTTCGAAAGTTTCTTGATAACATCCCTCTCCTTCGCCCCCTCGTCCCACTTTCAACCAATCTATCGCTGCAAGTGTCGCCCCTGGAGGGCGAAACTTTAGGGGTGGTGCGCAATTATGGCGGTTGTTACGTTCCAAGGAGCCGGGGGAGTTTGCGACGTGCGTTTTTATTTATAGATTTAAGGGGTTGTTTTTGAGGAGCTCCAAAAGACCAAATGGGTGATGATCTTAAGATTTTAGTTTTGAAAAGTTCGTTGGGTATAATAGCGGGATGAAAATGAAGTACGTGAATAAAATGAAGGAGGAATTGAAAAATTCATAGGCGACATTGGTAAGAAGGAAATAACATCGCATTTGAAACGACTTTTCCTCTACAGCACTTAAACGTAAATACACATAAAATCACTAATAAAATTCGGAATGAGCAATCCCATTAGCACAGAATTAGATATTATGCTCCATTATATTAGTAAAAAAGTAACAATGGATGCAGAGTGAAATCATAAGTCTAATGTAAAATACAAAGTAACTCACGAAAATGAAAGAAAATACCTCAAAATTTGATTCAGTAGAATATTCGAGAGGCGAAGAAAATGTGCATGAAACATAGTAGGATGAAACAAATGGAAATATTATGAAACACCAAAATTAGTTTCCCAAAAAAATATTCGTTTCACTTGTGAGAAAAATATATGCACCACAATAAGAAATTAATATTGTACGAGTATCAATAGGCATAAGAAACCTATGAAAATATGTAGGCAATATTAAAAATTAAACCGCAAATTTTTCTACTATACTATAATAAACTCGCTAATATTTTAAATATTTCATAAATTTTACTACAAAGAAATTATGCTTGTAGACCAATTACCACATATTCTCCTATTCCGGAATTTTAAGCCTTGCCTTTGATGCCAGAAACCTTCCCTGCATACCAATATACCCATTTTGACTGTGCATCAAGTGACGAGCAACTTTTCTCAAAGTGATCACCTGCTTAAACATTTTTTGCATTTTTACAAATTTTATTTTCAATTACAACGTTTTATCACGTTAAGAATAAATTTGAATTTTTCTGATAAAAATTCTATATTCGCATATAATTCAATTAGGTTTATGTATTTCATTATATCCTACATACTTCAAGTTTCATAATCCAGAAAAAACTTCAAAAAACAACTCTCTAACTAACAAAACTATTTAATAGAAATGATTTAAAACAACTATAACAAATATCGGCTGCTGGTATTATCACTCTTCGTTCTCCGCAAAAAATTGTTTTCAGCCATATTTATAGGGATTTTTATTGATCAATAATACAAAATGTCTGGCGGAAAATTGATTTCTTTGTATAAAATTATGAAATCCGGTGTTATGATAATTAGTGTTGCCCACCATATACTCGTTTGCGAGAGTCTCCTCTCGTCTCGTCTCGTTTTCGAGACGTGACTCGAGACGATACTTTAAATTTTCCTTGCGAGGCAAGACGAGATTTTCAAAAGTCTCGTCTCAAATCTCGCACGAAAGTCTCGCAAAAGTCTCGAAGTATCGCAAATAAAAATGGCAAATAATAAGTAATTATTATAATTATCGCGAGTGTTATTGAAATATATTTTTTAAAGCCGCATAATAGGGAGCAGCCTGTGTTTACAATAACTGTTACGCAATTTTTACCTTTTTGAGCTTTCGGAGATATTGCCACGTGTACGACTATTATACTAGAGTTCAAGACTTTCCTTGGGAATGCAAATATTCACAACATTTTTATGTTGGATAAAATAGTTTTTTTTCTGTAACTAGAAAAAAGTTTGACATTTTATCCCTGTTGACAGAAATTTTTTGTTAAGCTTTATATGGTTATTAGTTTTTAATATCTCAACGATAATTTATTTTGTATTCACCGACCTTTGGAGATCATCTACCTATTTCTCATCCGACTTCTTATGTTAGAATCGACCTATAATAATTGATTTATTTCAGTTCTTGTCGAAAAATCAAATTTGATAAGCATTTCGATATAATTGAGGAGCAAGGAGGAACCGGACGTAATAAAACCGCAAAATGCAAGATATGCACGAAATCGCGAGATTTTGCGAAAAATTTGCGAGACTCTCGCATAAGACATGAGACGAGACGAGACTTTTATTGCGAGACGAGACTCGAGACAAGACTTTCCACTTTTTTTGCGAGACAAGACGAGATTTGCCAAAGCCTCGTCCCGTCACGTCTCGTGGGCAACACTGATGATAATAATGATGAAGATTTCTCTGCAAAGATATTTTGATTTAATAACTTTAAATATTAGATTGTAGGTAATAAAAATTCATAGAAAATTTAAAAAATAACTTGTTTCATCCTAGTACAGGAGGTATCGTTACAAGAATCCGGTATACAGTGGATTGTGTCCAATTAAATAACCTATTTGGCAGTTTACAACCCAGTAAGCACAGTACGTCCCATGTACGTACATAATTGGTCGTTTTTACGCCAGTACGTACAAGACATTAAAGGTACGTCTTTAGTACGTACAAAGACTGGCATCAAATGTACGTATTTTTTGGTACGCATTATGTACGTACATAGTACATAAAGAAAGTACGTACTATAGATGATAGTACATGTACGTGCTAAAGACGTACATTTTAGGTCCTTTTTGCTACAGTACATACGGGAAGTAAAAGGTACGTCTTCAGTACGTACGGGGACTGGCGTCAAATGTACGTATTTTTCAGTACGTATTACGTACGTACATAGTACATAAAAAAGTACGTACTATAGATGATAGTACATGTACGTGCTAAAGACGTACATTTTAGGTCCTTTTTGCTACAGTACATACTGGAAGTAAAAGGTACGTCTTCAGTACGTACGGGGACTGGCGTCAGATGTACGTATTTTTCAGTACGTATTACGTACGTACATAGTACATAAAAAAAGTACGTACTGTAGATGTTACTACATGTACGTACTAAAGACGTACATTTTAGATCCTTTTCTATTACAGTACGTACGGGAAGTAAAAGGTACGTCTTCAGTACGTACGGAGACTGGCGTCAAATGTAAGTATTTTTCAGTACGTATTACGTACGTACATAGTACATAAAAAAAGTACGTACTATAGATGTTAGTACATGTACGTACTAAAGACGCACATTTTAGAATTTTAGATCCTTTTTATTACAGTACGTACGGGAAGTAAAAAGTATGTATTCAATACGTACGGGGACTACTCGAGATTCCCGAAAACAGCTGTGGGATTGAGTCATTGAGTGATTAAACAAAAGGCCGTTCAACAGCATCAAGTTAAACAAGCTGTTAAACTTTAACGCTTTAAACAATTGAAATTAAACAAAAACAATTAAAAGTGGGGGTCGAGGGTGTAAACGATATTTGCGTTTATTTCATGTTCATTTTATTTTTGAATATCAAACCGAGTGTTTCGTCTTAATTATTGTTGGCAGTCTATTTTGTTGTGTAAGAAGATACGTACATGTTAAGTCGTAACAGTAGTTTTTTAGATTTTTAGTACTTCGGATACAAGAGATATATTCATTACTTGTAAAAGTGTAACGGACATGTCATAAACCAAGGCACTTGTTGGAATTTTCAGTATTTAAAAAATTGCCCAGATGTGTTAATGGCATCCCCTTGAGACCTTCGACTACCCTTAGCAGGTACCTACCCCGAAAAAATCCCTAAAGGAAATTTTTGTTCTGAAAGGAGATTCTTTTTCGAACCATCGTCGAGACAAGATCTACCTAACCATTTTTGTTCATATTTTCCAATCTTTTTACTATTTTTTTAACTTGAACACTTCATTAATAAAAATTCGAGGTGTGAATTGTGCTTGTATACCCTAAATAAAATTAAGGAGTTAATCAGGTATACGTCCAGTACATCTTTTTTGGTGTTATTCGTTTGTGCAATTGAGGCTTAATAAGGTAAGTACCGTTAGTGTAAGAAAAGTATTAGGTAAATCATCACAAAATGTCTGATCATAATAAACGTCCGAAATTAAGTAAACATTACAAAAATGCGTCAAAACAGCTTCAGAAGTTAATTAAATAAGCAGTCAAGTGAAAAAACTGTTAAAAATTATATGTAACCTTCCGACATTATGTGATGATCAGCAATGACCAACCGACCCTGCTTTAAAAATTCCTGAAAATGTACATTTAAATATTAGCTCTTCAGTGACCGTTTATACTACACATCCCGACATAGTTGTTGATCACGAAACTGACATTAATTTTATTAAAAATTTTACTAAAATAGCACAATCTAAAACTCTATTTGATAATCAAGAATTATAATGAATCTGTTCAAGAAAAATTTTCAGAAACTCCTTCAAATATTCCTTCATAATTCTCCGAATGGTGTGTTAAGCATAATATCACTCATGCAGCAGGTAATGATCTTTTACAAATTTTAAAACCGATTTGTCCACATTTTATTATTATTTATTTATTTCAAAAATTTCATGCGTCTAAAAAGTTTGCTTTTTTCAGCTAAAATTCAGTGCCAATGTTATTCCTGTCCCCATCGTGGTAAGTTTCAAATCTACACAAAATATTTTAGATGGAATTAGGTTTACCACATTTGATTAATGTTTAATACCAATTTTTTTAAGAATTATTTATTTCAATAACTAGTGTAAATAATCGTCAAAATTGTTAAAACTATTTTTTACTTTAATTAACCATATCTGTTCTCCCGTTTGGATGTTACATCAATGGTGTAACACCATTTATACTAGATAGAAAGTGCACTGATGGCATTTTTTTTTCTGTTTCAGGTGTTTCCATAAAATCTGGCAAGTGCAATGACAAGAAAGAAGCCGAAGTAGAAATCAGCAGGTGTACGTCTAAGAAGAGCACTAGATCGCCTAAAATATAAAACTTTGATGAAATCCAAAAGCCCCGCATATGCATTTTATCCGTTTTTTTTTAGTATATTTGTATTTTTTTGTATTGTGCAAAATTTGTATTATTTACAAATCGTAATAAATTGTACGCCTATAATTGGGATTCCATTATTTCGCTTCTAATAATAATATTTCTGTTAAATGCTGTACATCGTTTGGATCTATAATAAGAAGCGAATTCAATGGCCAGAACGACTCCTGTCGTTCAACCGAATAAATCAACATGTTAACTTCCTATTCTCTAGATTGACTTTTACAATACTACCATTACATGTATACTTTTGACTTTGCAGAACTTCTCTCTTTCTCTTCCAGGAGACAGAGAGACTGTCAACTGACAGTTGGACGTAATTGGAATGGTATTAAAGGTCAATATTGGGGATGTTAAGTTCTAGTGTTGATTTATTTGCTGCCACGACGGCCGTTATTTTGGCCATTTATTTCGCTCCTTATAATATTTTACGTGAGTACAACCAGTATATCCAAAGTACGTCCTGCAGTAAAAAAAGTAGGTATGTACTTAGTACATACCTATCAGTACGTACTTAGTACATACGTGCTCTACGTACCTTGTACGTACGCCTTCTACGTACCTCGTACGTACGTTCTGTACGTACTTCATACGTACACCCTGTATATCCATTGTACGTACCGGCTGTATGTACACTGTACGTACGTCCTGTACGTACTTGATACGTACCCTCTGTATGTACATTGTATGTACGTCCTGTACGTACATTGTACGTACCGCCTGTACGTACGCAGCACGTACATTTTTGTGGAAAATGGACGTATTTAGGACGTCATATGTACGTACTTACGTCCGGTAATGTACGTATTTTGTACGTACTTTACGTCCTACCTGTACATACTATGTACGTATTATGTACGTATTAATGCTTACTGGGAAAATGGTTTAAAATCATGCAAATATGTAAATCAAATTTTAATTTATTTATATATATTTAATATATACTTTGTCTATTTTTTAGTGCGAATTCATTCCAAAAACAATGAGCAAAGTGCAGTTCTTAGGCGCTCATGCAGTTCAATAGAGCAACGCGGTGCTTATTATGAAACAGGGAATATTCGAAATTAAATGATATTTGATTATATTAAAATGTCCTATATTTTTTAAAACTTATCAGACTTTTTCGTTTTTGTTTTAATGTATTACGAACATGAGAATTTAAACAAATATGAATTTAATTTTAATTTCGACTGGTTTCACTAACTTTTATATAAAGAAGCTTTCCTACAGATCTAAGTTTGTGTATCATTTTAACTTCACATTTACCCTCATTTATTAATGGAATTTATAGACCTATAAACTTTGTAATCTATGTAGGTGTGTAGAATTATTAAGATTTCCATTCTGAAACATATGTTTGTATTTACATATTTGTAGGTTAGTTTGCAAGACTCAAAAATGAAAACAAAGTTATGATTTTATGACTGTAGAGACAAGCCCGAAACGGGGAGCGATTTGGCGTCTACATTTTAAATCAATGAAAATTATAGTATGGGATAATTGCAGGCTCAGTTAAATGTCAGACAGAATGTCCCGCCATGTAGGACTCTGACGATCTAGCCTCAATTAACGAGCAGGGTCGAGTGTGGGACGTCGCGACCGATAAACTTTACCGTAGACAGAATAATTTGTGACAGCTAGCTAACAGTGGTCAGCAAATCATTTTATCCCTTCAGATAAACTCACTAAGTCTGTATGTGACCTTGATTCCAACTCCCCGGGACCAACCATTATCCCACGTTTCCAGGAGACAATTTACCCAAATCAT
Organism: Cryptocephalus moraei; assembly: GCA_946251905.1. Taxonomy (NCBI): domain Eukaryota; kingdom Metazoa; phylum Arthropoda; class Insecta; order Coleoptera; family Chrysomelidae; genus Cryptocephalus; species Cryptocephalus moraei. Next base: position 18,267,221 of record OX276462.1, on the reverse strand, counting down.
CGCTAGGCCTCATGCATACGTCCCACACTGCGATAAAAGTCGCCCTTCTTGAAAGGTCCTTCTGCCCTTCCTACCGGCAATCACTTCTGCTTTAATATCAACCTTAAAGATCAAAACCTTCTTGTGCGTTAACTGCCAACTGAGGGTTAATTGAATCAGTCGTTAGGGACCATAATATTATCATTACTTGGGAGTTAGAGGACTCAAGAGGCCACCTAAAGTTTTGTTATTAAAAATCGATAGGATACAAGCACCTTGTTATAGGTGTGTTTATGGTGGGATTGACCGAAATGTTAAAGTAAGGGGCAATAAGGGACAGTAAATTGGGGAATGGATGAGGGGAGGGCGGCTTTTACGATTCCGAAGAATATAATACGTGGAGTTTATATGATTTCCACGTTTCTGTATCATGTTTAAGGTGGAAATGTTTTCGATTTTTAACCGTAAAAGGTTCCGCCCATAAAATATATATTATGTCTCATGCAAACACTTTCCTATATATCTACACATATTTTATTTAACCACTCACCGAATGGTATTGGACGCATGAAAAATTTTATTTTTAGATCCACCCGTAAAATTCGACTTTTAAGAATAATTGAGTCCATTCATGACAAAATATTCCACAAAAAGTATACTGAAACAAAGTAACCGAGAAAAGTGGAAATATCGAGAACAAATTCTCAGCTGCTCCTAACGAGTGAAAATATACTGTTTTCCCGTTCTCATCTCAACTGATGGCACAACTTTTAAACAAATTTTTGTAGCGCTTAACAGATTCGAGAAACTATTCCGCCCCTCGTGAATTTCAATTACCCATACTGAACGTTGGCAAGTTTTCTTAAAAGGAGTAAAATAAAAAATAATATTATTAAACGAAACAACGTTTACAAGCATTCCGGTAGCTCACAAAGCATTATTAAAATCTGTTAAAGAATGACGAAACTTTCTCGACAACTTGTTAATATTTTGTGCGTTACCAGACTTTGATTATATTGAGTGGGACACACAACAAAAACGTCCCCCGCCTTCTATGGAAACTTTTTAACTTCAATATCTTGACAAAGGAACGACATCTTTTATGGCCCGATTCGAATTTTCCATTATGGTATTATGGAGCAGTAACCAAAAGGGATAAAAGAATGTCACATTATAACTCAGACTACGGGTTATTTTATGAATATGTTGAATGTGAAATGGAAAAATGGCGCCCTGGAAATGTACACCAGTAAGCTGTAAATAATTGAAAGATTCGTGGCAGTCAACTTATTAACGAAACTCGTTTCCCAAACAATTTATTGTTACCTTGACACAAACCTGCTTGAGAAATTGGGAAATGTTACACTTACCGGCCGGGCTCTCTTCAATCCAAAATGACTCATCCAGCGTATAATCGGCTTCTGAAAACAAAAATATAAGTAATTATAAAAATGGTTCATGGAGGTATAACAATATCCGGTAACATAATCTAACTATATATTGTAAGTAGTTTAAAAAAATATATGTAGGAAAACCGTACTGTCTTAAATTTAGGTGTGAAAATTTGAAATAAATGTAAATCGATCGTCTTAAAGGAGGATATGCCGAATAAAATATTTGACATATTTAAATTGACGAATACATGGAGTACAAAATATATACCTTCATACTACTCAATAACTGTTGCTTTATTAAAATTATCCGATAATATTTCAATAGTTTTAAGCTAACACGGAAAGCGAGGTGAGAAGGAAGAAGTGGGCATCAGCGAGGCGAGATGGAGTGGACAGAAAAGCACCGACAAGGCCAAAGGAAATACCATCTGTTATTCAGACAAAGACAATGGTGTTGCTCAGAATGGCGTAGGAATACTGATTTCAACACCTATGATACAGTATGTAAAATGTTACCTCCCGGTCAGTGATCGGGTACTTTTAATGAAATAAATGGTCAATCATTTGATCTCAACCTAATACAAGCATATGCGCCAACCATGGACAGCTCGGATGAAGATACAGAAGATTTTTGTAATGATTATCGAAGAGACACATAAAAACCAACGATATTAACATCTATAACATCTACTTAGGACACTGGAACGCCAAAGTCGGAGCAGAAAAAGTTGATGATATAGTAGGTCCATACGCACTGGGAACCAAAAACGAATGACGTACTCTTAGATGGGTATATCTATAGTTTATGCGATACTGGCTAAGGGCCTTCAGGATTGTATTCATTTCAATGGTGTCGAAAGCTTTTTTGAAGTCGACAAACACGAGCACCAATGGTCTATTGTATTCTAGGCTTTTGTCAATGAGTATCTTTAATGTGAGAAGATGGTCATTAGCTCCATAGCCTGAACGAAAGCCTGCCTGATCTGTTAGAATATGTCTGATAGAAGTCGGGTTTTTTTCTCCAGTCCCTTGTTTATTATTTCGTGAAAAGCTTATATAGATGGGATAGTAAACTTATAGGCTAGTTGTAATACCTACTGGTTAATACATTAGACACCATGTACCTGGACACTGTGTTTCAAGGTATCACAGTGTAACACAAGTAAATAGGCGTATTGAAAATGAATTCTTTATCGTCAGCAACAGGTTTTGTATTTAGTCAGCATTTTCCATATGTGAGACACATGGCTGTGGCTTCGGCAATTTGTATAGACTCCTTCCAAATTCACTTGAGACAGCTAAAAAAGCAGTTACTATCCACCTGAACCTACACAAAATACAAGTAAATGAAGGAGCAAAGTATTTGAATAAAATTTTATATCAAATATTGCACCTACTTGTTTATTAATGTTGCGAAAATATACGAATATTCCATAAGCATTCCCAAATTGCCCTAGTATATCATATAAATTTTTAATACTATCTTTAAATTTGGACTTCGATCGTTAACAGTTTAAAATGGTTGTTGTTCATGATTTGTAACATATTTGGTTTTATTGATATTTATTATGAATATATACTATTAGCGTACCTTAATTATTGGGTAATAATCACATTTAAAATCTTAATCGAAAGTCCAACAGTAACACAATCGAAATGTCAGTAGTGTTCAGAGTAATGGGGCAACGATTAGTTTTCCATACAATGTGCTATCGAATTTTTGATATTATTAAACCAACTTAAAGCACTATAGAAATGATAGTATACTTATCTTCGCCAATTGCTTGTTGATATGACGAAAAAATTAATGAACTATTAGGTTTAACAAAAATTTGGAAACTATTGAATCACAGATAGGTTTATATCACAAATCCAGACTATTTAATTAATTTTTCAAAATGAGATCATATCCTTCAATATATTTTGTTACCCTCCGAATTTTTCTCACTTTACTTAAAACAACGTTTCTGGGTCATTTCAAAAAAGGAGTCAAATTTATTCAAATTAATATACATTAATTTAAATAGTACGGTTAATAATAATGAAAGAATATGGTTATTTTTACGTTCTATGTGCACTGACGAGAGTTTGCTATAACCATATTCTTATTATCGTTATGATTAGTATATAATAGTAAACCATAACAATTTAAATTTTAAGTTATCTGTCACGTGTCACGTGATGGATACCAAACATAACATAAAAAAACAAACTCCAAATGACTTCTATAAAAGAGCTCGCTTTGGTTTTTGCCACGTCACTATATGCCTACTGCAAACAGCTAAAACTTATTTTAGAATTTCTGTTTTAACAGATTTTTTGCTCCACAGTTACAAACTACTTGTAATTCTGCTAAATACATAGGATTTCTATTTTGAATTCACATATGTACTTATTATTTAGGGTAACCAACCGCTTAACCACTCAACCCCACTGTCTCATACCTACCGTATTAACTTAAACATGCCCAAAACTTACAAATATACCTTCAACGGCACTGACCGTTTGCACAACACTGCAGAGCTTCGTGCCAGCCAGCCTTTCTTATCTTTATTTTTTTTTATTTTTTTTAAATGTTTTAGCCATAAATTTCTTTAAATTTTAGTGAATAGACATATAATTGAAGATTAATATCAAGCATACTGTGAAATACAACTGCTAATATTGATGATTTCAAAAAAACAGTAGTACTTGGGAGATACACTAATCGTATTTCATCCAGTCCAACGTGTTGTTTTCTGTAAAGTGATCAACTAAACGCATTCCACTAGCTAATTCCAGTCAACAACTGCTCGTACATATTAATAACTTATGCTTGAATCGCTCCTTTGTTGCCAACATTCTTTAAACTGTGTTGCCGCAGAGTGCGTACATTTCCACTGTCTCCCATCGTGAAATTGAATTAGGAATTACTGATATAAAAATTTTTGGTTAACATAAAGTATGAAAAAAGAAATGTAAAATATCTCTGACTTTTTGCTGGAGTTTCCGGCGAGTGATAAACCCGCTAATTTATCAAAAACAAAAAAAAAATATATAGCAAGCCGTAAGAAGGATCAACAAATAAATTTAATGGGGTAAAAACTTAATGTAGTTTCGTGGCAGAGTGTCAGGACGAGGGCGATATTTCATTTCGAATGGAGATAAATGTTAAATATTAAATGACCATTTTTGTATGTGCTGAGGCACAATAAAAATGGTGATAATTAATACATTTACGATTCATTGCTTGTAATTCACGGTTAATTAAGATGGAAATGCATTAGTGAAAGTTGTAAATTTTTTGGTGGCAATCAGTAATATTTTCTTCCAAATTCAATATACAATTAATCTACAAAAAAAAAACAGTAATCTTTCTTCCAAACAGTTAATATCAGTAGTGTTATTGTTTGAAAACCAAACTAAAAGTAATATGATTGATGACATGTATTTGAAAATTTGTAGTACCAACTTGGGATTGTTAGTGTTGGTTCCACATCTGTTTTCATATAACGCCTTAATGGAACTATGCTCTGTGTTTTAATTCTAGTATAGCTATGGCAGCCTTTTCCGCCTTCAAGTTTACTAAAGCTAAGATTAGTCCTATTTTTGCTAATGGAAAAACTGTAGCGAGCGCGGCGTGCAAATTGGATTTCCCTAACGTTATGGTCCCCGCACGTGAAAACCGTTTTCCAGCTCTTCGTTCCTTCCCTCGCCTAATTCCGCAGGAAAGAAAAGTAACGCGAGGGAACCTCGACAGCTACGACGTTCCTCAAAAATAAAATTTAATCTGTCGGATTGCTTTTACGGCCAAAAGGACATAAGTTGCGCGCTGATTTATTCAAATCGCTTACGTATATCCGGCCGAAGCGCCATCGGAAATTGAAGTTATCACGTACGGAAGTTCGGTTATAAATTCGCGAGGAAATGGAACTTCAGATATTTTTAATGTTTTTTATTGACGAAGCGGAGCCGTGCGCGACCCTATGTGTTACACGTGTCGCGTATGTAGTTTTTACGAGCGATACGGTAATGAAACATAATCCCCGGTATCGGATCGCGACTACGAGTTTTATTGGAAAAACTATTCTTCCAGGGAGGTAATAATGACTAGCTTTTATCACACCTATTCGACACCTGCGATACCATCTAATTCACATAGTACTGAAAAAATGTAAAGATTAGTTTAACAATAGAAATCTTGGCAGGAAACTTAAATTAATTTATTTAACCGGAATATACACCAATAAAATGTTGAACTGGCCAAGATCAGGAAAATGTTGATATGATTGCTTTGAAATATATAATGTGCTCTCAAATAGGAAATTTCATTTTACCGCTGTCAGACAAAATATAAGATCAAGCCAGATAGTGACAGACAAAGGACTAAGGAGATTAAGTGCATCTTCAGTGTACCCTATAATGATTATCATAAATGAAAAATTAGTCATCAAAGGGGAACTCTCATCTCTCGAAAAGAACCAACGGTGTAATGGTGGTAAACTTGACTTGCGACTGATGAAGGACGAGCGGATGTTGGTTCCTATTTTCTTGGGTCTTGATAATATTATATCAATAGAATTGACCTTCAAAGCTAAAGTGGGTATCAGTAAAAGTGGGTAATAATAATAAAACTTCAAGACCTCCGCGATTCGCGTACATACCTTTCTCAATATTTGTTTACATAAATGATGTACAAATTCCAAATCTTTTAGTTGTTTGGATTTTAATTCAGGGATGAACACGATAGCTCATTAGGAGTCAAGATCACAAACAATAAACACTTTATTCAAAGCTGAGCACCATCAAAGGATTTAAACCATATTTAGCGTAGTATTTTCTTTAAACGTTGCCAAATTTCCTTAGTACTGTGAATCTTTTTGGGATCCATCTTAAACAATAAGTAGTGCGATAAAACTTCGGTTTTTGCCTGATTGCTCTCTTTAAAGCAAATAAAGAATTTGACTGAATAATAAATTGGAGATGAGACAAACATTTATTTGTAATTTTAAATTGTACATACATTTACATGAATATGTACTACATGAAAATAAATATCTCAATGAATACCTGTGAAATTACCCAACGAGATCTGTTAAAACGAAATTAAGTAATTTACTACAGAAAAAAAAAAACGAAATGGAGAAAATATCTCTTAAACAATAAATCGCATATTATTTAAATATTTTTATTTATTTTTGCCATATAAACTGACGTTTATTGACGTCAAATCGAACCTATAAAGTCATTGTTTATTTTGTTTATTTAGGTAGCGCATTAAAATGGTTTAATACGCTGCCTATTCAATTTTGCCGTATAAAGTGACCTTTTGTATGTTTAAAATTGTTTTCGTCGTTGTCAAGGTTGCGGCACAGAAGTTGTCATCTGTCAAATTTTCTCTTCAAAATTGGACTTACTCCGCTAAACGTCAGTTTATATATGGGATATCGCAATAATAGTTATATATTATACAAGCGGATAAAATGAACGTTTAACGAGCGATAGGTTTAAACGCGCGCGCGGTGCAGCTGCAAGCGCGTTAATATCGCGGGTTAAACGTTCATTGTGTCCGCGAGTGTATTACAACGTTTTATTCAATTTTGTCATATATCAGCTGACGTTTAGCGGAGTAAGTCCAATTTTGAACAGAAAATTTGACAAGATGACAACTGCAGTGCCGCAACCTTGACAACGACGAAAACAATTTTAAACATATAAAACGTTACTTTATACGGCAAAATTGAATAAAAAACTATTAATCCGCTGCCTAAATAAACAAAATAAACAATAACTTTATAGGTTCGATTTGACGTCAATAAACGTCAGTTTATATGGCAAAATCGAATAAATAACTATTACTTCTCCACTTGTCTCCAGGCCCCAAATGCACCTTGTGCTTATGCCAAACGTGAAGCTCCTAATATCTCATCAGTCCATTTACAATAATTGCTTTCTTCAGAGCCTCATAAGACATTTTGAATTTTTGCTTCCGGAAAAATATCATTTATAGGTGCGTTCTGTTGCCAACCGTGAAACTATAAGTATACAGCATTCTACTCATTGCTTTGTTGTGGGTACTTTGTTCATTGTTTCCAGCACTAACAGAAAGTGAATATGTTGCATAGAACATTGGATACGACCATTGGAGGTAATCAACAATTTTCTATCGAAAAAGTATTAGATGGATCTTATTTAATATGTCTATTTCACAGTTGCATTACTCATGTGCTCATGAGGCTTCGCAGAAATATATTTTACGGTAAATAATATTAATACTAAGCACCGCTTTACCTTCGTAATCATAGAGTTGAGTTAGATTTCTCTTATTTTTATGTTTCAGTTAATTTCTTAATGGCGTTATGAACACTAACTGATTTAATATATGCTAAAAACAATATGGATTGTACCAATATTGTGATTACGGCAAAAATACAAGGGCCACATATTTGATTTGAATGCATATTTTCATAGTGTTCAATTTATCGCAAACCGAATCATTTTGGTTAATTTTTACCAGATATGAAATATTTAGAAATAACGAGCGTGGTTTGGTTGTTCTAGTAGCCATTTTTAATAAGATAGCTCGTATAAAATATACAAGAAAAATTACTGTAGGTACGCTGTACCCTTCCTATTTTGAATATTCGAAAATAGCTAATTGTTTCATTTTTCTCAAAAATATGGAATGGTATGTTTAAGTATTTTACTTATTTGTAAATTGATATATTAGTAAATACTTCAGTTATTTACACAACATAGTTATCACATCCAAATTTTCCCCCTTGTATATCGAACAGTGTATGTATATGTAAATTGAAAAATGCCATAACGATAGTCATAATGTGTTTGCACAAATAATATGCAATTAATAAATTAATTTCCTCTTTTCTTTGGTATCCAACATAACTAGTAATGCTATTCCGGGATCGTCTCGTCACACTTGTTTAATAAAACTGGTAGAAAATTGACAAAATTTTATACAAATAATTACCCAATTCGGTAGGGTCTTATATGGCGCTTGCTTTAATTGCAAGTCGTTGTATTCAGTGGCGGAGATTTCAACTTTCTATTTCCCTTTTAGACACCCCATTGGATACTTTTTAAAGTAAGCAGCATTTTCTATAACGTTGTGTGATAATCAGGCCACTTGCATTATTTTTGAATCACACAAGTTAACAAAAAGGTACGAGACGGACTTATTTGATTTCTAATATACTTTATTTACCAATTACTAGCTATAGCTTCTCTAAAAGTGTAAACGTTGTGACTATATTAAGTTCACCACAAGTAATTGAAGCATTTTTAAACCATGACACCATGTGACAGTTTTCCTTGTTTTAATATTCATTCGGCATTTTACATTCCGAGTTTGGCGCTAATATATTATTTGTCTTAGTGAAAGCAGCATTGATTTTAATTTTGTCGTTTTCTAGTACAAAAATACTACTTTTAGCCGTGCTAATACCAAAAGCTAATGACACCTTTGAAATAAGCATAACACAGAAAAGGAAATGACTTATATGTTATAAATTTCGCTGCTATACAAAATAGTAGTCTCCATTTAATCTCACGAAGAATGTCAATGGTATGCCAAACTTTAAGTACATTCTATAAACCGTCGCTAAAATACTAGAAACAATACATCTTCTTATTCCAACTTTATTTTGCCTTTGTATCGGGACACAGGCCGTTTCAGGCACGTGCTTTAAAATCTTTTATCGTTTTCCTAAGTTCCATATCCTCGAAATTAGTTGAATTCTCTCAAGTGTACCCTATATACTATAGTGCGATTAAAGTACAATTATCGTTTCCTAGGGCGATAATGGTTGATATGAACACGCCCCGAGAAGTTTGTTCCATAATTCGCTGCTAAAGGCCAATCACCGATCCGGAAATCCATAATCCAACACTAATTGATCCAATCAGAGACGATTTATTTCTGTGTAACCTAGCAACGCGGAAAATTGGAAATTAGTCTGACTACTTTTTATAAACAACGCGTGTATAGGTTTCACTAACGCATAAAACACTATTTTCTGGATAAACGTTTTATAATATTTCATAGCAGTTGTTCGTAGTTCTACTATTTTTATCCGAATGAGAAGTGGACAATTCGTCGCTAACATGACGAAGGGGCGTATCTCAAAATAACAAGTTTTGAGTAATTCCAATTTAAAGATTTTTATTAACTTCAATCTGAGTTTGCTTAACTGTAAAAGATGCTTATAAAATGCTGATAATATAAAATATTGATTCGATGCCAATATATACAGTAGAGTCTAGCCTCAATATTTCTGTTTTTAGCATAGGGTTAAAACTACCCTGAGAAGAGATACGCCCTTTCGTCTTATTTTGAATTATACCTTTAAGACATACAAACTTAATTACGCCTTTTATTATGAGATATTTCCTAACTAGTGCAGACAGTGCCACTCTTCCGCGCGCGATTTCAGATGGCCGATAGACTCGTAGCGGAGTTAGACCCAAGCAATCAGGTGGGAAAAGCTACTTTGCGTACAAATTAGGAACGCTATTTATTCTGCGAGCGCGTGGATATTTTTCCGCAGTTATTTGCTTTGGCGTACTTTTCCGCACTAGTGTGGAAAACTAACCATTTCTAAACCATATTAAGTGTGGAAAAGTACACTTTTCCTTCCCAAGTATAAAAAAAAAATTTATTATTACGAAGAAGAAAATACATACTTTACTAAATCGAATTTTTAAGTAGCCTTTTTAATAAGTAGCCTTAGGTCAAATTTATAATGTTTATAAAACAAATAAACTAATCAGCGTTTATTAAAACGGAACATATAATGTAAACATGTTGAAGTAAACAAAAACTAAAAACTGAAACCAATGTTAAGTTTTGTGACATAATAAATGCTAATTAATAACATTTCTTATTTTTTTATCAAATTTTCAAATAATTAAACAAACTTAACCTTTCAACATATCTAAGAAAAAGTATGCATTACAATACAAAATTGTTTGTGTGGCAACTGCTGGTGAAAAGAAACATGTTCTGGTAGTTTAATAATGGGAGTTGTTCCACTACACAGTGCCATAAGGTCATTATATTTCTCAATGGATATTTTTGCCAAACCGGGATTGAGGCAAGGTGGCTGTGCTCTGATATTTAGTGCAGTTCGTTTCAAGGTAATATATTGGTAGTTATTCTGTAGATGACTATTTTTGAAATAAATCCTATCGTTGCTACTTTTCTGTTCCATACCTCAATGTTTCCAATCAATTGTACCTCCTTTATCATCCTTTCTAACCGCCAGTATTTTTAGATCGTTGGAAAGATTCTTAAAGTTTAAAAAGTGTCGAATTTAAACAATGCACAACATATGGATTTTTTCTGCTTGAGAGTTTTATGACTGGTGCTAACTGGGACGGCACAAATAAGTCTCCACATTTTTTAATACCGCGATCTATTGTACTGTGTGCTGAGTCGCCCTCATTATGGTCGTGGTATGATTCAACATAAGGAAATAGACTGTAAATTTTGAAAAACGGTAACCGCATGTAAAAACATCGCAGCCTCAATAGAGTTTTTATTCTGTCCACTACATCCATAGGAAAATAGAGAAACAGTAGTTATACATTCGGTGTCAAGTTGTTTTAAGTATAAATACAAGCATGTCGAAATTTGACATGAACCACGTTTACTCAGACATTCATTCCATAAAAAACAGTGGCATTGTTTTGATTTAACATTATAGATAGTTAAGTTATAGTTTGCTAGTTGTCGCCGATAAAATAGTTTTTTTTTTCATTGCAAATTGGTAAAAAAATTACATGCTGTAAATCAAAACCGCACATACTTTTGAATTATCAGCTGTGTCAGATCAGATGTGGTCAATTTTGGCTTGGATGCAGGTCCATTTTTGAAGGTTATGTTGTCGATAAACACATGTTATATCAGGCGCAACTCATCTTTAAATATAGTATAATACGACGAACAGGCGTAAGTCTAGTTACGCCTATTCGTCGCGTTTTGCGATTTCAAATTTGAGTTACGCCCGTCGTCTATCTCGTAACATTGTAGCAATAGAGATACGTCTCTTCGCCGTATCAAAATATACTTAAAACTAGCAACTATGGTGGGCGCAACTCAAATCCGGAATTTTTTTAGATACGCCCCTTCGTCATGTTAGCGACGAATTCTTACGAGTCTTCAATCATATTTTTAGAATACCTAAAAATAACAGGAGTAAACTAACCATCTACCTTATCCGACTTTAAAGGAAAGCTTATTGGAAAGTCGGAGTACTGTACAAAGTCTAAACACAAGGTTTAAACTGTTTGTAATCTTTGTTTACAAGTGAAATGTACCACAGTCACAAACACAGACAATTTTTCAGAAACGTTTTTTGGATTATAAATTCCAATATCTCAAAATCGAAACATCGACCCGATTATAATACTTCTCTACTGATTTTTCATTTCATAGGTAACCTAAGCACACAATAATTTATCCACGGCTTATTTGGATTACATATTTATTTATCTAGAAATCTAGAAATGTAGAATAGATTATAGCAATGGCGGTCAGTGCAATCATAGTACAATTTGGCTAAAAGTGGACTTATATTGTAAGCAGAAAAAAACTTGCTTGTTTTCGGACCAAAATCAACAACATAAATTTCTGTAAAAATTTGTTTAACATTCTATTTAAATGCAGTCTGTTACCGTGTCACTGGACGTTGGATAAATGTTGAAATCATAGTTATTATACAAAAAAAAAACAGTTTAACTTTCTCTGCAGCAGAAATAGTAAAATAACAGTAAGTAACACAAAGAGTGTTTTAAAGGAGAATGTATCATGACTTCATATAACTTTTCTAGGAAACTCGTCTGATTGATTTATGCAACAAAATTCATTAAAAAAATTTGCTTATTACTGATTAAAGCAATATTTTCACGAAACAATTGCACTTTGAAAAACAAAGTAATATAGCAAATTGTTTCTATAATTAAATAGTCGCATGCTGCTTTTCCTCTAAACACACTTTCATGCAATATTTCGCTTTTATTATAACTATTGCCATTAAACGCTAATCATCGGAAATTACTTGAAACAGAGTCGTAATATTGATAATAAATCCCCAGGATATTTTGATAATTCCCCGTTCCACCCCTACCACAGGTAATCCGTCAGGATCGTTCCCCTCTATCTGTCTCTCCCCCTTCGTGGAACGAAATCAACGATTCTGTAAACAATTAAACCTGTTCTGGATGAATGATTATGGTGAATATCGAACGGGCCCTTTATTGAAATTCCACAGATTCTCCAGTCAATTTGCCAGCATTGTTTCACCATTAGGCGCCCGCCTTTCTACAATGCGATCCGGTGCTTTCCTTGTGACCGACACGGAGACAGGTATGCGCCGTTTAATTTAATTTGTGCAGGAGGGTTTTATTACCTATAAGTGAAATCTGGAACTATCATTACCATAGAGACAAGGTAAAGATATCGGATTGATGCGTACGGTTTCCCGGGGGGTTTCAGAGAAGAGATTTACAGCCGAAATTACTGATACAGCAGCAAAATAAAACATAATTAGTGGCATAACAGTCTCAGACTGATACTGATGTATGGTTATTACAAAACGTAAACCTATCTTCACATATTGATAACTTCGTAGATGTCAGACTGATATTGGGGGAAAAAGTTAAGAATCCCATAATATTCCATTCAATAACAAAAACTGTTGTAATAGCGTTCTCTCTCTCTCTCTCTCTCTCTCTCTCTCTCTCTCTCTCTCTCTCTCTTTTACTTTTCCTAATTTCAAATTAGGTGACAGAATTGAGTAACTAGCGGCCGATTTCAATCCCGTCAACGTTATAAAATTATCATAAATGTTGGTGTAATAGTATATCACATTTGATAACAATTTCATCAAGCTTCAAGTAATTCTGCAAAAAAAAAATGGACGACATGACTAATTTTCGAAAAATCAACAAGATTGGTTTACTACAAAAAACGATATGCAACATCGTAAGACTCTCTTATATGGCCGGACAAAATATTCATGGCAACATTATTAAAGTGCCCTATAGGGAGGTTTCAGAGAAAAATGTTTCACATGAAAGGTGCAGTCATTAGAACGGTCAGTTAAGGTTTAAAATTTAGTGTGAATCGGTAAAGTGGTTTTGGAGAAGATTGAGAAAAACTGAAAATTAACAGGAGTAAAGGGCCCTTCGCAGAAGATCAGTCAAGATAACGATAACAGCAATCAATAAGAATTGAATCGTAATGTAAACACACCAAGTTTAAAAAAACGTTGGACCAGCTTTTAAGATAGGTAATCCAAAATAACATCAAAATGACAGGAATAAAGTAACTTACCCTAAACTAATTCTGATAAAATTTATGTGCTCGCGATTTTCCGCGAGACCCAAACTACATACAAAATTTCCATTCTTTATAGTTTCTGAGAAAACTTTGACCTCATACACCATACGTACACACACACACACACACACACACACACACACACACACACACACACACACACACACACACACACACACACACACACAGACATATTTCCTAAAGCATGTTTTTCGAATTCAGGGAACTTCAAAACGTCCAGTAATGCCGATATTTCAAATTCCAAACATCAGCACGATTTGCAATACTTTCTCTTATTATACGTACCTATTCTATTGAAATGCAGGGTCCGAAATCAACAAGAGCGAAAGAGAAACTAATAGTAGTTCGTTAGTATAACAGAGAATGATTTTGCAACGTTGCCGGCCGGCCGGTCCGCAACCCATTCCAAATATTAGGTTATACAGCGAATGATCCGGTAGAGTGTGGCGATGACTGTGATGTTTCGCGAGTTAGCAACGTCGCAAAATTTCTTTCTCTGTTTAGCCAACGAGAAATATATGGCCTTTCTTTCGCTCTTATGTTTATACTATACTGCGACTCTGTAGAAACGGTCTGTATGGGTACCCTATATGAGAAAGTAATAAGCATGAGAGCAGAGAAAGTTATAAACAACCTACTACTAGAGAGAAATGGTTCATGACAAATCTAAAGCAGCGCATCTTAGGAAACATTTAAATTCAGTTTAGAAATAATAAAATTTCATAATTGGATTTTAAATATGAAGATGCAAAATTTTTGAGCTAATAGTGTGTATCTGTTAAACGTTTACTTGGATGGAAAAGAATATTTATTTTAAAAAGTGAGGGCGTATTAATAAACATTTTTGATGCTATCATAAGAATAGAAGATTTCTATATCCTTTCTGTTTTATTGCGTAAAATGTTGATGTTAGTAATGTGTAAAGGAGCGAGGACGCCAGTTGTGTTAGAAAATAGAGATATTTGGAAATATAACATTTGACAGGCAATGAACAACGTTTAATTAACTTCCAAAGAGTCTCATAAGTTGTATTACAAATATATTCGAAAGTCAATATGTAATTCCTACATTTCTTTTGCTCGAACATTTTTTTATTAGTCAACTTTAAGCATAGGGGCCAATACATTGGAAGTGCATGGTATTCATCAATCTAATCGCTTCAGATCAATTTCGCTCACGGCGACGATATAGAATCTAACATATTATAATTCATTTTTCAACTATAAGAGGCGTTGGATAATTCTGATCAATGCCTGGCAGCTTTATAATTTTTTTTATTGGTACGCTATTTTGCCTATTTATAACATGTTTTGGCGTGCGTTAATCGGGCTTTATCGCACGCGCGTGTTTTAAAGTCGCCATGGAAACGTATCAACAACGGCCATATCAACCAATAACAGAGCGTTTTTGGCCGTAGCCGGACAAGCCGATTGGTCGCACGACGTGCGACGGGCCGTCACGAAGCGTCCCGAGTGTCATTCAGATTAATCATATTGGGTACGCATTTGGTTTTGGTATAAAAAATGGTACCAATAAAAAAAAATAGCGTAAAGTATTCGTGGATAACTGCTCTTTCAAACACTTGCTCTATTTCGAGCACTCCGGCTACGCCGTCGTGCTCGAAAACTCGCTCGTGTTTGAAAGAGCTCAATATCCACTCATACTTTAATATACTATCGGTCTTATTCATAGAAATTGAGTAAAACGTTGTTAAAACCCATGATAGTTAAAGTACGGTTAAAATGTTTGTTACCGCTAAAATGGGTTTAAAAACGGTACTATTCATAATGCCTTTGGAAGGTAGTGTCACTTAAAACGTCGTTAAAGCATCGTTAAAATTCGATAGTATTCGATAGTTAGTGGATATCATCCTATTTTTTTTTAAAAAACCAGTCGAATCGTTTTCACAAATGTGCAAAACACTACAACACTACCCCTTCTTTATACAAATAACATTTAAATAACACAAATGTCAAGAGAAACCGGCGATCGATTATTTTGAGGTTAAAATGGATTTAAAGTAGGGTCGAGTCCATTTTAATTTTTGACAGCATTTTAACTGCATATTAGCCTTAAAATGGGTTTATGAATAACGTTTTTTAGACAACTCCTTAAAACGTCTTTAAAACCCGTATTAACTTTTTATGAATAAGACCGTATTTTTTTATTGGTACGCTATTTTGCCTATTTAAAACATGCTTTGGCGTGCGTAAATCGGGCTTTTTCGCACGCGCGTGTATTAAAGTCGCCATGGAAACGTATCAAGAACGGCTATATCAACCAATAACAGAGCGTTTTTGGCCGTAGCCGGACAAGCCGATTGGTTGCACGACGTGCGACGAGCCGTCACGAAGCGTCCCGAGTGTCATTCAAATTAATCATATTGGGTATGCATTTGGTTGTGGTATAAAAAATGGTACCAATAAAAAAAAATCGCGTAAAGTATTCGTGGATAACTGCTCTTTCAAGCACTTGCTCTATTTCGAGCACTCCGGCTACGCCGTCGTGCTCGAAAACTCGCGCGTGTTTGAATGAGCTCAATATCCACTCATACTTTAATATACTATTTCAATAGTTTCAAAAAAAATGAAAACGGTACTTGAAAAAAGCGAAATAGAAACTGTCATGAATAGTTTATCGTGGTTATGACAACCTAAGATATAATTTCGCAACGAACATGTTCAACAGAAATTCTAATACATTCAATAATACATTCTAATGTCTGCAGGTAGTTGTTCCTGCGATTCCCCTCTGTTGTTGTCAGATAGAAATTTCTTACCATGTAAATGATTCAAATGATAAGATAATTCTTTGTATGTCCTAAGTTGGAAATAATATAGGTAAGGATGGAATTTATGTGTCAAGCGTAAGTTGACCTAAATGTAATCAACATACGTATAAACTATTTATGGTATGTTTCCTGTGAGCAGTGGAAGACAGGGTTAAAAGCCCAGATGTTATTTTTAAAATATTTATATAACTATATAATGCAAGTATTACTGTAGCATGAGTAGAGTTACAAATTCCCAAAGCACGTCTCATTTCTAAGGTCCCAAAAATATGTTTTTAGTAGAGCTAGGCCTAGTCTGTATATAATGTTAACTCAAAACATGCATTATTTTTTGAAAATTTGGTTCTTCAATCTAGCAATGCGTTTTATTTCTAATTTTCGAAATTCTTCCGAAATTTCCCCCTCCACTATCCTTCTCCCATAACGCGATAGCCCAAGATACCTTTCGTAAGAAACGTGAAAAAATGGTTTTTAAGAATTTTGGTGTTGTTTTCTCATTTAGATTGCGCTTGTCAAATACCTTGTTAAACTCTTTTGTTTAAAATCTTTTGTTGCTATTTATCTTATAAATGCTGTAGTTTCTAATATAAATTGTTTTCGTAAAGGCATCTCCACGAGTACAGGTAGATGCGAAAACCACTTGCCAATCTTGTTGCTGATAATTATTCTGTTCAATTCTTGTATTATTTTAAATGACTTTTTGAGCAAATTACCAAACTCTACTCAAAATGTGTCCATTACAGTCTCAAATCACTTAAGCAATGATATCACGCGTTCTAGTTATCAAAAGCAAATTTGCTTGTATTTCCGAAGCAATCAATAATTGGAATGGATAAATCTGCACTTAATTCATTAGAGCAATTAATGAACAAAATTATGAATTATCAGCATTTGACCCAATTCGGAACACTTCTAGAATACAAATTGGGGTATAAAATACTAGGCTATTTAGTAAATAACGTAACAAGCGGAAATTGTAATAAAATTTAAACAAACATATTTATGTAGTTGTCGATGCAAACATCTAAATGTAGGTCGATATGGAATAATACTCAGTTCATTTGCCACTGTATTTCAATTAATAACACGTTTTTGGTATACAAATTTTTAGGTACTAAAGGTAAGGTAATTTTAATAGTATATCGAGGAAAAATTTATTTATAAATATTTTTTAAATAAGGGATCTATAAAACTGCATTTTTTTTAAAATACCTTTTCTTCAATCGATCTAAAATTATGTAATGGTCATCCCTGAATCTTCTACAAAATACTAAGCCTAATAAAATACCTAATTAAAATTAAAAACTTCACCACTTTTTATAGTAAGTCAATATAGGCCTTATTTCATATTAAGTTTTATCTTGAAGAAAGTAACGTTGTAAAAAACGATTTTATGTTTGCATCCTTAACAGTAATAAATATCATTATGAAAAGCAAGATGAAATCTTCAAACGGTCCAAGTGTTCTTAATTCTCTTCCCATGTTAAACCCTAGTAGCTCTAATTCTGTATTTATATATTTCATATTGTAATAATGATGTTCAAGCAATAATGTAACATAAGATAATGTTTAAAGGAAATCAAAATTTAATTTTTCTAAATATCTCTTACATTTGTTTCTTATACACCTTGTCTATGATTTAATTTCGGGAATTTTTCATCGAAATCAAAATTTGTTTGTGGGATTTAATTGTGTTGAGGAACAGAGGAGAAGCATTAACTTTAATCTATAATATAATCAAATATTTGGGAAAAATTTTTTGACCAGAAAAGTGTTTCACTTTTCCTCCTAATGGG
This sequence comes from Cryptocephalus moraei, assembly GCA_946251905.1. Lineage (NCBI taxonomy): Eukaryota > Metazoa > Arthropoda > Insecta > Coleoptera > Chrysomelidae > Cryptocephalus > Cryptocephalus moraei. The sequence continues at coordinate 18,248,900 of OX276462.1, read as the reverse complement.
GCAAAAGCTGTTAATTCGATATCTCTGCTACCTTGTATCCTTCATACATTTTTCGACCCTCTCTTGCTCTTGCATTATAACTCCATTCCACTGTATGTGTTACTTTGCATTTCGCTTTCCATCAGAGACTTTCGGTATTACATTTCACCGGATTCTTCTTCATAATTTTCTCTGTGCTTCCATTTTCAGTTTTTCGTATTCAGTTTTTATGATTTCCTAGGAAGAGTTTACGTATCTACGCTTTTCTGTAAGAGTAGATGGTGTTGTTTCAGTGATGATGTTAGAAAGAAATGAAGGAACTAAACCTTAGCTCAACACTTCGCTATGATTTAATTTGCTCCAAATTTACAAGAACGTCGTAGATAATCTCAGTGGTGTATCGGGCCGAAACTAATCCGATTAATTTTATGGTTCGGAAGGGATGTCTTCTGGACATTTAGCGAGACGTTAACGACTTGAGAATAAATCAAGAAACAAAAACAAATATCAACAATCCATCCGTCCAATTTAGTCCGAGACAGCGCCGCGAACAAAAACGAAATCCCATTTGACACTTGAGTTGCTCCCTGCAACTTTACTCCCCGTCTCTTCCGTTATTTTTTTCACGGGCGCGTCAGTGATAAAAAATTGTGACTTGTCAAATTACGTCAGATTAAACTTCATTCCGAAGAAGTTTCTCGCAGTTTTTTCAGTATATCATCCCCGGGTCGCGCTCCTACTTTAGCGCCGAACATATTCCCGTTTGCAATTTCACTGTTTTTCATTTATCCGAACCTATTCCGGCAAAGTTTCCGAGCGGAATGGCAACATAACTCACTTTTTACCTCTGAGCTTCACGCAAATCTAGAAACTTTTACACATGGAGATTAGGGCGCGGAAGGGGGTACATGGGGATCTTTTTATTTATTTCCTCGACTTTGCTGCCTACCGGAAAAATTATGAACCAATTAGATAAACGGCTGATGAGCTGGTGGTTATGAAATTTTTTTATGAACGTTATTTCTGATATTTCAGATATAACAGGAGACTAAACTATCAATCAGAGGTTCGGATAGTATATTTAGGTTCGGATAGAGTATTTAACACAGTGAACAAGAAAATCCCTAAGAAACTCTATAGAAAATAATTAGAAGTTCAGTCAATAGATATGGTGAACATTGGACACGCTGTTAAGACTGAATCCTTGTTCCCTCAATTATAGTACTCTTTGTATTGGAAGAACTGATACAATTAAGAAAACCTCCAACAATTATGAAAGTATTGCCCATCAATTTGCATTCTTTTTGAACAAATGTTCAGAAAGAGTATTGAAATAACAATGCAGTGTTTATGTAATATAGAAAGTTTTCTGTAGAAACCACCTCATTATACACCTTATATTGAATGCCTAAATGTTTTCCATCACTGGAAGACCAATCACTGATAGATCACTATTTGATGAAAAGTGTCGTAAATATTAAATAATATGGTATCTCTTGGCCTAAAAATGTGAATCTTAGGAAGGAGTAAAAGCCCATCTTGCGAAAACGAATACTTCTATTGAAGGATGGCAATGTGGATTCGTTGCAATTTTAATGATTTTTTAATGAAACAATTTAACCTGGCAGTATCGTTAGAACATAACGTTAGTAGCATAACGTTAGTAGCATAACAACATATAGTTTGTAACGGGTTTTGTGCGGTTACTATGTAGATTTGGTGCTGGGACGGAGTTCGGGAGTTCAGATATCGATTTTAGGGTCGGTTTTGCGGTTTTACTAGGGCGCCAGATTTTTAAGGGTTTTCTACCTCGGGATTATGCCTGGGTAGTTTACGAACTCAGGAGATTACCAGGGTTGCCCGTAGAAATGAAACACACACTCAAAATAGAAAATCCTAAATTATTTTATTCCCAAACGACGGTGAAAAACAATCCGTACGACTAACACCTGTTGGCGCTAGCTCGTCGAACGGAGATTGGAAAAGTAAAAAAAAAACTTATTCACACTTATTTATGTATTTCGAAAAGGAAACACACAAATGCGAAAATGTAAAATTATCACAGTTGGAGAGACATAAAATTTATTCTAAATGAAATCGGAAAGATTGATAATTAGGCGGCGAAGCGAAAAATTCGGAAACGGAAAATCACAATACTTTTGCAAACAATAAAATTAAGATCTGAAATATGAAAAACCCTCTAAGTATTGAAAATGGGAAAACGGAAAATTGTCCTTACCATTTCGCAATAGAAGAGAAATAGCTAGATACGGAGACGATAGGAAAACGTGCAGTGTCTAATATTCTGTAATACGGTCTTTTACATTACGCGAGAGCGAGAGCGAGAAAGCGAGCGGAAGATTGTGGTGAATTAGTTTTTCCCTATCACGACGAGGGAGAAATTAATTCAGAGCGGTTCGGAGCGACTGATATTTTGACGGTACTACAGATCCCACACATATATCGGTCGGTAACGGACAATTACATAACATATAACGGCGAAACATATAGTTCGGTCGGTGGTACGTTTACAATCGGACGGTGTCGGTCGGTCTAGATCTAACGGTCGGTAACGTTCACAATAATTACATGTATCGGTCGGTAGTATGTTCACAACCGGACGGTTGTGTAACAAATAACGAATAAATCGGTCGGTTAAAACTAACGGTCGGTAACGTTCACAATTTCATATATCGGTCGGTAGAACGGAAACGGATATCAGACGCAACGGAAAAATACGGATAACGTACGGCTTGTCGGACGTACGACTACGGACGCGACGGTTGACTTACCCAAGTTTAGTCTGAATATGTAAGCAAGGGTAGATTGAGCATTGCCTTATCGGCCGCCATCTATCCAAGATAGGTTTGATTTCGCGATTAACTGTATGGTGGGTGGTCTACCCTCAACTCTCGAAAATCGGCTTCGTTACAAGTTAATAGCTAAACACCAAGTGAATAAAGGGCCACCAAGGTGCTTCGGCAGGTAAAATGCCTTAGAATCAAGCTTTTTAGAGTATTGGCAAACTATTAAACAGAAAACCTTTTGTATATTTTTGGAGGTGATAATTGTCACACTAGTGATTAAATTAGTTTTACATATATAACAGCATAGATGTTAATAGTCTTTATATAATGACTGAAGTTAAGTGGGAAACTGCCAACCCACCGAGCGCATTCAATTGGTCCTTTTTGCCCTATACCAATTCACAATATTTACTCGCGGGCCCTAATTCTCCCACTTATTTTCCAAAATCCAATCTCAAAAACACCTTCCTACTGATTTTTCCACCTATCAGTGACCAAGAACCTCTCAACGGGGCGTTACAATTTCCCTCTCCTTGCAAAACACATCACTCTCGGAGCGCGTGATAATACCAACGGCTTTTCGGAATTCCAGGAAACTTAATTATCGAAAGGTTAACATTGCGAACCTGTTTAAAATTGTAAGTGGCGTCGCAAAGTCGAGACATGATAAAAAATTGTTTACCAAGACCGTTTGAATCCGACTCCAAATGCTTTGCAGTAATCTCGCTACCAAGCGAGTGGAAAATCATACCGTAACAATACGTTGCAATATTTTTAAACACACAACAATAAAAATTTCAATAGTTCGTATCTTGGAATGCAAACGATTTTGAAATGAAATTGTTTCGCTGGCACGAGCAGTGCCTCTGTCTTTTCTCACCTTTCGTTCGCCAGCAAAAGTTTTTGAAAATCCCATACTACGTTATTATTGAAAAACCTTCCGTTTCTGCTTTCTCACTTGAGGCTGCATAATTGTGTCGGTTTTTAGAATTTGAGTTATTCGTATTTCTAGACGTTTTAAGGTCCATTGAGTTCAAGAATTCGTTTTTGAGGAAATGCCTTTATGAATATGCATTTGCCTCTGGTACGGTTTTCTCAATAACTGGTAAATAAAACTATATTTAAATCTTGCACTTAAACTTGATATTTTGTTAACATCCTGTTCCCGAAGATCTCTGCATTTACTCTTTTACTGTGTCCTACATGGTTTATCGAACGCTTTCCATTTATTTATTCTTTTGCTTACCACGAGAATATATTTTCTTCCTTTCTACAATTTGATTTTGTCGTCCAATTTTAGATAAGCATTACATGTATTTTATTGGAGCACCAACGGTTGATACAATTGCTGTTTTGTTGAGAAAAGTCATTTAAAGTCATTAATAATAATATGGTGGTTTACCGTTCACACTGGTTGATAACTCTATTCAGGGAGGTCAATACTTAGTAATAAATTTAAATGAACATATGAATAAAATAATTATCTTACACTTACATCGCAAGCTTCTTGGTACCACAATACACATACAACTAACAAATAAAAGTAAAGAAATGTACATGCTCCCATTTACAGGTATATGACGTAACCGTCATTTTGACGGAATATAAATGTAGACATTCATATTTCAGTGGGAGCCACATTTTGAATGTGTTCGTATATTGTTTCAATATTGATATAAATAGCTATATTAACGTGTTAATAATATCTCCTGATTCTTCCAGGATTTGATGTAATTAGATAAATTTTATTAAACAACATTTCTCCAACTTCTCAACTTTCACGTCGTTTGGAAAACTATAACCATGCTTATTTCCAATGTATATCCTTATTTTTTGCTGCTTTAATTCTAATAGTTTTACCTATTTCATAAATTTATATTACTTCTAAAGGCGGAAACAGACTATTGTCACCTCACGTGAGGTCACGTGCTGTCACGTTAACTCACGTCACGGATAAAAAGTGCGGAATAATATTTCACATGGTATTTAAATGTATTAGAACCAGACTGAGGTTACGTCAAAGCGACGTGAGTTGACGTGACAGCACGTGAACTCACGTGACGTGACGATAGTCTGTTTCCGCCTTTAGACCAATCATTACATATCATAACAATCACAAAAGATTGTGGCTAACATCAGGAAATGGGAAAATCAGGAAAGGCTACTCTGCTTTGAATATACCGAATGGGGCTAATTTTCCAAAATAATGCATTAACAGTTCTTGGGGTCACTCACTCCTTTTAATAAACCGGCATTGAATGGGTTTATTTATTCATTCTGATACTAATGAATCGGGGTGTATTTTCTTGCAAAAGTTTGGTTTGGCAAATTATTTCTAAAAAGCAATGAAAAGTGCGGTAGATATAACTTTTCTCAGTTTACCATTCCACTAATTATATGGTCGATAAGCTATTATACGTTAATATGTATAAATTGCAAAACCGTTCCATTATTATTAAAAGGCCCTCAGGATATTCGAGGACCCTAAGGGGTCTGTAGTGGTAACCTTGCGAGAGGAAAAACAATATTGCATAATTCCTTCTTCGTCATCATCTCTTTATGTCTGAAGAATTGTGACATTATGGCTACATACAATTGGTGATTTTTGTCTTCCATCATTGATGATCTTCCATCTTTCGTAGATTTGATTCCATAGAATGACCTGTAATATATTTTATTTGGTCTAGCGATCTTGATGGCGATAAGCCTCTGGGCCTTCAGCCCTACACTTTGCCCAGGACTATAAGTTTTTCAAGGTTGCCTTCATCTTTGTCTGTGATATGTCCAAAGTATTGCAGGATAGGTTTTCGGCACACAGTGGATAATCGATCCTTAATGCCAAGTTTCTTCAGGACTGATAGGTTCGTTCTTCGTGAAATGCGCATCATTCCTCTCCAGCACCTCATTTCAAATGCATATATACGTTGTCTATCAGCGCTATTGATAGTCCATGATTCAGATCCGTATAAGAATATGGAAAACACCAGAGATCGATCAAGAGTCTTTTTGGTGTTTTTAGTTATGTCTCTGTCTGCCCATATCGCCCTCAAGCTCATCAAACCCGACCATGACATCGCTATAAGCCTTTTTACTTCCGCTTCACATCTCCCAGGGTTTGTTATTAAAAGGCCCAAGTAGATAAATTCGTTCACTATTTCTATATTTGGAAGGAGATTGTGTAGCAGTGCTGCATTACTTCTATCAATGAACATGACATTGTTTAGGTATACATGTTCATTTTAATTTAAAGTGAATAATCCTTTTGAAGGTCAAACAAACCCATGTACTGAAACGCATAGAATTTTGTAATTACTGATTAAAGCTTAGATGTTTTCGGGCCGGCTAGCTCGAACGAGTAAATGACTCAGGTGTGGTCGAAAAAATATATCAATATCTAATTATAGCTGTTTAATTGAATAAGTCAAATAACCCAAATAAGAACTCTACAATGTCCAAATACATGAGTGAGTCAAATAACCAAAACAATACCTAATAGATGTCTAAATATATATTCCAAAAGTTCATAAAGGAGTAATCTACATTTATTACCAAAGTACTAAAATGCTTAAGAGTTCGCAAAGAAATAGCAGAAACACATAATTACTTAAAGTTAGTTTCTAATTAATGGGGAAATCGATCGATTAAAGGTTTCAACTTAAAGGCCTTTAAGGGGGGGAAATACCTGCCACATAGCGTTAATCACCACACACAGGATTGTGGGCGGAGAGGTCTTTAGACTCTCCACGTCACCGTCGGCTCGGTGAAAGTCGGTGGATGGCGGAAGTCGTCCGGGTAGATCGGTTGGATCGCCCTGTAAGTAGTCGTTCGTGGGGGATGGCTGGACACAAGGCAGATTGCCCTGTCTAACGTTGCACGTAGGCCTCTCACGTTGCAAACGGCAACGTACTTCGCTGGCAATTTTAGCAGTTACGCACTCCGAAAGACACTCGTAATCAACGCACTAATTCTACTTTTACACATTACCCATCAAATTAGTAGGGTTCGTTAAGTAAAAGTTTGTCAACGGAGCTATTAAATGCTGATTTCGCTGACCAGACCAATACACCAACCAATTCAATAAGCCAAGTCTCTTAACTTTTTCTCTCTGACTCTAACTCTCCCACTTATCCCCGAAAATAAAATTTCAAATTCCCTTTCTCCAAATTTTCAGCCTATCATTGACCAGTCACATCTCAACGGGGCGTTAACAATCCTTCTCTCCCTTCACATGCTCTGTTCATGATCGTAGCACGTGATATTAACGATATTCGAATTCCAAGAAAGTTAATTAACCAAAAGTAAATATTGCGAACGTACCTCTATGCGATGTTAAGGCGAGTCGTACTTTCAAAAAATAGTCTACACCTCTTGAGTAAAAAATCTCGGGCAACGCTCCGTGGTTCGGTTGCTAAGGAAAAGTCGAACCGTTTTTAAAATCTAACCAAATTGACCGAGAGAAAATCGTAACGTAACAGTAGACACAATCAAATTTCCAATATCAGTTGACTACTTAACTAATTAATATAATTAAATGTTGAGCAATCTTAAAGGATAAATCAGCATCTATTATAGACAGTCAAGTTCGGAAAAATTGCTTAGTGTATTATATTGTGCTTAACTTATTCATGAATATGGACTTATGTACTCTAGTAATGATCTTCCCATGGTCGAAAAAGATAAAAAAGATACAGAGGCAAGGAGGGAGAGGCAGATACATAAGTATATTATACGTTAATGAATTATACTATAATTGTAAAGGCAAATTGGGGCAGGCCTAAATACTAAAACGAAGGCGGAAATTCTCTCTCGGGTATTTTTTGAGAAATTACATACCCTTGTTGTGAGCTCACCTACAGGTTTAGAATTTGAAAGTAGTATTGTGGGTGTTGCCCGGAATCGCATCATGATAGTCTAAAATGAAATAATTTTCAATATTTTGATGAAAAATGATATCCAATGGCCATGTCAAGATAATATCACTAAAATGGATTTTTATGGAAAAAGAGGAACATAATTTATCTAACTTAATAGCAATATTGAATTTTTCTCAGTGCATTTACTTCTATTTGTAGAGGACGTTTAAGCATACTCGGTACAAATTCCCAAAGAGTTGGAAGAGCAAACGGTATTCCAGAATCCAGACCTTTACACATTCCGGCGACCCTTCCTCCCTCTTATCTCGCCGTCCCCGACAATACGGTCCGAAAAACTAGCAAGGGCCCAAGAAGCGTGTCAACATTTCACTAAAACGTCGGCGCATCATCAATCAATAAGTTATCGTCGTCGGGAGAGGGAAGGAGAGAAAGGAAAAAAAGGACAAGCGAAATCCGACCTTATCATTGGGAAATATCTGCAGCGCAGGAAGTTTCCTCCTTCGACAATGAGTGCCGTGATTACTTGCAATCTAGGGAAATCGTCGGGAAAATTTAAGTAGCGCGTACAGGAAAGATCAATTAGGAGATGAGGGAAAGGGACCCGGGCCCGAACCCGAGAATATCTCGAAGGTTATAACGATTTACGGACTTGTTAGACGGGTATTCACCACCACGAGAACTGTTCCTTAATTCTTCATTTATGAGCGCGTAAAAATAACGTCTCGACGATATGGCGATCGTCCTAATCGGCTCAGTGGGAAAACGTCAGCCTATTTTCTATTTTCGTCAGTGTTGCGTTAATTCGTTTCTAGGAAGATCGCAGTCAAACGGAAACAAATTCGGATTTAAGCGGAGCAGCCGATTTCGGCCACGGACCTTTTTCAGCATAAGCGGAGGATTATGGTACGTTGATAAGTACGCCGACTTCGGCCACCGTTCTACCTGAATTGCTTAGAGCTTAGCCTAGGGTTTCAATGGGTCGGTGGAACCGAAATGCGCCCCGCTCTCAAATTGTAAGCGAACCAATAAACCAATGAAATTGCAATGATTTTGAGAAAAATGGTTCAATGAAAAATATTTAGTAATAAGTAATAATCAATTATCCGCTAGTTAATAACTTGGCTGTGTGTAGAGAGCAAATATTTGTTTTTTCAATATCTACATTTGCAACATACATTCAAGAAAAATTAAGGTTATTGATAATAAATTTGTAGTCCAATACCTATAAATATAACAATATATAAACTATATATATACCAGGGATTAAAGAGATGGCTAGAGAAGATTCTGTAACCTCAGTATGCTTGTTTTTATTTTAATTCAATCAATTGATTGTTTTGTTTTTGGTCAGTTTCCATCATTTGATAAGTTATGTTCGTTTTACTAAACCTTAATTGTTTATCCTTGCCCTTTAACAAGCGATAACGAATTCATATAATAATTATGGTCGTTGGGAAGGAAGTCGTCGGTCCTTTGAGAGGTTTACCTACTTTGGAAATGACCGAGGAAAGAACTCGCAGCCGCTATTTAATAATTTCTCTATTTTTCAATTTTACTTTTACTAACTTAACACTAAACTGAAAGAAATTACTGACCGAAATATAGCCAATCTTATTTTATTTCACCTACCTGGCCTAACGAGACACAATCCTTACTAATCCTACTGATAAAATCGCGTGGCCGAAGTCGGCTGTGATTTTCTTTTCTGTGGGGAATGGTGGCCGAAGTCGGATGCGTAAGCTTGGTAAACACTTGCGTAATGAATTATACTTTTTTAATTTACATAAATTAAACATACTTAATCGAAATATATTTTTGCCTGGCTCCATTCCACCTAATCACATTCAACCACTTTCATATTCGACAAACTACGCTACCTTCCTGTGAACAATATCTCAACTTTTAAATTAACATTCTCTTAGAAATCATTACATTCGTAATATAATTTGATTAAATAACCCTTCCGTTAATCACTCCACTTTAAACCGATTAGGACGAGGTATTCTTCCCACTGTTAAAAAATTCACCGATTCAACCAATCTCGCCGGAACAGATTTCCTACCTTAATTTATTGCCCCGGGCACCGATCGAAGCGGGAATAGGCCTCTTCATTAACTTCCTAAAATGCCACATTAAATGTATTGTCTATTAGTCAGAGGCCGAACGGCGAGGGTTGCGAACTGGCCAACTAAACATCGTCCGGAGTTGTTAACCCTCCGGACTTTTAAGTGCCGGAGAATCGAACGAAGGGGATCATTTGTATGCTTCAAGAAAATTGAAATTTACCGCTCTGACCCAGAGGACTAAGCAAGGGTGATGGTTTCGTATGCGATGAAGTATTTGAATGGTTTAAAATTAAGGGATGGCAGAATTTTAAAAGATGTGTTTTCCGCAACACATTACGAATTTCATTTACGTAGTAAAGTAAAAAGGTAGATATTTGTTTTAGGTAGTAATGATAGCTTTGGCATTTTAAATTACATAAATGTTTGAAATGAATTTATATGTTATGACCTGGGTTCTGATTTATTTAGAAGTAGTATGTTTATTGGATTGTTTATTTTAAATGCATCTTGTTCTATTTCTTCCCAAAATCTCATTAACGAAAAATGGATATTTGGCATATTTTAGAATTTTCAACACATTCGCTATATATTTGCATGCCGTTGCCTACATGCGATTTCTTCAACTTTTATGAATTGTGTAAATAAGTAACTCTTCTTCTTAGTATGCCCTCTGTTGCCCACTGCTGGACAGAGGCCTCCCTCATGCTTCTCCATGCTGATCTGTCCTTTGCTATCTGGAACCACCTCCTTCCCGCATATTGCTTGATATCATCGAGCCATCTTCTCTGTTGTCTTCCTATGCTGCGTTTTGTCAGTCTTGGTTTCCAGTGTACGAGCTTGTATGTCCATCTCGAATGGTCTTGTCGTGCGACATGACCCACCCACTGCCACCTTAGGTCTGCAATACGGGCTATAATATCTACGACCTTAGTTCTTCGTCGGATTTCTTCGTTTCTTATTTTATCCCTAAGACTGATGTTAAGCATTGTTCTTTCCATGGCTCGTTGCATTACTCTCAATTGATTAGCGGTCTTTTTTGTCATCGCCATTGTTTCCAGGCCCTAAGTAGCCACTGGCAATATGCACGTGTCGAAAACTCCTCTTTTTAGGTTTATAGGAATCTCACTATTTCTAAATATAAATTTCAGCTTTCCAAAGGCTATCCAAGTTAGTCTTATCCTTCTCTTAATCTCTGCTGATTGATTTTATTTTCCTATTCTCATCGCGTGTCCCAAGTATATATATTCATCCACATTTTCGAGTTTTGCACCGTCTATATATATTTGTTCTGTGGTGTTGTTATTTAAGGTTTTGGTCTTCGAAACGTTCATTTTCAATCCGATCCTTTTAGAAGCATCATTTATTTGATTTAACATCTCCCTCAGCTCATGTATGCTGCTACTTATAATGACGATGTCTTCGGCGAAACGTAGGTGACTCAAGTACGATCCATTTATATTTATGCGTTTGGTTTCACACTGCAATGACCTAAAGACATTCTCTAGCGCTAGTTTTAACAGTTTTGGAGATATGGTGTCTCCCTGTCGGACTCCCCTAATTACTTTTTTTTCTGTCTTTGTATCCTCGTTGATTCTTACATGTAGTGAGGCATTTTCATATATATATTTCAGTAAGTTGGTGTAGCAAGAATCTATTCTTGCATCGTCCATTGCCTGTGTAAATGCCCACGTTTCAATAGAATCAAACGCCTTATGGAAATCTATGAATGCCATATAGAGTGGTACATTGTACTCGGCTGATTTTTCTGTTAGTGTTCTCATAGTTTGTAGATGGTCAATGGTGCTAAACCCCCTGCGAAACCCCGCCTGCTCCACCGGCTGATACTCATCGAATTTGTTGCTTAGCCTGTTGGTGATAATCTTGGTGAGTAACTTGTACATGTGAGACAGAAAGCTGATTGGTCGATAGTTCTCAATATTGCTACTGTTCCCTTTTTTGAAAAGCAGAATTACTTCTGCATTCTGCCATCCATCTGGGATTTGGCCATCCTGAAGACATTTATTCAGAAGAATCTGTAGAGGCCTCTCGATCAATTCACCCCCCAACTTAAGCATTTCACTAGTGATTCTGTCCTCACCCGGGCTTTTTCGGTTTTTCATCATCTTCAGAGCAGCCTTTATTTCTTGTCGAGATATCTCTGGAATATCCTCAGATCCCACATGGTACACAGTTACACCTTGCGTTGCTGAAGCAGGTCTAATGGAAGTAAAAAGGGTGGTATAAATTTTTTTGATGTGATCAGCAATATTCTGGTTGTCTGACACTACGTTACCATGTTGATCATTCAGTTTCGTGATCTTGCGACTGCCTGGGGATAATTTCGATCTTAAAACCCTCATATTTGCGTTGTTCTCAATAGGGTCCTCGATGATTTTGGTGTTATATGCTCGGATGTCTTTTCTAACCTCTTTATGTGTCCTTTTGTTCAATTCATTATAGTCCGGTGTACTCCTGGGGGTGTTTTGTCCTTGTTCCATAAGCCTCAAAGTGTCAGAGCTCAATGACAGAAGGTTGTCCAAACTCTCGAAGTTGGCCATGTTCTTAAGTATCCGAAGAAAACACTAAGTCTTCGCCAACGAATTTTCAACAAATTCGCCAACAAATTCGTTGGCGAAGACTTAGTGTTTTCTTCGGATACTGTTAGAGCTCAGCTTGGAATCGCTCTTTTTCTTTGGTCTCGAGCAGATCTTTCTGACCGAGGAGTAAATGTCATTCGTTATTTTGTGATTCAGTTTGTTTATAGCTAAGTAACTCTAAGGGAAACGAAACGATATGGATCTCTTTTCGAGTTACTTAGAAACTTCTGTATCTGGCCCAAGTAAAGTATACTTAATATTGGTGAGACAAATATACAGGAGGCATACTATACAATTTTATCCATATAACAAAATTTCTTATAACCCGTCACTATATTACAGGTGTTTCCGATAGTTCGATATATCAAAACATTAAATTCTGAAAGCTGTACATGTTTACATGTAAATCCAACCAAGTTGTTACGTTAAGTTAAGTTGTTAATGAATGTGAATACATAGTTAAAGAGAAATAAGGAAAATTATTTCATACCCCGAGTGAAACTTCTACTATACACACATCTTACATTTAATGTTAAGATGTAGGAACGAAAATGCGGAATGTATGTATACTAATTGTAGGAAGTGATTATAGTAATTGTCATGTCTTTCATCTTTAAAATAATTTTATTGAAGTTATATATAGTATTGTCAGTCGCTTTATTCAATTTCTCATATGAGGCACTCATATATAAGTAATCTAATATGGTCGATTTATCAAATTTGGTTAGTTAGAATTTCTCGGCGTCTTAAGGTCTCCTCGGAGTGAAAACTCGGCATTTTTGAAAAGGTGCGTGCAGCTACCTTTGGCGCACTTTTATAAGAAATGAAAAATTGAAAACAATTCAACCCTTGTGTTTAGTTCTTTAATGTACCGGAACCCCCAAGAATATTTCCACTAAAATCGCCAGGATAAATGTGTAAATCAGTCTTAATTTTTCGGCTTTTAAATTTTATCGAAAACCGTTATCAGTATCTTTAACACCATGTGCTTTCAAGTAACTATTAAATATGTGTAATAAAGTCTGATAACATTATAGGCTAGTTTTTTTTTCTAAAGAATGCTACACTTTTAACCAAATTTTCATCAAAGATTTTCTGTTTGTTTTGAATGTGTGTGCTACTATTGGATATATATAATAAATTTTGACATTTCTGGCTATGTAGACAATAAAGAGCACTTTACTATCACTACTTTTCAGTTTTTTTTAAATTTTCCCAATATTTACGCAAAATTTTTTAAACTCTCATTATTTATTTTACTATCAGATGTGTATGACTAAGTACAATAATAGTATTTTATAATAATAGTATATAATTATAGTTTATAATAATAATAGTAACAGTATTTTGACTAATTGTTCTCCTAATAGCACATTCCAATCAGCACTGGTTGACTTCTTGTATTCCTTTTGATATCCATTCCAAGTATATTTTTATAATGTGAATATTTATTATAGTACTATGGATTAATTATTTATAAGAAAATAAAAGAAAGTAGAGCGGTGAACACATTTCCATTTTATTATTTTCTAAAGCTTCTTGTTAAGATTTGTAGTTTATTTACATCGCCTTGTAAAATATTAATAAATTAATTCAACAAACGAAATGGTAACATTTTGTAACGCGCTTGATAGCAGTTACTTGTTAGACTTGGAGCTGAGACGGTGTTCGGGAGTTCGTCAAAGGGTTTTAGGGTCGGTTTACGGCTTTGTTCGGGCGCCAGATTTTTAACGGTTTTCTCCCTCGGGAATATGCCTGGGTAGTTTACGAACTCTGGAGATAATCAGGGTTGTTCGCAGCAATGAAACACATACTCAACATAGAAAATCCCTAAATTATTTTATTCCCAAACGGTAGCGATGATAATGCGTACGACTTTTGGCGCTAGGTCGTCGAACGGAGATTGGAGAAGTACAAAAACTTATTTAAAATTATTTAGGTATTTCGAAAAGGAAACACACAAATGTGAAAATGTAAAATTATCACAGTTGGAGAGAAATAAAATGTATTCTAAATAACATTGGGAAGAGTCGAAATTATTCAACAAATCGAAATTCGGAAATGTGCGGTAATACGGCATCTTACGTTATGAGAGAGAGAGAGAGAGAGTACGGTAGTCGTGAATTATCTTTTCCTCAATGAGACGCTGGAAAAATTAATTCAGGGGGGTTGGAAAAACGGACGTTTTCACAACCGCCGGTTTAACCCGTAACAGACGTTCATCCACAGATAACTTATATTTAGCGGTCGGCACAACGAAAAATCACAGGTAACAAATAATTGGACGTAGTGCAGCTTAATAGCTAGCGGTAGGGGACGTTTTCACAATAGACGAATAAATACATTTAACGAATAGTTCGGACGGCTTAAAACTATCGGTCAGGGGACAATGCACAATTTACGTACACTCACAAATAACAAATAATTCGGCGGCATATATCTAACGGCGGTCACGTTTACAATAGACAGACAGACGTATCGAATTGCTATAAACAAGTCTTGGTTCTCACCTTCGATTTACTCGGGTACAGAACAATTTGAGGGGGAGGGATACCTACCCAAGTTACGTCTGAATATTTAAGCAATGGTAGATTGAACCTTGCCTTATCAGTCGCCAACTATCTGAGATAGATCTGATTTCACTTAAATGCGTGGTGTATGGTCTCACCTCAATTCTCAAAAATATGCTTTGTCACAGTTTAAGGATTTTTATTTGAATGTTTTTGGTCGATTTGTAGGGATCACCTGAAAGAAAGGTTTCATAGCCATGAAATCGAAACTGAAAACTTATCATATTGTTTTATTTAATGGCGTTCCATAAAAATGCAATTACTGAAATAATTTAAATTGTTTTTACATTCCCATTCAAAAATCAAACATGATCTCCTAAGCAATTAGAAGTCGATTTGTGACTGTAAATGGCCTGTTTAATATTACTAAGAACCTTAATTGCTCCGAATATATAAAGGGAAATTTTCCTAGTTCCCATCACATTAATAATCTGTAGCATGTCGAAAGGGGATGTGGATAAGTAATAGTGATATAGTATAATATGTGATAGGTCCCTAGCTATGGATATGCACTTCTGGAGAAGAAATAGTGAGGTCTCTAGATTTCAACATATCGAAACTATTCAAGTAAAAAACATATTGTGGTACGATCACCTAGAAAGAATGAAGGAGAAGCAGAGGCCTAAAAGAGTGTGGCAATGGAACCCTCCTGAGAGAAGAAAACCTGGAAGGACACCGAGAAGCCGGAGAAATTAAATTCATGAGGACATGGATGCAAGCCTCAGGATTGAGACTGGTGCGACAGAGCTAGGTGTCATAAGCGACAAACTCGCATTATATATTATAACGAATTGGTAAAGCTTAAAACCACATATGATATATACAAGCCTCTACAAATTATGTGGACGGAGAACGCCATGTTCCAAGTTTTAAATAAAATTTTAATGACAAACATATTGTATCCTTTCCAATGCCCCATTTTGAGATAGCTCTATTTATTAATTGTTCCGCAAAATTGGATTGAATAAAATCTGAGTAAATTGTTAATTAACTATTCTCATCAATTGTATTAAATGTTCTTGAACTAATTATAAATTTGAGCAAGCAATTTTGCCACTAAAATTAAGTATTTGAATCATTAGCAGTATTTCAGTCTTTATATGGCAGCGTTTCCAAAGAATAAGTGACAATATTTATTTTGCATATCTTCCGCATTCATATAATATTTTTCAATACCTAGTGCACTTTTTTTTATTTTACATATTTTGTACCTATTTTCACTAAAATAAAATATGTATATAAGCCTGTTTTGACATTTTTCACTGCTTCGATTGAAGCTTTAGTTGTTAGTGTTATTCAATTACTTGTACTCAAACCACTTTTCAGCTTTTCGTCTACAATCACCTCTTTCGTCATCCTGAATATTTCCGCGTATCTTTCGACGGATATTCATTACCCCCTTGTTACTCGGCCAGTGTACATCCCTAATATGGCGATATTACAAGGCCGGATCCGCTCGAAGGGGTGGCGGTAATCTAGTCACGTTCGAGAAGTTTTCTTTCCCTTCAGACCCGCAAGATGAAGATATTGCCCTAATCCCATTATCCAGTTTCGGGAAATTGGGCTGGCCTTTTTAAAGCTCAACGCCCCGTCCTCCACCTCGGGGAGGAAAAGAAAGAGATAGCGAGTCCAAACGAGCCATCAGCTCGAGTAATGCGGAAGTCGACGGAGTGCAGATGGGCCCTAATCTGAATGTATAACTAATTGGGATATTTGGAGACAAAAATGGATTTCGCCAAATATTCGAAGATATATTATCCGCCACATATTATGGTGCACAATAGAACTCGTTATAAGTAACTTCCCGTATGCAAAATAATGTAGTTATAAGCAAAGTTTACTCACAATATACTATTTCTCAATGACCTTAATATAAAAGTTACAAATAAAAACCCAACAACAGGATTGAATATTTTGGGGAATATATCGTTACTTAATGGAAGAGGTCGGTGTATATGACTGCTTTTCCACGAATTAGTTTCTACGTAATGACTAATTTCTAGGTAAACTTATTTAATTCAGTATAGTGTTGGTGATAAAATTCAGATGGAATATTTTTGTGTTGCTATAAAAATTCAAAATTATAGAGCTTCAGTTGCTCAAAGTAAAGTTCCATTTTCGTACTATGTAACGCCCAGGTATTGTTATTATCGAAAATCAGTAAACCATGGTTCTTTAGTATAATTATAATAAATTGATATTTACTTTGGGTTATTGGCATTAAATCAAACTTGTTATTAAAAATAAAAAAAAATTAAATATTTAGAAAATGTAATTTTATTAGACTGTAACCATTCAGTTCAAAATTCGGTAATATTAAATTATTCTAATTATAATGTAAGCATGTAAGTTTGTCTGTAAAGTAGGTTTACGGACGATAATTTTGACGTGATGACGTCATAAGAAAACCTTGCTGAAAAATGGAATAAGTTTAAGAATTGAATAGAACTATTATCACTAAATTATCATTAGAAGGTTTTTTCGCACTGCGGTTGACCTGTCCATCTGGCCATTTTAGACACATTGTTATGACATGTCTGAAGTTTAACATTAATCTTGAACCTTACATGAATTGCTGCGCAGGATAATTGTTTTCATTGAATACTAAATGAAAGCAGTCGACTTTTTACACGATCATTTTTATCATTCATCATAATGTTATAGGCGAAATCGTAACATAACCTATTATTACTGCACTCATTGACCGATGCAAGAACAAATATATGAGATTATATAGCTAATTGAACTTTTAGAATGCAATAATTGAATACCTTATTGCCGCAATTGATGTTGTAATAGTAATAGGCATTGTTATGCACAGTAAATATTTAGATAACTATATAAATAACAGTGTGCTGACTGCTGTCGCCGTCGTCGCTTACGACGGAGTGGGAACAGTGCCATCAGAACGCGCGTAGCGCGTACCTCTTCGTCCACTTCCATCGCCATCGCGAACCTAGCCGATCGCCAAATCGAGCTTTCACTCGGACACTGTCGTGTACAAGAGATAGATGCGGTGCAAGTCGATCTCTGTCTAATGTTGTCGCTCTCACTCTAGCTCGCAGGCATGGGTCCGGTGTAACGTTACAATGTTTTGTGAACCGACATGCAGCCGGCACATCGATGTATAAGACGTATATCACGTCAAAAATATCACTTTAAGGCGGTCTCCCAATTAAAAAGTCAAACAAATAGTAGAATAACTCATATTAACGTGGCTCTCACTAATTTAACTTAATATCTATTACCAATAACTTCAATTTCAAAACGCTAACGAGAAGTTGCTCTTTTGTTAAAAGTGGCAAATTAGAATTTTGAAGAGTATTGTCCATTTTCAGTATTTCCATGTGGTAAGTCGTGAACGTTGGGCTGCCTATCCTTCCGAACATTCGACCCGACAGCTGGCTCCTTCAACGGTTACGAGGCAAAAAACCGGTAAAAAACAAAAATTATTATCGTGTGTTTAACACATTCGAACGAAAACGTGCTAGCAAGAGGTGTGTTTTAAAAGGCGTTCATACAACGGAATCTTATTTTCTTTGCTGATCTTCTGTTGTCGTCGCGAATTAGCTATCGTTGCACGCGTAGTATCTTCTGTTAAGGGTGTTCAGTACCTTCTGGAGACAACCGAATTCCGCTAGATGTCACTAATATCGGAAATGTCGTAAAAATAGAAATTTTATGATGGGTGTGCGATAATGCTCCTCCCTTTTTCTTGTATTTGCTTGTATTTAAAATTCTTACCCCTTACGTCCCCCTTATCGGCACGCGGACAACTCGGACAGATGTTTTATTATGAGTCGTAAATTGTGAGGATTATTTGGGCCCGCTACATCTCGGATTTTGTATCAACGCTGGTATTTAGTGTGTAGGTGAGATATCCCGAAAAAGTCACATTGCGTATGAAACTTTTTACGAAACAATAGGATCTTGTGGAAAAGGGCATTAGCTTAGAAACTAAATATTAAACAAACAATTTTCGTTGTTTTTTGTTCATGCTATTTTTCTTAAAAGTAAGGCATTCAGAAAAGTCCTGTATTTGTGGAGGGCGAGTGTCGAAATGTGGTTTTTATCCAACCAAAAAAGGAAATTCAATAACAATTATTGAAACTGTACCCCTCAATAACAAGCAATACGCTCGACGGTAGTAATAAAAGTAATCAATAAGGCTCGTGGTCATTCTAGTCTCAAAAATACATTTTTAAATAAATAACTTTGGATACAAATATTGAAAAAATGAATACAGAAATGTTAGGAAAATAGATTATTTGGGATCAGGTATCCTGGTTAAAACCTACCTCACCTTCGCACCCTAATTAACAATGATGAGTAGTAACCAAGTGATCACTTTTTATAGGTTGCTGATGAATGTTATTACAAAAAGACTTAGCTTACTCATTAATTGGGTACATATTGCTGTTAGCTAGATTTCCCTAGAGTGTAAACGTTTTGAGAAAGGGGCATTGGACAATAGTGCAGGGTAAGCGATATTGTAAGTAAAGACAATTCATAGAGTAACCTTTTAATATAACAAATGCTAGGTAAATACACTGAAATTATTTTTCTACCATATAGTTTTTTTATCCTTGCCAACATCCTGATTTTCTGAGTCAACAGCTTGTGTAAAATCTGAATTTTCCATATTTTCATCCATAACTTAATTCTGGATTCTGGTATTCTGGAATATCTAAGTCACCTATTTCTTGCCCCGAATTAGAATTGTGATCAGATTCCTCTATGAGCTCATCTTCTGACAAATCTGGTTCACCCCCCACCTCTTCTTCAGAATCAGTACCACAAATAACCTGAGCAAGAGCATCTACTCATCTTGAGTTAATTGTTTTAGATTTTTAACTGCCACTCGATGTCTGAAACTATTATAATCAGTAAGTATATAACAATTAAATACATAATTACATATTTTTATACTAATCAAGTATATTTAGATTGCAAAAAAACAAAAAATACTACTTTTTAAAATACCTACCTAGTTACTCGCGTTGGCGTATTTTGTACACCACACAAATTCTTGCCAAATATCTAATTACTCTGTTAAGTTGTCAAATCGACACTGAGGGTATATTCAGAGGACACATCAAGCAAAGGTTAGCGAGCTCGGCGACCTTGAAAAAGAAATCGTTCGAACTCGGCAGTGATCGGAACAAATTTGGTGTATCTTTTACACCAGCGCGAGCAGTTAAAGGTTAAATAATTAACTATTATATGGATCTGCCCACGTCTAGTATAACACCTTGTACATGAGAAAGTATTCGGATGAACATATCACTTTTTTTAATAATCATTTGGATTCGTATTATAACTGATACCGCGCATCGTAGGTAGACGGCATACTATAACTGCACCTTTTTTCATATTTTTTATAATTTCATATTATATAATGAATTAAATCACGTAAGTCAATACTATTTAAAATATTTATGCAAACGACATAACCAAACATTTTTAACTGTGCGCAATGACTCTTCCAAAAACGGTGCACCCCAAAAACTCGGTGTAATACAAAATTCCATTCAACATCGTGGCAAATGGTTATTAACGTTATTTATGGCCCTTTTAAGATGCCGCCAACCAATAATATTTATGCAGCCGAAAGGTATTAATTTTACAATCCTCAGGGTGGTCATGATTGGATCGATCGATGTCAGAGGGTATGTCGAGGTACTGCAAGTTCGAGGGGCGTGTCAGTTATTCTAATTTCCAAAATAAATACCAAGATACTTTTACAAACTAATAAAAGTTCATGTATTATCGTTCAATACTTTATTATCTAGTGAATTGTTGAGCTAAACTTTTACTCCTGTACGATTTCATAGATTTTAGAATTTTTTTCCGTTTTTCGGTGTTCAGAACGATTTTTCTAAATATATAGTACGTTTTGAAGAAAAGTTGCTTAACAACAACATAGATTCTAATTTTCTTAATCGAGTAGTACAATCAAAATTTAATTTCATTAATCCGATCTTGAGTTACAAGGGAAAGCATTTTGCGTTGTAAGGCATACGGCATAATATTGTACCGCACAACCTTAACTCCAATAAGTCCTCGAGATTGAGCAACTCCAAGTGAAGTGCCTGGCAAGATCCAATAGGCTGGGTGATAACCACAGAACCGGGGACCGAGGAAGGTCAATCATCCTTTGTTTCCTTGTTTCCTCTCCCTATACAGATTAGAACCCTTCTGGCACCTGATTGGTGGTGAATCGACGAAGACTTCTCGTCAGTCCCCTGAGGTAAGTACACTCCACTTAATCGGTTGCTCAATATCTTCCTCTGAAATTAATCGTCAACCTTTGGCGATTAATTGCTGCGATTTTCTGTTGTGTTGATAAATCAACTTACTTGATGTTTCCCATTTGCCCTTCGAGTACATTCCGATTGGTGCATATTTTCTTATGCAACTAGGAATCAGAAATCGATTCTGTTGTACTAAACTTACGCCGTTAATATTTCTATTCCTTTTCTATGGTGAATCAGGCCATACCAGCTTTTCTTCTGTTCTCCCTCTTTTTGATTCATACTCGCTAGTGCATCGTAATACTCTTTCATGTGGTGTTGGTCATTACCAAAGGGCGGAAAAAATGCACGTGAATAGTTTAAAAAAATGCGCATTAAAATGCACGAAAATTTCAAAAAAATGCACGAAAATTTCAAAATAATGCAAGGAATGCATAAAATTTGGTAAAAAATGCAAATGCTTAAAAAACGTTTTTTTTTTTCGTTTGGATCGTCCTGGATTAAGGAAAAAGAATACTCTTGTTTAAAATGTATCTGATTTTATTACAAACCACAATTTAGTTTCAATACTACATATTATATTATATTATATTATGTATAGGTACATAGATATACAAAAGAAATAGGAAAAAAAACAGACTGTAAAATAATAATTCATTTTTCATTCATTAATGCTGGCACAAAATGCATTTATAATTATATGTTTTTCAAAGTTTTCAATAAGAAAAGATTGTCTTCTATCAGTAAACATATGTTTGAAAATAGAAAAAGTTCGTTCTACATCTACTGACGTAAGAGGAGCGTATTTTAATGTATGTAAAATATTTGGTTCTACATCAATTATACAATTAAAGTCGCCCGTAAACATTATTGCAACAGTTTTTAACACAGAAAATCCTCCGTTAGCTTGTATAGTACTGGAAAATTTGGACAAAACTAACTTTCCAATGTTTCCATGTACCTTTTTACATTCCGCTTCAAAAACATTTAATAATTGAACTGCTTGAACCAGAGTCATACATGTATTTTGCAATTGAACCATAGTTTTAGAAACAAAAGAATAATTAGTTTTATAAATAAGAGTTTATTGTGGAGAGTCGAATTTGTAAATATTTCTTGACATTTTAAAAGAGCCGCAGAAGAGGAATCATGCAAATCGGTAATAACTTCCTTTATTTCATCGTAGTGTTCGGCATAAAACATTGCTGCATCAAGCCATGTTCCCCATCTAGTTATGACAGGTCTTGGCGGCAGTTGAACTCCCGGAAGTCTTTCTCTATAAAACTGAATTCGCGATGGACACTTAATAAATACCTTCTTCATATAACCTATCAAGTCGTTAACAATAGAAAATTGGTTTCTTATTAATTCTGCGACTCTGTTAATGGCATGAGCTAAACAAGTAACGTGAATTAGATTTGGGTAAAAAATTTTTAAATTCTTACCAGCCTTAGTCATATATGGGGCAGCATCAGATAAAAACAAAATGAGTTGCTCAAATGGAACAGTATTTGGTAAAAAAAAATTACTCAAAGAATCTTGAACAAATCTGGTGATTGTTAAGTTATTTGTTTTGTCAAGTTGTTTTGAAGAAATTAAAAATGATCTGGATGGAGTGTTTTCTTCTAAAACTCCTATTAATAAATGTGCAATATATCTTCCAGTCGAATCAATCGTTTCATCAACAATAACATAGAAGTAATTCTCGCATATAATATTTTTTATAGTCGCTATCGTGTCGGTGTAGATTACATCAACACTCGATTTCCTTAAAGCAGATTCATCCGGAATATTAAATGAACAAAATTCTTTCAGAAATGATTTTAAATGAAAATTATATAATTTTTTCAATGGAATATTGGCCGCCACCATAGCCTTGCAAAGTTTTTCATTGAACTGCTTCTGTGGATAATTTTTTAACTTTTTCTGTAAACAGGACGTTAGAGTTTGATGTTGTTTAGCGCCTTGTTTCGATTTATTCAAACTTGCGATATGCTTTCCACTCTTCACATGTTGCTCCACTATGAATTTTTTTGCAGCATGGATCTAAATATGAAGAAGGTACTGTTAAAATATGTTTTGTTTCTTAATTTTAAAAGAAGAATAGGACTTAAAATTGAAAGTAAAATAAATTCAGCAGCTTTGACATATATAGGGGCCATTCACAATTCTTTGATAAAGTAAAAAGTGCAAAAATGCGTCAGGTAATTTATGAATGGCCACATTAATTGATATCTACGTAGATATCCACTCAAAATAATTGCCATAATTGGAATATTGTAAGCAAGTAAATGAATTACTAATTCAGTTAATTAAATTAAGTTATAAAGATACTAAGTTATTCAGTATTAATTCAGTTAAATTAATCTAGGTAGTTATTGCTTTCTATGTACATACTATTTTCGAACATGCTGTGCAAAATAATTTGTCACCATCCCACTTCAGCTCACTATAAGGTTTAATCCACACTTCAATTAAATTTGTCTTGGGCATTTTTAACTTTACAGAACAACCGTTGAATTTAACTTCTCTAAAGGTAGTGACAAATTGGAAGAACATCAACCTGGTCCTAAAACCGGTACAATGGCCGGAGAGGATTAAGAAACACACTAACACTAACAGCTAACCCTGCCCCGCGATCAAAATAAGCCTTTCTACGAATTTTAAGTATAATATGTCATTAAGTACATCCTCCTCCTATTAGACTACCCAGGTAAAAACAACCCTTATGACAGGAACCACTGCCAGATAGTAAAGGTACTTGATTACAGTTCCAGTTATAACTTATATTGTCAATAAGTTGATTTGTCACTCATCAGTACATTGTTTTTCTAAATATCCAGCAGATTGTAAAGAAAAATGCAAAATATGCACGATTAAAAAAAAAAATGCAAATTTGAAGAAAAAAACGAAGAAAATGCAAATAATGCAAAAAATGCATTTTGCATTTTATCCGCCCTTTGGTCATTACATGTGTATTACAGCCAGTTATTCTTAATAGTTTTCTTTTTCCGAAGTAGTGGAAGTAAGAAATTGGAAAGCACTGTTAAAAGTTAAATTCGGGTTTATTATACTGGCTCTGGTTTCATTATCCTGTTCAAGTAAACATCTAAGTCTGTTAGCAAGGCCTAAGGGCCATGAGGCAGATTGAGGCAAGACCAGCTGTTCTCAAGGTATTGGCTTCAGCACACAAGCTCGTTCTTAAATTTGCTATGACATGTTATTTTGGGAATATTTAATGTTGATAGTTCTCGAATGTTCTCTGACAGAATTGATGCAAGTGACAACCAACTACTAGGTGAAATTCGTCAAATACTCATTAATCCATTTAAATACAGTTTAAAAGCGGCGACAGAAGGAGTTCTCCTGGGTGTCAATTTTTATTCTGTTCCAACTACAAATTTCACCTGTAATCTACAGTATGAAGCAATAGAATCCCATCCAATAAATTCAGTTATGTACTATCGTATACAGTTGATATGTTAGTAACAAGGGACAACTAAAACGAATTTCATATCTAAGGATTCAGTACTTTACAGTTCGCAAACGGTGCGCCAGACGGCGATTTCAACAATTGTAGCCGTAACAGTAAAGTTTCCATTTTCTGATAAGCAGAAGTCGATCTCACCCAAGTCGCAAGTAAATAAAATCTCCGCCCTATCCAATATCTGAGGCGTTATTCAGATTTACGATTCTCGCACCTGTATGTCAAGTTCAACTTTACTTCAATGGTAACAACTCTTTAAAGGCGACGGAAATAACATAAAACTACGATCTAATCCGATGCGACGCGCCTGATCTTGGCTTTTAATAAAGATTTTATACTGTTGTTAAAACCCTCGTCCCTTCCTCGGGTGGATGTACGCTGGAAGAATATCGATTAAGGTGCCATTCTCTTGTTGTATTACTTTTTCCTCTCTCAAAGTAAACGCTGTGATTCTCTCATTCGGAGCATTCCATTAAAGGACGAAGGGTAAAAGCTGGAATGCCAGAGAATGCTAGTGAATAATTAGAGTAATTCAGTATCAAGTGTAGATTCATACAGTTCCCATTTGGAGAGTACCACGAGCTGTAAATTTGTTTCTTGGGCAGTAAACTATTTTTAAAATTTTCACTTTTTGTTAATAGGTATTCTTATATTTTGGAATCCGAGGTAAGAAAATGATGAATTATGAAAATAGCGATAGGGAGAGTCCATACGTAACACAAAATTGGGAGGATCTCTCCCAGAACGAAGGGAATTCATAGATTTCGTTGGAAGAATTATTCTTTCGGATTCCTACCTGGACGCGTAACGTTCTCCTCCGATTCACCTCTCGGCAACGAGAAATCTCTCCCTTCCTTAATCTCGCCCAAATCCCTTTTCCTATTACAGACATTTCGAAATACCTTCTGCCAAACATTAATATCGCAAAACAAGAAAAACACAATATTTCCCGGTCGACCGCTAATTCCATTGTACTCTCACCGGCAGCTCAAAGAAATGGGCCGTCGTAAATAGACATGGAATTTAAGCAGGAGCTTTAGTGTCCCCGAAGCCAATAAGCCTTTGAAAAGCCCTTAGGGGACCTATGTTATGGTCGTCTAATTTATTTCCGGTTTTTAAATTGAATTTCAAGATGTGCGACTGCAGAAATCCTCAGAAGACCGTCGCCGATAAGTACAGGGGAAAGGGGAGATCCGACGAGGAGATTAAACGCGCTCAGTGAGGAATTCACCCGGATCACGCTAAAATAAGTTAAATTATTGAAACCGGGGAGTAAAAATTATAGGAGAACTTCAAAATAGAATTTGTATATTAAGGCACTGAGGAAATTTCTTAGAAAGGGAAAAATGTTAATTTTCCATAATTCATGAGTCACATCCCTTCTCATCCCTTTTTGACGACGAGCTAAAAACGAAACGCATACCAATCAAAAGAAGAGTGAGACAAGGAGATACAATCTCGCCAAAATTATTTACGATGGCCCTCGAAGACTTGTTCAAAACAATTAGTTGGGAAAATAAAGGATTAAAATTAATGGTAGATCTCAAAATCTTCTAAGATATGCAGATGATGTACTTTTGATTGTATCCAACTGGGAGGAGTTACAATCAATGATAAACGACCTTCATGAAGAATCACCCCCAAGAGACTTAACAGTGATCACAAAAAAAAACAAAGGTAATATCAGACTCGGACGAACAACACATAATAAACGTTAAATCAACCCAAATAGAACTGGTGAATGATTATATCTACTTAGACCGGGGAAGAATATTCAGGAAGCCGAAATAACACGCAGAATTCCATTAAAATGGGCGGTGTTCGTACCTCTTCCTTTAAGAACTAAAGTATTTGATTGCTGTATATTACCAATTTTAACATATGTAGCGCAGACAAAAGCAAATTTGGACAGAGTCCGTAAGGCCCAGGGGGGTATAGAAAACCATATTGGGAATATCACTCAGAGATAGAAAACGCAATAACTGGATAAGAACGAAAACCAACGCTGTTGACGTTATAGAGAGTACAGCACCACTAAAATGGAAATGGGCAGGCCATAACGAACGTACAAAAGACAATTTTTTGGAATGCAGAAATTGGAAAATGGCGCCTTTATTAAGGAAAAAGATCCAGGTCACATATGAGGTGGAAAGGTGATATAGTCAGACTTGTAGGCCTGATGTGGCATAGCAAAGCACAGAATAGGGAAACTTGGAGGCCTATAACCAGTTATGGAAAGATAGACGTTAGACAAAAATAAAAGGAAGAAAAAGATCCCTTCTCATAAATCACTTCATCCCTCCAATCAATTTCAGATGGAAGCTAAGACTGATGGACACTTGTTGGTTAATATAGTAGTATACTTCTTGATATCGAAGCCTTTTCCTGTCAAGAAGGCTGGTAATTATGTGGCGACCCGCGTTAAGCGCAAGGTCGAACACTGAGGGGTAGCTAGGGGTAGAGCAACATGAAAGAAAGTAGACCTAAGTAAAAGGGTATATTGCACAAAATCGGATACATTAAAGGCGCGACCAGCGGCAGTAGTATACCTACTGTGTTTCTGGAGCACTTTTTGCTGAGTCATGGTGCATTTTAACACGGGTGGATATGGCGGATGGCGATGGCCCTCCGGAGCGACCATCGTGCACGTACGCGAGTGGTAAATTCTGCTGAGTCATGCTTCTTGTAAATTAGTCTGCAAGAAGCACTAATTAGTCTGCAAGAAGTACTAATTAGTGGTGAGATTTTAATTAAGATAAGCGATACGCAGTGTTTCTGCCGAGTCACGCAATTAGGAAGAGATGCAGGTCAATACCAGATGAGGGTGCTCAGTTGTGCCAGTGGGCGTGGCCCGTTACCTGAGCGTGATGTCACCACACACTCACCTGAGGTGACATTTACCTGTGCAGGTGCCACACCGTACCTGCCTCACCTGTGAAGGCAAAAGGGGATGTTGCCTACCCCTTGGGGGATGTAAACTAAGGGTGGCTTGTTAGTGCCCTTTTGGCACTTTGCCAGTTGGGCCCAAAAAACGTGAAAAAATAATTTTCTGAATTTCTTAGTGCCCTTTTGGCACACACACACAGGGAAATGGAAAAATTTCGATGCCGCAGCTGTGTGCCTCGATCCCATGAACCTTCGATCCGTAGACCGAGCCGCTACAACAGAGCTATCGTTACATTCGGTATACGGTAATAACTTTGGTGTATTGAATGTGATTGTAAACTTTGCTTATGGAACGGGGGGCCGCCGTGCCGAGAGAGAGACGAGTGTAACGAGGCCTAGGTTCGATGGAATGTGCCCAGGGGACACGTGGCCGCATGTCACGTGGCCAGATGAGCCGAAATTCCGTTCGCAACAACCCATTCGCCAAATCTTCGCGAAACGGGTGTGTGTGAACTATCCGAACTGAAATGTGCCCTTTGGACAGATGTGGCCAAAATTCAATTTTGTTAGCGTTCTTTTGAGATGTTCTAAAGGAACAAATGCATTTTCGGTTTAAGCTAAATACTTTGGCTCTCTCTTTATAGGTTGAATGGGTTATAGACATAACTAAACTCATTTTAAGACTGAAATGTTATATTTGCCTAAAAATTATTCATCTAAATTAAAATGAGATCATATTTGGTATAACACAGACATGTTAACTTCTATTATTTCATTTTATTTATTGAAAAACAGGTAAATATTTTATTGATCAAAAGTAGATAACATTGTACACAACACACATATATTGATGCGATGCAGATCCTCTCTTAAAAGAATTATTTCATTAAATTTTTGTACTATGGTATATTCACATATGTTAGGTTCATTTCAGTAGTTTATACATATTTTGCTCTCTCCTTATAGGGTGAATAGGTTATAGACATAACTAAACACATTTTTAAAGAACGAAATATTGTATTGTGCAACATACTAGACAGAAACATTTATATTCCGATTTGGATTCGTCTGGTACACATACAACGTTGTTACATTTAGAACAAAATCTTAGAATTTTTAAATTTTCTGTACATAAAACATTTTCCCTTATTTCTTCAACTATCTTGATTTCATCCCACCCATCGATTTCCATTATTTCTTCTGCCGTTTCTTTGATTAGGACTCGTAGCTCTTCCAGATCATTTTGACACAATGCTTCGATTGTCATTCCATCGCTTAAAATTTGAAGCTCCTCATCGATTTCTATTTTCATTCCATCGACCAGGTCCTCTTCATCATCATCATCATAGTTCAGGTCCTCTTCATCTGTTGCCATCTTCTCCTTCGGAAATAACGAAGCTACAGTTACCTCATCATTGAGTAGCAACTCTTCATCATAGTTCAGGTCCTCTTCATCTGTCGCCATCTTCTCCTTCGGAAATAACGAAGCTACAGTTACCTCATCATTGAGTAGCAAGTCTTCACCTGTGATCTATTGAAGAATATATAAATATAATGTTTTCAATTGTGTTATAAATTTTACCTGTATATTCTGAACAATGGATGGGTATATTTTTAAAATCATAAAATATATCATCTAAAATGGAAAAATAAAATTGACAAAACGAATTAACTTTCACAAGTTGGATCATAACCCCATGGTAATGTGTCAGTTGTTAAATAATTGACATTTCTTTTGTCATCGAACGGAGAGAGAGCTATTTTTGTTTGAGCTATAGTATAAACTGAATGTGAGTGAGACCTAATGAGATTTTGAGTTTTTTCAATTATATTCTTATCAAATAGACATCTGTAATAATCTTCAAAGTGTATATTTTTTAATGATGCCTTTGTTACCCCTTTTGCTTTTTTCACAACAGCATCTGTTATCAATTTATAAGCGTACATTTTTGAGCGAAGACCAATGAATTCAGTCATTATAATGCCATTATTTTCATCCTTCATAAGTCCTAAGACCTTCTTATTTTTCAACGGCATGTCATAAGGATTTTGTGGTGAATAGTCTGATGTATCGAATAAATGAATATCTGTTTTCATATTCATATAAATGTCCTCACAGAAAAATTGGTATATTAATGAATCGGTGTCAGAATATAACAATTTTGAGTTGTGAGGATATTTCTCTTTTATATAATTGTAATGAAAATCGTATAAGTATGTTTTTGAAATATCTAGAACAGAGAAGCCGACATAAATCGGCTTATTACAAACAATATCAGATTTATTCATTTCTATTAAAATAAAATCTTTATCAAGAATGACACAATTTTTAAAAGTAGGTTTGGAAATGTAGTATCTCGCCCCATAACGTCCTGACCATTTGGTAACTACTTTCACATCTCGATACTTTCTCACGTTTTCCATCGTTTTACCAAAAACTGCATTATTCATTAACTTGTAAAAATTTTTGTCAAAATCGTTACTACCCTTCGCTCGCATAGTAGTATTTAAATCGATGTAAGGTTTCATCCATGGACTTTGTTTGAATTTCAAAACTTTATGAATCTTTTGAATTTGCAAGCCCAAGTGAACAGCTTGCTTTAAATTTCGAAAATGAATAATGTAGTTTTTTTTAGGCATGAGTGTAGTTAGCAATTTTTTGTGTTCACTTTGTGATGTTGGTGGCTTGGTACGTTCAGGACACAACGGTAAATCTTTATGAGAATAATGTAGTTTTCTCGGATAATCCAAATCTACTTCTAAGATATAACCGAATTCATTGTCGTCAAGAATTTCTAGAGTATTTACAGAATATGGATCAATCCATTCGAAACCTCCATATGGTAAAGAACATGAAAGGGCACACCCATACAAATTATTAACATCGTAATACATAAGGAAAGATGTTGGTAGGTCTTTATTGAAATCGTTACCCATGTACTTATTGTTCGCTTTAGCATATCTATTCGAACATTGTGAAATACCTCCTCGAATACCGTCTTCTATAAACATAAACATATCCACATCTGTTAATAATTCCAACTGAATATGTGTAATTTTAAGCATCGCATCAAAAGCTAATCCTGGAGCTGTGTAATAATGCAGTGCATCCAATTCATATGTTTTCAAACACACTTCACGAAAATTTTCAAAGATATCTGCTAAAAGACATACGTCTGTTTGCAAATACAATTCAGCGTATTGTTGTATATTTTGAATTTGGAACGTGTTCCATACTAACTGTGCATGTTCGTACTCCTCCTTACTAATTGTATCATTTGAGAGAGAACTAAAAAATTGTTCAATAGGTGGTAATTCTCGCGTGTCCTGTAATTTTTTCCAACTATCAAGATATTCGTAAGGGAATACACCTTTTCTTTGCAACAAGTCAAATTCTATTTCGTTTCGACACAAAGATTTGGTAATAATTTTTTGAGAATTGTTTAAATAACTTGATAACTTTTCAATACTACTAGGCATAAATCTAAAAGAATCTAAAAATCTAAAATTTACCTTTGTTCCAGCAATGTACTTGGTA
Organism: Cryptocephalus moraei; assembly: GCA_946251905.1. NCBI lineage: Eukaryota > Metazoa > Arthropoda > Insecta > Coleoptera > Chrysomelidae > Cryptocephalus > Cryptocephalus moraei. Next base: position 18,217,842 of record OX276462.1, on the reverse strand, counting down.
AACGATATATATTTTTCCTTGTTGATAGGTAATAACTTTATGGAACCTTTGACCTGTGTGCTTAGAGCTTTTATAATGAAGTGACTATCATAACCTGATAGATTATGAAAAATTACAGGTATATAGTGTTCATCCTTGTAGTTGATATTACAACCCCTATGAGAACTACCCCTATAGTTACCATTCAAATGTGAGTGGTCACGATGTTTAATGTCATTGTCCATAAAAGGTTTACAACAAATGTGACAATGAGTTGATGTTAAAAAATTTTGCTCCTCTTCAAAAGACAACGGTTTCATAGGAACGGGATTACAATAGATTTCATTAACATTAATAGCGATGCTTTTTAATTCGTTCACAAACCAAATTTCTGGATTTTTCCTGTATATAGTTTAAATTTGGAGAGGGAATCATCGTAAGAACACTTCAAATAATAGGCTATGCTAAACGCTTCATGTTTTTGAAATTTTTTAGAACGCTTCGTTTGGTCGTTATCAGTAAACGGTAGTAGTATACTTTCGATATCTGCATAAATGACAAAAGGCACTTTCTCTTTGTTTTTAAAATTTTTAAATTTTAATATACTCTTGTCTGCTGTTGGTAGAGTTATCTTCGTGTTGTTTCTTAATTTACACCGGAAGGAATGTTTTATTAATTGTTCATTACTATAAAACCAATTGAGACATCTGTCACATAACCATTTTTTGTGAAAAACACCTCCTAATTGTCGACTTAACAATCTTGATAGATTTGTGATCAAAGCGAAATGATAACGTTGTCGTTCGATCTTATTTGAATCAAGTGAAATTTCTGTGGGTAATTCTAAAATGAGTAAATTAATTTTAGTGAGATTTTCAGATTGAGTTAGACAAACCGGTACTACTTGTCGCTTCCTTTCGTCACATGCAAAAACGTTAATCGCTACATTATTCATTTTTTCAAACCTTGGAATATCTTTTAGAATGATAGGAAACTCGATTCCATCGAATTTAAAAATCTCTCTAAAATGAGGGTAAGAACTAGTTCTATTTTTGCTATATGAAACAGGATGCAGAGCTGCTACACAAGACCACATGAAACAAAATTCATCATCATTTCGGATATTTAAAACGGCTTTCTTTAACTTAATGAATTGAGGAACTTCAATAAATGTGGATGTACCAACATTAATAGGGATATAATGATTTATATTTACTTTGAGATGTAAAATTTCATATAAAGCCCATCCAGAATCTTTCTCCTGAAACTCTTCCAATTTGGTCAAAATTTTAAATTTAACATTATTTGAATACCAGTCTTTAATATTAGTATTGTTATCTATAATTTGATTATTTGTAACGAAATGTTTAATGTCAATCTCTCCATTCTGTGGTTTTATAAACTTAGCATAAAAAACAACGTTAACTTTCAGTAAACACTTTTTTAGAGCACTTCGGATCTGTCGAGCGAAACTCCTATATGCACTATCGAAAAATGTTGAAGGGTCTTTGATATTAAAATTTATTATAACACCAGATCTAACACGACTTTTGAAACATGATTCAACAACATGATCCTGCCAAACTACGTTTTGTGATCTAGCTCGTTTACAATTTTTAATAGAAGTTTTATACGAATTTTGCATTTTTTTTAAATAAGATTGAAACATTGTCAAATTCGCTTCGATAGTTGATGTAGCACGCAAATCTCTATGATAAAATTTTTTTAGATATTTCCGTAATAAATGTATATTTCGATTAAGGTACTTGATCCACTTTAAAAAGTCTTCATTCGTTTTTATCAATTTACTTACATTTTCCATTTTTCGAAGTATGGCAGTCGAACACTCTTCGATCGTGGTCATGACGTAGTTGGTTCTTTAACAACGGTAAGCTGTAGATGTACTATAGTTTACACTAAACGTGAAAAACAACAAAGTGGAATATGGAGTTGTACCAATATGTAAAATGATAGATTAAACGGTGAAGTGGTGGAGATTTCTAAATTAATAGTAAACGTTTATCACCACAAAGGTGGGAAGTCATATAAACCGAATTTGACACTAGGTTAGCAAAAATGCATTTTTATTGATAAAACTTGTTTTCGTCAGATAAATGTTTATCATCAAGAAGGTGGGAGGTCATATAAACCGAATTTGACACTAGGTTAGCAAAAATGCATTTTTACTGATAAAACGTGTTTTCGTCAGATAAACGGTTATCATCAAAAAGGTGGAAAGTCATGTAAACCGAATTTGACTCTAGGTTACCAAAAATGCATGTTTCCTGATAAAACTTGTTTTTCCTGTGGTGTCGTGTTCATATATCGGTGGAAAGTTAGTTTATCTTTAAATTACGTACGTATATTTTTTTACTTTATACTATATAAGATCGGGCAATTTTAAATGTTACAAAATGGCGAACGTTCCGTGTACGATTGTAGTGGCCGTGACTGATCTTGTGAAGTTGCCGATAAAAACGGCACACATAGTGATCAAAGAGATTTTCATGTAAGTTTTTTTAAATTTAACATCCCTTTTTTGTTTTTTAATACTCTTGCTTTCCTGTATTATATTACTTTTTAATACTCTTGCTTTCCTTTATTATATATCACTTTTTAATGGTTTTTCAGGTTTGGTGTAAAAGAAACAAAAATTGTAGGGGAAAACAAAATCTTGATTCATCTGAGTTACACCCCCAAGAAAACAACCTTAGAGAATAAATTTGGCAATCTACCACTAGCCTATCACAGAAGCCAGTTGGGAACGGAAGAGGAGCTGACCATATTTGCAAAAGTATTAAAGGAGTTTTCCTTTAATTTAACGGACGACGAGGGTGAAGAAGAAGAAGAAGATGAAATTGAACAACTAGAAGCGGAACCAGCCCCAAAGAGGTTGAAGTTGCCAGCTCCGAAGAAGGCGAAGGAGGTTGCCTTATTGCCTGGGGAAGCGGAGGAGGAGGATTAAAGTAGTACTGTAAGTTTTTTAAACACATTCAAAAACTTTACTGGTTGTATCCACACCAAAACTTCAATTCATTGAAATTATTTCAATTAAAGTATTCATAACTGTAAGTTTTTAAACACATTCAAAAACTTTACTGGTTGTATTCACACCAAAGCTTTAATTTATTTAAATTATTTCAATTAAAGTATTCATACCAAAAATTTAATTTATTGAAATTATTTCACTTGAAGTATTGTTAGTGACTTACTATACCACGTATTAAAACATTTTTTATTTTATTAGAAAAGGTGGAATGGCTGAAGTGAGGAGAGACTGGGAGGAGGAGGAGGAGGAGGAGGCCAATGCCGACAGCGATTCGACTGTTGAAGCGTATTCATCTGAAGATGAAAATGGTGTCAGCAGTTCGACGGTTGTGATTCATGTGGGCTACAAATGTTCAAGATGTCGTTTTGCTATGGATGTACCTGATAGAAGCTATGAAAAACGACGTTTCAATGGAGCTCAACTGAAGCGCACTCGCAGTCGGTATATGTCACCTGAGGAGCAGCGGGTGTGTTGTGGAATACCCATGAACGTCACTTTATTCGAGCGGACGGGGGATGGAGCATATCAAGGATTCCGAAGAGATGAATGCATTGGAGATTGGTATCAATACCATCGCCTCATCTATCAAAAGGAAGACAATTGGGTTTTATTGCTTTAAAAATCTCTCCTTATATATGTATATTGGATTATTGTAGCAATAAAAAATAGTTTTACAAACATATTACTTGAATCATTTTTACAACTCGTTAAATAAAGCTCATTTTTCAAAGATGTCTGGTTAGATTGCGGTCGCTATAGACAAGGATTCAATCATTTTATGAGCGGTTCGAAGCGGTTCCAAAACCGTTCCAGACCCGTTCAAAGCGGTTCCAAGCGGTTCCAGACCCGTTCACAGCGGTTCCAAAGCGGTTCGAAGCGGTTCCAGACCGGTTCCAAAGCGGTTCCAGACCCGTTCAAAGCGGTTCCCAAGCGGTTCCAGAGCGGTTCGAAGCGGTTCCAGACCGGTTCCACAGCGGTTCCAGACCCGTTTCAAAGCGGTTTCAAAGCGGTTCCAGATCGGTTCACAGATCGGTTCACGGTTTGCAGACTTATAGTTAAATCCTACCATCGTAACATGCACCAGTAATAATACCATAAATAGCTGTATTTCCTATCAATCGTTACTTATATTTCTAACGAAAAAATGGAACTTGAAAAATTCTTAATAAATACTTTGACAGTTTATAATCCAAATCGGAATATAAATGTTTCTGTCTAGTATGTTGCACAATACAATATTTCGTTCTTTAAAAATGTGTTTAGTTATGTCTATAACCTATTCACCCTATAAGGAGAGAGCAAAATATGTATAAACTACTGAAATGAACCTAACATATGTGAATATACCATAGTACAAAAATTTAATGAAATAATTCTTTTAAGAGAGGATCTGCATCGCATCAATATATGTGTGTTGTATACAATGTTATCTACTTTTGATCAATAAAGTATTTACCTGTTTTTCAATAAATAAAATGAAATAATATAAGTTAACATGTCTGTGTTATACCAAATATGATCTCATTTTAATTTAGATGAATAATTTTTAGGCAAATACACCATTTCTGTCTTTAAAAATGTGTTTAGTTCTGTCTATAGCCCATTCAACCCATAAAGAGAGAGCCAAAGCATTTAGCTTAAACCGAAAATGCATTTGTTCCTTTAGAACATCTCAAAAGAACGCTAACAAAATTGAATTTTGGCACATACACCCGTTTCGCGAAGATTTGGCGAATGGGTTGTTGCGAACGGAATTTCGGCTCATCTGGCCACGTGACATGCGGCCACGTGTCCCCTGGGCACATTCCATCGAACCTAGGCCTCGTTACACTCGTCTCTCTCTCGGCACGGCGGCCCCCCGTTCCATAAGCAAAGTTTACAATCACATTCAATACACCAAAGTTATTACCGTATACCGAATGCAACGATAGCTCTGTTGTAGCGGCTCGGTCTACGGATCGAAGATTCATGGGATCGAGGCACACAGCTGCGGCATCGAAATTTTTCCATTTCCTTGTGTGTGTGTGCCAAAAGGGCACTAAGAAATTCAGAAAATTATTTTTTCACGTTTTTTGGGCCGAACTGGCAAAGTGCCAAAAGGGCACTAACAAGCCACCCTTAGTTTACAACCCCCAAGTGGTAGGCAACATCCCCTTTTGCCTTCACAGGTGAGGCAGGTACGGTGTGGCACCTGCACAGGTAAATGTCACCTCAGGTGAGTGTGTGGTGACATCACGCTCAGGTAACGGGCCACGCCCACTGGCACAACTGAGCACCCTCATCTGGTATTGACCTGCATCTCTTCCTAATTGCGTGACTCGGCAGAAACACTGCGTATCGCTTATCTTAATTAAAATCTCACCAATAATTAGTAATTCTTGCAGACTAATTAGTGCTTCTTGCAGACTAATTTACAAGAAGCATGACTCAGCAGAATTTACCACTCGCGTACGTGCACGATGGTCGCTCCGGAGGGCCATCGCCATCCGCCATATCCACCCGTGTTAAAATGCACCATGACTCAGCAAAAAGTGCTCCAGAAACACAGTAGGTATACTACTAGCGGCCAACAGGAAACCAGTTGAAAATAACACAAAGAAGAAGGAATCAAAAGGAATCAAAATATGGGGCAACGTAGTACAACTTAACAAAATACGAAAATACGAATGATTAACAGGGACTAATAATAATAAAAAAAAGGGGATCTAAATAAAACAGTATATGGAAAATAACGACTTACCCTAAGAGGTTCATCTTGGGCGTGGCTCAGGGGACGTGGCTCGGAGACCGACCAAGGGCGCGTTTTGCGAGACTAATTGAACTGAACTGAACTGAACCAAATGAACCTCGTTTTGTCGGTCTCCAGCCAATTTATTTTTTTTTTCTGATGACCAATCAGCTTTTTGTCGTTATTAACCTAACGTGGAAAGTTCATCGATTCCCGGACTCTTTGGCGGATGCTCGATATCAAATTCGATACGTTGCATCCGCGCGCGATAGCTCGCGGAAATCGCGGGTCGAATTAGTGAAGAGTATTATCCGGGAATTGCTGAATCTATACGTTCTATACGTATAGAACATAGTAGTTCTATACATAATTGCATAGTAGCTACGTTCTATACGTAGCTACTATGCAAAGTAGCTAGATTACTCGCTTTGCAGAATAAAGAAAAGAAAAAAAGAAAACACGCGAGTTGACATGATGTAAGATTAAAAAGTTAAATTATCATCGGAATTTTGATTAATAAATTGATTGATAGATAAGCTGATTGATCATTTCTTGACAATAAAGTCCATATCCCCTAAGAGGGGGGGGGGGGTCGATAAGTCCAGAAATTCTATTATCACCCAACCTAATTGAAATAATTCAACCTTAAAAGGTCTATACTATATATAGACGAATATTAGGACCACTAGTATACATCATCAGGGTATCTAAAATAATATGATGCAAAATTTAATAAAAATTAATCTTCTTCGATTCCAAACTAGGACAGTAGGGACGTCATACTTATACTTATCAACAATGAAGCTGGAAAGTTTAAATTTTAAATCATCTTTTGAATTAACATAATTTCTTGTCATGATGAGTAACAGTTGCACTGAACATTTTCGTTTATATTTAGTAGACACCATTTAAGAATATTTTGTTTGAATTGGATTGAGTGATATTAAGTATTTTGTTGTTATATTTGTTGATGCCTCTAATACTCAATTATAAAACCTCACCATTCCATACCTTGTTAATTATTCGAGATTAAAAGAACGTTAAACTATCTGCGAGTTAAGTATACATATCTGCTCGTTTCAAACCTTCTTCTTTAAAGAGATTATACAAAACGGCCAATGAAGAAATTTGTAATAAGAAACGGTGTATACATAGCAGTCTATTTGCTGCTAAACTCGTTTTAATATAATTTTAAAATAATTGCTTTTAAATTAGTTAGTTTATTTCTTGCGAAATAAATTGAAAACTGTTTATGAGACTGCGTGTAGAACCCGAAGGAAGGTGTATAAAAATATTGTTATCTAAAGTTTGTTGCCTATTCCACTTTCGTGACTTTTCAAGTGTTCCTGAAGAGATACAAATCCTCTGGAAAATATTTTGGTATATTAATTCTAATGTACGTATTCTTCTACTAATTTTTTTATGTTACTAGCTTCTTCACGGCTCCATCACCCAGCACAGTAGGTTAGATGGAGGTAGTCGGGTTCTAGGCGCTGTACAGCTCTAGTAGTCTTCCAAATTCGTTTCTATACATTTTTGTGATTTAATCTTCTTGTATATTATTGATTTGGTGTTATCGGATGTGATAAATAAGGTGAACTCTTCTCGCATGGAGGCAATGACTATGCTTTACCACCCAAAACGATTGCCTGGGAAATATTTCCTGCATAAAGAAAGAAGAAGGGTCTTTATGAAATATGTTGAATAATTTAAATGTTGTTATGGTAATGTAATTGAAACTTTATTTATGAATGCTTTGTTAGAGGTAGATTTAGAGAGAAGCTTGTGGAATCCCCTACTTTTCAATTAAAGGAGTATTCCTATTCCTTTGTAAAATGTACATATTTTTCTGTTTTAGCTCTGATAGTAACCGTGTTCCCTTTATTTCAGTAACAATATGAATGTATAGAGTTCCACTCAATTTTGCCTTAGTGTCCTTCTTTTCTTTGCATACAGCTTGTTAACGCACTGACACCCACGCGATTATGAAAGTGCGGTTAGTTGTGGAATCAGTTATTTTATTCCTAAAAATGTGTTTACGTTGATGTTGGTGTTTCCTAATGTTGGGCATGGACCCTTGGAATCATTTAGAACCGTATTATATTTTAGATTGTGTAATTGGCAAATTAGTATACAATTGTGTGTATCATTTAGCGCCCCTTAGGGAGCTAAAATTTTGTAATATTTGCAGCTACAAAGTTATGGGTCAATATGTCACATCAGCTGGTACCAAAAATCCTGAAAGCATTAGAACAACAAAATTACGAAATCATCAAGCAACGCTAACGCAATTATTTTCTATGACCGAAGGAGACATTGAACAGCTCTGTACCCAAGTGTTTAAGTGGTACGTTATCATTCGTACGAAGATACATAACAAACGGCTCACGCTGCTAAATTGTAGTTGCTTTTGGAATGTCGGAAAGCAACAGATCTTAAAGGAAAATTTTCAAGAGATTGATGCTAATTTGGATATAGGCGAGAAAACTGAAATAATGATAGCGACGCCAAAATTGAACATATTCGTAGGAACACCAGAAATTTTACTGATTGTAAGATACCTACATCAATCTGCATAAGCATAAATAAATGAATGTTTTGATTTAATATTGGTAATACGGAATATATCGTTCTGTTTTTCTTTTTAGATACCATAATATAACGTTTGGACCTTTTGAAAAATCGCCACACTTCACGAATTTTTGTAATTTATTTGTGTGTGTGTGTGAGGCATTTTACCAAGGTTTCAATTTAACTCAGACTAACTCATTAATTTGAACTCAAAGCTGAACATAAAATAATAGGGTTATATAGCCAGTATGCATGATGTAACGAAGCATATTTTTCCCGTGGTTAGAACCCTTGTCTCCCTCTGTTACCGTTTGCAGAAAACCCGTAAATTCAAATAACCAACCATTGTCTCTCCGCCGTGAAACCTCCAAATTTTGAAGTCCGAGTTTAAACAAAAGACCACCAGTTGTCTCTTTAATTACGAGCTGCAAATTACCCCTCCTTGTTTCCCTGGGAGCTCTAAATATTAACGAGAAGGCATCGAGTGTATCTGGTGTAGTCGCCTCTCTTGTGAGTAATCCTGGAGTGTCTCTGCAGTGCCAACCATCCGTATTGCGCGAGTAGTCTGAAAGTTTTCTCCGCCGAACCAAGTGCCCGTTCTGTCGTTTGATTTTCTCGCGACACGAAAGAATCTCCGCCGCCCGACCGCCCGTTTCTCGCGAAGTGAGTCTTCGGTACGAGTGTCTCCGCCGATAGATTCATCTTCCAGTGTGAGTACTCAAAATCCGCTTATATTGTCTCTCTTTGGCTTAGGCTTTTCCTTCTCTCGCATAATGTAGTTCGTAGTAAAACGTTCTCGGTGAAGTATTCCCAGGACGTCTTTATTACGATATGTAACCGCAATTCCACAAGGCCTAATTCTAACTACGAGCCGCACGCTAATTTCCGCTTCCGCACTTGAACCCGCCCTATAGGGCTTAACACCACCCTTGCTTGTTTGCTCCGCTCTCACCTTACTGAGTTACTTCCCAACCTCTCAAGTATGAGGAAGCTCACGCCTTTAGGGCTTGATCCATGTCATAAAAGAACTTCGTATAGTTAATCTTGTTCGATGTGTGTTAATATATAAGTTTTATTTATTTTAACTGTGCATGTTAACGTATTTGTCTTGTATGTGTGACGCTGCATACTTCGAACAACAGGAGCCCTAAAACAAAACAAATTGTTTACGAGCCTGAGGATGACTTCTATGAAGCCGAAACGGGTAGCTCACCGTTAATAAAACAGTTGGTTAAGACTTGGTATTTTCCTTTGGTTAAATTACCATGGCCAACTTTGAGAAGCTGGACAACCTTCGATCGTTTAATTGACCCGATATTCTTAGGTCACTTTTAATTTAAATTCATTTTCATCTGTAAATACCCTAATGACCATAGTATAGAATTACCCGTATTTTTCACTGTACTGTGTGTTCTATTTTCACGGAACTTGAAACCGTTTCCCGAGTTCCCGAACTCCGCAACAAGCGCCAATTCAAATAAGTGACGTAACTTTCCGCCATAGTCGTTTGTGCCGCCAGCGACTCTGCCTTACCGAACAAAGTACGTTACAATACGATAATATATTTTTTGCGCAACCCGGTTGAATACGTGTCATTTCTATATTGCTGTACCTCGCGGAAAGCGACGAACTGCCGGCCGACCAGCTCCGGACCTTTTTCCAAAAAGTTTGAAGTAGTTAACGATTTACTGCAATTAAACCCTTTTATCAAATTTCACAACGTTTTTCAATTAGGCGATTTCATTTCAGAAAAATTAAAGCAACAAATTTAGCAATATATTATCAATAATTGAATGGAGTAGAAACAGTATATACTGGTTTTCTTTCAATACTGCTTTTAAACCTTATTAATTTTAAGTTGTTAAGTTTCGTATCTTCTGTCATAATATTAGACAGGCTGAGGAGACAAATAATGGTGAATCCATTCGTTAGAGATTCTAAAGAAAACTGTACAAACTGTGTGAACTCCACATTTTATAAATAGTTCAGTTGTTGAAAACGATTCCAAATCTTAAATATCATATAATTATACAGTTTAAAACGTAATGCAAGAAAACAGTTCCCAAACAAAATATATGATCATTTGCCTACCACTGCAGTTACCTATATTTTATTCAATTCCCTAAGGAATTCACCAATTTAGGGCGATATTTCCCTTTTTCCTGGATCCTCCTGCCGATCGACCGCATGTCCCGATTCAGAATCCAAACGCTTTGCCATATCAAATGCACGGTAAAGCGTAGGAATTCTAAACCGGGAACACACAGTTTCTAATTAGTCTCTCCCCGTCTAATTGCCTGGAAAATGAGTAAAAGTAAAACTAAACCGAGTTTGATTGCACAATCTGGCTCATTCTAATTGTTGAATAAATATATTTAATTGGGTCTAATAAGGATATATACAGGCAGCGGGGGACACTTAAATTAGGATTAAGTCAGGACGAGTATGTCTGTGGGAGGGGGTGGGTCCGGGGAAGGGAGGCTGGAGGGGGTCGCAGGAGGAAATGAATAATGTTAGTTTACGAGCCTATAATTGGGTGGAAAATTACCGAGGATTAAAATAATGAATACAGGAGTCGATGCTCATTAGGAAGGGTTCGGTTTATGTTTCTTCCGTAAAGGTTTACGGATTTACGGTACCTCAAACTGTTTTCAAATCGCGACAAAGTTACAATTTAAGTAAAACAAAAGTTTAGTTAAGTCATTAACATCAGTTAAATATTATCGTTAAACGTTAGTATTGCGTTTTGATTAATTTTATTGCTTATCCTTGAATTCTGTTTAAATAAGCTACGATCAAAGGTATTTACGATTTAATTTGGTCACTTTCAGAATGCACACGTTTTATAAAATCATTGCGATATAGGCTTGCAGTATTTTCAGCTTTAATTTGTGCGCGTTGCAGTTTTTATTTAATAGCAATTAAATTTTCATTATACCTTTGTTTATTTTCCAGAAAAATTGGACACGCCCTAATTTCACAACATTAAAAGCAGTCCCAAAAAACTATACATAACAGTTGCACGGCCCTTCATTTATAATTAGTTAGAGAAAGGAAACATTCCATTTCCCCATTAATTAGCGACCAGACTTTGATCATTGATCCAACGCAGTTTGCATAGGAAATATTTACAAACACCAGTAATTACGCTCGTACCAAATTACTCCGTTATAAATAAATAGATATTAATATTATTTACATGAAACACGACCAAAAACAATGTGGTCCTTATGAACAAACTAGTGGATCCTTTCAATCTTGACGTTTTATTTCGTGTATGATTCGCAACGTCCTTATTATCTTAATTACGCTAACTGCATCATCAAACAAGACGAATTAGCAGAGGGAAAATGTTTACTATTTCATAGTCGTCTGCTGAGTCCGAGCTAACAAGACTAAAACAATTTTACTCATCCCAAATAGCGCTAACTTTACTCTCATGCAACGTGGTAAACAGACGCCATGTTAATGTTAGTCGGGACTCTTGGGGAGGAGATTCACTTACAATTGAGATTACCTAGGCGGCGAATATTCAAAAACCATGAGAGGACGTGTAGAGGCATAGGTTATTCGTAGTAAACGTCTGGGGAAGTGCATTTGGGAATTTAGGGAGAGAGGTAGGTAATATGTTTCCTTATTTGATTTGTACATAGAACGGTTTTCATCGTGAATTTCAATTTGTGCATTTTCACCGTATTAGATGGATTAAATATCGTTCTTTAATAATTTCGTTAATGTTGGTATTTAATGCGGGTAAATGTTGAATTATTATTTGTGTAGAATAATGTAATAAAGTCGTAATAACGTTATAATATATGAATGTAATATGAATATGAATGTAATAATATAACAGAAATCGCACCACATGTTTTTTTTTTATTTTCAATATGGAAATCTAAGGGTGTTTGCCAATAATCTGGGTATTTAAATTGAAAACCTCTCTATTTGACTGAAGTTACCCTATATTCAAAATAACATCAAATACCATATTTTGTTTAATTTAATTATGTCATTCATTCTTGTAAATGTTACATATATACGTAATATGACTAATTGGCTACGTTAAATTGGAAATTCCTAAGCCTACCCTTAATTATAGACCATAAAAATCTATTTATTCTCTTTGCCATCGTCCGCTTCTATCTCTGGTCTTTTCTGTTTTTCGCTCCTAAGACCATTCACTTTTCTCCGTTTCATACCTTACTTGCTCCATTGGTATTCTTCTAGGTCTTCTCTTTATTTCTTTGTTATGATACTGTTTTGCCTCTTGTTTTTCTGTCATTTTTTATAAGCCACTTTATTTATTTTGGTCTCACCTTTCGTCTTACGGACGACATACATGAACAAAGTATCCTAGTTGTGCCTCCCCTATCTTCTTGTTGAAAGGACTGATATGCTGATATGTACTTTCTATACGCAGGTTTCATTTCCTATTTAATCCCTTTTTGTTAAACTTTTTAGTTTTCTTAAGAAAGTTATTTTCACTACTTTCATTCTGTTTTCATGCGTGCCTCTTTATCTTCCCACTTTACTCATTTACTCCCTTCTTGTTGAGAGAAATTTAGTGAATTGAGTAATGCCAGGTTTTACTAATTTTATATTTTACTCCTATATATAATTTTTATCTAACATATTTTTCAATTATTTTTTCAGTTATCCATTCAACATTATTTTGTGTTGTAGTTTTGGAAGATACTTTAAAGATTTTAGTTTTGTAACACCCTGGGGTGTTTAAGGTTTTTCTCCTCTTTGTTAGGTTTTGCAACATTAGGAAAGAGGACCCTGTATATGAAAAAAAAACGTACATCGCTACTTCACTTATTCCTTATTATGTAATATGCATTGTCTCTTAAGTGTAACATGACCCCTAAAATTGCAACTGTAGATAACAACGATGCGCTCATTATCAGAGGTCAAGATTCTGGTCTTTGAACACGACCAACGTAACAAAAGTCGCAGTTGCATTATTTAATTTGTTCACGAAGGCGGAATATATGACGTACCGCTGTTATTCATAGGTTCAGTAAAGGAATTTCGACCAAATACAATTTTGGAGGGAAACTTTTGATCGAATTTTGGTACCCGAAGAAGAGGGACCAATGGCTCTTGGAGAGAATAAAATTGAGAGTTAAGGAGATCGTCAAAGGATCGCGCCCCGTCCGGTTGTTTTATAGTGAGTGGTCGTTTCGTGTTGAAGGTAAGGACCGCAAGAAAGTTCAGAGTTAGGGAGAGTCGGTCAGGGACCGGACTTCAGGTGTGTTGTGTTTTGTACTGAGTTTTAAGGTTTTTGTTAAGGGTCTGGGGCCTTTGTGACCTCCACATTAATTGTTTCATATATGTTCGGCAGTGTTATAGTGGGTAACTTGACATAACGGTAAATCTAACATCATTTCATTCTTAATATAACCCCACAGAAAAAAATCTGAAATGGTAGAGTCTAGTGATATTATCAGGGCCCTAAGGGTCTAGGGCCCAGAGGGGTGCTCTGGTTTGGGCTGATAGCTCAGAAGAGACGGTAACGACATAAACGAATTCAATAGTGCTTATTGAACATCAAATACAAGGCAAAAAGAGAGAGAGCCCGTGTTAAGGAGCGGCAGAACAAAGTGAAACATGAATAAATGGACAAAACACAAGAGAGGACCAAAAATGACTAAATGGTGTATTAACGAACTCCTGGACAAAATTAACGCATGAGACAATTAAACTTGTATAATTACAATAACGAAATTAATATTGCAATAACATTTTTATAAAAGTTTATAGTTAGGTACTGTCTAGTAGCTAGTAAATGAAATTAGCAAATCAGGGCGTTATCTCTAATAATTTTTTATTAAGGAAATTTTTTTTCTTGGAAACAATGCAAACTTGCAAACAGAAAACAAACGAAAACAATAGAATTTTCAGACATAGATTTTCAGATAGAGAATATCATGTATGTCCTCCTCTACTCCTAATTACTGCGTCCATGCGTCTTGGCATACTGGAAATCAAATTTTGAACGACTTCTAGACGAATATTTTCCCATTCCTGCATTGCTGCATCTTCCAGTTGATTGCGGTTGGCAGGTGGAGGTGTACGACGTTGAATCCTTTTTTTAATATCATCCCATAGATGCTCTATTGGGTTCATGTCGGGACTCTTGGCTGGCCATTCCATGAACGGAATAGCTATAGCCTTAAGTAGTAAATAACCCGCCCAGCCACACGAGGAAGACCATTGTCCTGCATAAACAAGAGATTCGGTCCCACAATAGGAGCAAATTGCCTTACATGGTCAACAACAATATGTTCCAGATAATAATCCGCATTCATTGACCTACCACGTATGGGTACCGATTCTGTGCTGCCATCGAAACAGATGCCTCCCCAAAACATTACAGAGCCACCACAAAACGGAACTCTCGAAGAGATATTGCAACTTGCACATCTCTCTCCTAACCTTCTCCAGACACGCTTACGTCCATCAGAAGATTTAAGGCTGATTCTCGTTTCATCTGAGAATAAAACCCTCTTCCAATAATTACGAGTCCACTCTTGATATTGTCTCGCAAAACGCAACCTTCGAATGTTGTGCTCTCTGGTGAGCAGAAGTTTCTTGGTCGGTTTTCTGCTGTCTAATCCAGCTTCATTTAAGCGCATTCTAATCGTTCGGGAAGATACAAGAAGATTGCGAGCAGCTACGAGTTCATTTTGTAGGATGGTACTAGTCGTTGTCCTGTTTCTTAGAGCGGATTGTCTAAGAAAACGTTCACCTACTGGATTAGTACACCGTTTTCGCCCTTGTCCCGGCCTTCGTAAATGAGAACCTGTCTTGTTAAATTGTCTAACCATGCGACTTATGCTGGAATGGAGTCTTCCTATCATATTAACAACATGACGCGTCGAATATCCCTCATTCAGCAAAATTGATGCTCTTACTGCTTCTTCCACTGACAAATTTGTCCTGCGATTCATTATTAAACTGGAGAACACTCGCACTTACACTATCAATAACAAAAAACCTTGGTGGCTCAAAATAATTAGTCTTAATAAGCAACAATTTCTGATCAGATTTTAAATCAATTTTCATCGAAAATGATTTTCTTTGCTATTACACTTTTAAATCAAAACCTATGTTGACAACATTTAATTGAACTGTCGAAGTATATCCAGAGCCTACTTGTAAGATTCCTAACCAACTGAAAATCATCATTATTTTGGAATAACACAAAGTACATATGGTGGTTCGTTAATTTTGTCCAGGAGTTTATGTGCTTACAATAGTCCCCAGGGTGGCTGGAGGGGTAGCTTGTACAGGGTTAGCTTCACCGCGAACAAATGGCAGCAGGTGAACACGAAAACAGATGGACAGCGTCACAGGATGCAAGGTGTATGAATACTCATCAGGATTGGTGCAGGCCCCGTATTTATTCAAATTATACATGTTTATTATCTGACATGTGCTGCTTTTGCGTTAAATGTACGTGCCTCGCCGGCAGATTCTTCTATGAGGTCACGTCATGTTGATTTGGATAACTACTGATCAAGCTCGTCCTAGTTCTGTTTCGCGAGATCGCCTCGTGACAATATACCTGGCCACCAAATGGTAGCTATTCGTCCAATCCATCTGTCTATAAATTTGATTAGATAGTTTTTTACAATTCGAACATAGTGGGATGTGGGCCAGTCATGAGTCTTGTTTTCTGTAAACGTTTTCATTCGTTAAGGTTGTATGTACGGCATCTAGATGCAAATTTTCTAGAGCAAAAACACCTTTTTCTATATGTAATTTCAAATGTTTTTGAGCAGTGAAATTTTCGCCAATAAAAACTGGTCCGACTATACGATTGCAGAAAATCCCTACACAAACATGTAAATTTTGAGAATATTATGTATGTCTAGCCCTTATCCAATAAAAATGTCTTACTCTCCAATACCTGCAGTTTTGCAAATGCCCATTTAACATGAAACTGGATAAAAAATGTTATCAAGAGCTACCACATTTCAGCCCAGACTTCTCCTTAGATTATATAGGTATGCAGGCTACTCTCATCTTTTAGTTTCTAGGTAAACATAATTTTGTAAAAATCTAATTTTCTAAGATGGAAGCAATTAAAAATAATTCTTCGGAAAACATTAATTTGTCAAGAAAATTAACGTACACTTAAGGTAGCTGTGCTTAACTTTTGTACTATAACCAAAATATCTAACGGTACATTATTCTCGAGAAAATGAGGTTTCCTATTTAATGGTTGAACATGACTTAGTTTTCTGAATTGTGAATTAATTTTCGACACAGTTCCTTGTGATAGAAGGATTCTGATTAAAATCTTCATTCAATTCAGTTACTGATCACCGTCCACACTTCACTTCGATGAGATTGAGGTTAATGTCGCATTGTTAATAGTTAACCACAAGTTAATAGTATAGAATGACTGTTTACACTATCAACATTAACCAGGACTTATTAATTGACACATATTAATTACTTTAAAATACACCGCCGCTCAGCACATTGATTTAACCGGTGCATTTTTTTGCAATCTTCAAGTTTGTTCGAGTTTGAGTACTAAACTAATAATCTAGACTAACTTGGTGCCAGGGATACATAAGTACCTATTCCTTCAGATCTTTATGTGCACAAATAATATTATAGTTTTAGAGATTAAGAAACATCGGCGAATCCGATGTGGGAATTGTTGGTGAATCTTCTTTGAACCAGCAACAAGTACTCGAGCAGCCATCAGGAAGGGTTTAAAGCAAACACACACAAATAGCGAAATTTTTTCTCGAATGTGTTAAAAAAGTGTCTCATATAATGAAAACAGACAGCGTCAAACTAGTTATTAAGCAGTGTGTAAAGTTTTCAGATTGTAATATATTCAATGCTTGTCCTAATTATTTAATTAAGATTAAATTTTAAAGCATCTTACAAACGAGTTTCATTCTACTATTAAACGCCAACTTCAGTTATCAATTTTCTTTCCAGTTAGGTAATAAGCTTTTTAGTGGTGTCCCACTTCTTTGCCAGTGAGTACATGAAGTCTGGAACAACTTTGAAAGCTTTTCATTAAGTTGCGGTAATTAGAAAATTTGCGGAAAAATGCGACACTTTTAAAAAGAAGCCCCATAAATATTTTATGTTTTCGCCGCTTCATATAACTTTAAGCATCAGCACGGCATTAAATTTTTAGATAGAAATGTTTAGCGCCCATATAAATGCAATAAAACTAGATTTGTAACAAATCCAAAAGATGTAATATATTCAGCTTTGAACATAACAGCAACAAAATGTAAAAACCGTATAAAACAAAATTACACCGGCACATAAACATTAAGGCCTGTTATACATTCACTTCTCAATAATAAACTTACCAGCTACGTCTCTAACCCAAGCATGCAATTCCCTCGCTTTACGTACGTATAAAACTCCATCGCGATCTATTTACTTTACTCCGGATCCGCTCGCAAAAATTAAAAAGGAAACGAATAAACCGAAAGTGAAACAGAAAACTTATTTTGCGTCAAGTCGGATGTGAATTCCAACCCTCGAACGGTCTTTATTTGCGTTCGGACTTTTTAATATTCCCCTCGGTGTTTTCTTTTTGTTAGAAGTCGCAACGTCTCGCGAACTTTAACCGAAGAAATTAGAGCGGGGGTATGTTCGATGCAATGTGCGCCTTCAAAAAGGAACGGGAGATATTGAAATAGAAATAAGGATGGATATATTGGGAGCAACGAGCCAGAGTCGCATAGCTCGAGTTGTAATATCTTTTCAAAACTGCAAACATATGCACCCATTGTGAATTTGTAAACCCAATATTATTAATATATTTTGGAACTGCCAGAAATTTTGTAGTAGAAAGCAAGAGAAACTATCTGCGTTGTCAAAAATATTCAACGCTTTATATGGTCTTTGTAATTTATTAATGGATGTTATTGCTGGATTACCCAACATATTGCCAGTGAAATTGTACGTCCGTTAAGCGTCCAATAGTGGGAAATTTTACTTGCATTCCATAATTGTTATTTTTATTGCTATGGCGGACTGCCGAATGCTTTATCTTTTTGTTTTATCACCGTGCTTTTTGGGAGTCAAAGGGGCTCCGTACCACGAGCGGTCGTGCCTCATGCGGTCAATGTGAAAAATCGTGCCAGATGCGGTTACTCCAAAAATATTTCTACCTGATGGACAGGTGTCTTCCCATGTGCGGTCGTCATTTCCGAATTCACCGAATTTCTCGGTAGACACCCTCGTCCGATATGGAAAATTAATTACTATGGATTTCCATGTTTTGACGCGTTAAAAGAGATTTTATAAGATTTGTTTTGTCCTGTAAAGCATGAATTATTTGCGAGAGGGCAAGGAAAAACAATGTACTTATTTTCTATTTGTATTAACCATTAATTCACCATTAACATAAGGTATATGTAAAAGTATTTGTTACCTTGCGAAAATATTTTCGAGGGATCACATCTGGGACGTTTTTTGATTGTGACCGATTGTGATATTGGCCTCTCCTGGGATTTCGAAACTATTGACCGCACATGGCACTGACCGCACATGGCACTGACCGCATCTGGGAAGACACGGTCAAATGAGGCATAGAACGCCGTCTGTTTTAATTTTGGAACTTTAGTTCCTTACGTCAAGTGTTGGGAAGCGAGGGTGGTCGCGCAGCAAAAAATCTGACCGTTAAATGGAATGCGTTACCGGAATGCGTTACCGAGCCGAGCCACTACGAACGCTGCCGAGCCGCTACGAACAATGCCGAGCCGCTCGCTATCTCTCTCTCTCTCTCTCTCTCTCTCTCTCTCTCTCTCTCTCTCTCTCGTTGAGTCGTTCGCTGTCTTTGTTTCGATGAACGAATGCACTGACTAGATCTGAATACTTAATATGTATAGTTCGTACCAATCAACTTAATGATAAGATTTGTATAATTAGTACTATTATATCGGGTGTTTTTTTTAATTTCACCTCATAGTAAGCTGTGGATAGTGTTTGTGAATGCGCCTTACTAAAGAATGTCAGAATTGACATAACCTTACTTTTTTAATAAAAATTAAAACTGCTCCAAACGGTTAATAGTGTTTTGATAAAGACAGCTCACTCATTTACGCCTAATTAATAGAGCCACGCTGTCTTTTTCAAGACACTAGTAACCGATTGAAGCAGTTTCAATTTTTATTAAAAAAGTGAGGTTATGTCAATTTTGACATTTTTTAGTAAGGCGCATTCACAAACACTATCCACAGCCTACTATGAGGTGAAATTTAAAAAACACCCGATATGTTTTTGTTAAATGAAGATTCATCCAGAGTAAAATAAATTTTTATATTTATATGTGTGTATATATTTATTGATTCAACACATTGAGAATGATATCCCATTGCCTTACTTATAGAGCCAATGCTGTGTATTATATGCCCGTCTTACTGTCGCTGTTTCAAGTTAAATATTACAGTTTTATTAAGAAATAATTTAAAAAAATGGTTATTAATTAAAAGGAACTAAAGTTCCTAACTCGTGTCACGCGACACGTTTCATGGTTTTTGTAATTTTTTTAATTCCTTAACCCGAAAGGTAATTTTGTTTTCCCATACCTTTTAAACATTTTGAAATAAATTAAGGATTGCTTATTGTCCAGGACATAGCCTTGAACATGTAATTTAGGTCCGAAAGCATAGAGAAATATTTCTAGTTAATTAAAAAATAAAAATATGTTTTAAAATATCTGATCTTAATTCCAACTTAAGCTATTTCGTGAGAGCCTCCATTCTCAGGTCATTCAAGATTGTAACTATTTCTTGTTTAAACTCATACTAATATAGTGACACATATCAACAATACCTACATTACAATATAATTGCGTTATGTCATTTTAAATTGGTGGAATATAGGTATTTATATACCTATAAGTAATTACTGACGTGCCATAAAATGTTGCATTAGCTATTTTATTTGTTTAAACAATTATACCTGTATACAATATAAGGTCCATTGAGGACAATGTGGACTTAGCAGGAACTGCTAATAATCTACAGGCAGTACTGAATTCCGTTAATTATACAAGCGGTGCTGTTGGTGAAAGAATAAAAGCCACCAAGGCCAAGTTTATAATAATTTCAGAATAAGCATCAATGGCAACCACATTCAAGTACGGAAATTCAAATGCCTAGGTTACTTCTTGAATGGTAAGTGGGACCCAGAGATGGAGATAAACTGCTCGTGTCTTCCCAGATGCGGTCAGCGCCATGTGCGGTGAGTGTCATGTGCGGTCAATAGTTTCAAAATCCCAGGACAGGCCAATTTATCGGGGTACTCGCGGTACGGCTTGCCATGAGCGATAGTATCTTATGCGGTCACAATCAAAAAACGTCCTAGATGTAATCCCTCGAAAATATTTTTACGTACGTGTTTGATCCTTGCCCTCTCGCGTTTCCAACGTTTCCAACGTACTTTCGCATTTGGAAATGACTGCACCTCCCGTACATCAGGTAGAAATATTTTTGGAGTGACCGCACCTGGCACGATTTTTCACCGTGACCGCATGTGGCACGACCACTCGTGGCACGGAGCCAAACTGCTGTAAGGAACAAGCGACAGTCGTCTTCTTGCAGCTAAGTAAGTTTCTAGTTGACCACACACATGATATTAGATCGAGATTTAAAATGGTCAAATGTTGTATATGGTCTATACTGTACGGAAGCTTGGATTTTGAAGACTTCGTCATTCAACAAACTCGAAGCATGCGAAATGTGGACCCTTCGTCGAATCCTTAAAATATCAGGGGTTGAAAGAGTCAAAAGTCATTAAAAGAGCAAAACTAAAAGACAGAAAACTGTTCAAGTTCATCAAAACGAGGAAGTTTTTTTGGACGCATTATGTGAAGTGACAGGTATGCTATTCAACGGCTAATATTTGAAGGGAAGATTGAAGGTAAGAAGGTGTACGCCTCAAGAAGTTATCTTGCTTGCGCAACATTGGGCATTGGATGGGAATTAACGACGCGACCTTGGATCACTCAGGAACGCTGTAAATAACTCAAAAACATACACATGCACGAACACACAAACACTCAAGTACCGCAACTGTTAACAAGTAGAGTTCCTGAGTAAACTGAACTGTGATGACAGCGAAAGACTATCCAACTTAACAGCTCAAGAAGGTAACCGACTGAACGCATAGTTACTTGTTACGCTTGGCTGTTGGGCTGTTATGATTTAAACCAGACATTTTCCCACATATGCGACTTACGGTCGCCCAATTTCCGACCGTACTAGTAGGACTGTTGTTAATTAAATTCACTGCCGACGATTTTACCGCGAATTTTCCGACCTACGCGACCTATCATTGCTCATTTTCCGACCGCAGCAGCCTGATAGGACCGTCGTCAATGAATATCGAAAACTGTTTCAAAAACCGCATATTTTCCTACTTTCCGCGAATAAAGTTCGTCAATTTCCGACCTTTTTCTACTACTAGGACTCTTACCGACCGAATACGTGTGTTGCCGAAAAATCCATGAATTCTCTGAAAACCGCATATGATGCAAGTTAACTAGCTTAACATATTTTTCTTTTATTTCACCCTAGTTGTATAAATACTGCTTTGACTACATTCGCATATATATTTCCGCCTTTTAACTTCTCTTTACGGCTTCTGTTAGCTAGATGCTGAACTATTGTACAAATTAGTGGAATTGACGTCCCTGAAACGCCGCTCTGCATATGGCCCAATTAGATTCAGCTCACTATTCATGGTAAACGATTTATTGGTTCATTTTATGATGTCATACCGAAATAAAAAATATTTTGATCCGTTTTTGTAGACACACTGTCGTTATCCTGATTTGAACTACTTCGGGCTTTAGGGAGTAAACCATTTAAATCTCGCGCCCGAGTAAACCGTCCTGTAAGTAGAATTTTAACTCCCAAACACTGAACTAAGTGTTAAAATGTTTAAGTGTTAAAAATTAATTTAAAACTAGATAGGGAAATCAAAGATAAGATCCTAGACAGGGGTAAAATTGTCACTGTAAAATTTTTTAAACCGGGAAAAAGATATTTAGGTTTGATGCACATATTTGTCAATGGTTTAACTTTGGGTTTAGTTTTTGAACTGAGTTGACTGAAATATGAAAATGTAGGTACCTAACATATTGTCAACATCGCTAGACGAACAGATCGTATCTGTTCATTCTCCGTCTTCAAAAGCGCTCATACCTTGCCTTCCTGATGACACCGCCCTCGCCGGCTGTATTTATTTCTTCGTCGTTTTTAAATTTTCTATCTTATAAAAATATTTCGGTTGTAAATAATGAAATTCCCTTTTATCCCCTTCTCGCAATAATTTTTCATTTTACTCGTACGACGTCAGTCTATCTGTCTGTCTAACTCTAGGTAAAAATTTCATTACAAAGTAAGTCGACGTTGCATAGCACTAATATACGTAACTTTCGTTCAGAACAAAGTTCGTATATGTATAATGCACATATGTATACGTTCATACATACAGAAAACTTTATTAGCACTCGACGTGGAGGAACGAAGATGTGAACCTAACTCGGTTTATTTGGAAACGGAAAAAGTTTAATCAGAAATTCAGCAACCAAAAAGAAGACGTTGTAAATCTTTCGATGAAAATTAGAGCAGATATACTATTTACATATTTTATTTATATAAAATTAAACCTACAATGGTGGACACTGTTGGTGAATTAGTGCAGCTGTGTATTTATAAATCGATTTGCACCACTCCTATCAATTGCAACGTGGTGCCAAGCGATTTATTTTACACCGCAACACAGAGTGATATCCGGATCCCAATAATTTATTTCATATTATTATTACTATAATTATTTAATTACTGGTTAATGAATCGTGCACAGCGAGCAACAAATTTTGCCATATATCAAGTCAGCAATTCTTGCATGGAATCGATGAAAACTTATATCATACACTGTATTTCATTGCAAATAAAACCAGGGATAAGTCGTTATTGAACTAGTAATAATTCATAAACTAACCGCCAATAGTTGTTGCAAAAATCAGTGTCTGGATATTTTTTCATAAATTCAGTATCCTTCTGGATATATTGTTTCAACTAAATCCACCAGCTGTAAAAAGGTATAAAAATTTTCATGTTTCATTTCATATATATCCAGTTAGTTTACTCGTTTCATTAGCAGCAGAAACTTTGCTTCATATGGTAAAATTTGTGACTATTGTCTGGGATACAATGAAGAACACTTTGCGAAGAAATTATATTTTCATCGCAATAACATTTTTATTGTGTATCAATTCCTTATTCATACCCCTACTGTATATGTACAAATCTACAATACATGAAATAACAATTATTAATAACATTAAATATTTAAGGGAAACACAATGAAATACAATTAACACACCTAAGTTCCAGATAAACTTCACCTCATTAACTAAACCTCCAATTCAATAAGGTAGGTATCTCTTACTTCAATACGGCTTAGAATCATCCGACTACGATCACTTTCGTTAAAGCGAACGTTTTACTATCACGTTTATTTTCTCCCGAGGAAAAGTTAAGGTGCACCTGGGGAATTTCAACTCTTTCCTGTTCTCTCTATCCCACTCTCTCTCACACACATACGCACATTCACACTTACTCTCCTGCACCTTTTTTTTTCCCTTTTCCTCCGCTGCCGTTTTCCGAATGTTTATTCCACGAGTTCCTTCCTAATTGACGTATTCGTCGTAGGCATGGCAAATGGACCGACAAATGACGCGTCGCGTGCGACCTTGAAACATGACAAATTGTAATGGCGCCATCTAAATGTAGTCCCTGTAAAGTTCCCCGTCGCCAATTCGCCCATAAGACTTACATAGGCCTGGTCGTAGGCTTCAAAGATGTTTACTTTATTGAAGAGTTAGTGATTTCAAAATCGTGGGTGTAGAAGGGATAGAGAGCGAGGAAGAGGTAAGGAGAAAGAGAGAGAAAGAGACTGCAAAAACGAAAGACGTAGACCCGAGGCGACGTGGAATTTTGAATATTTCACGAGCAGCTAAAGTTCGAGTAATCGATGTGAAGTTTATGTCAATATTCAATATTGACAGGGAGTGTATTATAATAAAAATTTGAGAAAACGCCAGAATCCGCAAGAAATGAGCTGCTCGGTGAAATTGTTTCCTTCTCAGGCGAAACCTGAGGAATTATATTACACTTAAATTATGATACGCTCCTATGACCCTCCAATTTCCTTAAAGAATAAGTAAGATAATGTAATATATAATTTTATTAAAAATATTTAAATCACTTAAATAACAGTAATTAATTAATACAGTCACATACACATACCAGATGAAATCCAGGAATATTCATGATATCTTATATGATTCACCCCTCAATCCTCTGATTTTTAATATAATAAGAATATAATAAATTCGGTCCATTGAAAATTAAGGTGGCAACAAACGAAGGGTTGAAAGATGAAAATGAATACTACTATTGTAAACTGATATGAAACTACATGAATATGACGTTTTAAGAACTAACAAAACAAAGTTTAATGCTATATTTTTCTTTTTATGGGAAGTAACCTAACACGCTTCTTATATGACGAAAGCAATTGGAGGGTGATAAAGTCAATTTAAAATTTAAGTAGTTAGCTTATTGTAGTGCACAGCAACACTTCGCTCATTATAACTTTAACTGCTTGGGGAATTAGGGGAAACATCTAATTATAGGTGACAAATACCCGTACCGTTATTGAATCACACCCCTAATCCTTATCCAAATGTTTGTACTTCCGTACTAGTGTTAATTGATAATGCACGCCTAACCCCGAAAAGTGGAAATTTTAACAAACAATTTTGCAGTGCAGTGTCACTAAAAAATAAGTAAGTATTACATGATTTTTTACAGTATCACTATAAACATAGTTTCCTCAGACTAACAACCATTTTTTTTTATAATAAGCCAAAACAATCTGCTACAAACATCATGTAAGTGGTCATAAATCATTGACGGATTGCTAACTTGTAACAAATATTGCGTGTTATTATGTATTGTAAGATTTGTAACACTTCCATTTATAGATAATAAAACAATAATTTGCTAACAAACAACTTTGTAAGTTGGTATAAATGTGACTCATATTACACTTTCAGACAAACTGACAAAATATTAACAAAAATATGGTTGACAAAATAACGATGTCATAAATATTTTAAAACAATATCATCAACTAAACTCTAATTATCGATCGGATCACCTAATAAATAATTATAATGGCATCCTCTCTACTTGTAAATTTCCACACATATCGTGAAAATGCACACTAGTCTAGCATCTATCACATAAAACGAATATAGTAGCAAAAATACTGCAAATATATTTATTGATAATACACTAAAATTTAAAACGGCGACACTGGCAAAAGTTTTTTATAGCCTTCAGTAATTAGTTACAATTTCTTTCCTTTAAATTTCTTTAAATAATAACAGGATAGGTATTTATTTTTTAACGGGTTCTAAGCTCTATAAAACTAATATACATATTATGCTTTCAAAGAAAATATATATAATATAAACATGGTAAACTCCAAATACAGTCGTTAATATTTTTTACACCAGCGAATTAACAAAAGGTAACAGAATGAAATATATTGATAACACGGCAAAGAATCAAATTGTTAAACTTCACCAAATGTTGAAGGTTTCAGTCACCAACACTAATTATTCTAGGTTAAACAACTAGCGTATAATAATGAATATACGAAATATAACAATGAAAAATGAATAAGAATAATTCTTTACATAGTGAATGCTTCATTCATTTTCCATCATACCAGCCGCGATAGTTCTAGCAGATACATGAATTACTAAGTTGACAATTAACAGTTTAATAGAGATCGTTCCATACAGACAGAAGAAGTTAAAGGTTGCCAATTTGTGAAATTGTACATGACTGTTAATAATATCTAACTAGAGAGGACAAAATACAATTTCGTTAAAAAAACAGAGACACAGTTAAGTGCTGCCACCGACAGCCTAAGTTGATACCTATCATGTTTAGAATTGGACTAAGACAAGGTTATTATCGTGAAAGTGTTATTTTTCTGTCTGAATTTAATATAGGTTTATAAGATTATGCGGATTAAACTTAGATCAGTTTGTTCCATACAGGACTGTTCAAATTATAAATGTCAGAATGGCGAAATAGCGTAATTTTTTTGAGTTTTTAGTGTCAAAGGACAATGCTAAGAAAATCCAATGTCTAAGGGCCGGTTGTATATGTTGTAGTTCAACGTCAGTTCAATTGAACCAGCGTTCAACTTTGAACCGAGTTCAATAAAAGTTTTGTTGTAGAACAGCAGTTCAACAGTGGTTCTGTAGAACGATGTTCAAGTCGTGTTGGTCAACCTGATTCCATAAAATGTAATCTGTTAGACGATTTTAAGGTTCACGGTTCGATATAAATATTAGGGTTGTGTGAACAGTGGACGTTTCGGTGGGAAACATTTGGTGTTATAACCTATAAAATTCTGAAGATTAAACGTGATCGAAGGACGAACGTTACTCTTCAGTGTATTATAGTTTATATTTTCTCTGTTTTTGTTGTGCCAAAGCTATGTAATAAATAGATATACACATAATTTATTTTGGTTTGGTACTTTATTTTGGCATTCCAGCAGAATTTCCATTATATTATTTAAATGTTGTAGGGAACACGTGGTAATTAATTTAAAATAAAGGTGTTGGTAAATTTGGTGTAGGTGATGGAGGCATGCAAAGGCTTAAAAAAGAGATCAACCAATTTTAGCTCTCGCGAAGAGCCTATTTTGGTGTATAACTATGGTCAAACCATATTTCGAAATAGGTGCGACTGTTTTGCAACATTTGCGGCTTCTAGGATGCAAGACACCAATCACAACCTCCATGAAGTCCTCATCCTCTGTTAATTCTTCTAATAACGCGTTAATTTCGGTAAATTATCAGCAAATCATTACCTAACCCAACTTCCAGATTGACATTATATCCAACTGTCAACTGTCAAATTTCTTGAACCTTACTTGAACCGTCGTTAAACGCTGGTCATCGTTCCCTCAAATTGAACTTGGGTTCAACCTAGGTTCAACAGTGAGTGACTCATCTACAACACAAATTTATAATTGAACTTGGTTCAAAATTGAACCTGCGTTGAACTGCGCATCTACAACCGGCCCCAAGTAAGAAAATCATTATTTTAAAAGTAAAATATAATCTTTAATATTTATATTTCATTACTAGCTTAAAGTCGTGAAGTTTTGCTTGGAAGACGCAAGACTCATATTTGAATTTGAAATCCTAGGAAACTCACTACTTCCACAAAACTCGCCGTTTGTTCTCATCAACACAAGAAATATAGAAGTTCTATTTTCTACAATTACAATATTTTCTTGGGATTTAGAAGAGAAAAAATGTTGAATGAGTAACCTAAAAGGGTTACTCAGTTAAAAATAGCTCTTATTTCCCCATATAATAATGGATGTATATATAATATTAATATAAATTATATAATAATAATATAATATAATATAATATATAAATTATTATTCAAAGATTTGAAAAATAATTGTTATCAATTTTTTACACGGAAATTAACTCAAGTTTGCATTGAAAATGTATGTTTAATAATCAAATTGTAAAAGGGTGTGAAATTGTTTTGCATTTTACAAACTATAAATACTCATACAATAATCAGTCCGATAACAACGTTGACATAAAATACGATTTGGCGGAGAAGAATTTAAATTCTGGGCTAGGATTGAAATAAATTGCCATATGAGACTTGCAAAAACGATCTGGGCAATAAAAATAATGACTGTTCCCTAGAACATACTGAAATTGAGCGAAAAAGTATACACAATCTTCAAGAATTTTTTATGCTAACGCCACGAATAAAACTGGTTAAGAAATTAGAAATTTTATTGTTTTAAAAATTCTTTAGTATATATAGAGGTGGGTTAGGTAGGTTTTACGTGAGGCTGGGATAGAAGCAGGAGTACACAACAGCAGAGTATTCTGTAAGCACCGTCACTTGTGCTACCAATTTCCCATAGACTCCACCCGAATATCTATTTAACCCGTTATATCTTCGCCTCAGTTGTTTTACGTTATTCAGTTTGACGATCAAGTTTTGTCGATGTAAGTAAACGAACGTATGATGATGAGAAATGCTTTTCAGTGTTTAAAGCTGAAAAATTCAGAATTCGTCCGGATTAAATAACCTGATTTAAATTCTGCCGTGTGTACGTAACAATATATCCTGAACAAATCGTTCATAAGTTAGATAGGTAGATAGATAAGTCATTGAGATTATTATTAAATTATGTAACTAACGCGAAAAGCAAAACTAATGTTGCAAGAGATAGTTGTACTGATTAATTTGTTGTTAAATATTTGTAATGTTTTGAAAGTATATGTCGTTTCAATTAATTATACCATTAAGGAAACAATGGCGATCGAAAAAATTAGTGAAATTAATATAACATAATTCTTAAAAAGGAATTTTTTGTTTCCTCTATACCTAGTTTTATGACTACCTAGAGGAGACGTTAAAGGCGAAAGTTGGAGGTTCGTTGGGTAATGGTTCGTCTTATCGGACACAGCCAATTTTATTGATTTTTTTTTTTTTTTTAGTGAAGTAGAACACTATCAGTATAGTCTACATCGATTTCGAAGAGGATATCGACAGGAGGGCCGGCAAGGTCAGAAGGAGAAAATGAATTATAACTCACGACGATGGAAGAGATGGATCAAATCATCAGGACCCTACCAACGAAAAAGGCATCAGGACGGAACAGCAGAACAAACAGGATCATAAAAGAACTACCGGAGGAGACTAAGAAGGACATCCAGGGACTCTACAGCGCTGCGATGGAAAAGAGGTACTACCCACAAATATTGAGGGAGGCGGACGTCGTCATGTTCCCGAAGCCAGGCAAGGAAGGGGAATTTCCGCAAAACTACCGGCTCATAAGTCTACTGAACAACTTTAGAAAACTACTGGAGAAGATACTACTGAGGAAGATCAAGGAAAAAGAGGAGACACTTCGCATCATACCGGACGAACAATGTGGATTCAACGAAGGACACTCGACGAAGCATCAGACGCTGAGGATGGTTGAAGAGATGATCAATCACATCATCGAGAAGGGGACGACGTGCATGGTATTATTGGACTTAGAGAAGGCTTTTGACAGGATTTGGAACAACGGACTAATACCAAAGATGGACGAACTAGGATTCAAGACGGCGACGGCCCATGATGCAGGACTATTTACGAGAAAGGAACTTCAGGATCAAGGACAATGGGAAGACGAAGAGCAGCAGGAGGATTGAATCAGGAACACCCCAGGGATCGGTATAGGCATCACTATCTATCTACACCAGCGACCTACCAATAACAATACCAACAAGGCGGTGGAGTACATACAGCGAGTAGTGGAACGGATGGACAAAGAAGTGGACGATAAACACGGGGAAGACAGAAGCTGTCTACATAAAACCGAAGATGAGGCAACGACGACCAACATCAGAATAGGGTACACAGAACTGCAATGGAAGGAAGAAGTACGATATTTAGGAATCCACATAGACAGAGGACGTACATGGACAAGACATATCGAGGAGACGAAGAAGAAGGCATAGGAACGACTGAGCAGACTGCGATCACAACGGAGCAAGCTGAGACTGAAAACGAAGAGGAAGGTCTATCTGGCAGGAATAAGACCGATTATGACGTACTTGACAGCAGCATGGGGACAAGCAGCAAGGACGCACCTGGAGAGACTGGAGAAAATACAGAACCAAGTAATAAGGAGGATGACAGATGCGCCATGGTATATGAGGAACGAACAACTACGATGGGACCTGCACATCGAAGAGCTGGAGGAGATCATCAAGGAGAGGACCAGGAAGGCAATCATCAAGGCATGGCCGTCTATACTAGAAGGCCGGAACGTTGATATTTGGCAACGCTGTGGTGAAGGCCGATTGTGTTAATTTAAGGTTATATTTACAATTATTAATGTTGAGTGAAGAAGTGTTTTTCTTTAAATTAAGTGTGTTTTGGACTGTATTTTCTATAGTGACTGTCACTAAATACATACTTTACATACCTATATAAATTAATTTTATTTTTGTATGCTCTGCGTACTAATAAAATGTAAGTAAAACCCAACTTTTAAGACTTTCGGTACAGTACAGAATTTCTTATATTTTTTTTGTAAAACGAATGTCTTTATACAGTCGAACCTCTATATAACGAGAATGAAGGTGCTGCAAAATTTGCTCGTTATATAGAGGTCTCGTTATATGGAAATTCCCCCATTTTTAATGGTTATAAGGAGAAAACAAACGAGGAAAGTGGTGACAGTGTTGATGAAGAAATTATACAAAAACCATCTAAGCTACAAGTGTTCAGTGCACTTTCAACAATAAGAACTGCCTTTCAGTTTGAAGACGTTCCAGAAAATGTGTTTGTTCAATTATAGCGGCTTGAAGATTTAGGTATATGAAAAAACTTTGTCGTGTGATGTACAAACCAAAATAACAAATTATTCTAAAAAAACTGTACATAATATTTTATAAATTAGATAAACATAATTTATAAATGTGAATAATTTACAATATGCTAATTAATTTCAATATAAATGTGTTTGTATGTGAAAACAATATTTTTTCTTAAGGGCCTAACCAAGCCCCTATAATTGAACAAACGGAACGTTTCAAACTGAAAGGCTGTTCTTAATGTTAAAAAAGCATTGAACACTTGTAGCTTAGATGGTTTTTGCTGTGGTTTTTGTATAAATTCTTCATCACCACTGTCACCACTTTCCTCATTTGTCTTCTCCTTATTTTTCACATCCTGGATGAGACTTTCTTCTGTCGGTAAGCCAGATTCTTCTAAATCGTCGTCGAAATAGTTTAAAACCACTTTAACTATGATTAACGCTATAATCCTATATCCTCTGCATTCAAATTATTCGAATGTAAACACGTAAAGACGGCCATGTTCCGATAAGTCAGCCTTCTATTTTCTTAGTCGGCGGTGTTGCCAAATTTAACGCTCCGGCCTTCAGTAAAGACGGCCATGATCAAGGTAATGGGGCCGAAGTCACTCACTAGGAAGACAATGGACTATGACGAGGGCGCACCATCAAGGAGGAAAAGACCCAAGACGGTAGTGAAGGTGGACTAACAAAGAAGACATACCACGAAGAGACAATACCAATAGGAGGACCACCAGGACGACCAGGATATAAAGAAAAATCAACATATGGAGGATAGAAAAACCCAGAGAGAGAAGTAAGGAGCCGAGAGTTCAACTTCGGACAAAGTCAGGACAACATCCCTAACCATGTTGACCAACCCGTCTGGCTTATACGAGTATATAAATTACTTCTACTACTTGCAAATTTTTGCTTATAACGGCAAATATAACATCGTACTTACTTGCTCGATTACCCACTGCTAAATTTTCACTATTTTTGTGGTTAGTTTGTCGATTTTTATATTTCAATCCCATAACCTCATACATAAATTAGCAATTTCAAAAGGCCATACCTTTTAAACGAATGAACCCCAAAACTACTAATTGGTATTTTCGCACTAGTTTAGTAGGTTTATTATAGTAGGTAGGTTTTATACCTAATTTTATACTTTGTGCATCAAATCAAGCTAATAGGTGGCGGTATGTAACCGGATTTCTAAGAACTATTTGACAAAGCACTGAAGTTGCACTCCTTTTAATAGTCCATTATAGTTAGTTAAACTAACCAGTCACCAAGCCATTACCATGCAACATATTTCAACAAAACGAAATTAACAGTGTAAAAATTGTAAAATGACACTTTTATTGAAATAAGTTTCCAGCATTCGAGCATTGGTCCTTATAAGGACCAGTTTTAGGTATGCATCGAATATTTAAGTATAAAGAAAAAAGAGAAGAAATTTATTTTTCTTAATCTATAGGGAGAGTTAAGTTAAGTAGGGTGCATATTCCATTGTTGGACTTCGTACTTTTCACATTCTGTACGAGTTTCATAACCTTTGAGTGCTATTTTTTATTTTGTAGATTATATGAACAAAAATGTCATCATTATTACATACAGCTTGACCGTAACCTTAACCTTATTTGTTGTTTTTGTGGGCCACGGGTCATCTCGTAAGAATTTATCCCGGTCCGCATTTGACCTTCGCCGAGATAGGTCAGCTCGTAAGAATATGGTTCTCAGATCGGTCAACTCGTAAGAGTTGACGTGAAAAATCCCAAAAGTATTATCGTATTCCTTGCGAGAGGGCAAGGAAAACCCTACGTAACCCGACCGTTATTAACAAGAAGCAAGTCTTTCCCGCGTTGACTTTTAATAAAATCCATAACTATCTCGGTGCTCGTCACCGTTCAGTTGGAACGTAACAAACCACCCCCTTATATCATATTCTTAGTTTCAACAAATATTCGAACTACTTCGTTGCAATCATCATCCCCTTGATTATTTCTGAGAATCCTCTTACGAGTTGACTCATCCAAAACGACCCTTTAAAAATTTACCTGACGGTTCGCTTACGAGATGACCGATCTTAGGGTGGGCCATTAAAATTCCTTACGAGCTGACCGCCGCCGGTTTTTGTGAATGTTGGGCGAATTATTTTTTAAATTTGAGGCAGCATGGACTTAGGAACTTTAGTGAAGAAAGTTGTTATTGCACACTTTATAAGATTATCTGAAAAAGGAAAAAAACGGAGAATAGGGCGAAATCGACAAAGAAAAACAAAATGAAATGGAGTTTATTTAAACAACGTAGAAACTATTTCAGTTGCAAATCTCAGTTGATGTGTCTACTGTATTTGCGATTAAGACCTAAGATTTAAAAGTAATCCTCCGTTTATCTTCGACATAATTCCGTGTTCTCTCGTAAATCCTTCCCGGCCTTCGGAATAAATCTCGCCGGAAAGATCTGCGGTTTTAAACACTTTCCAAGACAGCATCTCGCCAGCGTCGTAAAACTTAAATTCTCACATGCATAAATCAAAACGAATGGCTGGGGACGTAAAGTTCGAGTTCGAGACAAAAGCTACTCTTACACACCCACATACATACAAACACAAGTATGTACGTCGATCCCGGCTTTATTTCATCACATTTTCGAACGTTTTTAGACCGAAAAGTTATTCTTCACGTGATTTACGATATTTATGGCCGACTTATGTTCCGGCACAGGAGATTTAGGGTGATTCACTTTTCATTCCGTGTTCCGTGCTTTCGACGGATTTTAAAATACCATTTTTTCCACCCCGACGGGAGTCATAAATCACTTTTCGGAAAAGTAGAAAATTTTATTTACACAATTTAAAATATTGAAGGATGTAACACGGTCACGTTTAATTAAAACCATAATGAGCTGAACAGAGAATTTCTGTAATTCAAAGGAGGAAAACTTGTTTAACAGAAATCCTAATATTTACTGTTGGATACGTTTCGTTATTTTCCTTCAAGTTTCGCGCTTGCGCATTTTCTCGATTAAAGTATCTCTGATATGTGACTCGAAACTAGTACGTATAGTAAATTATCTTTACGAGATTAGTTAGTTTAATTACTTTTATGAAAGTGTAATGACTTCATAACTAGATGCGAGAGAACGTCTCTTTGTATTTCAGGCTTCTCATTACGTTGCCTCTATGCTCCAAAAAGTCGATAACGTAATCGAGTCCCTGCAAGAACGTAAAAAAGCCAGTTGGTAAATTGTCATAGACGATAAATTTTATGAAAAATCATTAACAAATAGATTTAAAAAAATTTATCAATTCCATGGACAGATAAAGCACTGTATTATGGTTGAGCTATGGGAAAAATTTTCCAGGGGGAAAGTCGGCGAATTTATAGCATTGAAGATAAAATACATAACTTTTGTGCATTTTGTGCACGACGGCTCTGCGAGATAATAATTTATTACCTGATGCAAATGGTCGGATATCGAAACTAGGCGGCGATATGTATATAACTTGAATACACAAAACATAAATAAATTGCTGCTTAGTTCAAATACTAAAATCAACCTCGAATTATCTATATCAATTAAACGTTTGGACTTTTAATTATCGATAAGGCTTTTTATTAACGTTAGGTAATAAATTTCCAAAGCTGGAACATCCACACAACCGTCTAATTGCATGTAATTGCATGTACCACTGCAAACTTTACTGTACAAGGAGCTACGGTTAAATTGGACATTTAATTAGGAACACGTTGACTCGTAAGTTAAACAGGTAAATTGGTATTCAGGTGAATTTGGTCTTCGTGATGTTCGAATGGACGTGACATGGGATGTGTAATTACAAGGTATCCTTATCGTTTAATTCATAGTAAACACCAAGGTGGATATTGCAAATCGATAAGATATTATGTCACAGCTTACAAAATTTCATTTGTTCTATTGAACCCCACTCGTTCTTTAATTTTTCACTTAGTATGGTATCCATATTTTAGTAACTAAATAACTCCATTGCTGTGCAAAGTATCTTCTATTCTTACTGAATCAAAATTTTTCCTTAAAGCTCTCTTCAGCTTGAACTGCTCTCGTTCGTCCCCGAGATGCAATTATGCTTTTTATCCATTTTTCCTCTCCTATTTTGCTCCTACGGAATTTCATCTTGCAGTCGATTTATGTTAATAAAAAGCTCCACTAATCTCGCTAACAAATTGCCCCGCAAAAGTTTTTCAATTGGCCAAGACGTGTTGCACAGTTAAGGTCGGTAAATAAAATTTGCATAGCGAACGTGGACGAAAAAAGAAAACTTATACTTTAAAAAAATGTTGGTGCACGATTTCAGATTACAGGAATTATTAGTGATTACAATATAAAAATGCGAGGAACCGGTTGCCTAAAGCTGCTAATTAAAGCTACCCCGTTTCGTGATGTTATCTCAGCCAAGTCGTTGATAATAATGTCAACGACGTGACGTAGTAAAATATCGCGAATGAAACAACCACATTATTAAAAACACTGTGCGTGCCTGAAATTTATTCGGAGCCCACATATTTCCGTTGAAGTATTATTTCAGTTCGCGATATAAATCATAGGAATGTATTTTTGTTCTCAATTTACTTTAAATAGTATACGTCTTGAATAATGACGAGGTTATACCTCTTAAGTAGACAAAATATTGTTACATATAAGCTAGGTACATTCGGTTGTAGAAAATAAAACCTAAATATATATTATTATTATTTATTATTAACAGCTTGTTTT
Source organism: Cryptocephalus moraei (assembly GCA_946251905.1). Lineage (NCBI taxonomy): Eukaryota > Metazoa > Arthropoda > Insecta > Coleoptera > Chrysomelidae > Cryptocephalus > Cryptocephalus moraei. The sequence goes on along the minus strand of OX276462.1, from coordinate 18,182,257 downwards.
AAATATTTTACAGGTTTTAGCAAAAATATGTTTAAATTTATTTAAAATTGTATAAAGTTTTATGTTTACTACCTACATATGAATTAAAGATAACTATTTGTATACCTGATAGACCCTGGTCTACATCTGATTTACACCCTTCGGTGTTTTTCGTAGTTAAGTAAAATGTGACAATGATATGCTACGAAATGTTTTCAAATTGCATCAGGCTCAAAAGTAATGAAAATGTTCTTGTTGATTGGACGCTATCGAACAAATAAAGCAATACAACTATCTACACATAAGGGATATGTGTGATTCAAACTGTTTGTGAGAAAAAGTTCAATTAGATTTTATAGATTACTTTCTGGTATGCTCACGTTATACGGCAAACGATTGGTTTCATTATGAAACGAAAAATACGATGCCTGGTTTAACTTGTTTATTGTGATTCTAGAATAGTGATGTTTACAAATGGTAAAATAACTTTATGCTGTTACAAAGTATTACGTGATCGTAACTGGTAAAAATGTTGTCAATTCTCTTTGACCATATACTAATTCTAATAATACTTTATTTGGAGAAGTATGCTACACCCGTACATGCTGTTATTGGATGGCTTATTACAACTGGGAGAGTAGGCGTTAAAATTAGCTTCGTCACGTGCCTTGCTTTCTGATATATTTTGGAAACTGACGATCCACCGAGTTATTGACTAAACCCTTTTGTCAAATGTAGCGACTCGAGATTACCAACATTATACGTAATAATGGTCATAACAAGCATCCTAAGTTTATTACATAAGGGTTATTTTTCAAGTACAATATAGATCATGCAATAAACCGATTTCCCTCACATTTGAAGATGCAAAAAATGTAATAATAATAGAAATATTAAAAACAAGAACTAAACAGAAAGAAAGAGAACAGAAACTGAATTCTAGATCTACACAAAAAGGTCTAATAGAACAACAGTACAATTACCTTGGTAAAAGATCTATTAACAAATTGAAAATTTACTATTATCATACACTATGTAACGCGAAATGTAAACAGCAGAGCGAAATGTGTTTACTCTTTCGGACCTCGGCGGCTTATCTCAAAAGAATGGCGCTACGCTTAATTGAGCCTGCCGCCAACATCTTATTAAAGAAGGAATGATTATTACCTCCTAGACTTTTCTGATTCGAACTGAAGCCAAATCCCGCATATACAAGACCGCAATCATACCTATATTATCCTATGCAGCAGAAACCCGACCTGAGACCTCTAAAACAAAACGGATACTGGAGACTACAGAAATGAAAATAGTTCGAAGAATAGCGGGAAGAACACTAATGGATAGAGAAAGAAGTGAAAACATAAGACGAACATGCGGGATAGATAACATAAATGACTGGGTACTGGATAGAAAGATAAAATGGAATGAGCACATTGACCGCATGACGGAAGAACGAATTGTGAAAATATCAAGGGACAAATCACCAGCAGGACAAAGAAGCCTTGGAAGACCTAGGAAAAGGTGGAGTGACAACCTCCCAGGTGACTGAGCAAAGGCAAGGATGTGAAGAAAAACAGGCAATGAATGCCTATACACAGCAGGAAGAAGAAGAAAAAGACTTTTCTGGACGTTTCTAAGTAAACATTATTTGGGAAAGGAATAACCTGGAACAATCGCGGTGTAGTATAGTAATTAGGGCAGTGTAAATAAATTAAGAATAAACGTTACAACTACATATTGGTCCTAAAATCCCAAAAGTGGGGAGAGTTATAGGGGAACGCAGCTTTAACTCTGACACTAGAAATGTCCCATTGTGAATCCGATCCCCAACTGCGCTTACTGTTAAAACATGAAGATATTACACAATGAAGAAATTAAATTACATCGTTGAAAGACACAACTTTTAGGTCAAAATTAGACGAAACATGCGCAAAAGTGTTTAGGTGTTTCATCAAATGTTGAAATTATCCCAAGACTAGTTGCTATAATGTTCTGATATAAGATGAACAATTTGGAAACCAATTTGGAGACGGATAAGTCAGGTTTCGGTTCTGAGCGATATAGAGTATAGGGAGTCTCGTGTAAAGCGTAAGGACAATATGTTTGGAAAGTTTGTATTTTATTTGTAGTAAAAGCCAAAATGAAACCTAATAAAATCAGCTTTTATGAGTTGTACAATGTGTTTCAAAATGATTGTCATCAAGTTGGCGTTGGAATTTCTGTGCATGTAATTTTGTATGTGCCGCGCTCTATTAATTTGAACATATCTAATTCTGACAACATGTGATATTTCGAACATTTATTGTGAAACTGGCAATCAGTACTGCTGGTAATTAACGGCCCTTTTCAGGGCCAAAACAAAGACTAAAATAGACAAATACTCAGAATTCGTTTACTTTTGACAGAGAAAAACCAGAAGTTAAAAGAGGTTAAGAAGTGTGTTATTTTGAGGTTATGTATAGCTAGTAGAAACTCCTATTTTTGCAAGGCGGGTTTTTTATTTTACATGGGATTTCCACAGCCGACTAGATGACAATCATTTTGAAACACATTGTATAAAGTCGTATTAAGTTCTATTCCAGCTGACAATGCTTTGACAAGCGATTAACCATATCCAAAATGTACTTTGTGTGTAGGAAATACATGGGACCTGTGTTAAGTAAGTTAAGTAAATAATGCTAAGTAAATATTTGTGTTGTACAAAACCAATTTTGATATTAGCAAGGCGTCAAACGTATGTCAACTCGATGTCACCGAATCAATCACGAAGCATTGATAAATGTATTCTGTCGAATGTACATTAAAGATTTCGTTGGATAATCGTGTAAAAAAGGTACTTAATGTAAACGTTAATTAACATATACTTTAATGTTATATTACCACACTGAAATATAAATAGTGATGGAAATGATGTTTATATCAAGAAATTTTGTTAAACCCGTTTAAGTATAATGAAGAATTTAAATATTAAAATACAGGGTAAATAATATTAACCTTAAAGAATTGTTTCATTTAATTACAGGTGCTCTCAGACACCAAATTCATATACTCTATATATATAGCTTCATATATAGCTCTAAAGCCAATAAAAAGCTAGTGTATATTTTGTACGTATTAAAACTGATATTGTAACGAAACGGCTCGCCGAGAGATAAACACGCCGGGAGCTACCCAAGTTCGCCATGTTCGTGGTTCCGAGAATTCTGGGCGCTTTAAACAGACGAGAATATTCTCGACGCTTCGACGCGATAACAAGTTCCTCGAATTCGAGAATCGTCTCCCGAAACGTCGGGAATATTCCAGCAACTTCTAGAAGGCTTCTACCTGCGTTTAAAAGTAATGCCGGACCCAAGGCGGAGTTAGTTGAAGAATCGGAGCGTAAACATATCGGGCGACGAACGCGAGACCGGCGCGCTAAATAAATAAACATCTGTGTGTGAATATAAATCAAGTGTTACAGTTAGAAATATATTAATTAGGACAAATCGCGTAGTGTTCAGTTTTAGTGAATAGTAAAAACATTACAATATGATGCGTAAGAATGGTAAAATAAAACAAGGTAAAGTGGCATGCCCTTTATGACTACCTACCTAAATTTTATGCATTTCTTCGAACAGAAGACGTTTTATGTTCCAGAAAGTCTCTCTACAGATTGATGATTAAATACTTCGTTGGCACACGCGTATTACACAATTCAGTAAATAAAGTACTTAATGGAACACACCTAGTTTCAACAATTGTGTGTACTCCACAAACTATGGGTATTGTAATCATAAACAATTACCATCACATTAGATTATAGATTTTCGACATTCTGAGTAAGAAAGAGAGAAAAAATTGCAACGGCTCCAATTCAAGTATGAAAGCACCTAAGAACCACTTTTGAATCGTCTTTCAATTTGTAACAAAACCATCCATCGTTTTTCCAATTTCTTCATCAATCATGTCCGCTACCTCTCAATGTACGTTTTACCCTTCGAAATCTCCTCAGGATCCCTCACCTAACGTAACGTAAATTTCCGTCGTACGTTAACAAAATATCGCCGGCCCGCAAAAAGATATAAAGATAAATCCGCTGTTGTTTCCTTTTCCCTCGATCGGTTTTGTCCATAAAACTTTCAGTTTCCTTAAGGAAACCGATGACTTGATTTAAATCTTTATTTTCGGCCGTGGTGCGAATAAATCAGTATATGCGAGCATTGAGTATGACGCCTTTACTGGCATATTCCTGGGTTTTATTACATTATTTCAAAAATATGTCGCTGCAAGTATCGCATAAAGGCTTCGCCTTCTAATTTTGCGTCGGGAAACAAATATATCCTGACAATATTATGGTATGGTATCCCGTTAGACAATTCAGCGGTTTGCTTAAAAATCAAGCTGTTTGTAAGCTGCTATACATACATATATGCTAAATTTTATATGCGTTGCGAAAACAAAATGATGTTATCAACATTAAAATAAAAGGTTGTGGTTCCAAAATGAAAACTGATGAACGACATGATTTGTCTCAGGGAATGACGCTATTATTTGGCACAAATACCACAACAGCAGCGGCACAATGCAGTGGAAAGTTAACAATATGTGAATTGTGTGCGTTATTTCGATGGTAGCTTTTACGAAGTTGCTGTCTTTTCCAGTCGTTTTGTTAACGTTGGTGTACGTTAACATATTTTCAAAACTATAAGAATGTTTGTGTCTCTGAATGTTGTACCTAAATGTTTATTAAACCTATTACGTTATACTTTTTATATACATTTATAACTTTTGAGCTTGTAATAGAAAATAGTAAGTTTCAGGACTTGAACGATGCTAAATAGATCCCCGTTCTGTTTTGAAAATTTTGAAAAGTACGCGATCTCTGCCTAGAATTAATTGCACTTTTGATATGCTGTTTTGAAGAAGAAAGAGACATTCAGGGTCAATTATTACTGTTCACATCTGTTTGAGGTGTAGCTTACCTATACTAAAAAAATATTTTGTATAAGTCATAGTTTATCATATTTTTTCAAATGCAGTAACATGACTTTGGAAATTTCTACTAGGAGTACAGTTTATAAAAGTAAGAAATATTCATGTTTCAAAATTCCTAGCAAATATCTGTTTAGGTAGTTAATAATATTGCAACAATAAACACAGGTGCTATCTTATTCGCAATTCGTTGAAGGCGCACCTTCGTTGAATACCTTGGATAAACACTCCAAGTGTTAAGGTTTATTTCGTTAATTTGTCACATGTTAATTCAAATTCGGTATTACGGCAATTAAAAATAAACAGTTGTTTGATAAGTACGTGTCTCTGGGAAAATTATTAATAGAAACAGTTATCACATAAAAAAACAATGATCCGAAACGAAGTCTCATGGATATTGATAACGTTGCTGCAAAACGTGTCGCTTTTTCATGATCTTCATCAAAGAAACTGAAGAATAGATGAAAAATCTGTTTTTTTTTATAGTGGAAATTGTGCATTGTCCCCGACCGATAGTTTTAAGCCGCCTGAACTATTCGTAGTTATTCGTCTATTGTGAAAGCGTCCCCGACCGCTAGCTAGTAGGCTTACGTTATCTGTGATTTTTCGTTGTGAGCGTACCGACCGCTAGATATAAGCTATCTGTGGATGAACGTTTACTACAAGTTAATTACCGCTCACCGTATTCTCTCTCTCACACTCTCGCTCTCTCGATATGTAAAAGCCGCACTACCGAATATTAGCCACAGCACGTTTTCTTATCTTCTCCGTATTTAGCTATTTCTCTTTCATTGTGAAATTGTTGGGATAATTTTCAATTTTCTCATTTTTCAATATTTAGAGGGTTTTTCATATTTCAAATCTTAATTTTATTGTTAGCAAAAGTATTGTAATTATCAGTTTCCGCATTTTCGCTTATTTAAATAATTCTCGATCTTTCCGATTTCATTTAGAATAAAATTTTATTTCTCTCCAACTGTGATACCTTAATATTTTCGCATTTGTGTGTTTCCTTTCGAGATACATAAATAATTGTAAATAAGTTTTTGCCGATCTCCGTTCGACGACCTCACAGGTGTTAATCGTACGAATTGTTTTCACGGCCGATTGGAAATAAAATAATTTAGGATTTTCTATTTTTGAGCGTGTGTTTCATTTCTACAGACAACCCTGGTAATCTCCTGAGTTCGTAAATTACCCAGGCACATTCCCGAGGGAGAAAACCCTTAAAAATCTGGCGCCCGAGCAAAACCGTAAAACCGACTCCTAAAACCGATTAAATGAACTCCCGAACTCCGTCCCAGCGCCAAATCTCACAAGTAACCGCACGAACGCGTTACAAGGGTATGGGATTTTCAAAATGGCGTAGAACAATCGTAGAAAAATATAAAGCCATGGATCCTCATGGCAAAATGAAAAATAAGAATTAGGAAGTATAAAGACTTCTTCAGTCAAAAATCATTAAAAAGTAAATTTTTGCATGCATATGTAAATGACATGCATTTTGCAGAGTTATGAAAATAGGTTTATTGGAAATTATTTTAGATGCTTTGTATTCATGTTAGAAATGGAGATGAATTTATTGATGGTACAGTTGTTACCTTTTCCACAAATATACCAAATAATTCGTGAAGTAAAACTGTCATTCAAGATTGGTTACTAATAATAAAAAAGCATTTTATGTCGAGATGCTTATTAGTGGATTTATTGGAACTTGTATGTTGTATACACCCAAAAAAAATTGTATTGTTACACACCTACAATATATTTCATGTCTTTTGTTAGGCAGCAGAAAAACATTTAGAAGATGACTTAACAGAACGACATAACACGTATTTTTTCCTTCATCTAACTAGCCCATTGAGTTATTATAATAATCTTTCGTAGAGATTGTAATACAGTAAAAGACAAGACTGAATTTTAAACACTTGCCGTCAAGTACTTCAAACAGTTTCTCAAAATATGTTAAAAATGCAATTAACTTTAAATGAAAGGTAATCTTTAAAGACATGATACCGCAGGCTGCATGTACTTGATTGAAAAGGCGTTTTCCGGTTGATCATAGATACTTAAAATGTTACGATTCAGGATCCAACTAACATTGACAAATTTGACGAAAATCTGTTATTCAGGTGCGAGGTTTTATCTAGAGTTAACAGGAGCACACTAAAAATTAAATTTGTTATCCCAAATCAAGTAATCAAATTAAAATGAAATCGAACTGTAGTTAAGTTCTCTTTAACAATTTAAACTAGATTCCATCCAGCCTTACACATATCAACAATTGCAATAATACAAAGTCATAAATACTTATTCCTCCTTTTTGAATCATTCTAAATCCGGTTTGATGTACACAATTACAACGATCCCATTGTGAGCACACCATAAATGGTTGCTAATATATGAATCAATACAAGCGATAATGAAGTATTGATGTGTACATAAGTGAGTGATAAAATAATAATAGTTAGCAGTAATAGTCGAAATGTGTAATTAGGCATTTCAAATATTTACCGGATAATAGCTTAAATACTATATACATATGATATAACTATAGTAAACGCATTCATTTCAAGTCAGTAGAATCATTTCAATTTTTTCCAATGCCTGATATGATTGGTTACATGAATTTCTTTATATGACAATTTTCATGCTCTGGTAATAATGGAGATTTTGAATAAAATTTTTTATATGACTTTAAAACAACGACTTCACTTTCTACTTTAAATTTGATATGATATTGACGAGAACTGATATATGCACCGCTTCTTGCTCGAGATTACGTGTGTCACACTTGTACACGTAAAATGCTTGCTGTGTGTCGTAAGATGGCTCGCAAACAATTCCGGAGCCCTCCTTAGCTCCAAGGGAATTCAAAGTATTTAGAAGTTCATGACTGGAACCGTGTTGAATTCCTTGGATAGGTCAAGGAATACTGCCGGACATTTAGCCCCATTGTCCGATATCTAAATATAATTGTGTAAAAAGGAAGCTACAGAGCCAATTTTTGGTGTGGTGATTTAAGATATGTTTAAATTTCACTTATTAAATCAGGTTATTTATTTGTTAAGAAATGCCCCTTTCTACGGTTTCATTTTTCAATTTTCAGATCAACACATGGACCAATTTTAGGGTATTAATAGCTCGTTTTTATTGTTTATTAAGTAATTACATGTTTGTCATTGTATGTGTAGTGATTTTCACTTACCTGCCACTCATTACAAAGAAACTATTTTGAAGGGTTTTCCACAATTTAGTTAATTAGGTTTGATTAAAGTTAACAGTCCATTTGTTCAAGATCATTTTTGAGCCAATCAATACCTTTTCGTATTCTGTCAACTTAAATTACCTATTAATTGGTCCAAGTCCCGGTATGAGGTGTGCAGTAAAGTCACAATGGCTTCTTGAGAATAAATTTTATGGTATCACTAAATCAATATGAAATTAATGTAGCAAGAATAGCATCCTAGTTATTTGAACCATTTAGGTGTATTTTTTGCATTAAATTCCAAGTCAAGTAACTGCTTAACTCTATGATTTTTAGACATATCCCAATACCTAAATATTCGCATGAGTGCCGTTGGATAGAAGGAGTCCTTTAGGCAGTGAAATTGGTATGTACTTTGTATTCAATATTCAGATATGTCTCGATCTCCAATTTCGAATCTCGAATCTCGCTTTTAGAGGTTATCTCAAATAACTGCTAAAAATACAAATATACCGTTTTGTATTTGTAAACTGAAGGGCAGAATGAAAGAGAACCAACCAGAATAGAAATGATCAGGTAGCGTCATCAAGTCGTTACAGAAATTTCCAAAGAAGAAATTCAGAAAATGGACGTAGCTATATTCTTTAAAACAGTTGAAAAAAAGTAATAACTTACAATTTGATGAATTATCATAAGACCTAGGACTTCTAACTGTTTCTTATTTTTCAGATTTCTCAGAAGTAATTACTGGACTGCTTTATTTTCAACTGTAATTCTAATATACGTTCATTTAAAAAGATAATGAGAACTTCAAGGAATCATTAATTTCATTACAGAATGGGCACTAACAATTTCTTTAAATTAAATGCCAATTATAGTAGTATCTTCTTCTTCTTCTTCTTCTTCTTCTTCTTCTTCTTCTTCACAAACCGTAATTCCTGCACTGCTGGAGGTAGGTCTCTTCAAGTTTTTTCCAGATATCTCTATCCTGCGCTTTTTGTGTCCAGTTTCTTCCCGCTGTGGTTTTAATATCGTCAGCCCATCTCTTCATTGGCCTACCCATTTTTCGTTTGTTTTGCCAGGGCCTCCATTTCAATACTCTAGATGTCCATCTACTGCTATCCATCCTGGCCACGTGTCCTGCCCACTGCCACTTCAATCTGGCTATTCTCTCGGTTATACATGTTATTCTGGTTCTTCCTCTGATTTCTTCGTTCCTTATATGATCTCTCAAACTGACACCCAGCATTTGTCTCTCCATAGCTCGTTGCGTGCATTATAGGCGAAGTAAACTGTTTTTTGTGAGGGTCATTGTTTCCAACCCGTAAGTATTTACTGGAAGTATGCAGCCATCATACACTTTCCTTTTTAGGTTCATGGGGACATCTCTGTTCTTAAGTATAAATCCTAGTTTTTTTAATGCAGCCCAGCTCTACCCTATTCTTCGCGGTATTTCTGCATTTTGATTTTCTCCATCAATTCTGAGTTTGTGCCTTAGGTACATATATTCGTCTACATTTTCGATCTCTTTCCCGCTGATTGAAAGTTGAATGTTTTTTTTTTGAGGATTTTTGTTTCTGTGATGTTCACCTCGAGTCCAATTTTTTGAGAAGCATGTTGTAATTGTTAGATCATAGTCTTCAGTTCTAATGGGTCCTCACTTATTAGAATCACGTCGTATGCAAAACGTAGGTGATGGAGTCATTCGTCATCAATTCGAATAACTTTTCCTTCCCGGTATAGGCTTTTGAATACGTCATCTAACGACAGCGTAAATAATTTGGGTGAAATGGTGTCACCTTGTCTTACTCCTTTTTTTACTTCTATTTGTTCCGTTTTCAGGTCTTTATCGAGTTTATCTACTATTACTGATGTTTCATATATAGCCTTGAGGAGTCCTGTATATCTTGAGTCTATCCTAACGTTATCTAAGGACTGTATAACTGCCAAATGTTCTACTGAGTCGAAAGCTTTCTTGTAGTCGACAAATGTTAAGTGAATGTTGATTTTGTATTCGTTTGGTTTTTCAATTAGTAAACGAAGGGTTTGTATATGGTCGGTCGTGCCGTAGCCTTTGCGGAAGCCGGCCTGCTCCACTGGCTGATAGGAGTCGAATTTATTAGTATAGACGGTTTGTTATAATCTTAATGAGGAGCTTGTATAGGTGCGAGAGTAGACTGATTTGTCTGTAGTTATCAAGATCAGCTTGGTCGCTTTTTTAGAAAGAAGGATTACCTCGCTTCTTTGCCATTTTTTGGGTATCCTTTGCTCTTCGATGCACTTATTGAGTAAAGTTCGTCATGCTTCCCAAAGCTCACTCCCTGCTATTTTTATAATTTCAGTGGTTATTCCGTCTTCCCCTGGATATTTTTTGCTTTTCATTTGTTTTAAGGCCATTTCTAGTTCGTTTTGTAAAATTGTTCTTCTACTTTCGCTATATCCTCATTCTGAGTAGCAAGCTTTTCCGATTTATCTCGCAATTTTATTATTTTGGGTTTTCCTTGTGACAATTAGAATTTCAGTATATCCATACCTCTATTTTCTTCTATGGTGTTATTGATTAATTTTGTATTCATTTTCTTACATCTTTTCTAGTTTGTTGTCAATTGCCAAGTACTATTATTACGCAATTACAATACCACAAATGAGCTCTCTTTAAATTAAACGAATTTATAACTCCAAGGGATGGTAACTGCTTGAAATCATAGAAATTTTGCCGCACAATACATTATATTGTTGTTACACTATTTCTTTTAAATATTGGAAATTCTTAACGCATTAACAATCATTGGTATAAATACGATATTTATTTTGATACCTTCTTCATATCAATATAAATATTTGTCAAATTCCATCCCAAACATTTGGTTCTTCTAAGTATTCGTAAGTATTTCAAACATCCTTCTATCATTTTTCGTATTGAATACCTACATATCTATTATATATATGAGTACTTTAATAATCAAATATGCCAGAGTAGAACGTAGTCGCTAAGTAAACAATTAATAGATAGCTAGTTACGCAGTCAAGTTCGCTCAATTTGATACCCGTCCTTGCTATATCTATGCAGTGGCAAATGTCTCCTATTTTCTCATTCAATAAAATAAAATAATTAGTGTGGGTAGACTCTAACTTACTTGACGTAAGATCACTAACTGATATGACCATATGCAAACCTAGTATTTTTTGCTCTATTTGTGTATACTCTAATCAGTAGCAATTGGAACACTTAATATAATCTGAATTTACCAAGGAAATTCGAAAAGAGCCCGTGGTCTCTATACAAAAGCATGGGACTTATCTTTTTGCTTATTCAGAAACGCACTGGTATTTTTAAAATGCAAGTGTTCAGTTGCCCAAGTGAAATCATATATGTGAATGTATGGACATGTACAGATAAAGAACTAGAGGGTCAATTGGACCGCAAAATTTGTTTACGACAGCGGCACTTCGTTTGTATTTTCTTCTTCTTCTAAGGTGCAGGTGTACAGTCGATTAGTGAAATCGTGTACGAGGAATTACGCGAGACTCTACAGATACTGGATGGTCCACTGGACCATAACACAGCGGCCACGTGTGCTTTCCTTGTGATGTCTTCTTCCGCACTTATACTCGAGAAAGCAGTGGTGTGTGAATGTGTGTGCCATTTGTTTGTGCGATTTGGAAGTGAATTCATTGTTAGAGTTATTATCCGTAATGATACGCCCATGGAGGACAGGGCGGCCATCGCTCTTCACTACTTAAAAATCCACTAAGTATTTTTTTTTGGTGTTCCAATTGGGACTGGACATAGTATGCATAGACAAAATTTAACAGAATCATCCAATTTAACATTTTTGACAAAGGGACATCTGGGTAAATAAGAGGGATGTAATAAGAGGTGAGTATCCGGTCTGATGACTTTCTGCTATGGTTAAACCGCCTTATAAGCACTTCAATACAGGAAACACTTTGTTCGGCGCCCTCTAGGCTTGGAATTTTTTATTTGATAGCCGGTGGGTTCGATAGTTCCGAAATTTAATATCGCAGCCGGATAAAAAATTTCCCGGCTCGAATACGCCCACAGCGATCGTATTATTTCCCTATAGGCATTCGATATTGTCATATTGTCAACCGCACCTGAATGACAACCGAAATTTCACGGTCGACTACATCTCCACTCAATTATGGCGTATTCGACGGATCGCAAGGACCGAATTTCATAAATTCCGTTCGTCAATTCACCCATTGACATAACCATCCCGGGTTGCGCACAACAACCTGAAATAATTATCGAACTTCCTACGGGAACGGAGCGCGAGCGAGAAGACGCGAAGCAGGAGGAAAAGGTGAACGAGGGGGATGAGGAGGAGATGGAGGGAAGTTTCCCGATAATTTCCCGAAGCAACCGCAATCGGCATCAATACCGTGGCGCTTAATCGCCCGGAAGAAATTTCCGGGAAGATTTTTACCGCTCGCGCGCCCTGCTCATAAGGGCCAATCATTAACGGTGACTGTTAAGAGGGCGGGTCGGGTATGTTACGGCGAAAACATATTTTTACTTTATTGCCCTCGTTAAATTTTAATACGGGATAAAAAAAATGGAGATAAAGGTCTCGGTGAGATTTCGCGATAATCGGGAAAAATAACTGATAGGTAATTAAAATAATGGTAGTTACCGAATCGGTTTAACTAATAGGTTCACATATATTATTCACTTATTTGCGGCATATTAACGCTTTTATGTTCCAGGCATAGAATTGTCTTCTTACAGACTGCGTATAAGTTTAAAATAATAAAATGTGGACATAAAATATTTCTCGAAAAACTCCATGCACACGTATGTTTCAGTTGTTCTCAGGATAAAACTCAGAGGCCATTTAACAAGGTCAACCATCTAAATGGACGCGACTACCCCAACTTTTTCTATTCCTAGTTGAGAACTATTATATTCGGATCGATTTTTCAAATTTGAGTTGTTAGCATTTCTTGACGAAAATATGGTTTTTGAAAATAAAGTCTACGTGTGTTTGTATATGGTGCGTTGGATTGCGTCCATGGAAATAAATAATCACAAATTGGTACGGATAAATATAGTTTACTTTGGTCGTTTTTCGGTTTTTGAAAGTTTTTTTAAGATATTGTAACGAAACGGCTCGCCGCGATAAACACGCCGGGAGCTACACATGTTCGCCGAATTGCGATACCGGGAAGGACGCGACGAAGCCGACGGTCGAAGAGCCGAGAAGGATCGATGCGATAACAAGTTCCGCGAATTCTAGAATGATCTCCAGAAACTTCGGGAATATTCCGGCAAACGTCTAGAAGGCTTCTACCTGGTATATAAGGAATGTCGGACTCAAGGCGGGACAGTTGAAGAACCGGTGCGTAAACATTCGAGCGTGAGATCGGACGCGTTAAGTAAATAAACATCTGTGTATGCGAATATAAATTAAATTAAGGTATTGTTAAGTTAAGTTTATAAGTGTAGTGTAAAAAATAAATTAATTAGTACAAATCGCGTAGTGTTTAGATTTAGTGAACAGTAAAAACGTTACAATATGTTCCAATAATATTCCTTAAACTTTAAGTAGTATTCAACCTACCATCAATTATGTATATATAGTATAAAGATGTATAATATGATATAGGGTAGTAACGTTATTAATCAAATCATCTCTGAAGTGCATTTTTCCCTCGACGTCACTCAGTTACATTGAAATTTTCTCGAAATTTGGCTCAAGATTTTGTGAATTTTAAATATATATTTTACTACCCAATACGTGTAACAAAGTTTAATAACATTTTCGGCAAAACCATCACTGATGAGTACAATACACTCATCATTTTGCGGGTTTTTGAAATTTTCTTCAAATCCGCCCAAAGTAGTTTTTGTAAAATTTAATAATATATCATTATATTGTAATATAATGTAATAATAATAACATAATATATAATGTATTGTAATATATTATATTATATTACAGCACTGATATTAACGTCTCGTATTTGAATTTGATAATCTAGTAGCCCTAGGACACCCCCCGAAATACGCAAAGCTGCTCAAGAAATTTATTGAAATACTAATAATTTAACATTGACGTCTACGCACGTCTACGTGACAGGCTGATGTACCAATTTAACAAAATTAAAAGTTACCAAATGTAGTGAAATAATAGGGCGGACGCCATCTCGGCACTTTATTACCCCTAGGTAGGAAGGTGTTGTAAAGCTTAATACGCCAGCTCGACACTGAGCAACCTACGCCAACAGGCCAACTCGCCACCACGGCATAGCCATCTCGACATGTTATTGTCTCTCACTAGGTAGGTTTATCTCACACGAGATAAAGTATAATTGACCATCTCGACACCGAGTTGTTTCTGAAGTCTACATTTTGATTTCAGGTGGAACAGACAAGTTTCGAGAAGCTTTCTGATACGTGAACGTCATGTGAGACGCTCGAAAGTACGTTGGAAACGCAAGGGGGCAAGGATCAAACATGTGATGTAATGGGGCAATGATCAAACTTGTACTCACTGAGCCTAATAGGCATCATCAGAATTTGCCGTAGAATGTGTAGAAAAGCTATTGTGTATTGTATATTGTATCTAGAAAATTGTGTTAATCGGTTTAAGGCGTTCAAGGTCTTAGTGTCGACTTGGCCTGTCAGTTAAGGCCACTGGTTATAACTACCTGTTTTCTGTAGTGTTGAGTTGGGGTATTAACATTTATTACCTTAAAAGTAAAGTGTCGAGATGGACTGTACCGAAATAATATGAATATTATTACACTACTTGCAATGTAATAATGAGATCATTATTAACGCAAAGTAGGTAAATATTTTTATACTGCCTAATATTCATCATAACATTTAATCTAAAATGAAAGTACCTATATCAAACAGCACATCACTCATTAGTCCAATTCCACATATAATTAATAATATGACCAATTGGTTGCTTGTCAATAAATTAATAGTGCTTAATTTGAATATGTGTTATGGTAAAGAGTCTTAAATTAATTCTAATGTTTGTTAATTGTTTAATGAACAATCCATAATAGTGATCAAAAAATAATAATTTTGCAAGGTATTTCGCAGAAAGTAAGCATTCAAGTGATATGTAATTCAAATTATGACTTTAACATGATACACTTTCACATTAAAAAAATAAATTTGGGCATATTGCACCCTTGCGAGAAGGGAAGGGATACACGTAGCCACCTCGAAATATATCCTTTGAGAAAACAAAATGAATCTGTCGGTTTTTTCCACCTTCCAACTTTTAATTTTTCGACAACTCACCTGCTTATTCATGTGAAATATATTTCACTCATTCGTAACAGTACTGTAATAGAAATGCCCTTCGGGTGACGACTATGGCAATACGGACATTTCCGAAGGGTGGCGAATACAGAAAATGTGATTGGGTAATTGAGCGAAGACTTGCAATATAATTAGCATTAAAGTGAAACAATTAATTGCATAATATATATTATACTCTGATCTATGTCCTAGCAAGGCAGTGACAATCAGCTCACTTAAAACATAGCAATATATTTGGGAACAGTCATTTAACAACCAACGAACAATATGGAAAATATAACTCTAGTGGAAAATAATCCTGCTTCAACTATGTACTATCTTCGTAAATTAATATTAATAACGCCGTTGACAAAAAAGGCTTAATTTTGTATGGGTATTAATTGGAGGGTAAGCTTGAAGTAGGCGTATAAAAGACTATGATTATCTAATATTGCTCAAAGATGCAATCCTCTACTTTATATGTTTTGATGTTATGATCGATATGCTTGGATGATGAAATATGCTCAACTTTTAACCACAACACAGTGACTAAACTTGCAGTAATTGAATAAACATTTAAACAGGTAATGTACTTGTAATTTCTACTGCAATAGTGTAATGAATAAGCGTAATACGACGAGGAGAATGAAAATTGTTTCATGGCACAAAATCACAATATAATTTTCAAGACCAAAAAAAATTATAGTACGATGAAACCCATTGGAAAAGGTAGAGAATATAACAAAAATGAAAGGAAAAATAAATTACGGGCGATCTGAGGTGGGGAAAGGGGAGAGGGTGAGGTTTTAAGGGTAAAAAACGGTTTATCTCGATTTTCGGCAAAACTGCAAGTCCTATGAAAAAAAGTTAAATAGCAAAGTTGTAGGTAATAAAAAGATCTACAACTTTTGTATCAACACTTTTTTCACATAACCTCAAAATTTATGTGAAAAATTCAAATAACCAAGTTTTCGGTTTTTTATTTTTATCTTCTGCTAAAAAAATTATTTTTTCACGAAATTTGGTGAAAACTTACCTTTTTATGTCCCAAACATACAGTAATTTTTTTTATCTAAAATATTCATTTTTTCACATTATTTTGACTTAATATCGAAAAAGCACCCTAATTTTCAATCGAAAATTCTTACGTCAAAATGTCTGCTTTTTTAAAAAAGTCAGTGTGTTTTCGTTCGTTGAAACCTCTACTTTCTGACAGTATAAAAAATATATACATTACTATGGTAAGTGTTCTCAGAAAATGCAAATAATGAAAAAACTCGAATCCGAAATATTTTTTTTAATCATTATGTATAATTTTGAGCTATTTATTAAAATTTACACTTTACACGTCGTGCTCGAAAACTCGCGCGTGCTTGAAAGAGCTCAATATCCACTCATACTTTAATATACTATTTTGCACAAGAAAAATAAAAAACACAAACTTGGTTATTTCAATTTTTCACATAAATTTTGAGGTTATGTGAGAAAAGTGTTGATACAAGAGTTGTAGATCTTTTTATTACGTACAACTTTGCCATTTAACTTTTTTTCATAGGACTTGCAGTTTTGCCGAAAATCGAGATAAACCGTTTTTTACCCTTAAAACCTCACCCTCTCCCCTTTCCCGACCTCAGATCGCCCGTAATTTATTTTTCCTTTTATTTTTGTTATATTCTCTACCTTTTCCAATGAGTTTCATCCTACTATAGGTTTTTTTCACTTTTTACCATTTTCAAAATTATCGAAACCGGTCTATAAGGGCAACATTCCATCTTTAAAAATACTTTTTGTGAAAACGATTACACTATATTGTCGAGCAATGAATCGTCGATAAGAGAATATGCCTTATACTCCACCATCATCTAAGTAACTCACATTTCCCACACGTACACCAAGTTCTATTTCTATTGTCCACAAATTTTACATATCTAAGCTAAAATTTCTCGTCAAATTCTTTCATTACTCAATATAGTACAGCAACTAAATAGATAAATACATAAGTACGCCTTTAATGACTACTCACTAAAAATAGAAAACCCTTTCTGAAAGATTTCAAGTGAATTTATTTTTGAGAGAAAATTCTCCAAAAGAGTATAAAGCCTACTGTTACCGGACAAGAGCTTCAACAACTCGCGTCTAGAAAGATTTACAATACGCTATCTTAATTAAGTCTGGCTGGATTATGAGAAGCTCCCCTGAATTTATTTTCGCCATGGAGAATGAATAGATCCTAATTGACCACTTCCGAGCAAAACTACATGCCCGCACCGTCGGGAAAATTTTCCGATTGAAAATATACGCGTTACACATCAGCGCTGCAGCAGGAGGAAAACAAAAAAGTGAAAATTTAAAAATCTATTCCAATCGAGGATTTGCATGACAAAGGCGACATAGGAAAAGCCATTAGCGTTAAGCATCAAAAGAAACTACGCGTTCAGCGAAAACAGCTAGAAACCTATAAATCTAGTAATACACCCTCTCCCGCACTCCCTTCCTGCCATTGTTTGTTGCAGTAGATTCAAATACATATGTAAATATCGTTAACAAAAAGAAGGGATCCTGAGTTATGGGACTTTACGAGAGTTTCGATCAATCTTTTTTATTCGTTGGATTTTTGCAAATTTGTTTGTGCTTACCTACACTGAACCGATAGAAACGGATAGCTCACATATAAATCAAACGGTTACAGTTCAAAATGTGGGCCAAGCAAAACACAATATTCAAACAAATAGGCGAATCAAATTAGATTTTTTTTGTAAAAAACTGTGTAGACGGGTATGATAGTTGAAAAAGGTAGTTTGAGTTGTTACAAGAAGCCTCTCATCTAGAGATTCATAAATTTTTTAGTGGAACCATTATCAAATAAACAATTAAAGTGCCAAAATCACTCTTTTATCTATCACTCCAAATGGCTTAGATTTAGACGTTTGTGGTTCAGAGTGAAATTTTAAAGAAAACAATTATCTTTGAAATGAGACTTTCTAAATTAAAATTGCTCTATAAATAAAAAAGTTATTGCAAAAAAGGGGGCAAAATGGCTATTTTTAAATATTGTTAATAACCTTTTAATTAGTTGTTAGAATTAAGTGAAATGTTTATAATTTGTGAGCTGTAATGTACTTTATAAGTATGCAAAAGATGGACTCGATGAGTGTAGCAGTTTTTGCAAAATTCTAATTGTTTATTCAGTTTCTTGAAAAAATCAACAACTTCTAAGTCCCGTCCAGTTGATTTTTCTAAATGGATCTTAACAAACTTGGGCACATCATCTTCGTAAACACTTATATTAACGTTGTATGTAAAAAAACAATAGCTTTTTTAATGTTTATCTATAAAAAAAGGCTTAACAAAAAGTATAGGTTTTTAAGATTATAAACATTTACAGTAACTTGGTTGGTTTTTTTCAAACTTTATAGCAATGATTTATTCGAAAAGATGCGCATTTAAAAAGAAAAAAAAAGCCCTACAACCTTTGTGAGCCAAGATAGCTCTTTTTTTAAAAAAAAATCACCGTCGCTACAATAATTAATATTAAAGGCTGAAAATAACAAGGTTTTTAGAAGAAGAGTTGAAGTTTCCAATGGCACTTTCAGCGTTTAAAAAAACCGAACATTGTTTAACGGAGAGCATTATAAACAAAGAGTAATTGCGCGTTGTTACTTTCCTGCTCGGAGTCCACGGAGTGGGGGAAGCCTGGGGAAAACTGGGCGCTTGGCAAAGCTCTCCTGAAAAGTGAGCGCGTGGCTTCAAATCGGACCGCTCGATAAAACGACTTTATCTCGAGTTGTACTTGACCAAAATTGCTCATTCTTTTTTTAAACTGGGATACAATCAAGAAATAATAACAATTAACATACTTTTCGGTGCAAAATTAATATATCCAAAGATGACAAAGGTTATGATTACTTTAAATGTTTTTATATACTCTATAGTACATACATTTTTATATATTTTTATTAATTATTGCTTAATATTTACACCTATAAATAGTTATAATTTATGCATTTTTAACATTATATAATTTATACACTTTTGAGCTTTTATGACACATCAAGTAGGTTGCACAGAAAGTATGTTAATTGTTATTATTTCTTCATTGTATCCCAGTTTAAAAAAATAATGAGCAATTTTGGTCGAGTAGAACCCCAGATAAAGTATTTTTTTCGAGCAGTCAGATTTGAAGCCGCGAGCTCAGTTTTCAGCAGAGCTGTGCCAAGCGCCCAGTCGGCTTCCCCCACTCCGTGGACTCCGAGCAGGAAAGTAATCAACGCGCAATTACTCTTTGTTTATAATGCACTTCGTTAAACAATGTTCCGTTTTTTTAAACGCTGAAAGTGCCATTGGAAACTTCAACTCTTCTTCTAAAAACCTTGTTATTTTCAGCATTTAATATTAATTATTGTAGCGACGGTGATTTTTTTTTAAAAAAAGAGCTATCTTGGCTCACAAAGGTTGTAGTGCTTTTTTTTCTTTTTAAATGCGTATTTTTGAATCAGCTTTTCGAATAAATCATAGCCATACAGTTTGAACAAAAACCAACCAAGTTATTGTAAATGTTTATAAGCTTAAAAACCTATACTTTTTGTTAAGCCTTTTTTATAAATAAACATTAAAAAAGCTATTGTTTTTTTACATACAACGTTAATATAAGTCTTTACGAAGAGGATGAACCCGAATTTGTTAAGATCCATTTAGAAAAATCGACTGGACAGGACTTACTAAATTGTTGATTTCTTCAAGAAACGGTATAAACAATTAGAATTTTGCAAAAACTACTCAACCGAACGAGCCCATCTTTTGCATACTTATAAAGTACATGACAACTCACAAATTATAAACATTTCACTTAATTCGAACAACTAATTAAAAAGTTATTAACAATATTTAGAAATAGCCATTTTGCCCCCTTTTTTTGCAATAACTTTTTTATTTATAGAGCAATATTAATTTAGAAACTCTCATTTTAAAGACAATTGTTTTCTCTAAAAGTTCACAGTTGACCGAAAACGTCTAAATCTAAGCCATTTGGAGTTATAAATAAAAGAGATTTTGGCACTTCAATTGTTTATTTGATAATGGTTCCACTAAAAATTGATGAATCTCTAGATGAGAGGCTTCTTATAACAACTCAAACTACCTTTTCCAACTGTCAAACCCTTATACACAGTTTTTTACAAAACACCTCTTTTCTTTCTAATTTGATTCGCCTAAAACTCGGATCGATTTGCATACGAAATCAAATTGAACCAGTACAAGTAACTTAATTACTACATCAAATGGTATTGAACATTTCAGAGTTTTTCTATATGATTGTATATTGTATATCTGCAGTGGAAACTAATAGCTGCAGAAAACATTGGGAGATATTCTTACAAATGTGTCAATGTAGTTTGGAGGACTATCACCCCTCAGAGATCGTTTCAATAATAACTGCTAGCTTCTATATTAAGCGTAATAATTACGCCTATAAATAAGTATACAAAAAAATAAACATTCCCCTAAAATACATGAAAGTCGGATGGATAAAATGTTTTACAATAACCATTAACAGCAGAAACAAACCTCCAACTCCACAAGTTCCTATCATTAAATAACCTGATCTTTCGTTTCCAAGTCACAGGTGTCTTGAACTTAACTTGCGGACAACTTGGTCTTTATTTTTTGAAAAGCCAACAACGAACCATTGTCGCCGTCTTATGTGTGTATGTACATAAAACCGAAGGAAAGCGTGAGCGTAACACACAAAACTAATTGGACTCAGATGGAAACGGTGCGTTTAAACAATGGAGAACTTTAGAATTCCCAAAAGGGCATTTAATGACCGTCTTGAAGGGGAATAGAGATTATGTGGTGGAAAGGTAACACGAACAAGAGGTGCCGAGGAAGCAATAAAGGTGACAAAGTACAACAGGGGAGCAAAAACATGGAAATTATTGCAAAAAATGGTGGCAGCGTAGAAATCGGTAAGTAAACATGTTGCACGTGGGAAAAGAAATACATTTAGTTAGCTGTAGCAGTAAACGTAAACATGAGTATACCAATGTTGATATTTTAAATATCGCAGGTATGTTGGGGTGTTACAGGATATATTGGTAGATTTATATCTAGTATTGCATTCGTTAACTAAGTCGAAACAATAGGAATTAAAATGCGGTTTTCAGTTTTTGGTATCTAGAGATCATACTTAATCATTTCCCAAAAATGTATATATATGTATATATATATATATATATATATATATATATATATATATATATATATATATATACAAGTAGTAAATTTAGCGGGAACAGCAGTCTTATGATGGGCAAGATTAAAGAATTATATATATATATATATATATATATATATATATATATATATATGGCAGGCTACAGGTCGCATTTTTTAAAGAATCACAACGAAATTTGGTACAAAAATCAGTTGGCCGAAAATCTCGGTCGAGTTCGTTAATGGGATAAATCGGTCTAGCGGTTTCAAAATGGCGGCTTGTTATTTAAAAAAAAGAATTTTATTTCGCGTCTGAGAGGAAAATATTACTTGAGTTTTTTGTTGCACTTATAGAGGCAAACGACTTTTATATAAAACATTTTTTCGAGAAATGTACAGAAAAAAATTTATTTTTTTCAAAATTAAATAAAAATAAGAAAAACTTTTATTTCGCGTCTGAGAGAAAAATGTTACTAAAATGTTTTGTTGCCCTTATAGAGGTGAACAACTTTTTATAAAGCAATCTGTCGAGAAACGTACAAAAATAAATTTATTTTTGTCAAAAAATAAAAAATACTTTTATTTCGCGTCTGAGAGAAAAGTGTTTCTTAGATTTTTTTTGCCCCTATAGAGACGAACAACTTTTGTATAGAACATATCTTTGAGAAATGTACACAGAAAAAGTTATTTGCAAATATTTGAAAATTTTAACGTTTGTATTTTTTCACACCTCGAATGCATTTTTTTGATATATCGTGTGTTATATTACTATATATCCTACCCATAAATCTACCTTTCAGCCTGGCATGCCATGGGGTTTTTTTACTATGTTTTCGATTGTGATTATTTTTGAACTGTAACTGCTTAAAACTATTCTCCAGAAAACTCAAACTCAAAATATTTTGTTAGCGTTATCTTTGAAAAATCTAAATTACAAAAATTGTGTCGAATGTTTAAAGTTTATTTCCTATGTTCTTCAAATAATATTAAAATACTTAGGTTTGAAACATGTCGTCATTAAAAAATTAGTAGATTTAAAGTATTGTATTACATGATTGCACAAAAAAGCCGTCCTCAACCAACTAAAGTTTGTATTAAAATTTTATATTTGCAGAAAAATATTGTCTCCACCTAATTATATACATTTCATACATTGATATATCGGTTTAAAACGAATGTAATCCTCAACACACTAAAGTTAGCAGAACCATTTGATATTCTTATAAGATGTTATAAACGGTGCAGCAAATTTACAGTTCGGTGTTATACAATGTGTTTCAAAATGATTGTCATCTAGTTGGCGTTGGAATTTCTGTGCATGTAATTTTTGATGTGACGCGCTCCATCGATTTGAACCTATCTAATTCTGACAACAAGTGACACTTCGAACATTTATTGTGAAACTGGCAATCAGTGCTGCTGGTAATTAACGGCCCTTTTCAGGGCCAAACAGACATATGCAAATAGACAAATTCTCAGAATTCGTTTTCTTTTGACAGAGAAAATCCAGAAATTGAAAGAGGTTAAGTAGGATATTTTGAGGTTATGTATAGTTAGTTGAAACGCGTATTTTCTCAAGGCGGTTTTTTTAATTTTACATGGGAATTCCACAGCCGACTAGATGACAATCATTTTGAAACACATTGTATAATGGCACAAAAATGTTGTCGCATACTAAGCTAAATTAGGAACATTGTGTAATATGCTAGCTGAATAATGTCTTCAACAAACCAAAACGAATTACATACATTACATATTACCTTTAGCAAAGCTTAATTAGAAAACGTGTTTTAAGCTTACACGGAAATATAATCTTCCACATAATTAAATTAAGGTTTATGAATAGGCTGCTACCAAAAACGCGCTTTCCTCAGCAAATTGAAATAGGAAAATTTAAAAAATTTAAATTAAAAAATAAAACAATGAGGAGATATTAGATGTATCTTGCTATGCTATACTACAATTAAAAATATTATATGAAATGTTTAACAAAGCCGAAAAATATTATTATCATAAACCGAAAATAGTAAGTTTTCTTCAGTAAATTGAAATCGGGAATATTGTACTAGATGTGTGCAGAAAAAGTTATACAACTCGTTGGCGTATAGGAGAATCAAAATATTATGATTTAACACAACTTACGCTCTCTTCACCAAATTGTATTTCTTATTACGAAGTTTCAAAGTGTGCGCTTTAAACTTAGCGAGTTAAATTTAATACAGAGTTTAGCCGCATTGCGTGCCATAACTCATGTGTGCGAAAAGTTCATTGAAATATGATACACCCCCTAAAATTTTACATTACCCTTTAGATATTCTTTCATTAAAAAAAATTTAAATTTCAGATTATGCTGATTCGTTTTCAAAGTTCTTTTGCTCTCTTTAAAGTTAGCAAAACATGTGGTTTCCAAGACGAAATGGATTAACTATAGGATAGTAATACAGGTGTCAAAAATCGCAAAATGTATACCATAGGTCTTAGATTTTTTTTTTGATAAATAAAATAAATACTTTTATTTAATAATATTTTGTATACAAAACAACTAACACATTGTGCAATAAGAGATGCATTTGAAATATATGAATTAAGCAAGTTTATACAGATTTTTTAAAAGGATTTCCGTTTTCTCATAATGATAAATTTATTTTTTGACGAAAACCGAGGTCCATTCTATCTAATAACTGAATATCACAATTATACAGTTGCATTTATTTTTTATGTGAGCCACAGTAAACAAAATCGTTCACCATCCTCCAAAGTCAATTATTACATTTATTGAGGTATGGTAATCGTGATAGTTAATTTTGTCGCAATTGTTTCCTTACCCTTCCATTTATTTAGAAACTGATAGTTCGAAACTTTCTATTGAGAGCATTTAAATGAGATGTGCTCCACCATGCATAAATCAAAGTTCCAACCTCATGGTAATGGCAAACTCATGTTAAATATTTTAGTACATGAAGAGGGGTATTTTGAAAATCCCAAATAAATTTCACCGATTAGTTGGTTTGGTAATATAACTGGTTAAATTAAATGTTGAGCAACAATATCGGTTAAAACATTTATCTTTATTTCGTGTTGAAAATGTTAAGGAGGTACTGCGTAAGGGTTTTCTCCACAATACTTATAATTTTATATTTTAATATTTTATGATTATTTTAATTTCAATTTTAATTAATAATCTCATTATATAATTGATAATGGTTTTCTTCACAATACTTATACTTATATATTTTAATATTTTATCATTATTTTAATTTCAATTTTATTTAATAATTTCATTATATAATTTATAATTATGGATATTTGTAATTCCTCTACGGAACCATGCCTTATTAATAAAAGGATTTTCTTGTGAAAATTAAAACCAAACAACAATATGTTATTGGCTCTGCTAAATATTGAGGAAACAATCCTAATAAGTACTTGTAGGAAATAATATGGCTGCGGTAAGTTACGTTTAAGTATTCTTTTCTATGACCTTCTTGATACTCCTCTCTATCGAAATGTGAAACGTGTTGTTACTTGCAAGTTGTCCTCAATCGTAGGCCAAACAATTTTTTAACTTGTACTTTGACCACACGACGTTGCCTTGTGTCAGTAAAAATCTTCCCAGTTTCTCGACTCCCTCCTCAACATTGGCAAGAGTTTTTCTATTGTGAATCACACATTTAGAAAATTTTCTTAGATATCTTTCTACACGTCTCACGTTTATTTCACAAATGCCTAACTTTTACAAAATTACCAATTATTTATAAAACAAAAACTTTCCATCCATTTTTAAAATAATTTAATTTTTAATTGTCAGCTGTGACAAAATCAATTTCCCTATAATGTATAATTGATACTTGTGTTTCTTTTAACTCACACTTTATACCACCTTACTTCTATTAATCCAATTACTCTTGAGAACCATATCTTTTCTTAAGATTAAACAAGAAAATACCTATAAAACTGAGTTTCCGCATAACTTTAGTTTAGAAATTAGGAGATAGATAAAAATTGCTCTACGTTTTTAAGGGTGAGTAACCCTGATAAACCCAATAAGATAGTTCAATGAACTTTTCTCAGACATGAATTACAACAAACAATGTATCTAAATGGTTGCCTAAGTTAAAAGATTAAAAACATTTTTTTTGTAAATTTGGGGATCCGGTTTATAGGTTCGTAAATCTACACTACAACTTGGTATAGAAGTTGCAATAAATTATTTTATATTTTTGGTCATCGGTTAGTCCCACTCGATGGACGTAGTGATTCTGCATATTGGATAGCATGATATGACGACAGCCTTCCTGCCATGTAGTGACAGTCTCAAGCAACACCCTAGGCCTTATATATGCTATGCCACTTATTGAGTTTGTTGTCTCTTACTTCACTAGCTGAGAAGGTTCTCGTTTGGGACACCCTGTATATTAGCCAAACTTGTTATCACTATACCCGATTTCACGAACATGCCGAAATATAACTTTCAAAGTATTGAAAATTATACGTGCGATTGCTTTGCACTGGCGGTCGTCTAGGAATTTTGTTTTGTTTGTAAATGCGTGGATTTAATTTTAATTTAAACGTAATGAATTCTTCGTTTAAAAGAAGCTTATCGCTCTTACTACTCGACCTTCTTGTAGAATATAGTAATAAGGGGACCAATGGTCTCTACTCTCCTGGAATAATTGTTGTGATAAAATGGATAAAGTAAATGAAGGAGTAATAAAATCAGGAAAAGCATTTTCATTACATGTTACATGGACCAGAGTCCTCCATTTATGTTTGTTATAATGGCACTTGACTTGATATGTTGAAAATGTATAAAAATATTTTATTTTACATCTACTCTCACTGAAATAGATTTCAAACATATCGAAATATATCGTTATAAAGGGTAAATACAGACGGTTCTAGTACTTATGGCCAATTTAGTAATAGACTGTTTTTAATTTAATTCAATTAAATTTGATTAAATGTAATCCAAATTAGTAATAAACTGGTTTTATCTTTAATGGATATTTTTCCAAATAACTTATTTGGACACAAAATTGTCAACCGTTGCCAACGATTGCCTTAACCTCATTTACGTTTTCAGCTAACTAAATTTAAAAACACCGCATTATATGCTTGCAGAAAAATGTTATCTCTAGGAATAGGAACCTTAGAAACAATGTGTTTTATGCTTGCAGTCAAGTTTGCTTTCAGCAAACTGAGCTACGATACAATCCTTTACATTACAACATGAAAAGCCTTAAGTAACTTAAGAGGCTTTACAATGCGACATGTGTTATAAATGCTTGCAGAATTCATGTAAATATAAATGAAAGCATTCCTATTGAAAAAGGAATGCACTTGCATAACTATAAACAAGTAGGTAGTGAAAGACATGAAACCGGAAAGGATTATAATGTTCACAATTTACAAAGTAATTAGACCTATACTTACCTATATATCAACTTTAGCACAAATAACAGCTACTGAGAATATGATCATTAGATTAAGAGTAAAAATTTGAAAGACAAACGGAAACAAACGGAGATTATTTATAAATTTTGATACCGAAAAGTAAGAAAGCAGTTAACGTGATATAACCATATAGAATCAGATAGTATGGACACATTCAGGACAAAGAAATTCACCGTTTAAATCCAAAATCCAAAAAATGAAATGCAAAAGAAAGAATCTTAGTGGATGATCGAAGGTAAGATGTAAAGAACAAGTAAATAGACACTTAAGCGCTATGGAAGCAGAATAGGAATGACAATAGAAAGGGAAAATGCATGAAATTCATACAAACACAGCAAAGAAAATAACAAAAATTGTAAGCAAAATAGATAGAAAAGGACCCACCAAACCCATTTATGTATTTATGTGTATTTGGATAGTTGCATTTTTGTGCAGATTTATACATTCCCACATAGCAAATAAGTCTTTGTATTAAATACGATATATTATTCAGTATGAAATAAATACCAACCCGGCATATTAAAATCTGGTTCAACCTCTTTTATTAATTAAGTTTGTTGTATTTAACTCCAAATTTCAGCTTCAACGTGGAAATATTGGTGGACACTGAACAACGAACGTATACAAAGTTTTATTAATAGTAGATTAGCGTCAGGAGATTGTCCGAAATTTGAGGATCTCATCTCGTTAACTTCATTGCGTGTGTAGTACACGCAAAAGGGATAACCACCCCGGAATTCATTTTGACCTATTCCTGCCCCTTAGCGACAAAATTCCGCCCGACATTTGAATATCTCGTATGTGCCCTTAGATATAAATAAAACCCAAAACATCGTTAAATTTCCATCACGGAGACATCCGGGAACCACCTCGAGCGTTTCCATTATTGTAAGTGCTGCTTTTCATTTCAATTATGTGTTTGTGTGTGTGCGGCGTGTATATAGGTATACTAAGCCGAGGCAAGGTAGGTAGGTACGTGTTGTATGGCCCACTTCTCAAATTGATTTCCTCTCTCGGGGGGAGGAGGTGGGATGAAAATTTTATTTGAGGGGCACGTGTCGAAAAAGGGGCAAATTTCGGAAACGCCGCCATCGCAAAGAGTCCAGTTAAATAGATGTAAAACAAACAAGTGTTGGTGCTAATTTGTGAATATAGGCTAAAGAAGATTTGTACAATCAGAGTTTAATTGGAAAAGTTTTTTTTTAAATTGCTGAATACTTAAACCTGGATGTAACTGATTGATTACTGATAAATTGTAAAACACGCTCTTTCCTCTACTTTCCAGAGTGTTGTATTTTTAAATTCATACATTCATTTCCACCACAACTACACAATGCGTTTTTAATTTTTTTTTTTTGCATACGGTGTAACATTAAATATACTAACCAATATTACTTTGTATAGGACGCCCTTGAGGGATCGATGAAACCCGTATCAGTTATCAATTATTTATATAAAACCCCAAAACACTAATATTAAAACGTTAATATTATTTTTGTTTTAAACACTAGGGGATACTACACGTCATTATTAAATATTTTACCTTTTAATTAATTAAACCGTTGCGCAATTGCGATATTTAATGTATTTTTAATATATCCCGAAATGCGTGAGGATTTTCGCAATGGAGAATAGTTCAGCTCGCCATATGGGTGGCGTTAAAAATATTACTCGGGACAGGCGTGTTGAATTACACATATTATGACATATTGAAACGTAATGAATTTATTTTAATAAATAATAATTGTGAACTGCTAATGATAACAATAAACTATTTAGAATTGCTTTAAAATGGCATTATTTATACAAAAGAGGGAAAATCCATTTTCTTGATCTCAACTACGGAAGTTATTATTTTTGTTTCATTTTCGCCTCTCATAAACGACATTAAATTTGTTAAAAATATCTTAATTCCGCAAC
The DNA here is from genome assembly GCA_946251905.1 of Cryptocephalus moraei. Lineage (NCBI taxonomy): Eukaryota > Metazoa > Arthropoda > Insecta > Coleoptera > Chrysomelidae > Cryptocephalus > Cryptocephalus moraei. Next base: position 18,153,230 of record OX276462.1, on the reverse strand, counting down.
AAGGGACGAGTCCTCCCTGAGCTGTCGGCTTTCGTAAAATTTATCAAAATCGCCTCTTTCCTCCTCACAAACTCTCCTCTCTTTATCTCTCTTTCTCCTTCTCTCCTTCTCTTCGCGCACAGCCTACTTTCATTAATCCTCTTTTATTGTTCTTGGGGAATTAGTAAGAATTCTTCGTCTTCTTCTTACAATGGCCTACACTGGCTAATTAGGCAGCGTCAATGGGAACAGAAGTGTATTCTGAATTACCCGAATGCTAATTTGCTAGATGGAGAAAAACGGACCGAAGAATAATACACCTTATTATTTTAGAACGAGTGACACTTACAAATGAAGCATTTCTTCAGTAGGAGAAGAGATGAGGAGGAGGAGGTGGAGGCCGTTTCCCTCAAGGGAGGTCATACCGATAAATTGAGATTAATCGTGCTCGGCGTTTCATATTTTTAATAAATAATAATTTTTAACGGGGACGAGTAAAGCTGAGTCAATTTAAAAGATAGTTACTCTGATTAAACAACTGATACAATGTGACATTTTGACTTTGCTTTCTAAAACAAGTAATTAATTGTGTACCCAAAATAATGAAACTACACAAGATGTATTTAATTAAATATTAACTAAAATCACTATTAAACTAAAGGCAACATAATCATTGTTATTTACGAAATTGTACCAAACACCATTGATGAAAGCTGGTTACGAAATAGCCGAGAAAAAAATTAATAAAAAATATAAAGTTTACACAACACGTTTGAGTTTATATAAGAAATAACTATACATTCTCGTATCCATATCAGAAAAATCATAAATAAATGCGAAAGTCCAAACATTTTCTTTAAAATTTTCAAAAAATGGGTGCTTACATAACACCCACAGACCATTAATATAACTAGACCCGTTTGTTTACAAAATAATGTATTGCCAAGATCTTAGCACATTCTAAGCGTTTTTTGCGCTGTTGCATGAATGCAGATGACGAATTCTTTCCTTACGATTTGCGTATACATCCAGCCTACTTCGCCTGTGGTTGGTCACTTGTACGTAAATCTAAAATAATATAGACTTTTGTTATGAGTGGCAACATCGCGTCCTAGTCGTTCACGTGATAGAATTCGTTATGTACGCGGTTTGTGTGTGTATTTTGATAAAAGTAGAAAACATTTAACAATGGTTAATAGGTGCAAGATATGCAACGTTCATAGCGATGCAGGGATAGCCTGGGGATTGTCTTTTCATAGGTAAATAAAGAGATTTATTGATGATATTTTTTGAGGTTATGTAACTCAGTGGCGTTCTATGTACTATCAGTGGTATTATTTTAGGTTTCCAGTAGATCCAATTAAAAGAAATATTTGGATTTATGTTTTGGGACTTAGCAAAAATGATAACATAACAAAATCGTCCTATATTTGCTCAAAACATTTCAATAAAGATAATTTTGTGTCTAAAATAAGTGCAACCGACAATGCTAGATATTTATAGAGAGATGCTCTTCCATTACTGATGCATCAAGTTTTTGAACCTAAAAGTACTACTAGATAATTAATTTCTACCCTGTAACTGTGTTTAGCCAGAAGCTAAACACAGAAGCCAGACATTTTTTAAATTTAAATTTCAACCTTTTTAATGTAAATTTCAACAGAAATATTATACTGGTTACTGTGAGAAGCAATTGTTTCTTAAGATATGAGAAAAAATAGTAATTTTATTAACCAGTATTAACTATTTTATTAAACACTAAATAAATTTGAGGAGTTATATCTCAGAAGGTAATGAACGAAATAGCAACTTATTATGTATAAAAAGAAGCGTCTTTCCGAGTACTTTCCGGCTATTTTTTCAAATTTCATTTAAAAAAAATTCGCAGAGATAATCTATATGACTGTGACCGTTCTATATTTTTTAATTCTGACAAAAGCACATGAAAGCTTATTCCCTCTTATAATATATGCCCAGCCAGCTTTATTAAAATCGAATCATGGAAAAAATGTACACAATTTTCAATATTTTTCGATTTTTCTGGCTTGCAAAATTATTATGCAAAATATAATAAACCGATCGAAAAGAAATTTACAGGATTCTTTTATTTTAACTTCAAAATTGTCTACCTGTGATATGGAAGTCATAACTCTATTTTAAAGTGCATAAAATAATAAATTAAGAAACCACTTTTTCGGGCAATTTTTTTTTGTTTTTTTCCATTTGAAAAAACCGCTAATAAATTTTTAAATTTCTAACCTATGCCGTTTTATGTAAAATGCGATTCTGCAACTTTTTTGTCTCTTCAACTTTCTTCTAAATTCAATACTTAAAAAGTTAGAAGCAAAACAAGTCGGGAAACAACGCGTTTTTTTTTAAATTGTTGCATTTTAAACAATGTTCCCTCTGCGCTTTGGAGGATAACTAAATCCTTATTCTAGACATTATTCCCGAGATATTCATGTAAAAACATTGCGGTTACCTCTTAGGTCAATCTAAAGCAAATTTCTGACAGATGGGTCTTGGACTATACTTATTGTTATGCATTATTACTGTCATGATGATTTTGATGATCTATGTCCTTCTATACTTCATTTGTCACTTATTTCCCACCTTTGTTACCTAGCATCTAAGGGGCTTCATTTCCCGTTTATCTAAATAATAAATAAATTATTTTCTTAATTTTGTTTCCTTTTTGCCCCTTATTATTGATACGCCTATGGATAGCTACCTTGTACACTGTCAAAATTCGTCAACGGCGGCCATATTTACTTCCCCCTTTACACCGCGCCTATCGGCTATGTTGGCATGTAAACAAAGATCAGTTCCTAAAGGGAACACCGGGTCTAGTTATATTAATGGTCTGTGATAACACCTATTCATGCATTTACCACTTATCTATTACATTTTATTGAAAGATATGTATATATTGCAGGACTAATTTAAGGATACCTAGGTGAAAAATAACCGCAAACCCTCAGATAAGAAGAATGAAACCCATTAGAATGCAGAACATAAAATCACAGAGCATAAAAATATAAGCAGTTATAACACTTATTTTCAAGTGAAACAGTAAAACAAATGAAACGTTACTCATCAGATAGTCGCGATTCTCTTATTTGAGATTTTAGGTGTAAAAAACCTTAATTCACATATTTGAAGGTGATAAGTTGTCACGTAAGAGCCATTACAGTATTCAGGACAATAAAAAGGAAGCTACAACAAACGTAAAAATATGAACAATTATGGAACTATCTTCACTAGGGACCGTTTAAAAAGGAATGTTACATAGCGATTTTTAGCGATTATATCATATCCGGTTATTGTCAGAAACAAGATAAAGTGGAGTACGGGTTTGGAACTATGTAGTAAATAAATGTCAGTTGTTTTAAGAAGCATAGAATTTATTAGAACATAGAATCCAATCAAATTGATCGTAGCCCTTCTCCGTTTTCTTATAAACGCAAAATTGTCTTGTGCTCTATAACCTGATTCTAATGAAGAAGTTAGGAGGGAATATTGTCTAGTTTTGAATTTATGGAAAAATTTCTAATTTCTTGTCTAATTTCAAATTCTAAAAGTCATATTTATGAGTTATCAACCCGGTTGTACCCAATATATAATCTAAAAATTTCTTTAAGATAGTCTAATACTGTCTTCAATTTGCCTTTTGGTTTCGTAGAATTTATGGTTCTCAGTGTCTTGTTTCTATTGTATTTTAAAATTTCGAACCTGACTTCACTATTCGAACTTTACGACAAAAATTCTTGTAGGTATTACAATGTTAATATAGAGTGCAAGGATTCCTTTCCTTCAGGAGAAAAAAAAAATAGATGATCAAGACCAAAATTGATGATGTTATGAAAGATACTTTTTTATTTAATTTTTGGATATTTGGAAAATTTTTATTAAAGTTGATGAGGTAAATTTTAAAATGACTAACTAAAACATTTTTTATCCGCCATAGTATGCAGTGATTCACCATACGATTTCGAAATGAAATAGGGAAGGCTAAAATATTTCGCTTAAATTGCAAAAATGTTACGGTTTATTTACAGTGGTGGACGTGTGCTTCTTTTGACTTTTGTGATCGATTAGTGTATAATAGTAATTTAAACGTTATGAATCTTCAACAATGATCTAAGCTGCTTAAGTACGTACTAATTTTCTATCGGCCAGTTCCTATTAGTTTGTAATATGACTTAATATTTATTGACTAAATAAAATAAAATGATATTATCTTTAAATGAAACCGAAAAACTGTAACATATTCTATCACAAATTCGTGTATTAAGATCAGTAAACAGAGACAACTCAACTTTTATATACACAGAAATGAGTCTACATGAACAATTTGAGGACATTTTTGAAAATAACTATGAAACCAGATGGAATTTTTTCAGATTTTAATTGACGTTGTAATAAATATCCACTAGGTCAGTGTTTCTTAACTTGTGGTCAGCGGACCCGCGGACCCCCGTGGGTCTATGAGTATGTGTATGGGTGTTCGTCGTGTTATCTATGGACATTTAAATTGATAACATAAAGGAAATATCATCTCATTCGGCTGTATACGTAATTTCCAAGAATCTTCCTTATCAAGTTTTTGGGTGAATTTAAAAACAGTTTATAAAGAAATATCGGAAGATGCATTGAAATATTTACTGCGTTTCTCATCCACATACCTCTGTGAAAAGGCATTCTCTGCTGTTGTATATATCAAAAACAAATACAGAAACACATTACAATTGAAATCCGATTTAAGATTACAACTGAGTAATAATATCAACGTAAATATTACTAATTTAGATGACGAAGGTTCTCAAATTCCCCAAATAAAACAATCAACTAATGTGGATGATGTTTAATCCAATAGCTATACAACCGACGTTTCGTCTACGATCGTAGACACATTCATGGTTCTACAATGATAAGGTAAGTACTTGTTAGGAAGGAGAGACTGACACTTACATTTCCAGTGAGCTGATAAGTCAAAATAATAGGTGAATTGCAAGTTCTTTGTAGGTCCAATCGAGGTCGAAAGTAAGTATGACCATTACGTGAAAATACAAATGTATTATATTCTATTATGTATTGCAGGTGAACCGACAAGGTGGGTCCTCACGGTGTAAGGAGAAGTTGAGAGGCCATTATAACAATTTATAGAAACACTCTCCAACCCCAAGCCTCCAACACCATCGTGACCTACACAAGGACTAACATCATTCGAACATTCTGGAAAAGTACTGTTTTTTGTTAACATTCCCACCCTTATTAACATTGGCATTGAAAGTAATACCTACTTTTGCAGTGAACGCCATCCATTGACAATAATTGGACAACAAGACGGAACTGTTACTCTCTTGGAAGGAAGGAATGAAGGACTCTTCCCAATTCGATGTTAAGTGAATTCAGTAGGTGAAATATAATGGAAGGTGGATTTATGGTAGTGAGACCTATATGATTCCATACTCCATTATCCATTATACTTCACCTACTGAATTCACTTAACATCGAATTGGGAAGAGAACTTCCTTCCTTCCTTTCTTCCTTCCAAGAGAGTAACAGTTCCGTCTTGTTGTCCAATTCACCTGCAACACATAATAGAATATAATACATTTGTATTTTCAAGTAATGGTCATACTTACTTTCGACCTCGATTGGACCTACAAAGAACTTGCAATTCACCTATTATTTTGACTCATCAGCTCACTGGAAATGTAAGTGTCAGTGTCTCCTTCCTAACAAGTACTTACCTTATCATTGTAGAACCATGAATATGTCTATGATCGTAGACGAAACGTCGGTTGTATAGCTGTTGGATTAAACATCATCCACATTAGTTGATTGTTTTATTTGGGGAATTTGAAAACCTTCGTCATCTAGCATCGCTCTGTACCCCGAGGACTTTTTCTTCGTCATTACTAATTTAGTTGCAAAAAAGCAGCACCAACCCTCACCTTAATTATACAGTATTTTTAATTTTCGTGGAAAAGTTATTTTTTGCAGTACTAAAATAAATTGTCCGAACGTTATTCCTGTGTTTTTTTATTAAGGGGGTTCTTGAAATTGCGCTTGATTTTCTAGGGATCGTGGACTGAAAAAGCTTAAGGAAGTAGGTTATAAGACGTCCAATTTTCCTTATCATACTTCCAAAAATAGCCGAAAAAAAAATTACTTGTCAAAGTGGCGCCCAAGAATGTGGTGATTGTGACAGGTAAAGAATTTAGTTGGACACATCACAGACGGCAGAATGTGTTCCCATCTATGACATAAAAAAATACTTTCAATTTTGTCATCATATCATTTTTATGATATGTTTATTATCAAGTTTTGAGTACTATACAAATACCATTGCAAAAAAGGGCGAATTGCTCTAGACTAGGTAATAACAAGTTCTTATTAATTGGCACAATGGCTTTCGTATATTGTATACGGGTAAAAACGAAACACAAAGTTATCGGACGTCCGCCACTGTTACCAAGTCAGCATGACGTATTCTCCTTGCAACATGGGGGGACGGCAGTGGTATCGTGCCATTTTACACTCCATAAATTGGTGATTTCAAATAAGTTTCGGAAATTATGTAGAATATTTAATAACCAGAACCATAGTACAACGTGTTTCAAAACGGTTGTCATCTAGTTGGCGTTGGAATTTCTGTGCATCTAATTTTTGATGTGCCGCGCTCTATTGATTTGAATATATCTAATTCTGACAAGTGTCACTTCGAACATTTCTTATGAAACTGGCAATCAGTACTGATGATAATTAACGGCCCTTTTCAAGGCCAAAACAAATACAACAAATAGACAAATACACAGAATTCGTTTTCATTTGACAGAGAAAAACCAGAAGTCAAAAGAGGTTAAGTAGGTTATTTTGAGGTTATGTATAGCTAGTAGAAACTCCTATTTTCGCAAGGGGGGTTTCTTATTTTACATGGAAATTCCACAGCCGACTAGATGACAATCATCTTGAAACACGTTATATTACATTCTCTTTCCTTCTGGTTCCATAGGCACACTTTGACTTTATAATAACTTTTAAAATTCTAAATATTTTATACGTTTATAGTTCAACGGTTTAATTCCCTTAGCTTCAGCAGAAATTGTCTATTCGTTTCGTGTCGCATGTCGCATAATGTACAAACTTTTTCAATTAAATCAACACGGTTCACTATAGTAGCCGTCATATTATTTAACAGAATTTTAACCAAGAAAAGTAGAAGTGTTGGCGAATATTACACTCCCACTGCCATGCATCGTGTAAAAATCGGTGTAAGGCTGATAAGGTGGTTATACCACCCTGACGAAGCTAACAAGCAGAAACACGTGTCGGTGGTTACCCGCTTCATAACGGGATTAGACGGGTAAGTCGTGAATTCCTTTGTATAATTTTTCCGTCGTTAATTTCACTGATAACATTCCTTGACATAAGATTCGTGACAGTTGGCTTTAGCTGGCCTCCGCGTCACAGACGGATTGTTACCTTCGAATGGAAGGTCTTTCCTAAGTTAGGCGCAAATGTGCTTTGCTGCCTGCTGTTCGCGTTCTTTGTGAGTTGTAAAAATTTTTTTCCAAGTGTCAAACATCGTTTTCAATCAAAAACTTGGTTATACCACCCTGACGAAGCTAACAAGCAGAAACACGTGTCGGTGGTTACCCGCTTCATAACGGGATTAGACGGGTAAGTCGTGAATTCCTTTGTATAATTTTTCCGTCGTTAATTTCACTGATAACATTCCTTGACATAAGATTCGTGACAGTTGGCTTTAGCTGGCCTCCGCGTCACAGACGGATTGTTACCTTCGAATGGAAGGTCTTTCCTAAGTTAGGCGCAAATGTGCTTTGCTGCCTGCTGTTCGCGTTCTTTGTGAGTTGTAAAAATTTTTTTCCAAGTGTCAAACATCGTTTTCAATCAAAAACTTGGTTATACCACCCTGACGAAGCTAACAAGCAGAAACACGTGTCGGTGGTTACCCGCTTCATAACGGGATTAGACGGGTAAGTCGTGAATTCCTTTGTATAATTTTTCCGTCGTTAATTTCACTGATAACATTCCTTGACATAAGATTCGTGACAGTTGGCTTTAGCTGGCCTCCGCGTCACAGACGGATTGTTACCTTCGAATGGAAGGACTTTCCTAAGTTAGGCGCAAATGTGCTTTGCTGCCTGCTGTTCGCGTTCTTTGTGAGTTGTAAAAAAAAATTTTTTCCAAGTGTCAAACATCGTTTTCAATCAAAAACTTGGTTATACCACCCTGACGAAGCTAACAAGCAGAAACACGTGTCGGTGGTTACCCGCTTCATAACGGGATTAGACGGGTAAGTCGTGAATTCCTTTGTATAATTTTTCCGTCGTTAATTTCACTGATAACATTCCTTGACATAAGATTCGTGACAGTTGGCTTTAGCTGGCCTCCGCGTCACAGACGGATTGTTACCTTCGAATGGAAGGACTTTCCTAAGTTAGGCGCAAATGTGCTTTGCTGCCTGCTGTTCGCGTTCTTTGTGAGTTGTAAAAAAAAATTTTTTCCAAGTGTCAAACATCGTTTTCAATCAAAAACTTGGTTATACCACCCTGACGAAGCTAACAAGCAGAAACACGTGTCGGTGGTTACCCGCTTCATAACGGGATTAGACGGGTAAGTCGTGAATTCCTTTGTATAATTTTTCCGTCGTTAATTTCACTGATAACATTCCTTGACATAAGATTCGTGACAGTTGGCTTTAGCTGGCCTCCGCGTCACAGACGGATTGTTACCTTCGAATGGAAGGACTTTCCTAAGTTAGGCGCAAATGTGCTTTGCTGCCTGCTGTTCGCGTTCTTTGTGAGTTGTAAAAAAAAATTTTTTCCAAGTGTCAAACATCGTTTTCAATCAAAAACTTGGTTATACCACCCTGACGAAGCTAACAAGCAGAAACACGTGTCGGTGGTTACCCGCTTCATAACGGGATTAGACGGGTAAGTCGTGAATTCCTTTGTATAATTTTTCCGTCGTTAATTTCACTGATAACATTCCTTGACATAAGATTCGTGACAGTTGGCTTTAGCTGGCCTCCGCGTCACAGACGGATTGTTACCTTCGAATGGAAGGTCTTTCCTAAGTTAGGCGCAAATGTGCTTTGCTGCCTGCTGTTCGCGTTCTTTGTGAGTTGTAAAAAAAAATTTTTTCCAAGTGTTAAACATCGTTTTCAATCAAAAACTTGGTTATACCACCCTGACGAAGCTAACAAGCAGAAACACGTGTCGGTGGTTACCCGCTTCATAACGGGATTAGACGGGTAAGTCGTGAATTCCTTTGTATATATATATACAAGAGGTTTATACGTATAAACCTCTTGTGATAAGATAAGAATGGGAAATAATTTGGATAAGAATTGTTAAAAGCAGTTACAAAAAAAAATATTTTCGGTGACCGTAACAGTTGAAAAAATACCCTACTGCCTATTGCACACTACAGTTGAAGGTTGTGTAATAAATAGCGTTTGCCTTTATAACTATATAAGAAGGTAACTATAACTCAACTAAGATAACTATGATATAACTATAACTAAGATAAACTACAACTATATAAGAATATTCTGCACATACTCCATGAAAAATATAGAGTAAAAAAAAACCAATTTTGTAAATCAAGTACGTCTATTAAAAAAAAATGAACAGTTCTTACACTGTACTATAAGTCATGTTAGAAAGAAAACTTGCGAATAATATTATTGAACGAAAATCAAAGGGAAGCCACCATAGAACGTTACTACGTTACATGCATAACAGGTAAACAATGTAAGGTTTTGTCGGGTTTTCTGGGTGTGTCAACTCCTAGTATAGGACATAGATGACTTAACTAATTTATTTGTCAAAAAATCATCTTCCTAAGCTGAGAGCATGAACGAACACCCTCATTTCCTGCTAAGGTAGGAAAGAACATGTCAGCAACGTGCCAACCTCAGTCATTAAAACGATCGCCACATCCAAGAATGAGACCACGTGTGCGAAGGAAATTAAAGCGTTACACACGCGGCAATTTCGTAATCCCAAGTTTGTAACTCTCCATCTCGGAACGATACATGCATTAACGGGGGGCTTGATTTATGTGAGAAATTCGCCGGGGCATGAGTATTAATTTACACGCGTTTAAGTTATGTCGGAAAGTATTTACAAACACTAACACGTTCGGAATTAGTCATTAGTTGCCTAGCTGGTGGGGGTGCATTACAGGAGACGTTAGAGTCGCTTGTTTCTGGGAGGAGAGGGCGGTCGATGTAACGTGAATGTTAATTCTTTGTAAGGAGCGGATTAAGCTGCTCGCACAACGGGAATTATAAATTGTTCGTCTAGAGAGGGGAGTTATATGGGTGAAATGAGGTTATCCTCTCATCGAAATTTCGGGTATTTACGAATAAATGAAAGGCAGTCAACTCGATCAAAATTATTTCGAAACTCTAAATTACATACCTCTATTTGCCATGTATTTTTTTAAGTACTTGTTTCGAAACAAAACATTTTTCTAGTGTGCTTCAACAATAAGCTTGCTATATTTTATTACCAAGACCAGTATTAATCAGTATTTGTCTGTCGTATCGTGTCTTCCAACTTTTTGGATATAATAGAGTTATAAATGCCCTAACACTGTTAGGTATCTTCCTCTTCGGCGTAGTAGTGAATTTGACAAAAAGAGATACATATATGCATTTGTATTTTTCACACTCCGTTTTAACCATGCTGTAGTTTTTTTATTATACCACTATTATCTTCAGTTATGGTTTCATTTGGTCATCAATAAATTATATACAATGTGTCCCACATAGGTTTACCTTAACTTGTCCATCCTTGTACGACTTATCTATATAGATGTTCAAGTGATTACTACCCTCCTATTAAACAAGGTAAAGATTTTTCTTACTGAACCCGAGTTCAGAAAAAATAAAAATTACATATTGGAAAAGGGGTTTTGGAGATGCCGGGCAAAATAGTTCGTACCTGCGGAGACGTCTAGTTTTTGAAAAAAAAAATTGGGAAAAAACACCGAAATTACCAATTTTCACAGAGGAATTTCTCAGTGTTTTCGTGAGTGATTTTACTCACTTTAAAGCCTACATGTAGTTCGGTGCTTGAACTAACCGATGACATTAACTTCGCGCCGAAGTAATACCGAAAAAGATGCAAATTCACGATTCGAATCAGATACGTTTTCGCGCCTTCGCCATATTTATATACTGTTGACAGTCACGCCGAGAGAAGTTTTGGCAGTGGCTAACCGGCCGACATGACGAATGGTCGACTACAGACGGGAGGAGAGAAAGGGGGGGAAGAGAGAGGGGGTAGAGAGAGAGAGAGAGAAAAAAAGAGAGAGAGAGAAAAAAAAAAGAGAGAGAGAGAGAGAGAGAGAAGAGAGGAGAGAGAAGAGAGAGAGAGAGAGAAGGAGAGAGAGAGAAAGAGGAAGAGAGAAGGAAAGAGAGTCGCGACTGATTCGTACGCTCAGAAACGTGGAAATGTTTTATTTACTATACAAGCCAAACCAAACCAACCTAACCTTCCCGACTGAGTCTTAAGCCCAGAAGCAGTGGAAGTACGGAAAAATTCCAAAATACATATCTGAAACTAAATACAATATGCAATGATTCCTTTACATGAAAATTGCGGTATATTGGTAGCGACGAAAGATTACAAGATATTATTGGAGAGTATGAAACACTTGTAATAAGTCATAAAATTGAAAATTATAAAGTTAGTAATGGGAGTATGTGTGGTTGCCTAGGTGTAAGCAGTTTATATTATCGGATATTCTTTGTAAAAAGACGCATGCATTGTATGATAGTAGTGAAAAAAATGATACCAACAGTATGAGAACGAAGATAAAGGTGCAAACATGCGAATTTAATCGGAGAATGGCTTACGAGAAAGATCGCCCCGTCGGTCTCGTAGGCAGAATCATAACCTCGACGTTCCATAAAAAATGTCAAGTGAACATTGTATTCCGTGACAAGTATGTAACAATTTTGTTCATATCGTAAAAAATTCGCATTTAACATATTTTGCAAAGAGTTTTAGCGAGAATAATAGTGAAAAATATATAAAGAGAACCACAAACGTGTGATATGGAATGAATTTGATGTCCGCCCGTTCGTCTCGAGAAAGCAACGATGCCGAAGAGGGAGCCGATCGGGGAACTAACCTAAAAAGTGAACTTATTTTTTTTGCAACGAAACCAGAAGGAATTTAAAAAAAAAAGTGGACCATCATGTTCAACAGTATTTTATAGACGAAAGGTGTTTTTTTTGGTGAGTTTTTAATTTTTGACGAAATAACCTCTTATGGAAAATCGCATTTTGAAAGTGCCATAACTTTTAAACGGATCGTCTCCTCATTATAAGACTGGTGTCTTTGATACACGTTTTTGAAATACTTTCGATTGATATATGTCTTTTTTAAATATTTTGGGTTCAGTAAGGAAATGGTCAGCCTTTCGATTTTCTTAACAAAATTATTCTTCCTCGCTTCAAGTTATGTAATTGTTGTATTTAAATGACTGAATTATTACACATGCTTTCGCCAATCTTCTTAAGACTGTTTACTTTCTTGGTGAGGTTTTTGATGTGCAGAGTTTGCTCTGCACATCTATTCAAGCAATTGTAAATCTAAAAATATGTATAAAGTGACATACTGGAAGGATTCTCATAATATTTTGTCATATTAACAAAATACTGTGGTCACAAGGGTTTATACCTACATTTTAAAAATATTATTAACCGTTATCAAATAAAAATTTTGTATTAAACATTTAAGAGCTTCAAGATTCTACTTGTACTCGTTTTGAAACTAACTGATCATATCAAAATACTTAAGTCAGTTTTACAACAGAAATTGAAAACTCTTTTTTCAAAAACTGCTTACAATTTAAGCCACATAATATACCAGTTTTTATTATATACCTTTAATCAACTGACAATCTACCACCTAAAGTAGATCTTCAACTAACCCAATTGATTAACACCTTTATAATATTGAAACTAATGAATTAAATAGAATATTAACCAAAACCGCAATACCACTGAGACCGCATTTGCTTCATTTTTAATCTTCTCAGAGTTCCACTTGATTTTGTTACCATACTAAGTCATGTAATGGAAACAAGTTTCACTGTGGCTATTGGACCTAAAGCTAGGCAAACACCAAAGTGATATTTTTAGCGATACGACAAAGAGTTAAGACGCCAAAGCGACACTTGTAGCTTCAAAGCATGTAAACTCTATTGAAGTAGCAAAATGAGTGCATGTAACCTACTGGTTCATAGGTTTCTTTAAAGTTTCAACAAGTAGAAGACAATTGCTCTTTGTGGAAGTCTATCCCAACAACTCAAAGCCCCTATTATGCTTAGACGATTGTTTTCAGGTGAGGTACCCCACTGTCAGTGTTTTTGGTATAAGTCTTGCTCTAAGTTTTGGTACCTCTTTGGACTTATCCTGTAGAATTAATGCGACTTCCTTGTGTGTTGTGAGAGCTCATGAGAAACCTCTGCTGAATTATATTTACTATATCAGCATTATGTGAGCATACACACATATCTCCTTTTGAATTTACTGTGTTAGTTAAATTAAAATATACCACCACACCCCCTCCAGAGGAGCCCATAACTACAAGTGATAGGGCAATGATAAATGCCTTATCTATTAATTTTACCAGTTGTACCTGTAATTACCAAACATGAGTGGAGTATAAAGAAATGACGCGTCGCACGACCTCTTTCGTCACATAACGTGTCGCACATCTTATCCTCTCGATGTAAACCCTGCCTAACGCGTTGATTAATTATTGATACGCCACTGATTCTATTTAGTTTACCAAAGAATTTATTGATAACGCGAAACCAATGCGATATTATCGTTCTCTTCAGTAATCAAAACATTTCGCCACTCACAGGCCACCTTAATTATTTCCACAATGAAAACGGTCGTGAGATTTTATGATTCGGCCGGTCATATTAACATCGACAGTACGAACGCTAATTCCAAATTAAAATGTAATACGGAATGCTCGTAAAACTCTTATTTACGCTCGGTACATTTCGTTTCATATAAATGTGTATGTGCAGGGTTACTAAATTTCAACAACGGTAAAGAGAGACGTAAAACTACACAAAACCATTATTCCTTGAAAGTTTTGTAAATAATCCGCTTTATTAAAAGCAAACAAGGAAAAATTAACGCCCGTCTAGTTTTATTAATGGCGTAAGTTTAAGGTAAAACACTGGATTAGTTTAAATTAAAGCTCGGGAATAAGGTATAAATTTATTAGGTTAATGAAAGAGGAGAGAGGATAGTGTGAATTACTCATTTATTACGTTTAAACGTCGGGAAGCTTAAGCCATTCCTGGCAGGCAACTTTTCTTAAATTACGTTTATTCAACATTAAGCGAATCGGTTACACGGTTTCGTAACGATCTCATTATTTGTTTAAAGTATTTCTTATTTCGTATAGACGCTTTCACTTGACCGATCTGAGCAGTAACCCTCCCTTAAATCCAATAAACAAGTTTTGTCTCGAACCTTATCTTTTGATCTAACGTAACAAAAAAAAAAAAAAGGAAAAAGGGGGAAACTAGCACGGAGTTTCCGAGACGAGGACTCGAACAAATTCGGCCGGGGGATTTATTTCCATCCAGCAAAAGTACCAGGGAAATGTGGCCCAAATCAATCGATACCGACGAATTCGAGACAGAAAATATCTCAACGTCCCCGCCAAAGGTCTGATAATAATGACGTAGTAATAATGTGGCTACGCAAATGGAATCAAAATATTAAATTGATTTACTTCAAAGTAAGCCTTACGAATCCCCTCAGTGAAAGTAATGAAATAAATTACTTCTCTTTTGGTTTCCAATTAAAAATACCAACCTTTCCATGGAAAATCGAGCATTACGTCCGCTACATTTTATATAATTGGTGCACAAGTAATGAGAAAATTTCTATTTGTTATTTACGAATCTCAATAATAATTAGATTGTGTTGCTGTATTACCTACCAGGTTTAGGGGTTTTGAATTAACCACAATCTTTTTTAATACAAATATTATGAAACACATCACAAACAATTCTTCAGTTTGTTACGTCATTATTAAAATATATTCATAATATGTTCTAAATAAATTCAATTATTTTTCTGTTGTCTCAATTTGAAGTAATACTAATGGCATGTAATCACTCACAAGATCTCCTAAATATAACTTACCGAATTGCTCACACCACACTATTTTTGTGTACATTTCATTACTATTGTGGAGGAAGAAGCGGACGAGATATTAATTAGGATCAATGAAGCTTAGGTCAAGTATAGAGAAAATAACCTAGAGTACTTTGGATAATTAAAGTTATTATTAAATTAGTTTAACTCGAAGTACGATGATCACTTAATGTTATTAGTACCAAAACTGTCTAACATAATATTTTTCTTTCCACGTCAGGGAAATGATACCTAATAGTATTATTAATAGTGTTGGCGCTAGCGTCAACATTATTTAAGGGAATTTTAGGTGAAGAAATCATAATTTATTGTAAGCGAATTTAGGGAACTTTTTACACAATTTAATCATTGAAATTAATACGCGTTGTTTTACAAAACAGAAAAATAATTCATAATTTAGAGCGAGGAGAGGTGTGCAAAACTTTATTAGATTGTTTTAACTTTCGCACACGAATCAATAACACTAGCGATCGATTCACGTTACTAGAAGAAAACAATTACAATCGAACGCGAGGCGGTCAATTTCACTAAGCTGACTAATCATAATACAACGTCTAGGAAACGTGATAACAAGCGCTTCTCGAGAAGGTCAATTTGGTGCAAGGTAAATAATATCTTATTTAGCCAATGTAAAATAAGATGTATAAAAGCTCTGAAATTTGGGACAATAAATTAGTATACTTGTATGCTCGAAAACGACGTGTGTTGTTGGTCTTGATTTACGTCACTCCAACCTACAAGCTCTCACGTTACGCCCTGAGAGTTCTACGAGATCTTCAAGATACGACAACTTCAACCTTCGAGAACTTCAACCCCGGATCTGCACGATACGCCCTCGTATCCAAACACGGAAAATTCACATCGGAGAGCACGTCACGCCCTCTCTCCATACGACTAGAACTTTAGCTCCAGACCTGCACATTACGCTCTCAGGTCTCCAACTACTACTACAATGTCCAGCCTTACAACCTGGAGACAAGATTCATCTCTGCAGCCACCCACGAGCTACGAGAGAGATCTATACAGTCCATTCTCGACAGAGATCACTTCACAATTTGTTCATGGTCCTTCGAGCCCTTCGAGTCCAGCCCAAGAAGAGTCCTCAGTAAGTCAAATGCAACTTCACTAGGCCAACGAAACTACATATTCTACAAGTTAGAAAAGACGAACCAGTTCACACTTCGTTCAAATAATAATAATGTTAACGATAATGCAATGTTTCCCGAGGTATAATTTAAACACAAACGATTTTACTTTACTAATTTATTCACTCAATTACTTAAAGTACTCCAAATAATATACAAATTATTACTGGTAGTAGATAAATAAATTTTATTACATAGCTATTTATCGAGGCGTTAATGGAGCAATTGAGTGTTTAATGGGTGCTTTGTTGCAACTTGTAACTACAATGTACGTTGTGCTATAACGTAAGTTATACTGTTGCCTACCATTGTTAATATTGATCTAACCCTTTACCACGTATCGGTATCTATGCATTTATTACAATATAAATGCCGCGTGTTTAATTAAAGGTGATTTTATTCGATCAAATTTAAAGATATTCAATTTCCCGTTCAAGAAACGGACAGGATATCTCAAGGGCCCCCCATTGAGCTTTTATTATAAATAATTATATTTATACTAATATTAAACGATAGACGTTATTTTATTTTTAAATTTGAATTTTGGGGTTTTGTGCGATTGATATGGGAGAATTTAGAGGAGAGAAGTATAAGCAAAAATTAAAAAAAAAACGATAATAAGGAAATATGTGATCAAACTAACAATATTATAATGGCACTCCGTCAAACTGATGGGGACCATGTTCGCTCTCTATACCGGCTATAACTTCTATGTCATTAGGTGTCGAAACTAAGTGGAAAATAGAATAATTTTTATATCTCTACATATCATATTACAGGTATAGATATTACCCTTATGAGAATCAACTATTGCAGCAATAAACAGATCTTCATGTACCTACTCCATATAACGTAATACATTAAATTTGCGATTCAAAAATCTGGAAAATACCGAATAATTCTAAAAGTAACTAATTTCAAGAACGTACTCATAATCTCGTAGCATTAAATTTTTCAAGTATGTTTTTTCTTTCATTTTTTAATCTAAAATCAGACTTTCGGAAACATTTCCGATAACAAAGGGTCTCAAACAGGGATGCAGTTTGTCACCCACTTTGTTTAAAATTTATATTCAAGAAGCCTTAGCCAACTGGAGAAAAAAAATCGGAAAAATGGGAGTCCAATTAGACGACGACAAGTATTTAACAAACCTATTATTTGCCGATGATCAAGTTGTTATAACTTGTGATGAAGAAGACTTAGATTTCATGTTTCGAAAACTGGAAGAAAAGTATCAAAAGTGGGCACTAAAAATAAATATTAGAAAAACTGAATATATGAAATATAAATGAACAACAACAAGAAGATCCGAATTTATACATAAATAGAAGCATAAAAAGGTGCAAGGAATTCAAATATTTGGGAACTGTTTTATCAGACGCAGGAACAACAGAAAGGGCGGTACAATACAGAGTACAGCAAGGTAACAAGGCTACCCGTATAATGAAGTCACTACTATGGTCAACAGGACTTAAATTAAAAACAAAAATAAACATGTACCGAGCCATAGTAGAGCCGATATTAACATATGGCTCAGAGTGCTGGGCAGTGACTGAGGCTGATAAAAAGAAAATACAAACTGATGAAATGGACTTTTTAAGAAGATCGGCTAGAATACCAAGATTACAACATGTCACGAATGCAGAAATCAGGATACGAACAGGAAGAATATTCACAACTACAGACATGATAGAGACAAAGCAGTTACTATGGTATGGCCACGTAATGAGGATGGAGGAAGAAAGGTGGCCTAAAATTGCCCTGAATTACAGTCCCAAATGTAGGAGACAAGGAAGACCACGTTGAACTTGGATTTCTGGTGTAACACAAATTATGGAAGATAGAGCAATAAACGAGGACGACTGGAGGAATAGAGAGGTTTGGAGATCAAAATGCGGGAAACGGCAAAGGCTGTAGGATCCCCGCCTGTATATATATATATATATATATATAATCTAAAATATAAAATCTTACTGAGGCGTACCACCGCACCGCCAACATATTTTTTGTTAAATGCTAACCCAAACTTCCTGTTTGAAATGTGACTAAAATGAAAATATATTTTGATACAAAAATGTGATATATTTTTTTACTACTTATTTTCCATTGTCTATTTTAATGGCAACATTAAATATCAGAAAATAGAAGAAAATGGTTAATTTTTATTTGAAAGTTGACATTGCAATAAAATAAGTCATTAATCAGTGTGTATACGAAGCGTTCATTTCACCATTTACATACATTCACAAATAATTTCATAAAAATATTGTTTGTTTATTCTGTTTCTATCCCAATCAAAATGCTACTATACTATCAAATAATACCTACTCAAGTACATTTATGAAACAAATTCAAACTTCTGGCAGTTGTAACGAATGATTCCATTATTCTATTTATTGGAACTTTCAAATTAACCATTATATAACAATAATAAAACTAATAACTGCGTTATTGAATTCTACAAACGGAAAATTTGTATTTGTCATTTAACGCTAAGTACAAGTTGAATGCAATTCGTCTAATATTTGGTAGGTTTATCCTAACAAGCAGATAACCACCATACAAATAAAATTTTTTGTTACTGACACACTTCCCTCCATTTTAATGTTGACTTATTATCAGCACATAAGTGGGCAAGTGTAAAATAATACTTTAATAACACGTTATTTTTAACTTGAATTAACTCACTGTGTAATATTTGTCACTTAATTTCTGCATATTAGAATAATCCTAGTTTGTGCATGTTACCGAGTGTTAGTGCTCTATTGTGGCGTAACAAGCATATATTCAGTATTTTTTGGTATTTAATATTGCCGGTTGAATTTTGCAAATATTGCAAGATAAACATTCTGGGTTATTGATAAAGTTTAAAACAATGTTTTTAACCATTTAGACCATTGTGATTGGTTACGAATAGTTTGAGCACTCGGTTAAAATGTAACACACTTGTTCAGTGGATTAGTGTTTATCAACAACAACATTATTTTTATGACTTCCATCTCCCAATAGAAAAAAATATTAATGAACAAATATTATTTACACCCTTCCGCTTTAAAATATTTCAATGTTTCTATCAATGGAGGATACAACATATTACTGGAGGATATATCACAAAAAAACGATACTTATTAGTCCTATAACAACTTTGGATTTTCATGGCAGTAATTTTTAACAGTTTAAAAACAATTCAGTTTCAATTAAATATACTAACATCTTTGCCCCAGCAGTTTCCTTTAAAAGCATCTAACTGACAGTTGTTTAAAGCGTTTCAAGCATTTGGACTACAATATATATTTAAACAATAATTATCTATATAACCTAGTCCCCTCCCTTTCTAACTAATTGTTTACTGTTTTTAAAATTAATTTATAGTGTCTAAAATATAACTTCCTAGTTAATACAGAAATAAAGAGATCCTATTTTTAAAAACTACCTCTTCAACATCCTGCAAATGGACTGTTTGGCACATTTGGCCAAAGTTAGATTTGAATGGCCAAATGTTTTGCTACTGCGGGTCAATCTGAGGACATACTGTATATTTGCATTATCTAGATCTATAACTAACATGTCGGTTTGTCCATTGGACTACTTTGTTATATTTTATTACAAATATTCGGCAGTTGAATAAATATAAAATATTTAATAATTTTTAGAGCAAATTTCGAGAAAATTTCACAGAATCGAAAATCAGTAAGTTTAGTAAAAACAGCACGCTAGAGAAGATTTAACCAAATAATTTATTATACATGATTATATGTATGGTTTAGTAAAATAGATATTCAATGTTTAAAAATAATTCTTCTTACAGGAAATTTTGAAAAACCGGGAAATGACGAGAGCAAAGGGAAGTTGCCTCGTGAGCCTGCTTTGCTAGACATATAAATTAAGGTATATTATACATATTGCGCAGTAGATTAAATAACGCAAGATGGGAAAGCAACACAGTAGTTTATTTTGAGAGAAATTTCCATAAACCGAAAAATGACAAGTGTAAGGTACTACCCTTTAAAGGAGTTTCTGCCAAAAATGTTGCTAAAGTTAATCATTTATATATTCGTCAGGGGAACAAAAATTAAAATTCTAAATAAAACCTCTAATCGAATTCTGACAAAGAATAGGCTACCCTCTTATCTCGGCTGATTTCAATAGAAAGCTTATTGTGGTTCCCGGCGTAGTATCAAGCAAACTTTCATACTATGAGCACTGTAATTCTTATTTTTCCATGAAAATGTACCACACGTATACACACGTATAGACAAATACATACTTATATATTATATAAGTACATATTCCAAAGGTAACGGCTGTAGAATTGTAAAATACATACGCATACACAGAGATATTTTTAAAAAAAAACTTGTTTGGACTCAGTGGACCTTTCAACGTGTAGAAATAAATAATATCTCAAATAATTCAAATCGACTTGATTACAATAACTGTCGTATATGAGTGTCTCATATGCGGAAGTAAAATTTGGTATATACAGTTTTCAAATAAGAATATCTCTTTACTATACAGTAGGCATAGTGAAACTATTATGTTTAAGTACAGGTGTGTATATAATAAATAAATGTTGGAGTAATAATTTACTTATAGTCCTCTAAAGTATAGCTTTCCCTGTTTTCGACAAATCTCCACAGTTAATAATAACAAAACAAGGTTGGCTATTACTTAATTTGTTTTAAAAATTTGTTAGTAATGTATTTACCTGTCAGAATATTAATTAAGGTTCGATTAATGTCTCATTAGATAAACTTTGAAACAGGCGATTTTCGCGCTGTCATTTGAATTTCAACCGTTAAATTACTCATCTGAATTTGCCAAAGCATTTTGTCCTTCCTACTACGAGATAACAAAAGTTATTACTTCCAAATGCGGGAACTACTAAAATCGAAGTCCCATCCGAGATACCCCGACCACCGCAAAAAGGGTCACTCATTACGGGGGCCAAGTCTCCAATTCCGAAATTATTAGGACGATAGAGAACTTTACGGCAGTATCATAATTCAGAAACCTTTCGGAATGCCCGTGGATATTCAACCACCTGCGCGCTTCGCGCGTGTGTATTATAACGTTTTCCGGACAGAATTATTAATATGCCGGTAATTAGGAGTCCGGATAATTTTTACGATTCATTCTGCGAAATGAAAACGGGAGGAATAAATTAAGGAGAACGGCTTCGGCGCGGTGTTCTCGACACTTTGCTTAATGTAACAACTGGTAATGTGTATGAATGCGGTGTACGCTTTTTCTGTTGTAAATTTCTACGTTTAGTGCGAATTATTGGAAAAATAAATTTTAACCTTTCTTTGTTTCCTGTTACGTACAGTGACCCAAAATTAAACAGCTTACTTTGAAGGGAGTTCTTCTAATAGGCTACTGACTATGTCATTTAATGAGGAACTAACGCGTGCAAAGTTTTTTATTTTTTCATGCGGTCAATTGACCTCTTAAGAAATAAAATTCAAAAGTGCTACTAAATTTAGCAATGCATTTTTAAAACGAGGTAGGTTTGTCCACTTGTCGGCTATAGCGCAAAAACTATGCATTTTTCAAAGATATGTGCCGTAAGATTTCTTGTAGAGAATTAAATTTGGTATGAAAATGATATTTTTTGAAGTAACAAAAAAAATTTTTTAATGAAATAAAGTCATAAAACAAAAGTGAAAAAAATGGAATTTTTTTTTTTTTAATTTTGGCTATAATTTTTCTGGGTGAATTTAGGTATAGGCATTGTTTCATAAAAAAGAAAGCTTATGAAATTTTGTTTAAAATGGTAAAAAAATAAAACGAAACAGCCTGCCATAAAGATAAACACACTTTGGAATATGTCACTTCGAGAAACTTCCTAACGAGATAGATTCTGCGAACTGATGGATTTCAGGCAAACATGAATAAACTCAGTGCTTTTAAAACAAATTTAAACGGCATTGCATATAAAACTAATTTTGTAATTATTACTTTAAAGATGAATTAAGTATTTATTTCTACGTGTACGTAAACTGACTTTAAATGTAAATATTACTTTTTATATTAAATTATTCGTACATAAATGATTTATTGAATAAAAATCATTTTGTCAGGTAAATATATGATATAATACGCAAAAAAAAGTAAAAAATAAAGAAAAAATGGCTAAATTCAAACGTTTATATCTCAGTGAATATTAAACATATAATGTCTTGTAAGCCACCGTTTTAAAGAGAATTTCATAAACTTTCTTTTTTTATGTAGCAATGCCTCTATCTAAATAAACTCAAAAAACAGTTATAGCCAAAAATTACAAAAAAATAAATCTTGAAATTTGTCAAGTTTTTTAAATTTGTATTTTGAATTTATTTCATTAAAAATTTTTTTTCAATTAAAAAGATATAATTTTCATAGGAAATTTAATTCTCTACAAGAAATCTTACGGCACTTATATTCGAAAAATGCATAGTTCTTGCGCTATAGCCGAAAAATCTAAAAGTGGACAAACCCCGTTCTCAAAAACGCATATCTAAATTTAGTAGCACTTTTGGATTTTATTTCTTTATAGGTCAATTGACCGTATGAAAAAATAAAATACTTTTTTTAATACTTTTTTGCAATGAATACCTTCTTTCAGAAAAAAACCACAGAGATAGTGGACATGGATCTCGCCAAATGGAACAACAAAAATTGAGATAGGCTATGTACTAGCAAAAGAAAAAAACGTTGTCACATCTATAAACAACATATCTATTGGCAGCGACCATAGACTACTCAGAGTAAAATTAAAAATACCAACGAGAGCAGAGAGGAAAAACTACAGGTTAGCATATAAGATAGACACAGAATTCTTGAAAATTAACAACGAACAATATACAAAAAATTGAAAGAAGCAAGAGACTTACATCTGGAAGAGCTTGAACTAGATTAATTATATTCATTGATAACAGATGAATTATTAGAAACAAGCTCTAGAGTCGCAGCAAATCAACAACAAAAACAGCCTAAAATAAGTAGAATGTCCCAAGATATGTTAATAAGAAGACGCCAACTTTTGAATGAAAATAAGAGGAATACAGTGGAGTTTGCAGAATTGAATAAAACTATAAGAAAACAAATAAAAGCTGATTTAAGAAAGTATCAAGAAGAACGCATAGAACGAGTAATAGAAAACAATCGAAGTTTGAAAAGAATGAACTCAAAAATAGGAAATAAAAAAATAATTCTTGTCAAGAATCAGGGCGTCGAAATAAGAGATAGAATACAAAAAATAAAGATAACAGAAAAATTCTGTTAAGATCTATATAGCTCAAGAAACCCTCCGTCGACTGACACAATAGAGAATTTAAAAAGGACAATAACCAATATTAATTTTGAAGACCTGCCCCAAATTACTGAGGATGAAATAGACAAAGCTATACGAGACATAAAAAGAAATAAAGCATCTGGAGACGACGGAATCCCAATAGAACTTCTTCTGGAAGGAGGCAGAAAAGTTAAAGAATACCTGAAGATCTTATTCAATACTTGTCTTTTCGAAGGTAAGATACCCTTTGGATGGAACAACGCTAGCACAATACTGATATATAAGGAAGGTGATCCAGCAATTCTAGACAATTATAGACCTATATCACCAACTGGAAGGAGCTACAATCAATGATAACCGACCTCCATGAAAAATCAATCCAAAGAGGCTTAAAAATAAACCTCAAAAAAACCAAAGTAATGTTAAACTCGGAAGAACAACACATAATAACCGTTAATGCATCCCAAATAGAACAGATGAGTAAATATATATACTTAGGCCAGGCCATAAGATCGGGCAAGGATTATCAGGAAGCCGAAATAACACACAGAACTCGATTAGGATGGGCGGCGTTCGGAAGACTCTCCTATGTTTTAAAAAACCAAACGATACCTCTTCATTTAAGAACCAAAGTATTTAACTGCTGCATATTGCCAGTTTTAACATATGGAGCGCAGACTTGGACCTTCACCAAAATAAATTTGGACAGAATCCGTAAAACTCCGTCCGTAAGACATATATTGGGAATATCGCTCAGAGACAGAAAACGTAATAACTGGATAAGGAAGAAAACCAACATTGTTGACGCTATAGAGAGAGCAGCATCACTAAAATGGAAATGGGTATAACGAACGTATAAAAGACAATCGTTGGAATTCAGAAATTGGAAAATGGCAACGTATAAAAGACAATCGTTGGAATTCAGAAATTGGAAAATGGCGCCCTCATGAAGGGAACAAATCCAGAGGTAGGCCAAAAATGAGAGGGAAAGATGATATAGTCAGACATGCAGGCCTGATGTGGCAAAGAACAGCCCAGAATTGAGAGATTTGAAAAAAAATAGGAGAGGCCTATATATCCACTTATGGAAAGATAAAAATTAGGCAAAAAGAGTATAGTTATCTTTCAAAAACTATCTTCGTTACTTGAGCTTTGGATATGGAAATCGTAATTAACAGTAATTTTATTGTATCTGATGGTGTAGACGCCATTATAAAAACAGGCTAACACCAGCTTTACTCAGTTTCAATATGAATGAGTGAAAACGAGAAGAATTTGAATAAGAAGTATTAAGCCTATCTGGCCATATTTACACTCCATTTACATAAATTCCTATTCAGTTCTAAATACCCGTACAAAGTCACATTTACGATCGAGAAAGCGGAAGTAGGAGGGCCACTCTCATACCACAATTAATCCCAGATAAATTGTCTCCAGCCCAAGCGATAAATTATCATCTGACCGAAAGGTTGCCACCATTCGAGACGTTTTTACGGCTTTAAAGTTAATTTTAATGACTTTTGCTTTTACGATAAAAGAGCCAAAATATAACCCTTCACCCTCAAGAAATGGTTATAAAATTTTATGGTCGGTCGGAACTTTGAGTTTTACTGCCGGGCCCCGTTGGGTGTCTTGTAAAATGAGAGATACAAATATTTGACGAATGAGGGAATGGTTGCTAAGACGTCATGAATGGTAATTGAGGATTATGTAATGATAATTGGTATTAAAATTAATGAAGTTGGTGAAATCTTAGTAACGTAACGTATTTAAAATGAAATTGTATGATCAAGTTGAATTAATTACTTCTGAAAAAGGGAGCTTGGATTATTCACTTACCACAAGGAGGAGAATTTACATAAAAATAAAGAAAAGCATCATTCATTATATAAAACATATATATATACATGAAAATGAAATTATTTGGTCAAAGTTATACTGATCTGTAATTAGAAGAAATCAGTAAATTTTAGGCGTCAGTGATTTGAAAAGCATCTTTTCCTATTGACCGGAATGAAACTCGGTAGACATAGTTGCGCTCTCACAATGTAGTCGCAGGCAATAAATATGGAACATGCAATACATAATACAGACAGCCTCTCTGACACAACTCAGCATTGGTAATTTAACTTTGAATTTCTTCATGTTGAAGTTGACGCTAAAATTTAACGTATGTCAATGTTAGCAATGAAAATGTCACTTAACCACTGAAACTGCTAAAAATGAGATATAAATTAATTATCGAGATAACCATGAAAAATATTAAACATGTCAGTCAATGTTATCAAAATTGTCTAATGGACAATATTTGCGCTTTCGTGAGATTTTTGTTTCTATAGAATTATTCTACTGCCATATTTTATGATTATAGAATATATTCACTAGATTTACTCTTAATGAAAGTTTAAATATAAGGTTTGATGGTACATCTGGGGATTAAAATTTTTAGCTTCATTTGACTTTTCCATTGGCAATCCTACAAAAATTACTGACAGGTTAAAATTAAAAGGCCGTTCGTTTTATGTTCAGGTTATCTTATTAAATAATATTCAAATTCGTAGGATTGCCTAAATGGCAATGAAGTTAAAATTACTCGATTCTAGATATACCATCAATTTTAGCACGAAACGTTTATTGGGAGTCGAAGCATTGTTTCACGTAAACAAAGCTAGACGTAGAGCATTGCTCGCTTCAGATATCAGGGAAATGGTAGGTATGTAATAATCACTCTTGCTTTATTCAGAAGGGCAGTCAACAAAATTCAAATAGCTATAATAGTTCAGGATCCATCTGTTTTCAGGGGGACGTAAGAGGTGACCACAATGTTTTTACATGAATACCTCGGGAATAATGCCTAGAATAAGGATTGACTTATCCTCCAGAGCGGAGAGGTTGGGAACATTGTTTAAAATGCAACAATTTAAAGAAGATTGAAAAAAACGCCTATTTTTCCTATTTTCATTGCTCCTAAATTTTTAAGTATTGAATTTAGAGTGGAAAAATTTGCAGAATCACTTTTTACATCAAATAGCATAGGTTAGAAATTAAAAAATTTATTAGCGATTTTGCAAAATAGTAATAAACAAAAAAAATCGGCCCAAAAAAGTATTTTCTTAATTTATTATTTTAAGCACGGTAGGGTTATTCTCCACGTTGGAGTTGGCAGCACTGCCGTGTGCCAGGAATAACTCTAGTCACCATTGGAAAGTTTAGTTTCCATAGTAGTTGTCAAATAACTGTAAGTGGTCTACGCACACATAATAAATCCCGTTAAAAAAAAAAAACAACAATGGTTATGGGCCCAGGGACGCAATAGGCCTGGTGTGTGTACACAAGAGTCGACATCTTCAGTCGTACTTTGGTAGAACGAGTTCAAGTGCCAACAAATATGGCAGAGACAAAGTTCACAATCGAGAAGCTGAACGGGGCAAATTATGCATCGTGGTCGTACCAGATGAAGATGGTGCCGACTGAGTGCGACCTGTGGTCGACAATCAATCCTGGAGAAGCTGAGCCTGCGGAAGATGGCTCCACAAAGGACAAAAAGGACTACATCGCACGTCAAGGTAGAGCTCTCGCAAAAATTGCTCTTTCGACGGCTCCTGCCTGAGACCCTCATCACCTGACGTTTCGACAAACACGCAGTCACACGATTCGTTTATTCGCCGCGGATCCAGATCCGCGGCGTATCCCAGATGCGGTATCCCTGGCCGTGTAGTGCGTAACCCAACATCAACCCTTTCTTGGCTCTTGCTGACAGTTTGGACGTCCGTTTTTGTTTCGGAATGTGTACGAACACGTCGCAGCCGATGGCTCGTAGGTGTCGAAAGCTCGGCTTCTTTCCGGTCCATAGTTCGTACGGGGTGCGCTTCTTGTCGTGAGAATTTGTGGTACGATTTCTCACGTACGCCGCCGTGTATGTCAGCTCAGCCCAACAGCCCTTCGGTAGGTCGTATTCGCTAATTTGTGCTCGAACTAAATCAAACAACGTGCGGTTCAGGTGTTTCGCCACGCCGGCGCCGTTCTGTTGCGGAGTGTATACCATCGTAGTTTCGTGACGGATACCTTCGCTTTCGCAGAATTCTTTCCAATTTTTGGTGCAGAATTCAAGTCTGTTTGTAAGTTCTGATTGGTTTCAGCTGTACGCCCGTTTGCTTTTCCACTTCGACCTTCCACTTTTTGAACTCCCCTAATGCAACCCCTTTCTTCTTCAGGAAACGCACGAAGATGTACCGGCTGGCGTCATCTATGATGGTCAGCAGGTACCGTTTTCCTCCCCAGCTTGGTGCGTCGACTGGTACCATCAGGTCGGAATGTACAAGTTCCTCAGTCCTTGTCTTCGGGTTACCACTGTTGGGGTTCTTTGGAAAACTCTGACGCGTCGATTTACCTGTCAAACAGCTGCTGCATGCGTATAGGGAGCCCGGCTCGACCTTTAATCCCACAACGGAATCCGCCTTTCACATCTCAAGTATTTTCTCCTTGCTAATGTGCATCAAACGACGGTGCCACAAGTCGATGGACTCCGGTTTATTCCCTCCTTGTGTAACAGTGTTCAGCTTGGCGTGAACGGTGAAGGGTTTCGCTTTAATGACGTAAAGTTCACCCTGCGTCTCTGCACCAATCAGCAATCGTCCGTCCGCATCTTCGATGTAGCCTCTTTCGTGGCCAAAGATCATTCTCATCCCGTTTTTCGTGATTGCTCGTACGGAAATGATACCATGAGCGATGGTTGGAACCAACAAGGTGTCTTTCGCCATAAATTCCTCGATATCATAAAAACTATTGACAAGTTTTGCCCTCACAGTGCCCTTTCCGAAGGAGGCTGTCGTACTGCCATCTGCCATGATGACATCGGTAGCTGTCCTCCTGTCAATGTCCGAGAAGTAACCTTCAAGAGGCGTCATGTGATGAGTTGGAAAGTTTGGACTTTGGAAAATTTAGTTGCCATAGTTGTTGTCAAATAACTGTAAGTGGTGTACGCACACATAATAAATCGCGTTACAAAAAACCAACAGGCACTTTAAATTGTAGTCACGACTTCCATATCACAGGTAGAAAATCTTGAAGTTATTTTAAAAGAATCCTGTTAATTCCGTTTCGATCGGTTTATTAGATTTTGCACAATAATTTTGCAATCCAGAAAAATCGAAAAATATTGAAAATTTTCAAATTTATTTAAAAAAAATTTCCACTATTCGATTTCAACTAAACTGGCTGAGCATGTATAAGAGGAAACAAGCTTTCATGTACTTTTTTCAGAATTACAAAATATTTACTACAACGGTCACAGTCATTGTTTAAATTTGGTGTTAAATTTATAAATTTGTCAAAATTCGAAGTGACATTTTTTTAATGTAAATTTCAATATTTTTAATGCAAGAAAAATATTATACTGGTTATTGTGAGAAACAAATTTGAGGAGTTATATCTCAGAAGCTAATGAACAAAATAGCAACTTATTGTCTATAAAAAGAAACCTCTTTCCGAGTACTTTCTGGATATGTTTTCTGAATGTCATATAACAAAAAACTCGCCGAGATAATCTATTTGTGTATAAGCAAAAAAAAAACGACACCAACTTAAACAATGACTGTGACCGTTCCAATAAATATTTTTTAATTCTGAAATAAAGCACATGAAAGCATGTTGACTCTTATATATGCTCAGTCAGTTTTGTTAAAATCGAATAGTGGAAAAAAGTGTTAAACAATTTTGAAAATTTTCAATATTTTTCGATTTTTCTGGATTGCAAAATTATTGGGCTCAATCTAATAATCTAATGAAAGGAGTTCTTTTATTATGACTTCAAGCATTTCCACCTGTGATATGGAAGTCGTAACTACATTTTAAAGTGCCTAAAATAATAAATTAAAAAACCACTTTTTTGGGCCGATTCTTTTTTTATTGCTATTTTGCAAAACCGCTAATAGATTTTGCAATTTCTCATCTATGCTGTATTATGTAAAAAGCGCTTCTGCAACTTTTTTCTCCATTTAACTTTCTTCTAAATTCAATACTTAAAAAGTTAGAAGCAAAACATATCGGAAAAACAAGCGTTTTTTCCATTTTTTTTTTAATTGTTGCATTTTAAACAATGTTCCTGACCTCTTCCGCTCTGGAGGATAAGTCAATCATTATTCTAGGCATTATTGCCGAAGCATTCATGTAAAAACATATTAGGGTCACCTCTTACGTCCATACAAAGCTAATTTCTGACAGATAGGTCTTGGACTGTAAGAGTATTCCAACGTTCAATGAGGTTAGGGTTAGACGCGAAGAAGAAAATAAAATCTTACGCTACCTCAGGTTTAATATGAATATTTAAGACCATTTTGAGAACTAAGAGTTATGGAATAAGTATTCTTTTGACCCGTTCAATTAACCCAAGCAACCGTTGATTTATTTATGGATGAAATTATAATCAGCATATTAAAACGGGAACTTTCCCGGTTTTATTACCGCAAAATAAAAGAAGTGCCGTAATAAAAGAGCACGGTACCTGAAAATAATAAAAACAGAATATAAAGTTAAACTCCGGCAGGATCATCACGTGCATTCATCAGCAGAACTCCTTTTCACCGAGTCCGTGATCGTAACTCCATCCCGCTAATCACGGTCAAATGAAAAGGAATTCCCCGTTTTATTTTCGTTCCGTTCGTTTCACTTTTTATTCCCCTCCCGCACTGAAAAACGGTTGCGGCTGCTGCGGGTTCTCTCCCTCCCACTCTCTCTTTTTTATTTTTTCATTCGAAAATATGATTGAAATGTTTCCTAAATATTTTCCCTTCCACCTCCTTCTCCTCCGCCGCACGAATTTATCGGCGAAATTCGCTGATTACGCGCCGCGGCGACCGGAGAAATATCGCCGGGATTTCTTATTACTTTTTCTTTCCGCTCGCATTGGTCCGCATGAGGTATATTCGAGCGTGGATTGTAGTTCATGAATAATTTTCACTGGAAGGGAGCGAGAGCGTTTTCGGTTCAGGGAAAATACACAAAAATCAAAGTTGAGGGACGTGATGGTATTAACTTGATTCGGGATGATCTAATTCGGTTCTAAAGTTATTGCCATCGAAATTAAAACGATTAAGAATTTAGGTTGTTTACGTAGGACGTTAGTCTTGGCGGGAAGTTTCCATTTAGGTTGATTGAATTTTGAAAGAATAAACAGACGCAACAGCATTGTGTGTTTCAATTTTTCTTTGAGGGAAGTGTACACACTAACCATTTCAGATAAAAGTGGATAAAGTAAAAGTTAAAATATTAGAGACATTGCAAGCGTCCATAATGTCAAAAGTAGTAAGGTCGACGTTATATTGACATCTGATTGTGCTTAGTGGCATTTTGTGATAATGAATACATTAATAACGTTATTGTCTAATGTTATTTTTGTACAGTTATGATAAAGCATTATTTTTATCCTTATGTCACCTTCCGATGGAACAGCATACAAACATTAAAGTTCATCAAAAGATACAACCATGCAGATCGTGTGCTATTTGCTGATGGTTGTGTGTTGTGTAGGGAAATAAATTAAATAAATTAATAAAACTTTAAAAAAAGTGAATTCTATTAGAAATGTGGTTGAAGAAAGAACGAATCACAATATTCTACTTCCTCATCATTCCCACCTCCAAAAATAACTACCTCCAAAACTCCCTCCATAGCCTATTAACGATTGATTATTGCCAATTTCAGAGGAAAAAATTCGCTAGGTATATGTATATTCTCTAAAGCTACCCGTTTGGAAACTTTAAGGTACTACCTTTTAAGGTAAGTCGCGTCGTATGGGGGTTCATGTTTAAACGTAAATGATAAAAGACAATTCTGCAAACAAAACGTTCAAAGCATTATAAATTATGCACGAAATAAGCATGATTTGTACTGTGTAAGATATTTGGAATTTGTTCTGGAGAAACAAAATCAAATATTCAAACTCAAATGTTTGGTTGTTCGTTTTCATGCGAAATCACCAAAATTTTAGAGCCTGTCAAGCTTCAGCAATACACACCATTTCCTCCAAATTATTAAAATAATATTTTCTCAAACAATATCGTCTTTCCTCAGCGGAAACTGTCTCCCAATGATATATAAGCCCTTTTTCAGCATCTCCTAAATTCCTTTAAAAAATTTACGTGGTCCTGCTCACTTTACCACCACCCCCTTAATAGCCGATTAACGATTATTTAACGATTAATTAATTAATTAATATTAACCATTGATTTTCCTGATTATAGGGTTCCAACTAGATATAGCCAAATATGATCAATATAATGATGATTCGCAAATAATATTATATTTCTTACTAGGTACTTTAAAGCAATGTAACACTTTCCTGGGTGCAAATAATTTCACTACGCTAATTATTAACTAATTAATGTACCACTACCTATTATTCAGCTTTTCTATCGAACTCTATCACATATCTGTAGCTCTCCTCTTGAAATACTTTCTGCAAAATGTTCTGTAAGGGCACTTCACCCCTGTATGTTTTGAATTTTTTAGGCACTCTACTAAAATTGCCTTAAAATACTAATATCTAACGCATATACTCCATTTGCTGTGAATATAAAGAATAATTCATTTTTGGGAAATCTTCGTTTTGTCTATATTTCATCCAGTGTGTCATAAAATAAGATTCCAAACTGTTATCCTAATCTCGTTTCCAAAGTTTGGACACATTATGATTCATGGGAATGGTATTGATTTCCTCGTGAAATTTGTTATACCGACGATTCAATTAATTCGAAATTCCGTTCTAGTTTGCTTGGATATATTACAATTTGAAAGATGACGACAATCGTCTAAAAGATACTTTATTGGCAACTTTGCAGATATGAAATTGTTATTAACTCCAGGAGACTACATAAAAAGTTCAATCATTGAAGGGTGCCACTTCCACTTGTGCTATAAACGCCAATTTTGAGAAAAAAAATTATGCGTCTATATAGTCAAAAATTAAAGAAAAATTAAAACATTTCTATAATTTGTTTTCAAGATCTTAATGTGATTTGAGTATTAAACAAGACTAGGGCGTTAAAAATTGAATTCTATTCCAAATACGATGTTTCAATATGTTGAAATAACACATGAAAATATTTTCGATCCACGTCTAGTTTACCGATTGTATGAAGTTTATACGCGTTATAAATTTTATATAAAATGTGTAAGGTTCGTAAACTCAGATTTGAAATGCTAAACATCATTTCGAAAGCGTGCAGTATTCGAATTCTGCTGGCTTTTTATGGCTTTCCTACATACATTATTTACAAGTTCTCTCTCAGTCTTATCAGATTTTTTAATGTGATAAATTTCCCAACCAAAGGCGTATTTATCATTAAAGCTTTCCCCCAAATACGGTTGGCATTTATAATGAGAACCGTTTTTAAGGTTCTGAATCCTTTCATCTTAATGATTCAAAGGAAATTTCGTTCGGATATAAATGGAAATATAATTTAGGTGGCTACAATAAATTGTAAACTTTTTTAGATAATCATCCTATATTTTGCTTCGCCTTGAAAGAGATAGGAATTAAAGAATGTGGGATGTTCAGTAAACAATACTTTTTGTAAATCATAAATAGCAAGTACTTAGTGTGTATTGGATTGTTTCATTATGTTTATGAATTTAGCTCACACGACAACCTGTATTCCCGACATTCCGACTACGGCAAACTGGATTGACGTACAATTGTATTGTAAATATGATTTGACTTTTAAACAGAACTCATCGAGTACATAATTTAAAAACTTGCCTTCGGCAAGGCAAACGGGATTAAACAGAAAAGAAACGCGTACTGTACCCGGTAAATCAGATATGGACGCACGCAGCATGTGAGTAAGGGTATATGTTTCAATAAATTATTAGAATTTAGAAGTAATTCATCATGCAAAAAAATGCAGTATAATGATTTTTATTATAGGGAAAGGGGGTACATTTGAACACTTTTTACAACATAAATTTTATTTTTGAAAAAAATAGAGTGATTTAAAAAATTAATCTTATAAAAGATTATAAGAATAAGATTAATCTTATTAATCTTAATAAAAATATTATAAGAACTAAAAAAATAAACCAACTTAATTTTAACAATGCATTTATTCAAATTTGCCCCCTACATGAAGCACCTTTGAACTTACCTTGGGGTAGTTTTGAACAAAGTTAATAAAATATATTGTACACACTGAAATCGATACCAAGTGACATTAGCGACATTGAACGTAAGGTACCACCATGTATAATGAGTTCTGGTAACTTTAGAATAGTGTCGCTAATGTTAACATCACTACATTCAGAGTTCTCTGGCATTAAAAACGTTTATATATCTTCTTGATTTGTTACTTTCCTTTTTAATTAATGCAATTTATATTCGTCTTTTTTTAGTTTTAAACTCACTTGTGCTACACAATGCTTAACACTTTTACCAACAAACTTCACCAAAACATAGTTTTTTTTCTTGCAGGTCCTTGGATTTTCTTCTATTTCTCTTTCAGCCGATATTTGCTCCACTAGATCATCTGAATAATCATGTACTGAGTAACTGTATTCATCATCGGTTTCAGACTCCCAACATTCATTTCTATCATTTTTTTTTAATTGTTTCTTCGTATTTTCTCTTTGAGTATCACTGATGTTCTCATCTCTCCAGTTAAGGGTGGGTTTCTTCTTTTTTGCTAAACGTCTTGAGGTTTCTTCTTCAATATTATTTTTTTTTTGGAGTCTCGGTAAGAATCCTTGATTTTTTTTCTATGGTTTGTGTTCAGATTTCGTTTACGAGGAGCTGCTTTTGGAAAGGGCCTTGCCATTTCCGGGGTTGGAATAGCATTATCTACATACAACTGTCCCAAGTAGTCAGTATCAATATTTGAATAGGAACAACTAGCGCTCTGCAAATTTGTATTGGAGCAGCTAGGCAAAGAATCCAAAATTTTGATATTGATCTGCACTGATGGTGATGAGGTCATTGAGGTGTTTGAGATCATTGAGATTATCTGAGGCCCAGTTTGTGAGGCCGCACTTGAGGGACCGGTCTGCTGTTCTTCCAAATTACGTATTTGCGTACTTGGATCTAAAGGCCTATCCATCATAAGGGGTGCTTCAAAGTCTTCATCTGAAAAAACATTTCTGGAAAAAGGCCACGTTCCAGTTTTGGCAAATCCAGATGTAATATTTTTGATTGTGAAGGAATTTACATATGCAATGTTCGCTAATTCAGCCAAATCATGGATGGTTAATGTTTTACCAGGGTTAATGAGCTGCCAGTCGTTTTGAGCAAGGGCATACTTAGATTTGAATAGACCCATTACCGACACATCTAATGGTTACATTCGATGTGTGCGGTGAGGAGGAAAAGTCACTAAAACCATTCCATTTTCTTTTGCATATATGACAGCTTCTAATGAACAGTGGCTTTAATGGTTATCCATTAAAATCAATATGGGATCTTCCTTTGACGACTTGGTAAGTTTCTGAATATGCTGCAACACTTTAATAAATAGGGAAGTCGTCATCCAACCACTTGTTGGGGTGTTTGCCAGACCAAGGGCTCCAGATGGATCCCCTCTTAGCATCTGATCATGAAATTTGGCTCTTGGATACACAAAAGCTGGAGGGATTGTATTTCCATTGGCAAACACAATAGCACACATTGTCACTAGTTGTCCTCTTTCAGCAGATACCACCTGGCCCACTTGTTTAGTACCCTTCTTTGCAACTATGTGTGGTGCTTGGACTACCGTAGTTATACCAGTCTCGTGTAGGTTCAGAATTTTGTAAGGCGTAAATGGATAATGCCTAAGGACTCGTTCATAATTGTCAAAAAATTGACTTACGTTTGTTTTATTAAAACTAGTTGAACGCGCCAAACTTGTATTTTCGGGTTTTCTAAGGGACAACTGTTGATGGCGTCGCATATACGATTTTAACCAGTCTATCCCAGCCATTTGTGATACATCCCAATTTGCTGGATATGTCCGTTTAACTAGCTTAGCATAATTACATGCGAGTTTTCTAATATCGATGTAAGTCAAACCATGACTGAGTTTGGAACACTTGATTATGTATCCCTCCTATAAGTTTTCTTGTTGCAAAGTGAAAACCTGTCTAGCCGTATATTTTGAGCTGTAATCTTCTTCTGGAACATCGCCCTTTTTAAGTCTATAGAACAACGCTGTATGAACTAGACCGTATGCTGCCGCAACTCCTCTAATGGACATTTTTTTAAATTTTACAGCACGTATTGCAGCGGCCATGTCTTCCTCTATAATCTCTGGTATAGCTCTTTTTTTCTTATAGGTACGCACCATTTTCTAAAAAAAAATCAAAAGGTAAATGAAAAGAATGTGCCCCTATGATGTTCATATTCGCCCCCCATCGCCATATTTAAATTTTCATGAATAACCAAAAAAATATTATACACAAATCTCTAGCAAAAACATGCAATAAATCTACAAACCCCAGTAAATAATTTGCCCTAGAAACTTTAATACATTTACTTACCTAATTAAAGTTATTACACTTCAAAACAAAAATCGAAAAAAAAATAACGACGCAAAATCGGAAAGCATGTGCTCACACCAAAAACGCCGCAGCATGACTAAACCAACGTCAGCCACGTGGTTATGCTGCTCGACTAGTACCGAATTATTTGAAATCGCCCATCAGACTTTGACAGTGGCGACAAATTTAAATGTGTTCAAATGTACCCCCCTCTCTTTAAACGGTGCTATTGTTCATTTTTCGGCGTCTCTGTAATAAACTATTAAATTTAATAAATTAAGCATGTCATGCTTATTCCAACTGATTGTCGTGAGGAGGAAATATCTATGTTTCATATTGAAATTAGGCATTCTATGGAAGGAGAGCGAAGCGACATCTTTAATTAAAGAAAGACCTGTGGAAGAATTCACTCCTTAGATATAGAGTGAAGAGTTGAGAGTACAGATAGGAAAAGGGTTGAGAGTTGCGTTGAAAAGTTCAAGTTCCTGATCAATCTGGTGGTCCTGGTCAAAATGATTTTGCTGAGCTTTCTTCCATAAACTATAGCTTGAGTTGCTGACCGAGTAATCTGGGTAACTAACAACTTCTCAAAGCGTGATGATTATGCGAGTCAGGTATTTAACGGCCGCTTCTTTTTAAATCGTTCAGTTTAACCTAACTGGAACATTGGACGGTTTTATATATAGGTACCAGTGTTTTGGTAATGTTCTTAATACTACAGTGAATGACAAGCCGCAACGAGTTTAATAGTAGTCAGTTTGGTTGGTGATTAATTTAACAATTGCTGCGGCAACTACATAAACTACATAACTAACATAAATACCAAATGATGTGTGGCACCATACAGAGAACACTACAAAACAAGACAAGCAAAGAAACAAAAATAAAATTCTATAAAGTGATGACAACACCTATATTAACATATGGAAGCGAAACCTGGGCACTTCGGAAACAAGATAGACAACGAATACAGTCGGCCGAAATGAAATTTCTAAGAATGACAAAAGGTTGCACACTGAGGGATTACATAAGAAATGAAGATATAAGGACCGAATTGAACATATTTTCAATGAATGACAGAATACACCAAAACTCATTAAAATGGAGACATCACATTGAAAGGATGAACAAAGACAGATTGGTCAAACAAGTGGTAAACTATAGACCACACGGAAGAAGAGACATTGGTAGACCCAGAAGAAGATGGTTAGAATGAAGACGGAAGAGGCTGCAAGGCTAGTCCTTGAAGTGCAGAAGAAGAAGAAGCTGCGGCAAGAATATTTGGTTTTCACTGATTTATTTAACTCACTGTTACCGCTAAGGAACTTGCTTAAAATTTGTCGATAACTATTAATTTGTTTGGAGAGTTGTGTGTATTTCAATACAATTGGGACAATAGTAATTTCTAGACTTGATTACCGAGTTCTAGTTATTACCTTCTTACTGTCTTCTCACAATCCAGATAATCTATAAAGATGAATTATATGCTAAGAGACTCGCAGGGCCGTTCATTTCAAAAATAAGATGTTAGTAAATTTGTTCCAATATTTTGAATGAAGTGTTTATCTGAGATATATATTATTTCTATAAATATGTAATTATATATATATATATAACTATTTTACGAATTACTAATAATTTGAACGATTGAGTGCTCTAGCTAATTATTTAATGGTTACATAAATTAGTTGTTATAATTCCTATTGATTCCATTGACGAATATGTCAACATTTTATGTTAACTTTTTCAACATTGAAATGATTTTATTGGTAAGATATATTTATATCACAATTATTACATAGTTAGTAAATAGAAGTAACACATTAAAATAAAAGAAAAGAGTTATGGAGGACACTCACAGGAGAACTGCTGTCTCATCAAGAGATCCGATGGACGCTGCGACAGCAGAACAACTTGTTTTATATACGTTTTTCCTAGTTTCAGATCACTTCTTGTCTAGCTTTCAACCTCTTG
Source organism: Cryptocephalus moraei (assembly GCA_946251905.1). NCBI lineage: Eukaryota > Metazoa > Arthropoda > Insecta > Coleoptera > Chrysomelidae > Cryptocephalus > Cryptocephalus moraei. The sequence goes on along the minus strand of OX276462.1, from coordinate 18,115,111 downwards.
TAGTTACTTGTAGTTACTTGTTCTTGTAGTTATAGTTCTTTGTAGATACGTAGAGAAATAAAAGTTTTTAAAAACGATTTCTGGATTCTCAAAGTTATAATTAAAGATTCAGCGGCAGATTATTATTTTATAGTAGGGTGTACTCAGAACAACTTCAAATAAACAGAAAAAATAAAATTAAGTACTGTGAATTTATATAAAAATAAATTGTTACAGTTATTGGTAAATAAAAAAAATAGTTTCATTTGTTTATTGAATTAATTTTTAGAATTTCCGTTATATATTTTATTCATAACCTTTAAAACAAATAACACCATTTGCTTAAATATATTATATCAAAAAAGACGTATACAGATTACAATAAATTACAGGAATTATATAACGGCAATTACATAAACAAATTAGTAAATATAAATTCGTATATGAAATTAAAGCGACAAGCATCGTTTTATGCATATATTTATATATTTGTAATTCGTATTCGTTTATACACTAATCATACAAACATTTAATAAATTATACGCTTATACGCCATTTGCTTTGATTGTAAATGGAATGTAATTATTCCGCTTTGCAATTATATTTTACAATAAAATAAATGATTATAGACAGGAAGTCATTTGACGAGGCACATGTTGTTTGTTTAATAGAACCAATGATTGTATTAGTGTGATTAAGTAAAGTATGTTAGAATAAGTTTCGAAAAATTTGTAAAATCGCGTTTGTATTTGACTTTTAAAACTGTAACGTTTTTAAATGAACATAAGTAGTAACCATCGCTTTTCATTAGACGTAAATTGATTACTGTTAAAGTTGAGTTGCTTTGAGGGAAAGTGATAAGAAAGAAGTACCTACTTATAAATGTTTCTTTAATAAATTGAAGCACTGACTTGCTAGACTTGCACAAACAACGCTTTCTATTCTTAAATGATAGTTTGACAGGAGTCTAATAAACCTTTAGGTTAAGAGACACGCTATTATGTAACTCAAAGACAAAAGCTCGTATAAGTTCTTACATTGTACTGCATTGCATATAAATATAATTCCCACGTAATATATCTTTACACACTCAGCTCCATATATAAAACAATTTAAGAATCGAAATGTACCTATAAAAGTGTTATAAAAATTATACTGTTATGAAAATTATTCAATGTAAATACTATACAAATTTATAAAGATAAATAGGAAATAGTGTTGGACACGAGACGAGACGAGACGAGAAACTACATGGTCTCGTCTTGTCTCGAAAAATTCACAAAAATTATGTCTCGTCTTGTCTCGTCTCGTTCTGGTACAGGTCTCGTCTCGTCTCGTGTCGTCTCGTCTCGTGTCTCGATAAGTCTCGAAATAAATAGTCTTTTATAGATGGTACTTTTATAAATGTATACTTTTTTGATAACATTTACTGATTTCCTTGAAGTACCTATACAGGTGTGGTAAAGTTGAATATTCAGTATTATTTTATTGATGTTATATTTTGATAAAGAATATCTCATTTTTAGAAAATATTGAATTAAAGAAATTAAATTATAGAGAACATGTACAAAATCGAAAATAAATATCATTAATAAATAGACTTGTTAGGATACGAACTATAAAACAAAGTTATTAAGTAAACTTATAAAATAAACTACATATCTTTATAAGGACAAATAAGAAATTAATATCATCTGTATATTATGTACTATATGTGAAATTGGTATTATTTGATAGAATTATCTAATTTTATAAGTAAAATTACCAACTATAATTTTAGAAAAATGTGCTGGTAATGGTATACCTACCTATTTACTTCATATTATCGCTCTCAGAAAAAAAAATATTGTGATTAATCAAAACATACGTTCTCGATATAACATTAGAAAGAACTAATTAGGTCCTTATTATGAAGCTGAATAACCTATATTTAGAACTATTTGGGACGGTAATAGTCAGATCAGCTATAGTTTTATTTTATTTAATTCGGGATATGTCTCAACAATACCAACGACATTGCACTTAGCCCAGTAAATGAAGGGGAAAAAATGGCGAACCTATTAAAAATTAGTTACCATTTTTATTTGCCATTTAATGGGTGGCATTTAGCACCCCCTTTAAAATGACCCAAAGTTTACGTAAAAATATTGTGCAACAGGGGGGGGGATGGCCCCAAAAGACACAGAAAATCGGTTTTCTGCGAATATCTCCCAAAATATGGCACTTGGAGATTTTTTGTTCAAATAAAAATTAAAGACCAGTTAATTCTCTACAAAAATGGTACTTATGATTTTTTTCGCAACATTAATATTTTTTGCAAAAATTCGGGTTGAAAAATCCAAAATTTTGAGACTCATAAAATATACAAGTTTTTTTACTAAATTTGAGATGGGGGGTGTTAGAAATACATTATTTTAAATGTTTTGCCATAAATGAAAAACGCCGTAAACCATATAATTTTTAAGGATTTTCATGTTACCGAGCGTCTTGTTTTTCTCGGAGATAAGGGCTCAACGGCTCAAGCTATACTTACCTATAAGGAAAGCAGACCATAAGATTAATCACAGCAGGATGGACCCCACCAATTGACCCGAAACTCAATCAGTTTTGCACATGTGGCAAAGTACAGAAGTACATGAGGTTTTTCCTAACGAAAACTATAATCTCCAAAGAGTTAAGAATATTTTCTCATAATACTCACCAACAATTTCTTGCAGATTCTCGGCAAAATGTTGCAACTTTTTTTTCAACCATCCGGATCGAGGCTTTTGGAATAAAGAGTTATAAAGTTTCTTTAAATTTCATTTATTATAGAAAATTATATAAAAGCATATTAAAGTTATGACATAAACATGTAAATCACCAGTCCCCGTCACATGAGTCTAATGATAATTCTCGGTCATCAACATCGTCCTTGCCAACAACTCCTTCGGGCTCTACTTCTCCCTCTATTTCTCCTCTTATTTCACTCGGTTCTAGAGTTTCCTCTATTTCTACCTCTTCGGATAACAATATATCTTGGCTGTCTTTATAATTGGAACACTGGCGGGACTCACATGAACCACAAACGTTTAATTATATATATATATATATATATATATATATATATAATAAATATAAAAATAAGACCAATATAAAAAAGAAAACCAACGCATTTAATATACCCAAACATTAAACAACGAAATGTTACCGTGGCCGCATGGACTGTAGCAGACGACACCAGTACCGCAAAACAGCACACACGCGACGAACGACGGAAAAAATAACAGTAATGAAATTATGGCATTATATTTAAAGACTCTGGTTTCTCCCCACGTACAAATGAGATGACTTTATATACATTAATGGAAAGGTGAGAATTCATCCTTTACACTAGTCAAGGTGTTAAAATGTCAGAAATGGAGAGCAGGGAGAAACAAGCCATAAAATGAAAAAGTGCCCTTTTTTCTTGAGTACGCGTTTTTCGAATTTATTGAAAAATCGACGACTTCGCGAAAAAAACTAATTATACAACCGTAAAGTAGATCTTCTCGGCCTTCAAATGATATATCTAAGAGACCAATCCGATCATGTATGAATTTTTTATTGGTGGTTGTTTACAAAATTTCACCACACTCCAAAAACAGCAAAAAATTGAGATTCAACAAACAAAGTTTTAATCAAAATGCAAGAAAATTAGATTATCCAAATTTCACAGATGACAAAGGACCTTCCGAGGACCCATAATCAAGAACATTTGAAGGAAATTAGTATAATACAAAAAAAAATAGGAACAATTTTCTTGCAGGCTAAAAATGCACGGAAAAACAATATTTGGCTCCTTTTTTTCGATACGGCCAAAGATTAAAAACATGACTCGAGTCACAGGATATGGTAGCGGTAGATTTTCCCTTCCAGGGGAACTTTAAATAATGACAAAATTCGCATTTTCAACAAAGTTATTGAATAATTTGTCTGCCCGCTCATGTGTAAATGCACGGACTGTGCTCTCCGGCATACAACAAAACAAGTGAATATTCTGGGTGCGCTTGGACCCGTTTATCTCGAAAACGGTCAAATTTTCGAAAAAAATCATAACAACTATTTTTGTAGAGAATTAACTGATCTTCAATTTATATTTGAACAAAAAATCTCCAACTGCTATATTTTGGGAGATATTCGCAGAAAACCGATTTTCTGTGTCTTTGGGGGCCATTTTCCCCCCCTGCCGCACAATATTTTTATGTAAACTTTGGGTCATTTTAAAGGTGGTGCCAAATACCACCCATTAAATAGCAAATGAAAATGGTAACTAATTTTTGCTAGGTTTTCCCCTTCGTTTACTGGACTAACTGGGAACTTGTAAACTGGAAATTTCATTTATACCTACCAAGATGTTCATCTATTAGAAAAGTTGTTAGATTTGGGAAACTACGCTACTAATGAATGAATGAATCAATGAATGAACATTACTGTTAAATATGTCCATTACCTCAGATAAACGTTTCAACCACTGTCCGTCCGTCTGTTGTATAATAAACCCTTCCAAAATTCTAAAAAACGACTGGCTAATTATAAATTTCACTCCCTTACTGGACAATGGCACGGTTTAATCCTGACCCTTTATTAGGTATCCTTTTACCTGCGCTTTCGTAGTTATTGCTATGGAGTTTGGTGGCCTTTCATTTTACAAACGAAAGAAAATTCTTAAATTGCAATTTCTTAAAAAAAAATCGAGACTTCGAGATTTTTCGAAACGAGACGAAATTATTGTCTCGTCTCGTCTCGTCTCGAACCAGTACTGGTCTCGTCTCGTCTCGAAATTCGAGACGAGGCGAGACGAGAACGAGGCATGTCTCGTCTCGTGTCCACCACTAATAGGAAACATTCAGTAGACATTAATAAATTAGATTCCTATTTATTGAATTAGATAATGTATTAATCAGAAAATTGAAAGATGTTAAGTGCCTATTTAACTGCTATGGGTTATCATCAATTTTTTGATGATAACATGGTTTGACATCATGATGCAAACAAATGTTTTTTTTTAAGTTTCTTAAATTATTATCTCTTGATTGGGATATTATTTATTCCTCTAACATCTAACGTAGTTGTGCGGAACAACTCAAGTTTACATGCGCTTAGTAACTATTTCAAAATTTTATTTTTGGCCATAGCATTCACATTGACTATTTAATGATCAATCTATCATTTGAACTTGACTTAAAAAAAAATATAAATGAACGTGTAAAACTTGTAATTTGATATCCTACTGACAGATTAAATATTAGGAAGGATCAAAACACGCCAGTAATACTTGTTGCGCCATGGAGGATTCCAGAAGGACGAAAAATCTATTTTTCGTTATTCCATTTAACATTTCGTTTAAAAAAGTTTTCAAAAAAAAGTTCATTTCATTACCTCGAAATTCTCAAACATTTTTTTACACTAGGGTTAAATTACATGGTTTGAGATTGGATTCCGATCGGCGATAGGAGTTCCGCGACTGCACCTTAGCCTTCAGGATAGTTGAGGTGGATTCCTGCGTGTTCCAAAAATTCCGATAAATTCCTCCGCATACCTGATGATACCCGCTCCAGGTTTATCCGCGTAACGTAGCCGCGTGAAAAACTATTCGCTTTTAATCAACAAGCCGATGGCAGAACCGGGAAATGAAGCTTTTTCTGGGAGCGGTTTCGGTTTTGGATGTATGAAGCTTTACTGGCAAAAAAATACAATCCGCGAGCGTAATGAATGGATCCGACGCAGAGGCGTGCCGGAATCCGGTTTAATTAAAGTGCGGACGGGTGTATTTTTTATTGTCGCGACTGATCCGAAATTAAGATGCGAAAGATATATTTTTCGCGGGTTTAGGAACTGATTTCGGACGTCCCGGAAGCCGTAATTGCTGCCGTGGCAATATACGTTAATCCGAAGTAAATAAAATGAAATGAAATTAGTGTACCTACGTTATCGGCTGAAGTGTAGCTGTTTACGAACGTACCTGAAACAACACAAAATAATTAACATCAAAATGAAATTCGTTAGGTATAAAATTAAGGTGAAAATAATTTGTAACATATCATATAAAAACACAGACAATATAACAGAGAAACACATACAAGTTTTATAAACTTAAGAGCTATAAGAGCAATACAAAGGTTACATATTGACAGCAAAATTGCATTAGATATGAGCGTAAAGTTAACTAGAAAAATATCAACAAACAAGGAAGTTAGACAAAGCTGCTGTATTTCTCCAACATTATTTAACATATATATAGATGCCATTGGGAAAGCGTGGAAAACGAAGTGACATAAAGGTATATATTTAGACCAAAACACCACCCTAAACTCTATTTTGTATGCCGCTGATTTAGTACTCTTTGCGGAAACAGATGACGACCTACAGAGAGAAATATATACTCTACACACGACCTGTCAAAAATACGACATGAAAATATCAGCAAGCAAAACGGAGACAGTGGCTTTCTCAGGTAAATATCTAATTAGGACAAAGACAGTCGAAAATACTATAGTATTTGAAGAGGTAAAACGCTTTAAATATTTAAACTGATATATATCTTATGACCGACGACCGAAGCGAAGACATGGAAGAAAAACTTAATAAATTCACACATATTTGTGTAACTACAAATTACCTATACTATAAAATGTTCTCAGATAGTTGATGATATGTACCTTTATATAACAATTAAGCAGTTCAGTAATGTTTTTTTATGAATTCTTGTACTTTGATTTCCCATTTCGAAATATTGTGGTGACAGTCTTAAATTATATTGTCAGATTTAATGGAACTCTTTCGCTATTTTAATTTACCTACTTACACAAATGAGAACTAAGTTATTTAACCAAATTTAGTAATTTAAGACCTGTTAGCGAACTCTAAAATATAAATCATGTGTTATTACTTGATACATAAATGCTTCTTTAACAAAACATATGGTATATGCAATCAAAGGTTACCAGTCAGATTGCAACCACAAAAAGTTAAATCCAGTACAAAAACTAATGTATATGGATTTGTTTGGAATCACAATAGTTTTTAAACTTAAATATATTAAAGTTTAAACTACAAAATAAGTATGTTACATGACACAAAAAACTATAGCAATGGAAATCAACGAGACTGTAATTGTTGAAAAAATTCAAAATATGTTTTTCATCAAAATTTACTGCTCTTGCATTATAATTCAGTGTTAAGTAAGATTTAAACTTTTTTAAATATTGGTACAAAGGAATGCATATTAATTAGTATTTATTGTGCAATTTATGTGGAAGAAATTGCATGCATATTTTGGCATTAATTGAGAGAGATGTAGTATCGAACTTATTACTGTATAACTTTTTGTACGTTCTACAGTAATAAGGTCGATATTTGTTATCTAAGAATTTACAGTTTCATCTGTGAGCAAGGCAGCCTCATAGGAACATACTGCCAACGTAAATTATGTACTGCAGTAACAGGAATATTTTATTCTAACGAATAAACATAGGACCCTACAGTTATGGGTAGAAAGTGCTTTAGTAGTTTTAGTTCCATACTTAACTTATAAATACATAGCAATGTTTTTACCCTATACTAAGTTCTAACCAAATCATATGGAATCGTAAAATTTAATACACAGAATTTATCCTCATTAAGGTGAAACTTAATTTCTTATGTTCTCTAACAGAAAACAGTATTACTATTCATTGTTTGCTAGAATTGTTTGCAAATATATTTTCCAAGGGACAAAGCAGAAGGCTTAAAAATGGGAATTAATATTGTTTCGAAATTGAATTATTTTACATTTGAAGGAGAAAGTATTCAAGGAATTTACTGGTCCAAGACCGAATTATCCCAATGAAATTTTATTTATTTACACTTATGGTAAAACAGTTTTATCTCCATATGCCAGGTTCTCATGGAATAACATATATATACTTTAATCGTAATCTCACACTGTTATTGAATTTCAACAACTAAACTGGTATATTTTGCCAAAATATATGCTCTTCTTTTGCTATTTGCATAACGTTATTTTTTGCTAAATATACTCATGTTCAGAAGTGAAGCAGCTGCAATATCTATGTTGCATATTTTCCTAACCCCACTGATAACGCTATGCGATATATATTGCCGACATGTACATTTCCTTTATAAGCACGGATTACTAAATGTATTTTTACCTTTCCATACCGGGCGTTCATATACTCGTATGTCGGTGTTTAATCGGGTCGATGTTTCGAATTTGCATTATTAGCACTTTTAAAAGTCCCCTGCCACAGTTTATTGCAGATTGCGAATTTTACTACAGCAATATATTTGTAATGAAATAACAACTATGGATACATCGCCATCTGTTACTATATAAAACGCGTTTTTGGGTATTGGTGCAAGTACATTTTTAATTTCTGCTACATTTCCTCATTCGGTGGTCGTTTGTCTTAAAATGTACTATTTTGCTACAAAATAATATTGATTTTGGAACTATGTTACCCGAGTCTTGTTTGGTTATGCCTTTAACGTGGAAGTTTTGAGAATAATACATTCGGTACATCCGTACATCACATATGTGATAATTATTTTCTATTTAAAATGTTTCCATGGGAGACAGAAACCTAATATTGTCACACTAAGGGGTATGAATTATCCCTAAGGGTATAGTCTTTACGAAGCCAGTGTAACAACCAAGCTTATACGGGTATCGATCAATAACAACATATGCTCGATACATGATACGTTTTAGCGAGCTCGTCCTGTAGAATCCTCCCATTCCAGTTCCACGCCGAGCAAATCACACGCCTAAGGCCGGGTTTCACCAAATATATGAAAATCTCGAGTTATGGAATCTCCGTTAAAATGTAACTGAAGAATTATTCTCCATTATTTTTAAAGTCGTTTCACCATGTCATTTTCACTCTCGAAATGGTATGGTTAGTAAACTGCGATTAATGCTGCGATTCTGAACACATCTGTAGCGATCGTAGTAAAAACTGTAAGCCTCATAAGCATAAATGCAATTCTGAACATTATCGTAAGTTACGGTTTCTCGTAACTTCTTACGATATATCGTAAATAGTTACAGGAAGCCTTCTGTGTGTCTGTAAACACTCGAAAAACCGTAGTGGAAGAAAATGAGAAGAGGTAACTCGTGTAAAACGATACAATATGAATAAAAACATGAATTGTGTAGACAGTTTTTGAGTTATCCAGACAATCGATACGTTCTCACGAAAATGTTGGGGTAAAAAAATCTTTAAAATTGATCAAGCATTTTTTAAACAAATGTTTCGTTTAGATAAAATAAACGTAGAAATGCTCATAAGCGAATTACAACCTTACATACCTCACAGAGGCACGATTCCATTGCATTTAAAGGTAAAATTGTAGGTACATGCTTTTGCTGAAGTGAGGTAATTACACGCCTTTATTGTTCAGCAACATTACATTTAGCTGGTACAGGTTCTTCTCAGAACCCTGTCGGTAACAATGGTTGGATTGCATTAAGCCAAAAGCCAAAAGAAACGAAAGATTCTCAAAAGTAAACTTTACCACTTCAAATTTCACTTTAAAATTAAATATTCAATTAAATTTTTTTTTGTTTTTCTAATGCAATGTATCTTTCTGCAAATTGCTTTAGAGTCTTATTTTGTTAATTGTTTAATAACATTTAAATGTTTAATTGTTTTAAGTTTAACGTTTAATACCGCATAACCTTGTCTTGTCTTGTCTTATTAAGTTAACGTCTCTTTTACGCTGCCAGGGCCAATTTGGACGGGACCTACAGTTTAACGAGGGCTCCGAACCACGGTCCTCGAGCACGGTTGTACCCCCTTAAGGCTCTCACCCCAGTTGACCCACTCCATGCTCTATCGACTCAAGGTGTGTGTATCCTAGTCCCGCCCTCCTACAGAATATCCGATCCGATCCTATCCGGCCTGGCTACCGTCGTGAATAGGAACGGGATTTTGGATACATTTTACACACTTCTCGCAACACATACAACACCCATGGATTACGTGGGACTCGTGGGACTCGAATCCACAACGAGGATGACCGCCTGATTCAAAGCTTGCGCCTTAAACCACTCGGCCACCGCTGCCCCCGCCCCCACATAACCTTCAAATTCTATATCAGAAGTTATCCGTTATCCATTGATCGTAAGAACGTATCGCTACGGATTTCTACGGACCGTAACGTCTCTACTTACGAGAATCGTTATTTTACTTCACAGAATCGCAAATATCGTAAATCCGTAAGTCTCACTCTTACGGTTGTCTCGTAACGTACGGAATTACGGTTTTAACCCGCGTATGAAGTGGCAACGATGGAAGTAGTTTAGGAGCATGACATGGAACGCGTAAACAATTCTCACGTCCCGCACGTCTCTGAAAATAATTTGCGCTGTAACAATCTTTAGATGCTGTTTTCTGTTCATAACGCCATTTAAATTGTTATGCCAGTTGAGAGTACAAAATTGCGAAAATCGTTATTAATTTATTACGTTATAACAGTGTTGTGGGGGTGGAAGTGTATTGCTGTTCAATAGGCATGGCTAGTCAGGGGTGGGCTCAGAAAGAAGAGAGACCCAAATTTAACTCTAACGGAGAAGACATTATTGGTGGACTTGGTAGAATCTAGAAACAGAATTTGGAGAAAGAGAATTGTATCAAAACTTTGTTTCAAACTAAAGGAATAAATTCAAGGTCAATTACCGGTCATGCGGATATTCTAGACGTTCTTCTATAGAATCTAAAACCTGTAGTGCCACTTCTTTGGAAAGTCTAAACCTTTTCTTAAAGTCAACATTATCGAAGCCCTCAAAATGATCTTCTAGCTCTCGAATCCACCGAGAGCGTCGTGCCACAAACTCATTTTCATCGTCACTACTATCACTTTGAAAAGCAAGATCATAAACACGTCGAAAAGCACACATTACTTCAAGAACTTTTCAAAATACGCTAGTGTATTTTGTTCTGTTTACAAACTTATTCGAGGTTATCTTTAACTACACAAAAATGCCCAGTTAAGACAAATCGCGATTATTTGAGATAACTGAGTTTTACTGATTTGGTGAAACGGTTTAACACCATAATCGCGATTAAGATGGTCAGATATCGTATAAAACTGAGGTTAAACTGTTGGTGAAACTCGGCCTAAATACTGTCAATAGTTTACTTTTCTCGCTTGTGCTGTAAAGGATTCATAAATGTTTTGGACGACTGGATCCTTCCTAGAACGTCTCGAACACGTGTCTTCAGTCTTTTACCAGTGTTGGCACGGTTTAAATCAACGAGACAGGTTATAGAGGTGTTTTGTTTGTTTTTAAGTTAATTTCATAATCATATAATTTGCCGTTCGTTTTATATTTATAATAATAATTAATTGTAAGCGGAATGGCGTATCGGAGACCGTAGGCGACAGAAACAGTGCGAGTTGATGTGGAAAACGTGACTACTTAACCCTCTTGCTCTTCCTCGTCTCCATCTTGGGAGTTTGCAAATAAGGATCTACATCCTCAATTACAAACAGTAATTTTAAATATGTTTAAGCGCCTCCAACAAAGACACCACTAACAATCGGTTCGCTGCTTAATTTTAGAAATTTCAGACTTGACATTAATCCCATATTCTTTAATTTATAAAATAATTCAGCGAGGAATTGTAGATCATCATCAAAATAAATGAGGTAAACAAAAGAAGTTCAAAGCACAAGATGACGCTGCTAAAGACGTTATACGCAGAATCATTTACGATCTTTATGCTAGAAACGAGGTGCCCACTTTACTATAAATTTTTCAAAAATTACAGTATTTTGAGGAATATAAATATAAATCTTTAGACACTTTAATTCGGTTGACTCTGCTAATTTGCGGATTTAAACAGAAAAAATTAGATTCTCGAATGGTCATCATGGAGTCACCTCGTATTGTTGCTTTGCGTCAGGATTATTTTGTATATGATTGTTTTATATATACAACATTGCATATTTAGACGAAACATGGTTTGACACCCATGAAGTAATTCAAAGTGGTTTGGTTGATGACAGCAACAACTGCAAATTAAATACACCCGGTTCAAGGGGAATTCGGGTGGTAATTTTACGTGCAGGAAACGACAACGGTTTTGTGCCTAATACTTTGCTTCTTTCCGCCAAGAATATCGATAAGAGTTTCGCCGATTATCATCAGGATATGGATGCCGAATTGTTTGAAAAGTGGTTTAAAGATCGACTTCTGCCCAATATTCCTAAGAATTCAGTTATAGTTCTTGATAACGCTCCATATCATTCTCGTCAAATTAATAAAATTCCTAATAGTAGTTCCAGGAAATCACTTATCATCGAATTTCTTCACAGCAAAAATATTCCTATAGCTTCAAACATCCGTACAAAAAAACAGCTTCTTGGAATTGTTAAATCGGGTACTTTCAAAAAGGAGTATGTTGTTGATAAGCTTGCTGAGGATAAAGGTCATTGTGTTCTTCGATTACCTCCCTACTACTGTATTTTTAATTCCATAGAATTAATTTGGGCTAACGTCAAGGATCGCTTGCGGAAAACAAACCACAGTCCTACTTTCACTAACATTGTTTTTGAGAACATTGAAACCGTCTTTAGGGATGATTCTCACAAACAAATTTGGCAAAATTGCATTTCGCATGTAATTAAAAAAGAGGAAGTACGTAAAAGACGTTTTACCACCTACTATCCCTATTGTCATTCGTCCCGGCTCAGAATCTTCTTTTAAAGATTACGTTTCATTATTTAATGTTTAAACTCAATTATTTTACAATAATTCATGTAAAATTTTTCTATGAAATTTTACTGATTAAGTGAGTAAAAAATATTCCGCGCGCCTATGGAGGCGGCTCGTTTACGTTCTTCTTTCTCGTCGGCAGCGCGTTGTTATACTGGCGTCGTAAAGACTATACGCTACCAGGTAGCTTAGGTTGAGGGGTGAAAAGTGGGTTTACTAACGTATCAAACAAAGCAAATGAAAATAAAAAATACATTTATGTACATAAATTGAACTCGTTTCACATAAATGGCAGTAGCGGAAGAGAAATTAAAATTTAAGATAGCGATATAACGATTTAACGATATAATTCTAAAAGAAAACAATCTGTTTTCCCTACAAAAATTATGAAGGGTTTATGAAATGAACAAGGAGGGCAAGTGAATAGTACTGCGTAATAATAATTTCTTTTTAAATAAGTACGACTTCATAGACAAACTGAATGTATTTTTACATTTCATAAGAGGCCCTCATATATGAAAAATATTGTAATCGGGTTGATTATCCGAATTCGAATTCTTATACATTTTAGAAAAAAATGATTTTGGAAAGAAAATTCTGTATATGTATGTATGAAATATTGAATTTAAATTTTGTACGATACCAAGACTTGCCAACAATCTTTTCATTGAAATAGACTGGGACAAAGGGGCAGTTTACTTTTGTCATTTTTCGGTTTTTCGAAATTTTATCAAAATTTACTACAAGAATTTTATACGAACTACTGATATTAACTCCGCTGCCAAAAAATATAATAAAGTTCGTTATTATTTTATTATTGATTAGTATTATATTAGTATTATTAATTTTACAAGTCAATGTGTATTGAAAACTTGAATAACATTTTTGACTGTCTTCTCTGAAGAGTTTGCACTCATGATTTTTCGGTTTTTAAATTTTTTTTAATTAATGACTATTTGTTCTAGGATAGAATATCTATAACATAATATGAGCAGTCAGATGTGAACATCTCCTTCTTTTCTGGCCGCTAACTAGCCATGTAATAATATGCGTTTGTATTCCTTATATGATTCATTTTAACATTTATCCTGTGTTGTAGGTGTCATTGCAGTAATTTTGTATAAGCCAACCCTTAGTAAATAAAAATATTTAAAACAATTTGCACCCACGCATGCCGAACATTTGTTTCCGATTTGATTTTCCCCGTGACTTATCACATTTGCCATATTTACCACGCAACGTGGTGACAAATATTTAGTGACCGATTAAAATTTGCGCCGCTCCTGCGGACAACAAATTATTTATGCACTCCCCTTCCTGAAAACCTCTCGATGAACGTCAATCAGAACTATGCGAAATTGCTCAATTATAACGAAAAAAATTTAAAAAAAACTAACCTGGATAAAAAATGCGGTTCCATCGATTATTCAAATATTCAAGGGATGTCGGTAATTTCCCGCCAACACGAGGGATTTATTAATTCGTTTATAATTTTCCATTTAATTTTGGTTTAATTTCAGACCTCTGGTAAAATAATCAACCATATTCCGGAATTTAAAATGAATTTAATTAATGGCGGCCGGGATTAGATAAAAGGTGTAGGGGCGTAAAGTACCAGCAATTGTTAAAAATTAATGACTTGAAATTCGGTTTCAATGAATATGATATGTAATAATTCGAATTGATTAAATTTTAATATCCCACTGATACGGATAATGCCAAACATTTTTACAAATGTGAGTTGCTTACACTTATGCTAGAAGGACACTTTACACATTTGTAGGTGTACCTTTACATTTTAAGAGACGAATTTACTACTTTCAGATTAATAACCTTGAACACATTTAACATGAAATAACTATAAGAAAGCAACAAAATGCTCTACTAATAAGTAAAACTAGTAAGTGTTATTAAAAATTAGTTAAATAATATTAAGGATTATAAATCATTTATGAAATAATAATCAACACCGCTGAAACACCGTTTATGATCATTACTACACAACAACATATTCGGGCCCAAATATTACTAGATAACAAACCTGTGGAAAGAGTTGACAAGTTGAAATACCTTAGTTGCACTATAAATGATAAACTGTATAGTTATGTGGAAATGAAAATAAGAATAGCGATGGCAATATCAGCATTGGTTAAATTAAAAAAATATGTATGCCGGAAAGACGTTCCTCTCAGCTTAAGACACCGCAAGGTAAAATTTTATATATGGCCCATTATAACACATTATGCTGGAACATGTTCACTCAAAGTAAGATCGATGAAATGAATAGAAGCGTTCGAAATGTGGACCAATCGCAAACTATTGGGTATCTCATGGATTGACCATGTGAAAAACTAGGCAGTGTTAAGAGGAGCTGGAACCGAACGTGAACAGTAAGAAATTATTGTAACGTTTATTCTTATAATTTATTTACGCTATCCTAATTATTCACTACATATTAGTTAATTTATCTTAGACTATTACTGAACTAATTGATATAACACACTTAACTACTTCCTAACTAATTAAATTATATCACTCTTAAATGTAATTTATTTTTACTGGCCCATTTTTCGCTTGTTTACTATGTCGCGCTTCACGTCTAATCATCCTCTCCGACCGCAAGCCCGCTTATGTACATTTCTCAATTGTATTCTCGATAATTCCACAAAGAACTCGATCCATCTCGATAATAATGTTTACCTAGGAAACGTCCAGAACGTAATAAATCACTCTTTCCTTAAATAATAATCCGGGAGTATTCATGGAACCGTATTTTTTTAATAGGATTCAATTAAACGTAGCGGCATTCTTTTGAGGTAAGCCGCCGAGTTCCGATAAGAGTTAACACGTCTGCTCTTTACATTTCGCGTTACACTATAAATCAAAGAAAAGTTCCTACTTGGGACATATAATAAGAGGTGATAAATACGAGGTTTTAAGATCAATTTTAATGGATAAGATAGAGGGAAGAAGGGACAAAGGAAGGAAGCAACATTCGTAACTGAGGGATATAAGAGTTTGGGGCTAAATTCGAAATGCAGAAAAAATCTTTACACTTACTAGAGAGGGACAACTACAAATAAATGTCAAATGAAGCCCACACCCTTGAAGCGTAGGTCATTTAAACAAGATGAAGAAAAAGGAGACTCTGTATTAGGTAAGGAAACTTTCAACGACCAAAAAACTGTATCGATTACATAATGAATATTACTAAATGGACCTTATAACACATAGTTTTAATTTATATGCTGCAAATAATACTTCATTTCCATCTGGCAACACGGTACAATTATTAAATTTTCCAACACAACACATACAATGGCGTCACGTTTTTATTATTAGCGCCGCTTATCTCGGAGGCAAATTCGACATCCCTTCAATTCCCGGAACCAATGTTGAAATCCAATTACACCTGTTTGAATAGATCCGTTCTGGCATTTAATAATTACTCCATAGATTTTATTAATTTGTCTACTGGCGAGCGAGAAAGAGAGAACTCCCACCTCCTCTCTTTAATCGGAAAACTGCTTTTAAAACAATTGCTAATTCGTAACTAGCGTTCGCCAGTTATACGTCCGAAGTGATCTTTCGATTACTTTCCGCTGTTAATCTCGTGGAACTGTTAATCCTTTCAGTGCAACTCAAACAGGAGATACCCTCTCTCCGTTCGTAGAATTTAAAATTAAATCTGTTCTTACACAAACATTGGGGAGCTTCGTGATCAGATAGCTAAGCGTATGTTGTTTTTAATTTAACCACCGTAGGATTTCGATTAGGCAGGTATATCTCGCTGTAATGATGAATATCTACCTCGCTGGCGATTGAAAGCTTTGTGAAATTATTTTCTGTTTGTAACCAGACAAGTTGTCAGACGTACTTTAAAAATTATACACTAACTAGGTTGGTGAAATACATGCAAGTAGGAAATTTTAAACTTTAAAACAAAACTCTCTTTTATCTCGTACAATGGAGAATTAAGGAAGGTAATAAAATATCAAATAAATCAATAAATCAATATCAAAATAAAAATGACTCAATGTTCTATTGTATGATATATACCGGTTTTAACACTCCATCTCAAACACAATGAAATAAGTATATTATGCTAATGATGTTTAACTCAAGTTTAAACTTCAAATTTATTCTTGTTACGAAGAAATATTGTCCTCATCCTCTTAAGTATAATTAACCTTTTCAAGATGTTATAAAATGTAAGTGTTCGTTGACAATATTTCATTTTTTATATGTCGACAGAACGACCCTATACTAAATCACAGGAAGAGGGTGATTGGCACTAGGCGCTTCCGCTGTATTCCGATCACTGAAGGGACGCAGACATCTAGGGAAACGTTTTCCGAACGATTTCCATACTTTTCCTCGAAAGAGGAGGGCCTGCCGATATTTCGCAGTGAATAGATCGGCAATATTAGGATACTTCATGTGAGAACTCGTGAATACATTTCGTATAATGTTAAAAGTCGACGTGAAAAAGGGAAAAATTCGTGGGCGGTTTAATATGCGCGAGTCTGAGAAAATATCGTAGGTGGGTAAAAAATATGAGTTGTTATTAGAATGTTACCTTACGATTGCTGCGAATGCTGCACAGACTACTTTGAGATGCGAATTATCTAAAATGATTGCGTTCACTAAAAATTTAATAATTTTATAGATATTGATTTACCTCACGAGATACAGCCCTTCGTTATAAATTCTGAACTCATTCATAATTTCTATAACAGAAATGGATCTAGAGGGATATATGAGCGCAACAAAATTTTATTCAACACAAAGGAATAGCACTACTAATAATTCACCATTAATACCGCAAATATACATGCGAAATGGAAAGTCTTTGCTGCTTAGTTTAGCATAAAACTTCTGAATATATCGGGGCTGCAGCCTGGGGGTGGAAAGAGAAGTCTTCCTTTTTCTCGTGAGAAAAAAGTTTTCTCGTATTCTGCTTTTCCGCCCCCAGGCTGCATCCTGGATATATTGAAAAGATATAAATATGAGACAAACCAATTAATAAGAAAACCGATAACACTTCATACGCATACAACCTACACTTGATGAACACAGGAGAAACACGAGAGGAACGGTAGGGGAAACTACCCTATTAATAAATGAGTAACCTAAATCAATACTCAAAAAATTTTTTCACCCATGAGAGGTTAATTTAGACTTATTTGTCGTGACAGGATAAACGGGACGAAACCACTCCAGAGTGAACAATCCCTTCCTGTACCTCTCGTCCTCCATTCAACAGAAAGTAGAATATTGTTCCCTACTGAATTGATCTGTCGAGATTTGCTGTGACAGGACAAGTCTAGATAGATCATTCAGAACTTATCTCTATATATATATATATATATAAAAATGAAATGCTGTTTGTTTGTCTAGGCATGAACTCGAGAACGGCTAGACGGATTTTGCTAATTTTGATCTTGAAATATTTGTGGAAGTTCAGGGAAGGTTTTTGTAGCGAGAAACATAAATAATAAGTAACGGAAATACTGAAAAAGGTACGATTTGTAATTTTGGGGACAAATCGCCAAGGCAACTAATCATACTGTCAGTTGGTTGTCAAATTCTGTCAACAGTTTGTCAGTGCGCGAAAACTTTATTCATTTTAAAATGCCAGGGAGAAAACGATCTGATTTAGGTCGTCGGAGTAATTCAAATGTGCTACGAGCTACCTCACGTGCAAATCGCACAGACGACCAGAGAGAGGCAGATAATAATAACGTTCGTATTGGTATGAGAAAATTGCGTTCAAGAGTGAATAATTATGAAGTAGAAAGGCTTAGAATGGAACGAGTTAGGGCAAATCAAACACAACAGCAGCGAGCAAGACAAAATGAAATAGAGCGATTCCGCAGACGCAGTGTTCCTGTAAAACTTGAAAGAGCAGCATTCCACTACGACCCGGAAATAGATTATTGTGCCGAGCAATCAGTAACGATTGGAGAAATGACAATTATTTGTCAATATTGCAAAGCATTAAGGTACAGTGGTGAATCTACTGTATTATGTTGTGCTGGTGGTAAAGTTAAACTGCCACAATTGTTCCCACCACCAGATCCATTACGCTCATTAGTTTCTGGGCTGTAAAATGACAAAACATTTCTTGGCCAACATCCAAAAATATAATAATTGCTTTCAAATGACGTCGTTTGGTGCAACGCATATTGTACAGGAAAATTTCAAGCCCACTTTCAAGGTAGTTTTTGATAATTTATATATTAAAAATTTAGAAAGACAATATACAATTGCAGATACAAGGACAGTTTGCGGAATCAACTTGGAGTTTCCCTGTTTCTCGCATGGGCGTCGTACGTCGCATGTTCGCGAGTCGTAAACTTATGATCTTTATATATTTACGCAAAAAAGACAAAAAATATAGTACATCAGAAAGCCTTAAATTGTTTATGTGTATAACTGTGTTGCATTTAATTTAATGTAGATAAAAATTTTGTATCAAGTTTTGAACATATTTTTCAAAAATATATGTAGGTGATACGAAGTCCACTGGGTCATCTATGGTTTTTATTTATCTTTCCTTTTTTTAAACTTTACGTGGCATTGCAACGCATGCCGAGTACGGCTTGTTATAGATATTTTTTTTGTGTCTCTTTCGTAAAATCTTATAATTGTATAAAGGGAAGACATCCATCCTGAAAAGGTCTTTTCTTAATCTCACTTTCCTCTGTCGTGGCAGGACAGAGCCTACAAAAGATTTACAGAATGCATGGAACGCCCGTACTTCTATAATGTATCAGTAATTATAATTGAAATGTCGCTGATAAGGTAATGTAAATGACATATGAAGCGACACAACACGGAGCACAGAGAAAGTCGTCAAACATGTTCATATTCAAAATTCATCCTAACGAATACAGTTGATTCTATCTATTTCATCGTTCCATCCTATCTTTCGAGTTTCCTTGTGGGTTGAAAGAGAAGATACATAAAATAATGATATAAAATAAAAAATCAAATGATTGATCTCCCTACGGTTTCTAAATAATTATGCCAAATAAACGAATTTCAAATTTCTTTATGGTCCGAATGTGTCAGATATTCGTACTTAACCAAGAATTTTTATTTCTGATTAGATGCCACGATTTTTAAGAGAAAAACCTCACTGTCGGTAAGATATGATGTAGTAGATTTGTTAATTTCTAATAACTTTTATGTAATATAAATATATGCATAGTATATAATATATATTGTCGCGATGCAGCCCCAATTAGCGAAAATAGATTGCCGTTCAAGCTAATTCAGCACCGAGGCGACCTTAAACCGATGGACGATACGTGACGCGCGGGTAAACGGCAGGCACGTTCATAAAACAAACAAAACGTATTTATACGGATCGATTAGATAGATCAGGGATCAGTCTGCTAGCACCCTGTCACCTGCCCGTCTGAACGTCCGTCCTTCGACATGACGCTGATTGGAGGAGCCTCGCCCTCCAATCAGTCGCCCTGCTGCCCTTCGTCACACCCACGTAAGCAACCACCTCCCTTTAACCTCTTCTCTCTTCAGGTATTTGCTCATTCTTCGTCTCTGATGTTCTCTCCCCTGTTAGACTAGTGCCCAAATAAACATTTTGTCCATGTCATCATTGTCTTTTACCATCTCCACCTAAGCTACACCCACAACCAGAGCACTCCCTTTGGGCTCTGGGCCCTCAGGCATGTGACAATATAAATAACATATGTATACCCCAAGTCTTCGTTTTTTAGAGTAACAGAAGAAGATTAGATTGATAATCGAAACTGTTTACAAAAAAAAGTGTTTTCTTTCTCCGCCCCAGGCTACAGCCCCGATATCCTCAAAAGTTATGTATATTCTGAAATATAACCATTTTCTTTTCAGAGAGGTTAATTAAACATAACAATTGATATTACATCCAGATAAGTAAAACAACTGTTATATTAAATGGTATAGGCAAGGGCTGAGAAAAATATGCGGTTGCATATTCAGTAAGAAAAAGAGGTATTTCGAGGTTATCTGTATATAGAAGCATTTAACATAAAACATGAACTAATATAAAATGAACTATATATAAAAAGGAAATAAGGCTACGGAGAAAATAACGCAGGACAAATTTAAGAAATATTAAACAATTGTAGTGTACTAAGGAGTTACAAAATTCTTAATATGTTAATGGAAAGTCTGGCCTTAAAATAAACACAAGTCGGTAAGTGTCGTTTCGGCGAATCGATGTGAGTTCTTGGAATTCGAAGCGACGAGAATATTCCCGACGCGATATGCGCTAGAACTAAAAAGAGGCCGCCAGCCCAAACTGGGACCGTGTCGACTACATTGGACCCAATGGTCGTCTGCGAAAGACAAATAAATAGTATGCTCATATGAATTATATAATAAGTGTTAGGGTTAGTAAAAATAAATTAGAGGAGACATTTCGCGTAATGTTAGTTATTTTGTTGAGTAACAACCTTACACTATTCATATGCACCAGTCATTCCTTGTGAGGTTTTAAGAATTTTTCCAAAACGCAAAGCCATATTAGCCGAAACCAGAAATTTCTTTCTATGTTCCGGCTTCCATTTCATTTTTATGTTTTATGTTTAAATAATTTAAAATTTCTTATCTGGGCATTTTTTTTATCGTGACATTTAAGTTGGTGTTACTGCTGATTCCTAGACATATGTCAATTTTCACATCATTTTCAAATTAAATTTAATGGATTTAAATAAAATCGAAATTATTACTCAAGAATCCGAATCACATCAAGTACAAGAGGGTGTTTCTTTAACTCCACCGGAACTACAAGAAGTGGCTTCAAATGCAGTAAGGAATATGCTACCTGATAAATCTAGAGACGCATATGATTAAGATTACAATAACTTTGTGAACTTGTGTAAAGAAATAGTAGTTTAAAGTACAAGTTGCAGAAGAGGTCATATTCCAAGTCCGAGTCCGCGATTTTAAAACGAGCCGCTTGCCGCGACAGCTTATAGTAAACACTTACTATACTTAATATATAACTACTTACTACTTACTACTTACTATATACTTACTATACTTACATCCCTACCCCATCGACGCGGCGGACATAATTATTTTTAATTTTGTTTTGACAGACATCAGACAGCATTAGGGATCATCTTGTTACCAACCCAACAAAAAAAAATATACCAAAAACAATGCTTTAATAAGCCTCAATAAAGCACTGTTTTCGGCCATTTTTGTGCTAGAATAGCTGTCGTTTTAGTGCTGGAACATAGAAAATGTTGTAAAGTACTCGTTGCAGAAGACATTCCAAGCCCTCGTCCGTTCTAAAACTCGGGCTTAGAATATGACGTCTTCTGCAACTTGTACTTTCATCTACAATTTTGATATTTCAATTCACTTCGTAGTGAGTAAATCAATTTAAAATCTGTTCCCTAATTATTAGATAAATTACAATTTAAAAATTATTTATATTTGTGCAGAAAATGATGTCTGATAAGTCATTACAAATTTGTATAGTAGATCACGTTATTCTCCTGTTACAATTTTTTTATCTCATTGTGAGAGATTTAATTTTTTGATCAAAATATTAGTATAAATAATAGCTTTTTCATATACCTACACCAACTCAATATTTGTATTTGATTTAATTTAAATATCTTTCGGAAGAAGTCCATACTCAAAGATGGGGAGATGAACTATCAGTAGACGTCTCAAAATCGCATCCCATCAAAAGAAACAAATCGATGTTCAATTTTTATTAACAAAAATGGACATGTTTCGAGCCCCTGGGACTCATCTTCAGCAAACACTCAGCCTGTAAGAGAAATTCACCTTAGTGTCTAGATACAATAAACGCATATTATTGTTTCCCACATCTGTAGCTATCAATCCGTACGTCATAATCACAATAAAATCACAGTCATCAAGATAAAATTAAACAGATTAACAGGAACAATAAAAATTATTAAACATCACCCACTCGACGGGACAAGGTGACTGACAAATCCTCTGAGTGAGAGGTATGTATAAAAAATAATATATAAAAACAATAATAAACAAAGTAGACTTTTACAAAATTCAATGAAACCGAAAAGAAACTAACTATACAACCGGTCCAATGATGGACATCTATGAACAACAAAACGAAATAAAGACAATCTAACCAAGAGACCATGTGTATGAATTTAAAAAATTAACCAAACTCGGCAACAGGTGGCACAATTGGGAACAAAAGATAATACATATAATGTAATAGCAAATAAACAAACTACAGCGAAGCAAAATCAAGGAACCCAAATAACCAAACCAAAACACCCCCAAAGCCCAATTTTGCCCAAGCTGTTTAATTTTATCTTGATGACTGTGATTTTATTGTGATTATGACGTACGGATTGATAGCTACAGATGTGGGTAACAATAATATGCGTTTATTGTATCTAGACACTAAGGTGAATTTCTCTTGCAGGCTGAGTGTTTGCTGAAGATGAGTCCCAGGGGCTCGAAACATGTCCATTTTTGTTAATAAAAATTGAACATCGATATGTTTGATTTGATGGGATGCGATTTTGAGACGTCTACTGATAGTTCATCTCCCCATCTTTGAGTATGGACTTCTTCCGAAAGATGCGTTCAGCCAGTCAGGCTCACCAAGTCCACTCTTACCGGAGACTTTGCCTGCGTAGAAAGTTCACCTTGTTGGATATTTGGTTTAACTCTTCTTGCCTTAAACGCAACGTTACTCCGAGATATGTGAATCTAAGGATCAACTCAAACAGTTATGCGGCTAGGAAAGCTTTAATTCAAGGACGAGTAGTGTGGATTAAATCTGAAATACACCGACACTACAAAAAGCTTTCTGAACTTAACCGGAAAATTATGTTTCTCCACTTAGAACTGACAGCTTCCTTGAGCATTGTTGAATGGGATGTTTTCGATAAACAGGTAAGAGACTATGTGTATGATAGAGGTTGTTATAAATTTGAAACCCTTCGTCGCAAATTAAACAATTTGCTCTGTTTACATAACCCTCTTGTTAGTTCCCATGGTGGCTCACACTACACATATACTGTCCCCTCTTCTTCCATTGATCTTACGGGGTCTTCGTTGTCTCTGTCTCCTCCCCCGGGTGGGACTGGATACTCTTTTCATCAGAGAGTGTTGAATACTTCCTCCATTGCTCTTTCACCCTCAGAGGAGTATTTATTGTCAAAGGGCTTAAAGTTTAACATCCCTCGACCTATAAACAATAGAGATTTTAGAATATTAGCTGTGGAATGTGAGAGAATAATAGAACGGACTGATTGTTCTGAGAAAAACTTGATTAGATCTCAAGTTTCACACACCTTAAATGAGTTGTCCCTTCGCTCTCCTACACATTCCGCCGTAAGAGCCAATACAGATCGCATGGCGCTAAGGTCACTTAAACAAAAGTTAGAGGTGAATAATCTAATTCTATCCAAGGCGGATAAGGGGAATTGCATAGTTCTCATGTCTAGACATGACTACAACCATAAAGTGTTAGACTTCATCTCTTCAGGACCTTTCAACCCCTTGAACTCTAACCCCAATTTGGCCTATATTAAGTATACTTAATCGTTACTGCATATGATGGAAGACACTATTAGACACTATGGAGGTAGAGTCTCTTCCCTCATTCCTATGAATCCGATGGTACCTAGACTTTATGGTCTTCCGAAGATACATAAAGACCAGATGCCCATTAGACCCGTTGTTTCCTTCAGGGGCTCTCCTACTTCTTTATTGTCGAAATGGTTAAATGACATTATTAGGTCCATCACGGACTTTTACAACCCAAGGTCCCTTAGAAATTCCAGGGATTTGGTAGACAAGATAGGTGATTTTTCTATCCCTCACGGGTCAGTCTTAGTGTCTTTCGATGTAGTCAACCTTTTTCCTAGTATCCCCACGGAGGATTGTGTACGTTTAGTGAGAGAGCTTCTTTTTGAGGTGGGTTGTCCTACTGAACATACATTAAACCTCTGTCTGTTGTTAGATACAGTCCTGCAACAGAATTACTTTGTTTTTAACAACCAATTTTACTCTCAATTACTAGGCTTAGCTATGGGTTCTAATATCTCACCTCTTTTAGCAGAAATTTTTATGTATGACTTAGAATCTCACCTGTCATCTTATCCTAGTTTTCAGAAGATTCTTTTTTGGTATCGGTATGTGGATGACGTTATTGTTCTATTTCAAGGTGATGTTAATGAGATCTCACATTTCTTGGACTTTCTGAATGCCATACACCCTTCTATCAATTTCACAATGGAGGTGGAGAGTAACATAGGTTTACCGTTTCTGGACCTCATAATTGAGAGGGGTGAGAATAATAGGTTTTCGTTTTCTATTTATAGGAAACCTACGCACACGGACACAGTTATCCCCTTTTGTTCTGAACACCCGATGTCACACAAATTAGCTTCATTTAGGTTCTTATTCCACAGGTTGTTCAACATTCCTTTGTCCCATGAGAATTTCAATCGAGAATTGTACACGATTTTTAACATTGCAAGAAACAATTCCTTCCCGCTCCACCTGATTAACAAGATGTTCTACAGCTTTCGGGACAAGCATCTCAACGAGTCTCTGACATCCCTCCACCCTTCGGTCAGATCAAAAAGATATTTTTCTTTGCCATATTACAGTGTTGCCTCGAAAAAAGTCAAACGCATTTTACAGAGATATATCAAAGACATTAATATCTCTTTTTATTCTACGAGGTTTAGCCTTAACTCTCTGGTTAATACTAAAGATGATGTCCCTACTGATGAAAAATCTGGGGTTTACCATATTAGGTGCCCTTATACCGCATGTAATGGGGTCTACATTGGCCAAACGGGTCGAAGGCTTGCCACACGAACAGCTGAACACTGGAAGTTAGTTGAAAAGAATGTTAATAATCCATTGGCTCCTGTTACTAGTACCTTTGCAAGTCATGTGCTTGAAAACCACCATTTCCCTACTCCTCTACCACCGGCCCTAGAATATAAACCTTTACATCTTGAAAACAAAGGAATTAAACTTAACTTGTTAGAGTATATTGAGATTGTTAAAGCGTCCAAGGATCCTCACCTTTTACTACTCAATGAGCAACTTCCTTTGAGTTGTTTAGATTTTTTCAGGTCTCTAACCTGTACTGATCCTGAGTAGGCTTCCTTGTATTTTCTAACGTCCTTTGGGCTTTGGGGGTGTTTTGGTTTGGTTATTTGGGTTCCTTGATTTTGCTTCGCTGTAGTTTGTTTATTTGCTATTACATTATATGTATTATCTTTTGTTCCCAATTGTGCCACCTGTTGCCGAGTTTGGTTAATTTTTTAAATTCATACACATGGTCTCTTGGTTAGATTGTCTTTATTTCGTTTTGTTGTTCATAGATGTCCATCATTGTACCGGTTGTATAGTTAGTTTCTTTTCGGTTTCATTGAATTTTGTAAAAGTCTACTTTGTTTATTATTGTTTTTATATATTATTTTTTATACATACCTCTCACTCAGAGGATTTGTCAGTCACCTTGTCCCGTCGAGTGGGTGATGTTTAATAATTTTTATTGTTCCTGTTAATCTGTTTAATTTTATCTTGATGACTGTGATTTTATTGTGATTATGACGTACGGATTGATAGCTACAGATGTGGGTAACAATAATATGCGTTTATTGTATCTAGACACTAAGGCGAATTTCTCTTACAGGCTGAGTGTTTGCTGAAGATGAGTCCCAGGGGCTCGAAACATGTCTATTTTTGTTAATAAAAATTGAACATCGATTTGTTTCTTTTGATGGGATGCGATTTTGAGACGTCTATAGGTAGTTAATTTAAATATATGTATGTTTCATGTTTAATAAACAGCAATAGAATGTTAGTCATTATTTTCTAATTTCACAGCCGGTATTTTTATTTATTACTTAGTTTTCATAGACTTAGTAATTCGATATCATAATGCTACAATTTAATGTATGAACGTTCATAATGTTCTATATACCTACTAGTCTTCTGTTGGATATTTTCATTGCTTCCTTAATCCCTGAAAGAGATTTTCTTCTTCTTCTTCTTCTTTTTCTTCAGAATTTTGAGGATTAGGCTTGCAGCCTGTTCCGTCTTCACGTTTGCCATCTTTCTCTGGGACTACATACGTCTTTTCTTCCTCTTGGTCTGTAGTGTTCTACTTGCTTAACTAACCTATCGTCGTTTATTTTTTCAATATGTTATATTCATTTTAATGAGCTCGGTTGTGTTCTATCATTCAATTAGAACATGTTCAATTCAGCTCTCATTTCTTCATTCCTTGTTTGGTCTATTTTTGTGCAACCTTTTGTCCTTAAAAAATTTAATTCAGTATACGCAAGATATGCGCTGCATATGTTGTTTCCTTAGTGCCCAAGTTTCATTTCTGTATGTCAATACTTGTGCTGGCATCACTCTATAGAACTTTATTTTTGTTTCTTCACTTGTCTTGTTTTACTGTGTGTTTTTAGATGATTCCACACATCATTTAATATTTATGTAGTTGGTTTGTTATTTATTTTCATATTAGTAGCTTATGTTACACCCAAGAAAATTAAAATGTGATTGCTGTCCTATGGACACGTCGTTTAGTGTAATCTTAGAGCGTATTGGTTGTTTTCCTATAAAAGAAATACCTTTCGTATTTTTCTGATATTTTAAGATCGTAATTCTTACATATTTGATTTAAGCAGTAAACTGAATTTTATAGGTCGTCTTCTAATTTTTGTTAAAGTATTTGGTCATCCGCAAACAGCATTGTGTTTATGCAATTATTAGAAGGTGTCAGCCTTATTTTATTGTTAGTTTCTTATTTCCATTGTCGTATGGCATCGTTGATATATATGTTAAAGAGGATTGGTGACAAACTGCCCCTTTGTCTAAAGCCTCTGTTGATTGTTATTAGCCCTGTGCCTTTTCCAGTATTTATTTTTATTTTTGTATTATAATATGAACGGCTTGTCACTTCTATTAGGTGTCTGGGATAACCTCGTCTATCCATAATTTTCCAATGAGTGGTTCTATTTACCCGATCAAAATAGATGTGTGCACATTGTTCAAATTCAGAGGTACTCGCAGTACTACCAATATAACACATTTTGATATATTAAATTTAATGGAGTAGTACACGCGATTACTAAACACGGACATATTAGCATTAATAACAATCCATAAGCTAACACAATCTAAGTTAGTTTAAACGTTTTTTACTAGCTTTTCGCGATAACAAATCTTGGATCCAACTAATGAGCAGTTTCCAATTCGATCCATGAATTAAATTATTGACTGCCTATTATCGGACACAATCAGTTCATACCTGTCGTGCCTTCTTTTTAACTAGACAGTAATATTTCAATCATCTTTTATTTCCTGACAAGTTATTAATCAAACACTAAAACTAGAATGTCAGTAATTAATGATCGATATCGAATTACGTATCACATTTGTATGTATTTGTACCACGTCAAGCTTTATAATTGTAGACGTCATTTTCAGGTCCCGATCACCATTACCGGGACTGATACCTGGCCGATACAATTAGCTCCCATTCGGTGTAAATTCATTACCAACCGGAACTCAAAAAGATTTAACCAGAAATGGAAATTCCCCTTATAAACCGAATAATATCTTCCCCGAGAAGCTTTATTTGGATAACCCGGGTCGTTATTGATGAGTCCGGAAAACAATTAAAACTTCACCGTCTTGTTAATCCGGAGTTATTCGAATGTTCGTTAGGAAAGTTCGGCGCGAATCCGAAATTATCTAAAATAACCATCGATATCTGAAGAAATTCCATTCGGAGATGTCCGGTTAACGAAACCAATTTACTCATAATTAATTCCGAGGGCGTCAATTGCATACCGAACGGGATCAGATTTTTAATGCGACGGGGAAGATAATTTCGTTATCATCGGAAGACGTAACAAAAAAATCGATCAGCGAGAATTAAGCTTCAGCGTAAAAGGGTTCTGAGTGATGAGGAGGAAATTGGCATTTTATAAGTTCTTGGTGAGTAACCGTGCTTCGTCTGACTCGTAAAATTAAGTGAACCGGTTGCTATTGTAACGTTTTTACTATTTACTAAGACTAAACACTACGCGATTCGTCCTAATTAATTTATTTCTAACACTTTAACACTTATAATCTTAACTTAACAATCACTTAAATTAATTTAAATTCGCACACAGATGTTTATTTATGTAACGCGCGCGGTCTCTCGCCCGAATGTTTACACACCGATTCTTCAACTGCCCCTCTTGGGTCCGGCATTCCTTATATACGGCAGGTAGGAACCTTCTGGAAGTTTCGAGATAGTTCCACGAATTTCTCCTGGGGTTTTCGGGGAATCGAAGCGTCTCGGACTTACGAGTTTGTTCCCGTTGCTTCTAGAACGAATTCGTTGGACCCGGGCAGTCCCAGACGTGTTTACATGTTTTCGGCAAGCCGTTCCGTTACACTATCATTATATACCAAGCATTAGACAAGGTGGTGACCTGAAAATCATTGCACTAGAGGTGCACTTCTCACCAGAATAATTACTAGTAAAATAATAATTGTGAATTCAAGACGCGAAACATGACATTTCAAATTTTCGTTGATTCACTGTGAAGGTTCATTATTCCAAGTAGATCATGTATAAACCCTGGATGCCTGCAAATTTGTATATATAGATGTACAGATAAATTAGGTATAAAAATATAATTTAGACATAAACTTACACAACAAATAATACTGAAAAAATTCCAGCACCTGGCAGATGTCAAATGATATTAAAAGAAAATTTATGTGTGTACTCATTTCACGATTTGAAATATATAATGAACAAGTAGTACACATTTACAATTGCTTTTTACTTTCTCATATGAGGTACTCATATATGAGAGTATTGTAATCGGGTCGATTTTTCGAAATTGAGTTATAAGCATTTCTGAACGTTTCGAGGTCCCCCGAGTCCAAAAAACATGTTTTTGGAAAAACCGTCTGTATGTATGTGTGTATGTGTGTATGTATATGTGTATGTATGTCTGTGGTAGGATTTTCTCAAAAGCCAAAAACCACAAACGGTCAAAACTTTGTATTTAGAATTTGTAGCATACCAGGACGTGAAACTAAACTTTTCAATAAAATCGGCCAGGAGCCAGGATAAAAGGGTAGTTTAATATTGTCATTTTTCGGTTTTTTGAATTTTTCTCGAAATTCGATACTAGAATTTTTTTGAAACTATGAATATTTATTGTACGATTAAATAGGTATAAAAAAAGTTTTTCTGTGAAGGGCACTTTATGCTTGTCAATTTTCGGTTTTTTAAATTTTTCTCGAAATTCACTTCAAGAAATTTTATATAACTTTGAATATTTATTGTACTATTAAATATGTATATAAAATTTTCTAGCGTTTTAGGCTAAATGTTCTGTGAAGGGCACTTTATACTTGTCAATTTTCGGTTATTTCAATTTTCTTCGAAATCCACTCTTCGAATATTTTTTAAACTTTAAATATTTATTCTACTATTGAATATGTATAAAACAGTTTTCTAACGTTTTTGGTTAAATCTTCTGTGAAGGATACTTTATACTTGTCGATTTTTTGGTTTTTTGTATTATTCTCGGAATTCGTTCAAAGAATTTTTTTTTAAACTTATGAATTAAATTTGGAATTTGCAATTATTCAATTAATTTTCTAATTAAATTTTTTAACAAATTGAGATACATGGAAAATTTATATTTATTAACAACCCATCTAATAGCAATCGTCATAAATAACCTTTATTTATAAGTAATTGATTTTCTTTAAAACTACTAAACCTGACAAGGTGTTTACCACATCCCGCCATATTATACCACTTACGCCGTTAATATCGTTTCCCGAATGAACTCTCTACTTTCTCTACTTTTCTCTACTTCTTCCTGTTCGTATACTTATAAAATTTTCGCTAAGCCGCGATATTTATGTACCCTGTTTTTCGGGTATGATTGAGATTCGTGACGTATCCAAAAAGACAGTGTATGAATATTAATTTATTTTAATACTTAGGAAAGCGTGTGCGGTTTCCTCGAACGCTTCCGCCGAACGGTGTTTAAGTCAGTCTCAGGAAAGGGATTAACTTAACATAAATTTGTAGGGGTAGGGGGTTCTGAGGAAATTTTTTCTCGGTTCGCCGTTAGTAAAACCAATTTTTTCACCCCGTGGAAAAAGTTGGTAACTCCAATCAACTTCTGGATGGGCTCTATCTAAAAATATGTGTTAACGGTTGGACTGTTAACTTGTTTGTTGGATTGTTGTATTTTATTTATAGTCTATCACTGGGGACTTCTCGAGTTCAGACAGAACGATGCTAATAAAATAGGAAGTATGAGTAGCAAACTTTCTTCTCGGTGTATAATTAACACCCCCGCTTCTACCTGACAAAAAAATAGGACCACTTTAGAAAAAAGGAGACGGTTTTTTTCTGTCCGGGTATCTTTGAGTTCTGTAAAGTTTTTGGACGGTTTAACACCCTTCATTTCTTATCTGCTCGGGAGGATTCTTTCTCTAGTCGAACGAAAGGGGATTTTAAACTTCTTTTCACAATGTACTTTTCTACTCCATGGATTTCCCCTCTTTTTAGCTGGAAAACGCGAGATTAAAAACTCCGGTGTAAATTACGGACGAAGAAAAAAAAACGTCGTTAAGATTAAGCTGTTTTATTCTGTCAGCGAGTTAACGGCAACTTCTGATTCTGCTGAGTAATATTAGAGAGTTTAAATTGGAGGAGTTGTTGATACCAGTCAGGATTTTTTAACGTTTAATTTTTGGAAGATCTCCTTCAAAGTGTAATTTATTACGAGACTTATTTACGCAACGAAGGGTCTAAATATGGAAAATGCGTGGGAAGGTTACCGACGTATTTTGAGTGTAAAGCTGATATTTACATATACATGACATAAGCTGTAAAAGGTTGTGTTATTATGAAATACTTTCTTTTAGGAAAGGACATGGGGATATTTTAAAATCGAAATTCGGTAAATATTATCGCAAATATAAAATAAATACTTCCGTGGGTAAACTGCAATAGATATTACTTTCTTGCCTTGTTGAATTGACCACTATTAGCAGTTTGCGTTTCAGTACATATTTCTGGATGGTTTTCACAAAGTTCAGTAATACCTATGAAAAATTCCGAACTTAAATATTTCCGACTCGTACTGAACTAATCCCAAAAATGACTAACTTCGTCTCGTCTACAGACTCCGGTCTCTTGTATCATCAATTAAAACTATTATCAATGACTTACTAGAATAAAAAACCCGCGCTGAAGATCCACGGAAGTGCAAAGAACATGTGATCTGAGCGGCCGTGCGCAAAATATAAATAAACAACAAGTGTGTGATATATATTATGCATTAATTGTTAGTTGTTAGTAAAAATAAATTAGGATAGACATTTTGGGTAGTGTAAATTATATTGAACCACTAAAAACGTTACAAAAACTTAAAAACGTTTTTCAGTTTTGTACATTCTTTTAATAAACATAATTGAAATTTGCATTCAATTACTGTTTCATATAACAAATAAACGACAGGCCTGCAAATGACAATCATTAATCAAATAGCATTTAAAGCAAATTAGCACAATTTAGAGTTGGT
The DNA here is from genome assembly GCA_946251905.1 of Cryptocephalus moraei. Lineage (NCBI taxonomy): Eukaryota > Metazoa > Arthropoda > Insecta > Coleoptera > Chrysomelidae > Cryptocephalus > Cryptocephalus moraei. The sequence continues at coordinate 18,082,759 of OX276462.1, read as the reverse complement.
ATATAAAATTTCTTGTTTCTTTACATGAATTTAAATGTATATCTAGTATTAAAATATGGTGATTGTCTTCACTTGTCAATTTCTTAGGTTGGATCAAAACTTACAATTCGAACTTAATTGCTTTTGCATAATCTGCACGGCTAAAATTTTGAATACTTAGGTGAATCGCATGATTGACGTTACACTTTAGTGCCCATTTATGGATTTATGTGTCAATTTGAAACAATATACCCCAATTTGTCAATATTGTACCTCACTCAGATCAAGTTTCATTCCTCTTGGGCTACTTTCCCAAAGATCTCCTTGATAAGCTCGACAAGATTCAATATAGGCGGTTAGGGTGGCTTTCGTCTTATGAGATTTACCCCCATTCCTTTCCCCCTTTCGGAATCTGGACAATACCTTTTTCACATTCACAGACTATTTCTATCAGCCAGATTTATATTGATAACTTTCTCATACGAAGGCTCCAAAAAACACTACATTGAGAAGGTTACCAAATGTCTCTCCTCAGTCATGAAGCATATGGACAACTCTTCGATTGTTCAAGTCTTCCGTTTCGTGGCTCAGGACCTCTCCAACTTGCAGTGCTCTAGTTGTATGCCTTGTTATGTATGCTCCTTCCCTTCGGTCATTAAAGAAATTCAGGGGTTGTCCCTTCCATTTCAGAAGGATGTAGAAAATAGAGAGGACTTTCTCTTATACATGGAGTCTAGTGTCTCTTCCTATCAGGTAGTTTATAATGATGGTACCAAGCTGAGGAACACTAGTGGGGGTATTTACCTTCCTAAGTCTTTAAAAAATTTGAGTCTCCGTTATCCTGATTACTTCTACATATGTTCCGCCGAAACGTTTGTAGTCAAGCAAGCTCTCCAGCTTATTGAATATCATAACGGGAGCGATCGGATTATCTTCCTGGACTCTCAAGTCGCTATCTCCAAAATAGCTTCGAGTCATTTACCCTCCGTTTCAGACCATCATGCTATCTTTGTTAAAGAACTCATTCTTGAATTTTGCAAAATAGGAATAAATGTTCACTAAGCTTGGATCCTTGGCCACATAGTCATTCAAGGCAATGAGACTGCTGGCAAAGTAGCCAACGTTGGATGCGGATTTCCTTCGGTCGCTACATCCAAAGCACATTTTTCAGACATCCTTCTCAGAGCTAAACAACACATTTGGTTAACTTAGTCTCAAATGTATTCTGAATGGATAAGAGTGATAGGAAGATCTTTTGGCAAGTCTAGTCCATATAAAATTCCTTGGTTTGTCGACATCGATAATGGTCCTAGAAGTTCAATATCTGCCTTATGCAAACCAGATATGGACACATTTGATCAAAAACTCATTTAAACGAATTCAAAATGGCGGATTCGCTTCTCTGCGGCTGTGGAGAATTACAGTACTGTCAACATATTGTTTTGGCTTGCCCGTTGCTGGCTGGGGACAGGTCACAATTAATTCAATATGTTTCCCTTAACCTTCACATTCCTCAGCCTCTTTCTGTCTTCGATATCCTCTTCAAAAACCCCTTAAAAACTCATAACCACATTCGCAATTTTCTCTCTTTCTCGCATATGCAAATTTAATCGTTTTTCTTAATGCCCTAGCTACCTAATTTAGATCATTTAAACTGACTCCATTAATAGGAGTTCTTGGCTAAATCGCCATGGCAGCGGAGGCCAACGAAACTAGAAGAAGAAGAAGAAGAAGAAGAATTTATTGGTTAAATGCGTCCTGTTGATTTTGATTTGACATTTCATAGATACCAATGTGATTGTATTAAGTACCATTGTGTTTTAAAAATTTCTGATTTTTCAATCTATCCATATTCATAAATATGTGAATGTGAATCATTATTTCAACAGGGTGTCACACATGTAGATCTATTCAGCAGTTGAATTGCTAGAGTAGATTCATAATACAATACATCCCACTAATTTTTTGGACCATGGTGTACAAATTACATTTAATGAAAATTTACAACCTAAGAGACCATAAAGTTACCTTTTTTGAAAATTCCCTTTCAATTAAAAGTTGTATGGTTTTAATCAGTGGTATTAAACTGTGGATTTTAAAAATTAGTTGTTGTGTTTCTCTTGTATGTGTGTACATATACAATATAAAATGTATAACAATATATATTGTAACGTTTTTACTATTGACTAAAACTAAACACTACACGATTTGTCCTAATTAATTTATTTCTAACTCTTATGATTTATTTCACACACGGATGTTTATTTATTTAACGCGCGCGGTCTCTCGCCCGAATGTTTACACAACGATTCTTCAACTGTCTCGCCTTGGGTCCGGCATTCCTTATATATCAGGTAGAAGCCTTCTAGACGTTTGCCGGAATATTCCCGAAGTTTCGGGAGATGATTCTAGAATTCGCGGAACTTGTTATCGCGTCGAACTCTCTCGACTCTTCGAGCCGTCGGCTTCGACCCGTCCTTCCCGGGATCGCAATTCGGCGAACTTGTGTAGCTCCCGGCGTTTTTATGCCGCGGCGAGCCCTTTCGTTACAATATGTTGTAGCGTGTCCATTTTCCAATCGAACGCGACTACCGTCTTTCGCGTTCCGTGTCCGGTTTAGGTTGGTACGCCTCGTAAACTAAGAGCGACAGGCGCTCCGTCTCCGTTGACTTTCCCTCTTCAGTTGCCGTTCATCCGTGAAACAGGTGACAGCGAAAATGACACAGAGAGAGTGCGTATACTAACACTTCCTTTGTAAAACCCGATCCTCCCATTGGTAAGTGACAAAACTAAGTTAATCAGGAAAAGGAACAAACTAATAGAATCATGACAACAAAAGAGGGGGGAGAAACTCTCCCCCCGGTAAATTCTCTAACTAACAATAACCCAAATCCATCAATCAACAATAATAAAAACATTGAATACAAAAACTCAGACAGAGCCCCATACTTAGTAATGATTGAAGCAACTGAAAAATCCGGCAATAACATAGGCAAATACAACCATCTAAAAATAGCTAAAGACATTCACAATCTTAAGTTAAAAGACATGAAAAAGATACGAAATAAAGGCATAAATCGTTTGGGCATCGAATTTAGTAATTATGTGGCTGCAAATAACTTTTGCAGAAATAAACAATTAATAGAAAAAGGATACAATATTTATATCCCGTTAAATCAAGTTACTAGTAGAGGTGTTATTAGATATATAGACACGGATTTCACGAACGAAGATATTAGAGAAATGACTAACAACACAGTAGAAATTATAAACATCATGAGGCTTAACAGAAGGGCCAAAATCGACAAAGAAATTAAATACATCCCCACAAAATCAATTGTTTTAACCTTTAGAGGCAAAGAAATCCCCAGATATGTCTACCTTTGCGACCTACCATTCCCAGTATCAGTATTCATCCCCCCAGTAATTCAATGCTACAAATGCTTTCTTTATGGACACACCAGGAAACAGTGCAGAGGCAAAATTAGATGTTACAACTGCGGAAAAACAAAAAACGAAGAAGAACAAGAAGACAATCATGAGGACTGTGGGCAATGCTGTATCCACTGTAAAAGCCCAGAACACAAATCAACTTCAAAAATATGTCCGGAATATCTAAGACAAAAAAATATTAAAAAAACCATGGCTATGGAAAACCTAAATAATTACGACGCCTCCTTAAAATTCCCAAAAACAACATACAACAACATAGAACTAGATAACCACCCAAGAGATTTCCCACCCCTCCAACCGCGGCAGGAAAATCAAATAATCACCGTAAATCAAAGGAGATCAATAATTAACGAACAACCTCACGTATCGAAAAGAACATATGCCAATGTCACACAAACACAAACATCCAACAAAAAACCAAAAACGTACAAGAAACAAGAAACCATTCAAATACACACACATGCCCACCCTGACCATCATATAAAACCGCTTCCACACCACGTTAAAAATTACAATGAAAAAGTCCACAACGTTCAACAAAATAATACAAACTCAGAGCCTGAAAGTGCAACAGAGAAATCATACTCAATTAACCTAACGGAATTCAATAAAACAATGAATAAAATTCAAAAAGAAAACAAAATACACAAAACATCCAAAAAAGAATACGATAACAAAACCGAGGAACTGTCAACTGAAAGCGAGATGGAATACTAATAAAAACACCTAACAAAGCAAACATCACATGAATACACAAAAAAATTTAAAAATAATACAATAGAACATCAGAAGTATCAATAGCAACAGAATAGAGCTTATTAACCTACTACACAAAGAGAATCCAGATGTAATAATTCTTAATGAAACATGGCTACAAAATAGAAATCACTTTAAAATTAACAATCATCAAATTATAAGAGATGACAGAAACACCCCAGGAGGAGGCATCGCCACCATCATCAAAAACAACATAAAACATAAACAAATTCACCTAGATAACTTCACCATCAACAAAAATAAATTTCAATTTATCATAATCAAAATCAATAACCTAAATATAATCAACATCTATGCAACCCAAAACAATTTAGACAGCAAAAACATTGAACTCATCATAGACAAAATAGAAGGGGATTACATTATAATGGGAGACCTAAACGCGAATAATATAAAATGGGGAAGTTCAAAAACAAACAAAAATGGGAATGAACTCTATAAAATAATGGAAAAATACGAATGCATGATTCTTAATGAACCTAAAAGTACCAGAATTTCCCCTCCACCCAATAATAACATTAGTATGTTAGACCTCACAATCATATCAGAAAAACTGATACTTAGAACAGACTGGGAAATTATATCCGATAATGGAAATAGCGACCACTACCCAACCAAAGTAACAATAAATAACAATAAACAACTAACGTCAAAACAAGTCACCAACACGTATAAACCGACAAGACTTTTTAAAAAAGCGAACTGGATATCATATCAAAATTGGATTGAAAATAATCTAAATACCAATAACCCGCATAACATACAACATCTAATGGAAACAATGGAAGAAGCTGCGACTAAACACATACCACAAAACCCTCCAAAAGGAAACACAATATATAGAACAAGCCATATATGGTGGGACGAAGAATGCTCTAAGAAAGTCAAAGAAAGGAAAACACACCTGAAAAAATACCTTGAAGAAACCACAATAGAAAACTATATGAAACTAAAACAAATATGCGCAATTACCAGAAAATTTCTAAAAAACAAGAAAAAACAAAGTTTCAGAAACTTTTGTCATACGATAAACAGAAAAACGGATACAAGAAACGTCTGGAACACCATCAAAAAATTTAATAACAACAACCTCAAACAATTTAAAAAAGAATTACCCAAAAAAGAAACCGCAATAGAAATTATAAACAAAATGGCAACAGTTGACTACCCTCCAGATTTTAAGTATATACAAAACACAGAAGAAATAACTGAATTCAAGTACAACGAAATAATAAATACATTAAAAAACAAAGATACAGCAACGGGAATGGACAACATCTCATACTCAATGATAAATAACCTTCCAAATATAGGAAAAAAATACCTATTAAACATTTATAATCAAATTCTAGAAGGACAAAACATTCCAGACAGATGGAGACAACACAAAATATTTTCATTCCTAAAACCAAACAAAAATCAACTAATACCAGAAAATTATAGATCAATCACACTAATACCATGCCTAACAAAAACCCTAGAAATGATGATTAAAAACAGAATAGAATGGATAATAGAAAATAAACAAATATTAAACGAACTTCAAACAGGTTTCAGAAAGGAAAAAAGCACTCTAGACAATATCGTATACCTAACAACATACATACAACTAGGACTAACAAACAACAAAAAAGTAATTGCAATACTTTTGGATATTAAAGCAGCCTACGACAATGTGAACATATACAAATTATATAACATACTAACAGAAACACAAATAATACCTCAATATATGACTAACTTAATACACAAACTACTAGAAAATAGACAAATCACGATAACAGATAACCAACAAAACAACCACGGACCTATAGCAACATCAAAAGGACTCCCCCAGGGATCCCCTTTAAGTCCAATACTCTTTAACTTATATATCCATGAGCTATTCAAAATAATTCCCAAATCATTCGAATTATTATCATATGCGGACGACTTAATATTACTACACACAGGGGAAAACAACCCAGAAACCATAAATACAACTAACAAAGTACTAGACATAATTAATTCGTGGCTAACAAAACACGACCTAGAAATATCTAAACAAAAATGTGAATCAATAATTTTCTCTAGAGGAAAAACAAAATATAATACAATAAATCCAATAAAAATCAACAATCAAATCATCAATTACAAAAAAGAAATAACATATCTAGGAGTAACTTTCAATTACAATTTAAAATGGGACAAGCAAATCGAAAATATAAACAAAAAAGCGAGTTGTAACATAAATATATTAAAAGCATTATGCGGAACATGGTGGGGATCAGATCCGATAACTTTAAAACTAATCTACAATGGACTAATTAGGACTCACCTAGAAGATAACGCAATAATACTTATACCAACATAAAAAAAAACCTAAAGAAAATGGACACCACTCATAATCAAGCACTAAGAACGATAACAGGTACCATGAAAAGCACACCAAATAATACATTATTAAGTGAATCAGGAGAATATGACCTAATCACCAGAAGAGAATTAAAATGTGTAAACATCTTAACAAAATGGAAAAAAATAAAAAAACACCCTATCATAGCAAAATTAAACACACTGAAAGATCTCATAATAAATAAACACCAATACTGGCAAAACAAAGAAATACCTCCTCTCATAAAAACCTTAATAGAATTAGACCAAAGTACAAACAATTACCAGACATACAACACAATTCCATGCTTTGAACATAACTATTTCCTCCAAATAGAAAATATAAATATAATAAAATTAAACCTAAAAAAAGATGAAGAATACAACAACATCAAATTTCTTATGGAAACAGACAGATACAAAATGGAATACTTATTCATCTACACAGACGGTTCCAAAAACAACGAACAGGCAGGATACGGTGTACACATCCCCGAACTTAACACAAATTACTCAGAAAGACTACCAAATAACACTTCTATATTCACAGCGGAACTATCAGCCATACTAAAAGCACTAGACATAATAGAGAAAAATAATATAAACAAATCCATCATATTCACAGACTCCAAAAGCACATTAGAAAAACTAAACAAAACAAAAATCGACAATAAAATAGACGGAATCACTCTCAAGATCAAAGAAAAAATACAGCTGCTCTCAAAAAATAAAAAAATTAAATTTGCATGGATACCGGGACACAACAATATCAAAGGAAATAACACAGCGGACACACTGGCAAACATAGGAAGAAACCTGAAAACTCCAAAAAATATGAAAATAGAATTAAAAGAAGTTACAAACAGAATAAAAGAAACAATTATAACTAATTTCCATAATAACTGGATCAATAGCCCAAATATAAAGGAAAATGGTACGCAGAAATCCAAGAGAAATTCGCAACGTCGCCATGGTATAAAAAAACAGAATTTATAAACAGGAGACACATAACAAACTTAATTAGGATGAGAACAGGACATTGTCTCACTAATAAACATCTCTACAAAATAGGTATTAAAAATACACCATTCTGCGAATGCGGACAAATAGACGATTTAAACCACATACTATTTCAATGCCCCATCAACGAACTTAAAGAATTCGATCTATATAGAGAAATCCAAAAAGATATGAAAACAGGCCCACTAAATGCTCAAACAATACTACAAAATCTACAAAAAAAAAACATAATTATCAAAATTAATTATTATCTAAATAAAAACAAAATCAACATTTAATAATGATAAATAATTTCCTTTCCCAACCCCTAGGGATCCAACCGAGGCAGACCTGGGGATTGTGTTCAGATCTGCTACTGCCCCAGATCGTGAAAAGTTTTAAATCCTTTGTTATGACGTCCTTAACACTTCGCACAAAAAAAAAAAAAACAGTTCAACCAGGTATGAGTAAAAACTCAGACACACGTCAAGGTGACCTGTAATTATCTAGAGAAAATCGTCCTGGCCAACAGTCCTAGTAGACTAAGGCCATAAACAGAGGAAGACTTTCCCTCTTTTCCGCCGAACGTCTACCGATTTGGACGTTCCGAATCCACGTGCGGTTCGAAACTACACTTACGTTCATCTGCTCCGTTTAAGTACCTTGTGTAGATTAAAACGCACAGTTCGTTCCGCAAAGGCGTTATCTACAGGTTCCGACGTTCATTTTCGACGATACCGTATTCGCCGTATTCACGTGTGATACAATACCCTCTTTCGTCGAGGGTTTTTTCCTCCCGGGGAGCTACTTCTTAAGTGGAAGTCTACTCATCGCAGATACGTTCCTGCCGAGGCCCACTGTTCTCATCGAACTCTACCGTCCCGTTGAGATCTACTGTTCTCCCTGGACATTACCGTTCTCGCTATCGTTTCGTTGAGGGCTACCGTTCCTGTTAAGAGCTATCGTCTCGTTGAGAGCCATCGTTCTCACCGAACCCTGCCGTTCCCACTACGGGCTATCGTCTCGTTGAGAGCCATAGTTCTCACCGATCTCTGCCGTTTCCACTACGGGCTATCGTCTCGTTGAGAGCCGCTGCTCTCACTGGTCATTATCGTTCCCGTCAAGGACTGCCGTTCCGTTCGAACCCAGGATACTTTCAAACACTATAACCAGGTTGTATTCTTTTGTTTTTGTTTTATGTTTCTTAATTTCAGAGTTAGGAGTGCCGCTGTGTTTATTTAATGTTATTCATGCTTAATCGTAATTCACCATTTGTTAAATTAGGAGTACCGCCGTGTTTTTGACCATAATAAGTGTAATTCATCTTCCATGTAATATTGCTCCGTTACTCCGAACCGAGATGTTCTATTAAATTGAACACACAGGTAACCTTCACTACAATGTTACCGTAAAAACCCGATTTCAGTTAAAACCCGAATTTCCTAGGGAAAGCTAGTTTTAACTATTTTTCACAGTCAATTCTAGATTTAACTAGTCAAAACTAGAATTATCTAATAATTTCAGTAAAAACTAAACATTCTAAGGATATTAAATTCAAAACGGTTTTTACTAGTTAAAACTAGTTTCGACTAAAACAGTAAAAACTGTTACATTCTATCGATCCAAGTCTCTATTCTGTGATTGTCCATGTGTGAGGTTTGTCAGCGCAAAAAGAGTAAGAAGAAGAGGGGTCTTGTTTCCAAACCCATAATACATTCAGAAATGCATAGTCGCTGCCAAGTAGTCCTCATAGATATGCAGTCACAACATGATAAAGGTTTTAAGTTCATTATGGTGTACCAAGATCATTTGACAAAATTTGTTTTGCTAAGATCATTGCAAAGCAAAAGGGCTGAAGAAGTTGCTTTGCAATTAACAGATATATTTTTGACTTTTGGTGCTCCGTGTATTTACACTCAGATAATGGCAGAGAGTTCGTTATTGCAGTGATTAATGAGGTAATGACATACTGGCCCGAAGTAAAGTTGGTTCATAGAAAACCAAGGCATAGCCAAAGCCAAGGGTCTGTAGACTGTACCAACCAGGATATAGAAAAAATGTTAGCTGCCTGGATGCAGGATAATGATACCACACACTGGTCCAAAGGCCTTCCATTTGTTAAGTTTATGAAAAATAGAGCCCTGCATTGTGGTATAAAACAGTCGCCATATCGAGCGATGTTTGGTATTAAACCCAGAGTAAGACTTACGACATCGTCTTTACCACTGGAAGTTGTTCAAAACATACATGAAGAAAAAGACCTTCAAAACATTTTTTATCAGCAGAATAGTGAATCTCTGTCTGATGTTGAAGAGGATGGTCCTAGTACAGAATTTTCAATTTTATTAGCTATACAAGAAGCACATGAAGGTTTAAAAAAACAGACTAAAAAAATGAAATTAGTTTCCGACGCTCTGCATCCACCCGCGGAAAGGGGTGACAATATAATAATCCCGATACCGGATGTCGACAGGTCAAAAGCAGATCTAGGGAACATCATAGGTGTTGTACTTGAAAAAAACGAAGATAGTTTATACAAAGTTGGCACTAAATATGGGATACTGGAGAAATTGTACTGCAGGTACGTTATACATATATTTTGTTTTTCAAATCAGAGAGAAATTATTATTAGTCACGTACCCTAAACTTCTTAAAAAATATTTTTTGGGAACGTAATAAAATTTTATGTTTTGTAGATATTTTATATTAATTATTTTTTCCAGATCAGAATTTGACATTTCAAAAAAAAAACATAAATTTTGAAGAAGTTCCGGAAGCTAATCTCTCCTTGAGAACCGCTGCTAGACATATTGCTTTAGGAGAAGGCCAAGGGTTTGCACGTTGCGTCTGCAAGAAGACTTGCAACAATAATAGATGCTTTTGTAAAAAGAAGGGAAAACTCTGCAATTCTAAAGGTCATGATAGTCAGCCATGTAGGAACAAGTAGGAAACATGTTCCTACTATCTGGGGCTGACTTAAGGACGTAAAGTACGAGTAATACGAGTAGTACGATAAATGATTTATGCGAGGTTTGTTGAGTTTTTTTTGTATTTTTTACGTTTGTTTTTCTTTCCTACCTGTTCGATTACCCAACGCACCCATTTACGTAACTCATTTCATGTATTTTTTATAATTTATGTAGTATTAAATGTATTATTACATGACGTATGTATGTTAGATTATTTTTGGTATAGGTAAATCCATAAGATTTCGTTCAAAATAAAATGTTTATAGGTTACACAGATTTTACTGGCAGGTTTAGTAAAAACTTGTTTTAACTAGAGACTATTTAGTTAAAGCTAGTATTAGCTAAAAATATTTGTTAATTCTAGTTCTAACTACTTAAATCTAGAACTGACTGTTAGCAATAGTTAAAACTAGTTTTTCCTAGGAAATTCGGGATTTAACTGAAATCGGGGTTTTACGGTAGCATGTATACCTACTTGATTTGCTAGAACTATTTCAATTCAACGAAATATGCATTAATTCGTATTGAGGTTTAACATAAATTAAAAATTTTTGATTAAAAATGTAGTTTTCCTTTTCTACGAAGTTTTTTAATGTAGGTTGATGGGTTAGCACTATGCGAAATTCACCTTTTCTATCGGGGCTCATGCCACTTTGAAAGCTATACAGTGCAGGCAGGTGCAAAGAGATATTTGTTCAAATTTAGCATTTAATTTTTTTTACGAATGAAAAAGTCATATAATTGTTTTTGACAAAACGTCAGCTAAAATTTTAAGTACGTACAAAATATGATTTAAGGGTTTAAAACCACACATTGTGTAAAATACAAAAATTACCATACACTGCAATTGTACGCGGCAATTGTTTATATTAAAACTGGTAGTTTGAAATCCCAAAAAACAGCTATGGGTGTGAGAAACACTCGAACTTGGCGGCTTGGTTTGTTAAAATGAAGTTAATACCTCGGCGTCAGCCAATGTCGAACTCAAATGGGAGTATTCGTTCCCTAAATAGGCGCTTTAAAGTAAAAAGTGAGCCTCCTTACTTTCGCATTCTAAACCGTAATTGAAAATAAATGAATCTCATTCCGGGACAAAACAAACCGAAAAAAGCGCCCTTAAGAAAGACTAATAGCCATTACTTCCGCCGTTTGTCCTCCTTTCGGGCCATAGTAATTTCCTGGGGCCATATATTCACCTATCTTTATCGCCCCCTTCCGTCGTCGCCGGGAATATCAAAACAAATATCAATCCTTATTATACGCATTTTTTACAAAACAAAAGTATCGACCTTCCTTGTACGATTATGGTGGGAGGAACGTTCACGTTTCCGAAAACTTTCTTAAACGATCTTAAATACCGGAATCTCGAAGGGGAGAAGTTCCGAACGGAAATACGATTGCCGATACTGAAACTTGGCAAGAGTTCGATCATGGAAAAATGACGTTGCGCTGTCACTAATTAGACATTCACATTACGCAATACCCGCAGGGGTAATTTGTCAATAACATTTCTTACGCACTAAGCTAATAATAAGTCTGATGACGCAAGACGATGTCTGTCAATTAGCGGAAAAACAATACAGATAGTCGTGAAGTAACCGCACAATGGGTGGGTACAAAAGGGCGAAAAAACTCTTTGTGCGAGAAACATGAGATACCCGCCCGAAGAGGGCATATGGGGAAAACCGTAATAGATGTGGGGTTCATATAGAAATTGCGTGTAAGGCGAAAAAATGCACCAAAAAAGTCTAAAGGGAGGCTGACTGAATGATACCTATCAGCTAAAGTTATATACCTTATTTAAATATACAGAACAAAAAAGTACATAGGCAGACAAAGTTAGTGCAAATTTACGTAAAAAATTGATGTACATATTTAGTTCTACAGTGCTTCTTTGTGACCACATTAGTTATTGCTCTTTACGCTCGCAACTTTCGTCTGCAAAATTGGGAAATGTGTAAATGTCGAAGTATAAAGATTTTAAGTTGTCCTAACTTTTGCTTCATTATCCTTTATAGACCTTAAACCAGATCAAGTAAAAGGAAATGATTCCTTTTCGTCTGCCTTCATGTGAAGTGCTAAAGTTAAAGGTTTCGATAAAGATAAGCGAGGTGTTGTCCGGGGACCGAATGGCGGAAATGATAAATTAATTTCCTTTTACCCACAAGTTAGTGTTTTTAAGCGTCTACCTTTTACCTGCTAGTTCATAAAATGAGTAGTGTTATTAAATTTTTTTTACAAATGACAGGATGTCTCCATGGGCAAAAGGGCACGGGTCAACTTGTAAGAATTAATCCCCAGTCCGCATTTGACCTTCGCGAGATTGGTCAACTCGTAAGAATATGGTTCTCTAGATCGGTTAACTCGTAAGGGTTAGAACTACCTGAAAAGTCCCAAAAGGGGGATTATCTTATACCTTGCGAGAGGGCAAGGAAAATCCTGCGGAACTCGACCCAAGGGTCATAAAACGCATATGATTATTAACAACAAGCAAGTCTTTGCCACGTTGACTTTTAATAAAATCCACAACTATATCGGTGCCATCCATCGTCACCGTTTAGTTGGAACGTAACAACCATACCATACCAACCATACCATATACCATATTCTTAAATTCAACAAATATCCGAACTACTTCGTTGCAATCATCATTCCCTGGATTATTTCTGAGAATCCTCATCCAAAACTACCCTTTAAAAATTTACCTGCTGGTTCGCTTACGAGATGACCGATCTTAGGGTAGTGCATTAAAATTTCTTACGAGTTGACCGCCGCCGGTCTCCATTTATCTAAAATCTAAAGGGAAGAACCATAGGGTAAATCTGCAAAAAACTTCTGAAAATTGCGTTCATTTGCACATAATCAACTGCGATTTTTCGAAGTATTACGAAAACTTCAAAGATTTTCTCAATACGTTCTTTACTTGTTAAATTTATACGTAGTACACGAGCAATTATTAAATATTTAAGATGGACGCATGGATAAAAACTAACAAAATGGTTGCAGACGTGAAGAAAACTATACTGAAATATGGATATATTTCTTCGATATTGATTTGTCTGCCACTTTGTATTTGAATTAAGAACGCTACCCGAGCCTCGAATTTAAAACAGCAAAAAGTCTATATTTAACTACATTAGAAAAAGCAGGAAAAGATACAGAAAAAGAAGTCCGATTGGGAATATCATATAAAAGTGTCTATGACCATTTTCAATTTTGAAATTGAAATTGGAAATGGAGAATTAGAAAAAGCATGGTGACTTACAGCAAAACATTGATATTAATAAATATGTACTACGGTGTTATTTCATATATTTCGTGAATAATAAACGTTATTATTTTGAATCATTCATTGAATTTTAATTATTTTTTTGACAAGATTTTTAAATAATTGGGTGTACATATCTGTGATCCATTCAAATCAATATCATGGCATATTAAAGTAGGTATTAACATAGTGTTAATGTTTCGATTATGGTATTTTTGGATTATGGTAACACCACAAGAATAACTAACAATCAGAAGACCAACAGAAAGAGAGGTCCGATACGGTCCTCAATGACCCTGAACGCACGTGCTTTGATATTTGCCGATTAGCGCCGTAAGCACCCGTTCCTCCAAGTTCCTCCAAAGTCCGAACGACAACCTACCTGAATATCGGACCTCTCTTTCTGTTGGTCTTCTGATTGTTAGTTATTCTTGTGGTAACACTTTTCAGATCATCTCAAATCAACATGATAACATAATATACTACATATAATCTACATATAAGTTACATCCAATATTTTAATATAATGATATTGTAACGCGAAATATCAACCGCAGGGCGAAGTGTGTTTACTCCCGTCTTACCTCGGCGGGATGCTTCAAAGGAATTACTGCGACGCTTAAAAGACAGCTGCATGAATTCTCCCGGATTGTTGTTTACGAAAACTAATTTGTGACCTTCTGAACATTTCCTACGTAAACATTATTAAAGGAACAATCGTACCTTCTAGAATGTATATATAAGGGGGCTTGTGATCGAGGGGATTATTAGAAGTAGAGAAGCAGACGTGAACGCGACATACGATCCGAAAGCGGAGCAGTACAAATAAATTAAGTAGTGTCTAGTCTAGTGAACCAGTAGTTAAGTGTGTTAAATAAATTAGTGTACAATTAATGTAAATAAATTATAAAATAAACGTTACAATATATTATGTATATATAACATGTCAAACACAAAATCACCAATTATTAATATAGATATTATGTTTTAGAGGGTCCATATGTTTTCATACTCTTTTATAGATCAGATTTAAGTGGAATAGACGGTTAATAAAATAGAAATAGAGGGGAATAAAGAATAGAACAGGACTTGTAAACAAACTATTTAAGTTCAAATAATAAATTGTAGTCAAAAAACGGACAAAACGATATCGAAGAAATTTGCAAAAATGACCAGTGAACTTGGCCGTACTTTTCTGCCCAGGCAGAACTTCGATGCTCTTTTCTCTAATTTAACAAATATTCGTTGTTATAGTACCTCTTATTGTACCCTTATTGTCATTTTGAATTTGGAATGGGACCTATGCTTTAAAATCGAATACAAAATGGGAGTACAAAAGCGATCATCACAACTTTTACGTGATTTCCTCACTCAGAGTTCCTTCTTTTTATGTTCTTAAGGTTCGTCACTATAGCACTTGAATTTAAATTATTATGAGTTAATTAATTTTGAGATTTGGACAATGGCTCGAATTTGAAAACAAAATGGCAGGCAAGGAAAATTGGGAAAATTTATACATATTTTCCTTCAAACTGTTGTTCAATTGTAATGTATTGTGAATCACCTGTCATTTTCTACAACAATATTGTATAATGTTAATTCCATACTATTTTTTCAAGTAAAACGAAATTATCGAAAGGTCCTTAGAATTTTCGCACAGTTTTTATCGGAAAGTAGCAATTCGTCATATGCCAATTGTTTTATGAGCTGTTTATAATGCAAACTTCATTACTTTGAATAGACCAATATTATTAATAATATTATTCCCTATTTTCATCCCTTAGTGCGATGAAAACCTTCTGCCATTTTAAGTCATAATTCCAATACTACTACTACTACCTACTTTCATTATATGAAATGACACAAAAAGTAGAATTCACGACGGTAAGTTGTTTGCAAAAGGATATCAATTTCCCATTTCAGCGCCATTCGTCCCACAGTCGACATTTCGCTTATCTTTATCAACACTTTCAAATTTACCATTACTTTAAAAGACAAACAAATAGTAATTACTATGTTTTAGCCTTCGTTGGCTCACAGTCTAGCACCCATATCACTTTGGGAATTAATGTGTTATAATAAATGTAATTATCACTTGATTAGGGGACGAGGCATAGCTCCCAGTGACAGACGACTCATGTAGTATTTTCAGCGCCATATAAAGTTGTCTATTTTGAGCAATTCTTTATTGAACTATAAACATTGCTTCGTCTTCTGTAGATAGTAAGCTTGTCCGTAAGTTATCCTATGCATATCGCAGTAAATTGCCTTATACATTGTTGTAACGTTCTTACCTTCTTCCAGGTGATTAAATATATATCCAAAAAAGCTGAAAGAGCATTATATAACGCTTCTCACAGAAGCCATATTACCCGTCATCAAATATTTACTACCTATCTACCGTCTTTCTTTCCCTCATCCAACACACCCCACCACCGACAATATTAAAATTTATTGTACGTATTTAATTTCATCTCGTTGTTAATTCCCCTCGAATTTGCATTAGGATTTTTTGTATTATCTCGACCTTTCTCGGTCAAAGGGGAATTTCTAAAAAATAAAATACAAAAATAAACATAAATTCTCTGAATAAACAGCGTTTTCTAAACAGAAAACGTTTATTTTAAACCACCAAGCAACTCATTTTTGTTCATCTTGTGTCAGGAAGCCGGTGTTGTTTTAAGGTAATTAAATCTCCGATTCTAGAAAAAACATAAGCGAAATAAATTCTCGACGGGTAAATTTTTGATATGTAACGTACACAAGCAATAGCCCCAAATCGTTGATAGTATAGTGATAAATGTGAGTATATGTACTCACACTAGTGATAGTGATACTATAGTGTGATAGTGTATAGTGTGATAGTGTATAGATATAGAGTGATAGTATAGTATAGTATAGTACGATATGTGAATTAATGTAATAGTGTTATTTTAATACTAATGTATATAATCATATTAATCCAAATAAATTAGACCAACTTAAAGATGTGTACTTGACTTGTCTTCATATATAACATACATGTGTATCGGAAAATCTTATGATTATTAACATGAAATTATTAAAGCTTCGATATATGTAATGTACAGAGCAAATAATGGACGCATATATGAAAGAAAACTTTAGGGCCTGAACTTTCAAATGCAAAATCAGTTCTGTAACTTCTCAACTTTGAAATCACCAGACAATAGGAATTTAATGTGTTCATTCAATACATTTAGAACACGCATTGTTTCATATATGTTTAAATATTTGTTTTATATAAGAAATACTAAAAATTGAAATTGAATAAAAAAATTTAATCATTTTAATCAGTTAATTACCTACTGATTATATTCAATAACACAATTCTTAAATTCTTCTTAATTATTTAGTTCAATTGCCTATTAAATTCATTTACCAATTTTAAGAATTTGTTGTAATTCCTGCTATACTTTTAAAATGTACAACGAATCGAACGACAATGATAATGCTTACATCAACCTTCGAAATTGGTTCAGTGAATCCAATTAATCATGTAACGTAACATTAACAATTCTTCTAAGTTATGGAGGACACTCACAGGAGAACTGCTGTCTCATCAAGAGATCGTATGGACGCTGCGACAGCAGAACAACTTGTTTTATATACGTTGTTTGATTTTGTATTTTATATGTAGAATATAGTCCTGTGCACGTCCTGTGTTCTGTGCGCATGGAACGTTTACTTGTGTTCTGTAACGATGACAGACAGATTTTCGACAGAAACGAAAGAGACGACGCGGCGTACGCGTCCCTCTAAGATAAAATTGCTTTGTAACACCTTTTAAAATAATACAGTCCATTTTTTAAGAAGTGTTTCCGTTTTAATACTCTGTGCTGGAGATCACCGCAAACATTTTCCTAGTTTCAGATCACTTCTTGTCTTGCTTTCAACCTCGATAGTTCTTTTGTAGATACGTAGAGAAATAAAAGTTTTTAAAAACGATTTCTGGATTCTCAAAGTTATAATTGGCGCAGTCAGTAGGATTCGTACGGATTGGCTAAAAACCGTATTCTCGCATCGTGTCGGGAAAACAATCTTTCGCGATCTAAGTGTTTCCACACTGAAGTGCGGATCCAACGAACCACCCCCTTCAGAGGACCACAGCGGTAAACAAACCCTTCAGCGGTACCACCACAGGCGAGCATCCAGGGAACGACCAGCGGAGGCGAGACGCAAGTCAGGGAAGAAACTCCGGTACTCCAGGCGAAAACTGTAAGTGCCAAGTTGCTTTTGCCTTTCCTGCTCCTTGTCAGAGTTTCAGGAGAGATAGGTGTAGAACAAACGATAATACGAAGAAAAGTAAATTTATGAGCAATTTAGAAGACGAATTATTAAGAGAACTTAGTAGGTTAAGTTTAGAAAACGAAAATCAAATTCTAGCAGATTCAAATTTAAACGATAATCTAAATTCTATTGAACATTCAAATATGGCACTACCAGATATTAGTAAATTAAATTGGGACCTATTCAAGTTAAAATTAAATAACATCAAACCATATGATGGTAACAGTAACGCACTTAATAAATTCATTTCTCGTTGTGAAAGTTTCATATACGACTACGAAATTTATAGAGATAAATTTTTTAAAGTTTTATTATCAGATCAGGCTTTTGTCAGCATTAATTCTAAGGTACGTTACGCCCGGCTACGTCATTACAGGCAGATTACGACCAACGGCATCTCTATAGAACATTGGTACGTCACACCCTACGCTACAGTTCAGCATTTCACAATAAAACATATTAGGTCCACAGTACTAGTGGTACCTACTGGTTATTTTTAGAAAATATTTGTACTCACTATCTCGTTTCGTTGACAATTTTATGATTAGTAAAATCTAGTTACTAATACAATTTGTTACCATTCCTAAAATAGTATTTGCAGTAATTGAGTATAATGATCCCAATTTTTATTTTATAAATAAAATGTTTGTAATTAACAAGATCATAATTTACTTTTCATCGACAAATTATATGCCAACAGGGATGGTTATTAAGGCACTCAGAAACTGTGCAAATATTTCCTTGATTTACAATATTCAATCTAAAGTGATTCACTTTTTACAATCTGTTCATAAGCTTCTTTCTTTCATATGTGGATAAAAGCATGTGTTTACTGAAGTGCCCACATATGAAAGAGATATCGATTATTCACACGTTTATTGATATGATAGTAGTTGTTAAGCAGTTGTAATCTTGTAAGAATCTTAACACCAAACATATAACATTCGAATTTTGATATGCTTAAGCAGATTTCATCCGTCTCAAATTATTCCAAAAAAGAAAACTTGGATATCACAGAAGAAGGAACAGCCTCACATTGTCTACAGTTACATGCAGATATAAAGTTACTTTACATATACTGATTTAATGTACCGTCAGGAATAATTCGCACATACCTTTCTACTTCCCCTTCATAAAATATTTATTTTCTTTGAATAAATCAACGTTCCCATCGAGAGGGACACGGATGAAAGTGAAAAAACCTTGACAAATTTCCATTTACTTCCCAGAATAAAATATACCGTTCCATTATGTCCCTAACACTGCATTTTTGCGGCAGAAAGAGATTTTCTGCTTCTAATCCGATAAATTTTTGAAGCGGGATTCCGCTGCTAATCGCTTCACCCCTGGTGAATTAAAACGGGATTTCCATTTTCCCATCGGTCGTACGTGTAGGTTATATTTGTGTGTGTGTTCGTGCATCTGAAGCTTGAAATCGGGACGTGCAGCCGCTGATTCTGGCAGTTCATTTCGTTTTAACGGGACGTTTAATTTTCCCGGGCTATTGCAAGTGTTAGAGGAAACTGCTTTCATAAAATCGTTTGGCGGTTTCTCGCCATTACAACTGTTTAAATCTTTTCAGTCCTAAAAATAATTCCAGTCTAGGCTTTTCCGATATAATGTACGTTTCCATTAAGGTATCCACTGGTAGCTGTGGAATGGTATTGAAGGATGATGAATATCCTATTTTACCGCTGAACAACGTAAGTGCACCACTACTTTTGAGGTTAATCTCTATGGAAAGAAATCCAGTATCGTGTTCTCCATAGTAACAATATTTCATCGCTATAGAGGCCCATTTATTATCAAGCTGTTGAAAGATATTATAGATTACGTGCAGCGACTATAGATATAATGCCATAATAGATATTTAGAGGGCGAGCTTCAGCATCGCACAAATAAAACTAATTTATATTATGCCATAGGATGGAAAAGAGAGATAGAGAGGATAGGAGGACGGTATAGTGGCACAGAATGTGTGTTAGCCAAATTGGACATTGAATTATGGAGCGGAGAAAAAGTGAAATATCGCCCGCTGCCGGTTAGTTTTTGGTTGGGAGTTCCGCTTTGCACGAATAATTTTCCAATGAAATACTACTTTTGTTTAGTTTCAATGGTGGAGACTGATAATGATCGGAGAGGGACGACTTTTCGATAAAATCCGGCGTTAATTCCATTCAGATTTTAATTTAAAGCAGAAATAATATTTCCGCCGTTTAAAGCGAATGTATGAAATTACATACGAGACGTTTAAATTTGTAAGAATGTTTATCCTTTAAACGTACTTATATTACATTTATTTACTTAATATATTTTTGAGAAATTCATAATCTTAATTTTTTAAAAGAGTAATGAGTGAGTTGATAAAGTAAAATTTTGACTTAATTTAAGTATTTTTCTTCTTCACGTGCTGTCTGCATTCTTTTTCAGATTTTTATACAATAAAGTTGGACTACTTTCCTTTACATCTTCTCGATTTTACTTCAAGTGAATTTTCTATTGTATTAGTTCTGGAGATGGTAAGAATCACCGAAATGACTTATAGCATAGGCTACATATTGAAAAATTATAGTTTTTACAGCATAATGTTCTACAGATATATGAAAGTTTTAAATGGTAGGGGGGACCTATAGAAAGATCACTGTATGACCATATACATCTCGAATGTCCCTGTTTCTTTATAAACAGTGGGTTAAGGTGTGAAAATCGATTTTTTCCTCATAGAATTTTCCGGTTGCATTTTAGAGAAAAGTGGCCAACAGGAATGTTGTAGAGAGTAAAAAGACTGTTAATTTGGTACTTTACAGATTAAAATTGATACATAAACAATTGAGTTATTGGCAAAAAACCATCACTTTTTCATTATTTTATAAATGTTAATAACTTTTGCAATAATAGTGATAAATGAAATGTAATACACGAATTATGAAGCATTTAGAGGTCTTTATATGTGTGCAAAATTTCAGCCAGATCGGATTATTAGTTTACGAGATATCTTATTTGATTATCCCAGAGACCCTATGTTTAAACAATTGAGCTTGCCCAGGCTGCAATCCTACAGATATTTAATAAGGTGGAATAGTCTCCTTGAATGCCGAACTATATGTTAAGTTTGAAAACCAACTCATTTTTAATGAAATTGTTGTTAAAAAAATCATTTTAAAAAGGGGCTAATTTTTTCCTTATAAACAAATTGAATAACTTTTTTGTCTGTTGTGACTAACGTTTTTAATAAATTGCATTGAAAAGGTGGTAAAAAAACCTTTGATTTAAAAAAAAGGTTCTACTGTCAATAGAAACCGAGATAGCAACATTTCTTAAAAAATCATATCTTCATTATTTATAAATATTTAGAGCCGAAATTTTCACCAGTTTTACATAAAGATGTAACTGTTAATATAGGATATATAGGTTTGATATCTATGCACCTTGAGAAAAGTTATAGCCCTTTAAACTTAAGGTTTTTCGCTCAAGTCTACGATGTCGTAGTGGAGGGGATAGCAGATCGTTTTGATACCAAAACATCATATTGGACGCGCTAAATTTTTTTTTCGATATCTCGGCTTTTAGGCAGCGTAGAACCTTATTTTTTTTATTCTGGGGTAACTCGGCGAAATATTAACATCTAACCTATATTTATCGCCGTGGAAAATTGGAAAATCCCGGAAAATTCAAATACGAATGATAGGCCACCGTCAGCTACAAAATGAGGGGTATATAAAATCTCTTGCTTATCGTGCGATGCATTTTATATCGGCCAAGCAAGTAGAGATTAAAGGAACACGAGAAATGGTTAGGAAATTTCAGGAAACGGATATCTTCACTCCTTCTTCCTTGGCGAACCATATCTTAGCAAATAAACATTCTTTCCAAATTAAAATGTGTTTCCACCCCTATATTTGGAAAAGCGTTGAAATACCGTGTTAAGTTGGAAACTATTGAAACATTAATTCATTCTAATAATATATGTTTTCTAAATGATCAAAGAAACCTCTATGCGGGACCATTCGTATTTTTTTACCCGCTAAATCAAATTTAATAGATATTCCAAATCAATTGTTAATTCAAGTTTAATTCTCAAATTTTCTTTTTTCTCTAAATCAATTTGTTGCACAATATTTACTTATTTTATTTTATTCTAATTGCTGTTGTCGTCTTCAATTTGAGTCAGACAGAGAGTTGCTAGACTACATATCTAATTGCCTACCCATTTAAATGAACAAATGTATATTGCTTGTCATTATTATCTTTTTCGGCGTAAAAGTCGTTAAGTACAACATATGGATTTTCCTCAGCTAAGGTTTCTCTCTGACTTTAATTTTATTCATCTAATCTACTCTACTCCTTTTAGTGTCACATTTTAACGTGGGGGAGAGATTCTCAACCCTTATTTTATGGTGGATTTGTTTATGATTTGCCTCATTACTGTTTCTTCACTTCATACGAAGCAGGTGAGTGAACTGTAATTTACGCTTGTTGTCTTGACCATTATTTTATATCTTTTTAAATGATCTACAGGTTTGAGGATGGCGTGACTCGCGGAAACAGGTTATCACTTTATTACTTAACTTCATAGAAACTTACACTTGTGGCTACGACATTCCATTTCCTATACCTTCGTAAACCTGTAGATCAGCTGTAGTGTCAAGATGCGAAATTAGAAAGGTAAAAGTTGGTCTAAGGGTAAGTGATATGGGCTGTAGGAAGTACCTTCGTTTAGAGAGCCGTGGTAGATATTCTGATTTATTGTGATAATTCGAGAGCTTCTGTACATGATTTCGCTCTTTAGATGACATCACACATTGCCTTACACTTTACAAGTGTTTGCATTTTGCTTTTTTGATTACATAAAAATGTTCTTTAATATAGTTGTTTACATGTCTATCAAAACTGACCTCTCCACGTCTCACGTTACCAGTCGCGTATCATTTTTACCTGCACAACCACTAGTTCACTTATCAGCGGTAAACAACCTTAAAACAGTGGAATTTTGGAAAACCTGGTTGATTCCTTTGAAAATTGGTGTTTAGGTAGTATTTGTAGCATTCTTCAAAGTTGGACTTGTGCCGAAGTGTGCCTTTTACCTAGGGGTGAAAACCACCCCTTCTAAAGGGTAAAAAATCAATAAAAAAAACACTGAAATCGATAGAATGACTAATTCTTAGCAACTTTTGTTCTATAATTTTTTTTGTAAAGTTGATATTTTTCGAGTTATTCACGATTGAATCTACACATTTGTCATTGAAAAAATGAATGCTTTTTAACCACTTTTTCACCAATAACTTGAAAATCGTTCATTTAATCGGAAAAAAACATTCACAACAAAAATTTTGCAAGTAAACAAACCAAGAGATTCGTTTTTGAATGATCTCTATAAACTCAATACAGGCTGAGTTATTACTCGTTGAAAGATGGCTATTTCGAATTTGAAAATCTTCAAACAACAATAACCTGAAAATGGTCTAATTTTTGAGAAAACTCAATAGACTTTTTTAAAAGTACGTAAAAAAAACCTAAAAAAAACCCGTTAGGTATAATATTTTCACTGTATGCCAGATGTTGTTCGCTTCTATGCTCCGATATAAAAAAAATCAATTGTTTTTTCGAGGATAATTCCCTTACTTTCCAAGCCAGAAACTTGCTAAAAAATGCATTTGGTAGGGAATTTCAAGCGCTTTAAGAGTAAATTAGTTTAAAGTTTTTACAATTCTTAATTTTAAAAAGGGTTGCGTTCAAAAGACTTGGATGAGCTATAATTGGTACGCGAATGCAAACTTCGAACCGCCATATCTCCTTCAATTTTTTTGATACAAAGATAAACAAAAAAATCATCATTTTCAGTGAGAGAAAACCTGCAATTAACATGTGAAAATATTTTTCATATCTAGAACAGTTTTTAATTTAGTATTTAAGAAAAATGCCTTTTTCTCAGAAATACTAAAGGGTAATTTTCGTTTGAAACAAATATTTTTTTCTAAAATAAGCATTCTAAACCTTATAAATCACATGGATCATATCAATAAAACCTAAAAAAAGTTAATTGCAAGTGGGTTAAGCTTAATTTTTATCAGGGTGGTAATGACAAGGGTGAAATTTTTAAATTAAAAAAAAAGAAAGGTGTTACTTTATTTTTGTTATAATTCAGTTAATCTTATGCAAAAGACTTTTATTCGTGCTCATTTAAAAGGTTTTTGTTATTTACTTTAAAAAAAGTCTATTGAGTTTTCCCCAAAAATTTCATCATTTTCAAGTTATTGACGGTTGAAGATTTTCAATTTTGGAGTTCTCGAAAAACAACAATCTTTTAACGAGCAATAACTCAGCCCTTATTGGGCTTATAGGGGTCATCCAAAAACGAGTGTCTTTTTATGTTTGTTAGCTATATTTTATTTTAAATGTTTTTTTTTCCGATAAATGAAAAATTTTCTAGTTATTGGTGAAAAACGGTTAAAAAACATTAGTTTTTGAATGTAAAATTTTCAATCGTGCCTAACTCGAAAAATATCAACTTTACAAAAAAACTTTGTAGATCGAAAGTTACTTAGAATTAGTCAGTCTATCGATTTCCTGGTTTATTTTGATTAAACAATATTTTGCCACTTAGAATGGGTGGCTTCCACCCCTAAGGAAAAAGCACACTTCGACACAAGTCCAACTTTGAAGAAGGTTATAAATACTACCTAAATCCCAATTTTCAAAAGGAATCGACCTTGGTTCCCAAAATTCCAAGCGAAACTGTCTGATGACTGGACTACACTTAATTTGCATTAATGGTTTATATATAATGGTATAATTAAAGCCAAATATACTTATAACCAGTCATTAACATCTCACGTTCGTTCAAGGTATAGTTCCGGGTGATTTTTAATGATTGAACCAAATTTTGTGGGTTGGCACCCTGCGTAGTTGGTTAGCGTGGTCATTTGTCAACTTGTTTACTTTTGATTCATTTTTAGTTTAGGTTATGTACAGTTGTATAGAGATAAGAAACAAGTTAGGTTGTTCTGCAGTAAATGCTGAAATGTTGACCTTCTTGGTGTAAGCAACATATTCAACTCTACGCGATAAATTATTAAAAACGTCAACTAAAATTTCAGGTCCAATATTTGCCATAGCCACTTAAATTGCGTGCTGCAATTCTTGCAAATTGTCCAAGTGGTTTCGAAATACAACAGTTTTTAAAGAAGGGAACAAGAAATAGTCCAGAGGAGTGAACTCTGGATATTTACTAGGCCACAAACCAGTGCTAACTAAACGGTCTTGAAAGAATTCCTCTAAGAACGAAGTTGTAGTACGTACAGTTTCATTGCCCTGCTGAAAATAACATTTTGTCAACTCTCTGTCATCCAACTCATTTATAAATGGCTCCTACACAAGCCTTTGATATCTTTCAGCGTTAATCGTTTCATGAAAGAATATTGGCCCGTTATTCGTGTTCGTGACATTGCCACCCAGACACCAATTTTGAGTGGATATAATGGGACTTGGATAATATTGTGGGGGTTATGTGCTGACCAAGTTCTGTAATTCTGTGAATTAATAAATTCAGGGAGATGAAACCATGCCTCATCAGAAACGAAAGTCATATCCTGCTGGTCAAGGTTGTTGAGTAGGTTATTGTTATACCAGTGACAAAAGTGAATTCTTTGGAGAAAATCAGGAGGGCGGAGTTTTTGGACGACTGTAAATTTATATGTTCGTAGGTGCAAAGGTTTTTTAAAGATTGCACGAGAGGATGAATAGGAAAGTCCTGAAATGTAAGAAATGTATAAAGTGTAGAATAAGGTAATCGTTGATGGAAACCTGTTTGTTGGGATACACGGCGTACGGAGGCATTTGGATTTTGTTGTATAATTTGATCTACATTTTGCACAACATCCGGCGTGGTAACAGTTGGACGTCCAGTAGATTTACCCTTTTTAACGCTGCCAGTGCCTAAAAATCGTTCCACTATCCTACCACAATGTTGTGCATAAACACGATATTCTGTTTGTTCCTCTGGGTATGTTTCGAGAAACTGATCGTAAGTCAATTGCTGGGAATATATCCAGTGGCCATTTTCATGTAGGAATGCGCTTCGAAAATATCCCATTATAATGAAGGTGTCATGTTCAGTTGTAAAAACCATTTTTCAATAAATAAATCGTGATAAAGATAATTTTATTTATTTTGAACTTCGATGTCACATTTGAATTTAAAAATCAAGTGTAACAACTTCGTACCGTAAAGAAAGTGTAAAAATATTGCCAACCTTGCAAAAATAATCACAATCATTAAAAATCACCCGGTATTTGCTTCCAAATGTTAATGTAGCAAAGGAAACTTGTTTAATTACCTAAAAATAACGCCTTCCATAAACGACTGGTTAAGCAACATAAATGTTCTCTAGTTAGGAGGTTGCCATAAATCAAGTTTCCTAGATTAAATTCCTTAATGGAAGGTTCACTAAGTCACTACTTAAATAAAATTAGATTACTTGAAATTTCTGAAATAATGCTGACGTGAGCGTCAATATTTAGCGAAAATATCTTTATCACCATTTATTAGAAAGAAATTGACTTAGAGTGATTGAGGGCGTTCAAGACCTTCACCCACTACGGAAAATTTGTGAAAATTAGAATCCTCGCAGACTGATATACCCATTTATTATTATTTAGTCATCGCCTATTCCCCGAGGTTTCTCTTCTTGTACTGGGAGTCATAAGGTCGTGTGTCAGTGATTCAGATCGTACGTCGGCGGTTGTTCGAACGGTGATAGAACAGATCTCTCCGGGATTTGTCAGCGAAGTCGGCGAAGGAAGAAAGCGGGAAAGGGGAAAAGAGGAGAAAAACTGGAATCGAATCTATCCCGACATTATTTGCTTACGTCTCCTTCGAAGGGGTTTATCAGCGCACCCGCTCCACCTGATTCCCTTATTTAGCATAATTCCCCTGCCGGTCGACTTTTGTCGACGGGTCGCGCGCGCGTTTGTGTGTGTGTGTGTGTGTGTGTGTGTGTGTGTGTGTGTGTGTGTGTGTGTGTGTGTGTGTGTGTCCAGGTCCCCGGGGATCGGGATCCAGCCGAGCGGCAGCGGAATCTCATTGTACGCAACACAAGATAGCTAGATCACGCGATTCGCTCCCGATAACTGGCCCGTGAACTGTCTTCTCTCTCCCAATATGTTGCATGGATACGGAGAGAATCTCCCTCCCAGTCCCTCTCTCTCTCTCTCTCTCTCTCTCCATTTCTTTTTCTCTCCTTCTCGCTCCTCCTTACGCTCCTTGAGGGAAAATATTGACAAGTGAGATAAAGGAATTTCGGATTTTCGAGCCGGCAGTTCCAGGTTTCCAAGGGATATCGGGGATATTGAAGGAGAGATGCACTTGCCGTAGTTGTTGAATACATTGACGGAGTTGCCGCCCCTAACTTCGGGGCATTTCCAATTCGGAAATCGGTAGGGTTTCTCTGATTATGGACGAAGTAAAGGAGTACATAGGAGTTTTGCTGAGGTGCTACGTAGACTTGTTTGGCCGCTACAGCACAAATATAGACACTAACGCATCTCCTTTAGTTTCTTATTGAAATTTTTACGTCTGAAAATAGAACCATAGGCAGGCGTTAAGTTGATGGAGGCAATATCCTTTAACTTAATTCTTAAAGAGATGTATCAGTGAAGACTACATGAAACGCAAGCCTTACCTCGTCAAGGAAATATTAATACTCCATCTAACAACTAAGATATTTAATTATTCAAATTGCTCTAGAACATAAACAAGCGGCAGACATATTAACTAAGAGTCGACACGGAACTCGAGAAACCTGTACGGAAAAAGTATGGAACGTTACTTTGCAGAATATTGACGCACATTGGATTTGTTCCAACATCATTTGTCAAAGTTGTCACCGGTTAATGTACATTGGAAAGAAGTACATTGATTTTCCTTACCCTCTCGTAACTAATTCATTCTGTACATGCCAATACAAATCTCATATCTTATCTTTTCACGCCTCAGTCTGCTCGTTAAAACGAATTCACCAGAAAATAAGGCGTACTGTAGGATTAACGTTACACACCCACCATTTCCTAAAACAAAATAATTTATTTTGGCATAAATAAGCCATTTTCCTCGCCGGAAACGATCTCCTACGTGTTTAGGGCACTTCTTCGGGCATTTCCTGAAAATTTTGGGAAAAACTAAGTGCATCCATAATTTTAACGCTCACCTTTGCCCGCCTATGAACTCCTCTCTACTTATATTTAAATTATTCATTCTGTTCGGAAATAGACTGTATGTGGCAGTTTGGCGTGATGGTTCCCACTCGTGTTGACAAGACGTTTTGCCCTTCCTTAAGGTTTAAAAAGGTATAAGAAACTTTTGGTTGCGCGTCATATGTGAGCGTAGATGTCAAATATATATAGAGCGACACCCGTTATGCTTGCCTTCAAATGTTGCTATTAGTCGTTAGTAGCGATTCACGAATTTGGCATGTAATACGTGCCTCGGTTTGAAACCTTAAGGAGGGGCAAATAGTCTTGCCGGCACGCGTGGGACCCGTCACGCCAAACTGCCACATATAGTCTATTTCCGAACAGAATGAAGTAACTTAAATATAAGTAGAGGGGAGCTCATAGGCGCGCAAAAGTTTGTAGACGCCAGGGTCGTTATTGGCCATTACATGTAGGCATACAGCCACAACCAAAACCATTACGTTTAGGCTCTGGTCTTTTTGGTGTTTTTGCGAATTTGTTTTTGTCTTGTACGTGACTTGTTCATGGCATATATGTCACAAGACTATATAATAAATTTGAGTTATAATTTCATATATTAAGTCACTGAGCATTTAGGTACTCTACACCCAATAGACAGTTCCGAATTTTAGTATTACCAAACTAATATAAAAACAAATATATTGTCGTTACAATGTGTTTACTATACAAATTTGTATTAAGAATATAACATATAACGGTTGCAGTTGACTGAAGTGTGAAATTTTTGAATGCCTACAATTGCATTCCTCTTTATGGAAAACATTATCACCAATAGATATAAAACGAACGAAATTTAATGCAAAAAAATATACACAAATAATATGCTTTTCGTTAAAGGTGGTGCAATTTAAATAATTTACATAGGTGATTTTACGATTCATCCAACTCTAATTCTTCAAAAAAAAAGGGGGAATGAGACTGCTTATGCCCAACGAGAGCAATTGACTTACGCATATGACAGTAGACGACTTCAGAGTTTACCTGCTTTAACTAAATCCAGGAATACTTATAATTATGGCGTAATCATTCTTGGGATGAACCTTTTTTGTGAAAATATAATTGTAACTGAGGCTAGTAAATGGTACCTGTTGTTAGGTTATGATATTGTGGCAATGATGTAAAAATAGTGTAAAGACCATCTGACAAAACTGCATTCAATATAATTTTAGTGCATTTGTTTCCAAATTATTTTAGTCCTAAATGAAGTAATGTTGCATACAGGAAGTTTGTTACAAATTTAATTTCTAAATACGGTACTAAATAACGTAAAATCTGTTCGATTTTTGACTATAGAATATAGTTAATTGTTCTATATATGATCACGTGATGCTCTATTATACTCAGTGTCCCCATAGAACAATGTAGTTATCTTCTCCAAGGCACGAAATAGAGGAGGTCTTACATAATAAATTTAGAATTAAGGAGAGTTAGGTAGCATAAAGAACAAAATTCAAATTATGGCTTTTTTATGACCAAAAATATCTTAATGAAAGTTCAAAAATTGTACTTATAAAGAGAAGCATCAGACGCCCATAATGGAAAATCGATCTATATCCTGGCAAAAGATTTAGCAACTACCAGTTTAAGGTCGGATTACAGAATGGTTTGCTCGACCGCTACATTTTATTAGAGTTTACTCCCGAAGGCCACACCGTTCGCCGAAATAAAGACGACGATATTACGGATCGCTTCATATGTCCAGGAGATGATCGGTAGATATATTCAAAAAATATGGTTATCCGGAAATCCGGGAAATATCGGCAACTATGTACTAAGTCGTTTACGCAAAGATTTTCCGCAAGTACTGGCAAACATGTGCAACATATATTGCGCAGAGACACATCGGTAAATATGCTCCAACACAAGTGGAAATGAGAGCATCTACATGGTTATTCGGAAAATTCCTTAACGAGTGAGGAGAATTGTTACAGCTTACATTATTTGATCTGAATCGTTATATGGGTATTTCTGGTAGGGTGTGGACTTCGATACAACTCCATGTATTAAATCTAGAACGGCTTTTATAACAATGTAGGTTGTATAACAATTATGTATAACAATATACATAATGTATTTCAACTTCTGTAGGATTTTTGCCCAAGGGGGCATATTCGGAGATAGAAATGCTCTTTACAAAGTTCATATCGACTTCAATACTATTTTGGGTATATTTAGGTATATTCGCTAGTTAAAATACACAAAGGCCCGACATAGTGTTTTAGAAAAAATTGTAATAATTTATAGATTTGGAGTCACTATTTTTTTATGGAAATTGGTATGATATCACACAATTAGGTATTTTCACATTTTTTGAAAACTGGCTAAACGAGAGATTATATGTCTATAAATCTTATGTTATTATTAAAATAAAATTTAAAACATTCAAGCAAAAAAATCGTTTGAAATTGAAACGCTAGGAATTGGCGCCAAAACGCTGTCTGACGTCACATCGCATATAAACAGTCTAATGAAAACACTATTTTACCACGCGAATAATACAAATTACTAGATTTGGTCGCAATTTAATTCCTAGACTCCAACGGAAACAACAATAATGTCCAAAATACTCGAAAAATCTATTTGTGACTGCAGAACGGACCCGTGATTATATGCGGAGTGACGTCACGATGAGCGGTCGTTTCGCGGGTCTTGGCACTCTTACTGCCTTTATACCTAAAATACTTGGTGCTGGGCATATTACACGATTTTTTATGATTATAAAATTTGTCTGAGGGTTCGTCCCTATAAATTTAGTTATATTTCTAATTTAAAATAGATGGTAAATACCTAATTCACTGTTCACACTGATTCACACCTTTTTCACACAATCCAAAATGTATGAAATGGAAATTTTTAATTAGTAAAAAATGATTCAATAAGTACTATAATTTCTATGAATAATATAAATGCAAATGAAACCAGAACCGATTGCTTCATTTCTTGTAGAATTTAAACAATTAATCCTTACATATTTGTTGCTTGTATAACAAATTATTAAATTTCCATTATACTGTTTGTTTAATAATTTTACAGTACCTTAAATTGACAAACTATATTGTTTAAATGAGCTCCAACGTCTACGTAGCTAATATTCTGTTTATTCATGCTCCCCTGTTCATATGTTATTAATTTAGAGAGAAGGGAGGGTAGTGTTCTCGTTACCTGCATTGGCCGCATTTGCTTAAGCATTGAAGTACAGAATGAAAATATGTTAAAATATTTTTTATATACACACTAAAACGCAAATGTTCGGAGTTGAAATATTTGGGTAGTAAATTTCCCAACTAAACTAACATTGCAAAAAAATAGGTTTTACCACCATTTTCGATTGTTCCTACTGAATTAAAAAATTTCTATCTAACTCATTGTAACAGCTAACCGCCTTTCATCAAGCTCATCAATTACATTTCAATAACGAACCCCCAAAAACTCCCATTTTACAGAAGATAAGACATCGTCGCACGTACTTCCAGAAATTCGTTTAGTTTTAAAGTTTAGAACATTTTGTTAATTCGAATGGAGCTCCTGCAATTTATATATACGACAGGATCTTTCAATTGCACCCTTTGCAGTGCACCAATTTCGTATGTTTGAAGTTTAGCCCCAAATATATATAGAAATGCGCTTGCACAGCTAAGTATCCTCATTTACGATCCTAGACGCTTTAAATATAAAATGGGACCTTTGTAATATTACAAACTTTGAACACGAAGTCTGGAATGGAATAAACGAACTAACTTTAAGTCTCAACTTATGAACTTTACGTGTACTATATTGTTTTGCTTGAGTGTATCAGGGACACGAGCACCTATTTAAATTTGTCGAAAACATACGAGATTGTACGTTCGCACATAACAATAACCTAGATTCCGCTCGGAGATGTTATCGTTCCAAGCACCTTGCTAACATCAGGAGACAAAGACACTGAGCTGATACTGGAAACAGAAGGGAAACATGCCTTTCCCCGCATACAATTTTCAAAAACGTTATTTCAGTAAGTAAGTTTTTACGTAATGTTTACTAGTGTCAAAATCGGTTAATATATAGAGGTGGACGCAAGATTGAGAGAGCGCTTTTTTGTCTTATGAGATTGATTGGAAGAGAGATTTGCATTGTTTTAACTTTAAATTTAAGACAAAATTGAAACGAAATGAACCAGATTGAAATTTTACATATATCCGAGGAGGAACTAATGAGCAAATATTTAAGTGCAGTCATTAGTTATAACATAACTACAGTTCCTACATAACTGGAAGGCCGGTATTATTATTATGTTATGGAATTTTTAAAATGTAATGGTGTTTGTTGATCTTGTATAAAGAATTTCAGCTTTGAAAAGCTTCCTAATGTGGGTGTTACGACTTTGACCACGATTTTCTATATAGGAACAAATATTTACTTGAAATATCAGTTTAATTTTAAAATTGAAGTAAATGCACTTCATTTTATGCTATTTTCTACAAAATTTGAGTAATAAAAGAGAAGTCGGTTCCTCTCCATGTCCAATTTAGAAAATATCGAATTCGAGAAAAAGCATTAGATATTTATTTTCCAGAAATTTTTCTAAATAATAGAGTTTCAATATTTTCTTTTCACTAACTCTATTAATATCAAGTGGTCTTACCTCTCAACATTGGTCACAATTATAAATATTTAACCATGACGTGATATCTATCAGATTATGCTGAAGTGCCGGCAGTTCGGCACGAATTCCTCGCTTAGCAGTCCCATTTTCAATAATAGCTCGTCCGAGCATTCCAGTCGAACTCCAGCCCGAGGAAAAATTAATTATCGACCATGATGAGCATGCGACCAATATTGACGTCATAAAATCAATCACACTGGAAAGTAATCAGATTGTCCCTCGGTAACTCTATTAGACGGCTAATTGCATACGATTTTACCACTCGACGTTTTCGGGCTTCGACCTAGGTGAATATTAATTGGGGACCGGCGGGGGGATGAGGGGGAATTAAAAAAAAACGCACCGATGAAAGGGTAGACAATGCGGTACGGGTGATTAAAAGAACCGAACTGTTTATTTGTATTGCGACAGCTGTTTTGTCAACACAGGCGGTTTATTAGGGATCGGGTCGAAGGGTCGCTCGGACGAACGGATCCAAAATATTAATTTGGGAAAATCCGACGCGCCGAGTTTTGAACTGTCACATCAATCAACGGTTTGTACGAACATGTGTTTTCATCGGCGAATTAAAAGAAACCAGTAAATGCCTAACGAAGGATTTGTTCCGGAGGTTTACAGAAATGCAGTTAAATTTTGTATTTTTAGTATTAGCATCCGAAGTGGGAAGTTGTATCGATCCAAAATTTCCAGACTATCCTCAATTATTCGTAATCCAATTGCAAGGTTTTTTCCCATTTTTAAATAATAGTGTGCGATCAAATAAAAAAATAGTCAAAGCAGGCCATGAGCTAAAATACGCATGTCTTTTCCTAAAATTCTTCTTCTTCTTCTTCAGGTAATTAATTACAGATGTCAAGTTGACGTACATTGACAAGAGACGATATTGTCGAAGCAAATCAAAAGTGTTCTTTTAGAATCCTATCTTAGAAATGGAATGAAGCTGAAAAACGGTGAGTGGCAATATTAAATATCATATTTCTTTAAATAAAATGTTCTTTTAGTTTTGTCACTTTTTTTATTTCAAAAATTAACTTCAAGTTTGACTTTGTCAGTGTCAACTAGTATTTTCTGTTGTCTGTATTTTTAAATTTAGGAACTAAGTAAAGACATGCGGCTTTTTTTTTCATGGCCTGCTTTGACTATTTTTTTATTTGATCGCACTGTATTATGACGCGAAATGTAAACATCAGTGTGAAGTGTGCTCTTTCTTATTTGATGAAGTCGGCGCATTTCTAAGGGGGACCGCTTCGCTAAATGCTCCTTCCGCGTAATCGACTTATCGGAGAATTCAGTAGACCATAAAAACTCTACTCGAATAGTAGAGAACGGCCAATTTGAGAAAGAATAACCCGAAAGCTTCTCGAAAAAACATTATTAGGAGATATAAATTACGAGTCGGTTCCGTGGCAAGCAGAGTAGACCAGGAGCCGTCGTTAGTCAAAAAGTGCGATAAGCCGACTGGCGATAAGTATACAAATAAATTAGCGCGTTAAGGAATAGACTAACTAATAAAGTGTTAAGAACTGTAAAAATAAATTAGGATATACGTTGTCTGTAATAAATGTTGTTGAAATAAAAAAATGTTTGTAATACATGGTGTTATTAGTACTGGAATTACTCAAATTTCCACTCAATTCATCATTAGAGTTATTATTTTACAAAACGTAGTTCGTTAAGTTGCCCTCTCTGTGAAAAACTTTTGGGCAAGAATCGTCATTATCATTAGTATTAATATTTTATTTTATTTGTATTAGGCAGCATTCGATTGCAAAGATTTGCTACTATTATTATTAGTGTCTTTATTAATATCATCATTATTATCATGCGACGAATCATTCTTTACAACACAAACGACATTGTGCGTGTATCTGTATTAGATATGTTACATGTAGGGAGTTAAAAAATGAGTGTCACATAATTGAAAAGGGCACGTTCCACAATATGTAGATATGTAGAAAAGCCTAGGTGAACATGTCTCCGAAAACGTTTTGTGATTAAGACACAGGATATCAAATTAAAAAAAAAACCAACTACTCCTTTAGTACCTAATCAAATATAACAGAAGTTGAGATTTCCATGGAGGTTAAAATGGTACTATCATTAGAACCTAAGTTTTACCTTCCTCTCTAAAAAAGAGGATCAAAATCATGTACCTCTAGGTAGCCTTGGAATTTGCACTGGGTCATATCATGCATGAGATTAAGAATATTCTCACTTTGCAAGTAACGAATGTAACAACAAATCTCCTTCATATTTCAAACAATTAATTGAATCTTTGGGATAGGAAAACTAGCAATTTTCTCAAGGAACACCCGGAAATAATGGCAAACAATTTCGATAAAGGTAACACCACAGTACTTATGCTAAGACAGCTATACATACTTCAATTTAACAATATTGAATGATAGGAATAGCTATAAAGTCAAACCCTGCGAACTAAAACCAATGACACAACAGAAAGCATATGAACTAGTTGCGGATCTAAAAAAGAGGGCGCATATCGACTGCCGTCGCGGTCAACGTGACGAATCCCTCGGTTCAACTGCCGTCCGAGGATCGCAATGTCCGGGCATCGGGATTTCCAGCCCATCTCTAATTGCCTATATACATATATATATATATATATATATATATATATATATATATGCATGCTAGCGAGGGGGCAAGGATAATACACATTGTCACTGAGTCTAACAGGCGGGTGATATTAATAAATAAATAAAAAAAAGATAACGTTTGGTTCGGCTAGATTTGTGCCGGCGTTTTCATTATAATATTAAAATAAACAGAAATAAAATATGAAGTTTAATTTGATGATAATGGCCATATAAAATCAAGCCGCACGGCAGTTGAGCACAGAATTAGAATCCCTTTAACCATTTAAAAATTTCGGACGGCAGTTAAAGCAAGGGATTAGGACAGACCTGACCGCGGACGGCAGTGGAATAGCACAGAAAAAAGAAACACCAAATATACGCCATAACTGCTGAGTCTCTAACCATTTATAACTCACTATGCTATAGATTTCATGGTCTACCAAAAATACACCAACTCACACTAGCTATTAGTTTCCCATAGACGCTCCAAACAGTAACATTGCCAAATTTCTTACAAATATACTGTCCAAAGCTTACAATACGAACAATCCTTAGTTTATTGTTAACTTTTCGGATCTCAGCACTATTCAATAATTTCCAACTTCCAACCAACCATAAGTTAATAAGTTTAGATGTTGTTTCGCTATTTAGCAATATCCCGTTAGAACTGTTAATGAGGACTAAAACACTGGGCCAAGATCAGTGATCATTGTAACCCTTAAAAAGATAATTTCTTAAATTTAATTAATGTCATGTTCACGACCAAATGTTTCCAGTATGAAAACGTATTAAACAAACAAACATTAGGAACCCCTATGAGATCAAATTCATCCCGGTAATTGCTCAATACGTAATGGACGATTTCTTCTAGGTAATTATAAGAAAACTGTCCTTTAAATTACAATTCCTCAAAAAATATATAGACAATATATAATCTGTGCACTCTCCGATGGAATATCAAAATATATTCAAGATGTTTTCAATAGTTACAGTCCAATCATTCACGTCACAGTCACGTTTTGATTGTTTGAAAATCATTAAGCTATACGAATTGTCTTAATTAAATAATTTTAATCACTTACCCTATCTACTAATACTTAACATAAAATTTTTATTAACAATTATTTAATTTGTATTAGCAACTATTAATTATGATTGTTCACTGTGTCGTCGACCGATTTTGCGACAGCCTTCCGACTCTCCTGTCTCGCTCGGCGGCCTGCTATTTATCTTACCCAATGGAAATTCCAGAACAATCTAGTCCTTTCCAGAATATTCTACGACTTCCAGGAAATCTATCAGTTCGCCAATTCTCGTCGTTTAGAAGTTCCCAGAAGCGACACTTTCCGACGGGTGCTTATTTTTATGCCAGCCGTTTCGTCACAATATTAGAATACTATATCAAACACACATTAAAATTTTCTTGCCCATCGATGCAAGCGTTCATATACGACTTTACTGAATATTCAGTCGAAACATACACAAATAATCTTACAATGCTAATACAATACCACCTGGCAGCACTATAATAATAATAATCCATATGTTACGTTCGAGATTTCTGAAGCATTCGGATTAAGAAAGAAGTACAATCAGTACTACGAAATAATTGGTCCGTGAAGGGGATAAAAGCTTCCGAAATGTCGACATTTCGCGACGAAATAATTTTCCGTAACGCTAAATTTTCCAAATTTCCCACAAATTACATAGAAATCTCCCATCAACGAAATTGACTCAAGTGAGCCCTTTGTCCTATCCGTAACGCCTTGTTTAAAATTTAAATGAAATCCGTAGACTGAAAGGCGTCGAATAATTCTTTGTCACTATACCTAATTCAGAATATGCTAAAGAATGGGGACTAGGGGAATTTCTCCTCGAAATATTACACAAAATGCATAATTAGGAATTGTATGGGCTCTCTTGGAATTTATCATATTGTCTCCGGAGGACCAAAGTTCCTTCTTCTGCTCAAACGGGAAATATGGAAAGAAGGGGAGATAAGGGATTGTCTAGACGCACGAGTGTGCAAAGATACCATCGATTTCTTATTCGCGGATTCGGAGCTCGTGCGAAAAATAACATAATTGTCTCATAAATGGACCGATTTATCTTTACTGTAGTAACAATTTATTTATTTTATTTTCATAGACAAACTTTATTATTTCTATAAATTAACGAAAACTTTACTAAAAACAACCCCATATGCCATCGCTGGAGCGCTATTTTTCCACCCTCCTACCCCATTATTTTAGCTTGATTCAACACAGCGCTACTCTTATAATCTCATTTCGTTCTGCTCAGCCGGAGAATTTTATTTTGATTTTTCATTCAATTTAACGGAGTAAACAATTCCATTCGTTCTACAGTTATTTTTTGAAACCCGTTTCAAGAAGGGTAATTTGTAATTCGAATGGACGAGCTGCGATAACAAAATACCTAAATTCCGTATAAATGCGAGTTGATTACGGTACTAATTAAAGCCATCCTGGGGATGCAACTTCATTTCAATTAACACAGTCCCTTTCATATTACTTCCAGTGAAGAATTATTAAAACTAAATTAACCCTCCTTTTTCGTTCATAAAACTAGACAATAATAAAACAAACGCCTAGTCTCACACAGAGAAGTTATCACGTCTAAACACCGAAGTTGGCAGGAAACTTCGGGCGCTTCATACATAAAGTAAATTGAAGCAAGTTCATGTAGAAATTTCGTTTATCGACTTTGTAACGAGAACGAAACTGAAATTGAAGTTAATAACATTGTCAGTCGCTCAAAAGTTAAACGGTTTAATGGAAGCTATTAATATTGAGTATAAATGGATGGAATACAATGTATGTCGAGTGTTAGTGAATTATAAACGTGGTTATATATATATATATATATATATATATATATATATATATATATATTATAATAAACTATGTATATATATACAGGGTGTTAGCGGTTTGACTGCCTTTATATTAATAGGTGATAGTAATCATCAAAACAAACAAAAAACCTTATATAACGGGGGTCCTAAAACCAACCGTTTTCGAGAAAAGTCGAGTTATTTTATCAAGGCATTTAATCACAACTTGGCAACATCGACAAGAAAAGATACGTGTATACATGTAAACAGCTGTGCGAGGTCAATGCTTCGCGACGCGTGCGATAAATTCGCGGTGTTGCCACACCACATCATAGCCAGTTTATCGAGTTGTATTGATTGGAAATATTTTTTACTTTCTCATATGAGGTATTCATATATGAGAGAGTATTGTAATCGGGTCGATTTTTCGAAATTGAGTTATTAGCATTTCTGTACGTTTTGAGGTCCCCTGAGTCCAAAAAACAAGTTTTTGGAAAACCGTCTGTATGTATGTGTGTATGTGTTTATGTGTGTATGTGTGTATGTGTGTCTGTGGTAGGATTTTCTCAAAAACCAAAAACCACAAACGGTTACAACTTTGTATTTAGACTTTGTCCCATACCAGGACGTAAGAATAAGCTTTTCATTAAAATCGGCAAGGATAAAAGGGTTGTTTATTCTTGTCATTTTTCGGTTTTTTGAATTTTTCTCGAAATTCGCTCCAAGATTTTTTTTTTAAATTTTGAATATTTTTTGTGCGATTAAATACCTATAAAAAAGGTTCCTAACGATTCTGGCTAAATCTTCTGTGAAGGGCACTTTATACTTAACAATTTTCGGTTTTTTCAATTTTTTTCGTAATCCACTCCACGAATTTTTTTTAAACTTTGAATATTTATTCTGCTATTGAATATGTATAAAAAAAGCTTTCTAACGTTTTTGGCTAAATCTTCTGTGAAGGATACTTTATACTTGTCGATTTTGGGTTTTTTGTATTATTCTCGGAATTCGTTACAAGAATTCTTTTTAAACTTTGAAAATTTATTGTGTAATTAAATATGTATAAAAAGGTTTGTAACGTGTTCGGCTAAATCATCTGTGAAGAGCACTTTATACTTGTGGTTTTTCGGTTTTTGAATTTTTCTCAAAATTTGCTACAAGAATTTATTTTAAATTTAGAATATATATTCTACCATTGAATTAGTATAAAATAAACTTTTTTTTTGCTTAAATTAACCGTATCTATTTCCCGTTTGGATTTGGCAAACGCATATTGAAACACCCTATATATGAGAAAGTACTCTGATGAACACATCACGATTTTTTCAATTTTTTTCGAAATCCACTCCACGATTTTTTTTAAACTTTGAATATTTATACTACTATTGAATATGTTTAAAAAAGTTTCCTAACGTTTTTGGATAAATCTGTGAAGGATACTTTATACTTGTCGATTTTTGGTTTTTTGTATTATTCTCGGAATTCGTCCCAAGAATTCTTTTTAAACTTTGAAAATTTATTGTGCAAATAAATATGTATAAAAAAGGTTTGTAACGTTTTCTGCTAAATCTTGTGTGAAGAGCACTTTATACTTGTGGTTTTTCGGTTTTTTTATTTTTTCTCGAAATTTGCTACAAGAATTTATTTTAAATTTAGAATATATATTCTACAATTGAATTAGTATAAAATAAATTTTCTATCTTATTTTGCAAAATCTTCTGTGAAAGGCACTTTGTATCATTCTTCAATTTTTTGAATTTTTCCCGAAATTTGCTCTAAGAATTTTTATAAAAGTTTGAGTACCTATTCTACATTAGATATAATATATAAAAAAGTTTTGTAACGTTTTTGGCTAAATCTACTGAGGAGTACTTTATAGATACTTGTCGTTTTTCGGTTTGTTGCTTAAATTGAAGTTGAAGAGCACTTTATACTTGTGGTTTTCCGGTTTTTGAATTTTTCTCAAAATTTGCTACAAGAATTTATTTTAAATATAGAATATATATTCTACCATTGAATTAGTATAAAATAAACTTTTTTTTTGCTTAAATTAACCGTATCTATTTCCCGTTTGGATTTGGCAAACGCATATTGAAACACCCTATATATGAGAAAGTACTCTGATGAACACATCACGATTTTTTATTCTTTAAAGAAAAAATTGTTTTGTTAAAAATTAATCAAACACATTAAAACAATACATCTTATTGTCATGTCATCTACAAAATTATTTTAGATTCTTTAATAGAACAGAATTTTTACACCTTAAAATTAGAAGTTTGACAATTTTTTTTCTCGAAAACGGTTGGTTTTAGGACCCCTGTTATATAATGTTTTTTTGTTTATTTTGGTGAATACTATCTCCTGTTAAAATAAAGGCAGTCAAACCCCTAACACCCTGTATATACATAGTTTATTATATGATATATATATATATATATATATATATATATATATTCTATTATATATTTATATTTGTGATATATATTTGTAGTAAATATTTGGTAAAGTAGTTTCAGTACTTCAAAGTGCAGCAGCTTGAGTTAATTAAATGTTAACTGAGTACGGTATCTCCAGAGTGAATTCAAGAAGCCATAAACAATGTTGGTAAAAATGTTTATGGTTCCTTAAATTCATTATGCAACGACGAACGATTAAATTTGTGTACTTATTCTTCCAATAAGGGGATAAGAAGAGGTTCTATATAAAACGAAATTCAACTTAATAATGAAGTCTAATTTGTGAAAAAACAGAACTGCTTAATGTGAAACATTGAAAATTAAGAATTATGGCATTGAAAATTTTTGGAACGATCTTGAAATTTTAATTTTTTTAACTTTCTCATATGGGGTACCCATATAGTAAAAGAAGTAAAATTGAAAAAGTAAACACTACTGTAAACGTGCTGATTTTCGGACTTTGAGATATTGACACTTCTGGACGTTTTGAGGTCCCCTGAGTTTGAAAAACATGTTTTTGGAAAAATGCCTGAGTGTGTTTGTTTGGTGTATGTGTTCAATGTTTTCCCAGAAACAATAAATAGTGGAAACTTGAAATTTTGCATTTAGGCCGCATCTCCTGAAAACTCGCGATGACATAAATTTAATCAAAATCAGTTAAAGGCAAAGGGCACTTTGCAATAGGCATATGATAAAATCTTACGATATTACATATCGCTGTTTTCTTTTCACTTCATTCCACAAAACTATTTCTCTTTCTTTCAAATTAATTCCTTTCAAGTATAAAGTCATAAAAATATTTGAAAACAAAAACTCAAAATTGAGACACTCTCCAATGTCAAATTTGGGAATAATCGACCAAGTTACAAATATTTTTACTTTATCCTTTTAAATTCCAACAAAATTAACAAAATTGTGAAGAATTGGATTTTTCCTAGTTTCTAATTCAATATCCCTAAGGAGCCAAATAAGTAAGCAAGTTACCAAATCAGCAGTTAAAAGTTCAGAACCTTTGTCAATTTTCGAGTACAGTTTTGAAGAAAAATATTAATATTGATATTAATTTTATCCCCCCATCTTTACACTTTTTCTGTTTAATAATTTTATTTTTAACAATTATTATTATAACTAGAGCTCGTAAAATATACACCACCGAATGGCGAAAATATGCAGGAAATATGCGCTGTGAGAACCGTATAATATGCAAGAGATCCCTATATTTTTTGTGAGTTTCAAGAACCCTTCAAATAGCCAATATAAATAATATTTTAATTATCATAGTTTTCTTAACACGGTCACAACTCATTAAAAAATGTAAGAAGGTTAGAATTCATACAAGTAGCTTGGAGACTCCCCAACTTCTTTTGAAACATCAGACATTACTTTTTTTAATAGTCATATTTCCATTAAGATATGTGCCACTCCTACTTAATTGTTATCAGTACTTATACGTGTAATAAGTTAACCAAAATCTTTAATTGTTTTTGGCATAAATTTTAAATTTCAAAGTATATTTACAGATGATTAGAAATATTTTAAAAATATAGCCGACCGGTTACAATTTTGCAGCATTCTAAGAAATTTCTTAACTTCAGTTAGCGTTTTAAAAAAGGTATACATGAATTAGTGAACTACCAATTGTCGGCGACTTAATATTTAACAGATGATGGAGAAAGCATA
Organism: Cryptocephalus moraei; assembly: GCA_946251905.1. Classification (NCBI taxonomy): domain Eukaryota; kingdom Metazoa; phylum Arthropoda; class Insecta; order Coleoptera; family Chrysomelidae; genus Cryptocephalus; species Cryptocephalus moraei. Next base: position 18,040,148 of record OX276462.1, on the reverse strand, counting down.
AGACTGGTGGCAATCTATGTGTGCCAATCGAGAATTCCCCAACTGTCTTAAACGAACCAATCATAACTCGAAAATACTTAAACCATCCTCCACCAATATCCTTTCGTATTTTGTTGTATTATGAAAATTTGGTTTCCAAACATGAGACACAATAGAAGTCTCATAACAACCGTTTCAAAACATGAATTTACGACTCGTTATCGACACTTGTTAATTATTAGTATTCAGTTTGAACATCTCGTTTCAATTCGATCCACTACCAGGGATAAATTTCGCCCCATCCCCCTCCCAATCATCGTCACATCTAGTTAGTTAAGGTATTAGCTATACGAGGCTACGAATAACGAATTGGGATAAACCAGTTTTCGCGTAGGCAACAATTTCTTTAACGTAAAATTAAGAAAACTCACAAATTAAAAGTGGAACGAATTTTGATGAGAAAAAAACTTAAAATATGCCAAGATATTAAATGCATATGCCTAATTACCTTACGTCAAATTGCATCTGTTACTTGCATTATGTTATGCATCTTGCATATTTTCCGAGCTCTTGTTATAACAATTACATCCAGATTTTGTTTCGGTTGTTATCTAATTTTATTATCCCCTTGCAGATTACATAAAACTTGTGATAACATGAGACACGTTTCGCTTGTTTTTGGCGCAACTTTTCACTGTCAAATAAACAATCATCTACGAAAATGAATGTATGATCCTCGGATCGTCGTCGTATATATCCATGGCGAGTGTTGTTTTTTCCTCGTCAGTCTCTCGACGTAACAACACGACAATCCAGGAAATAACGTTACTAGGGCGTTTACATCCATGGGGTGCATCACTTGTACCGCTATATTTATTCTGTTAACAAGCTGCTACTCGTTCCGCGTGTGTCCCTTTTTCCTTTTAGAAAAACAAACGGGAAACGCACGCGAAAAGTTCGTTTCCTCGGAGATTGGCAATTCTAAAGGATATGCACTCGTTTATTGTTACATAAAGTTTCTTTATTGCTGTGGCGCTATGCTCTTGTTTTGTTTCCGAGGGAGAATAGTTACAAGTGGTAGTTGTAGGTGAGTTCATATCAACAGGCATCATGAGATGTTTTACAGAAGGGATTTGCAGTTTTTTCGCCTGAATCATTTTTGCACAATTTTGCAAAAACAATTTGACTGATCGGTCTGATTTTTTTACCACGTGTTAAAAAGTACAGGACCCAATTTGTCAAGCCAATGACAAATTCGTATGTTAATTTTTGCAATATTTATTAACAATTAACTGTTATGCCAATTTTCCGATTCCCTTGTAATTTTCTAAGCAACAAATTAACATATGAAAATTCAAAATCCGTCATTTGTTAGTTTTAATATGTTTGTTTCTAATCTGTGACAATATATTTAGTTTTTTACTAATAGGCAAGAATGTGCAAAAATAGCCATATCCTGACTTCATTTTTATATCTAAATTACTGTAACACCCTGCAGGTGGTTAAGGGATTTTTCTTGGATATTTTTGGTAGATTTGATTAACCTTTTAACACCCTGTAGGAGGTTGTGGGATTTTAATTTTTATTTTATCGACTAATTTGGTTACATTGTAACATTTATAAAAATGGCCCTGTATATGAAAATTACTTAGCAAAGTATGGTAAAATATGAGTCGTTAACTCTGCTGATTTAGTAAAAGGGGCGTGGATTGATTGAGTCGCGGAGACGCGAAAAATCGGGGATTGGTAATTAGATAATCAGAAAAAGGCGGGACTTATGGAGTTTAAGGGAGAATCATAGGTGGAGTGGGGACAATATGACCAATTAGAGAATTGGAAGAAAAATTTCGTAAGCAACTTAGGGTTGTGGAAATGGTAAGCGAGGCTTCCACGAGAGAAGAAATTGGGGAAGAAAGGAGTCGTTGGGAGCACGGGGCTTCGAACGGTGTGTTTTTCGAGTCGGCAGTGTTTTCTTTGTCGTGTTCATTTTTTTAGAAGGTTCTGTATTGTGAGACTTAGAGTTTTGAAGTAGAGTTTACTTTATATTCGCTGGGCGAAGTAAAGTTTTGAAGTAATACGAGGGAGTAGTAATTTGAGAGAGTTAAATTAGAGAAAAACAATTTTGAGTTTCAGTTAAGAGTTTTCAAGGGAGAATAGTGCTTGAATTATACGTTTTCCTAGAGATTGAGTTCAGGGGAAATTGGAGTCACTCACGAGGGAGTAGATAATTAGCAGAGTTTTGATTGAGTCTTGAGTAGAGTTTTTGGAGTAGAGTTCAATTAGGGTTGACAAAAATTTTGTTGAGAGCGCTTTACGCCAGAACCTTTTTTTTTTAAGTAGAGTCGTTAGAGTGAGTAGATTCATCCGTTCCGTTTTCCGTGAGGGCGAAACGCGTTTTCCGAGTCACCCCCGCTGAGCACCGACATTGAGGGTTCCACGCCAAAGTCCAGTAAGCAGAGTTCACTCCGTGGCCGCTCGGTGAGTTTGTTCTGATTTACAAGGGTTCAACCACCCTTGATTTTATTTTAATTGCGTTGAGTTACGTCGTCCGTCGTTATAATCTCGATACACCGAATAATAAATTCGTAAAAAGTCACGTCCTGGTAACATACTGTGTCAAAGTTCCATATACAGGGGCATTAATATAGGTAAAGGTGAACCGTTCCAATTATTTGACTTATAAGATTGAGTTGTTTTTCTGTGGGTTTTGGTTTCCTGGTCATTGTTTTATTTTGGGGATAGTTTTCTCATTTGATTTTGTTATCGTATTTTGGAGGATAATTTACGTATTTTTATTCTATTGTCTCATTGTGGGGATCATTTCATTATACTTCATTGTCTTGTCTCAGGGATAATTTTCTTGTTTAATTTTTTATAGTCTTATTTCTTTCGTGGGGTTTTGTGGTCCCAATTATTTTATCCTATTTCACCGTGTTTGTTCAAACAATTGTTTTTGTTTTTTTGTTCAATAGAGATACGTATTTTTCTACTCCGTATTTAATTTCAATCGAGTAAAGCAGGCATTCGAGAAGCCCTGCGCCTACACTCTCTGGGAATATTAGGTTTAAAGTCAATTCCATTAAGTTAGGTCAAGCTCAACCAAAGTAATTATACCGGTCCAAAAAAATCTCAGTTAAATTTAAAGTGACATTTTTCCTATTTCGTGAAATATTCAAAAAAGGACCGGTCTATTACATTACTCCACTGGATCCATTTTAGGAAAATGCATGCTTTATTCTTTTTCTGCACTACAAGTTTTAAGCACATTGCCTGTTACGTTACCCACGTTTTGCGTGGTCGTCCCACGCTCCTTCTACATTGAGGGTTGTTCTTGGCAACCTATTATCATCCACCATTCCAGATCTTCTTATGTTGCTTTATCACATCATTAACATTATATATATTTAATTCCCGTCTGATGTCTGCATTTCTAAATCTGCCTCTTTTTGTACATCCTTTGATTCTCCTTAAGAAACTTAATTTCTTGTGGCTGAATACGGCTCTCTTGTTATTTTGTTATCCAAATTCAACTGCTATACGTCAGTGTTGGTACTGTAAATGTTTTATAAAATTTATGCTGTGTCTTTTCTCGTTTTATGTTTTAGGTGTCCACAGACTCTACTGACAACCTCTACCCAACACATTGTACTGTATGTTTTGCTCTTATGAACATATATTACTTAAAAAAATTTATCAAAAAGTAGAATGCGTCACAGTCCCAAACAGAGCATTATTTTAACTTACTTGCCAAGGTTATCAATACTTACGTGTGAGAGAAATACAAAATTGGACGTTCTGATGAATTTTATTATTTTCTTAGCGAGTGCTCCAGTTACTCCATCGCGTTGCAATAAAGTCGAATAGATAAACGGTGTGTGGTTAAAGTTAGTTTACTATATACTACACTTTAAACGGTAACGTGAAATATAAGGACGGAGTGTTCAGTGGTTTGAAGTTAGCCTTACGTGTTAAATTCGAATGTAATGTTCTCTTCCTCGTTCATTTTATCTCGCCGTAATATAAATTCAATAACACTGTAACATAATGCGTTTTGAATTAATTCTACTCAATTAGGTCCTAAACAAATTGAATTGATATATAGGTACAATTATTAAGGTACTAGTTGGCTGTGTATTGTTTATATTGGTATTGTTGATTTTACAATGATTCTAAATTCATTATATTCTAGTTTTGGGTTATGTAAACTATTCGTACGTCAAAAATGATGATCAAGTAGTAATGGTATTGGTATTAGTTCGACAGCACATTTCAGGACGAACATGTACTGGGAAAATCAAAGGTGGCTCTTTATTATTTGACATTTGACTGGTTGTTTAATAGTGTGAATAATTTTACAAGCAAATTCCTGTCAACAAATACTAGAGATTTCTTGTACACACTTTATTTAAGACGCTTTCTATAGGAGTCACCAACCATATCTCGTCTTGTCTCATCTCAGGTCCACCACTTTCCGCAAAATGTTGTACCTCATATGTTTAGAGTCCAATTGAATTCGTGAGTTGTAAATGGTGGTTTACCAAATTAATCCTAGGTACAAACAGCTCGGTGGTGTTTATATATTTTTTTAGATTTTCAATTTATTTGGCAATATTAAAGCGGATACAAATTATAATGCTCAGAGATAGTGCCCGCCTGTCGACAAATACCCTGAGGACATTATGCCTATGTACATCGGTTGCGTAATACAAGCACACGCATTTCAACAATCAAATCATGGACGTTACATTGAAACCAACAACGCACCCCGCCACAGCGCCATCCAGCTCCCCGACGAGCACATAAATAGAAATTGTAGTAGTAGTACACGCTGTTCGGAATTAGCACGAAACGATCCTCGGACAACAAAAATGGACAATAATAACCGGGACTGAAGTGAACGATTAAATTCGACGAACGTTTCGGATGCGTAGAAATGTAAAACTCTGTTCCGAATTGCAGCGTCGATCATTATAAAGCAGAAGTGTGGACGTCGCGTCGCCGATGGCGATTATCAAAAATGAAACAATGATGGAACGTACACGTTATAGCCGGCGGGGTATTTTGATTGGTCACGTTGAACTTTTATTGTCCGAACGAGAATTTATCCACTAGGCATACCAAAAATAGTTATACATGTAAGCGGATAAAAAATTACATTTATCAGTTTAACTTCATATAGTTATTTCCTCTTACATTGAAGTTGGCGTATAGGTACGCAGCTTTTTGTAGCTAAAAGTGAATTCATTAGTAATTAAAAACAAACAATTACATATCTTGGGTAAACTGCATTAAACCTATTGGATGGTAACGTTTTGTAGCTTAGTGACTCGTTCCAATTTCAATTTACCTATCCACTTTATGAGAAATTGGTACTGGTTGTCGTTTCGACATTGACACTTTTAAAGTTTAAAAAACACTCGTGTTGTTACAAATAAAAAGACGTCTGTTTTCGGAGTAAGCCAAAATAGATATTGTAGATATTGTAGATATCGCCAAAATACCTTTAAAATCGCATGAAGACGGTATCCTAAATACAAATTACACATTCGTTTAACACTGTTTGTCCCAGGATCAGACAATCTTTTTCTTTTCTTTCTAGTGCCGGTCTATTATCCAACGTTGTAATCCAGTAATTCCTTTATCAAGTGAGGCTCTGAATAGACCAGTTGTGGAAGTTGCAAACCAGCTTCTTAGCGTTTTAAAACAGGAGATGCGTCTTATGCCGGGTCCCCTCTTTACCAGCACCTTTCCCTGTACGGCAAAATGCAATAGTCCGTATGGTTCATTATTTCTCATATTGTGCCCACAGTATTCTAACTTTCTTCTGTTGTATTGGAAACGTTTTATATGAATAATGAACTCCACTATTTAATGTAACAATTCTAATTGTTAGTGTAACTCCTAAGTCAGCAAGCCCAGCAAGTTTATCAGTGATACGATTTCACTGGTGAAGCAAAAGATATCAAGGAAACTAAATATAATAATGTGTGGCTAGACTTATACCCGTTTCTGGTGTTAGACTAGCTAAAAGAAAATCCGAAATAGTCAATACAGAAAGTAAGATGATACAAATGTTGGTAAGTCACATAGAACATTAAGCAACAACACATTTCATGCTTTCAAACCAACCTTTAATCACAAATGCTCATGGTTTAATTTTTGATTGACTATGGGAAAAGAAATTATGATCAATGTAAATCTTTATAAAAAATATATATATAGTGACAAGTGAAATTTTACTATTAATAACGTAGTTCTTAATAAAATTTCGAGTACTTATATAAAGAAAATTCGAATTTAAAAATGATAACTACATGATACTCAAAAACTTAAAGTTCGATGCAGCATGACATAAAACAATTTTAAAAGTAATATTTCAACAGACAGATTTTCCTGTACAGTCTGCAAACTTTATAGGTATTTGGTTAAGCCAACACTACACAAATAAGTGCAATGATAGCTTGACCTGCACGATCACCTGATCTAACCTCTTTTGATTTTTTGTATGGGGTTACGTCACATATATACTGTATCTACTGATCATCATGACAACGATGAAATATTAAAACGGAAAATAAGGGAAGCTGCTAATACTGTAACCGAAAACATCATAGTATCTGCATTGGAACAATTCAGGCGATAAATAGAAAAACATTTATTCGTGAGAAATCGTCACATGGAATAATTTTATTGTTATTTTAATCAAAAATTGTGAAAACTAATAATCCACATTTTTAAGCATTTCATTAAGTCCTAAACAACTTTTAGCCCAGTTTATAGAGAGAAAAATAAGCTGTTTTGGTAATCAAAATTCAACAGCAAACTGACTAAATAGCTTTGTTTGAAATGTATCAGAGATGATAAAAACACAAAATACATCCAAATTTTAGCTTTTGCTTTTTTTTAACAATAAAAACTATTAAAAATAGGCCATTTTTTCGTTTTTTCACCATAACGTGAAAATTATTGATGAAAACGCAATATGTTGCACAGAAGAACTGTAGAGGATTACAAAACCTACAAAATGTGGGCTTCTATAAGGTGATTGGTGCATTTTTTACCGAGAAAAGCTGGAAAAACCGTTAAAATAAACCTTTTTCCAAAAATTTATAACTTGGGCCGTTTTGAAGCTGAAGTGCTAGTTTTTGGTATAGTGCTCGATTATAACGTGCACTTTAAGCATGCAAAAGTTGGATGCTGTCCAATGAGTAGTTTTTGCACAATTGCAGTTTTAACAATTAACAGCGATATTTTTCTAACTTTGGCGTATTAACTGAGATTGACCGATTTTAATTTAGTAAACGGATTTTGAAAGAGGAGATCAATATCTACAACATGGCTATGTTCGATTTTCATTTATGTTCGGAGAAAAGTGCGAAAAACGTCCCCGAATATTGCGCTAAACGTGCACTTTTGCATTTCGAGGTCTGTGGTGGGGGAGAGAGATACAGGTGCGTGCTGGTGAACAGACTGAACAGGCGCCAAGCGCTCGCTCGCGCTCCTGACTCCAGACATGTAAACAACAGAATACGTTTTACACGTTACTTTCTTCTTGATTTGTTATTGATAATTTTGAGTGCAGTTGTATTATTGCAAAGCAAAGTTATTCACTAATCATATAATTATGGATCCTACAACTACCAACGACGATTCCAATAATGAAAGGTAAATATGTGTACCTACAAATACAAATAGGTACAGTGATCATAAAAAGTCTGGAACAAATTCATTATCTCGCCAAATAAAATTATTTCAGGAAAATCCTCGGACAGGTCAATTTCTATTTTTAACAGCATACATTTTGGTAATGGGTTTTTTTTTCGTCATTCGCTCTCGAGGTGTAAATTATTTTTTCCTTTAAATGTGATATATGAGTAACATATAATATGGTAAAAAAGTAAAAATAATACTAAAATAATATGAATGGCAGATATCATCCTTATATTTTGTAACTTCCCGTTTTTATCCATAGACAAGAAATTATATTTCGTAAGACAGTTTTAATTGCACTATAATTAAGTATGACTATCTAGTGACGGTTCTTAATTTATATTTTTATGTTTCATCTTAAACGATAATTAACTAGAAAGAAATAACACGTGTGTAATCGTTTATCGTAAACATGTAATTAACTGTGATTTTATGTGTGTTCCGCTCCCTAGTGTATATATACCAATCCATACACTAAACAATAAAAATAAAAATATACATGTCAATAAATTATTAAAACATCAATTTGCAGTAGATAAGCAATAACAGAAGAAGTAGGTACGCGTGGAGTGTAGCGAGCGAGCCCCTACTTCACCAGCACGCACCACACTGTATTCCTCTCTCCTACTGTTTAAAGCCCCCACCACAGGCCTCGAAATGCAAAAGTGCACGTTTAACGCAATGTTCGGGGACGTTTTTCACACTTTTCTCCAAACATGTATGAAAATCGAAGATAGCCAAGTTGTAGATATTGATCTCTTCTTTCAAAATCCGTTTACTAAATTAAAATCGGTCAATCTCAGTTAATACGCCAAAGTTGGTAAAATATCGCTGTTAATTGTTAAAACTGCAATTGTGCAAAAACTACTCATCCGACAGTATCCAACTTTTGCGTGCTTAAAGTGCACGTTATAATCGAGCATTATACCAAAAACTAGCACTTCAGCTTCAAAACGGCCCAAGTTATAAATTTTTGGAGAAAGGTTCATTTTAACGGATTTTTCAGCTTTTCTCGGTAAAAAATGTACCAATCAGCTTCTAGAAGCCCACATTTTGTAGGTTTTGTAATCCTCTACAGTTCTTCTGTGCAACGTATTACGTTTCCATCAATAATTTTCACGTTATGGTGAAAAAACGAAAAAATTACCTATTTTTAAGAGTTTTTATTGTTTAAAAAAAAGCAAAAGCTAAAATTTGGATGTATTTTGTGTTTTTATCATCTCTGATCCATTTCAAACAAAACTGTTTAGTCAGTATGCTGTTGAATTTTGATTACCAAAAAAAGCTCTATAAACTGGTCTATTTGTTTACTACCAATTTTGTTATAAATAACAAATAAACTTATTATAATTATGTAAAATAAAACATTATTTGGTAGCTTTATGCCTTCCCATCTAAAAGTATAGGTGTTGTTCACCAAAGTCAAAGCTAATTTCAGCTATTGCTGTATAAATTGTTATATTACAGTGAATTAAGTGAAGTCGTTAAAGGTAAAATAAGTTACATGACAATTTGGTGAAAACAGTTTTCTAGTAAGTCGCAATAAGTAGTATGAGGCCACCTGACAGGTCACTTCGGGAATTACTTTTAATAGAACAAATTTCACCTATTTGGTCACATTTTTGCAATCGTACATATGAAATCAATTTAATAGATGTCACGAATACCACCTAATAGCTGACGATAGTCGAAAATACCTTTTTAACTAGTTGAGTGATTAATATACAGCACAGGGTTACTTTTTTAACTCATTGGTGTATTATGAAAATGTACATTGTGACTAGGAAGTAAAAATTAGTATTTTTACTACTTAAGAGTTATTGATTCTAAACGATGCTTTCAACCTACTTAACTTGTTAATAATTTAAATTAACTTTCACTTAGATATTTTCTACAAAATGTAGCAAAAATGTATATTTTAAAACAATATAAAATTAAATTGAGAATATTTCTATCTTTTAAACTAACAATGAGCTACTACAAATTTTAAGAACACAACATTCTGCTACAACTTTATAATGTGTTTGATAAAATATTTAAACAAGATCTAACAACGATCTCCGATGATGACTTCGACGAGAAGTATAAGCTTTATGATAACATTTCTACTTTTCACCATGAAGTAAAGTGTTAACTTAAATCGATATATTTCTTTGACTCCTGTAAATGAGTGAGTATGTATGAGGGACACATCGTATGTATCAAAAGACAAGTTAAACTATGATATATCGCTAATGAAATATTCTCTGGTTTGCTGATACCTTGCTTGTTACAAAGAATGTCTTAAATGTCCCTCTCTCATTCAATGTGGTATTCATTAATAATAGGAACCAATTTTAGAGGAATAAACCATACGTTATAATTGATAGTTGGATGAAAACAGCTCTCGCCGTTAATCCACATGCGATTCATTTTATATCCACTCGTTGAAAAGAGCTGCTCCCTAAAATCCCTCCGTTCTTATATTCAAATTACTAAATTGTAATTAATCGCAAAAGACAATCCGCCGAATGGGATCTACATTCGATTTTCATCCCTGGCAACAGTTCCGACGATGTTCATCGTTCGTGCTTAAATCGCTTTGTGCCTTTCCGTCCCCTTCCCTCTCTCTGTCTCTCTCTCCCTCTTTGCGCTTAATTATTCTCGTGTAAATAATTTTCAGTTTGTATTTATTCAGAAACAATACAACAGTATGGGAAACGCAGGTAAGCAAACATTGTTCAACGTATTACGGATCCTCGGGTATTGTTCCGGGGAGCCAAGCATCATTCCTGAGTGGATTCCTTGAAACGTTAAACTGTCACTCGTTATAATATACTCCAGGGCGCTCGATGCATTATCACGTTTTGACGATTGATCCGTTGCATAATGAAATATAAACACCATGGTGTGTTTTAATCTAATTACACCAACACTCTATATCAACAGTCAACGCTTTTGCTATGCATTCAAGTGTTTACCGATTTTAATGTTGTGATACTGCACTAAATATCCCAACTGAAAGTAGCAAGTGATGTTCGTTTCAACGAATAAACGTCTGCCTTTATATAATAAACAACGAAATCCCAAATCAAACCAAAGGTAATTTTTACCTTTCATTACGAGTGCCTTTCAACCTCGCAAGCTTAATTAAAGCTCCAAACGTATCCCTTTACTTTAACGTGTGTTGCCTTCTCGTTTTCGTGAACGGAAATCAATGTTGGGAGATTTTCCATTTGCTCTATAACATCACGCTTATTCCTTGACGTACCGGTGAACGTTGTTCTGAACGTGCCCGTTTCGAACGGTCAACTGTAATTGTGAACTTTCGACAAGTACTAACATAGAATACATTTACAGGTTTAAATACAGATATTTGAAAATTTATCGATTTGTCAACATTTCGAGGGGTACTTAAATTTGTTCGCTGAAGTGGGGCTGTACTGGTGCTCGGCCTCGAACTGCACCGCTTTGACTTTAGCCCCCCCGCTGCGTTAAGTAGGGTCGCTACCTAACCACGGTCGGTGAAAAATCCAAAGGAATCAAGGAAGTGGCTATGCGTACGCCGTACGGTCGCGTAAATTTTTGGAAACGAAATAGATACTCGTGATAAGAACTGTTACCAAACTGCTTTGCAATGACAAAAAGGATTACTTATTATTTGGTTACGAATAAATACTCTTCTTCTTGTGACTAAATTACAAGGTATTTATACGTATAGGTCGTAGGTTAGGAAAAATATGCTCTGAATACCCGTTTAAATATGCATCCAATTTTTATTAATTTGTATAAATAAAATATATTTACATTTGTATCGGAGTTAATTCAATTTCAAACGTTAACCTACGTTAAATTAAACAGTGCCGATGAACCACAAAGGTGTCGAGATATTCGCGCCCGTCAAAAATTACACTATGTAACACAAAAAATTAATAAATATGATAACGGACAAATTGGTCGTTTTCAATACGTCAAAGATGTATCATATCAGTATAGACGATAAAAAGATAGTTTCTTTTGATTTATATAAGTTGCATTTTAGAAAGTAAGACAGTTAATTTTTTTTTATTTGACAAGGTTGTTTTTAGCGGCCAGAAGTGTTTATTTTTAATAATATATAAGCACGTTTGTATATTATACGTAGTAAGTAGTATTAACTTTTGTTATTTTTTTTAATATGACAAGGACTACTAGTCCGCCAGTGGTATTGTTTTATCGAGATGTCCCAAGTTCGCCCGATATTTCAATATCTCAATATCTAACCCTATAATAGACTGTGGCAATATGTCCAACCGCATTTTTCGTCACCGATGAGCGTACATTTTTCCACCGCTTCGCCTGGTTTCCGAGAGCGGTTCGTAAGTAATTATCCCTACTTAACGCAGCGGGGTGGCTAAAGTCGATGCGGTGCAGTTCGGGCCCGTCCGTACTGGTGGGAGGGTAGGATTTTTATAAAAAAAAAGCGAATAAACCATCTCCAAGTTAATATTTCACAAATCACGTCCGATTATCTTATTAACATATAACCTATTTAAGGTAAACCGTCCTGGCGACTAAATGAAAATTGTTGTCGCGCCACAATGGCCGCGTCTAATCAACGGGTTCCTACCAACCTAGTTAACAATTTAGATGGAATATAACTCGAAATGACATCACACAAGTTAATTCACTAATTGTGTTTTAGAGAAAGTTACTAATTTTTAGCGGTAACTATCAAAGTGGTGTTATTTTCACGTCAAATTATGTATAGAATGAATAAACATGGTGAATTTCTATCACAAAGTATTATTAGGTCGCCGACAACCCATTAGGGGAGACTCATCTTGAAATTTCGTCCTAGCTATGTCATATTTAGTAAATACTCTACTTTAAAATTTACGAATGTCACGGAATATATCAATTTACATTAAAAATTTACAACATGCTGTAAAATTGAGATGGTATCTTAAATTTATACTTCTCGTCGACATCAGTATCAGAAAGCTTTGTTGTATGTAAATATTTCATTTATTGATGTGAGTAAATTAAACCAAATTACCTTTTATACTCGTATAAGCAAGAAATTTTATGGTAAAACCTCATAATGGTACTTCGCAGAATAGCAACGCTCCTCAAAGATAATTATTAGTATTATGATAAATTGTTTAATTATTCTAATGAACTGTAATACATAATAGTTATATTACGTGTGAGCTTCGAAAAGTCAAAAAAAGTTAAGTGAAATTTTACTTAAATTACCTACATGCAAATTAGGTAAGTACAAAGCACCTATTAGGATGAATAAGATATAGGTATTAAAAGTAAACAATTTTGATTTCTTGGTTACAAAATAAGTGCCAGATTACACCAAATATGTATATAAATGTTGTAAATTGACCACTGAATGAAATGTGAATTATTTGATTTATGTGACCTACTTAGTTAAATTAGTTAAGGCAACTATCGAATTAACTTAATATGTAATGTAACCAAACTGATCAAATAGGCAATGCATGGCGGCTTACATATTCAATCAATTTGCTACCAGGAAGTACACTATGATCCATTGGGTGATATATGATATTTAATGTCACGAGCTCTGTTCTACCTATGTTCTTAATTATATTATATCTATATGGTAATATATTATATACACAATATATATATATATATATATATATATATATATAACAATTAAATTGCAATAATAATATATTTCAATAATTATATTCTTGTTTCTAGACTCCAATTAAACAGTATTGCAATTGAAAAGGTTCACAAATTCTTGTATTTGGGGACCATTATAACGGACCAACTAGACCCAGACATAGAAATTAAACGCAGAATATCAATGACGAAAACAACTTTTACAAGAATGAGAACATTTCTATGTAATGACAACCTTAACTTAAAATTAAGACAAAGAATGGCTAAGTGTTATGTTTGGTCAGTTCTGGAGTGGAGGCATGGACCCTGAAATTGTCAACAATGAATCGCATAGAAGCACTAGAAATGTGGATACATAGACGAATGCTTAGAATACCTTGGTTGCACGCATAACCAACAAAGAAGTGCTAAGGAGAATCAATAAAGATAGGGAATTACTAAGGACTCTCAAACATTGGAAAATGTCTTATCTGGGTCATGTGTTAACAGGAAGTCGTGATAGGAACCTAAAACTGATTGTGAGTGGAAAAATTTAAGGTAGAAGAGGTGTCGGAAGAAAACAAGTTTCCTGGCTATGAAATATTATAGATTGGACCGGTATCCGAAATGCAGGACAACTGCTACACATGGCAGAAGACCGGGAAGCCTTCGCTGTGGTAATCGCCATCGTCGGATGGGGCGGATGTAATTTCGGCCGGTAATCCCCTTGGGTACCTGCCCAAAGTAAAGGGCACTGTTAATCACAGATGTAAATTCGGCCGAGGGTAATGTTTATGGTAGGAATGTGGAATTTATTTTTATTAACATAACACATATTGTTATTGTTGAAAATGGTGAAATAATAAGGAAATAAAAAAAAGTTTAGAGACGCAGATCAAACATGTACTCACTGAGCCTAATAGGCATCATCAGAATTTGCAAGGAAAAACCTGTGTGGTTCCGAATTCGCCTCCTTCTGTAATGTATCAATGTATCACTTATAAAATTTAACAATATTTTAACCAAAGGAACAATATTAACAATATTTTATTTCATCCGGCCGAAATTACATATAAGATAAGAAGGACTCCTTAAACCCCCGGCCAAATTTACATCCTATGGTCAGGTAGCCGATGGGATTACCGGCCGAAATTACGCCCGCCGGTCGGATGATATTAACAGGGCATATGAAGAAGAAGATTCTTGTTTGACCAGATAAGTGGCTTGATAATACTTAATATAATATTGTGACCTATTGGGATTAATTTTCCCCAAAATATAAAGGCCACTTACTTGGTTATCTTGAACAATTTCATTTAGTTTGTTGAAACATAGCTCCATTTCTAAATAAATAGGTATAATTGATTTTGACTTTGGTGATAAATATCTACATTTTTAGCTGGAGTATTTATATAATGCATGTATCCCACTTACGAGTTCCCTGTGGGTGTAATACCCAAAAATCTTTGAAGTAACAAAATTAATTCTATACAAAGTTCTCCAGTTCGTATTATAACACTTTGCCTAAATTGAAAAACTCTGAACAGGTAGTTCAATAAATATATTTCTGAATAAAGATCTTCTTGAAAAAGGAAAGTGTATCCCATTTATCTACTGGTCTATTTTAACGTATTCCATTGGGAACGATAAATAAAATATTGTATTCTGCAACTTTTAGCATGAAAATCGTAGTTATTCTTATCAACGTCGTCTGCAGTCATCGAGCTGACGAGGAATTAAAAGCAACATTGTAGTTCCATGAAAGTGTGAAATGGTAACCGTAAGACCAACACCGTTTTTAATTTAGTAATTTTATTAATGCCTGTAGGCATAAGATGTATAGCCTAAAACATTTAATAACCAAGAGTTATCCAATTGCTTTTAACTTTTACACACTTAACACAAGCAATCAGTTGTATTATCCCAAATAATAATACTTGCTTGCTTATATGAAACAAAAATAATTAAAATATAAAGTTCGTTGCAAAGTAAATTATTTTTTATTAAAACCTAAAATTACTCTTTGACCGCATAATTGTTCTTCATATGTTCATTTATTTCGAGATTTTTCGTGACCAAAACATAACTTTTGGAGGTTTTTAGAGTTCAGTTGATACCATATCAATTTTATCTTTTCTCGTCTCGAGTCTACCATTAAGTAACTTTATGCCTCAATGACATAAAAATTGTAAGTCTAATTTTCAATTTAACTGTCAAATTACCAATATTGTAATAAACTTTACTTTCTCATTTGCTTGACTTTACGGAACTGGTACACAAACCGTTGTGTTCACAACGTAACATAATCAATATAATTCGATTCCAGCAAAACAATACTCGTTCTGCTTTCGTAAAACTCTCTAAGGTTTTAATTGCGCTACAGTTATCTTCTCTGCTGTATTACACTTGAAAAAATAATTAGTAATGACTAGAAAAACTCAATCGACGAGCAGGATAAGGTGGGAGAAGTAGGTAAGCTCGCTCATGTTAGACTAACAACGCAAACTCCACTCAAGAGGCCCAACTCGGAATTCCCTAATAAGAACAAGCTCGCAAAATATTTTACAACAATCTGAACCTAAAGTCGAGCGTAACATGTACTTCTAATTACGTTACTAATTAAATTTCCCCCTTTTAGAAACACACTTATAAATATTTCAACTAGTGTACTTCGAAGTTTCCGCCGCTCCTCCACTCAAGAATAAGCTTATTGGAATAAAAATATATATATAAACGAGCGGAGCGGAGCGAATACCTTATCCGGGGCTTCGGCGAAGTTTAAACCTGGCGCACCGTCTATTTACATTAGGTTTGGCGGGCAACTTCGAAAGTTTGCCTACTGAAACTTCTCACATGGATCCGTCTTTTTCCCTTTTTGTTCTGCGCTTTAAGTTGTTCGAACACAGTTATTTAATTAAGAGAGACTTATACGGAGGGAGTGGAAGAGAAGAGCGTCCTGCCATCCGCAGATTACAACGTGACTTTATGAAAATTTCAACGGCAGATTTTAGAACGTGACGGATTGAATGATTTGATTTAGTTGAGCAGCGACTCGATCATAAATGTGGAAACGTAAAAAACATGATGCGAAAATCTCGAACGAGAAGAGTTACCGTCCAAATGGCTTATTTTGGGTAACATGCTGGGACTGAATGTGTAATTTTAAGGAAATGATTGCTAGAACTACGTGGTTTCAAAACTGAAATCAAGAAAGAAAACCAAAATATTTTTTCACTTTTTAAAAATGGACTTTACACATTTTTTGGAAAAGAAGAAAGGAAATTTGTGATAAATTGTGGTTTACCAAAATCTATTATTAAGTTACTTTACTCGCGAAAATATCGAACTTAGTAAAGATTATCTTAAATATTCTAATTCGATTAGTTACCCTCCTCGTGCCACTTAGCTTACCCTAACTTATCTACCTAACATAAATGTTATGGTGAACTAGTATTTCATAACACGAGGCTGGTAAATGACTTCAACCTAACTGGATCTCTTCACACTTTACCAAATCTATTCTTCTTCTTCTTCTGCACTTCAATGATTAAGCTTGCAGCCTGTTCCGTCTTCATATTTGTAATCTTCTTCTGGGCCTACCCATGTTTATTCTGTCTCTTGTTCTGTAGTGTACTACTTGTTTAACTCACCTATCACCGTTCATTCCTTCAATATGTTGTCTCCATTTCAATGAGTTCTGTTTTATTCCATCATTCACTGAGAACATGTTCGATTCGGCTCTTATTTCTTCATTTCTTATGCAGTCTCTTATTGTGCAACCTTTTGTCATTCTTATAAATTTTATTTCAGTGGACTGTATGCCTTGTCAATTTTGTTTCCGTAGTGCCCAAGTTTCATTTCCATATGTCAATACTGGTGCTGCCATCACTGGCAACTACATTTTTGTTTCTTTACTTGTCTTCTTTTGCAGTGTTCTTTGTATGGTTCCTCGCATCATTTCATCTTTGGTAGTTTGTTTGTTATATCTATTACATATTCGTAGCTAATATTGACGCGATACGGCACCAATTAGCGCAACTGGGTCACCACCCAAGCTAAATCAGCACGGAGGTCACCTAAAACCGAAGGACGTTACGTGACTCGCGGACTGGCTGCGGGCAAGTTTGTCATCAAACAGTAAGTATTTATACGGATCGATCAAATCGATCGGGAGATCAGTCATCGAGCACCCCGTCATGCTGCCCGTCTGAGAGTCCGCCCTTCGATATGTCGCTAGTTGGGGAAGCCACGTACCTGCCACCCGTCCACACGTAATAAGCAACCACCTCTCCTTAACTTTTTTCTCATTTCATATATTTGCTCGTTCGCCTTAACACTTTGTTTCCAATGTTCTCTCCCCTGTTTGTCTAGTGTCTAAATAAACATTTGTCCATGCCGCCATTGTCATCTCTACCTGACTACACCCCCAACCCGAGCACTCCCTTTGGGCCCTAGGCCCTCGGGCGTGTGAAAATTTCATATCCTAGAAAATTAAAATGTGATAAATATTCTGTGGGAACTTCGTTTAATGTAATCTTGGAGCGTACCGGTTGATTTCCTAAAAAAGCCATAGCTTTCATCTTTTCTTCTGATATTCTTAGATTATAATTCTTACATATTTGATATAAGCGGTAAGTTGCCTTTTGAAGATCGTCTTGTTTTTTAAAAGTATTGTACATCCGCAAACCGTATTGTGTTTATGCAATTATTGGTAGGTGTTAGCCTTATTCCAGGGTTAATTTCTTGTTCTCATTATAGTATGGCATCGTCGATATATATGTTATACAGAATTGGTGACAAACTGCATCCTTGTCTAACGCCTCTGTTGATGGTCATTGGCGCTGTTCCGTCTTTTCCAGTGTATATTTCTATAAACTATTTACTCTACTATTACTACTTACTCTGTATTATAATATAAACTGCATATAACTTCTGTTAGATGTCTGGGGTCACCTCGTCTATTAATCATTTTCCAAATAGTGGTTCTATTTATCCGGTCGAAAGCGTTTTCATAGTCGATGAAGGCAATATGGGTCTCTAGGTTATATTCCTTCAGTTTCTTAGTTAATTGTCGTACTATGGTGATATTGCCGTTGCAGTATCTTCCTTTACGGAAGACAATTTGATCTTCTAGTAGTAGTGTATCATTAACTGTCTATAGCCTATTATTTATAATTCGAGCATATAATTTGAATGTAGCGTTTAATAGACTTACCTAGTCCCCTGTAATTTCCACAGGAGTTTCGGTCTCCTTTTATATACAGTGACATTAATTTTTCCATCTACTATTCGTCTGATATTTTTCTCTGTTTCAACACCTTTTTCAATAGATGTGGTAATTTTATTTCTAATAGTAACCCATATCTTATATTGATAATCATATTTTACTTTATTTTAACAATAACTCAGCGTTGAAAACGATGATCAAATTCGTTTTAATAACAATTATTTTTGACTCTACGATCAACATAAAAGAGAGCTAGGTAGGGTTGTAGGGATTTAATATGGAATTTAGGGAACATAATCATCAATTAGGGATTAATAACCACTAAATAGGGAACTAGAGCAACTTGTTACGAAAAACATCTTAGATGAAAATTTCCACTTGCAAATTAAATAATCAAAATTAATTAGAAAAACTCGATTTAGAGAAAATTAGAAAGTCAATGAAATAATTTAGTGTGCGTGCTGATAAAGTAATCAATTGTTAAGTAATTAATAACTATTAAAGAGGGTATTAAAACAACTGAGTAGATTAGGTGGACGAAAAAGCGCGTATCAAAGTGATAATTTCAAAATCTTACAACAATAATTAATCACGTAAGCATAACACCAGTCGTCGTAATATGATAATACACACGCTCGGTAAAGTCAAGTACATAGCTAGGTCAGGAGAAATAAAATCTAGGACGCCAAAAGATAACAAAATTTAATTTGCCATTTAACCAATGTAATTTGAAGATATATAAAAGCTTGTGAATTTTTGGTAATAAACCAGTATACGATGTATGCTCAAAACGACGTGTGTTGTTGGTCTTGAATTATATCACCCCAACCTACAAGACCTCACGTTACACCTTGAGAGTTCTACGAGATGTTCAAGATACTGCAACTTCTAAACCTCAAGAACTTCAACCCGGACCTGCACGTTACGCCCTCAGGTCCACACCGGAGAGCACGATACGCCCTCTCTCCACACAACTTGAACTTTTAGAACATCAAGAACTTCAAGAGATCACGTCACGCCCTGTTCTCCAACCACAACTACTGTCTCCAGCCTTACAACCTGGAGACAAGATTCATCTCCGCAGCCACCCACGAGCTACGAGAAATTCTACATACAGTCCACTCTCTATAGAGACCACTTCACACTTCGTTCAATTATCATATCCGGAGAAACCCGAGTGACCTAACCTTAGTTGATTGCTATGTACTAACTTGCGGAGCAGGATAATACTCATTCCTAATACACTACAATGGCATAGGTACGTATGCGTGACTAAAGGCAAGAAAATGTAATATCGCATTTTCTAGGTAAAACTACAACGTATGTCTTTCTTACATGGACAATATCTCGAAATGTTGGGCGAAATAACCAACATAACTATTCCTGAAAATAAAACAACCTTTCGCTGCAAAAATACAAATAAGCTACTTTTAACTGAGTATAACCTCAGCTTTATATCACTCGTGTAGTATTTAAATAGATATGAAAAGCACTGGTCTGGGTGATATCGTTCATTAGAACGTCGTTTTAATGAACAATTCTGCATATTAAAATTGCGCCTTCGACTCGCATCTCTCCACTGGAAACGTTTCAAAGGATATCATTCCCCATCGTATTATTTTTAAAGCTTCTTGTAAATGGTTACGTAAGCCGCAGTCTCATGAATTTACCTGGCCGCATACACTTGGTCAATTGGAGTTTAATATTGGTTTAAAACATAATTTATGTAAATGCTTGAATAGAAGAAATCTAGAAGTTTCTATTTTGAAATTGTTTCGATAATATTTCTTGGCGAAATTGTAGAAAACTGGACTCTCCTTAATAAAATGAAAATTGTAAGAAACGTCATTTTTAAGGGACGAAATAAGTGAGAAAAGAATAGATTAGGGACGCTAGGAAACTTGTTGAAAGGACTAGCGTTATAATCTAATGGAAGTTATATATTTTTTGAATATGTCTGAAAAGAAATCTGTCGATAGAAGTTTACGTTCGTATATCCAAACAGGATACCTCGACACGACAAGCAATTGTGTTACAATTATTGATGCTGAAACTGACATAAAACTTCGCAGTGACCTACAACATCCAAAACATTGGATTAGGGGACATGTCGAAAACAAATATCGTTTGATTTCAAATAAAAACTGCACACTTCTTCGTATGCAATAGAGACAGTTGTTATACTAACACCGTTCTGTGACACTAGTTCACATTAGTGATATATGTCTCTAGATGGAACTACTATTCGCTAAAAGACCTCACAACATTGCCCCCTTCAAGTTTCCAAACTGACTTAAAAAACTCTCGAGCAGCTTTAAACAGCTCCCGAACAGGGTCAGTTTGGAGAGCTGTTATCAGGCCACATTGAGGCTATTGGCGCCATCCAAAACATTGTGACAGAAACGTAAACAAGAGTCACAAAATGGTGTTAGTTACTATACTGACGGTGACACCTTCTTTCCTCTCAAATATTTTTCAATAGATCAATATATTACCAATTGAATGTTATATCAATTATTTTTCTTTAGCCCGACGACAAAGTCATTCCGCGACAGTGAATTAACCACCTACATCTCTCTGGACAGTGAAAGACACCTTCCTCTCATAAATTAATAAATTTCAAACTATTCAAATTTTGTATTTAAACATTGTGTACAATGTTTATCAAGACCTACCAATAAGCTACTCAGTAAAAGTTGCCGTGATAAAGAGGTGGTTCATTGTTCTCAAGATAGTTTCTCAAAATCCACTCTAATTCACCTATCCTTTTCTAAACGTTCAATGTTTATTGTATCGGGTGTTTTTTTAAATTTCACCTCATAGTAGGCTGTGGATAGTATTTGTGAATGCGCCTTACTAAAAAATGTCAAAATTGACATAACCTCACTTTTTTAATAAAAATTGAAACTGCTCCAATCGGTTAATATTGTCTTCAAAAAGGCATCTCACTCATCTACGCCTAATTAATAGAGCCAAGCTGTCTTTTTCAAAACACTAGTAGCTGATTGGAACAGTTTCAATTTTTATTAAAAAAGTGAGGTTATGTCAATTTTGACATTTTTTAGTAAGGCGCATTCACAAACACTATCCACAGCCTACTATGAGGTGAAATTTAAAAAAACACCCGATACTATATGTAAGTATGTATGAATATGCATAAACCGAAGTTTCGGTGTAACCATTTCTAAAAATCACATTTCTCTTATCGATTTTCGTTTTTTCTTTTTGTAGTTTTTTCCATATCAGCTTGACGAATTATTGTAAAACTGTGAATAATTACTTGACTAACTATTAATGTCTAATAACATTTTTGGCTGAATTTTCTCATTCTTTTTTTATAACTTTCCATAATTCCCTTCCAATAATTTATTCGGCTATGGAATATTTGCAATAAAATATTAGTAAGTGGTGCCATGGAGACATCGCTATTTTTATGTAACGAAATTATTTCTAGTAGTTATTTACGAACATTTATTATGTCTTCCCCAACTATCTCTTTGTGCACATTCCTGTACTTCGTATTTATTTAGTGTGATTTGTGTTACGGGTAAATAAAAGCACATTTTGTCCAACATTACTCAACTACTCTCCTCAACCTGAGTTACTCCTCGGCAAACCGAGAGGACGCTTCATACTCCTGAGCGTGACATATGGAGGAGGCGCCGTTAGGCATGTCAATACGAAGAAGGGAACATTTGTTGGGTCGATAGATTATTAAGTGGACTGTAAAACACTTCTGTTGTAAACAATTTATTGTGATAACGCATTCAAAGATTCAAACTCAAAAAGGATGTAAAATGTACGTGTGACGCGGTCGCTGATCTTCGCCATTCTCTTGGTTCCCCTTCTCTCTGGCCCCGTCAAGCTTACAACCGTTCAGAGCAGCCAACTGTGTCCTGGATGTTAGGCAACCCGTTGCTCTTGTCACAACAACATTATTGAACCAAAATGGATACCTCCGATATTTATTCATAGTAAATGTTTACCTGGTAGATGGAAATCATCATCAAAAAATCAGAAGAAAAGCCAAACTATATACTACTTTTGAAAATTAAAAGTTTGTTACAAGAAATAAATCACAACACTTTTTACACCATTTTCTCAAAACTAATCTTTCTAAAATTCACCTAGTGAGTGATGCTACGATCCAAGCTTGAAATTAATTTAGAGGGCTGAATGAGCACGCTGGAATGTAGTTAAATGGCCAGATGGACCATAAAAGAAATAACATAATATAGTTGATAGACCAGTGGAACCATGAGCCATGTTGCTTTAGGTACTGTAGTTAAAGGCTAGAAGGTCCGAATAGAAATTCACTGTTATTGAAGTTGACTCGTAGCTTATAGTCCTGTGTAGTAGAAAGTCACTGGTTTTGTCGCTATTTTTAATCACAGGGCGAAAATCGGTAGATCGGTCTTACGGCCAATATGAGGCTTAGCGTAAATATGTGTAAAGTTGGACGACGTGAGATAGTTGGATAGTCAGAGTTACAAATCCTTCACCAAATTAGCAAACTAGGTATACTGGTTTAATTAAATAATTCAGGACAGTGTATGAACGCTTTTATTGTTTATAGGTCATGACATACTAAAGTACTCTTCGAATTGTTTAATATTGATATTCTAATTACCAAACAAATATCTCATTTGAGTTTAATTATCTATCTTACTGGCCTCACCGGCGCAGTAATGTGTCACTTATAAGGAGCGTGTTTATTTTTATTTACATAAACAAATTTATTTTAATTATAACCTTATCCTCTCACGTTCGTTCAAGTTATATTACTGTTCTGGTTGTCAACGTAGCAAGTCAATAGCTTAAGTATAATGCCTTCGTTAGAATGCTAAAATTATTAATTAAAATACTATTATTTTTCAGATCACTCAATGACTCCCTAATTAATTATAATAAAAAAGGTCTCCCAAACAATCCCTTTTTTTAATAGTTTCTCAAGATATTAATGAATCGAAATCAGAATTCAGAAACGTTCTTTAAATATTGTAAAGGTGAGCATCAACAGAGACCATAAATTCAATATATGAACCTGAGAAGATCAAAGTTAAATAATGAGGTTTGGAAAGTTTGTTATAACAGTCATTAATTAATAACGTAGCAAGGTGATATTATATGTATGATTAGACTACCTATGTGGGTGTATGAGAACGTAAAACTTACTGCAAACTTAAATTGCTTGCTGGAGGCAAAATTCAAGAGGATTAAGGAAATTATGACATGAACGCTCCTTCACAAATTTGAAGCGGAAGAAAATAATTCAATTTAGAAATATATATCTATATTTCATGTAAACAATAAAGAAAATCGATTACTTAAATAGGGTAATTTCTTACATATGTTCTTATAAAAGAAGTACAGCATGGAAAATGGGATGTAATATTAAGGCGGTGAGAGTTTTTCCGTTATTGCCCATAATCATTAATTTCAATTTTATTTTATCTGAGCGTTTTCAACATTTGAATGCACTGTTGCCCACTCCTTAAGCATCCATTACTTCTATTATTCAACTCTTAGTTGTTCATCTACAACTACCGTGATTTTCTCAAACATTGTTATTTACTCATTTTGTACTATTGCGCTCAGTGAAGATTGAGCTAGCTTATCTGAAACATGTCTCAGTAAATTCTGAAAGGAAAATCTAAGATCTTTGTTTCATTGGATGGGTGTAGACTTTGGAGCTTCTTTCTGATAATCTTAACATAATTATTTTATAATCAAAATTAGGCATATAATTTGGATATATAAGTATGTAATTTTAATCAGTAGGGAGAAGAAAAAGCATCTAAATATATATGGCATAATATGGTTTTTGAGAATATATGTTATTTTTCATACCAATACTTCTTCTACGTTGCACTCTGGAAGGTTACATTGTAATTTCCCAACTTCACAATAACCGAAAGTAGTATTTCGTTAAAGCCGATTGCTTTAATGTCACCGTGACAATTACTGCGTTCAGCAGATACTTTTCGTGTCTTAATACACATACAACAGCCCTTCCGGTATCGTTTAACATATAAAGTACCTTGAGCTTCTTTCCCGATGTCCCTCTAATAAATAATTGGGCTCGCAGCTAATAAATATCTACTAGAAATCAGGTGATTTACCTCCACCGGTATTGTTATTCATCGGGGTATTCACCCGGAGATCCTTCTTTTAATTGTATCTGCCCAATTTATTCCGAATCCCCGGATAATCACCAGAGCTAATCACGTAGCAGAAAGAAGGAAAAAAGGGTCCACGGGCTGACATTTTATTAAGATGTTGCGTATCGTGCACGAGAAACCAATTAGGAAACTATAAAATGAACGTGGATGCGGACCGTGGAAAGGATACTAAGTAAGTCCTCCACGAATGGAATTAAAAGGTAGCCTCCTTTTTTAATTAGCCATTAAGGAGAGTAACTGCAATTAAATGACCTTGGAGATGTAATCAAACAAAATGGAACCGTTATCTAAATTGGACAGGGAACCTGCGCCCGGCCCAATCGCGATTGCATGGCTTTCAGTTAAATAATTGTTAAAGTGGAATCAGGCCGTTTATATACGGAACTAGGGAACTAATCAGCATTTCTTTTGGACAAACTCTCTAGCAATTGCCTACTCTGTTAGCGATTAATAAGGGTCGGATTTTCAGGCAACTTATTTTTGAATACGGTTATGACGAAATTGATTTCCAAACTTGCCTATTTGAGAAGACAACCGTTTTTGTTTTCTAGATTTTCATTAGTGTCATAGTTTTCGTTATGGGGTAAATTCCCATTTAAGTCAAAAAATAATCTTTAAATGAAAATCTACAAACGTCGCTAAATTATTGAATTGTACCTATGCGTATGCTTGTTTCCTTGAAAACAACTTTTGGTTAGTAATACCCAAATGGCATTTTAAAGAGATATGATCCTGTTTTATTTCATGAGAGATAAAAGCGCCATCCACCAAAAGCTTTAACTTGTAGTTCAATCACTCCCTAGTTTATATCTGATCTCTAGGTCTTAACACTGTTGTGCTGATAGATGTGAAAGTAATTAATTAATAAATTTAAAAAATAGCTTCTTTAAAAAATATCAGGGCCCGAAAAATAAAAAGTAATATGATGAATACACAACCAAAAATACAAAGGTGGGTTGTAAGCATTTTGTATTAGTTGGCATATTTCTAATACATTTTGTCAACACATTTGTATCTGAAATCTACTGTAGAAAATGAAATTATTAGTTTGGTACCTAATATTAATACGATCTAACACATATGCTTTGAACAGGTTAGTTTATGAAGAAATTAATATACATATGTGAAATGATAGTCTATATATGTATGTCATTTTTGTAATTTGGTTTATTTAATTCCTACTAGTCTAATCAAATGGTAATTAAAAAGGGCAAATAGGAGAATGTTTTGGTTTAGTTTTGATATTTGGTTTCACTGGGTTTTATAGGCAGATGTACATGAATTTCATGTTTGTCAACACGATTTTTCACTGGAAACTCGTTTTTTGCCCAAAAAATGATTTTTTTAAGAATGCAAAAAAGAGCAAATAAAATACATATTTTATGTTATTACGGTTTTGCTGTCCGATCGACAGATCAGACCCGCTGGCAAAACTCACTGCAATAAGAATCTGGCAACACTGCTCTACAAACTGCACAGAAGGAAACCAAGTACAATACGTTATAGATGGCGGGTTTCTCTTACATAGGGTACTATGGACCACGAATCAAACATTTTTTTTGTATTTGTGAAAAGTACGTAGAATATGTCAAATCAAATTATTAATCAAACGCAGTAATTGTTTTTGATGGGTACCCTGAAAGCCTCGACGGTGGTACAAAAAGTGCAGAGCGTATGAACAGATCAAGGAAACTGGCTTCAGCTGATATGCTGTTTGATGATACAATGATACCAACGATGGCAAAAGAGAGATTTCTTGCTAACATGAGAAAGTCGGTTCATATTAATGCTCATTGCGAGATTTACCTCGGTAGGAATTTCTTGCAAACAGCGGAAAGAAGATGCTGATACCCTAATAGTGAATACAGCATTGCAACTGGCTTCAACCAATGAGAAGGTGATTATAGTGGGTGAGGATATAGACCTCTTGGTAATTTTAATTGGTCTCTGCGAACATTCAAATCTTTTCTTTTTGAAACCTAGGAAGACAAAGTCTCTACTGCTATATCCTCTCCCACTGATGCCATAAGTGACACATTAATCGCTGATAATATTCTGTTGTTACGCGCAATGGGTGGTTGTGAAACAACATCGACATTGTACAATCAAGGAAAACTGAAGTTCCTTCATACCCTGAGAGAAACCCCATATCTTGCTGACCGTATCAAAGTATTTAAAGACTCCAATGCTACTCAGGATATGGTTGCTGATTCTGGTGAACGTTTTCTGGTTTTACTATACACGGATACAGTGGTAAAACTGTGCCTTCGCTTAATTATTTAAAATATGTTTCCACATGAAACCTGCTTTCAAGTTCAAAGCAAACATTGCATCACTGCCACTTTCTGCTGCTGCAGCGCGACAGCACTCACTAAGAGTGTACTATCAGGTCAAGCAATGGTTGGGTGTCGAGAAAATCCAGAAGAATGGGGATGAAAAATGTCGAAAACTGGTCTTGCCCTTGTGACTAGCGTGTTACCAACTGCTCCCCCAGATTTATTGAAGCTTGTCTTATGTAAGTGCACTACAAATTGCCAAAGAAATTATGGCTGCAAAAAAGCAGGGCTTAGCTGCAGTACCTTGTGATTCAACTGTGAAAACAGTTGCGATAATACAGCAGTCCTTCTTGTAAACCCGAAAGATGAAGTGGAAATGCCGTACGAAATAGGGTTTAATTTCTTAGTCACCGAACCAATGAAAGGAGACGAGGAAATTGTGCAAGTTTAAAGTGATTATTAACAAAAACCATTAAACAAATTCCAATTTTTTTTTCTATATCTAGATGAAGATGAAGTTCTGCATGAATTGGAGTTGGATTTCTTCGTCACTGAACAAATGAAAGAAGGAAAGGAGACTAGACAAGTTAGTTTAAAGGAATAATAAATTAACAACCATATGTATGTTCATTTGTCTCTCTTTGTATTATAGATGCCGATGGAGAGCCCGGGCCTTCAAGGAAACGGACGCGTTGTTGAAGAAACCCTTAACTTTGCGTCCTTATCGCAGCTGAACCGTTGACCCAAGAAAAGAACTCAAGGGAATTAAAGTGTAGCGAATTTTATTCTTTTTCGATATTTATATAACCAATATTTACCTAACATGAATATGTTTTTAGTTATTCAATAAAATCTTTAAAATGCCTTTTTTTAAGAGAGTTTCCTTCACAAAACCCATTTCCTGTTAAAATTCGTGTTGGCAAACTTGATATTCGTGTAAAGCAACCCAAAAAACATGTATAGACAAAATTTCAAAACTACACCAAAACTTTCACCTATTTTCTACAATTTGATTAGATTATAAGTGTTCCATTGCGTTTTCCAAAAAATCAACCATTGGTATGGATACCATTGTATGGTTAGCCATACAATCCTACATTGGTAATTTTATGTCCTGATCGTTGCGGGAATTTTGTCTCATTATTTATTTGTGTCATTTAAATGAAAGTAAGTGAATATTGTTACATTAATTACAAGAAGGAGTGTTTCAAATACCCCGTATCAACAATTAGAATTAGAATGAATATTCGGAATGCTGGAAGCAATACATAAAAAGTTCGTTGATATTTAAAGCGAGCGTACTCGACATCAACTCTGTTTAACTCAGGAAATTTACATTTGTTTTCCGTTAAAAATTTGGTCTTAATTACTGAATTCTGATACTAACGTTTCGTTCTCAGAGTAAACAACTAAAATACGTTAATTAATTCCCGATACTGTAAACACGGCGAGCTAATAAATATCTGTTCAGTGAGTTTCAAAATAACGCGCTCGCCCTCATACATTCCCTCAATTACAGCAAGAGCTATTCAACAACTTTCCTCCGCCAAGGCTTTTTAATGTTTTCGAGTACTTTTTCCATAAATCGGGGCCTTGTTTAATATTCTCTGTCGATAATAAATTACTAGAATGTATGCAGCAGATATTAGACTGTAAAGTTTTCTCCGCTACATTTGATCGCCGGCGTGTTTCGGACTTTGCCAGTCGGGTACGTTTAAAAATTGAATTACCCCCTATTATGATGTTAAAAAGAAACGTTCCGTTGCAGTATCGAAAGACGGTGGAACTCTCAAGTGATTTATCAAATTTACGTTCTTGTCTCATAAAATATATGGGAAAAAGGAAGGGCGCATTAAAATGTTTCGTGTATTTTATAACCTTAAGAGTTACAAGGCGAAAAATTTATAACATCCGCCCTTCGTTTACATTAATCCCCGTCAAGCAGTTAACGAACGACTGGAGCACTTTAGCGTTAAGATTTATCAAGCAATTAACGAATCCTCAAAATCTTATTAAAACGTATACTAAATTAAATGTACCGTCCTCTAAAAATAATTATTGAACACATCAACTTTATGGCAACGTTTTAATGCTCAATATTTTTAAGAGACTAAACTTTTTGTCGATAGTTGTTGCTATTCTTTCTTGACTAATTATTTAATTGTATACCAGTCCAATGTACTTTAGTCGGAGTACGTTAGTAATTTAAAGAGCAAGACAAGCTCTATAAACTAAACTGTGCATGATTATGTTTAATACAGAGTGATCAAGAAATACTATTTAGGCAATCTTACCTGGAGGATTTTTTTGCATAAGGGTTTGCAACGCTACACCGGAAACCTCTGCACTCTGCATGACAGTGACCTTAGACACAGCGACAGCGAAATAAACATAAATATGTTAGGATATGTGAATTTATTTACGATTGATAGACCACACCAGAAAAACCTTCAATAATTAAAGGTATTGCTCGAATTGGGAACCATTATATTCCAAACATAAATTCACTGTCCGTTTTATGCTCTCGAAGACATTATAATTAACATTCGAGGAGAAATATTTGCAACTTCCTCGATAATGGTAGCTTCCAGTTCTTCACGTGTATGTAGAACATTACTGAACACCTTGTTCTTATGGTACCCAAAGAAACAAGTCTAGAGGTGTGAGGTCTAGTGACCTATTTGGCCAGATTCCCGTACTTATGACTCGATGGCCAAAAACTTCCCGCAAATATTGTATTGTGGCACGAGCCGTATGTGCTCGAGCCGAATCTTGTTGAAAGTAGCCATTTTCGCTCTCCTCTTCGGTTAATTGGGCAACGAATGGCTGGAGAATGTGCTGAATGTATCGTTCAGAATTAACTGTGAAGTTAAAAAACAGAACCAATTACTCACTGCCGCGATACAGCCAGCAAAACACCAACTTAAGTAGGATGTAAAGTTGTTGTTCTAACAGCATGTAGATTTTCACCAGACCAATTTCTGTAATTTTGAGAATTAACATAGCCATTGAGATGGAACCAGGATTCATCGGAAAAAAAGGTTTTATCCAGGATGTCATTGTTCATTTCCTGATTGCACCAGCTAAAGAACTAGACGCGATGAGGACAGTCAGGAGGATTTAGGGATTGGACCATCAAGAATTTGTATGGGTGGTATTTCAATTTGCTCTTCAACACAGTGAAACAACTTCCATATGATAAATCTGTAAAATCACGAAACGGAATACGAGAAATTAGGAATAAGTGGAAATTGGTGAACTTTTGATAAGAATAAAACCTGTTTGGCGGGAAAGCTTCCTAACCGATTTGCGAGCACTTTGTTGCAGTCGGGCCCTGACGTTTTGTACCACATTTTTAATGAGCACGGAGGGTCTACATCAGGTGGCTTTTCTTTCTTCACATTGCCTGTATTCAAATATAGTTGAATTACGCGGATGCAGTGTTGTTTAAAAACGTCGATAGTAAACACAACTTCAGGAAACATTTCTTCAAACTGGTGCAAAGTGGATTCCAAGGAGTATTGCCATCCAGAAATGAGATCATGAACTGCAGTCCGTAAATAAGCCATGCCAATAAAAATATCCTGTTCTAATGTAAATAGTACCATTTTTATAATAAGGATTTGAATCGCCGCTCAAGTATCAATGCTGTCACTGTTAAACGTCGAAGTAGCTGTCAAGCAACCGGAAGTGGTTCCAGTTTTACCATTTTAAAGTAAAATTTAGGATTGCCAACTTAAACAGTATTTCTTGATCACCTTGTATATCTATATAATTGGGATTTCTGATTATAAATTTCTTGATAGGGGAAAAAACTGGAAGGTCCTGAAAGAATCATTTAAATATTCTGAAGTCATTGAGAACAATCTTACAAACAACAATATTATACCACATTTTTAGACCTCTTAGTCCATCGTTTTTTGTACGTAATGAATGTAATATTTTAGTTAAATCTCAGTCTACTTACAATACATTAGTTAATTTAGTTATACCAGTTAGTTAATCGACTTACATTTTTAAGCTTCTGCGATCATGTCATTGCAATGTAACATATTTGTATGGTTTTTAAATACACTTGTTTGTAACAACCAAACGCATTAATTATTTTACGATTTTTCACGACATGAACATCGTAGTAATCTTACGAAAAGCAGATCCTGATACAATTTTTACGTCCTCGTAAAAAAATATGAATGCTGAAATGGCACTGTTTTATTTATAACAATCCGATTTAACTGCCGCGTACTTAAGCTCTAACTTTCTACATTCTATTTTTATGGCAATAATTCTTCGGGGAGGCGCTTCGACTGGGAAGCTCCCGAATAAACTTATTGGAAATTTAAAATGGAACCGAGTAAAGGGAGCGAACTCGTGTCCCTGGAAGGAACGCACGTATCGAGAGAAATGGTCTTAGAAATGGCATACATGACAATATTTTAATATGGTATCATAAGGGTTTAAATGTTTACAATGTTTCCGAACGATGTAACAAAGGATCGGTAACTATCGGCAAATCGGCCTTCAATTTTTCCACCGCGTTAACACATGTTCGTGGAGGAGCGTTTCCTCCGATTCCATATTTGGAGATGGAACGGTCTTATATTTCAGGTTTATTCGGAGAGGGTTCCCGTACATTTTTCCAAATCTCCCCGGGGAGTTATTAAGGACGGAAATATGAGAGGCAACTCCGAATTTCCAATCGATTTTGTTAAATTCCCGACATAATTTTTTAAACAGGGGAATTTTTAAAAATATTCGACAGGCACTTCTCACAACTTACGCTTCGGCTACAGCACAACGGCACGCATACCTGTAACAAAAACAATTCGTTATAAAACACTGTTTACATCGCAAGTTCCTACATTAAAAACAAATTAAACGGAAGTTATTCCCGAACTCCCTCTTTCAAAATTAACAAGAAAAAATTTCATTTCTTTGATATCCAACACCTAATCTCAACCGAGCCCTCAGGCCTCTGGGAGAAAGATAGAAAGAGAGGAGACGGATTTTTTTTTATTACAAACAGTTTGCTCCAAAGAAACGCTCCGGAAGGAAGAACAACTCATTATTGCGAGATTTTCTTCCTTTATTTTGCCTTAATAAAACATTAACCGGATGGGGGGTTTCTTTTAAAGTATTTACTCGACCCGGATGACTCGAGAGCCGTTTTCTCCCGTTAGGATATTTGAGATTTACAAAGCGAGATCTGTACTGCCGAATATGAAACGATCGAGACTAGATCGGACCTGCTTAGAATCCACTAGAGTTAGAACGTTGATTGCATAAGAGTCAGCAGGGCTCAAGTTTAGATCTCAAAAAAAGAGAGACAAATGACAATAAAATTGATTAACGCCTTTCATTTATTTTGTTAAATTTGTAATATGACAAATGTGAGGTATACTACATACTGCTACATTTGCTATTGTGAGGTGAGTAACAAGATTGAATATTATTATTGAATAATAATAATATAGTACTGCTACCTCCTCTTGATGCCAAGAACGGTAAGTACGGTACCCTCATCCTCGGGTAACCGAAGAAACCCTGTCCAGAGAACCCTTAGTTCCGCATCGTTCCGCCCTCGCCGGCGCTTGCCGAACTACCCATGCTCTATGAACCAACCCCCAGTGGCCGAACCATCCCCATCCGTATCCGTTTTCCGACGAACCCCGCTCCTGACGCCAGACCACCCGCTGAAGATATGTTACAAATGAAGAGCGCTGGACCATGAATCCTCAGTTCGCTCCTTCTCTTCGAACTCACCTCTTCTACACGTCCTCTACTACTCCTTCACCTGGGTTGGGTTAAAAGAGTACAGAAACCGAAAGGAGAGCAAACCATCCCCTGCTACATCCCACGTTTGCTGGGTGGCCATCTTTTAGTGCATCCACCTGTGCTGGATCTTCAACCTCTAGTGCATCCACCTGTGCTGGGTTACCTTCCTTGGAAAAGCACCCACCTGATCTGGGTCTCTTACGCTCCCACGTCACAATTTGAGCAGCAAGAACTCGGAGCGCCCACCTCAGCTGGACCTCCTATTCCACTTAGAGTACCATCTCAAGAGCCACTGTGAGGATGACTTCGAGAACACCACCTCGGGGATTGTGTCGCCCAGGACGACGACGGAAGCAGCCACGCATCAGGTCAGCCAGCCCTTCAAGACACCCCACGACGCGCCGACCCCAGCTGCATGTTCCTTGCAGCCCAAAGAGGCGCAGCCCTAACCTCTCGCGTCGCGAAGAACACCCTGTGTATATAGCCCTCTATAGACATTGTAATAATGGTGAAAATACATCAACTTCTAGTGCATCCACTTGTGCTGTGTCACCTTCCTCGGAAAGCATCCACCTGAGCTGGGTCTCCTACGCTCCCACCTCACCATTTGAGCAGCAAGAACTCGGAGCGCCCACCTTAGCTGGACCTCCTACTCCACTTAGAGTACCACCTCAAGAGCCACTGTGAGGATGACTTCGAGAACACCACCTCGGGGATTGTGTCGCCCAGGACGACGACGGAAGCAGCCACGCCTCAGGTCAGCAAGCTCTTCAAGACATCCCACGACGCCCCGACCCCAGGTGCATGTTCCTTGCAGCCCAAAGACCCAACCACTCGCGTCATGAAGAACACCCTGTGTATACAGCCCTCTATACACATTGTAATAATGGTGAAAATATATTGCACCAGTTTTTATTTTTTCTCCCCGCCCGGACGAGCGGAATCCTTTCACAAAATTGATATTGCTACAAGTACATTTATGCACCCTTTTATTTTTTACGTAACAACTTTAGTTTTTGGGTCAGTATAAAAAAATGGAATATAGTTCAAAAACTATTTCGAAATTCAGTCAAACGTGTTTCGAAATCTAGGCATTCTAATGCGCTAACGCTTTTTTGTATTTACATGGATCAAGTAAATTTTTAATTGATTACCCTTAAATATCCATTCTATTGTTACTTCTCCCTAAGTTCTATAGCAGGGTCTTCTGTTAAAGTTCATTTTAATGGTGTTTTGAAGTAAAAATGGTATAACAAGTGTTGACCAAAAATTTCGTTATTTTTCCTTTGTTCAACATTGAAAATTTCGAATTCACTTTTTGGGGAGAATTTACTGTTAGAGTTTTAACAAATCGATTTGCTATATTATTGGCTTAACTTTATATCAATCGCGTGAAACACTTCATTGAATATTTTTCTTATCAGAATGCATATTATGACTATATTTGTATCGATTTCTCCAATTACTGTTATTGTATTGTAGTTCATACCTTCGAGAAGGATGGCATCCACCCCCCTCCAGGAAAAGTGTACACATAGTACACATTGGCACCATATATATTTTATTCCTTGAGCTACTCCCTACTAACAGTTCAAATTTTATGTCAATCGTTATTCGAAAGAATCACCGCGAACAACCGTTGAAAACTGGACTAGATGAGGTTTCGTATGACTAGAAGTGGCTTCACATTATTTCATAGGTTGAACAGAAGGAAATTTTCAAGCGCAAAATAATGAAAATATCCGTAGTATCCATAAAACAGTGCACTACAAATTAATGGACAAAAAATGAACACATTGTAATTTCGTTACGCGCACATATAAATTCCGGCCTTCTATTATTCCGAGCTCTATTCCGCAGTAAAGGCAGAAAGGTTATTTGAAAAACGGAAAACGCTATTAGATCCTCCTCCAGGTTGAATAGTTCTTTTGTACACGCACGTTCACACAGTCTTTTTGATGTTTCGACTAATTAGACTTGCATATCCCCTTCATACGCTAGACCGCATGAGAGGAAATTCGCGTATCTCTACCGATTTTTTTTCGGCTCGAGCAATTTTCTACCAATTACACGGTAATAACGCAGAGACAATGAAGACGTGGTCTACGGCTAGAAACATAAGCAGCTTAAAGAAAAGCGTTCTATACAGTAGCGTTTACAAATCGAAGTACGGATTATCCTGAATTTCAATTAAAATGTCTAACTGCACGACGCGACGCGGAAATCTGGAATTGCACCAAATTGCAGAAGCTTCCTGAAATCCTCTTTTTCGAAAAGCAGCTATACGCATGGGGATAAAATCCGCACTACCGGATATTGAAAATGATCTGTTTCAACGTAAGGGCCAAGTAATGCGTATAATTAGTGCCTACGTATGAAACATTTCTTTGAAGTCAAAGGGCTTTGTGGAGAAACACGTCAATTACAAAATAGTCCACTTCGGAACAGATTTTTCTCGTAGAATTATGCAATTACATGCAGGATCAAAGGGCATTTCGTTTCATGAAAAGTGTGGAACGGAGATGATTGGAATATTTGCCTTTTAAGTTTTACAAGATGCCAGTTCTTTGAGTGTAGCGTTAAAACAAGGCAAGTAGTGAAACAGGTGTAATTTTAAGTAACGAGAGCAGTTATATACTTCGTATATTACATAAAGCCGTTATGACTGACGATGTTAACCTAGGTAGGTGCGTAATAATTCAATTTGGAAGAGAAGAGTGTATTTGATGTAGGCTTAAAGTGAATTAAAATGTTAACTTTAGCGAAGTATTTCATTCTGTCGTAAAGGGTCTGGTTTAAAAGTACCTTGCCTCTTTACTTTAAATTTTAGTGTTATTTTAAGTACATTTTACTCGTGAGAAGTCCTACGACCATATTTTGTTTAGCAATTGATTCACGTTTAACTACAGCAGATATTATCAGTTCTACATTCCTTTCTCTAAATACGAAATTTGTTTTACATTAAATTTGTCAAAAGATGCCATAATGATGATGATTGTGTTTATATAAATTTTTATTAAACGATTAAGAAATTTAAAATCCAATTAAACCAATTTCAACATCATGGGTAGTCCCATTTAAGGTACCGGACTTAATTTATATTATTATTATTTATTTATTTCAGCACGTCGAGAAGTCATTCGTCGCATTCATCTCTATGTGTTATTTGACGGATAGAAAAAGGACATTTGGATTTTCCATATCAGATAGTACCTAGTGACTCGGCGTACTTGTTTCGACGCGAAGCTCCCCTTTGTAATATCAATCATTCCAAAATTCTGATTTAGTAGCAAATATTTTAGAAAGACTAATGGTTATAATATTTCAAAATTAAAAATTATAATGTTAACCCTTTTTTGATTTATTTTTTGGGTTCAGGAAATTATTGTCTTCGTTGTAAAACCTTTGCCACATAATTTCCAAAACAGTGTTAACCTTTTACTAGTAAAACGAACTTTACACAACCTTACATTAATTCGTTTATTACGATATCCAACAATACAAAAGTTATAACCAACCTGGGGCTGAAACATATGTCGTTTAAGTGATTTAACATAATGTCTCCATACAAACTTACTTCCTAACAACCCCAAAGAATGATCTGGTCCAATATTGAATAGATTATTATTTCTCAAAATGTAGTTATCACCCTTAACAACTTTCTTATTTAGATTAGTGTTCAATGAGTGTTATAGACTCAAAGTAAGTAATTCCAAGTGGGAAATAATTAGTTGTAAACTTCAAAATGTTCAGAGTAGTATCAAAGCCTGTGGCTTCAATAGATGGTCTAAATCGGACAATGTTACCACATCAGAAATTTTGCTGTATTCTCAGACATTCTCTGCATTTAATAATAGAAAGGATATTGCGTAATGACTAATGGGAAATAATTAGATAAACGCGATATTGGTGAGTAGAAATGCGCTTTAGGTTTAAGTCAATAGACATGTTAATTATAAACGTTATAACAGGAATTGGATGTTCATTTAAAAACAATATATTAATCACAGATGGTATCTTTTTGTTATTATTAATAAATTTATCACTAAAAACGTTTAGAATTATTTTTTGATTTGCTTTGATAAGGTGTTTAGAAAATGATTTACTTTTACCCCAAATTTGAATTCATATGTTTAAGAGATTTCAACAATCATTTACTGACTTTAAACTTTTAGAGTTTAAGTTTTAAGTTTGAAGTTTTCACTAGATGTGATTCAAAAAATTTCACCATTTATACATAACTGTGATTATTATTACATAACTGTAAATTTTGGGATAGCTTTGTTTCTAATTAATAATCCAAATGAAATGTTCACCTCAGTAAATATCAATTATTCATTTATCAGTTTGATGATTTTTTTAAATTCAAACTAATGCGTTACTATTGTCATTTTTTTTACTAATTCAATTTCTGATGGAATGTATTCTCGAAATTAATTCGTGCTCAGCCGGGTTCGAATTCTGGCTGGGCCACAAATTCCATTTTCAGATTCTCTTACATTTGTTTCATATAATTCAATTTCTATTTCTATTTACCTAAAATAATTTTCTACTTACTATTACTATACAATAATATCACCACCAGATTTACAATTTGTTTGCCAATCACAATGGCGACATTTATGTAAAGTATTCTAGGTAAGCCAATAATTACAATCAGATATGGAGATGATACAGTGATTCTAACGAACACAATCGATAAACTACAATTGCCTATAAACTTAATCGCTGACGTGGGAGAAGAATAAGGTCTTAAAATCAACATTGCAAAGACTAAATTGATGATATTCAGTGGGCAACCTCACTACGGTCGGAACCACCCTGGAAATTAAGGTAGCCAAATTGAACGACTCTTAACGTTCAGATACCTTGGAACTGTCATTGCAGAGGATCAAAATTCGGACTGCGAGGTAATGTGCCGAATTGAGATGGCTCGGACATCTTTCAATAAAATTAGGTCGTTTCTTTGCAGTGACAACCAGAACTTGAAGCTGAGACAACGTATGGTTGAATGCTATGTATTGTCAGTACAGCTGTAGGGAGTGCAGGCATGGACTCTAAAGAACAGGACGGTGCACCAATTGGAGGCATTCGGAATGTGGCTTCACAGAAGAGTGTTTCGTATTCCGTGGATAAGCGCGATATAAACTAATGTACTACAAAGAGCAAACATCGAAAGGCAACACTTGACGAATATTAAATGCCGAGAGAGGTCATATCTGGGATATATTTTGAGAGACGACAAATATCGTCTTTTACAGCTTATACTCAAGGGCAAAATTGAGGGGCGACGTGAAGTAGGAAGAAAACAACAATCGTGGCTCAGAAATATTCGAGATTGGCCCGGCGTTAGGAAGGCCTCCGAACTTTTTCGAGTTGCAGTACGGTTTTTGGCACGGTGGCCAAAGATTTTAGGTCACTATGATGTCTAGAATGTAACAGCAAAATATTCTAAAGTGTTACAAATATGTATCAGTCGGTTGGGGACTGTCCACTTGTTTATCTAACATTTCCTCATTGGAAGATAAATCTTCATCCTACTGTAGGGTTACAGCTGATGTTATATTATTCTCGAGGAGATTTGATACAGTTTGATAATCAGAATTCCCTCAAAGTTCCAGGAAAGTCACGATAATAATAAATTTTTTACTCTTTGAACTCAAAATAATGACAAGGCGGCATCGCTCTTCACTACTTGAAAAGCCATTAAGTGTTTTTTTTTGTGTTCCAATTGTGACTGGACATAGTATAAGAGGGACATAAGTACAGATAATATTGTAATATTTTGGTGGTAATAATGTTGCGGGATAATCGGTAATTGATTATCTCTTTTAAAGGGGATTATTAAACCTAAGAAATGTTCTTTAAAGATATAAAATTTAGGGTATTTTCAGCAGTTTCCAAAAATAGAGTATTCAGGTACGTATGGCCATAAAGCATCCCTCTCTCTAGGCTCAATATATGTTTGTCCACCATCGAAGCAAAAACAATGCTTAGCGGGAAGGGCAAGGGACTTTTGCGGAACTAGACCCAGGATTATAGACGTAGGTAGGTTATTGCGGAGCTCGGCACAGCCCTGTCATCATAGGTATTCATCAAGCCATCCGGTCTCACGTGAAGAAGGTAAAATTTTTACTGCTACGTGAATTTACACTGCACCGCTATAAATCAACATTTGTAGAAATAGAAGTCGCCATAACTAGATTCAAAGGAATAAAAAAGTTGTGGGTTAACCCCCTGACCGGGTAAATAATAGTTTTTTGTTAATTCTCGAACACCGAAGGTATCAATTATGAACAGTAATAGCCTCAATATCGATATTATATGATATTGCGATACGTATCAGTGGGAGCAATTTTTTCAAATCTTATTCCGGATTTTGTTGATAAAACAATTGGTTTCTTAAATGTAGGCACCAACTCAAATTGTAAAAGCTCATCAAACGTTAATTCCGCACTTCCTCCACTGAACTGACCACCAAAATTCCTTTCCCCATTCCTTGATCCGCCCCAATACCCCATCATCGCGAAACCTAGGGAAACGACCTCCTATCCCATTTTTAATGATTGATATCCCGTGAGGTTGCTTCGAAATGACGTCACTCGCGTCCCCTTTCCCCCAGTTTCCCCCCGGACGTAACTAGAACTGCACCACGATGACGTCACAAGAGCGCGCAAGTCGGCCCCCTTCCCCCATCGTCGTCATGACGACGTCTAGCCTTGTGAATGCATTTCTATGGATGCTGTGGCTCTGCGGGGAGTCGGGGGAGATCGGGGCTCCCGGGGGCGGCGGCCGGTAGGGGGGACCGGGGGAGCGATCACCGCGGCCTCCCATGACCCTATTTCGGGGGCACGCGTAAACAGAAATCGCGTCGCCGCCGCCGCCGCCGCCGCCGCTGCCGCTGCGATTCTACCCCCGATTGTTGTTGGTTTTCGGTGAATAAAGGCGGATTATTTCGGAGGATAGAGGCTCTAATAATTGACGGTACAAGTGCAGCAAGGTTTATCGGCAGTAGCAGGACATATGGAACGGATAACCGCTGCCGGAGCCCGCTAAACGCTTTTAGGTCAGATTATGTGCTTGTATGCTCGGTCCTGATAGATTAGTTATACATCGGCCGACTCTCCGAACGGCGCTCTCCAGATACGTTGTTAGCTAATGGGATTTTAAGGGCGAAACCGGAGGGAAATGCACACCGAAATCCCGTTCGAGGATTTTTACGGTATCGCCAGGGAAGATTCGACCAGCTCAAATTTACAAATCCAGTGGACAGACGAGCAGGAGCCAAATTTATCTGCAAAGGGGAGCGTAAAGGTCGCCACCTCGACTCGAAATCCGTTGTGTACCCGCTCGCACAAAGTTTTCACTACAGTACACTTCTGCTCAACTTACCTGGTGTCAAGTCATACCGGTCAATATTAGACACGACAAGAAATGAATTGACTCAAGAATGAGTACTCGCTAGTTGCTTTTATTCTCTGCATAGCGGAGGTACCAGAAACAATGAGACGGGTGTGGTGAACGAAAAGAAGCGCGATGAGCTTAAAAGTCCATGACTCGGCGTTTCTGCGGGGTGAGAGACAGGACGAGGTAGCGTTAGGCGTGACTCTAATTTTCCCATCCACTACTTTTTAACTAGCTAGTACTAACTTAATTTTCTCACTAAATTTAAATTCCCAAATAGATACGATGGCAGCACTTTACAGCGAGCTTTCTAGCTATTGTAAGGGTTTAGGGGAAACATGATCCTAGGGTAGTGTATTATCGTATCAAAACGAAATAGGGTTCAGTGAAGAGATAAAGGATCATTCTACATCGGTCTAGTAACAGAATTTTGAGTTTTCTCTTATTTTCGTCAAATTGTGATCTATAAATAGTGCGTAAAGTAGGGCAAATTTAGTGGCAGATTTAAACGGAAAAAAAGAAAATATCAAAAATCCGTTACTAGACCGATGTGTATTTGAGTTTTTCGCTTCGAGTGGTATTTATTTGAAAAGAATATTTCAAATGATGTTCGAGGTATCATACTTCCCCCGGACCTCTAAAACCGCCTTAAATTGGATCGGGTGATGGACTCTTAAGGACATTGTCAAAAGTCCTTATTTCTGTAATAGTCTTTATTTCTGTGTTTACCACGTATCGACAATGTCGACTTACGGTAAAAAGCAAACTAGAGGCTCATTTGGTAGATGATGCCAGTTAACTCTTAGAAGTCTTACGTTTTGACTCATCGTAACTCACTAAACTACACGAATTGTCTTAATTAATCTATTTTAACCGCTTACACTAACAGTTATCTAATTTATATAATCTAATTCATTTAATTGTATTTGCTCACTGCTGCGCTCCGGTCGACATACCGAATGAAGATTTCCAGAATAATTTTGAGGCTCTCGTCCTTTCACGAATATTTTGCGATTTCCAGGAAATCTATCAGTTCGCCAAACTCTCGTCGCTTCGAATTTCACAGAAGCCACACATTCCGACGTAGTCATGGTCAAAACATGGTCGATTTCTTTAAAAATTGGGATTTAGGTAGTATTTACACCTTTCTTCAAAGTTGAACTTGTGCCGATGTGTGCTTTTTCCCTAGGGGTGGAAACCACCCCTTCTCAGTGGTATTTTTTTTAAACAAAATAAACCCGGAAGTCGATAGACCGATTATTTCTAAGCAACTCTTGTTCTATAAAGTTTTATCTAAACTTCATATTTTACGAGCTATTCACGATTGGAACTACACATTTTTCATTAAAAAACGAATGTTATTTAACCGCTTTTCATCAATAACTTGAAAATCTTTTATTTTATCGGAAAGAATAATTTAAAACAAAAATGTAGCTAATAAACAAACAAAAAGATTCGTTTTTGAATGACCTCTATAAATCCAATAATGGCTGAGTTATCGCTCGTTAAATTATGGTTATTTTTCGAGAAGCCCGAAATTCAAAATTTTCAACCTTCAATAACTTGAAAATGGTGAAATTATTGGGAAAATTTAATAGACTTTTTTTAAAGTACATAAAAAAACTTAAAGAAAACCGTTATAATACTTTTACTGTATGCCAAACGTTGCTCGCTGTTGTACCCGTGCTCCAAAATCCGTACTCCGAAATAAAAAAAATTCAATTGTTTTTTCCAGGGCAATTCCCTTATTTTCCAAGATAGAAACTTCCTAAAAAAAGCTTCTTGTAGGGGATTCCAAGCGCTTTAAAATCAAAATAGATAAAAGTTTTTATAATCCGTAGTTTTGAAAAGGGACGCGTTCAAATGGCTTGGATGAGCTGTAATTAGTATGCGACTGCAAACTTCGAACCACCATATCTCATTCAATTTTTATGATACAAAGATAATCAAAATATAAAAAATTTCAGTTAAAGAAACCTAACAATTTCCATTTGAAACACTTTTTCATATCTTAGAATACTTTTTGATTTATGGAAGAAAAATGCATTTTTTCCATTAATTACAAAAATGCAATTTTCATTGTAAACAATTATATTTTTAAATAATCACCGGTTAAACTACATGGATCATATCACTAATAACTAAATAAAAGTAATTGCAGGTGGGATACGCTTAATTTTTATCAGGGTGGTAACGATGAAGGTGTAATATGTATTTCAATTAAAAAAAAAGATAGAACAGTGTTGCCTTATTATCGTAATAAATCAGTCAATTCTCCCGCAAAAGGCATTTATCGGTGCTCATTTTAAAGGTTTTTTTTATGTACTTTAGAAAAGGTCGATTGAGTTTTCCCCAATAACTTCACAATTTTAGGACTTCCACCCCTAAGGAAAAAGTACATATCAGCACAAGTTCAACTTTGAAGAAGGTTATAAATACTACCTAAATCCCAATTTTCAAAGAAATCGACTATGTCTCCCAAAATTCCACGCGAAAATGGCTGATGATTGGACTAACGGAAAGTCTCCGCTTATCTTTAGGCCAGCCGTTCCATTATAATAATTTGTGCGATTGTAATACTAAATGATATGAACACCAATGTAACGTGGAAGGTTATATGTTATATAGTTATATGGGGGGTAATGGCAGTTAGTAAGTCAATTGAGCTCCTATTCAAAATGCCAGCAAATATATTTAGTGAAATATTCTCGACAAGGTGATGGAAGTGCTATCTGCACTACAGTACATATAGCCCAATAAATGAACTGCTCTCTGAGGTACGCCATTTATCTACAAGGAAACTTAACTTGAAGGTAACGAGAACGAACATATATCAGTACAACGTTTTGGTAGATTTGTTTATACTTTTTGTATAACGAGTATTTGAGTTGAAACGGCAAAAAAAACACTTAATGGCTTTTTAAGTGGTGAAAATCATGCCGCCGGGTTGTCCATGGGCGTATCAATACGGATAATAACTCTAACAATGAATTCACCTCCAAATCGCAGAAACAAATGGCACACCCATTCACACACCACTGCTTTCTCGAGCATAAGTGCCAAACAAGAGATCACAAGGAAAGCACACGTGGCCGCTTTCCAGTGGACCATCCAGTATCCGTAGAGTCTCGTGTACTTCCTCGTACACGATTTCACTCATCGACTGTACACCTGCACCTTAGAAGAAGATGAAGAAACAAACGAATTGCCGCCGCCGTAAAAAAAAATTTACGGTCCAATGGACCATCTAGTTCTTTATCTGTACATATCAATACATTCACATATATGATTTCAGTTGTGCAACTAAACACCTGCATTTTAAAAATACCAGGGCGTTTCTGAATCAGCAAAAAGATAAGTCCCATGGTTTTGTATAGAGACAACGGGCTCTTTTCGAATGTTCTCGGTAAATTCAGATTTTATTGAGTGTTCCAATTGCTAATGGTTAAAGTATACCACCATTTGTTGTTTTCGGCTTGTTATTTAAAAAAAAAACTTTTATTTCGCGTCTGAGAGAAAAATGTTATTTGGGTTTTTTGTTACACATATAGAGGCGAACGACTTTCGTGTGAAACATTTTTTCGAGAAATGTACAGAAAAAGTTATTTTTTTTTCAAAAATAAATAAAAATAAAAAAACTTTTATTTCGCGTCTGAGAGAAAAATGTTACTTGGGTTTTTTGTTACACATATAGAGGCGAACGACTTTCGTGTGAAACATTTTTTCGAGAAATGTACAGAAAAAGTTATTTTTTTTTCAAAAATAAATAAAAATAAAAAAACTTTTATTTCGCGTCTGAGAGAAAAATGTTACTTGGGTTTTTTGTTACACTTATAGAGGCGAACGACTTTCGTATGAAACATTTTTTCGAGAAATGTAGAGAAAGGTATTTTTTTTTCAAAAATAAATAAAAATAAAAAAAACTTTTATTTCGCGTCTGAGAGAAAAATGTTACTTGGGTTTTTTGTTACACTTATAGAGGCGAACGACTTTCGTATGAAACATTTTTTCGAGAAATGTAGAGAAAGTTATTTTTTTTCAAAAATAAATAAAAATAAAAAAAACTTTTATTTCGCCTCTGAGAGAAAAATGTTACTAAGGTGTGTTGTTGCCTTTATAGAGGTGAACAACTTTT
Source organism: Cryptocephalus moraei (assembly GCA_946251905.1). Taxonomy (NCBI): domain Eukaryota; kingdom Metazoa; phylum Arthropoda; class Insecta; order Coleoptera; family Chrysomelidae; genus Cryptocephalus; species Cryptocephalus moraei. The sequence continues at coordinate 17,995,856 of OX276462.1, read as the reverse complement.
GTATAAAACAATCTGTCGAGAAACGTACAAAAATAAAGTTATGTTTGTCAAAAAAATAAAAAAAATTACAAAAAAAAAACTTTTATTTCGCGTCTGAGAGAAAAATGTTACCTAGATTTTTTGTTGCCATTATAGAGACCAACAACTTTTGTATAAAACATATCTTAACATATATATCGTAACATATATTTGCAAATATTTTAAAATTTTGTCGTTTGTATTTTTTCACACCTCGTATGCATTTTTTTGACACATCGTGTGTTATATTACTTTATATCCTACCCATAAATCTACCTTTCAGCCTGGCATGCCATGGGATTTTTTTAATACAAGTTTCACCTATTTTAAGCGATAAACTAAAATTAAGACAAGGATTTTGCTGACGTGGGGAATATCCCACACTAATAAGGTTTACAGGTGGATAGTTGGAATATGGAAAATCATACTACATATATGTTGCCTTACTTGAGACACTTACACAGTGAAGCACGCCGTGTTTGACGCAAATCTTACATATTCCTAAAAGTTCAACAACGGATTTAACACCTAATCATTTAATTGCTGATATGAGAAATTGGCAATGTGGTCATTAGACCGCTTTTTGATATTTATTGTAAATATTTAGCACTAAAAAATGTTCATGATTCAAATAAAAATAAAAGCGGATTTCTGGAAAACTTCAATGACTGAAAAACGAGGAGTGTGTAGTGCCCACTGGAGAAAATTAAGCCGTAAATATTATTAAACGTGATATAATATATTTGATAGTAGTCGATAGTAGAAATTCAAACCTAATAAAAACAGGTGGAAAGAGCCATTCATATAGAAAATGTAGCCAAAATATTTTTAAATTGTTTACCATGAATATTTAAAATTTGAAAAAAATTCTTGTTTCAAATTTGGAAACATTCCCAGGCATCGAAAAATGGCAATTTTATAGTACCCTCAGTGAAGATTTGGTCGATAATGATATTGAAATTTATTATGCACATTCAAAAAAATTAAATTCGTCACGTATAACTTCCGTTCGGAGAAGGTTTGCCTAATGTGTTATTTATCTCGGAGCAGATTTCGAATAAAATATGAAAAAACCGGAAAACGACGAGTGTAAAATCTTCAGAGAAGATTTTGGACAAAAATGTTATTAAACTTTATTATACGTACTAGTCTGTTCAATAAATATTCAGTTTTTAAATAAAATAGTTTTATTTTAGTAACAATAACAAAAAAAAAACTAAAACTCTTTTTGGATTCGAGTTATCTTAATAACTTCTATGGATTCTACAAAGCGGAATTCAAAAAATCGACCAAAAAAAAATGTACTTCTCATATGAGTACCCCATATGAAAAAGTAAATAAAAAATAACATTATTTATTGTTTGTTTGCGTTGATCGACTTCTAATTGCTCCCCAAAACTCCAATTAGTTTTTATGGAAAAAAATTAATCTAAGATATTGCTTAGGCTACAGAGTCAATTACACTGTTCGATAATTCAATGGTAAATGAATAGGTAAAATAGGTACAAAGGTATGGTCAAAGATCCCATAAAAAGGAAAAGACTTCACCACGGTGATCCTATATATAGAGCTATATAAATAGATAAATAGATATATATCGGCTATATAGATATAGCCGATTATTCGAGAACATAGTTTTAAATGCTTATAATGCAAGAAATCTTTGGCTGAGATAAGCACTGCATTTGCAGAAAAGAAACACTGTTTAAGGAATACAAATCGATTAGTTTAAACCAAAGGAAAAACACCAAGTCTTAACCAACTGCTTTATTTAGAGATGAGCGACCGGTTTCGGCTTCATGGAAGCCATCTTCAGGCTCGCGCTACATAAATGAGGAGCATTAACAACAGATGGTAAGTACCTTACAAAGCAATACTCACAACAAGTTGTTTTTAGGGCTCCTGTTTATCGATTAGTTCCTGGATATTAAAAATGCCATTTCGAATGGTGTTAAATTTTGTAAATAATATCTTAGATATTTAGCATCTAAAGGTAAAGTAGGTACCTTTTCTGTTGACTAATATTAATTGCTCGTAGGGGAAAAGCTGCCAGAAGCGGGCATCTAAAGATTATGTATGAAACGCTTATATAACACAAAGCATGTGGAAATAACTCTTATATAAATGTTTTGTATATACCATAAAAACAACCCCTTGATTGCATTTCAATGCCATCCAAACTTTCCGAGGCAGCCGTAATTAAAATATCGACAAGAAATGTTTTTCCGTCCCGTCATTAGCGATGTTCTATGTAAAGCACGAGACTTTAAATTATATTTACCGATTGGACGAATGAGGACAAGTAGGAAATTACCAACTGACTTTCGGAGTTCCTCGGTTCCCCTTATTTAATTAAAACTAACGACTATTTACACAAACACCTGGCCATTCAGTCCAACGACCAAGCGTCCCGATGTACAAAAAGCAAAGAACGTTGGAATCAGACAGATATTAAAAGGACTGAGAGTAAACTCGGCCTATCTACTGAATGGTATCAATTTCGTAATTCGTCAACTCGGAGAACAGCCATATAGTGTAAAAGCAACCATTTGACCAAAAACCAGGATTCTCTTTAAGTTTCTTAAATTTATAATGGAATGCAGGAACTGTCCCGTAGGAATGAATTATGTAAGACGGCACTGTTGGTGCATTGTGACGTTCACAGACGGTTCGCATCGACAACAGTTAAATAAGTGATAAAAGGATAGTTGTCATAGACCTCATCATTAATTGTTTGCATTCGAGTCGAGAGTGTGTTTCATCCCATCTACAATTTACAAATTTCACTGTGAAACGTTCTCTAATGAAGTGTACGTATAGATTTCGGAAGGTAATTTAAATTACCGACCTTTCAACGACCACCGTAGACCTCTACTCGGCTGCATCGAATATAATTACCCCGTTAATTAGACGAAAGAACGTCATAACTAGATTAAACCGGAGCTCCCCCTAATTTGATTTACTATTCGTATGTCCTGAAATCGGAAAGTTTGGATAACAAACTTTTCAGTAAATCATATTTGGGACGGACCATAAAACAAATGAAAATCCGTTTTAACTGCCTTACGGTAAATAGATTACCAAATATTCAATGCGGAGAGTTGTTGTAGTTTGTGATTTTGAAAGGGCGAAAGAGGAGGCGGCGAAAGTAACGGGGTGGTATATACTGGGAGACCTACTCTGAATAATTGCGTTAGAATTTAGCTTCTTATAAGCTGGAATTACTTAATACAGAGATAATTAATAATTAGCCATAATCTTTGAATTGTGGTATTTTTTTATTACTATTTAAATTGAAAGCCACTTCCTACGCAACCTTCGCAAAATAGCATTTGAACTACCTTCTACCTTACTTACCTGTATCTATGTCGTTTGTTTATTTATCTGCTTCGTTTTACCCCATATGGGGTACTAGGGGTGTGTGACATATGGCCAGTACCCGAAAACCACTAATTTTATGAGATTAAAAGAAGAACAATCTGTTACAAAAGAATCTGTGGATCATATATTAAATCATCGTCATCACCAATCGGGTATTCTCGTGCACTGCAGGCTATAAGCTCTAGGTAATAATTTCCATACCCATCTGTCCTCAGCTACGTTCATCCAGTTGGAATGGATAAGCTTTATAGCATCTGGTTGGTCATTTTTCTCTGCTGCGTAATGCATTGGCACGCAGTATCCACTCTGTAACTTATTCCCTCCAACTGTCGCCACTGACCCTGACCAGGTGTCCAGCCCAGTTCCATTTAAGAGTAGCAATCTTCTTGATGGCGTCGATTTCTTTAGTTCGCACCCTTATATTGATATTGGAAATCCTGTCTCTTAAAATGGACCCAGCACTACTCTATCCATAGCACTCTGTGCTGTTCTGATCCCATTAACTGTCCATCTTGTCAGGGTTAAGATGGTAAAGGTCAGATGGGGATATCTGATTTTAGGACTTGGCTTAACTTTCCGACGTCTGCCCTAGTTAGTCCAATTCTTCTTGACAATTCACAGGTTTGGTTGTCTCTACTCAAGCGAATCTCATGATCCAAATACTTATATGAGCGAACTTCTGATATTTCTGAATTGTTGAGAGGTAATAAGTACTTGCAACCAGATTAGTCATAAACCTAGTATAAATAATATCTCCCTGTCGTACACCTCGTCCTGTCTTAAAGTATGGGGATTCCTCGAGCAGCCTAATTGTAGCAGTTGCAGTTTTGTACTCATGTTTAATGTTGTCTGTGTAACGATGGTCAAGTATACAGTCCACCATATCGGTGAACATTGCACTGTCATCGATCGTATTAAAGGCCTCTTCGTAGTCGACGAAGACAAGGACTAGACGTTTAGTATTCCATGCACTTTTCAATGAGGATCTTGATTGTATAGAGGTGGTCATTAACGCCGTATCATTCACAAAAATAACATTAGAGCGACCTAATGATTAGCCGGGGAACTATACTCAATAGATATGTTTTTGATTTGTGGGAAGTCATTGTAGGAACTTGAACTGAAATAATAGAGTGATTTAGTTGAATTTCTGTACCTAATCCGTTTGATTATCCCTCGTATGGACATTCCTCCGCTTCTGAATACGAAGGCAAGTGCTGGTCATATTGCCGGGACATCCTGTATACCTATTATTAAATTACATATTTACAAACCCATCAAATATCTTTTGTTCGAGAAAAGTTGCACCAAGTAGTAGATTGTTTGGAAGGACTGAATATCTCCCATAACTGTCATAGACTATGTCTGAGTACACTCTTTCTGAAGTCACTTTAAGAAGCCATAGAACACTTTTCAAACATAAATATTCACAATAGAAAAGCTAAACCGGGTTTGTTAACTCCGACGTATCAAGGGATCCCCTTCTAGTATTGTGCTATTACTCACAATTTTATTCCAACCAAACGGTTCTTTTTTATATATATCTTCGATTGACTGCGGATGGAGTACTCACAAAAACATGCAATGAGTAAACTGTCACTCCAACAACCGTTGTAGAAGTGGCCATTCTGTCATTTGATAGTGAGGTACACGGTAAAAAATCTGACGCGAGTCTTGCCTCCAACCAATTTGCATAATACGTATCGCAAAAATGGGACGTACATTCATTCCCCATGGCGATGGGAAGAGAAGTCGAATGGCTGACGCCGCTTGACGCTGTTCGATAAGGGGCACAGACGTGCTAGAGAAAAATTTATAGGGAAGAGACGCGCTCTGTTTTAGTTTAAAAATCAAATTGCATGCCCTTTTTATCAGTAGATCGAGCGGCTGATTTATTCCATTCGAATATGGAATTCGTGCTTCTTTATAAGACATTCTTTCGTTTGTCCCATTTTAGAAAAAAACAAATTCAGCTCGCAATAAGGAATGAAGTGTTTCGGCTATATGCCATACTTGACAGATGTAACTCAACTTATGCTAACCAACCTGAAAATGACACAGAACTCTATAGGGCACATTTGGGGTACTTTGGGGTAGATTCATTATTGAGGAGATTCAACAATTAGTTTGGAATAAAAGTAAGATGATGTAACGGGTTTACCAGAAATATTCAAAACAGTTATGAATAAAGTTGGATTAAATCGAAAATACCAGAATAGCAGTTAACAGCCTGAGAATCCATATATGCTTTTATAAAATTAGTAAAATTAGCGTAAGCTGCCTGCCTTGGAAAGGTTTGAAAAAACCCAGTGACACCATGAGTAGGCTACTGATATACTTACTTATTATATGCTTTTAATATATTTACAAAAGTTTCAAATGTGATAGAAGGCTAGAACATTTTTTGAAGGAATTTTCCAAGGAAGATAACAAATTCTGGCAGTTTATTAAAAGAAATAGTGTCAGGAAAGGGAGCCATCAGTAGACTGTATAATTAAGCCAGGGGCAAATCGTGTATTTTCTCAATTGAATCCGGTGAAGTATTGTCATATTTTCACTTGTCTGTTAATCCATATCAAATAAGCTTAGTATGAACAAAGCACGATTTGACGGCGAACGATTTGACGTTCTATTCCTACTTCACCTCAGGATTCATATAAGCCTTAACATTTGTTAATTTAATTTTGCTCTGAATTACTGGACTTGTTTAATTCATGTCCCATTGGTTTGCTCTCATCTTGAACTTATGTATCATATAATGTGTCTAATTTCTCTCTCTGCCTTTCTCTTATTTAAAGTATGGTAATGTTAGGATACATACCACTCCTGTTATGAATTTGTTGCTGGCAGGTTCCACAAATATCGTTGGTTTGTCTAGCCTGTTTTTCCTGAGCTACAATTCACATATTGTGCGAATTTAACTACCCATCGGGCCCCTAAGCGTGACAATAAGCGTGAGATTTTAAGAAGATACTCTTGAGGTTCCACGGAAGATTAGAGCCTGATAAGTATAGTATTTGTAATCATTTAATATGACGGAAAGTCATAAAAATCCAGAGAAAGTGTCTAGACATAATACTATGGGATCTTATTGGTATATTTATTTCATCTAGTTTCTTTAAAGTTATCTTTCCATTTATTTAATCCCATGTTCTTCAATTTCCAGTTGTTAAATCAATTTAAAAATGTTAGAACGTGAAAAACCAACATGAAAGGCACTTTCAAATTACTAGAGATGATTTTAAGACAGTTTGAATGAACCTGGAATCCAATTAACTCCTATGTAGGAAACTAGGGGCCATAATTCTACTAGTAGACTAGCTGAACACAAAGCGGATTTTAAAGAATTTGACATCTGGTAAGAAACCTGGGAGTGTTACAGATATTTGGAGGATGTCTGGGAACCGTAAAATACTTTCATATATCTGAGGCAATTTTAAGAAAATCTTAAACAGAAACTACAATGAATAGAATCGAAGTCATATAAAACACTATCAGAATATTAAAAATATTTCAAGGTATTTTTGATCCAATTAAGAAAATTTTAGTAAACTTGAAGTTTGGCAAGAAACCTAGGAGACTTACAGATACTTTTAGGCTATCTGATATGCTTCAGATATTTTAAGTTATATGGGAACAATTTTAAAAATTAGTATGAATGAGAAATTCCTTGATGCGAATCCTCGGTGCCGTATAGGAACTTTTGGTAAAACCTGTCAGGTAAAGAGATTTTTGGACGTTTTGATAACCTGAAATATGAGATGTAACAAGGGAATCTTATATACACGTACATTGGGAACATTTAGATAATTCAGGAACACTGAAAACAATTTACTGAAATATTCAAGAACCACTATAGCTCTCACTAGTACTTTTAGGTTACATGGAAATTTATCAAGATGTCGAAGGGGTTTAATAAGGCTTTGCCAGTGGTGAGAAGACTCCTAACAATCTCCAGGATATTTTACAGTGTTTGGAAGTATTTGATAATATACATATAAGAAAATTAAAAAAAAAAATCATTAAAATATATTTCCAATGATATCTGAAATATGCCGAATAACAAACGCTATTTCCCTTTTCAGTGGAGTAAAAGCGTTATGTAGAATCGATTAATAAAAGATCGAACAATTGAAATCAATAGATAAAATTAACTTTGATTGCAAGTTATTTCAAAAGTTATCTCAAAGTTCTTATATATTGATTTTTATTGATCGATTCTACATACCTTTTACGATGCCAGAGAGAGACACTTCAACCCAAACCTGTCATGTGACCTATTTTTTTATACCTTCAATTTACGATAGATTTAAAGTATTAATGCTTCATAAATTTATTTGAGAAGGAATCTAGTAATGTTGTGGGAACCGTTTAGAGTGTTAAAGACTACAAGAATCAATATAAGTAAGTTTTAAGTTTAAATCTGAGAAACTGTTTTAACACTATGCTTGGAAGTGAAACAGGCACTATTAGTCATGAAGTTGAATACCTAGTTTCCTTCAAATTAAAAAACAATTTACAAATATTGTTTAATTTTAAATATGGTAAATATGATCGGTTTGATAAGATAAATCCGGACATCGTCAGATGTTTACTTATCGCTGTTAAAGGCGGAAGGTCCTAGATCACTTGAAAGTGCAGAGTTATAAACATGGATTACCATGGAGAGAGTTTACCTGAGATCTATATAAGAAGGTGAGTAAAATTTGGAAATTTGGAAAGTTTCTTAAGAATGAAGCCTGAAGTGTGAGAAACTATTTGTGAAAAAACCTGCCAATTCTGCTGGTATTTTAAAGAATTTGGAGATGTTTGAAATCGTTTGAGGTTTTATTCAACCCCTAATCTGAACTTTTGTCACGATCCAAAGCAATCTTGTATATTTTCAAAGCATCGAATTGCGTTTGGTGGTATTATACACTGCCGGTAAGGTGTATCGCATTTATGGCTATATTCTGATATGTTTGTTCCCTAGATTCTAGACGTTATATCTTGGAATGATAGAGCTCTTCGTTTGGTTAGCCGTTGCTTCAAAAAACTTTAATTACAAACCGAAAAAGTTATCTTTCACTCTCACTCGATTAGCGCTATGAAAATATGAATTTTCCCCCTTCAAGCCCGGAGGCGAATAGAGCGTTAATAGAAAATAAATGTGAGGAATCGGCAGAAAATTTTTCACCGTCGACACCTAAATCACCCCCTCGCGACGTCGATACACACCTTTCGGTTCCACCTTCGGCGTTCGCAGGAAAAAATGGCGATGCCTCTCCTGCCCCTACCCCCTCTCTTCTTCCCGTTGGAAAGTCTGTTCTCCCGTTGTTCTGCGATCCCGTTCGGGCGACTTCATGCGTGAAACGTTCGGAAATTTACATCGTCCCTTTCACTTCTTCTCCCTCCGCCTTCGTTTTTCCTTTCTACTCGGAAAGGTATTCGATAAAAACGTAGACTCGTCACGCAGAAATAAATATGATACTAGGGGATTTGTTACGGTGTAATATCTTCAGCGTCGCTCCCCACCGCCGCGGCGTCGGCGTCGGGGCGAAGGTGTCAAACTTATTAGGCCGGAGAAGAATTACCTTTACTTTTACGTTGATGGATTTTTCCCTCTCCTTTAAAGAATCTTTATGGTTACGGGAAATGCGAAGGTGAAGGGTATGCGGAGAAGGCAAATATACTTCAGGTTGAGAGGGGAAACGGCGAGTTACAGAGCAATAACCAGACAAAACATTGAGATAACAAATATGACATGAAATTGCAGTTTGCTGAAACCTTCAGATAATATTCTGCAAATTACTGACGTTTCTCTTTGACCGGTGTACCACTAAAGATTTCCTAGAATACTTCAAGGATTTCAAATGAATTCCCCAGTTGGCGCCAGTAATTTATACGTTTTTAGCGACTTGTTCTGTACTTGTATACATTTTTATTGATTCCAGGAAATTTTTGAAAATTTATGACAAAATGTAGGTAAAATTGTAGGACTTAGCAGAAAATGGGGTTAAGAGTGTGCTTGTCTCAATATATCTCGATTAAAATAGTTATACTTCATACCAGGTAATTATGTACGACGAAGGATATTTAACTATATAGCAAATACAAATTACAAGAAAATATATTTTAAAACATTAATATATATATATATATATATAGTACGCATTTTTTATTATATGTATCCTATTATAGACATATTTTACTACTAAAATGGTAAAATTCAATCTTTATTGGCAGTAGAGCCTAAAAGTCATCCTCCAGTGGTGTTTTTAATATTCTCATTAATTTCTGGGTGGTTGAAGATTGGTACAGGACCTCAGAGGCAGTACAAGATGCCAATGCTTGTACTGCACAAAAACTCTGAGTAATGTCCGCTGATTTCTGACGAATGAGTCAGAGGTTCTAGGAATAGAACTCAGCTCTGCCAACAAATCCTACTTTCACGTCCCCGAAGACAATGCGTCGCGTAACCACAGGGTACATGGCTTACAATGGATGTACGTGATGTAGCAAACGAGAGAGGGTGTAAGGCGAGTTTCTGGCGCCTGAAAACTGGAACCGATTGGCTAAGGGAATAAACCCTAAAAGAAAATTCCGGTCCTCCTGGCAGGGGGTTTAGGCGTAGGGCCAGCTCCTCTACCCTTAGAAAAAATATACAATGCTAAACGTCCTAAAGAGAAAAAGCCGGACTGCTCACGAAGACGACAAGGCAAACGGAAAAGGATAATGATTTGCGGTACTTAGAATATACAAGGTTGGAGAACAAAAATCAAAGAAGTTATAACAGAAGTGGCCAAATTTAACTCTGATATCACAGTTCTAACAGAAACCAAGAAAAAGGGGAAAGGCTCTGAAGAAATCGACGATTATATACATATATACAGTGGGGTAGAGAAAGGAAAGAAAGCCAGAGCTGGAGTATCCATTTTAGTGAAAAAGAACCTCTCTAAATATATAAAAAACTGGGAACATATTAATGAACGAATAGTGAAGCTTCATATGTTGTGGAAAGGGCGCAACTTGATGGTAATAGGAGTATACGCCCCAACCGACGATTCACCAAGCGATGTGAAAGATGACTTTTATGAAACATTGACGGAGCTTATCGGAAATATAAGCCAAAGAAACGAAATCATATTGTTGGGCGACATGAACGCAAGAACTGGCAGGAAAGATGATGACACTGTGGTGGGCAAGTACGGGGAAGATGTAATAAATGATAACGGGGAAAGAATGATCGAGATGTGTGAACAACTTCACCTAAGAATACTAAATGGATTCTACGAACACCGTGACATCCATAAGTACACTTGGACTCAACCCACACGTTGGCTCAAATCTATAATTGACTATGTAGTATGCAGACACAATACAAATCTAGAAGTTCAAGATGTGAAAGTGCATAGAGGAGCTGAATGCAGGTCTGACCACTTCCTGGTTCGTGCAAAAATATATTTGCCCTACTACAATACATTGAAAAGAGGCGACCGACAACATCAAGAATACGCTATGGACCTAAATGTCCCAAGGTATAACTTACAAAGCTTCAACAGTGAATCAATCGTTTTCCTCTATAAGTGGCGCCTGTGGGCAAAACTAAAAGAAGTATACTATTCATCTGCTGTAGATATGTATAATGAAATAACTAGGATCATTCACGAAGCGGCGTCGGAAGCCATCGGAGAATTAGACCACAAAAAAGAAAACTACCCCCAATGGTGGAGTCCAGAAATAGAATCAGCTGTTAGCCAGAAAAAAGGATATACCAAATATGGCTCAACACAAAAGACCCAGATGATAGAAAATGATATGTGACAGCAAATAGAGAGGTCAAAAAACTTGTAACAAAAGAAAAGAACGAAGCGTGGAATCGAACATGTGGACACTTAGACAACTACATAGGGTCGACTAAGTCAAGGGAAGCGTGGAAAGTGTTGAAAAGCTTCAGGACTAATAGTAAAGAAAAAGTAACTCCAAACAACATACAATTAGACAAATGGGTACGATACTATGGGGATCTACTAACGGAAAACAGACCAAATTTCTTACCTAACACATCAGAAGACTCTGAGACCACTCAACTGGAAGACAGTCTGCTGCACGAAGAGGACGAATTAACACCGACTGAAGTAAAAAAAGCTGTTTCTGAGTTAAAAAACGGGAAGGCTCCTGGCCCTGGAGGAATACCGGCTGAGCTACTGAAGTATGCACCAGATATTTTGTACGAACTCTTAGCATATGTATTTAATCAATTTATCCGTGGAGAAGACCCACCAGAAGAATGGAACATCGCTTATATCTGTAATATTTATAAGAAGGGCGACAGACGATCGTGCTCAAATTATCGCGGAATCAGTGTTATCAACTCCATTTCAAAAGTGTATGGGAAAATCCTAAAGGAGAAAATAGAAAGTCAGTTTAAGGATAACGAAGAACAATGCGGGTTTAGAGCCGGTAGGTCATGTGTGGATAACATCTTTACATTCAAACAGACAGTAGAAAAAAGACTTGCGCATAACATGGAAACCCACGCAGTCTTTATAGATCTAACTAAAGCCTACGATAACGTTTCCCTGAGCAGACTGTGGGAAACCATGGAGAGACAGGGCATAAAATCGAACTATATTAAAGCAGTCCAGAAGCTATATAAAAATATGACCGCCAGAGTAAAAATGGGTAGTAAAATATCACGAGAATTCCGCGTTACGAAAGGTCTTAAACAAGGCTGTTGCATAGCCCCAACACTGTTTAAAATATTCGTGAAATGAGCTTTAGAAAGCTGGAGTAAGAAGTGCTCAAATCTCGGAATACCGATAGGACATAAGAGACTGTTCAGCTTACATTTCGCAGACGACCAAGTTGTGTTGGCGGAAGACGAGATGGACATCCACTATATGGTTAGAAAGCTATATGAAGAATACAAGGAGTGGGGTCTGCCAATCAACAGCACAAAGACAGAATATTTAATAGTGGGAGGAACAGGATCTGATCTTATCTTGGGAAATGGCACAATCAGAAACACACGAATATTTAAATATCTGGGGGTAAAATTGACGGACACAGGAAGAAGCAATGCGGAAGTAATCAGCAGAGTCAGACAAGGTAGGACAGCTATCCGTCAGCTACACAGCACCCTATGGAACGAGAAAATATCAAAAGCAAATAAGATTAGGATTTACAAACCCATAGTGGAAAGTATAGCTACCTATGGAGCTGAGCTTTGGGAAATCTCGAATGGTAATAGCTTACACATAAACGCCATGGAAATGGACTTCTGGAGAAGATGCTGCCAGAAAACAATATTACACAAAGTTAGAACCACTGATATTAGAGAGGAAATGGGCATAGACATAAGTACATTGGAAACTATTGAAATAAAAGGACTGAAATGGTATGGGCACGTCAATCGGATGTCCAACGATAGATGGCCAAAAAGAATATTAGAGTGGTCTCCGCCCAATAGAAGGAAAAGAGGTAGACCAAAACGCGCCTGGGAAATAGAAGTGAAAGAAGCCATGTACAGAAAAGGGTTAAAAGAAGGCGACTGGCGCGACAAAAAGGCTTGGTAATTAGGATGCGAGAAACGGCCACCAGAGCTGTAAATAACTCGTCTATATATATATATATGTATATATATATATATATATATATATATATATATATATTAATTTCTGCTTGAAGGACCTCACTGCGACTTAGGTGAGATTATTTTTAAATCTTTAAATCTGTATTCTCTAATGCCATATTTGCTGTTGCATCTGAGAAATATAGGAGGGCGAAATGAAACGGAGATATTGCTTATTTTGTAAGTTTAGACTAAGTTTAATATTTATATTACAACTGTGCTCTTCAAAAAACACATCCTATATACTCAAAAAATGTAAAGGGAACTTTAAGCAAGCGTTTTCATCGCTACCAGAGAGACTGGTATGAAATTCAACACCGGACGTGACATTTTAATAAAAAAGAGAATGCAACTAGGTGAATCACTCTGACGGCCGAAGAACGACTTTGTCGTCGTAATCGGGGCTACAAACTCGGAACTCTGATGAGTTAGAAAAAGGAGCGTAAATTGATTGAGTCGCGGAGACGCGAAAAATCGGGAGTTGATAATTAATTAATAAGAAACTGGCGCGACTTATGAAGTTTAAGGGATAATCATAAGTCGAGTGGGTAAAATATGACCAATTAGAGAATTGGAAGAATAATTTCGTAAGCAACTTAGGGTTGTAGAAAGGGTAAGCGAGGCTTCCAATAGAGAAGAAATTGTGAAAAAATTAGACGTTTGGGGTCCGGGACTCCGAGCGGTAATAGTTTTCGAGTCGGGAGTGTATTTCTCAGTGTTTATATTTTTAGAAGGTTCTGTATTGTGAGAATTAGATATTTTTTTCTTAAAGTTTTGCTTTATATTCACGGGGCGAAGTAAAGACTTGTAAGTCATACGAGGGACTCGTAATTGGGAGCGAGTTAAGTTTAGAGGAAAATAATTTTGTTAAGTTTAGAGTTTTCAAGGGAGAATACTACTTGATGTAGAAGTATTTTCTAGTGATTGATTCCAGGGGAATTTAGTCATTCACGAGGGAGCACTAATTTTCTGGGTTGAGTTTCAAGTTTGCTTAGAGATTTCCGGGGTTTGTTGAGAGCGTTTCACGCCAGAACCATTTGAAAGTAGAGTCGTTAGAGTGAGTAGAGTCAATCGTTCCGTTTTTAGTGCGCGCGAAACGCGTTTGCGAGTCACCCCTGCTGAGCTCCGACTTTGCGGGTTTCCACGCCAAAGCCCAGGTAGTAAGCAGAGTTCACACCGTGGCCATTTGGTGAGTCGGTTCTGATTGGTGAGGGTTGAACCACCCTTAATTTTAATTTTATTGAGTTGGTTATGGTACGTCGTACGTCGCTATAATCTCGATACACCGATTAATAAATTCGCAAAAAGTCACGTCCTTGTATCATACTGCGATAAAGTTCCATATACAGGGGTATTAAGATATGTAAAGGTGAACTTTTCCAATTATTGGACTTATAAGATTTGAGTTATTTTTCTATGGGTCTTATGGGGATAAGTTTCTTATTTTATTTTATTGTATTAAGTAGATAATAATTGTCTTATTTTATTTTATTGTCTTATTTTGGGAATAAGTTTCTTATTTTATTTTATCGGCTTATTTTGGGGATATTTTGTGATTCCAATTATTTTTGTCCTATTCGAACGTGTTGGGGTCAAACAATTTTTTTATGTATTTTTAATAGTGATATTTTTTAAATTCAGTTGTTTAATTTCAAATCGAGTAAAGCAGGTATTCGAGAAGCCCTGCGCCTACGCTATTTTTGAATATCAGTTTTAAAGTGAATTTCATTAATTAAGTCAACCCACCCAAGTAATATCGTTCCTTAGCCTCAGTTAAGTTTAAATTAATATTTTAGTATTTTATTGATTCGCGCCTAAAACGACCGGTCATTACAAATTTTTAGTAAAATTTGGTTATAGAAATTAACCGTTTCAGCACTCCTCACGAAAGTGAAAACATTTTTCCTGTATCGAATTTGAAATATATACTGTGAAAGAATGAAATATAATCATCTGCAACAAATTTAAGGCTACATGATTTATGTTCAGATTTCGAAGTCAATTCGTATAAAAAACTGTTTTTGCGGGAAGCAGACTATATAAAATATAGATTTCCTTGTCCGGTAAAATTTTTGACTAATTATCACTATATTCTCGTATTATTGAATATTGGGCCAAATTAGTATAATTTAAAAACTCATTAAGACTTGTTCCGGACAATAAACTGCTAGACAATAAAGACCGTTTTAATGAGTTAGAATACTTTTTTGTTATTAATATTTCTTAATATATAAAATATTATAAAAAATATATATAAATAATAATAAATAATATAATAAAATATTATAAAGTAAATTTTAAATTGATGTATTTTTGTTTTAATTAATATTTTGATAATTTTGCCATTGTTTAATTGTACCTGTAATTTATAATTTCATTTTCAATCATTGCGGCAACCGCAAAACTACTCAGTTACTTCGGGACTCGCCAGGATTGCGGAATATCATCAAACACTGCAATAGAAAGCTGCCCCATGGTAAATCGTCGGATTTACTAGTATTGCATTACAAATCGTAGACAGCTGTTTTATTAAAGTGAGAAGCGCTAATAAAACGGTGCAAGTCCAAAATCGATAGGACGAGTAAGTAGGTATTATTGGAGTTATGGGACAAATTTAAGTTCGCGGGACAATAAAATGGAATCACATCTCCGCAGACCGATCCCTTTTAATTCCAGACTTTATTATCGGCCGTGATGCTCGCACGAGGACTGAGGTTGACAAACGCCCTCATCTGGAAGAGGACGGCACCGCAAATTTTCGCGGCCGACGCGTCGACCGTAGGGGTGAGATTTTGAGGGTGGCTTTTTATTTTCTTTTTAATTAGGAGGGCCAAAAACGGGAGCATCGCACCGCCTTCTTTAGAACGGCGAAGTATTATAATTATTTCATTAACGCTGGAAGTATTGAAATAAATATGAGTATGATGAAAATTCGTTCAGGCATATGAATTTACCAATTCCAGTCATCTCACTTATTTCTCTTCGACCTTTTTCGTCTTCTATTTGATTGATATCTTACACCACCATTTCATGCAGGTTTCTTTTTCGGGCAAAAAAAAAATTGCAAAGAAATTTAAATAGAAGTGAAACTAAAAATTCAGTTTCTATTCACTACACATCAAATTCAGTTATGCCAAATGCATCTATCCATATTGGTAGCGACATATTGAACTCTTTAGTGGTGTGATAATACTTTTTTCTCGTGAACTGCTTTTTAAAACATAACTTTAATCAAAATGGTATGTTGCAGTCGACAAGACCGTCGTCCAAAAAATGTTGAACAGTTGAATATATCTGAAGTGAACATTGAGAGTACTTGTGATCAACAACATTGTTAACATTTCTATAAAAAAAATTTAAGTTTTATTAAAATATCTCAAGTATTTCTCACCCATTTTACATATACAGATTACATTCTTTTTGAGCTGAAACACTGACGTTGTCTTTAATAAAATCGTTATCGATCTGATCTGTAACGCCTCCTAAACGGTTACACATTTTTATTGAAGCACTATTAAAATTTAGTTTGACAATTTAATTATAATTATTTTGAAACAACGTTTCAGAACTTACCTTTTCAATATGGTTGAAAATGATTTGATTTCCGTTAAAAGTAATATAGCACATTATTTACCATTGGTATAAATATAAATACTATTGTTTATAATAAGCCAGAAAAAACAAATTAAATTTTTCGAATTTTTAAACTTGTTTTTAAAAAAATTAAATCAAAGATTTTGTTTAAGAGTGATTTTTAAAACACAGGTTTATACAATGATATGATTTATATTTAGGAAGTAACATATTATTACTTGAATGAGTTTAATTAAAAAAATTTCTTATTGGAAAATGAAGTTAAGTACCTAATAAACGAATATAGTTGTATAGTATGAATTTTTTCAGAAAACTTGTGTCTTGCTGACTTCAAAATAGTTAATTCAGAGTTTTGACGCTTACGTCAACATTATTTAAGGAAATTTTAGGTGAAGAAGTTATAATTTATTGTAAACTAATTTAGGGAATTATTACGTAATTTAATCATTGAAATTAACACGCGTTGTTTTACAAACGGAAAATAGCATTGAATCGAACGTGTATAGGTGAACGAAGTCGTTGATGTAAGCACAACAAGGAGTCGTCGTAACGTGAGAATGACGCGCTCCTGTTAAGGTCAGCTCTGCAAAGCTAGGTCGTAGAAAAACAAACAGATGTACCATTGATCTAATGTAATTGAATGTGTATAAATGATCCCGAAAGTTGACAATAACTTAGTATACGATGTATGCTCAAAACGACGTGTGTTGTTGGTCTTGAATTACGTCACCCTAACCTACAAGCTCTCACGTTACGCCCTGAGAGTTCTACGAGATCTTCAAGATACTACAACTTTTAACTCCAAGAACTTCAACCCGGGCCTGCACGTTACGCCCTCAGGTCCACACCGGAGAGCACGACACGCCCTCTCTCCAAACTACTAAAACTTCAACCCCGGATCTGCACGATACGCCCTCAGATCCAAACCCGGAGAAGTACATCACGCCCTCTCTCCACACAACTAGAACTTCAACTTCAAGAACTTCAAGAGATCACGTCACGCCCTGATCTCCAACTACTACGACAGTCCCCAGCCTTACAATCTCTCTTTACAGTCCACTCTCTACAGAGGCCACTTCACACTTCGTTCACAGAGATGAATAAAATAATTGTAATCTCTTTTGTAAAGGACTACTTTAAAGAGTTAGGTTTTTAAATTATTCGTAAATATTGAAATGAAATGAACTTAATTAAAAGTAATTTAAACACTTATGTTTGGGAAAATAAATTGTTTACTTACAAATTAAATAGTCCTTATTTAAGAGACCTAATACATGATGGAAATGATAAAGGATTTATAAGAGCTCTGCTCTGGTAACATTAATATATTTGTGTGTAAATTAAATATCTCCCACTTCCATTAGATTGAAAAAAAAATATTTACGGCATTTTTCCTTACTAACCTGCACCTCTGCAGGTTATTTCTCAGTGAGTAAGTGAGTAGGTGGAGATTAATAATCTGCACCTGCATCTGCACAAATCTGCACTTACTTATTTATTTCGTTATTTTATTTATTTATTATTCATTTTAAAGGGATCTGTTGGAAATACAAAATAATAAAACCGATAGCACGTCAATTGGGCGGTACACAACTTCTGAAAATTTCGTTATTTATTTGTCATATTTAGCGGTGAAAGAGTATTCAAAACGCCTTTTCTTTATTGGCATACCTTTTACACAGCATGAACCTATTATCTATTATCTTTTTAATTTGATTTAAAATTCCTAACGAAGTGCAATGTAAACAAATAACTGTCACGTTGAAAGCATGCCAATCAATGTTGCCACCGCCATCGAGAGTCAATATTATTGCAGATTTACGTAGAACCAAAGCACCGAATGCAATGTATAAGTAAGTCGTAAGAGAGAAATCGTCAACTGAAATAATATAACAATGTAAAACACACTTTGGATGTGCTACTATTATCTTCGCAATATATTATTTTGCAAATAGATCGACCTAGATATTAGTCTCCAAAATGAGAATCAAGAAAAGGTAAAAGAGTTGTAGATTTGTGTAATGCAATAACCAAATGATTGGTAAAATAATCAGTTACAATGGCTCTGCATGAGAAAGTATGTAAATACCATATAGCAATTTATGTTCGCAACATAGTTTTAAACAAACCTCAGTTTTGATTTGCAACATTGTAATTTTATTATGTGTGAGAGCTTCGAATTATATTGAGTATAGTAGAAGAATACCGTAGAGTACAGAGACATTTTATAATTAAAAAAAAAACGTTAAATGTTTATTATTATTATATTCTTCCGCTGTTTTCTGTCAACTCTTCTTAAAATTTCATTTTAAAAATAATACTATTTTTGTGACGGCGTTCCACAATGTCCGATACTGTCATCCATTTTAACCGTTTTTATTGGGTTTTCAAATCACACATTCAGGGATCACTTTCGCTAGCACTGTATTGATCTTGCTACCTTCTGAGATGTTCTAGAATAGTTTGGTTGGTTATTTCTTAGGTCCAAGATGACCAGATTGTTCTTTGTCGACAGAACATTTTAAAGGCGGCAGTATCTGTGTTATTTGAAGTGATAACTGAAAATAGGAAGCTTCAGATGGAAGTTAACTAAGAGCACCTCTTAGAAAAGTCTAATCAAACTTCCCCCTGATACTGTTATTGCCGTTATATCATATATCAAGGGTAAGGAGACACATTGAGAATGATCAAGAGTTTGAAGCGAAAATCTGGTTTGTTTAGTGCTGAAAAAGGAATTGTAAAAGAGATTTACTTAGGTATTCAGCTACAATATATATTCCCGACAATATCCCCAGAATCAAAAGAGTCCACGGAGCCTTTGTATCGTCCGCGGATAGGGTATTTTTCGTTGGATTTCCGAATTTGTTACACTCGGACATTTTCTAATTTGACTGCAAAATTAAATCTCGAAATCGTCAGCCGAGAGATGTCTCTATCGAATAGATCGCCTCAGTGATCGACGACGAGCGCGATGAAAACCGACTCCCCTTTTGTGTCGAACGCGTCTAGCTTTAATTCATCGGAATTAGTTCCGCGCAGAGACTAAACATTGCAGCTCGATGAATTAAAACTCCCTCATAATTACAGGTTTTATCCAGAAATCCATTTATTCTACTGACTTTACTTATAATTAAATAGGTGTAATGAATTTTCTTTAAAAATAAAAGTTTTAATGCAAAAAGTTAGAATATCCATTTTCGGAACGGAATTATGTAAATTGTTTTTGAATGTTCCTTAAAATATCAACTTCTAAGGGTTTCAACGTGAAATAAAAGTCGTTAAGGGCGGAAGCCAAAGGTGATTATGTCCAAGAGGAGGGAAACGGTGACTTTAGGGATTTTTATAAGGGGATATCAAGTATTCTTGGGACGGCTTATGGAAAGTCATGGACTATCAGCTCCCTATATTATTTAATTACAACATTAAAATTTTCCACTGACAAAATAGGACAACTAAAATTAAAGCGCATAATTTCTGGTAATAAAACTCAGTAACTAACTTGTCCATATATAACTAGGATATATGTTTCACGTTTATACACATTTTTATTAATTAAATCCTGACTTCAAAGGGGAACTAGAGACACTGAAAGGTATCAAATTTATAACCCTCTATCACCCTCACTAACGTGCCTCAAGAATGCAATTCATATTCTTTTTTGGAAACGCCACTTTAAAAACAGATTATCCTTCTGCTATTAAAGTACAAATATTGTCTATAATTCAAAATGTTAGACTAATTAAGTTGTTGGATAAATTCCACATAAATATATCATAATGATAACCAACGCATTGGATAACTAATTTGCTACGCCCCGGTTTATTCACCACTCACTAAAACTTGAAGTAAGGTAACTTTAAATGAGTGAACAGTAAGCGTTTATTCACATGCCGGTTAATTTAATATCGCGAGTATAGTTACTTAACCGAAATAATATTTGCTCTGGTCCACCCAATAAAGTCACCAGCAACTACTTATTGGACAAAGCGCATGCGCCATCGTGGAGTTTTGAATTTTCTTGGTTATGTCACTATGTCGTTCGGTCTACGGTAAGTCAATCATTAAATTCGTTACTATTCTTCTCCCTTACAATAGTAAGGGATGAGCACAGGTGTGTATTAACACACCTTAATTTTCTGTACAAATAGAATGTCAACATATTTAATGAAATAAATTAGTTGAATGAAATTAGAGAGATTGACGAAAGGTGTAGAGCACAGTGACCATGTGTTAAGAAAAAAAGGAGTTAAAAACATTATAAATTAGGATGATTAGGACCTTATATAAGTTATCTCCGAAAAGAGTATTAGAATTGTTAAATACAATACAAGAAAATCTAGAACCTGTACCTTTATATAGGTAGGGCTCTGTCTAGCTTAAATGGGAATTGATCCCTTATTAAAAGACCATGGACCACGTGGAGTTACAAAAAGGTCATCGAAGAGCATGAAGGACAAGTAGCCTATGACCTTAGAAAATGTTTTATTCATTAGTTTAGTAATTTATTATTGAAATTGTATTGAAAAATTTGGAATCAATTTAAGCATAATTACTAATCTCTTGTCTCAGTTCACTTCCCGCTAATGGTATTCCACACAAAACTCTAATCTCAAGCGAAATGCACGTTTAGCTGGGAAAAGGTCGGGAAGTGCTACTTAACCTCAAATGACAAATTACCATCTCAAATGGATAATTTCTGCGCACCACAGAATATATATCTGAACGTTTTGTGTATTCCGTCTTTGATACATTTATTATGATTTTTCAAACATATCACTATTGATAAGTAATAACTAATAACTTACTACTCTACTGGGGGTGTAAATGCAAATGAAGGAAATTCGTCAAGTAAATTTACTAAACGAGTAGTTACCGCAATCTTTAATGGAATATGAATAAACTGGGTATCAATAAAATAAAATTTGGTTAATTTCAATTCGCCAAAAAGGAATTTTTTGCATCCCGGCAAATGTACCAATTGACCCCGTATATACTACAGGTAGGTTGGTATATAGTATGCGTTAGGTAAGAACATGTAATATTTTGTTAAGTGTAATTAAAAAATGCTGTTTTATACATTACGTATATGTTAACTGTAATAATACAAAGTACGGTAGAAATATCATTAAAACAAATAAATTTTTAATATGATGAATAACAACTAGAAACAAATTTTATTTAAAAAATGGACACAAAATGAAATTCAAAACTGATGTCTGTTAAATAAAAATATATTTTTTTTATTGGTACGCTATTTTGCCTATTTCAAACATGCTTTGGCTTGCGTAAATCGGGCTTTTTCGCACGCGCGTTTTTTAAAGTCGCCCTGGAAACGTATCAACAACGGCCAAATCAACCAATAACAGAGCGTTTGTGGCCGTAGCAGTACAAGCCGATTGGTGGCACGACGGGCGACGGGCGAAGCGTCACGAGTGTCATTCAAATTAATTATATTAGGTATGCATTTGGTTTTGGTATAAAAAATGGTACCAATATAAAAATCCGTAAAGTATTCGTGGATAGCTGCTCTTTCAAACACTTGCTCTATTTCGAGCACTCCGGCTACGCCGTCGTGCTCGAAAACTCGCGCGTGTTTGAAAGAGCTCAATATCCACTCATACTATAATATACTATGAAAGATATAACACGAGTACTAAAAACATTAGCACGAATAAGAGTTCAATGCAAACACTTAAG
This sequence comes from Cryptocephalus moraei, assembly GCA_946251905.1. NCBI lineage: Eukaryota > Metazoa > Arthropoda > Insecta > Coleoptera > Chrysomelidae > Cryptocephalus > Cryptocephalus moraei. Next base: position 17,973,553 of record OX276462.1, on the reverse strand, counting down.
AAAACTGATAATCCTACAACTTCTAATAAAAAATAATTCCAGTTGGTTCTCGTAACAGGATTGATTTATGTGTGCGTACACCACTTACAGTTATTTGACAACTATTGTTTATGAAACAAAACGAAATACTATGGAAACTAAACTTTCCAATGGTGACTAGAGTTATTCCCGGCACACGGCAGTGCTGCCAACTCCAACATGGAGAATAACCCTACAATTCCATTCATTCACGAATCTGACTCATCAAGAGCACAGTTTAGCGAATGTAAAATGAAAGTTAGAGCTAGACGTTCCTCAGTTGACCAAAAGTTTCCATAAATACACTGAACCCATTTCTCCCATGGCAAACTGTTGGACTATGACTCTGTATAGACTAGGCAAAATGGTTTCTCTTCGCTACATTCTTCACTTTCTATTTCCTTGCTTCTTCTTTTGGGTTACTTCCTTCCACTTGTGTAGGGTACTGAATACATCTTTTGGTACATAACTAGCCCTGTTCTATTTTTTTTAGTTCTATGATTCACTCTTAATGGGAGTATCTGTCGAGTTCTTTTCTTGCGACCAATTCTCTTCAAATTTCCCGTGGAGTGGCAATGCAGTACTAAGTATGGTTAGCGTGTCGGTTACGAAGGTTCTTGTAATTGTGGATAACATGTGTTGTAGACCAAAGATCAAGCAGCACTGCATTATGATGTGCAGTTGTTTAATATCGAAAAGTGTATGTGTGGAAGAGAATAAAGAAAGTAACATCAGTGGGTTGAACTGTAATGTCAAAATTGTAACATTTGGAAATTAGTACCTACTTTATAGTTAAGAATTTTGAAATATTAATATCAACAGGAATTGAAAATGGAGATTTGAGATTCATTACGGAACTCTATTGACTGCAAACAACATAGGTGAGGGTGAACTGAGTCACTTCAGATTCAGTATCCATAAAGAGGGGAGTACGGCAGAGATGCGTATATCGCCCTGCTGTTTAATATATACGCGGAGCAGATCTTTAGAGAGGCCTTGGGAGGAGTCGCAAAGGGAATAAAAGTAAACGGCAAAATAAACAACAATATCAGATATGCAGATGACACTGTTGTAATCGCAGATAACCTTAACTATCTGCAATACATATTTTACTATATTGTACCATACAGCGAGCAGTGTGGTTTGTATATTAACATTTTAAAAACCAAGCTAGTGATGCTCTACAAAGCTCCCCTTACTGCAAATCTGGTAATAAATGGACACACTGTTGAACTAGTGTCGTCACTTCAATATCTGGGTGGCATTATTAATAAGCACTGTGACCTCAAAAGGGAAGTAAGATCAAGAATGGAACAAGCGCAAAGGTGGTTCATAAACATTAAACTAATCTTTATGGATCGGAACTTACACTGGAACTCAGCATACGTATGGAAAACGTATGGAAACGTATGCTTTATGGATGCAAAAGTCGGACACTAGATCCAAATTCCAAAGAGTAACAAATACTGAAGTCCTCAATATCATGAACAAAACCAAAGAAATACTGCGAACGATTAAACAGAGGAAAACGCCCTTCTTATGTCACATAATCAGAGGAGAAATATACAAAATATTGAAGTTGATCATAAAAGGAAACGTTGGTCGGAAGACGCCTAAACTCGTAGCTTAAGCACCTAAGAAGATGCTTTAATCGCTAACCTACTGATCTCTTCAGAGCAGCAGTTTCCAAGACAATATTGGATATTTGAATCGTGAACCCCAGCCAGGAGGAGGCGTGCTAAGGACGAGAAGAAGTTAAGTGGTAAATCTGCAGAGGCAAACTTAACGAAGTGTGAAGTGATCTCTATAGAGAGTGGACTGTATAGATCTATCGTAGCTCGTGGGTGGCTGCGGAGATGAATCTTGTCTCCAGGTTGTAAGGCTGAAGACGGTCTCGTAAATTGGAGATCAGGGCGTGACGTGATCTCTTGGAGTTCTTGGAGCTGAAGTTCTAGTTGAATGGAGAGAGCGTGACGTGCTCTCCGATGTGACCTGAGGGCGTAACGTGCAGGTCTGGAGTTGAAGTTCTAGTCGTATGGAGAGAGGGCGTGACGTACTTCTCCGGAGTTGGATCTGAGGGCGTATCGTGCAGATCCGTTCTCTTCGCTTGAAGATCTCGTAGACTCTCAGGGCGTAACGTGAGAGCTTGTAGGTTGGGGTGACGTAAATCAAGACCAACAACACACTGTTGTTTTAAACATACTAGGTATACTAATTTATTGCTAAAAATTTACGAGCTTTTATACAGTCACCTTGGGTTACGTTACCCTTTGGTGTCAACTATTTGATAACGTTGTTAATTTTTGTTGAATGTTATGTTCCAGTGTCCGAGAATTTCTTCACTGACCTTACCGATGCGGATTTGCGATCATGTTACCAGTGAGTATTATGCTGAAATCCACATTCTGCACCTTAGTGGTACACTGTTGACCTCATTACCTTGGATTAGTGTTATGCTTCGTTTCGTAAAACAAAGCGTGTTTTTATTAAATGATGTAAGAGGCTCCCTGAATTAGTTCGCAATAAATTACAATTACTTAACCCTAAAAATTTCCTAAAATAATCTTGACGTTAGCGTCAACACAAACTGAACACGAGACCTACTGCACAGTGATATTTTTTAACAGCTACTATTTTCTGAGCTAATGGTTACAAGTCAAATAGGAGAGACCAAAGTTAAATCAGTTAATTGTGGATTTTGTTTGCAGAAATTATGTTATTTAAGAATATGCATATACTTTCAGATTAGTTTTACTTTACTAATAATTCTACAAGTCACTTCATAATTTATATGATTTTTTACCAGCTAACTATATTCCGAAAACACCGCCAGTGCCTCTCTTTGGAGCCCCTGTAGTACAATTTTGTCAACTTATTACACATTATGAGATTCAAAATCTCTCCCGGAAATTATGATAAACACACGACGGATGGGCGCCGAAAGACATATCTGAGAATTACAACGTCTAACAAATCTGTTGACGTGTGTTCCTCTAATTTGAGCCATTTTACGTCCTCCCGGAACAGAGAGATATGAAACTGCCGAGCACGTCATTTAGCAAGCCTCATATTTTTACCCCTGCCGAGCATCTCCTCACTTCAACGCTACTCCTGCCCGTGTTACAAAAGTGTCTTCGTGTAATGGGAGAACGGCGAATTTTAGAAATGTCATGTAAATGTACGTGTATGTGCTTTGTAAAGTAAGATCAGTATTAATAATAATTAAACGAGACAAACTAGGAAGGGGGTGAGTCATAATTTCCTTACATGTATTTCCGCAATTTAATACGGCACCAAACACATTTTAACTGCGATCTTCAGTTACTAATTCAAACGACTTCCTTCTTAATTCGCCCGACGAGCTCGACTAATTATCTAAAAAGGAAATTCCATCAAAAACGAGTCGGCGGACCAACTTTGAACTCGCTAAAGGCGCTATTCTCGCATATACTCGTGTTTGTTAGATTCTATCTTGGCTTAAATGAAGGGGTATTCCTCTCACGTATGGTTCTTTTATCACACGGACTAAATTTTTGCGCCATACAGATTGTTAAGCATTTTGTGACGGACATAAAATGCAAATAGGGGAAAAGAGAATGCGTTTGATATAAAATTTACGGGACGTCGTGCAGAATTTTTAATAAGAGAGATCGCGCGAGGTGCGTTTAATTGGAGTAAGTTGAAACGTCCAGATAGGATCTGAATGGGAAGGAATTAAATTATATTTACTCTTTAGTAGCCAGGATAATAACAACTTCCACCACCCTTAAAGCTTATTAACTGAAATGGTGGTAATTTAAGTTTTCAAAAGTATAAAACAATTGATTAAAAAATTTAAATAAAGATAGGAGTTATATTTTCATCTATAATCTTTCCTTTTTGTTATTTTTTGTTGTTATATCAAGAGCGTTCTGGAGTTTTGTTCCCGGGGTAAAATTTTTAATTAGATAAGTTAACGGGAATGGTTTACTTGGAGTCCACTTTGTTGGGATTTGAGTACGCTGCTCTCATTTCATATACTAAACAAAATATACATACTTTATTAAATTAAATAATATTTTTACAACATTCGTGTATATATATATATATATATATATATATATATATATATATATTCAGCTTTGTTACAACAGTTTTGTGGGGTTTTAAGTAGCACAGTTTTCGTAGACCTCTAATTATTAAACCCAAATTTGGTTTTATTTCCAAAAACATTTATCGGTAATCAGGGTATTACTTATTTTTTTATCTGAAAATTTTAGTGGTGTAATTAAAAATCTCCTTTAGTTTTTGACAAGTCGATGATTAAACTTATGTAATGTTATAAAAATACCCTACATGTATTTTGTGCTATCGAGAATGCGTATAGATTCATTTTATTTTTATATGAACGTTCCACCATATTTATATATACGTTAATAAAATCACATGTAAAAACGCTAATTAATTTAATTTACATGTGGGCTGTTACACTGCCAAATTGATATCGTATAAATCGATTGTAAATAACAGCGAACTGCGTAGGTCATAAATATAGGGTGAATGTCTCCACTGACATTTTACGAACAAAACCGCGCGCGTTTCATTGCATTTTCGTCATTGAAGTTTTATGTTGTTGTTATGCCAAGTTTACGTCGCATCCTCAAATAGTTTAAGCACATACTCTAACCTGTTGAGTTTTTCTCAATTTCCTTAGCGTTGAGTTAATCCCCATCGGGGAATATAAAGCAAATTCCATCGGACGTCGTCTCACGAGGCAGCCTCATTTCCTCGTGCCTTATTTACAACACAATTCAATTAGTAATAAAGCAATTCAGCTCATTATGAGTGCTTTCGCATGCCCACCCCCCATTAAAACGTATATAACGTAATCCTGTTTCAGACATTTTCGCACATGCAAAACCATCGCCGTTTTGCGGCCAAACTTTGCTGAGTTTACGGGGACATTGTTTTAGCCAATAACAGTCATTGTGGTCGTTAGGTAAACCACAAACATTAAACTTTCGCGGTTTAAAATAATTACACGGAATTTTGCTGGCAAACGAATGGATTACAACGGATAAGTGTGAAGCTAGCCATACGAAAAATAATAGGATAACGTTAACAATTATTTATGTTGGAACATAACATATTTTATGGGATTATTGGTGGAGTATTTCATCATTTGCCGCGTTCATTTACACATTTATAAACCTCCAGTTTCGAAATTTAGTCGAAAATGAGGCCATCAGGAACTGTAAAAATGAACCAAGCTGTAAATACTTCATAGACTGCTGGGCATAGCTTTTCCATTCGTCCCCTTGTTAAAACCCGATCAATAAATCTGTGGGGGTCACTTTCGACCATGCCAAATATCCCGATAATGGTGCAATTTGGAACACAACCTCTGATAAGGATTTATTTCTTCTTTTTGTGCGGGAGATTAACTTTACACACGTTCGAGGTGAAAGGGATGAAACTAATAAAATTTATCGACGGTCAACGCACTGCACACCCTTCTCTTTCCCCGCTACTTTACGAACTACACGTTTCAGCTAATGAAATAGCCCCTCAAAACGTTGAAAACGGGAAGAGTCCGGGGGTTTAAAAAGTAATATAGTAGTTTTTCGCGGGTGCTTCCCCTTTCATTATTAGGCACTAGTCGTGTTCTATTACTCATTAGATTGTTTCAGCGGGAATCCTGAATCGGCACGAGGTAATTCTGGAATATTAGCCGGAAGGTTAGGCTGAAGAGCACGCTGAATGAGTTCGTACTAGATTCACCATTTAATCCACGATATATTAAAAGTACCACGCCCTGATAGAGTAAGTTAATTGTAAGTAAGTTAGATTTCTGAAAAATGTAGTCTGTAGGTTGAGTTTGTCCACCTGTGGATTTAACTTTGTCAGTAATTTTAAATATTAACCCAAGGATTTAGTATGTTGCTTAAATTTTTTTAATTGTGTTGAAAAGCGTCCAAATAATAGAATTTTCATAAAAATCAAATCCATTCGGCATACTAGTAAATTCGATTGGACCTTTTGGGATTATAGATAATTATAAGTAACTAAGAAATTATTCGAAAGAAAAGTATGAAAACAAAATTATAGGAATTTATTCATACTGACGAGGGATCAACTTGTGTAACAGTTTTTCATATTGTCATTTCACAATTGTCACATGTGATGCTGATTCAACAGTGACACGGTATTCATATAATCTGATATGCTTTTGACATTTACTAGGACTCGAACCTCGATATTCCAATTGTGCCTGCAATATGCTTACAAAATATATAATCTGTGTCATACCTTCTACTTTTCGGTCTTATATTTTACCAATTTTTTGGTCGAAGTCAAACTTTTAAAAATCTTTAAATTTTAACGTTAATTCGTTTCAAGTGCCTTTAAGCTGAGGGCTTTAAACATGTAATTCAATGCTTTTAATGATTTTATCTGCCACTGCCTCTTAAAAACGCAAATTATTTCAACTTCAAATTCCAAATAAAAAATTGAAATTTCCTGTACTAAAATTTTAGACATTCTCTCCTACCTCCAATAAAAATTAAAACCTGATTTTCAGTTTAACGATTCAGAATATTCAGTCAATCTCGTATTTTATCACTATAAAAAATGTTTAGCAATTTGAATTGTGAGATTTTTCTTCGCTATAATTTTTTGGTTTTTGAAAAATATTTTGGCGCGAAATCAACATTTTTAGAGGCGTTCGAAATTTTCAAACTACAATTCATACCTTCAGAATGAAAATTGATAATTACTTAAATCGAAATAATTTCTTCTGGTTTTTATAGAGTGTGGAACATGATTATAGCTCATAACATAAATAAGATATTTTTGGACACTTTTGGGTACTTTCTTTCAATAACGCTAATGGAAGATTCAATCTTATTTTTCACTTTGTATTATAGTCGAAAGCTAGGTACTCCATACTTTTGCGAAAAAATTATGGCTCTGGGGTAAAAATTTGCCTTTGTATACATTATAATATTTTTTTTTTTTAGATGAATATTACTCAATTCTCGGATACGTGAGATCCTGGTTGTTTAAGTAACAGCAGTAATATATCCGAACACATTGAGAACTTTAAAAACATGATTGTGAAAATATTGCCGATTAAAATAGAGTTATTGTCCCAGATATTAAAGTAAGATGAGAATAGGAAACTTTAAAATCTCAAATCAAAAATACATTAATATGAATGATCTGTCGGTATACTAATGAACAGAAACACTTTTGAGAAGAATTTTGACCTGTGCACTGCACCTGCTTGAGAACATGTTAACATTTGTCCTGTACGTCCCAGAAACATCATTTGTGGATATAACCAAATAATTTACTAATAAAAAAAATACACCTCATATAATAAGTGAGTATTTGACTCGAAATACATACCAAGTAATTAAATTATATTTCGTTGTTTAGGTTAGCTACTTTCTTTATAATTTAATGGAATACATATTTAATGTATGCATTGACCAATATCGTAACACGAAGGACGACAATTGACACGTTTAAATAATTTTACAATGTTTATACTGTCCACATTAGTTTATAAAGATTTTGACTTATGAAAGGAACGCATGGACACTTGCTACTCGCAAAGGTCAATTATCCATACAACCCAAATCTGTTAATTATGGGTACAACCAAGCAGATTGATTATTAACTCAAGCAATAACAATCAAATGCTTAATTTAATTGCAGTAATTGTTCTCACAAGTTATTTTATGGCTAATAAAATAACTGAAGGTTTCTTGAGAGATTTATGACATGAAAGTCAATGAGAAATAAACTAATGCTATGTAGGTTTTACAATATTTTTCAGGCATAGAAACCAATTAGTTATAATAATTAATTATTATAATAACGCTATTACACTGTTCAACAGAAAATGAGAACACTAGCGAGAACTTAAGCGAAACTATTTTGCGAATAGTTTTTGGAGCTGTTACTTGTACTTTTACTTTAGTTCGTTTTTACTTTTGTAACTTTTTAACCATTGGAAAGTTTAGTTTCCATAGTAGTTCGTTTTGTTTCATATGAATAGAAGTCGTCCAATAACGGTTAGTGAACGCACACACAATAAATCCTGATACGAAAACCAACAATGGTTATGGGCCCAGCAAGCAGCAGGAGTCCACTGGGCCCACGAACCTAATAATGGTTATGGGCCGAGTAAGCAGCAGGGATGGAATTCCCACCGCCGACGAAAGGTTAGAAGCGCCGAACGAGGCAGACCTCGGACTGCAGGAGTCCACAGGCGGACTGCATTGGAAAACCATGGCCAGATGCGCCGAAGGAGGCAAGTCGAGGACAACCAAGAAGGGACTCAGGTCCGCAATAAGCGTGGTGTGTGTACACAAGAGTTAAGTCGTCATCGACATCGCCAGCCGTACTTCGGTAGAACAAATTCAAGTGCCAACAAACATGGCAGATACTTTGAGGTGAAGCATGTTGGAGAGATTTCTCACATGCTAGGAGTCAAGTTTGAGAAGAGGGAGAACAACAATCTCGTACTTTCTCAAGAGGTCTACATCGATAAATTGATCAACCGATTCGGGCTACAGGACGCGAGAGGAGTCGTCTCAATGCAGATGGAAGTCAAACCAACCTTCCTGGACGGAGACGTCGATGAAGATCATCGCGCCCGGATGTTGCAATAACCCCATCGAAGAAGTTAGCAGACCAGCGGATCGATCATCGTGATGAAACAGAGATCCTTCCGAGGGGGGGATTGTAGGGTCATTCTCCAAGTTGGAGTTGGCAGCACTGCCGTGTGCCGGGAATAACTCTAGTCACCATTGGAAAGTTTAGCTTCCATAGTAGTTCGTTTTGTTTCATATAAATAGAAGTCGTCAAATAACTAAGTGTACGCACACACAATAAATCCTGTTACAAAAAACCAACAAATACCCAATAAACTGTCAATATTTCGCCTTTCTCTTGGGCATTATTATGACATTTCAACACACTAGTATCAAATAGTAAAATATTTTATATGAAATGAAATGGATATAAAAGTACATAGGTACAATAACAGAGAGCAAATGGGAATGAGGAGTGCAAAGTAAAAAGAGATAATCTCTATTAAACAATAATGTAATATTATATTTGTTTCATGGTACCTAAAAGATGTGACTATCTGTTTTGGTGTGAATGCCTTGATAATGCCGCAGATTGAGGACGAAAGGTTGGGTATCCGCAAGATGATAAACGTTTTTGAAATCAGGGATTGATTTTTGAGTTTTCAAATTGCGGTACGAAAAATATTTAAATATATAATTTCTGGTGCCTAACGACATTTCGCCACTCTCACTGTTCTGTGAGACTATGGCTGAGCTGTGAGCAGCTGTAGACTATAACATATAATAACATACTATAACAAAGGAGGGAGAAAACCTGAGAGAACTTTCCGCTCAGGTGAATGGTAGATAAACGCTTCAAATGGATGAAATATGCGAGTTTCCATGATTTCATCCACATTCCCAAACCCAAAAATTCAAAAAACCTTAAATTTTAGTCTTTATTAGCTCCTACTTTACTGTGATACTACGGTGTTGTTGCTTTTTATTAAAACAACAATATAAGGCAAGAAAAGAGGTTCACAGTATCTTCCGTAAGGGTTAATGGAAGAAAAACTATGAAAAATATGGTTTTCCCCATTTTTAACAATGTTCCAAAACTTGCAAAAATTTAAAAAATATATGTTGGTAATTTTCTGGTTAAGTGTTTTCAAAAACACTGCATTATAGACAATGAAAAACCCTGCAATTTAAAACCACACAGAAATTTCTTCGATCACGATCTACGAAATAACCAGGGATATCCTCAAAAATCTACAGATAACGATTGACTTCTTTTGGATTATGGCCCGGTTTAGGGGTGTAAAAACATGGTTCTAACTATTATACTCCTTATTAATGGATGAAACAGAAGTAATTTTTTGTTTAGAAAAGCCGAAGCAATTTTCACTGCCTTAAAAGGTTAGACCCCTTAACCGTCGAATAAGGCACGTTTGGGTAGGTTTTTCGAAATTGCCTGTTGGCCACGTGCCGGGGGCAAACCTCTCCAACAAATTCCGGTGATACACACGGATACATAAATCAACCTTTCATAATTAGGAATCAAATTAGTCGACGGCGTGAATTTCCGTCCCCCCCGCCCCATCGCCCTTCTCCCTTCACGTGCCTTCCTTACAAATCGGGCGGGCATTCTACGGGAAGTCTCGAGGAACCGTCCTTTTCCCCCGGCCGATCCGTTTGGCCCCCCCTTCAGTTAATTACGGTCCAGATCAAACAAGGAGAGGGATTCGAGTGCCATCGGGAATACACAAAACAGGAAAAGCTCGGCCGCTGCTTAGATACCGCCTGCCGAAGGACACTTATCGCTTTGTAGCTTAATAAGGCATCAGAAGACATTAGGAATCGGGAAAGGGATATTGAGACGGGACCGTCGGAGGATACCCTTTTGATAACCGTTATCCTATTTATACGAGATGGAGAGGGAAGATGCGAGAATCGCCGGGATGGAAGATCAAGCGGCTGTTGATAAAAATCGTTGGCACGGTTTAACTGACTCCAATACGGGATGTGTTAAACATTTAGCCTCAGCAGTCAATATTGTATATAAAAGAAATAAAGCCTGAACAATTATCATTTGGACGCCACCCCACAGGATTTACATGGACAATACATAACACACATGCCAACGAGAAAACAAAATGAAAAACAATACTTTCAAAAGCGTTATAAGCTAAATACTGTTTGAACGTCTAAGTAGATTGACAATATATTATAAGTTATCGACGACCATATAAAACTATTGATTAAATAATATCCTAAAGGTTCCTGCACAAAATCAATTCACATAGTCCCAAATCTCAATTTTCAGATCTCTCATATCTAAGACCGAAGGTTGTCCAGTGTCTTGAAGCTGGCCATGGTAGTTAAACCAAAAGTAAACACCAAGTCTTCACCACCAATTTATTTTCCAATGAGCGACCGGTTTCGACTAACTAGTAGTCATCATCAGGCTCGTAATAACAAAACAAAACAAAACAAAACAGACTGATGAGCCTGATGATGACTACTAGTTAGTCGAAACTGGTCGCTGATTGGAAAATAAATTGGTGGTGAAGACTTGGTGTTTTCTTCTGGTTTAAATCTCATGTCTAACCTTACATAATCTCTAACATATCTAGAATGGGTCTGGATTGATTGTCTGCGATGGTCAACTGAACGTCAAAATATCAATTTACAAAATTAAACACAACTATTTCGGCGACAAACATTATAAATCTGATAATTATGAATTGAAGAAATTATATTTGAATTAATAATTTTATACAGGGAATAACTTCGCAAAACAATAGTTTGATAAAAATATTTTGAATATAGAGATTTGCAATAAACAACTTGTATATTACTCTTAATTAAATGAAATCATATGAATTTTTACAATTGATCTTATGACCAAGAAATACTCTTCTTCTAGTGAAGAGTTTATCTGACCTGTATCAATGGATACACGTTGTGGGTGGGGGAAGGTTAGTTCTGATAACCGGTGCTATATATGGAGTTCCTCACTATCAGAGACTCATCTGGTTTGCATAAAGAATTTTCCCTCCTTATAAAAATTATTTAATAATTCAATTTCGATTTTATCATAAGTCATAAGAATTCAAAAATGTCCTGATCCTAAATTCATACAAAAACTGTTACTATTAAGGGTAGTTGTATATGTGAGATTTCCAATTTCATCTTCAGGTTATCATCTTTCTTAGAAAAATAACTTAAGTATAATTTCCCCAGATAGGATTTCCTGCATTTCTCCATAAAATAGTGATATCACAATTTGATATTACTTTTAAAGGATTTATTCAAAAGCATTATTTGGAATATCAGCTCACTTTTATATCAATTCCTGAGTTATTGGTCACAAGAAAACTTACTTAAAGATCGTTAGTTATAAGCAGGCCGACGAAATCACGACAATCGATTCTGCATACGCGTTAATTTAGCAGCGAAATTCAAACAATGTTAAAGAAGATATCGAGGTTGAGAGGATAAATTAAAGAAATATCGGAGACGCCTTGATGTCTAACGGGTTATTTTCTATTTCACAAATTTCTAACCAATAGGACCTATATTTTTTATGGAAAAAATGGATTACATAGATTTTTCCAAGTTCAGAGACGATTCCATAATGATCTTAAAAGATTTTAGTTTTAATTCAAAGTCAACCTTAACTACTTAAGTATTTGTTAAGACCGGTTATTATTTTATTTTAGCGAAATACATTCCAACTAATTTTAAGGTTACTTACATGACACAATTTCATTCCATTTTTGACCACTTTGGAGCTGCTTAACTGGGACTTACCTGTAACAAAAAATTACATTACAATTTATTGTTTTACCGAATTTAAAATTACTGTCGTTCTAAACATAAAATATGTATCTCAGACGTCACATCCTATGCAGAATAAAAACTCTCCTCCCTGTGTAGAATATTTAAATATCCCAAGGGACGTGCACTACGGTTTAAACATATAATTAAGTTGTTTCCGTGCTGCAAAAATAGTACAAGCAGGAACATATTTTACGTTATGTTTATGTTATCTTTTTCTCTTTTCTCTGCTGCATTTTGTAATTCAGTTATAAAGATTGAAGGTGACGGTCGAAATAAACTCAGATGTATGCAAGGAAGCAGTATTTTTGAGCAACGGTTCCAAATGTAATGATTTCTTCTGTGACAATTATTTGGACTTTTAGTATATCAGTGCACGCTACTCAATCTATGAAATTGTTAAATATAACGAATACGACAGGAACTAAGATACAGATATGAGCCCAATCGCTACATGAATACTATGGCGCACGTGTCAGTCCAAAGTAAGATTTTCACATCTGTGTTGATGTGGTGGAAATGAGTAGAATACATGATGGGAGAAAGATATACGTGAACACATTATTTTTGTCATTTTGGTATACAGACCCCAATTAAGATGCATGTTCATGCTAAATGACACCTTTGGTGAGTATAATCAGTTGGTTGGGAGACCTACCAATAACTCTTAAAGATTGATCCAACACAACTTACCATAAATGATTTTTGAAAAACGTATGAAATAGTTTTAAATATCCAGTAAAATTTCCAAACGAAGAAATATAAATTTTAGTAAGTTGAAGTAACGATCGTTGTCGTTGCCATTTTCTAAACCCTTTACATAATTTTGTTTATAAACAAAAACGTTGCAAACCTGTTGATACTCGAATTTGAAATTTAAATACTACTTGGACTTGTAAAAACTATCAGCTATAACATACGAATACATATTTTCGTTTCAAACTAATCCTGCTATTAGCAGATTCATAACGTTATTAGAGTATAATCAATTTAAACTGTGTCAATCACCTCCAGTCAATGAATCCAGTGTTACGTGGTTTAGAGATTTCTATTTTATCGATTCTAACTATTCCTTAAATTCACCTGTTTTGTTCCTTAGAACTCACGTGCTCCAGCATAAATTAGTAGTTATATCGAAAAGGCTGCCTTTGATATTCCATAAATGGAATTTCATTTATTTACCTTTAATAAAACAACTTCTTCCACCAGACTTGATTGCATCCGTTGCCTTACATTTCCGTTCGTGCCAATTCCCTCTTCGGCGTTTCCATCCTGAAATATCCGCATTGGGTCGCTTTGCGATAGAAACGTTTTCTTCAGGAATTCGTATATAACATAAAGTTGCATTATACGATTCGTAGGAGATTTCTAAGGACTTCGTCGTAACTCGTTCGCGTATTACATGTGCGAGTTTCGGGTTCAGCGACAATATTTCCAGATTTTAAGTCAGAAAGAGTTTTGTTTTATTATTGTATAAAACTAATAATTTTTGGAACGCACTTTTGTTAAAATAATATCCTATGTGATAAATGTAGCATATAATGAATAATTTAAAAAAAATTGTCCAGCCTCATCTAAAAAAAAATTAACACTATGAAAATTTCATCTGATGATATTAAACAATTACAACCCGTTAGCTCCGTAATTACAGAATAATTTCATATCACACTGCCCACACAATTTAAACTCATCGTTATTGTTGAAATTGTTTTACACCAGGAGTACTTTCCATTTACGTCCGGTGGAATTTCCGTGATCAGATCGATTCGGCGGGACATTTATATTATAAACAATAACTCGTTCAACAATTGACGTTAAACCTGTTAAAATACCGGAAAATTAAACTTTTTTCTGTTTAAAGAGAAAACAGACAGTATTTTTTTATTTACGTCGAAAATATCCATACAAAAACATTTCTCGTTTTACAACAGGTACAGGTAATTTACTGGCTGCTGGGCATGATGTTTTATCGTAGTCAAAAACATCGATTGCAAACATACACGCCCGTACATTTGTCCAGTGGGTGTGTTAGCAGAATGACACGATAGATAAATCTGCATGTAATGCCACGAAGGTGAAGAGTCCGAAAACGACAAAGGCGAGTAAAAATTATGAAACTTTAAATTGTAAAAACAGCCTTCATCTGCTATTTAGGCAGACTCCAGAGGACACATTTAAGAAAACATATTTGTTCCGTTTTCTATTTTAACATTAGTTGGTCTGATTCTAACACCAAAAATCTTTCTGGATTAAAATGGTTTTCATGGTTCTGATAGGAAGATTTTGTTGCGCGCTATTTATTCGTCAGCCACCACAAGCAATAGAAATATAGACATTGATATAAACGGCAAAGCTTTGATAATATGTGCTGGAGACTAAATCCAAACTTTTTGTCTTTACTCAAAAATGCTAAAATCGACCGTTTAGGTCGTCTGAAAGAGAACAAGCGACAATCCTCACACTTCTTGGACATCACTGTCCAGGTTGTATAGTGGTAGCCAAATCCCCATCTAAACCAATATACTAATCCACTGATGAAATTAAAAAAAAATTTGGAGAAGTTCTGTTATATCTAGAAATGTGCATAGTCTGGATAACACCAATAAAAAAACCTTACTAGATTTGGTACAGCTGTAACAAGCATCGTTAAGAAGTGTACCATAGAGAGTTTCACAGATAATATATCCAAGAGTGGTCCCAAAACAGAGAAGATCACTGCCAAAATTAGCAGATCAATTTCTCTAACGCTTTGAAATGGTTAGAAAATCTACATAGCCTGAATTTCAACACTTCAAGCATTGAATTGCTGGTAACATTAAAAAGCGAAACCCATAATCAAAGAAAAACTTATGCCTTCCCAAATACTACAGCCCAATGTAGCCCAATATTTTACATCGTAGCCTTGGTCCAGGTTACAATCAGACAAAGCCACATTCGAAATAAAGTAAACCATAAACTATGAGACCTGAGGAACGAAGCGACGGAGACCTAATAAGCTTGTGCTTTTATATCCGCAGAAATGGAATCAATGCTCAAAAATGTTGTACTATGAAAAACATCTGATTTCACTCATATAATGCAAAGTGGGAATGGGCCCTTTGAGTTTAAACAAATAAAGATAGCAACTATTGCAAATCAAAGGAAACCAGTTAGAACACCGAAGAGAAACACACCTATTTCATGAAACATAAGCTATAACATAATCCCTCAGACAACATTTGACACAATAGCAATCCAGCAAGGAGTTCTAGACAGAAACCACGCATCGAAGACCAAGCTCTCTCTTCAATCATTACACACATTAAAGCTAGATTCTAGAGAAGGTTTAAAATTTCTGCAGCTCATGTGCTTAATCAGTCCCTTTGGATGCCGTTTGAAGAGAAAATATGATTTATGCATTTTCCATGTATGATCTAATGTAAATCCACAGCTCGTCTGCTAAGTTCAATATTGAATATCAAGATATTCAAGTTTCAATGGAATCAGATATAAGCTCATGAAGAAAACTTGCAGTATGATCTACCACCAAGGTCCGTAGATACTATCGTCTCTCATTTTCAAGCTGCATATCGCAGAAATGCCAATGAAAGGATCCAAAAATCACAGCTACGTCGACGATTTAGTGCTAATAACGAGTAGTAGGTCATTTGTTAAGTCATAGTAAGCCTTCATAGCAGTTCTGGAGAAACTGTGAAGGTATATTTTCGAAAACAGTTCCTATAGCCAAACGCCAGCGAAACAAAATGGACACAATTTCATCTAAATAGCAAGTTTACTAACAACAAACTACCGTTATATCTATTCGTATCCCCTAATGGAGCACTCTCATTTAAGGAGCACTTAATGAAAAGTGCAGATAAATTGAAAACTATGTAGAATATTATACAAAAGCCCAGTGGAACGTAATGTAGAGCATCGGTTTCCACTTTTCGTAATTTCAACTGATAAATAATGTTCATCGGTGTTGCTTAAGATCCCTCGAGTTTACAGAATTCATGTTCAACAGAAGGTCACAACAAGAATAATCCACTGCCTTATCAAACGTACTCCTACGGGATGACTTTCAGTATTGACCCACATAACATATTCAAATTTGCGCTGCATAAACGCTTTTATGAATTAATTCAACAGCAATTTGGACCACAGCAACCAATACATGGAAACATTGTACACACTAACCACATCCGCCTTCGATTAAGGAAGCCAACTAAGAACATCAGTGACTGCCACAGAAAAGGGATTCAACTTAACTAATTCGTGGAATCAAGAATCAATCACAAAGCAGAATAGTTAAATGCATTCTCGCACCGGATTCTCAGTTACTACGTAAAACAGAACGTAGAACAAGAAACGTAGATACGCCTATATTCTGATTAATGTGGCAATAGACCAACCTCCCCTATTGAAATGTGGTGGAAACCTAACTGTGAAACAAAAAATGTTGCCTTCGTGCAGCTTATGAAAGGACATTTGTAGATTTCCTGTAGCTATTTTGGTCAGTTAGATGTTCATCTCTAATTGTGTTTCTAATAGTGCTTGTGTCACAATCCATACGTCAAATACATATAAATCAAAACTGTATTTCAATCCACACCAAATATCTAAATAAGGCATAAAGACTCCAGATTTAGGGCATGTGTGGGGCATATTAGAATTGCAAAGAATTTAAGAATATTTTTACTAGAAATGTAGTAATGGGTTGTAAGACGTATGCACTTTCAACTGAGTTAAGGTTGATAACATAATGGATCTAATGATTGTTTCTGGTATTACCATTCAATGTATATAAAATTCAAAATTTGCATATCGGTAAAAAGTGTTACTCTACACGCTTGGCACAAGTTGGCTCCGTCTATTTCTTTTCGAAGATTTATATCTAGTATTGCAATCGTTAACGAAGTCGAAAAAAGAGGAATGAAAATACGGTTTTCAGTTTTTTGGTCTCTAGAGATCATACCTAATCATTTCTGAAAAGTTTATATATATATATATATATATATATATATATATATATATAGTAGTGAAATTCGCGACGTAACAAATGTACAAAAGAAAATTCACGACTTACTCGTCAAATTCCGTTACAAAAAGGTAACCACAGACACATGTTTCTGCCGATTGGCTTTTTCAGGGTGGTATAACCAAGTTTTGAATGACAACGATGTTTGACACTTGAAAAAAAAATTATACAACTAAAAAAAAACGCAAACAGTAGGCAGCAAAGCACTTTTGCGTCTGCACAGGAAATCTTTCCATAACAGTTGACCTAGAAGTACATGTTATTTATAGAATAAAGTACTCTCCGCTTTGCGCTCAATTATTTACATTTTCATAATAGTTGCACTCTTTAATTAAAAATCTCGGCATATTAAGACGCTACAACCCAACTTTGCCACTAGTACTAACTTACTCGCAATAAAACAGTTTATATTAACGAATTAACAATCATTAGTTAATAATTGGTGGAGTTCACGCATGCGGAGATACCTTGCAATATGTTCATTCCATGACTGTTTTATACATGAAGTGTGCCTTAAATATCTCTATATGAATAGAATTAATTTCAATAAAATCATTTTTGCTATTGACAGCGAGTGACAACATTTTCAGATGGAATTTAAAATTGTGAAAATTTATAAAAGATAACTTCCCCGTCTCTCCCAATCTTTTCAATTATTTGAACTTTTTGAATTATTTAGAACTATAATTCACAATAAGCCACCATGACAAGAGCAAAGCCGCTTGGAGAAGCAGTAATGGAAACGCATGAAATATTATAGAAACAATGGCGGAGCTGCTTTTGAATATGAAGGGAAACCTGTAGATAGGTACAGGTACAGAAATATGTAGATAGTAATCTACAGTTTCAGTTTCTCAGAAATTTTGGAATCACAGCTTTAATTCAGCATACAGCTATTGATGGTGACCTGAGGTTTCCATTACGCATTGAAGACTTGTAAATGATTACAAATCATTCATGTACAGAGAGATCGGGCATATTCTCAAGTTTGAACCATTTTTAAGCAAAGAATAAATTTTAATATCACACACTTATTGGGAGAAAAGTTTTATTTTGAATGGTATAATGGATATTTTTACAATGGCAGTCATTTTCTTAAAAAATATTTAGAAGTGATAGAGGTGATTTCGATTTGGAGGACACAAATTCCTTACAACAAAAAACCGAGAAAAATGAATTGCAATTATTATTTATCAGTGAAGAAAGTTTTATTTATTTGTATTGTTTTAGTCATCGTCTTGTTGGGATATCCATTCGTCAATACTACATTACGCTAAAATTTCCATAGAATATTATGTTATACCTACGTAAATGTCGTCATAAATGAAAGCATTTATTAATATCATTATTTCGAAATGAGCCAGTCCTTAGGTGTTCGGAGGAGGTTGAATTCAAAATTAATCAACGTTAAAATGGAACACGTTATTCGTTGAATGCATTCAATTACTGCTGCTGCCTTATTTACAGGGAAGTCATCTTTTAACTAAAAGACTAAAACAGCAAATGACTTCCTTTCAATGTATAAAGACAAAAAGGAGAGAAAATTTCCTTAATACCATCCCCTCGAGCAACCCTTTCAGCTTTCCACCTGCCGAGAATCGCGTTTCCTCTAACGTGCATTTTCCAAACATTCGAAAACCCAATACTTGATCAGATACCAATCAGATCTCCCACTTTGCTCCACCCAATATTCCTAAGCGGATTAAATCCGCTTGTAAATTTTTCCTCTGCGCGTATCTAACCGATCACATCCGGGGGAGTGTTTCCCCATCGTTTCTTCCTTTCGCTATACACACGTACAGACCTCTCGGTCGTTAAATAAATTCCGTTACCTCGTCGCCGTCGTCGTCGGAGAAAAATTACGACTCCCCAGGCTCACACTACATTTGACTTCGAGTCTTTAGTACATGATAATTCGGCTTTGGTCTGTTGGTATTTAAATTCTCCATGAAATATAGGGATGTGAAGGAGCTGGAAGTAAAGGAGATAACTACAGCCGGAAACATTAGCGCTGTAATGGAAATACATACGTTACCCAGCGCAAAAGTATGCCGGCTTCAAAGAAGCGCCCCTGAATTATTAATACGCTTGCGGTGTTCTAGGAGCGAATGAGAATTTAATTCTTACCCGGATTACAGATCTCACATACGATACATCCTACGTTAAACCAAAGACTATGTATGTACATGTACACTATGTACATAGTCTTTGGTTAAACAAGGAATTAAGACAATTTCTATCCAACGTACATCGTATAGGTAAAGCTAGGACTTGGACACATAAATCTCCAGAATTCTTCCTAATATTATATATCAATTCACGCCAAACTGATGAGATAATAATTCCGATATCTAACTTTTACCTTCAACATGCTTCAAACGGAATTATACCTGCATGTAGACCCTTTGTTTTATCACTGATCGATTAAATTTGACGTCATCTTTCCCTCCATACCACGAGCAAACCTTTAGAAAATAATAAGGAGGGGATGACTATGAGGTACTGGATATTTAAACTAAAAACGGATATTTTGCGGTTTCGGATCAATCAGCAGCATTCGAGTTTATACACTAATTTTGTGAAATTCTTAGACAGTGTGTAATTATCGTAAAGAAAATTAATGAAATAAGTACTGATTCCGTATCAGCTTGTTATGGAAAAACGTTGTAGCAGTACTCACATCTAGTAGGTATTTTCACATCTGAAGAGTAGGGTTGCCTGGGTACTCACTTAAAAAATTACACAATATCCTCAAATAAAAACTCATATGATGAACTTTAAATAATATTCTCTCCCAAAGTACTACGGTTTCTGGGATTATTAGTGACAGTGTCAAACTAAAAATATAGAGTAATATGTGAAATTGGATAATCAAAATAATTCATTATAATAACTATTTCCAACTTTAAAGTCAATAACTAAAGATAAGTTTTTGGAAATGGTGAATGCTCTGAGAAATATGAAAAACCAGTTATATTAAAGTAAATATAGCGCGAGAATCAGTTTTTGAGAGAGGTTTGTTGCTTGAATGAAACGTTAACTACCACTTCAACCAGGAAATTGTTCTAATGTGATGAAGTGTGAAATTTGAAATAACACCTTGTTTAAACTCTAACCAGTAGCAATTGGAAAACTGAATAAAATCTGATTTTACCAAGGAATGTCCATTGATAAGAGCCCATTGTCACTATACAAAACCATGGGCCTTATCTTTTTGCTTATTTAGAAACGCCCTGGTATTTTTAAAAAGCAGGTGTTCAGTTGCCCAATGAAATCATATATGTGAATGTATGGATATGTACAGATAAAGAACTAGAGGGTCCATTGGACCGCAAAATTTTGTGTACGACAGCGGCAGTTTGTTTGTATCTTCTTCTTCTTCTAAGTTGCAGGTGTACATTCGATCAGTGAAATCGTGTACGGGGAAGTACGCGAGACTACAGATACTGGATGGTCCACTGGACCACAACACAGCGGCCACTTGTGCTTTCCTTGTGATGTCTTCTTCTGCACTTATATTCGAGAAAGCAATGGTGTGTGAATGTGTGTGCCATTTGTTTGTGCGATTTGAAAGTGAATTCTTTGTTAAAGTTATTATCCGTAATGATACGCCCATGGGGGACAAGGCGGCATCGCTTTTCACTACTTAAAAAGCCATTAAGTGTTTCTGTTGCCGTTCCAGTTGGGACTGGACGAAGTATACCTCCGTCTATTAAGAAGTTTGACACAAGCAAATTCATATTCACATATTGAAATAAAGTTAAATAGAGGAATTTTTCATTGGATGGACATGGAAAGAACAGGCACTATTTTCAAAAAACTCACTTCAATTAAGCTCTGTATTTTACAGCCTCGATTTTTTTCTAGAAATTAAAATATGTATTTTATTGTCCGTTGGCTAATCTTTTGGTCGATTTTCAAGAAACTGAACTTTATGAAAACAACTTATCCATAAATATGAATTTTATACCAATTTCAGGTTTTTTCCAGTCAGACCACGTGGAGTCCAATATTTAAGAAAAAATGAAATGGATTTTTTTCCAGCGACTATTAATGCAGTCCATTTAGAAAAATGAAATTTTGACTGAGCAGCTTGATACATGAATTGGGTTTTTAACGAAATTCAGTAGTTTTCTGCAAAATATAAGGAATACTAGATACTTATTCAGAAAGTAATGTAACTATTATCCATAATTGTGACGTATGAACACAATTAGATAATGTTCAGAAAAATTTAATCAGTGAATTTCATGGAATTTAACAGCTTTTGCCTGACATACTAAACTACTCAAATAATTATAAACCGAACTTTTAACCAAATAACTGATTCATAAATCATGGATTCATACCAATTATTTCACTAGTTCTTCTAAAAATATTATCAAAACAACTCATAAAAAAATTATGTAGTTCTGTCCAAGAAACAAATATTCTAGACAGTGAACCGGAAACTGGAATCCTAACGTAGTAACTAATTCATGAAAAACCATTTCCAAAATTAATCAGTTTTCCAAAAATTCGATGAAGTTTTACAAATTTGCAAATTTGCGAGATCGTCATAACATTTAACTGAATTTCTATAAATTGATATTTTATTTTCTCTTAGCTCATATCATTTCTTATACAAAATTTTACCCCATCCAAGGAAACAAAACATATTTCCTGTTTTCTGCAGTCGCATGCGCTCTGATTAGAATTGTATAAGCTATATTTCATTAAAAAAAAATTTTCAAGTTTTTTCCACGAATTGGATTCAAACTAGAGAATAAAAGTAAGTATTTAAGTTATAGAAATATTTATTTGAATAAATCATTTTATTCAGTTTCTAATTTGGTGTGAGTATGGTATGGATAAATATTACAGTTTGTTACCATCCCTAGGGTTGGTAATTTTCTATTGAAATATTCAAAATGTTCCCTACAAAAGAGTTTGGCGGTTGCAACATGATTTTAAGTACATATCTGTCTGTTACTATAACAAGAATTCGATATCATTGGTAATACTTTACTTTCCTAAAAAGTACATAACGACTTACCGGTTTTGAAAACACATTTAAAACGCTTTATAAATCTGCTCTTCGTCTGATTTTGAATTCTTAATATAACTCTCGAAATTATGGTTTAGTGATAAAATTTCATGGCGTATCCATATTCCATATAGATCCAATAACACAACAAGCAATCACATATAAAGAAAAATAGATAAATCACGTATCAAGAATGCCAAATGAAAGACTTCCAAAAGAAGCTTTAGAATCTAAACACGAAGGCAGTAGAAGAGTAGGAAGACCGAGGGACAGATGGTGAAGACGGAAGAGGTAGGAACGCCTGATCCTGGAAAGACAGAAGATGACGATACATATTCCACACTAACACAACCACAACACACGGTTAATGTTATATGCTATTTATTATAGTATGCGTTGTTATTAAAAACAAATTGCTGTGTTTTGGGGGGTTTACTGGGGGTTGGTTACTACCCTTACCTATGAGGATATGGGTAGGTGTCAACGCAAGGATATAACATTTAACGCATGTAAAAGTAATGTTAATTTTCGTAGAACGCATTATTGTATGTCTACAAGTATACTTTTCTCAAGTGTAGGAATGACTGTGGTTTACCTAGTTACCTGTGTAGGTACTTAGTTATTATTAGATTGTAACGGCCATGCTATTGACCACTTTAAATAGAAGGTGTATATACATAATTTAAGAAACTCAAAAAGATTACATTTGTTTTATTGGACCAAGCAATTTTTAAGTTCGCCAATATCCTAAAAGAGAATTAAGAGACCGATCTGGACTATGCGCGGAATTTAATTATAAACAAAATGCCGACCAATGGGGAAAACTCTGCGGAATTTCCGTAATCCGAGTCCCCGATTCGTGTCCCTCCCGAGGGAGGCCCGGTCATCCTTAGCTGGAGCAACATCTATCATGACTGTCTGAGATTTTCTCGTCGATTCCGTCTTCGTATATATACGAGGCACATTGAACATAAGTAACGTAGTTCCTTATGTCATCTATACGCCTCTCAGGAGAGATTTCTCGGGGCCCCGTCGATACGCGCGAATGTTTACGACGCCGTCCGACACGTCTCATTCTGAGGTTATGTTTTCTGTTGTACGACTCCAAATGGCCACCCTTACTCTCCCCCTCACGGTCGCCCTCGCTGCGAATGTTTACGGTGACCGCTCCACTTTCGCTGAGTTTCCCTCTATATGAGGGCTGGATTTACGGCGGCTCGTATTTTCCCTAGTTTCGTCCGTAACGGCCGCAGATAATGCCGCGTCAAAAATTTATCGGTCGCCTCTTTGTCAATCACTTCGCGCACTCCTCCCGGATTGGGATCCGATTTTCGGGATTATTGATTTCGGCTGGAACAATCCGGTCCGATGCTGAGAGACCTTCAACAACCACTGAACAGCTGTACGAGATGTGGGAATTACAGGGATTTTTGGGATATAATTGGAACTCTCTCTAAACCAACAAAATCTGCATGTAATAGTATAATCTAGAAAATATGTGAAATGCTGATATAGTGAATATACCTGCTTGGCAACTTTCCGAAATAAAATCTGTGCGTTATTTAATTTTGCATATTTCATCTCTGTCAATGGACATATTGGATCATTTTTCCACATGCACTAACTACGTCAATTAAAGTCTCAAATTCAGATTTTTTTTCTAAAAACTAAAAAGTCAGTAACGAGAAGACAACAATCTAACTTAACCTATACATATAATGCCAAATGCTGTAGCTATCTAAATACGATAGAAAACAAGTTTCAATTATTTTTAGATATTTCGTTTAGACACAATTTCCCAGTTTGCTCCTCATTTCTTTACAAATAAATGGACGTTGAGGGTGTTGGATATTTGCTGCAGACAACTGAATTCCGCGAGGTGTCGATAGCAATAGACATGTTGCAAATTCTCGGCCACTCCAGAGGTATGCTTCGATTCCATGTTTTAGAATCAATCTGAACAATTGATATAAATCTGGAAGTATTCTGAACTATTCATAAAACAGAAATACATCTTGTTGTTATTTTAATGTTTTATCTCGTTGTATCGTATTGTGCTTCAGCAGTTGACCATTTCACGATACGTGAATGGCAGGTTGTTTAAATATAAACGTGCATTTATTATAAAAAAGTTTAAAGTTGTCAATGAAGTGTCGAGGCGATCAACAATATCCTCAAAAATTAGCAGTTTAGTGCATTGAGTACCACACGAAAATTAACAATTTTCAGTTGTGATAAACGTAAAGAACCAGCGTGTTTTTTGGAGGAATTCAATGCTTTCTTCGTAACGGCCGATGAAGTTCAGTAAAATGTATTGTAAAGAAACGGCTGGACATAAAGATGAGCATCCGTCGGAAAGTGTCGCTCTGGGAACTTAAAAACGACGGGAATTTGGCGAACTGATGGATTTCCTGGAAGTCGCAGAATATTCTAGAAAAGAACAGAGCCTCTTCGATCCTTCTGGGGTCCCCATTGGGCAAGATTAATAGTAGGTCACCAAGTGAAACGGGGAGAGTGGGAATACTGTCGTAAAACCGATCGACGGCGTCGACCTGAGCGGCAGTGAACAAACATAAATAAATGGTGCTAATATAAATTAAATAATTGATAATATAAATTAGGCATTAAGTATTAATAGATAAGTGTTAGTGTAAGTGGTTAAAATAAATAAATTAGAATAACTCGTGAAGTGTATTTATCTTTTGAATAATACCTAAAATCCTTACAGTATTTTGGCATTTCAAAATACTCTTCAAATTATTTTTCACTATATAATTCAATAATTATCTTAGAATATTCTTCGACTTTCGGGTGATGAAGTGACAATTCTGTTGCTGTTACAACCTCCTGCCCGATTCCTTCTTCGGGAAAAGTGAACCATGCACTGGAGCTCCAAAGAGAAAGTATAATTCCACAATTAGAGAACTTTGCCTTTGATTATTTACACATCACTAGATCTATAACTCCATCCACATTATTATAGTGAATAGTTTTTTTAAATCGCTATAAATGACACCTAACCGACGTATAACCTTGAACTGGATATTCCGAATCAGATACTATAGTGATGTAGAACAAGCAAGAATGGTTCATACTCATTCTGAACATTTTCGAACTGCTAAATGGAAACGTAAATATCAGAGTCTCAAACAGTTCTAGAAAAATAGAACCAGCATGTTTTTCAATTGTGCATGCACTGCAGTACTAGCATAAATTCTCGCGAGGACAAAGCCTGTGATTTAATATAAGCGATACTTTGACAATCCGCACAAATGTTTCATATATTGGCCAAGGTGGAAACAACCTAAGGAATATTTATCGCATGGTTAAAAAGATCCCAAAATCGGAACAGTTAATATCGCGATGGACCTCGCCGACATTCAGAACGAGGACAAGCATCCTCAGCAATAATGCGAAATAACACATGATCTCATAAAAGAATCTACTGGCGAGGCACGTATGTTTAACTAAACTAAGCAGCGAGTTACGTCCCTGTAACCGCTGGCAACGTAAACTTATAGGATGCTGAATTGCGTAATGTAATCTTTAGTGGAAAAGAGATAAATATATGTGTAGATTCGTAGGTGACAGGCTTTTTACCTCAGTTTTGTAAATGCGTTCATCGAGAGCACATTAAAGCTCAACATTAAACTTCTTGTGTTTTTTTAAAAACTTGATCCGGGCTTCCGCGAACAAAACTGGCGCAGTCAGTAGGATAGTCAAACGATTAAAACGACAAAAATCGCGTTCGATCGGTTCGTATCTACGATTTATTGACGAAAACTACGAACAACCGGAAGTGTGGAGAGTTTGCGAGAACTCACAAGAAGACCGTTGGAGGAGGACAACATCGCCGAAACCAACAGCCTGAGACGAGGACCGAAATCGCCGAAATCTCAGAGACCTGGTGAAGGACCACATCGCCTGAGCCAGCTAGACTAAGGACCTGGTGAAGGACCACATCGCCTGAGCCAGCTAGACTAAGGACCTGGGAAGGACCATATCGCCTGACCAGTTAGGATAAGAAGAACGAAGAAAGAAAAGGAAATCGAACAAGAATGCTGAAGATTCTACTACTACTGTAAGTCGAACTTTGCTTTCCCTAAAACCTCAATTTATCCCGCTACATATATATAAGATATTTATCATTCTCTCATTCACATCGTAAAAGTATATTTTTACTTCAAATTTAACTTATGACAGATATAGACGATCTTATTGAAGGACTAGAACAAACTTTGTCTGTTTCTGGAACAAGACCAAACCTGATAAGACCCGCTACTTTACAAATTGACGAAATTCAAAATAGAAGTTCAAATTTACAATCAGAAATGCCTGGAGACAATTATCAACTTCTCAGACTGTACATTGACACTATCCCTAGATATGACGGTAACCCCCATACTCTTAATGTCTTTATCGGAAATTGCGACACATTGATGACACAATTTTCTGGAACAGATCAGGCCACAGTTAGTTTTCTTTTAAGAGCAATTGTATCAAAATTAACCGGAAGAGCGTTATCTTTAGTAGGTTCACGAACAGAATTAAACACCTGGGCAGACATTAAAAATGCCTTAAATTTATCTTTTGGTGATCAAAGAAATTTAGATTGCTTGGTACAAGATCTAATCACTTTAAACCCTTCGAAAGGTGAATCTCCTTATAACTTTGGAATGAGATGTCAAGATGCTCGTAGTTTAGTTGTTTCAAAATTAAACTCAACACCTGAGAAAGAATTAACCAAAGAGGAAAAAACGACTAAGTTAAAAAGTTACGAAAATTTATCATTAAAAACTTTTATTCGAGGACTACAAGGTCATTTGCAAAATAACATCAGACTTAGAAACCCGAAAAACTTAGAAGAAGCAATGTCATTTGTTATCGAGGAAGAAAACTTTCTTTACAGTCAGAATAGAAGTAATGCTCTAAATTTCCAACCAAATTATAGACCAGTCAATAGAGTAACTCCTACAATGCCGACTCATTCAAAATTTAATTTACCTAAGATGCAACAAAATCAAAGAATAAATTTTCCGTCAGTTAACCAACAATTTCAACAAAACTCCCCAAGACCATTCCCTCAAAATTTCAGTTTCAAACCGCCAATGAATCAATCTAATTTTCCTCAATTCAAACCACCGACTAATCAGTTTAATCCCCCTCAATTTAGACCAAATCCTTTTCAGGGAGGACCTTATCAAAAACCGATGATTTTCAGAAATGGTCAATTAGTTCGATCAAATAATAACTTTCCCATTCAAAGACCATCTTTTCCGAATCAAAGTAGACAAAATCAAAACTTGAGAACCCAAAATTTCGATAAACCCGAACCCATGGAAACTAGCACTTGTAGTGCAAGGCCCTATCGTCTTTATAATGTGACCGGATATCCATCTTCAAATGAAGATTCCAATTATTATGAACATCCACAAGAACTTCAAACCTCTCAATATTACCATAATTACGATTATTACGAAGAACCAGAAAATTTTGAAATTTATAATAATCCCGAAAATTTTTATGAGAATCTCCCAGACTATAACGAAACATATAACTATGAATTGAGTCAAGGACTTGAGATAACTGGAATAAATGACGAACAAACAGTAGAGACAGGATTAAATAACGCCACTGTAGACGAAGCTGTAAATTTTCCTGCAACCTCAGTAACAAAGAACCCACCTTAATACATATCAACAACGTTGAAAACGCTCGCTTACCACATATTTACATCGCAGAATTAAACGCAAAATTTTTAATCGATAGTGGTAGCACTAGATGTATAATCGACCCTGAATTAACCCACAAATTTTTCAAAAATTACATTTTTAATGAAGATTTTAATATTCAAACAGCTCATAATATTACCTATCATAACGAAGTGATCGAAATACCAATTTTCAAAATTTTTAATGTAAACGGATATCAAAAATTTTATGTTTTCAAATTTAGCAATGAATATGATGGAATTATTGGTACGAATCTGTTAGAGAAAATGCAAGCTTCCCTTGATTTCAGTAAAGGATTAATAGTCACTCCATATGCGAATGTCCCTGTATATTTCGGAAACGAAACACCAAAATTAAATTACACTATAAAATTACCACCTCGAACCGAAATAATTCAAAGAATTCCAGTCAATATTCCCCAAGGAATAGGTTATATAGACTATATTAAATTTGCAGAAAATTTAGAAACACCAAGAGCAATTGTTAATATTTCTAACTATTTCGCTATTACGACAATTATCAATTCTAGTGAGTCCGAACGAATTTTAACATTCAATGAACCAGTCGAAGTCGAATCCTTAAAAATAATGGAAGTCAATTTTATAGAAAAAATGGAAACTAACCAAGAATTAGATCAATATCAAGATAACATATTAAAATCAAATTTAAAAAACATTCGATTAGGACATTGTAATCCCGAAGAGAAAGAAGAAATACGTAAATTATGCTATGAATATCGAGATATTTTCTATTGTGACAAAATTCCTTTAAGCTTTACTAACGAAATTCAACATAAAATAAATTTAACGGATACAAGCCCAATTTTCACTAAAACTTATCGATATCCCGAAATTCATAAAACAGAAGTTCAAAGTCAAATACAAAAAATGTTACAACAAGGTATTATTGAACCATCAAGTAGTCCGTACTGTAGCCCAATATGGATTGTACCGAAAAAACCTGATGCTTCTGGAAAAAAGAAATGGCGTTTAGTAGTAGATTACAGGAAATTAAACGAACGAACAATAGACGGTAAATATCCACTACCAAATATTTCTGATATTTTAGATAAACTCGGAAAAGCCCAGTATTTCACAACATTAGATTTAGCGAACGGTTTCCACCAAATCGAAATGCACCCTGATAGCGTACCCCTAACAGCTTTCAAAACAGAAAATGGTTTATGGCAATACAAAAGAATGCCTTTTGGATTAAAGAACGCCCCTAGTACCTTTCAACGAGTAATGGATAACGTATTACGCGGATTACAAAACGAAATTTGTTTAGTTTACCTTGATGACATAGTAATATTTAGTACATCCCTTCAGGAACATATTGAACGATTGAAATCAATTTTTGAAAGGTTAAGAAAATCTAAATTAAAAATACAATTAGATAAAAGCGAATTTCTTAGGAAGGAAGTAAACTATCTTGGACATGTAATTACCCCTGATGGAGTCAAACCAAACCCTG
Source organism: Cryptocephalus moraei (assembly GCA_946251905.1). Classification (NCBI taxonomy): domain Eukaryota; kingdom Metazoa; phylum Arthropoda; class Insecta; order Coleoptera; family Chrysomelidae; genus Cryptocephalus; species Cryptocephalus moraei. The sequence continues at coordinate 17,943,880 of OX276462.1, read as the reverse complement.
AAAAAATAGATGCCATCAAAAAATTTCCGCTGCCAAAAAGTCAAAAAGAAATCAAAAGTTTTCTCGGATTAATTGGTTATTACAGGAAATTTATAAAAGATTTTGCCAAGATCACAAAACCCTTAACTCAGTGTCTCAAGAAAAATGCTAAAATTATTCACGATAAAAGCTTCATTTCTGCATTCAATACCTGTAAAAATCTCTTGATAAATGCCCCAATTTTAACTTATCCAAATTTTAAAGACAAATTTATTCTCACGACGGACGCCTCTGGAGTAGCTTTAGGTGCAGTATTATCACAAGGACCAATAGGATCAGATAAGCCAGTAGCATACGCTTCACGTACATTAAACGAATCAGAACAAAAATTAAGTACCATAGAGAGAGAGTTACTTTCTATAGTATGGGCATGTAAATATTTTAGACCCTACCTGTTTGGAAGAAAATTTACTATCTATACAGATCATAGACCGCTAATATGGCTTTTCTCTCTCAAAGAACCAAATTCAAAATTAGTGAGATGGCGATTGCGATTAGAAGAATTTGATTACGATATTGTGTATAAAAAAGGTAAATTAAATACTAACGCTGATGCCCTTTCACGCATAAAAATCAATGCTCTAGAAAACGAATCAATAATCAATAATCCTGGACAAATAAATATAGAATCCACAGAATACCTAAGACAACTTTGCGAATCAATGACTTTTGATGAAGATCAATTAATTAACCAAATTGAAAATCCCGCACCGACCACTTCGAATCCAAAACGAGAAAAAATTAAAATACTTCAAGATATTACCATACCGCCGGAACCCGAACATGAAAATAGTACACAAGACAGTCAACACTCAAATTTTCATGAGACAACCAATACAGGAATTAAAATACTAGATGAAATAATAAATAATAAAGTCAATCAAATTTTAGTTTTCCCTCACGTTTACCCCATTTCTAAAGTAAGTCAAGAAAATTATCAACATCATAAAATAATTACTCTCAAAATACCTTCTGAAAATAACGATAACCTTATTTTGCAATTTTTAAAGGAATATACCACTACCGGAAAGACGTACTGTGTATATTTCCACAACGATAAATTATACGAACAATTTAATCGAGTATATTTAGAATATTTTTCGGAATCCGGACCCAAACTAATAAAATGTACCAAATTAGTAAATACCGTAAAAGAAAATGAAGAGCAATTAATGTTAATAAAACACCATCATGAAGGCAAAACTAATCACCGTGGCATAAACGAAACATTAAACTATCTCGAAAGAAATTACTATTGGATAGGACTTAAAATCTCAGTAACAAATTACATAAACTCTTGTGAAATTTGCCAGAGAGCAAAGTATTCAAGGAAAACCCCGTATGTACCGCTCATGATCACTGAAACCGCATCAAAACCTTTCCAAATTGTTCACATGGATATTTTCACATACGATAACAAATTTTACCTAACTCTTGTTGATGCTTTTACCAAATTCGCTCAAGCAATATCGATAGAAGGAAAAACAGCAATACATGTCAGTGAGGCATTAATCAGATACCTCAGTTGTTTCGGAATACCAGAAAAAATTATAGTTGACAACGGATCGGAATTTCAAAATGATACCATAAAAGAAATTTTAAATCTACACAAAATCAAAATTCACTTTTGTACCCCTCATCACCATGAGTCCAATTCTATAGTTGAAAGATTTCATTCAACCATAATTGAACACCTCAGAATTCTCAAAGAAATTTATCCTAACGATGAAAACTTGATGAATTATGCCCTCATTGGATATAATAACACAATTCACAGCGCGACTAAATTTACCCCATTTGAACTAACCTTCGGACATACAAACGCAAGAAACCCTAATGAAATATTTTTACCTAGTTTATTCTATGCCGATTACGCCGAAAATCACAAAAATAAATTAGAACAAGTATACAAAACTGTTAGTCAAACGCAAGAAACTCAAAAAGAAAAAATAATTTCGAAATTAAATACAGCAGGAGATCAAAGTAAAGAATTTTATGTAGGACAAATTGTATATAAGCAAAATCCAAAGGTGAGAAATAAAAAGTTTAACAAATTTTTAGGACCTTACGAAATAATAAAATTATTGGAGAGAAATAGAGTAGAAATCGCAGAAAAACGGAATCCAAACAAAACAGAAATCATTCACATAAAAGAATTAAGAAAACCAATTGTTACAGATTCACTACCTGCACGGCAGCCATCTCCTACCCCAAGTTCCACGACTTAAATGATAACCCTGGGTTGCTTCCACTTAAATTAGGTAATGCTCAAAACAAAATTGATTTTTGGTCATTTATACAAATCTTTGACATTTCCAAAATCGTTGATGAATTCTACAATATAAAAACTCAATTTCAAAATATTCAGAATATTTTCGATCATAATCAAACGAAAAACGGTTATAAAGAAGAATTTTATAATTCATATCACCTAATCTCTAATTTAGAATCAAAAATATATATTCAGCTTAGCCAATTAAATCCAAATTTATTAACCAGAACAAAAAGAGGATTGATTAATGGATTAGGATCAATAATAAAATCGATAACTGGAAATCTGGACCAAAACGATGCCGAAAAATATGAAAATGCAATAAATATACTTTCCAATGACGAAATAAAAATTAAGACATTATTAAAAGAACAAATTACATTGCTTGAAAAATCTATTCACACCTTTAACAATAGTATTCAATCAATTGCACATAACCAAAAAGTCCTTGGAACTAGAATGATACAAATAGAAAATGAATTGAAAAACAACGAACTATCTGTTGTCGATACTCATTTTTATTTTTTAACTCATGTGATTCTCTCTCAGATTCAGAGTTCCTATCAAGCAATTTATGATATTTTGGAAAAAATTGCTATTGCCACAACATTTTCAAAAATTAACACTTTCCATAATTCACTAGTCGAACCCAGCGATTTATTAGAAGAAATCAAATTTGTAGCTACGCAACTTTCAAGTAACAAATTACCATTTGAACCTAAACTAGAAAATTTATTGAACTTTGAACGGTCTTTTGAAATTAAAAGTTACAGTAAAGATAACAAAATAATGTTTATAATCGAGATACCAATTGTCGAGAATGAAAAATATACTTATTTTCATTTGTATCCTCTCCCAGTTTTCCACGGCAATTCCTTTGACATAATAACACCTGAAAATAAATACCTTATCCTAAATGAGCAAAGATTCGTCCAATTTGATCAACCGTGCCAGAAGATCTACGAAGAAGAATACCTCTGCCACGAAAATGACCCAATTCGCATCGACCAGACGACCTCCTGTGAAGTTCAACTCCTGACTTTTTCAAGAAATTCTTCATGTTCGCCTGTTTCAGCACAAATCAGTGTAGTGACAGTGCAAAAAGTTGAAAATAATAACTGGATTGTAATATTACCAAACCATGTAACCGTTATTCAAAAGTGTTCCTCTGAAAAGGACACCTTCTTAAAGAAAGGAACATTTGTTTTGGAATTAAGCCCAAAATGCGAAATCACAATCGATAACATTCATATTAGACATTTTCAAAATTCTAGAAGTAATTTCAAATTAATCGAACTCCCAAAATTACACATAAATTTGGAACGAAATGAAATTAAAAACCACAATCAAAAACCTCTAAAATTAGATTCAGTTAACTTGGATGAAATCAAAAACCTAAAACAAATATTGAATTCACAACTAGATAGTATTAAATCCATTTCAGAATTTCAGAAACCTTCAATACACCATCAATTATGGATTTTACCAATGTGTGTTGTAATGTTTGCTTTTATATCTTTTTGTATATATCATTTTTATAAGAAGTATAGGATATCGAGGACCCTGCCAGTCGAAGACGGACCAGGTCAACCCCCAGTTCCAATAGTTACCCCCCGAAGCCTGTTCTAAGGGTGGAGGAGTTACGTCCCTGTAACCGCTGGCAACGTAAACTTATAGGATGCTGAATTGCGTAATGTAATCTTTAGTGGAAAAGAGATAAATATATGTGTAGATTCGTAGGTGACAGGCTTTTTACCTCAGTTTTGTAAATGCGTTCATCGAGAGCACATTAAAGCTCAACATTAAACTTCTTGTGTTTTTTTAAAAACTTGATCCGGGCTTCCGCGAACAAAACTAGCGCACGGAAAATTATAAACATCATGAATTGAATTAATTCGGGCGAGCTGAGTCGATTGGGCAGTGAAGTATCAGCCAAGTATCCCGTGACGCTGTCAGTAAAATTGCGTGCCCGTCAGCTGTTTTTTGTGAGGAGAGATGTCCTTTGTGATGCTTCAATTCCTGTACCAACTACCCCTCCAGGCTTCCTGCGGACTTCTCTAAGCATATATTTGTTCACTATTTTAATCTTTTTTGCTCTTTTGTTTGAACCGTTTGTTCATTTTTAATTTGCCTTTGTCGCCTCTTACCACGGTCTCTCTCTCTCTTTCACTCTCCCCTACAATTAGTTAAAATTAATTTTCATAAATTTGTTTATGCTTTTCCCTTTTTTCTGAGCTACCACCCCCAACAAGGAGACCCCTCTGGGCCCTAGGCCATTAGAACCGCGACAATACTCCTCGCGTGGAAAACAGCAAATGAGAGGGAATTGAAATAGGAAGTAAGTTGTGACGTGAAGTGGAATAACACAAATTTAGATGTTGAAATACATGTTTTGCAGAAAGACAAATATTTTACTTTTGTACATTTCTATTACTGATTAGCGTAATAAATTTTAAATACTGTATCTCTGCGTAACTTCTGAAACTGTAATATATAAAAGTACTTTAATATTCTGAGTAGTTATTAACCTAGTTGTGGGCCGATGTGGGTACTTGTGATGAATTGATAAATGTTATAATAATTTCAGTTCGAGTATATTGTAAATTGGTTTATTTAAGGATAAGTATCCGTAGCAAATCTACTATTGATATATAAATTAACAGACTCGCATGCATTTGTCATTAAATTCATAGGTTTTCTGAATTTGGTTTCTTGCGCAAGTGGTCATTATCATAGTCCCTCTGTAGTTCCATGAATTATATCCTAAAACTTGTACCTAATCGTATCATACGAATACAATAAAAAGTACGTAGAAGTTTCAGCCCAAAATTCGTTTGCCAATAAAAGTATCTACCCATTACGAATGTTTTAATTGTTGAATAGAAGAAAATGTTAACGTTCTTAAATTACAGTCATTAATAGTCCAATTTCATAATACATTCAGTTGTTTTAGGATAGTATGTAAAATATATTAATATTAAAATGTTTAACAACATCGGTCTTTAGGTATTTCGGCATTACGTGTTAGCTAAAGTGATTTTTATTTAACAACCTGGAGTACAATTCGAATGTTTAAACGTACCGTTTATGAATAATTGCGTGATTCACCACATACAATACCGGATATTATATTTATTGGGATCTCTTTTTCTCGTTCCTCTTGAAAGAATGGGCTATGGTAAAATACTTTTTCATGTTACCGCTATCGTAAATAGGTCTTACATGCGTACATGCTCTTACATACGTAGCATGAAAATGGCACATAATATTCGTGTATTATTTTTCCTCGACGACGGAATGTAAATACTGTCATTTACATTCCTAGGAAATTCAAAAGAATAAATCAAGTTGATTTATTATTGTGCCGAGAATGTTAACAGTCTTTTGTTTAAATTTGTCGCACCGGGTAACCCTAGTTACGCATATGTCAGACTGACATATGTCAGCCTGACGTATGTCAGTCAACTTATGTCAGAGTGACGTACGTCCAACCTAAAGCAAACATTTAATTTTTTGAGGAATCATGAGGAAATTTTCAACGGCAGCGTGAAAAATCTAGTAACACGGAATGTATCGACTGTTAACATTCCTTGTGATTTAAATAACTATTATTTAATTTCGCGGCAGGTCCAAATAACCTTTTGCCATAAAGTAAATTTCTCTCCCTTTCCTTTACCTAATAACTGTATTATACATATTTATGCAACACTTTTGCGATACAAATCTGCATCACCTTGATACCTCGCGCTTGGTCTGCCGATCACGTCGCATCATAGGATCACGTAGATTTACCCGGGATATCTAGGAGGGACGACAAAAAGTAAAGTAAAGTAAAGTAGCGACCTCCCGGGGAATCCCATAGCGCCATTGTATCGCGTCGGGTTAATTCGTTTTTAATTTTCTCCTCTGCGAAAGAGGCCGATTGGGTATTTCGACGGGTACGTGACGATCATGGTTGATATCGAACAATTGTGGCGCAACAGTTGACGTAGAAAATGTCGAAAGTCGAGAAATAATAAAACAATATAGGAGGAGACGCTGAAGTAAGAAATGGGGAAGATTGATTTAAGTGGGAAGTTTTAGGCGTTAATTATTCATCAGGCGGTGATTGATGGTTGGAGAAAAGAAAGTTAAATGGAAGTTTAAGTGTAGCAAGATCATAGATACCGTTGCACTTTCCTGTGACTCTATTAAAATTTTATTCGGCGTGATTTACGATCGCGGTCGAAACGTCAAATGTTCTCTGACTTCAAATAGAAATTTCCAGCATTCCGCTTTTATTTCTACGCTTCCGCAGCGTTTATTAAAGTTTTCACATTGCTGCAGCGCTACCAATTGTTTCGCATTTAATTTCGATTAAATATTATCAAAACTCAACAATACCCTTGGCACCAAATCCAATTTAAAAGAATTAATGGCTTTCAATCCTCGACAAAGTTAGAAATAATAACCTCGACACCGGAGAACTTGCAAAACAATGCATTTCATTAGTAAACAATAAAGGGATGCGTAACGATTAAACTGCAAGAACTTCGAGTTCCTCTTTTTCGGATCGCTAATTCAATTCGAGCGTTTCTGCATTTTTCAACTGATGCAAGCGGCGGCGATGGCGGCGGCGCATTTGCATGTTTCGGTTGCTGTTCTTGAAATGTTTGTCGTTTCTGAAGTGTCCCCCGGATTGTTCGAGAGAGGAGTTTTAACGAAGCAGGACACGAGAGGAAGAATGAATTATTCACGATGATGACGGAAATAATGTTTCGACTTTGTCGTTTCGCCGAAATAATGAGCTGCGAGGTCTTAATTCGGATTGTTAGAGAAAATCATTCGGAATGTGGAATATTGAAAACGTTTCACGTTTTTAACTAGCGAGTAGGAGTCGTAACGGCTCTTGAGTTAGCATCGATTTTCCCCAATCGACGGAGAGTACAATCGTTCCGTCGATACGCTTCGAACTTCGTTCGATACCACTTACACGAATACTTCTATATAATCACGTACATTCTCAGGAAACGTAAATCAAAGCAACTTCCCAAAAAACTTTTCAAAGAAATCTGATATAAACGGTTATTTATTTTGTTCTTGCACGACTTGCTGGGGAAGTTTTAAATGATTCCAGGACAGGATACTTGACAGCCTCAGCGTCACAAGAACTCACAAAAGAGTCACGGGATGAACAAATTTACTTTTCTGTGATATGATTACCAGAAAAAATATTAAATAACCCCAATTACACTGCAATAAATTTCTCAGACATTCCATAACAAAGCACTCTTAGCGCAGAAGCCAGCTAAAGAAACGGTAAAAGGTTTAACATAATTTTGACAACTTGTCATGTTTGGAAGGATAAACTGCATCAATTGATGCTAGTTAAACAGCTAGTTTTACGTTCTATATAAACAGAGAATGTTTACGAGTTTGAAAATCAGTTATTCGCTTGTAAAATTTTCCTACTTCATCTTTAAGTATGTTGTGGGCATCGGAAGAGTATTCATTTTGAATTATTTTTATCAAAATTGGTTAATTATTTACCAAGATACTTCTATAAAAACCCTTCATTTGTGAAACTATTTAAAATGTTGATATTTTTGAACGAATAAACTCTAATAGTTATTTAAGGCACAAGGAATGTAAAGACGTTTTACCATTCGAGGCAAGTGTGTACGAGCCGAGGCGAAGCCGAGGCTTGTCATTTGCCGAGGATGTTAACAGTCGATACATGCCGTGTGGCCTATTAGATTTTTTACGCTGCCATTGAAAATTTCCTTTTAATTTCTCAAAAAATACTTACTTTTACTTTACTTTTTGTCGTCCCTCCTAGATATCCCGGGTAAATCTACGTGATCCTATGATGCGACGTGATCGGCAGACCAAGCGCGAGGTATCAAGGTGATGCAGATTTGTATCGCAAAAGTGTTGCATAAATATGTATAATACACTTATTAGGTAAAGGAAAGGGAGAGAAATTTACTTTATGGAAAAAGCTTATTTGGACCTGCCGCGAAATTAAATAATAGTTAGTTAAATCACAAGGAATGTTAACAGTCGATACATTCCGTGTTACTTATTAGATTTTTCACGCTGCCATTGAAAATTTCCTTTTAATTTCTCAAAAAATGAAATGTTTGATTTAGTTTGGACGTACGTCACTCTGACATAAGTTGACTGACATACGTCAGACTTACATATGTCAGTCTGACATATGCGTAACTAGGGATAAATCAACTTGATTTACTCTTTTGATTTTCCTAGGAATGTAGATGACAGTATTTACATTCCGTCGTCAAGGAAAAATAATACACGAATGTTATGTGCCATTTTCATGCTACGTATCTATGCATATAAGTGCTATTTACGATAGCGGCAGCGTGAAAAGGTATTTAGTGTATTTTCTAAGGGTCTCTATGAGATCTTTCAGGGTGTAGAAAATTTAAATTTCAGCACAATCGATTGATTAGTTAAAAAAGTATAAATGATTATCTCGTGTAAGCCTTCGTTTAAGCACATGTGTTTCTTCAGAAAGTGCTCGAAGGGGTACCTTATTTCGATAAAGTTACTCTATGGGACCTGTGTTATAATGCTAGACGAAAAGCGAATAAATTTAATTTAAAATAATGAATAAAAACTGGTGGTATATCATAGACAATTTTTTTAAATTATTAACAGTTTAAATATCCCGGCTACCACATGAAAGAACTTCGTTATATTTAATATTTGCATTTTTTTCAGTAATGTTTATGCGAGTTCCATTACTCTAAATCTATAGGGAGAAATGATAATAATTGTAGTCGCACGAGATAATTATTACTCCTTTATTTATTTAAATTAGAACTTAAAATTTATAATACGCGTTAAGGAGGACATATTTTCTCTGAAAATATATGTAGCTCGGTGAAAAAGTGTTCATTGTTACAAATAACATCGGCAAAATTTAGCATGAATCTGCTCACATGGAAATCGACTTCGTATAGGCATCCTACTGGAAGAAGGGCTGTTCTGTACTACTGCATCCTATGGAAAATTGTATGAGCCTTATGGGTAATATTAACTTACACAAGTGATATAGGTAGCTCATATGAAATTGCTCATATATTTTGAGATTTATGTGAATAACAATGAATTTTCGCTAATGGTTCAAAGTCTAAGGAAGCCTGGGAAAAGAAAGACCTAAATGGAAAAAATATGTTTTTTTAACACCTATAAAATATGCGTGACACATGAAAACAGATTAATTAATTCATAATTTCATGATACAACAAGGTAAAAACATAGAGAATATTTTATAAACTAGTCAATCGATGATGCTGATATTTTGTATACCTTGAAATGTCCCATAGGGACCCTTCGAAAATATGCTAAATGACAATTCAATTGATTTGTTCAAAGATTATTAACATTTAAATAAATTTATCAATGAATGGTTTTTTGGACTTATCTGGGTATACTCCGACCAGTAGCAATTGGAACACTCAATAAAATCTGAATTTACCGAGGACATTTGAAAAGAGCCCGTTGTTTCAATACAAAACCATGGGACTTATCTTTTTGCTTATTCAGAAACGCCCTGGTATTTTTAAAATGCAGGTGTTCAGTTGCCCAAGTGAAATCATATATGTGAATGTATGGATATGTACAGATAAAGAACTAGAGGGCCCATTGGACCGCAATTATTTTTTACGACAGCGGCACTTCGTTTGTATCTTCTTCTTCTTCTAAGGTGCAGGTGTACAGTCGATCAGTGAAATCCTGTACGAGGAAGTACGCGAGACTCTACAGATATTGGATGGTCCACTGGACCATAACACAGCGGCCACGTGTGCTTTCCTTGTGATGTCTTCTTCGGCACTTATACTCGAGAAAGCAGTGGTGAATGTGTGTGTCATTTGTTCGTGCGATTTGGAAGTGAATTCATTTTGTTAGAGTTATTATCCGTAATGATTCGTCCATGGAGGACAAGGCGGCATCGCTCTTCACTATTTAAAAAGCCATTAAGTGTTTTTGTTGCTGTTCCAATTGGGACTGGACATAGTATAAATAATCGACATATTTTGATAAACAGCAATCCAAAATAAACACCCTTCCGATGCCTACAACTTTGTGATTTAAAGTTTTGACCTAGGGTAGAAGCAAAAAATTTTATAAGCGAAAAACTTAATTTTCCTCTGTATATGTAGGACACAAAATTAGATGTGTCCTTTAATATATTTCAATATATCAGGAAAGTGTGGAAATACCGTTAAACTTTTTCACGAAAAATCTTCCTGACCACTGGGATAGCTGGTGTATACACCAATCTACATTTTTTTAATACTTACTGTGGAAAGTATTACTCCACTTACTTGTAGTTTATTATTTTTAGAAGAGTACATGTATTACATCCAGAATCAATCAAACTCATCAAAGAAATCTGGTACACATGAACAGGTAATTATTGAATTAAATAGATTCTTTTAAAAACCTGGTATTACTTTTGAATGAAGAAAAATTTTCGGTTTGCCGTCACGCCAGACTTTTATAGTCCTATAAGTATATAGTTATAGTCTTATATCCTTATAGTCTTATAGTCTTATAGTCTTATAGAAGTCCGGTGGTCTGCTTCACATGTGGGGTGTCCGGGCACCGAGACGGGGCAAGATGCAAAGACAAGATGATGGGAGACCCCCAAAAGAGACAGAGGGAGGCTCCTATGGAGGGAACAGGGGACGCGGGCGGAGAGATGCCGGGACCAAGAAGACTATACGGAGAGACCAGAGGCCATGGACTCGTTAGCCCATTATGAGACGCGGAACGGGGACGGAGAGGAACGCCGGGAACTAGAGACACGAACGGAGAGACTTGACGATATGGATACGACGACGAGAGACCCAGGAGCCCGAACCCCTAATCTGGGAGAGATCCCAGGAGGGGGGACGTAGGGCTCCTAGAGACGTCGGACGGGGGCCTCTAACAACACCGGAGGTATACCCCTCGATCCCTGCAGACCTTTTGGTACCTAGAAGTGCTACGCCCCCACAAGGGGTAATCCCTAGAGGTCACCCCATTTTTGTTTAGTAGACCTGACTTGACCTGGACCTAACATCGTCCGAGCCAAGGGGGAGCCCGCAGGGTCCTCTGTCTCCCCCAGGTGAATTTACCCGGGGCGGTGTTTATTGCCCGCTTCCGAGGTAGTGCGTAGCCTCATTGGCCTAAAGTCGGGAAAAAAAAAGACTCTTATACTGTAAGGGAGACATTTTATTATGCATTTCAGCGATAGAGAAACGAGAGAGAAGGTGTTAGGTTACACTAATTAGAAAGAACAACGCGTCACAGCACCTGTCTCATTTACAAGCTATGTTCCGTTTTTTCTAAAACGCGACATTAGAATGCCTTAGGATATTTCGGAGAGTAGATTGGTAACCCATGGCAACTGTTTCTACACATTTTGTTTTCTTATGGGAATTAATATGGGAAAAAACATTTTCAAGCAGCTAGTAGTCTATGTAAACATTTTTTTTAACTATCTGCTGTGTAAAACAGTAAACACATTGAAGTAAATAGTTTTCTTGCATATAAAAGAGTACATGATAGGTTATGGAGGAACGAAAAACCGTAATTTATAACGGAGGTAATCTTTCACGGTAATACAAATTTTGTGCCATCTGTCAAAGTATGACGCTGACAATTTTTTAACAATCAGAAGTGACTTCGACATAATAGCTAAGCGTCGCTTCTCTCTTCTCTCAGGCATTCACGCCTACGCTTCTTATTCTTGTACTTCTGATTGGTTCACAAACTGTCATTGTCATACTTTCTGATAGGTGGCTCCATATTTCTATTACAGTTATAGCCCCTCAAACTAGAGGGGCTATAATTACAGTGAAACAACAGATTCGAAATGAATCACAGTTTCCTTTCTTCCTCCTTAAGGTATCATGTATCCTTCTATATATACAAAAAAGATACATACGTCAGTGTATAGCGTTTTACACAGCTGATATTAAGTGTTAGTACTTAGCGAATATATATTAGTTAAAACACTTCGGGTAGATATTTCGAACCCGCAAAAAGTAACAATATCGTAACATGAATGACCAAGTATAATGATTACTATTTTATGACTCTATTAAATACTATTAAACAGAATGCCGGAAATTAATTTAATTTATAAAGCATGAACTTATACAAGAATATTTGGGATAGTGTACATTACTATAAAAATGTTCAGATATGTACCTACATAGTTCCAGTATTTATACGGTTATTATATTAATTGGGACAACCTTAATTTTTTAGAATCTTAAAATCCTACAAAAAAATAATTCATTTCTGTCGGCTAGACCCGCGACTGCCACACATTCGTTTTGTTTTTTTATCTTAATAGAGTTTTGCTGAAAGCCATTTTTGATCATTTTGCTTACAATTACAAAATCGTAAATATGTGAGCAATTTTGAAAACTATAAACGTATAAAAGATATTACGTCAGCATTCTTTCGTTAAAATTCAAATCTGTTTAGCTCAGTAAAATTGGGTGTAAAAATTCGGATTTATATGAAAAGCACTGCAACCATAAATATTTTTACTATTTGCTTACCCGGAGAATTTTTATCTCCGACTACTTTCTTCGTGGATTTTACAGAAAAGATAACCGCAAACGGAATAATTTCAATCAGGTCAAGATATATGTGTACAGTAATAGACTAACCCGCTTGTACTTTACAGGATGATATTTCTTCATTGATTTCGGCCATTTTATATCACTGTATTGACCAGTTTATAAATATAGCTCGATGTTTACTGTTTCTCATGGTAGTTTTTTATCATTTGCGACGTACTGGTAACGATGTTGTGTGTTGAGCCTATTGAATTTATTTAATGAACTCTTTCTGCTCGGGAAACAGTTTCTTAGGAAACGCAATTATAAAAAGATACCGTCCACATTCCTCTTTTGTCCAAAAGAATATAATAAATTTGATAAATAAGTGAGGTTGAAACAATAAAGTTAATTCTCCAGGCGAGAAAGCCTGAGAAATATGATGTGGAATTAACGTAAACTTCTACTGAATGCCGGCTAATTTAACTTGAAGAATAACGAAGAGAGATCCGGCGGAAAAAAAGAACAAGACGGCGAAGTTTATTATAGGCCGGAGTGTGTTCGTTATTTTTTCTGAAATGCCTAACGGTATGTAAATGTTGAATCTGAGTATGTAAATGTGTGTAAACGAGTGAGATCTCTCTCCTTACCTCTTCTGGCTCCACTTGAGATATTTATGGATCATTTTTGAGCAGTAAAAATTTGGAAACTGACATTACACAAAAGAAGTACATAAATAAACTTGCTGAATATTTCACATCGCATAAACATAATGTAATAATGGACTTGTATCGTCAGATATTAAATACTGTAATGTACCGTACGAATTACTAAGTTACTACATACGTAGAGGAAACTCGTGAGTGTGTTGAAAGAGATCTGATGGCGCGACATGTGTCGAACGCTTTAGAAAATGAGAGACTCCTTTATATTTTTACTGGTATGCAATGCACAATACCTATACCAATTAATCAGATTCTGTTTCTACAGCATTTCAGGTAGATTACATGGTTTCATAGTAGATAGAATAGGCGGATTTGGCGACAGAATTCCGTACATAACCTCACTTATACAAAGCCGGTATGATCGACGTGGAGCTCAGCGACTGCCGGGCTCCTCCCCTTCCGGGTGAGCCGGCTCCACCTCCCGGTAGCGGCAACGCGGGTTGGTGGACTTGGCACCAAAATTTGACCGCGTCAAGTTCGCGCCAAAATTTGAAATCTTCGAGCCAAAGCACGGAACACAGAAATCTTTGAGTGTGTCTGAAGCACGCAACACAAAAGTGAGCGGAACGAAATTCCGAGTGGGGTGGAAGGTGGTGCGGTACGTCGCGCCAAAATTTGACAGGAGAACACCGGCAAATAAAGTCAATAGATATATAAAGTACCGCAAACTCCGCCATTATTGGGCAAAAATTTGTCGCGAAATTTGAATCGCTAACAATAAATATTGAAAACAATATTTTCTTGTTTTAATTATTTGTCCTACTATCTACATTTCAATTTTTAACGCATGTTGATACAGTTGTGCTTTTTTTAACAATACGATTTATTTAACATTAGCAATTCAAATTTGGCGCCAATGTTTTGCCCAAAAATGGCGGAGTTTGCGGTACTTTATATATAGTGACTTTACCGGCAAATAAACCGGCAAACCAGGAGTAGCGCCATCTATCATACAGTGGCGCAGGGAAACGATAGGACCGATTCGTGCTTGAATGGACCATAACCTGTCGATTTTCGCATTTTCGCATTTCCCCGTTCAAAACCACGTGTAATTTTAAATAGAAGAATTTTATCCGAAACAAAGTGGACCACAAAATGGCCGCCGGAGTGGTCACCTCTACTCCTTACCCTCCCCCTCTAAATCCCACTCACTTCCCCTTACACTCCACCCTTCTCCACCTCCTCAATCTATTTAAATAATTTTATCTCACGGTAACTTGGAGAGGGTTAAACCACTTTTATTAAAATCTTGTATATTTAAACACATGTACAGCATATGAATTGAATTTGTTTGTGTTTTACAAATTAAAGTTCATAACAGAACTAGCAGGTCTATTGGAATTTTTGTAGGGGTAATTATTAATAATTTAATTTTGTAGATCAACAACAGACAGTTTCCAATAATTCCATATGGATAAATTCCAATTGGGATTGACGGTTAAAGAAACATATATACATACCTACATATATTTATCAACACTGAAAATATTTCAATTTAAAGAAACGTATAAAAAGTTATATGGAAGCACATTACATAAAATTCAAAATCCACATTTTTAATTGAAATGGTTAAAGAAATACATAGCAGGTTTCCAGTTCCAGTCATTATAATCTTTTTTCTTTAGAAATGCGATTGATGGGATATGGAAAGATGAACTTTTGGGAAAGAATACTTTGCTGATGACCTTATATATTAGCTTGGTAGCGCTTATTCAGTGCTACAAAGGTATTTCAAGATGATTTAACGATTTTGCATAAAGTATGGCTTAGAACTTCTGATTTTAATATTTGGATAAGTGAACTGATACAAAAATTTTGGTTCAAACCGCTTAAAGTTAAGTTAAGTTTGATTTTTTTGACGTGATATACGTCTTATAAATCGATGTGTGGGCTACACATCCCAGAAAACATTGTAACGTTACGCCAGACCCATGCGTGGAAGCGAGAGACCGGCACAATACAACCAATGTGAGCAATGCGGAAGTGAGAACAAGCGATAGAGAGGTACGGTCTGCCTCAGCGTTTCGCTCCTGACGCATCTTTCTCCCTTCCACTCCGTCGGCGGCGACGGCGGCCGAACACAGCTGGACATTAGCGGTATTGGCGACTATTATTTCTAAAGTTACTTGAATATTTACTGTGCATACCATTGCTTATTACTATTACAATAACCATTGCAGCAATAAGGTATTTAATTCTTGCATTCTAAGAGTTTCATTAGCTATATAATATAATATATTTGTTCTTGTATCATTAAAACAAAGTAGTATCGGTCAACGAGTGCAGTAATTATAGGTTATGTTACGATTTCGACTAAAAAATTATGACGAATTATATAAATGATCGTGTAAAAATCGACTGCTTTCATTTAGTATTCAATGACAACAATTATCCTGCGTAGCATTTCATGTAAGGTACAAGATTACTGTTCAACTTCACATATGTCATAACAATGTGTCTAAAATGACCAGTTGGACCGGCCAACCGCAGTGCGATAAAACCTTCTATGACATAAAACATCCATGATAATTTAGTGATGATATTTCAATGCAATTCATAAACGTATGCAATTTTTCATCAAGGTTTTTCTTATGACGTCATCACGTAAAATTATCGTCCGTAAACCGACTTTACAGACAACCAAATTTTTTAATTTTAATATGGAACTCGACGTGATTTACTAAAATTAAAACTGCAATTTTGGCATAAAACTATAAACATTTAGTTGACCACGAATGTTTCATTTCACTACTCCGCTATGCTAAAAAACAAAACAGATTATTATTGGGAATACTTAATCGAATCCTCAATCACTTGACGTGTAAAGTTTTATAGGTGTTCCAAATAAAAACAATATAAAAATTGTGCAGTGTAACAATTTTAGAATTAAAATTACCGGCTAAATTGGAAATATTTAAAAATTAGCTCTCTCCTTCTTTTGTGTGTTTGGGCAACTATCCGTTTAATTCTATTGGCCACTGGTTTAAGAAGTTTCCGGAAGTGCTCTCAGGCTGGAAATTTGTTTCCTTGGGGTGTTGCCATATAAAGTTTCAGTCGACATTAAAATAAGGAGTCTTTATAAAACATTTTAATATTTCTCGCAACACACTCCCATATGGACCGTTATCAGTTTCTCAATTTACTTCCAGTGTGTGACGAACCTCGAGCGAATTAAAATCTAGAACGTTGGCATGTTTAAGTTAGAAGGAAAATGATATACCTAAAGTGTTTGCAAAACAATTTAACCCCGTGAGATGTTAATAGCCAGTTTAGCTCTTTGGTACAGTTCCTATACGGTTCGTTATCACATTCCAGGTTTATATCGTCTAGTCGTGCAATTTTTGACATGTAATTCGAGTTAATTATAACGGAGCCCTGGGGACGAGCCAGAGAACGAGTGAGTGAGAGAGTCAAGGGGGGTTGGGGGTGGCGTGTGTGTTTACGTATTAGCCGAAATCACGTAGTGCGCGAGTAATCGAAGACAACAACAAACAACACATTCGCATCTTTCGCCGCCCCCGTATTTACACATCAGCTTGTTACATCACAATCAACCTCCTGGCAATTGAGTAGGCGCCCGGGGAACGTTGCCAGGCAACCTTGCAGCTTCCGATGGCGGCGGCGGCGGCACTCAGAACTATACAGCCCTCGCGTGTACCTGGACGCCGGCATCGAAGGGTGTGAGAAATCGTGGACCGTTTATGATGTGTGTAGTAGTGGCGAGAATATGAAAAAATGACGCGATTTAGCAATAAATTACCCCAAAAATTAGACAGAGCGACAAAAATAAATTATGTGCTTTACTTTCATGAAATATATTGCTTGCAACTTTCTTCGCGTTAAATTCAATATTGAGATGTGAAACTGTAATAAAATGATCATGAAATTAACAACACATTTAGAGCAAAAAAATCATTTTATCTGCTATGTGTCACTAGATTTAATACGTGTAAGTCCTATGATATGTGAACTAATTTTTAAAAATTCGATTAGATCTGGGGACTTGAGTTGTTGCACGACTTTTAAAATGTGCAACTATTAACAAGAAAATTACTAATGCCGTTTCAATTATGAGAATTTCTTATTGCCGTTTTCTTTATTTTCTTAAAACACTTCATTTCTTAGCAATTAACTAGGCAATTTATTTATCACATATATTTTTCAGTTTGTGTTTAACATTACTTACACAAGTTAATACTAATCTCGACTAAACGTTATGGACGCTTAGTTTAAGATATATATCAAAAAGATTTTCGAAACAACTGCCTAATATTTCTGAACCAATTTCACTCGTGGCTGTAGAAGAGAAAAGTTTTGAAGACTGTGTATAATTTTTTTAACTCGATTTTCTAGTAAATAATTGTTATTTTCATTGGATAAATTATTTTGGCTAGTCGCAAGTCTCGGTAAGCAATTAACTGCATTCTCAGTGCACAATATAAATTACTGCTTCTTTTTTCAGCCAAGTTCCCTAATATGTTAACGTACTATCGATAGCATTATTGGAAGATTCTCACAACGTATCTCTTAATTCCTTATTTTTGTAAAAAAAATAAATGGGAAACGTCAATCTCAGGATTACTATCTGTAGAAAGTTTGATTAGCCATAATTGTCCATAAGCTACAAATAAATATATAACGATCAAACGCAACGATGTTAGCATTTCTCGATCAGATTATTGAAAATAAATTTTCAATGCAATCTTGAGTTAATTCCTATGTAACAAAAAATTGATAACTATAATTTATTATTTGTCAAATCCCAAATTGATAATTTACCTTATTTTTTAATACTTTTCGATTACTCGGATAATGCTTCACTCCTTCTATTTTAATTAAATGATTAGTATAGTTACAAGAAGACTTATATTCCTTGTTTTGACCCGAACAAACGAAGTATGTTTTATAAAAGCAGTGAGATTTCTTTGCTTTTAGCAAGCAATCTAAATTTTCTCCTCTACGAGTAACATTCCATGCTTTCAAGCTAGAAGTAAGATAGAAATATAAAGCAACACGTATTACTTTAAAAATATTCATTTCCTCTATTTACAGGTGGGATAATTTGGTATTTTAAAAAAGTGACATGCTTTACCCAGTGTGTTATTTATAATATGAACAACATGAACACGAGACACAGGAAACAATACTCTAACGATAATAGCCTCGTCAAAGATAAATGGTAAATATACTACCATCGAAAACATAAAATTCTAGCCCACTTCTTCAAAATGGTATTTACTGATCACATTACTATAACTCTAGAAGATTCAAAAGATTTATAAGTATGTCTTAACTTTAGGATTCTAGACACTGGGGATTTTCGAGGTTCGCAACATTTCAGTCCAGTTCCACGCAATTTACATTTTGCGTTTACACTTTTCCAATTTGTTTCATTACCACTTTTACTTGTATAATACCATAAAAGCATAACATAAGAAAACGACACATTCAACGGCAAGAAGAGCTCCATCTATATTTATTTTATTGCTGCCTTGCATCTGTAGGCCCTCTAGGGCTAGAAAATGTATAAATAAAATAACAAATATGATTTCGATAAGCTCATTAGTTAGAACGTTATACCGTAAGAAATACCATGGTGCCAGTCTCCATATAAAAGTTATTTAAGTAATTTTATAAATATTATTTCGGCGAAACTAGCTGATCGCAATGAACAAATTGATTTATCTGGTAAACTTTTAACAGTTCAATTGCTAAATTGGTGTTTTTTCTGGCGATAACTAATGGCAATGGATGATAATTTATGATATTTTTACCTGCATAAATTTTAAAAATAAACCAAATATTAAATTTTCGTTTTTAGTTTTGATTCGATTTCTACGCTATGAAAAACTTTCACGGTACAGCGTATCTACCTATCAACAACGATATATGCCATGTGGAACTTTATTTGGGGTCTCAGTTTCCATTATAACCTTCTAAATCGAAGGTTTAATCGTTGCGATTTGAATAATTCAAAATATGTGTATCACCCACGTCAATTTTCCATTTGTTTGTTCACTGTTCGGTCTTCATTGCCCACGGAAATTAATTTGGCCAGATTCGACGGGATTATAAGATTATTCTCCACGATGTACAGTGTATACCAACGCTCATGCTAATGAATGTCGGCGTGTACATTACAATGTAACAATCGATAACGTCGGGCGAGTTATGAACCGTTCCATCTAATTTCTCTCAGCGTAACTAATAAATAAAACGAAAAGAATCCGACCGGCTCCACTTTTGGCAAAACGCCTTTCATCACGCTTCGCTGAAGGGTAAACTGAACCGTTAAGGACGCCATCTGCGAGTTCACGTCCTCACCATCGGATTCACTTCGAAATTCTTTTAGCGCTCATCATTGGATTTCATTCGGGCATGTGTTGCCAATCGAATTTCGTATTCTGACATTTTCATAGAAGCCGAAATATGGTATTATATGTGCAAAAGCAGAATGCTGTCTTTGCCGGTGTTTGCCTCCACTGAAACGAATATCCGGAACTGTTTCCTCCACACCACACGCACACATACTCACACACAAACGGAGAGAGAGAGAAAGGGAAGAGGAACGATGGAGGATTCTTTTGTGGTCGGATGAATAATTTATTGCAATGCGCGACCCGCCATTTAGTTAAATAGATTTTTTATCGCGGCCTGTCCTCGTTTTTTAGATTTACGAGCCTCTAAAGTAAATTTATTGACGTATTTGTTTCTAATGAATACCAAACCGAGAAGCGGGTCTTATTTTATTATTTATCGCGAGGCGACGCAAGATGCTAAAGGAAGGGGACAGTTAGGTAACAAAGTTGGATAAAATCAATGATTCGATCAAACCTCGATGCCGCTCAACCTACGTGCGATAACGAAGTGGCTACGCCAAAAATCAACGTAACTAACTTTATTAGACCCGCAAATGGCGTTCAAAAATAATCGATAAAATTTGATAGTCTACAAAAGCGAACCAAGTGAACCCGATTCAATAAATGTGTAACGGAAAGACTCGCCACGAAATAAAAACAAATCGGGGGGAGTCCGTTTCTGACGAATCGATTTCAGTTCGTAGAATTTGAGACTGTTCGACGAGAATTCTATATCTTTCGAGAACGACTGGAATGTTCGGGAACGGCATGCGAGACAGAGAAGAAAGGAAGCAGCCGAACCGAGAGAGTCAGTCATAAATAGCGGAATACGACGACCCAAACAGCACAAAGACATCTAAAAGTGATATTTCAGACGTCCATCTGCAGACGTTCGGCACGTCTTAAAGACGTCTACAAGTCCATAATGGCGTCCTAAAGACGTCTTTTTTACGGCATTTGTTACAAAACGGTTCGTCTTTAAGACGTCTCTAATACATCTGATTTACGTCTTTAAGACGTCTTTAGGGCGTCCAATTAAAGTCTTAAAGACGTCCGAATTACGCCTTAAGGATGTTTTAAAAACGTCCGATGTACATTTAAAAGACGACTCCAAATCCGCAATGACGTTCCTAAGACATCTTTTTTAGGGCTTTTGTTGCAAAACCGTACGCCTTTAAGACGTCTCTAATACTTCTAGATTTACGCTTTAAGACGTCCGATTTACGTTTTAAGGACGTCTTAAAAAACGTCCGATGTACATATAAGAGACGTGCCAAAATCCGCAATGACGTTCAGGAGACGTCTTTTTAAGGGATTTTATTACAAACCGGTACGTTTTTAAGGCGTCTCTAAGACGTCAGACTTGCGTCTTTAAGACATCTTAAAAACGGCCGATGTATATCGAAAAGATGTCCGCAAATCCGTAATGACGTCCAAAAGATGTCTATTTTAAGACTTTTTATACAAAGATACGCCTTTATGACGTCTCTGATATGTCTTTAAGACTAAAACTATAAATCGCTAAGACGTCCGCTTTCAAACATTTTAGTGACATCCAGGATTAGACGTCCCAAAGAAGTCCACTTCAGGCATAAAAAAGATAAGGCATAAAAAATTCACGTAAATAAGACGTCCGCCTTTTAACATCTCCGAGACATCTAAAACGACGGCCTTAAGCTTTTGACATAAAAAAGGGCAGGCATAAAATTGACGTAAATTAGACGTTATTAAGACGTCCGTCTTTTAGTATCTTATAGACTTCAAAAAATGGACGTCCTAAAGAGGTCCACTTCAGGCATAAAAAAAGCCAGGCATGAAATCGACATAAACTGGAACTCATTAAGATGTGCGCCTCTTAACATCTTAGAGACATCCAAAAATAGACGTCCTAAATAGATCCACTTTAGGCATATAAAAGATCAGGCATAAAATTGACGTAAATTAAACGTCATTAAGACGTCCGCTTTCGAGCATTTTAGAGACATCAAGAACTGGACATCCTAAAGAAGTCCACTTCAGGCATATAAAGGATCAGGCATAAAATTGACGTAAATCTGGCGTCCTTAAGGCGTCCGCCTTTTAACATCTTCGAAAACTAGATGTCATTAAGACATTCCGCTATGGACATCTTAGAGACATCCAGAAATGGACGTCCTAAAGACGTCCACTTCAGGCATAAAAAGGTCAGGCTTAAAATCGACATAAATTAGCCACATTTAGGACGTCCGGCCTTGGACGTGTTAGAGACGTCCGGAATGGACGTCTTATAGATGTACTTTTTATGTCTTAAGGCGTCCAGGCATAAAAAAGGCGTAAAATGGATGTCTTTAAAACGTTATGTGCTGTCTGGGGAATACTTGACCTGAGCGGCGCCGTGTGCGTCAAGTAGATGAACAAGTATGATATAAATTAGGTACTAAGTGTTAGTTATTAGTGAAAATAAATCAGTTAAGATAATTATTTCGAACCCGTAACACGTTACAAATGCTTTAATAATTTACCAGAAAACTGTGAAATAGGTCATTTTCCACAAATCACAAATATTTTCCTGTTTATTTACGTGCAGGAAAATTGTATTTTCCGGAATAGGTCTCAAATGGCCTTAAAAGACACAAAATATACTGTTTTTACAGATAGGCGGAAAATTGATGAAATGTTTTCTATGTTGTTTACTATGCAACTATAGTTGCCAACAAAATTGACAACAAACTTGATTTTTGTGGAATTTGTAAGAAATGTTTCTAAAACTCGTAAATTTCGTCTCATTTTAAGATTTCCGGGAAAATTTAATATAAAACACGTCAGTAAAATCTTATACTTGACTCGGAGGTTTAAAATACTTGGCACAGAGTGCCTCGTATTTCAACTTAGCTCCTCTTCAGTAATGTTAGATTTTCCTGACTTTCATGTAAATAACTATTTTTGTAAGTTTAGGACTCCGGTTGCACTTACAGTAGTCATTTCCCAAAATGATAATTGTCTTATATCTAAACACACAATTGTTATATGTAATACCATGTAACAGTAAAAAAATAAATAAACTCGCAGAATTTTTAAATCGAAATTATGGTGTGTTTCTCACATACATTGATTGTTTATTGCGTTGGTAAATTACACGCTTTAAATTTATGTTCATTTCATTTTTATTATACTGCCAAAGTAAGTGATATTTTAGTTACTTAGTTGGTTAAGTTACTCTAATTTATACTTAGGAAGATCATCATTTAGAAATATTAAGAGAAATAAAAATTAACAAGAACAGCTGTCCAAATAGGAAGAGACAAACAAAGACAATTCGGGAAATTGAAAATTTCTACTTCAGTGATTATAATCTGGAAATGTAAGACATCAAGAAATAGACGAGTAGGGAGCACTACATAAACAAGGCATAACGTACTCTTGAAGATCGCTTGCAAACGTTAAGGAAACTAATAATAACACGAAAGACTCTCCAAATAGGAGAGGACGATTTGGAGGAGAGGACAAAAATCCAAATGATTTGGGGGATTCAAAATTTCTACATCAGTAAATATAAACTGGGAATGTGATGCATCAAGGAATAGACAAGTATGAAACACAATAGAGAGAAGGTGTGTAATGTAAACAATGGAAATTCTTAGAGTACTTGAAAACGAAATAGTAGCACAGAAGAGAAGGGACTGGAACAATGTTATAGAGACCTAACTTCATTGGAACGGGTTACTACAATATATACGTTAGGTACATGCGTTAAATTATTTGTTCCCTACATAGAATTAAGCATCAACCGTTTATTTTTCGGCTCGAGTCGACTCGGGTCGTAATGTACCTTACTAGGGTAGAAAAATGCAATTTATGCTAAAGAAGCAATAACTGTCCGAGATCTCCCTCACTTTCCCGGGCATAAATCCCGTTAAATATCTCCCCGACTAACGGCCCCACGATCCAAACAGACAAAACAGCCACTTAAAACAACGTTCATCCAGCTATTTATTTAACTCTTAGCCCCCCACGGCAAAAGTAAAAAGGGCATTAAATTAGAAAAGAAGTACGCGAAATGCCCCTCCGTTGGGCATTGCACGGGAGTTCCGGGCACTTCCGAAAGTTACGTAAGGTCCTTTATCAGGAGGCCGGAGTGGCCTGTCAACGGACACAACGTGTTACGCCCCAAGTAACTTCCGAGAATAGCTAGGTACATAGAACAAGAGTAGATGGACGGTGAACTCCTCGAGATAGTTGCGAAGGTAAGGGGGAGAATGAAACTGCAAACAAAAAAAGGGTTAGACTCTCACTCTGCAACGATTTATGGGTGAGGATGTTTCCAGCGTTAATCCGCCAACTAAACTATGAGTTAAAACCTAGGTAACACCTATCCGTATTGTTTCCACTCTTAGTTCATTAAGGATATGTACTCAAGCTCCCGCTCCTCTCTCTCTCTCTCTCTCTCTCTCTCTCTCTCTCTCTCTCTCTCTCTCTCTCTCTCTCTCTCTCTCTCTCTCTCTCTCTCTCTCTCTCTCTCTCTCTCTCTCTCTCTCTCCATGTCTCTCTCTCCTCTCTCTCAAGTTGTAAATACATTTTTCTTACTTCTTTCTGTCCCTCATTTCTTCATATCCACTCGTATCACATTAACTGTGATCAATTTTCTGGTAACATTTGAACTATTTGCAATACCCAACTTCAAAATATTATTTAAATCGATACTACTGCGTTATTGGAATAAATGCACCTTTACCTGAAATCAATTTATTTGAGAATAATTCACCCAATTACTGTTACCTTTTAATCGATGCCATTGCAATAACTTGGTTTGAATTTAATTAAACACGTTTCTGTTGTCTCTCAGTTTAAATTAGATGAAACAATACAACTGGAACAATTAACTGAAACAGATTTTGCTGCGCTATTTCATGAATTAATTCATTAACTAATAAACAAACGACCGAACGGTAATTGTGTTGTATTACTTTGGAGAGTTCGGGCTACTAAAAATTTCGTCAGAGTTAAATATTCGTTTAATTAACTTCTCAAATAGGAATTTCTGCCCCGCTAGTAATTTAACCACGGACCGGAAGTTATAGTTTATGTATGTAAATTTTGATAAACGTTAACTTTCACGTGTTCAGTACCAGGTTGAGAAACGGCGGGGCTTATAGTTTTACGTTTTAATTGAATAAGCGCTCGAAACATAATTTCACTAAGAATAGGTCCGTAAGTATCCTTTAGTGATCAGTGAAAGGTGTTATTATCTAAGTGGAAATTAGTTTGGGACGTGTAACTAATTTATGGATTTTGAAGTGGTGTAGGCAGCTTATAAACATCTTTAATGTTCTCAACGGCATACAGGGTGTTAGGGGTTTGACTGCCTTTATTTTAATAGGTGATAGTATTCATCAAAACAAACAAAAAAACCTTGTATAAGTCATTGTCATGTACAAGTCATTTCATCGCAACTTGGCAACACCGACAAGAAATGATCCGCATACATGTAAACAGCTGTACGGGGTCAATGTTTCGCGACGCGTGCGATAAATTCGCGGTGTTGCCACACCACGCCATAGCCATTTTATCGAGTTGTATTGATTAGAATTTTTTTTATTCTTTAAAGAAAAAATTGTTTCGTAAGAAATTAAACATAAATACATTAAAAGGATACATCTTATGGCCATTTCATGTACAAAATTATGGGAGAATCTTTAATAAAACTGAATTTTTACACCTTAAAATTAGAAGTTTGCTAATTTTTTTCCCGAAAACCGTTGGTTTTAGGCCCCCTGTTATATAAGCTTTTTTTATTTTGGTGAATACTATCGCCTGTTAAAATAAATGCAGTCAAACCCCTAACACCCTGTATATTGACAAGATTTCAACAGAATCTTAGCGTACCCTTACAATCTGTGACTGACCATTATATTGTTAGGTTTTCGTGGTCCAAATAATTACACTACACCAATTTGGTCATTAACTAATTTATTTGACACTAATTACTATTTAGTTTACTTCAATATTCATTTATGTTCGCACTCTACTTGGCCAGTCTCGCTTTGTCGGTAACACCGCTTGTATTTGACTTTCTCTGTCCGTCGTACCCTGTATCTATGATCTTCCTCACTTAACAGTTCTAGATTAGGAAGGAATAATCTCTCTTTATTGAAGGGCTGCGTTTGAAGGACGGTCTGATTCTATGAACCAAACACTGAACCTGCTTTACATCTCATTCAACAATTTAATGTGTTTATTAAGCGCAAACTATCTCTTGGCTATTAATTGATGTTACTTTCAGAACGTTAATATTAAGATGCAATTTTTAGCACACTTAACAAACAGCACATTTCCCACAAAACTGGAAACAAATGGTTATACTAGATTGCGGATACTCATTGAACAACATTGAAATTGAAGTGAACTTGCGGTTTTCTGAGAGGAATTAGTTCACTTGCTGCTACTGTGGCACTATAGGAATACATATATCAATTGAGATAGATAAAAGCCGCTACATTTATTAATTTCAAAAAGCCTAGGTCACGGTTGACACTAACTCTTAAATGAATAAGCTACAGAAAGTGTGCTTTCATGGTGTATGCTACTATTATCTGAAGACGAACTCCATTGGTAAAACACTAAAAAAGATAATGTGGAATGAAATTGTATAAATTAAGGTCACAAATTTTTGAAGTCAGGGGTTGCCACTAGGAGCACTACAATATCTGCTGAATGTGGAAAATTTAAGGCAGAAAAAATTAGACCAAAATATCTTAGGGTATTATTCTAGTCTCTTTCTGATAGCAATACACAGTAAAGAGACCACTTGGTAAGTGGTAACCTAATCATCTTCTTCTTCTTCTTCTTTTTCTTCTGTCGTTCCAGGATTAGGCATGTTGCCTGTTCCGACTTCACCATCTTGTTCTCGGTCTGCCGATACTTCTACATCCTATGGGATTGTAACTAATGATTTTTTGTGGTATTCTTTCAGAAGACATCCGCATCACATGTTCTTTCCATCTGTTCTTGTAGTTTGTTGTTAGTTCTCTTATTGGCTGTACCTTTAGTTCTTTTCTGATGTCCTCATTTCTTATGTGGTCTAAACGTGTAGAACCCTTTACTGACCTCAAAAATCTTATTTCCGATGTTTCCAATTGCCTGTAGTCTTTCTTTCTTGGCGCCCAAGTTTCTGATCCATATAATAACGTGGGGATTGCCATAACTTTGTAAAATTTAATTTGCGTTTCTCTTGATGTCTTTCCTTTTAGTGTTCTTCTGATGGTCCCACAAATTCTTTGATAGTTATTTATTTTGTTTGAGATATCTTTATCTTCTTAGTAAGTGATATCACATCCTAGATATTTAAAATGTGATACCTGCTCTAAAGTGTGGTCATCAATTACAATTTTTGTTCTAATCGGATCTTTTCCCAGGAATGCCATAGTCTTTGTTTTTTCAATAGATATTTTGAGATTATAATCCGCAGATAGCAAATTTAATTTGTGTATAGCCAGTTGTAATTTATTTTCTGTGTTTTGTATTATAACTTGATCATCGGCAAATAACATTGTATTTAGAAAATCATTGGGCCTAATGTTTATTCCAGGAGGTGCGGTTTTCTTCCATTCTCTCACAAGGTCATCTACATATATATTAAGTAATGTAGGAGATAGAGTACATCCTTGTCTCACACCTTGATTTGTCGTAATTTCTTAACCTATTCATTAACTGTGCTTTAATAAGTTGAGTAATTACACGTAAAGATATATAAAAATCAAACATGGCAAATGCCACGTGATTAAAAATTTACAATAAATTAAAAATACAATAGATATTTTAATAAAATTGAAATAGCATTAATAAATTTAGGGATAAACCTCTAAAAAATATATAGAACATAAGTACTTGGGACTAAGTATATGAGCTCAACTAATCTGAAATACACAGGTAAAATGTACTATTAAAAAATGTGTCAAACTTACTCAAAGTATAGTCATCTCGTTAATAATAAAATTCCAGATTTATGTTATACAGAGCCCTTAGTTCATCACTCTACCACATCAAAGGTGTGTATGCAGTGTGATCAGATACTGCTTGGGCTGATGTCATAAGCAGGATAGAGAGAGAGATCAAAAAAAGGCAATTAATATAATCCTCCATTAGTTATATTCCATATATTGCAACAATATACAGACTTCTGCCAAAATATTAAAATTGGGCAGTGTTGACGCTTACGTCAACATTATTTAAAGGAAATTTTAGGTGAAGAAACCATAATTTATTGTAACCGAATATAGGGAACTTTTTACGTAATTTCACCATTTCACGTTACTAGAGGAAAACAATTACGATTAAACGTGGACCGGTCAAGTTCAATTCGCCATACTCAGCTTACTAAGCATAACACGACGTCTAGGTAACTTGATAACAAACGATTCTCGAGAAGGTCAGTCTAGTGCAAGGTAACAAAACAAATAATATTTCATTTAACCAATGTAAAACAAGATGTATAAAAGCTCTGAAATTTGGGACAAATAATCATTATACGATGTATGCTTAAAACGACAGTGTGTTGTGATCTTTCTTCACGCCACCCGAACCGACAACCCCTAACCTCAAGAACTTCAACCCCGGAGAGCACGTTACGCCCTCTCTCCAAACTACTAGAACTTCAACCCGGACCTGCACGTTACGCCCTCAGGTCCACACCGGAGAGCACGTCACGCCCTCTCTCCAAACTACTAGAATTTCAACCCCGGAGAACACGTTACGCCCTCTCTCCAAACTACTAGAACATCCACCCGGACCTGCACGTTACGCCCTCAGGTCAACACCGGAGAGTACGTCACGTCCTCTCTCCAAACTAGTAGAACTTCAACCCCGGAGAGCACGTTACGCCCTCTCTCCACAACAACTAGAACTTCAAGAACTTCAAGAGATCACGTCACGCCCTGATCTCCGCCTATAAAAACGTCTTCAGCCTTACAACCTGGAGACAAGATTCATCTCCGCAGCCACCCACGAGTTACGAGAGATATCTACATACAGTCCACTCTCTAGAGATCATTTCACACTTCGTTCATGCTTCAGCTTACAAGATTGACGTACAATGAAGCAAATAAATTCCGTTCAAATAAAGTAGAACTTAAACAAAATGAAGACTACCATGACCGATAAGAACCCTGGACTCTTTGAAGTAATCTTCGTACCAAATCAGTAATGCTTAAATCTCAAAGCTATTTTAGCAACCAGAAACTGAACGAAAAATACATGTATAAGTATGTCTATTAGTAAAACCCTTTCCGATATAAATATTGTCACCTATAAGTGCAGTAATTCCTAGCTTCATATGTCTGTTTAATTCCTGTTAAACTGATCGTGAAATGAAAAGTAATAAAAGGGGTTGCAGCGGAAATCATAAGTATAAGTGTAATAACTCAAAAATAAACAGGGCACCTGCTTTAGAATAAAGAAAATATTTATTATTAGTAGTATTAGAATTATTGGTATTAGGTTCAATAATATAATTTAAACAGTCTCACTAGATCTGTTTCATGATATTGCCTGTTCAACAGCATGCCCAGATAACAGACCTTCTGTCCTGTAGTGACATAGCCTTCCGTTAATACCCTACGACTCATGTGAAATATGTCATCCGGTATTTCGATCAGTTTCGTTTTTTACTTTCTAATGTAATCATCTTGTTTTCGATTCGATATTTGTTGCCACTTTTGTCTCATTCCCTAATGTTTCCAATCATTTTCTCTTCGATACTTAAGGTTTACAATTATTGGAGTGACATAAGGACTTGTGTAATTTATTGGCTTGAATAACGAATAAATAGATTTGGTTGGTTTAGCTTGTTTTTCAACCCCAGCATCTGAGCTACTACTCTCAAACGCACACCCCTAACTGTCCTTTTAGGCATTATGCCTGAGAAGTGTTTTGTTTGTGACTTTATTGTTACTTATTAAACAATAAATGCATACTTACTAATTCATAATATTTTCACTGTTGGAAAGAACAACAGCATATTGCCATTGACTACAATTAATGTATTTCAACTCTTTTAAGAGTGGCATGAGAACATCTTGAGTTTAACCATATTCAAGTTATACTACGTTCCTAACCACCAGAAAAGCGTATTGATTCGTAATTGTACCTTTTGAAATAATGTATCGTTTCCATCACTGAAATAGTCCAGATTTTATTGAACGTGCACAATTGTGAAAATATCATGGATGAAGTTGAGAGGAGTGAGAGTGCCTCAAAAGATTCCAAGTTAATTATACCAGCTGTAAGTTACGAAAGTCCAAGTTTAAAGGCAAACAACCCGAGGCCCAACATCGAACCAGATTGTCTTTAATAGGCGGAGAGACGAATTTGAGAAATTTCCTTCAGAAAATCTCGAAACGCCTCATGATCCTAATCATCAGGAGTGATCATTTCCTGCCCCCGCCCCGTTCCCTCTTCCTCTCTTTCCCCACCTGTTCCCTCCGCCGAAGTTCCGGGACGATAAATCAGACGTCGTCGAGAGGAAGGCAGTTTCGGCATTTTCGAATCCTAATTAAATGTAGGAATTTTAAGAAGCGTCCTCTCACTCCATATCGAGAACGCCGTCGTGCTCCTCCTCCAGATAAATTAATCATAGAGCCGATTTTAATAAACTAAGTTTCGGGAGCTTTAATTAACCCAATTTGATGAGCGGCAAAAAATTGCGGGCGCGTGCCTTAAGCACCTTCGCACGGTTCGCTTTTAAATGGAGTTGACTGGTGTCTGGAGTTTCCCCATCGCGCGGATTAAAATTCATCCACAAGAAAAAATAATTAAGGGAGTTATTCCCCCGGTTTCGGATGACCTGCGGTGCCAAACGGAATGAGTACTTGATGGATGTTGGAGTTGGTATCTCCAAAACAGGCTTTAGGATTATTGTTAAAAATTAGTTATGAGGTTTCCTGTAAGTAGATAAAGACAAAATGGATTAAAGTACTTCGAACATATGCGCTGTTCGTAAGCAAGAGACCGATGTGTGATGAAGGATTACTGTCTATAATATTATAGTACGCTCACGTCACACGGCAAATTACTAGCGAGTGGTTGGTAGGGACCTGCGAATCATTGCGAATCTTTATTGGCATTAAAGTGCAAACATTCGACTCGGAGGAAACACATCAGAAGAAGTGGAAATTCGACGTGGAGTTAGGCAAGGTTGAATCTTGTCACCTTTATTATTTAATATCAACTCGGAATATATCATTAGAGAAGAACTGGACGAAGTGGAAAGTGGAATAAACATCAATAACTTGAGATATGTGGACGACACGGTGCTAATTGCTGCCAGTGAAGAAGAACTGCAAATACTAGTAAACAGAGTGACCGAATTATGTAACAAGTATGAACTAAAACTTAATACTTCAAAAACCAAAATTGTGGTTGTCAGCAAAACACCAATACCATCAATGCAAATCAGAGCATACGGGATACAGCTAGAAAAGGTTAACAACATCATATATCTGGGCGCCAATGTCAATGACAACTGGGACATGAGCAAAGAAATAAAGATCTGCATCGAAAAAGCTAGAACCGCCTTATTTAAATTAAAAAGATTCTCTGCAACAAAGAAATCACTTTAAAACTAAAAATTAGAATCACACGTTGCTACATATTCTCAACATTACTATACGGAGCAGAGAGTTGGACGCTGACCGACACATTATTGAAGAAGGTGGAGGCTTTTGAAATGTGGGTCTTCAGATGGATTCTCCGAATAAGCTGGATGGACCGAATAGGTAATGAGGTGGTCCTACAACGAATGAAGAAAAGCACAGAAATAATTAAAACGTGAGGCACCCAGGATAGTATCACCACCTTCATTTAGTGATGCAGGGTAACATTGCCGGAAAGAGAGGTCGAGGACGAAGAAGAACATCTTGGCTCCGAAATTTTCGTGTTTGGTATCGCAAAACATCCGCTGAACTCTTCCGAGCTGCTATAAACAAAGTTATCATAGCCAATATGATTGGCTACGTTCGATAATCGGACAAGGCACCAGAAGAAGAAGAAGGTTGGTTGAAATATTCTACGAATTATGAGCAGTATGGTTTAAATTCCTTCAATCAATCCAGAAATGTGTAATTTGCAGATGAGGGAATAGATGACTTTCAATTAAAGCATTTTGAACTTTATGAAGTTATAAATATTATATCCGTATATATGTATACGTATATTATATATATATATATATATATATATATATATATAAACTATTTAACACTTTCTGTTTAGTGCGACAGACACACATCTGTCGGGCCACAAAGCAACTTCTCGAACTAAAACAAAAAAGTGTTAAAAACTGAATCGTTAAAATCGTAAAAACCAATTTCATTATTGATGTCATCGACAATATACTTTCGTGCCCTTCGAAAATCGTCATTTCATCAAGTCCTTGTGGAACTCTCTAAATTATTATTTAGTGCAATCTGCTCCTTCATATTGAGTGTCTTTTTAATTCCAATAGATAACTGTTGAGTTTCTCATTTCCTCGTATTCATTCTTTTCAAATCTTTTAAACAGTGTATTTTGTTTTTATTCATTTTTGTTCATATCAAGCAGCTTTGCCATTTGTATCATGTACATGATAAATTGCAAATATCAACCTTGCATGTTAATTATGCAATACATAATAACATCCGAAATTAGTAATCTAATTTAGGAATCGAAAAATCGAATTAGTAATACCAAACTTTATTTCATAGAATGAAAAGCTTGTCTCGTCCTGCGATCAAGCGCTCGAAGCTGAAAAATACCCTCCTTCCTCGGTGTTAAGTAATAAAAAGCCGTCTAATGTATGGATCTTTAAACCGTCTTGCTATCTTAATCGTGAACATATTTTCTATTGTCCCAGTTTGTCGAGTCTCCCAACGGGAGCTTCCCATAAACGTCCATCTATCCCGAACAAGAACAAGTCGTGATTCAGCAAAACTACGGGACTGAAAAATAAAAAAGGAGAACATTCTCCGGCCATTGTGTTTAGGATTACAAGCCGTGTTCAGCACTTTTGTCGAATTCCCTCCTCGAAGGGGTTTAATAAAGTTATTGCCTCATTCGGTTTGATCTAACTCGTTTATCTAAGATCTGGTAAACAGCTCACTTTACCACTTGTTTAAGAAGAAAGTTTCCTCGGACTGAAAACTTGCGCTTGGAATCTATTAAGGGCGAAAGGAGAATTCGAAGGGTGAGAGTTAAAGGGTTAAGTGTGTTAATAGCCTGTAGTATTAGGTTATTAGAGCATAATGGAGACATAATCCTATTTCTGTCGCCGTTTATGTTCCAAAAGAGCGATAAAGCACTCGTATAGATTACCCCTCGCCTTATAAATACACTATTTTCGATACAGGTTGTTATATAATCGCAATAAAATTGACGCTGCTTATCTTTATAGCTATGAAATTGAGATCTGCACAATTTGCTTCATATTTGCCTTAAACGAGAGGAATAAATTTCAAAGTAAACAAAATGTTTACAGGCAGTTTTTACGAAAATTCGTTTTTCTCAATATCTTTAGCTACTTTTCCGCTTTGCCATCATTTCACTCGCATTAACTTCTTCTCGAAATTTCACTTGAATTGTTTAATACTAAATGGACAGTTCCACTCCGCGCCACTAGTTTATTTATTTTATTTTCTGTCGAAATGTGCATCGTGTATTGTATAGTTAATAAGTTTAATTGGATCTTTCCGGAATGATTCATGAGGCTGTTAAAATTTTAGTTAGGTGTCACTGTCGAAATTTTTAAGCTTTGAACTAAATACTGCATTATTTAAAACTCAAATTCGGTGACATACATTTTGAAAAGCTGTATAATGATAAATAGTCCAATTAAAAATTTAATGACTAAATTACATGTAATATCCATATAAATATTTAAAATATGCATTATGTTAATACAATTCGAATGATTATAATCAGTATTCAATGAAATGTCGATTATTTGGGCCGCAACGATATTCCGAAAATAACCTTTACGACGTTTTAGCCGCCATTTGTTTTATTAACTGCCAGAAAATAAAAAATAGATGCCATAAAAGCTTTAACAATGTTCCCATGAACGCTGAACTCGTTTTAGTCCCTTTTATTACCAAATTAGTTTCAAACACTGTTAAAAATAAATTGTGGTAATGGTAGGTGGAGCAAACAAGGTTGTAAAGCTTGTGTGCTAGCACTTGAGCTGAATTAATGAAACATATTGACGTTTATGTTATGGGACAATTTACACTCTTTCTCGACCCAAAAAAAGAAGAGATAGTGCCTTAACACCAATAAATAAGTAGTATTTGACTGAATTATTATTACTATTTACATTTACATCAATTAACAAACTCATGGTAGTCATTTGAAATTTGCTGATCCTAGATCCGCGCCACACGTCAGGCGATTTTAGTGGTCCAAAATTCATTTTGTAATCTGCTGATGTAAATTAATACCAAACAAAATTGTTTCTTTGTTTTCAGTTCATTGAGAATTCTCATATAATAATATTAATAATAATAATAATAATAATAATAATAATAATGTATCTCAAACTGTATTGTGTCAGTAACATATAAAATTATATCGACTAAGAATGTGTCTCTAGAACTTCAAAGAACATATTTAATCTGGTAGATGATTTAGGGATTTTTCAGAATAATATGTAGTAAAGAAAACTTATTTTATAAAATGTTTTGAAATTAGTAATGGTATACCTTCAAATTAAAAACATTATACCAGATTCCCTACACACCATCAAAAATTGGTACTCAACCCCAAAGTCTTGAGAAATAAAAAAGTTTTGGAGAAACTTGGTATTTTTATACTGAATGAAGGTTTTGAAAAGGAAAACATAAACAACAACATGTTAAAATGTATTAATGTAATGAGAATAAATGCTTCAATGAGATTCTCAGTAGTTTTGTCGAGATGTGGAACTGGTGAACCATCAAGACGTTGCTCACTGTTTATATATGCACTTCACATAAATTTCATGAAATGATGAAACTTCCAATTCTTGATGCAGCTGTAATTTATTATGGCATCATACATAAAAAAATTAAACCTCGAGTTATTTAGTTCGTTTCAAGGAAAACCGTTGAAGAAACGTATCTAATTCTAGCATTTCTAATTATGAATTTAATATAGTGTACCGTCTGCTTCGACGAGTGTAATATATAAATGATTTTGATGTGCTGCTGTAAATGTTTTATTGTGTCATCTGTTACACTTTTAGCAAATGGGACGCATTGGTATGTCGCAAACTATTCTACGCAAGCATGCACCGCACTCATTCATCTTCCCATCGTCTCTCATCGAACCATAAATAAATTAACGTCTCGATAGCGGAGAGATAATTGCGAGATCTGGAATAGCGTAAGTGCATGTTTAGAATTTAATGAAATTAATTGCTTTTTCTTATTACGTAAGGCGCTCGTCTCGCGAGAAGAGGATTTTCTCAAGAGAGAGCGAGGGAGAAAGAGGCATGGAGGGAGTTTTCTCCTAATTAATTTCAGAATCCGGCGTGTTGTCGATACGAGCTCCCCGGGAGATAGTTGCCGCTTCTTTAGTTCGAGTATTTCGAATCATTTATCAAATGCGTTCGACTAGTTCGAGTTTTGCGTGTATGCGCGTGGGAAAACGAAAGTGGCACTTTCAATATGCGAGAAAAACGAGGGCAGGATTCTGGGGTTAACTTGAATAAATGGATTTTTCACTCTGCAGTGCGGTTTATCATTGGTTTATCATCGGTACCAGAATGGTACCCATAAGTAACATAACATTGAAAATTTTAAATAAATTATAACACCGCAAAATTTTAATTGGGGGTATTGCTCTTTAAACTTAATAAGAAGTAGCCTGTCTATGTAGTTATAAGGCGGTTTGGTCAAATTTACCACACTCTCAGTGCAAGTTTTATACAATTTTGACATATGTGACATGTAAATTGACCTGTGCAGGAGGTGCGAAACATTACGCGAGCGAACAAAAAACGGAATCCAAAAAGAAAAGACGTAAATAATGAGAAAAACATTGAAAGAATGAATGAAGATTACGCAAGCAGCAGGGGTACATCCAATTAAGAGGAATCCAATTCCACAATGTATTTCTATGAAAAACAAGGTAAAAGTGGGTAAAATCTCTTCCCGCACGTCATCGTATTCGAACGAATAAGTTAATGTCACTTATGTGACATTATTGCAGAAGCGCGTGCCAACATGACTTAAAATCTAATTAAGCCTTGAGAATGGCATTTTAGTAACGACATGCTACAAGTAATGCTCGATAAAGTAACTAAAGAATCATTACACAAAATGTTTGGTGGGCGCTACAGCACATTATCCCCTAATTCCTACATATACGGAGCTTTTCTATCGAAACGCATGATGGGAAATCAAAATGAACAAACGAGAAGCTAATAGTAGTTCGTTAGTATAACAGAGACGGATGTTTTGCAACGTTGCCGGCCCAGCAGGCAGTCCAAGTCAACGCGTATCGCGGTTGCGTATCGCTTTACACTTTCGGAGGTGTGCGGAGCGGATGACTGTAATGTTTCGCGAGCTAGCAATATCGCAAAAGGTCGTTCTCTGTTTAGCTAATAGAAATATATGGCCTCTCTTTCGCTCTTACGTTTCTCCCATCTGCGACTCTTTAGAAACGGTCTGTATACTGGTAAGGAAACTCACAAAGCATAAACTAGGTAACTATTCAAACCTATAATGGACGTATATTATGGATATTGGTGGGACATTATCCCACCAATATCCGAAACTAATAGAAATGTTAATGCGGACAAATAGGTAAAATATATGTTCAACTACTTTATATATTAAATTATGTTTAATAAGTTTACAGTTTAATTGGTTTATTACAGTCAATTATAGTTCATTTGTTGATTTCCCAAGTAGTATTAAATAATTGTGTATACACAATAATTATAGTAACTACAAATTACACCTCTATGAACAAACTATAAAGAACAGTTTTATTTTTAAACTACATATGACTACTTACACTTATATTATGACATATGTTTTCTACAATTACGTAATTAAATTGATTATCTTCTGACACAGAAAAATTACATTCTCAAAACCATTATTCGGAGCATATTTTAATACAGAAAATTGATAAGGTTCTACTTAGCTTGAAAATTTTCCATTGAAAACGTTTGAAGCTCTATTTAAAGCAATGGAACTTTCGATATTATTTCACACTTCTTTTTATTTATATGTTAACCAATCGTTTTATTGATGTTTTAATTTAAATTCTCGCTCAGATGAATAAGGTTGGTGAAGGGTACTTAATTTTTTTGTAAATAAGCCAGTTTCATCGATCAAAAATTAATGACAAGGATGGTTATTATTTTCATTGATCAGAAAATGAATTGATAATTATTAGATATAACTCGTAAAAACTAAATATTCCTATTAACCCCCCCCCCCCAATATTTTAACACGTATTGAAAAAAACTTAAGCTATTACTACTTTGCCACGAGGTTTGCCGAAATGTCACCTCCATCTTCAGACAGTGCCCAATAGTGTCGGTTCCATGCATGAAAAACTTTTGGTAGACTCATTACATTTGTATATAATAATCATAAATCACTGCGAGAGTCCGCGCTGTAAATCATAGCACATACGACGGTTTAAATGGGAGTAAACCTTTTAAAATCAATAAAAAAGACACTACATATCTGCAACTTTGTTAGGCCCTTCCATTTCCCTTTACAATTTTCATTATCAAAAGTCTTTCTATGAACGCATTAGATAACGATTTATTGCAACTACCTTTGGCACTGATTATAGTAGTTATCAAATTATACCAGTAGTTATAGCAGGAAAGTAGGGGTTTAGTTGAAGGAACATAGAAGAATTTAATTTGGGATATAATTTTACTTTTTCACGTGTTTCCCTACATGAATATTATTTAATTTTGTGCAATTTTACTGGATTTATTAGATCGATATAATAATAATATTAAAAACAGTAAGCAATTGGTAACAGATTCACAAGATATTAAGGGCTTTGATTTCGGACATAATGCCTAGGATATTTCGTTAATCCGGGAGCTTCAAGCTCTCATCCCCTATCCCATCTAAATTTATAATACATATAGATATGGCAATTGAAAGACGATTGTCTTTCGAATTAATCTCTCTTGTTCCGCCGATGTCCGTCATCGCATCACGGTTTAGCGTAATTTGATTTATTCGCAGGGACGGGGGATATCAATTCGGGAAGATTTATTCTATTCTATCCCCGTAATTGATTTCGATAGATTAGTCTGGTATTCGGGGATGTAATAAGAATGTGCTGACTAATGGTTATGCGGGAAACACTGCCGGCGGGTCATTAAGACCTTCGATTGTTCGAGGAGGGCCAGAAAAACGGCCCTTCCATCTACCAACTTCGGAATGAATTGTCATCGTTTGTTTCAGATGCGAGGGTCGTAACGCGGGGATCTGCAAAAACTATCCCCCTCCCATTTCGGTTAGTTTTACGCCTTTTGTTGCCCGGCTGACCGACGTCGCTTCCGGAGATTAAAATTATGAAACATGAAGGATATCGAAACACAAAAAATAATGTTTCGGTCATTACTGATTCAACTAGCTTATTTTTTTAATACAACACGATAACCTTACATCGAAGTAGTTGTAGCAACATACTCTATAAAGAATTACTACAAATGGTGAGGAGAAAACAGCATTTAGCCTTAACACACGTAGCGACTTTTTGTCAAACAGTTTGCGTAACGCAATGTTAAGGAAAATAGTATTTTGGGGTTTTATTTTGTATTACCAAATGTAACTTTATTATAATAAGTGGCTGTTATGGAATTAAGAAATTTGGACCCATACCTCCAAAAACTGGCGCATTTTGAAATCGCCTTGTCGCGATGCGGCCCCAATTAGCGAAAATAGGTCGCCGTCTAAGCTTATTCAGCGCCGAGGCGACCTTAAACCGAAGGACGATACGACACTCGGACAGGTACGACATCACGTTCGTAAACATCCCGCTTGTATTTATACAGCTCGATCATAACGATCATGAGGTCAGTCTGTCACCCAGTATCACGTCACGCTGCCCGTCTGAGAGCCCGTCCTTTTCGGCATGCCGCTAATAGGAGGAGCCTCGCACCTGCTGCCCTTCGTCACTCTAAGGTAAGCAACCACCTCCCTTTTGACCTTTTTTCTCATTTCTTATCATTTGATCATTTGCCTTAATTTTGTATGATGTTCTCTCCCCTATTTTTTAATGCTCAAATAAATATTGTATGTGTTACCATGCTTTCTTTTTAGCTTCTTCCTAGCTACACCCCCAACCAGAGCACTGCCTTTGGACCCTAGGTCCTCAGGCGTGACAGTATTATAAACCATGAATGCTTTCTCCAATTTACGCAATTCCTATGTAAACAAATTCAAAGATATTATAAAAATTGGGTTTATCCTAAAATAATCAAAATTTTGTTACCAACATTTTGAGCAACATTACACCCCATCGTTTATTAACTACTAGATCAGAGAGTTAATTAAATTAATTAATTGAACACGGACTAATTGGGAAGTTAAAGATCAGAGTGAATTAGAAAATCTCCCACTATGGTAAACATTATGATGTTGGCCGTTAGTCACAATAATTTTAACTTTAGCTCATTTATAATTTACCCAAGCGGCGACTCGCCCTTCGGACAAACCTCCCCCATTTTCCTCATAAAATTATGTAAAGAGTTATTTTAAAAGCAGGTCTCACAGATTTTTTTTTAGATTTGTTATTTCGTTATTGTCATGTGGAGCAATGTTTGACATCACTTTTTCAGGTACTGTTTTAGCAGAATTTCTATTTGAATTTAGCCGATAAAATATAGGAATATAGATCATGTGGAGTATGTTAACAATTCAATACGAGTAAGTTTATCAAAAGTATCTAATAGAAAACACTTAGAACTTACCACATTGAATATTATATTTAATAAAAATAGAGCAGAATTGTTTATTAACAGCAAAAAACAGAACTAAGATTCCGTTAAGCTAAAGTTTTTACAGCGGCGCTCGAGAGACCTAACAAACACCACAATGAATTGTATAGCAGAAAACTTTGGACGTACAGGCGTTGTTTACACTCAAAGAAAAGTTGTGGACGAATGAGGAGTGCCTTGAATATAGAAAACGTGAGAATTGACCAAGTCGTGCAGTGAAGTTTAATTATCGTTAATGACGAAAGATTCCATTCTTATTCTTATAAGAATCCTAAAGTTTTCTAATTATTAAATGTGCGTAGGAGTATCGGTTCACGCCGTACAATCTAACAAAGAAAGTTATATTTGATGTATTGATATTTATTTACTTTTTGATATCGTATGCGGAGTGCTACGACATTCTTAAAATTAAATCGCACATGACCTGACTTTCACCTCAAAAGTCTCATCATTGCTTTATGGTTTGAAAAAAGTTTTTATTTTATCATCATCACATCATTTGTTATTTGAAATATTTTTTTTAATTCCATACAGACACAGACTGCATAATTCGTAACTTGCAGTCCGTTCCCGCTTATTAAAAATACCTACTCAGTACTTCTTGAATGATTAAAGCAAGCAATCAATTCCAAACTCGGAATACTTTATCGTGATGGGAACTACCGGCTTCAAACCTTTAAAAATTTCATGTTAACCAGAATATAAGAATATTAGCACATATGCATAAAAAAATTACCGTAATTGTGAATGGCGACAATTTGAATAAACATGAGGTTTATTTAACAGTTATTCGTGAATTATGGTTTGGAATAATTTCTAAAATAAATTCCATGACAACTATCGAAGCTTAAAATGCTTCAAGTTTTAGTGCACAAAACAACACCAATTCGCACATTTCCGTATTCCCGGAATTTAATACCCAAATAACGATGCTGTATGCTTTCTGGTTTATAAACTGTGATATTCACAAATAATTACATATTTCGCGAACGTGATACTCCACGTTTTCCGAAATTATTTACTCTGCAACGTAAATTTCGCGTTGAATATACAAACTAATCGTGTACACTTATGGGATGGAAGTTTGGTTTTGTAATTTTAGGCGTGTTATTCAAGGTAGCGATCAGAATTGGGATTGCATTTTTAACTGATGAGGTGACAATTTAATACACATAAAATACATTGTGTTATTTGTACTGTACCTCGCATCTTCCTTTTCCCTTCGAAAAAATCGCTGTGCACTTTACGATGCACTTCACCGCAATACTCACGTTTGTTTATCGCATTTGCGATGTACCTCACGTTTTCCACCCCGAGTCTATCGACCCTTAAATAACGCCACTTTAAATTTTATACGTGAGCATTTTCTTCCGTCAACGCCACAATATAGCAAAAGGGTGCGTTCGACAAAATACGTGACGAATTCGTATGTAAAAGATGCATCGTCAGGGTTGAAATATCTTTTAATACGACATCGCTATTCTTTTACTTATTAATGATATAACCCGTGAATATGTCGGTATTGGGCACAAAACTGATTCTATGTGCAGGGAATAAATTATTAGGGTGATTTTAAAGGGAAGATTGGGATGGTAACGTTATGCAAAATGTCGCTTGCGCCATGGTCTATGGAATCAATAGTCTAAGGAAAGTTGATGATGTTTCTCAAATGTGAGCTTTCTACAATGTGAGTAGTGTACCTTGTCATTTCTAAATCGTTTTGATTGTGTTACTACATCAACCAGACAACACAGAGACACCTTTAAGACGTCTGATAGACATCACCATTAGGCATGTGCGACATCTCAAGATGTCCTGTGACGTCCGAAGAACGTCATTAAAGTGTCCATTTTATGTCCATTTCACGTCCTTAAGGCGTCCGTCTTTTAACATCTTCGGTATATCCAAAACTGGACGGCCTAAAGAGGTCCACTTCAGGCATCAAAACGACATAAATTGGACGTCATTACGACGTCACCTTTTGAACATCTTAGAGACATCCAGAATTAGACGTCATAAAGACGTCCATTTCTGGCATAAAAAAGAGCAGGCATAAAATTGACGTAAATCAGAAGTCCTTAAGGCGCCTGCCTTTTAACATATTACAGACATCCAAAACTGGACGTCCTAAATAGGCCTACCTCTGGCATAAAACAGGGCAGGCATAAAATAGACAAAAATCATATGTCATTGAGACATTCCGCTCTGGACATCTTAGAGACATCCAGAAATGGACTTCCTAAAGACGTCTACTTCAGTAATGAAAAAGTCAGGCTTAAAATCGATGTAAATTAAACTTCTTTAGGACGTCCGGCCCTGGATGTCTTAGAGACGTACGGATATGGACGTCTTATAGATATAATTTTTATGTCTTAAGGCGTCCAGGCATAAAAAAGGCGTAAAATGGTTGTCTTTAAGACGTTATATGCTGTCTGGGCAATCTTTCTACTTATTTTATCAGCCGAAAATATTTCAATAAAAAGGCTGATCTTTAATAACATATTAAAACCCATTTTTAAATAGATTTACATGACATAATATTACTATAAAGAATTCTCCTACAAAATCTGGTTAGCAATAGATATGTCACTCGAAGCACATTCAAACTTAACAGCTGAATCCGCAAGGTTAGAGACTTCCAAAACCATTCTACGAGATAAAAAAAGGAAAATTTTACTATTTCTCACACCAGAGAGAAAACAAAAATCCTAACTAC
Organism: Cryptocephalus moraei; assembly: GCA_946251905.1. Lineage (NCBI taxonomy): Eukaryota > Metazoa > Arthropoda > Insecta > Coleoptera > Chrysomelidae > Cryptocephalus > Cryptocephalus moraei. Next base: position 17,901,235 of record OX276462.1, on the reverse strand, counting down.
CACCATGTTCCCTTGCTTCCTCTTCTTCGTCTTCTTTATAAAATAGATAACCATATTAGTAGGCTACTGCCTGTTCAATGTCAACGTGTCTTCCCCGAAAGGTGATTTTCAGCATTTTCGACATGGTTTTGGTGGTACTCCCTGCGACCTTTTTCCTACTGGGTTATTCATTTTCCATTATTTCCATATTTAGTTCTGATTTCTGTAATTACTAAGAACAAAACCAATACAGAATTAGCAATTTGCATGGGGCTAGGTTGTCCTGAAATATATTTTTGATATGAAACAATTGCAATAAAATTGAGACCGATACGTTCAAGATTGATACAGGGATTTAATACTTTTAGGCATTTTATATATTAAATTTTTTATTATGGATATTTATCAAACTCTTCGCTTGGGGAAAATTTTCCAATTTTAGAATTACTTCATGTTTCATTTAATGTCAGGAAGGAAAGTCACTTTTTCAACAGATAATGTAGTTTCCTAAGTTAGTACGTGTTCAAGTAAATTGAGAAATGGCGGTGTTACACTAATTTGCAAACGTTTTATAACCGCAATCAAAGTACAGTTTCCATTTGACTTCATATCTCGTTAACGATAATAAAAAACACAAGAAACAGTTTTAAGAACCCTTCCAATTAACCACAACAGCATTATTTATGGTTACCGTCTTGAGTGCCAACGTACTTTCGTTCCACTATTTCAATTTGCCTCCTTACAATGTATCGGAAAGGCTTTTAATTAAAAATCGAATAACAAAAACCGGAGTCACGAGGCATTCCACGGGAAGAATATGGAAAAAGAAAATAGGAAATTCCCGCTTGATAGTTCCTTAATCGACTGGCTTTTTCCCTTTTCTCCTTCTCGGCGACGTAATTGGAGTCTACCGGTAAACTGGCTAACAATGCATTTAATTAACTGGTGGAAACGGTCCCCTTTACAGTGACGTATCGATATGGGATTATACCTACAAAAGTTCCACGCGTGGAATTGACAGAGCCTCAGCGGAGATATTTCGGGGAGGTTTTTCCTCCAGGGAGAAACGTATCAAGAACGGAGTCAGCATTGTGTACACGTCAGATTGAATAAAACCAGTCAATCAAGCCAAAAGGGTACTCTTGATCGAATTTATTCATGTGTATACATATACGATATCGATGCTGAGTTTTCTCACCTAAAAATGCTTTTATTAGTTTAAACAGCGCACGCAGAAATAACTTCGAAAAGTTAATGTAAATACTATTTACTAAAGGAAATACTCGTTATGATAATAGAACATTCAATTAAGTAAACCGCATCACGTTTGTTCACAGTATCACATGTAAAACGTCACATATTCCGAAATGGCAAATCGATTACATGTCGTAAAGAGGGACGTTGCCTTGGCACCCGGTTAATAGACTTCGATAAGGTAAATTCAGCGTTCTATAAGCGTTATCTGGTCTTTATATCGAACAAATTGAAATAAAGTGTAGAAATTCAGATTATATTGTCACGCCTATGGATGCAGGTAGTGCTACATCCTAATTGCTAGATTAATGTTGGTCACACTCTACGGGTCAATTTTCTTAGCGTAATATTACAAAAGTAATTTATAACGTGCCGCGGGAAATAACATAAAAGTGATATACAGTGAAACATGTAAACTAAAAACGTGAAATCAATAATTTGTTTGGTTTAATTACCGTGACTTGTTAAGAGGTGATCGAAGAGTGGTCGGTCAAGTTCATCATTGTTATGTCGTGTTTTGTCTTCGAAAACTGATCTTTCCTCCTGGACGAAAGTAACCTACCCTAAACTATATTTTATATTTTATCTTAATCATTTATTCCGTTTGCCAACCGTTCAACTCTTTGATTTCAAATATTCTTTCCACCCGACAGTTTGTTTTTATACACCCTAGTTGTCGTATATGGTTCCCTTGCTCGTTTTGGACCGTAATGGAGAGTAAGGAAGGAGATTTGATTTCAAATGTAACAAAGTGAAGACTTTTATCAAAGATCAACTGAAGATTCAAAGAATATGGTTAACCATCACATACTCTATTTATATTGTAAACTAATTTGATGTTCAAATATTAATATGAACCTACAAGGAAAAAATCTTGAGAATTAAATATGAAACTTACTCCTCTACCAAATTCACATAATTATATTTTAATAACTTCCCCTGAAATTTAGTTGATTAGCTTTATAATATTATTATGCAAGATTTATCTAGTACGTCCTCCTTTTGTTACATTATAAAGTCAATTATTATTGCTAAGCCTTGTGACGAAGTCATAGTCCGTTAAATTGATGAACATAAAATAATTACTTAGATACAAAATGCAATATGCATCAACTCCATTAACTAGAGCACTTAATTTTATTAACGCTGTGAATTACATTGTTTAAAATCGTCTGACACCAATACAGGAGATACTGCATTTCCTGTTCTACTATTCGAGATCACTTCTTACACAAATCGTCAAGTTTTTCCAGGTGGAAAACTCATCTTGTTTCTTTAGAGAGAAAGTGTAATTTGCAGACTTATCGGATCCAAGTAGTTAATTGAAAAACCGTCAATTTTGGCGAACATCAAGGCGGACGGACGCCAAGAGAGAAAGAAAAAAATAAATAAAAAAAAGAAAGAAGCGAAAACGTGTTTCATACGGAAACAGCTTTTACTTTGTTAACTTTCTGAATGAGGGGAAACCCATCAGCGATGTAATTTGTTTGATGTGTTAAGTGAAAGAGAAGAATTAAAAAGATGAGAAAAATATTGGCGAGAGATGTTTGTGATTTGTATTATAATCTCTTGAGGAGTTCTCTGCAGTTTGCTTAGTGGAGACTGTAGTTTATACGAATATTATATTATTTTTTTTATGATCCAGTGTGTGGTTCCTACACTTGAAATCACGAATAAATTGGTGAGATAACTACGCGAAACTGTGCTAACGCTAACACTCATATATTATTGAAGACCATGCTGTCTCTGAAGCAGTGGCGGACGTTCTTTTATGTTTCGTAGTGTTTTCACTGGTAAACCATATACTTAAACTATATAGCCATAGAACCTGATTCACTTGGTTTCTATTCTTCAATGTTTTAAATTCCATATTAATGTTTTCGAAGCATATTGTATTATACAATTGCAATATTATATTGTAAATTAGGGTAATATATAGTGAATAATCAAATGGTTGGAATTAACGCAACAAAAATAAAATCAATACGGGTTTTTTCAACAAAAGAAAAGATATAAGCAAGAATCCCTTTTTATCCTCTTTATGACGACATCTCACTAGATTGGTTCGAAATTGAAAGTGAAAACATGATATGAAATAGATACAAAATGTCCCATTTAACTGCTTGTTGCTACCGAGTGGAATTGGTGTTACAACTCATAATCTCAGATCGAACTCAATCGTTCTGCGTTACAGATTCTAGGATGGATAATGCATAGACAGAACACAGTGACTTATATTCATTCATTTAACGTGAAATCCCGAATTACTAAGAATAGAATATTACAAGTGAAAGAAGCATTGAAGAAACTTAACATTGAACTCTGGAAACATGAGCTTCAAGGGAGAAACGATACTGGAAGAATCATCACCAGATTCCTTATACACAAAAGGATGACTACAAATATAGTTGACTATCGAGAAAAAGATATTCAAGTGTTCCATGTTGACGCCAGGAAGGAATTAAATGAAAATTAGAAAGTGTACCCAATTATAAAGAAGTTTAATATAAATTGGACATAAAATTAGGCGATGTAAAGTACAAGGGTAGCATGTATCCAAACATAGGATCGAAAGCGAGATGTTCGCTAACGCTCCTGAGGCAAATAAACTAAAAGCAATGAAAGAAAGACGAAATTAGAGATACAGTTCCGAAGTGCTTCAGAAGTAAGCCGCATTATCCTTAAATTAACTCCTGAATTTCTTTCTAAATGTTGACCATTCTGTAACTCCCTGTTCATATCAGTGATATGTATATAGTTTTCAGGTATTGTCTGTCGCTATAAATGGGTTATTTCTTTGCTAGAAAACAAGATAGTTAAGGGGTCTTTAATTACCTATATGATATGTGTCATAAAATGATTTGCGTTGATGCTTATGAAAAAATTAGTTGACAATGTGAAAGATGTACTTGATACGCAATCTGAGCATAATTCCGGTAGTTAAAAGGTAGGTGGACATTAAGGAAATTTAAGTATAAACTTGCGTTTAACGTTTAATTCTATTTTATTCCCAAAATTATTTAAGAATTATTAAGGAAACAATAAGGGCTACATTGGGAGGATACAGGACTAAACATCGATGGGATGCGCATTTACATCATATACGATTTGCCGATGACACTGTTCTAATTAGTACCAACATGCATGAGCTGAACATCATGCTCAATGAATTAAATGAAAAATCTAAAAAATTGGTTTAGTTATGAATCTGAACAAAACAAAAATTATGAGTAACGATATACAATATAATATTACTGTGGATAAAACCATCATAGAAAATGTGGACCACTATATATATCTCGGACATAGAATCAAACTAGGAAAAGGAAATCAAAACGCAGAAATTAACCGTAGGATTTATGTGGCATGGGTGGCGTTCTGAAAACTGAGCTATACCTTTAAAGTCAAAAATACCACTACGTCTAAAAAGAAAAGCTTACGATGGTTGTATACTACCCGTGATCACATACGGCTGGGAAACCATGTCTATAACAAGAAAAGTAGCAGAACAACTAAGAGTTACACAACGAGCCATGGAAAGAGTCATTTGGGAATCACCTTGGGAGATAGAATACGAAACAGTCAGATACGAGATAAAACCGGAATAACAAATGTTATGGGACGAGAGGGGGTGTATCCCATCTCGGCACATTTTATTGCGGTTAATTTTACGACACCTTGTCGGTCCATTTCTAATATACCCATCTTGGCACAACAGATGATGCCCAGCCCGGCGGGTCGAGCAGGTACACACTACCATAATAACCCAACTCGGCATAAATCTAGGGAGGTACTTTCTTGATAATAGGGCATTGTCGAAAATAAACGTACTTCACTGTTGCGCAAAATTCATAATATTTGAGAAACCTAGTATACGCAGCACACCGTATACGAGTGAAAAGAGTTCATATCTCATAATCGTATTGTATTATTTCTCTAAAATTTTTATTGAACAGACTACAAATAAAGAAAGATAAAAAGACACTTCTAACACAAAATTTTTTACGCAGTTATTTTCTATTCATGGATATCTCAATGGAAATTATTTCCCATTAGTTTTCAGTCTGTTAAAGGATAATAATGCAAACACATATAAAACATACTTGTTAAAAATTTGTGCACAGAATTTAACTTTCACTTGTTGCCACAAGAAGTTGTAATGGACTTAGAGATAGCCATCCATAAGGCAGTATTGGAAGTTTGGAATAATGTAACCGGCTGCAGATTTCATTTTACCCAATCGTGGTATTGGAAAATTCAAAAACTTGGACTTAGTGGGGAATACAAAAATAAAAATTCTGATATTGGAAAATGGCTAAGATATTGTTTGGTCTTTTGTTTTTGGAACCGGAAGAAGTCGATGATTTTTATGTTCTGGAACTATACGAATTAAAACCCGACTATCTTTTGACCACATAGGTACGTAACGAATGATTCAAAATTCCCTCCACATATTTGGGCAAATGCATCTGCAGACCTTAACAAGACAACTAATGAACGTAAATCATTTCATTCCCATTTTGATAATTCTCTGTATCAAACACATCCACATTTATTCATTTTTGTTAATCAGCTTCTGAGTGTTCAGGCAGAAACTTACATTAAGTGTAATAGCATTAATACACCCCATAGGTTTAATACAGCTGCAAGGAAGAAACATAATTTTTTTGTGAACAAAATATCAGACTATAAAAATAATAAACTGACCAAACTTGAATATGTGAAAATAGTTTCGAATTACTACACATGTAATAATGAATAATAATATACATATTATGTATCTAGTAGTAAGCTTAGAGCATATATCTACCAGATATATGGTATGTATTAAAGTGTTACTGTTTATATTTATGGATAATAAATACTATTTAAAAGGCAGTTAATCAATTTTCCTACGTTAAATTTTTAAATAACGTATATAGGAAAAATCTGAATTCCATTATGAGCACCCTACTATATTGTATACAGTTTAACGGCAACGGAATCATTTCAATACAAGTAAGAATAATATTATTTGTATTTGAATAATTTGATTAAAATAAGAATACGATAGTTTTGTTACAAGTTGATAGGTCGAGTATCGTTAAATATTTCCTTTTTTAATTTGAAATAAAAGATGAGTTAAGATAGCTACACGATACATTCGAAACAAGAGTATAATTTGACAACACATTTATGAACTTACCGTTCTTTTTTTTGTAAGTGTTTAAATTCGGAATGAGTATTAATTTTTATGTGCCGAGCTGGGCTCTGTAAAACAGAGTACCTGTTAAGACGTGTGCCAAGTTGGGCATCACCCTATGCCGAGATGGGCACTGTAGAATGGAGTACCTGCCTAGATATATGCCGAGCTGGGTTATAATTTTATCTTGTACCTGCTTCTTGTGCCGAGATGGGAATCGCCGACGAGAGGAGCTGGCTTGAAGTGGCGTTGGATCGGTCATGTAGTGAGACAGGATTCGAAGAGATGGACACACAGAGTTGCATTTTGGAGACCCAGAGATACACGGAGAAATGTGGGACGTCCCCAGAAAAGGTGGATCGATGATAATAGAGAGGTGGCGGGAAGACAGTGGATGAGAATAGCCAGAGATCGAAAGGCATGCCAGAACATGGAAGAGGCCTATATCCGGCACTGGATGAATCCGGGCTGAAGAAGAAGAAGAAGAAGGAAACAATTTTTTAATTTTCAAAAACTTCCAACTCATAGCGTAGCTACCAGTTGGCTCTCCAAAGGCAAGTGCCAGCCTTCTATGTGGGTATTTAACCTCGGCAGGTTTTCATGAAAGTCAATGCAATAGCTCCACACTTATAGTACAAACGTTGGTTTCCTTTGACCTTCATAGAGATCCCATCCATATTTCTTCGAAATAATCCACCACTTTAGTTATTTTTCCTCTTAGATTCTCTCATTCATAATAATGCATATTAATCATAAAATATGTCCATTCCACCATTCGTCCTTCAAAAAACATCTTTTAAAATATTCCGATAATTTCGATTTTAGGCGATGGAAAACATCTTCCCGAAGGGAACAGGTAAGTGGAATTTAAATCGTAACAATTCCGGAGTTATTTAACGAAGAGGGTAAAACAATGTTGAAACATTCCGAAAACAACTAATAGAGAAGTAAAATCACCATGGCCAGAAGAAAACTTGTCATCAAAAAAAGAAAGGAAGCCCAAGCACGCCCAAGGAAAACCCGAAAGAAGAAATAGGGAACAATTAGAGATGGTCAGATCTGGCTAAGAGACATAAAATGACGAAGCTATAAAGGGCGTTAAATAGAGCAACTAACCAAAAATACTCTCGAGGAAAATAACACAAGGGTGAACTAGTATAACAATCTTAATAGATGAAATGGGATATCCAAGAGAGGTATTAAAAGTTCTTCTTCTTCTTCTTCTTCTTTTAATAAGCAAAACAGCCTGCTTTTTCTTATTAAAAGTTATTACATGAAAAAATTTTCTACAGCGATATAAATCTTTCCTAAAGAGCAAACCCGAAGGAAATCCAGTTGATATGGGAACACTAACAAAAGCTCATTTTTAACATATTCCACCAAACTGCAATAAGAGATTGAACTGCTTTTAAAGGTGTGAGGGCAACAAAGCGCCTGGTATTCATGAAAACCATGAATTTGCCTATTGCAGGGAGATGGTGAAACACTAAATCAACTAGAACTATTTAAAATATACCTATCAAATGGAAAAAGTCAAGGTTAGGTAATCTCATTTCTCTCAACAATCATAATCCATTAATAAATACCAAGTCGCCTGTACATGCTTCAATCCTTTGAACAAGTGAGACTCAGAAAAGGGTGTAATTCCATAGAACACATGCATACTATATGACAGGTATGTACCTAAATCCGGGAAGTCAGGAAGATAATCACTCGGTACCCTTAAACTTTTTAAAGAAATTTTAATAAATTCAAAAAGGAGTTTAATACGCATTGAATATCGATATGTCACCTCATAAATGCTCTATGTGATAATCCTACCTTAAGAGTATTAGCATATATGGACACTAATCCGGTGGATGTAGACCGTGTATTAGAAAAAAGGATAGTATTGCCTTGCAAGCTCTTCAGAAGTGCTCTCGAAGATGCATTTAAAACAACTAACTGGATTTCAATCGATATAAATATAAGTTGCAAAATACTAGGGTAAATAAAGCAGGGTAGGCTAAAAACGCGGTGAAGGGATTTGCGTACACTGGATGAGCAGCGTGTAGGAAAGAAGAGAATGGAAAACTCGTGGGAAGGGTTATGCCAAATATAAAATTTATGACGCTGGCAATGATGACGATATTAAGGTATCCTGATATAGCCATTTGTATTCCTACGAAAATTCAAATTTGGTCCCTTCTTAGCATATTGCATGATATCGAATATTTGATTCCGTTATCATTACCTACTTAATTAAATCGCCTGTAAGAGGTAGTAGGTAATGCGATAGCCTCATCTGTAACACACCAAAGAATAACTTAGTTCCTCCCTAAATTGTCAATGACGTTCAAATAAATTACGCCCTAACGTATTATCGCCCTCGATACCCCACTAGGCAATAACGAATAGTAACATTTAAACTAGGCAATGCTATGCTTTCATTCAGCTATATTACTAGACCAATTGAAAACACTTAATCATGTGTCGTGTATAAAATTAGACACAACTTTTTCTCTAGAGGATGACATTTCCGTTCTAATGTTAATACATGGTAATATTTGCAATTTTAAGTTATATAGTTGTAATCCTTCAAGGCTTTTATCGATTCCAACGTTATGAAAGATATATATATATATATATATATATATATATATATATACACGTATGTCCTTTAACATCGTCCACCAATCTCCCATACTTTTTTATTTCCCATTTCTCGACGATCCCTGGTGTATTAGCATTTTGTTTCTCTGGTCAGCTTATATCAGAATATCTCCTTTTATTTTCCGATACGGATATATTTACGAAATACGATCTCGACGGGAACGTTACAATGTACGAGACTGGAGCAGATATTTTACTTTAGAAATATTTATCATACGTTACAATTTCGTCCGTATTTTAATGTCGAGGAATTTTAAATTAAGCTATCGTAAACCTTCGAAATAATTAATTTTTAACAGAGTTTTAGAATTCCCCTCAGTTGTATTAGCGGACCCGTAATTCCCGTCAAGAGGATTATTATTATTTGTTTTACACGCCGTCGAGTGCCCTGACGGAAACTTTTGAGGATTTGTAAGGTCCTCCGGGCCGAAAGGGACATCAACTAAATACTATTAGTGAGAGTAAGTTGACGGGAGGCCCTTTAATATCCCCATGAATATATCGTATAAGTATTTCGGATTACATTCGTGACCCACTCACATAGTAGAATTAATAATTCCGCCAAGACCCTTCCGATGAGCTCTAATTTCCAAATCTCCGATTAACAACTATATAGTTTCCAACCTATTATGCCCCTGGTTTTTAGGAAAGAAAAATTATAATTAATAGCAAGGACCTAAGGGGTGGGCGACGATGAAGGTAGTAGATATGACGCAATGCACGGCAATTTGACGAGGGTGTGACAGGTAGATGAAAATGTTTTTAAAGAAACACAGCCATTGAAAGATTGATGTAGATAGAAAAATACTTGGATGAAATAGCGATCCTCCTTTCAAACGTGAAGCGTTGAATTATTAATGTTACTACTGCATAATAACGTAATTGTCAAAAGCCGGGGTAATTTTCAGAGATCCTTTGAGAGAAAATGAGATAATTAGTTAATTCAGCTCGCTTTAATTGCCTGATATTAAGGAATTACTAAGCAAAGCTTTTACGTTCAGAATGGATTAAAAATAGGTACATGGCGGGCATTGTAGCCATAGTTACTAGTAACATCATTCAACGATATTTTACCACAACAAAATTAAAAATTTGAGCATTACATGCATTTAAATCAAGGTGGTATTAAGATTAAAACTGGTGATATGTATTTAATTGGCAACTTGCATAACTCGACAATACATCAAATACTTGGATTTTAGTGATCAGTGGTACTGTATATTATTAGAAACATTGGAAATACTTAGGGAAGTTAGATCACCAGTGACAGCCGTATGTAAATGTATAAATGTAATCATTAACGAAAATACATGTAGTATACAATACCTTCTAATCATTTTCCTGTATTGTCTCATTTCTGTGCCCGGCGAAGCAATTATTTCACAATTTTGCAGCATTAAACCTTCAATGATATAAACTTATGTACCTGTACAAGCCAACAATTAACATGCCCTTACAGTATACTACGGGAACTAAAATTACAGTATATTGACACATTCAAATACAATAAATACAGTACTTTAATGAAATGCTTCTACTGGTAAAGCGCTAAATAGGCCACTTGCACATGCTGTAGATGCACACATTGCACGGTAATATTGTATTTTCCTAACGTTCCACAGAAAAGCCACAATGTAATCAAATGCGACATAATAAAGCACTACTTGTTTTCAGAGTAAGAATATTTATTCAGTGGATCACAGTACGAGTAGTTATTGAAAGTGTACTGACGTAATGGTGTTCTGTTCCTTACTTTTTTCATTGTATTTCCCTTATTTTCTTACATATTTATTTTACACAAATTTTTGTTGAGTTATAAGTGTTATAACATACTAGACAATTTTTTTATGAATTCAGATTAGCACAAATATCTAAATAAGTCATATACATGCTGCAATTCCTGATTTATTTTGATATATTTTATTCGAGTTATTGCCGATCACTTCGAATTTTTGTATGTGATGTTGCTTTTGAAATACACTTAAAGTTGGATTTAAGACTTTATGGGGAATTCGTTCTTTGAAAGTGTGGTTAAAACTCACGGGCAGCAGTTTCTCGAAATGACTTTGGAATTATGCTTTTCCAGAACGAGACACACTAATTTTTAAAACAAATCTGCACTAAAAATTAAGATCGTCACCTAATGTTCATGAGATCAATTATTTAACTTGTAATTTATTCAAAATTTCGATAGAGGGAAGAACTATATATGGGCAACGCAGCATTCAGATTATTGTAATACTAGGCCAATATTTACCACATCAATTTCACTAATAGGAGTGAAAATATTTTTTAAGAATAGGAAGACTATCAGTAATGAACAAACTTTTGTGTTATTATAGTAGCGAAATAGACATTACAATTATTTAAAGAGAATGATATTGACGGTACGATACGAGATCATCATACTTTAACCAAATCACGAAGAAAAGATTATGAATACAGATTAAATTGAAATACATATAGAAAACTGAAAATTATAAAAGTGATTTGTAACAAAATGTGTTACCATATGGGCCAATCTTAGAAAAAAAACTTGGTGATTAAAGATAAGGAAGCTTAAAAAGTGCAAATGTAATTTGCTTATAAACATTCACTATCGTTCTAATAAATTATATTTGATAAAATCCAGACCTGACTTAGAACCTTTAAGTTCGATTAACTCAAGATATACGCCGTTGTAACAAAAAATTATACGCAAAACTTTTATTTTAGGTTGTAATATATGTACAATTAGTATAGGTAGTAACAGAGTTTAGGTTATAACTAACCTGCTCTATATTGTCGCGATGCAGCCACAATTAGCAAAAATAGGTCGACGTCCAAGCTAATTCAGCACCGAGGCGACCTTAAACCGAAGGACGATACGTGACGCGCGGGTAAGCGGCAGGCACGTTCATAAAACAAACGAAACGTATTTATACGGATCGATTAGATAGATCAATCATCAGTCTGCTAGCACCCTGTCACGCTGCCCGTCTGAACGTCCGCCCTTCGACATGCCGCTGATTATAGAAGCCTCGTGCCTACTGCCCTTCGTTATACCACAGTAAGCACCCACTTCTTCCACTTTTATATTCTCTTCTACCCTCTAATTATCATTTTTGCCCTTTGTCAATGTTCTCTCCCCTATAGCATTAAATGTTCAAATAAATATTGTCAGTGTTGCCATGTCTTCTTTTTCAGTCTCTACCTGACTACACCCCCAACCCGAGCACTCCCTTTGGACCCTAGGTCCTCAGGCGTGTGACAATATACATCGTTATATGTATACATGAGTTGTTTTCTCATATACAACGTGATCAAGAATGACTGTTTGAGTTGGCAATGCTGAATTTCATTTTTAAATGGTACAACTGGTAATTTGAATTTGCTATGTCAAATTCAAATTTCTGTTATTCTTTTCAAATTTATTTATTTAAAATGGTTTTCACATTACAACACGATATTTTCGTTGGAATGGCGTACTTTCGAAGCGGGATTTATAACCCAATTACTGGTTGGCAGTACTCCCTCGAAGCGACATATCAGCAATTTCAGGAAATGTTTCCGGAGACTTTGGTCACTTTTGCTGTCTTTCAGCAGCATTGTATGCGAGTAGTTGAACGTTATTTAAACACAGGGAGCGTAAGCAAACAAAAATCAACTGGTAGACCTTCTACTCTAAACGAGGAAGTTGTCGAGGATATCAGAACTCGAATGCAAAGAAGTCCTCGCAAATCCTTAAGAAAGCTCTCACTTCAAACAGGTTTGGTCCTTATGCCTCCTATTCAACCAATTTTCATTCTTACCCATAAGACTTCCACATTTTCATGTTGTTCTAATTCACGGTTTTACAGGTTTATCATATGGAAGTTGCTCCACTGTGCTTAAAAAGAAATTAAAGTATCACCCTTACAAAATTTCCATCGTCCAGTCATTAACGCCTCCTGATCACCCGCAGAGAGTTTTATTTTGCAATTGGTTCAATGACATATTAAATAATAATGATATCCTTAACAATACCTTCTTTTCCGACGAAGCCTGGTTTCATCTCAACGGCTATGTGAATAAACAAAATTACAGAATTTGGTCAGGTGAAAATCCTTATGCTATCAGAGAGACAAATTTGCACCCGGTTAAAGTTGGAGTTTGGTTGGCAGTCTCAAGGACGCGGGTGTATGGGCCGATATTTTTTAATTTTACCATCAATTCGGAGAGATATATCCAACACTTTTTGAGGCCTTTTATAAACCAATTAACAGACGAAGAGCATCAAATTGGATATTTCCAACAAGACTCTGCAAGGGCACATACGGCTCGTGCTACTATGGGATATTTAAGAGAGAATTTCGGCGACAGAGTAATTAGTCAGGGCATATGGCCAAGTAGGTCACCAGATCTCACCCCATTAGATTTTGCGTTATTTGGGCTCTTGAAGGACAATGTCTTTAGGAATATATTGCATACTGAAGAGGAGCTGCAGGAGGCAATAGTTCAGGAAGTGGCAAACATTACCCCCAATATGCTGGTGAATATCTTCGAGAGCCTAAAAAGAAGAGTTACTTTATGTCTGGACCAAAATGGGGGGCATTTTGAGCATTACCTTTAGCCGGTTTAATTAAATCATTGTTCTGTATTTCGAGTTTCATTTTTAAGCGTTAATTTTTATTCACATAACCTACAATCTTATCGCTGATTGTTCTTCTTCTTCTTTTATTTGGCCTTCGCTGCTATGTCGATCCAGCCACTTACATAACGCTGATTGTTTTGTCAAATAAATGAAACAAACTTCCTGGCGAGGGGGTCGCGCAGGGGAGGCGGAGTTCGTGACGTAGACTGGCGACCCAGGTCTCGACCCGAGTTTTATTACCTGTGTTTAATCTAACTCTGGTTTCATCTATGCTCTGTATTACTCTGACAATTCGGCGTTTGGCTGGCGTTTTCGTTTGTAATTGACAACAGTTTTGAGTTTTTCAAAGTATTTTTTGCATCGCCGGTCACCGTGTGACGTAGATGACGTTGTGGTAGGTCAGGATCGCTTGAGGCAACCTATAAGTTGATACGCCTTGTCTGGTTGTAGCATTGCAAACCCTTAGGCAAAAAAATCCTCCAGGTAGAATTGCCAACTCAAACAGTCATTGTTGATCACCCTGTATATAGCGAGCCAAGCCGTCATTGTCCATGACTATTTAATAATATTAGAACGAAAGAATTTGTCTTGTAATAAGTAATATTTGAATGTGTAAATGTTTTGTAATGATTGTCTGTGAGGAGATCAAAGTAAACGAAATACTTAAATACACAATTACAACATAAGGGAACGAACCCTATACTGACTCTAATTTTAGTGATTTAGGAATAATGTGGACTGGTAATATCTACATATCATTGCATCTTGTTTTCAATCCTTCGTTATCGCTCCAGATTGTAATATTCTACTAGCACCACACATCAACTTAATGTCTGAGTTATTGAATCAGAGTCTGAGCATTTCTCAAATGAATAAACTGAGTTAAATAAGTCTTTTTCTGCGAATTAATCCAGTGGTTTCGAAGGTTAAAGAAAGTCTACGGCAACACCTGTTTGCATGGCATCGAACACTCCGTGCATAAATCCAATTTTCTTAGTTAGATTATTAACCTGCGCTCGCTTAATTCATCCTCTCCATGAATGTAAGACATCCCATCTCTTATTGTCCCCGGGGGCGCTCCCTATAAAATCTATTAGAAATCTCATTGTTTCCGTCGAAAAGCAGAAGAGAACGACGAAAGGGAAAAAATGACACAAAGAAGACAGGAAGTACTACGACCGAGGAATAGAAGGCGACATTTAAATTATTGATGATCAAACACTGGATATCTTTCGGGATACCTTTGTTGAAATATGCAGCGACGGCGAAATTCGCACGGGATTACCCACAGCCGACGATGCTCTCGCAACATAAATCAAAAGCGCCCCTCTGATATTAAATAGGAGACACCTACCTAATAACCAGGAGGTTTGTCTTTGGAAGATGAGAAAAACCACGATCTATGCACGGGATCGGTTTTCGTTCACGATTGATTGTTCTGGGGGAACAAAAGCTTGCGAACCTTACAGAACGTGGAGGTTTTTGCAATCTGACAACTGGAAAGCTCGCGGGATATTTTCACGTCCTTCGTTTTGGATGCCGCAACGTCACACCGCAATAAAGTAAATCACGTAGGGTAAACTCAACTTTCATCTTTCATCCAAAACGAATATAAGAGATATAAGAACCGTTACAGCTCGTTGGCATACAGGGAGACATAAAATATGATGATTTAACGCAACTTAGCTCTATATGCAGTTACATCCTTGTTGAGTTGTGGACATTCGAAATGGAACTCTCAAATGGAATAAAAATTTACCAAAAGTTAAAGTCTCTTCGTTGGCTACATTTTTGAATACCATCGAGTAAGGTATAGGTTTAGAGTGGATATGAATGAAATTAAGAGGTTTATGACTTATACAATGATAAACACTTTATTTTCTTTATATCTAATGCAGTATTTTGAACCATTATGTTCCCTTTTTTTCTGAAAAGTATAAAAGCGATTGTGCGTCGGCTCACAAGTATAATATGTTCCGAATATAGGTTAGTTAGGCGGTATTGTTAGTTGCGGCGAAAAAGCTGAGTGACATGTGCGTCCCGAGACAGCAAAATTCCGTGACTCTCGGCGCGCGCGTGTGTGTGTTTGTGTTCTACGTAAGCGTCAGTGACGCTAACATATAAGCGAAAGAAGCGCGTATGTGACGCCAATTCGCGAAGCAAGAACAAGCGAATAAGACAAACAGGAACAAGAGCGCGTGGCATTGTACTTTATTGGAAATAAATATAAGTAAGAGACTGTGATTTTCAATTGTACCCACGGTGCTCCAACATAATACATTAAGAGTATATTACTTCATTTGGGTGGAGTGATAATAAGATTAATTTGGATTAATAACTCAGTCCACTTCAGGACAAGGACTTCTATACAAAGTTATTTTGCTTATTGGTACTCTATAAGAGCGATTTTTGCTTTGTTTTGCTTTACTGCCTTTATAATATATTATTATACTGGAAGGTATTTGTGGTCTTGCATTCGTTTTCATTCTTACTTATGTACCATTACGTTGAGTAACAGAATTTTTGTCTTGCATCTTGTTGTCGTTTATTTTATTTTAATGTAATTTTTCCGTCGGTATATCCTCTTCAGAATGACAAATTTTGCTTATTTTAACTTCATTTCTATATAACCATTCAAACTCAAATAGTTATACTACCTATCTTTGTTTATCTACTAGTTTTGCACGAACTTAGTGAAGGTTTGTTATTTATTGACTCCAAAAAAATGATTGAACAAGTAATATATACATTTAAAATAGCTATTTAATGAATTAGTTTCAAAAAATCTATGATACTCGTTATTATTTTTAGTTACCTGTTGAAGGCAGGTGTAAGAATTTTTATTCTCCATTTATAACATGATATAGTGTATAATAGTATAAAAATTTATTTCTCCTGCAGTTCTCTACTTCAACTGAAACATCATAATAATACCGTTTAACTGGTAACTTCTGTTGAAATATAAAATCTAATGTGTGGTACTACGCTTTAGAAGATATAACGGTAAATAAGTCGCTTTTAAATTTAACGAGTTTCCTGAAATTTCCACACCATGGCTTTTAGCTGCTCTAGTCTTCTATAATAATCTTAACCTTCGTTTATGAACTACTAGGGATCGTAATTTTTTAATGTACGGTAGTAAAGGTCGGATCCGTAGTTAAAAGTTGACGACTTCAAACTGACATATCTGGCAATTTTTCAAGCCGTTGTGAATCGCTCCAAAGTGTCTTTAAACATTATTTTACTCGCGGTAGGTAACGATCAGACGTAAGATTTCTTAAAAGAAACGCGTTTTAAAATAGATTTCGTCATCATCGTTTTATCCCGCACACGCTTCTCCCTTTTTTCCTCTCTCCATATTTTTTTTGTGTTGAAAAATTAGACTCTCCGTATCGAGACACTCGTAGCGTAGGTATGTTTGACGTAAAACATAAATTACTCGAGGCGTTTTGTTTTTAATGGATTTCTAAAAGAATCGGGATTTCAAGGAGCGAATCCCTCTCTTTTAGTGTTCCGCCCGAAACGTTTACTTTCGAGCCTTTTATTTTCCGCCCGTTTGAAAAATGAACCAACACCGAACGCATTCACTTTTATTTGCTCCCTTTAGCCTTACTGACTTTTTTCGGCGTTCATCTTAAGTACTTACGAGAGTGTACTCGAGGTGGTGCAGTGATGTATGTACAGTGGTTTATGCTACATGTTTATTTACGATCTGTTCTATATAATGTACAATAATCTAAAAATAATGAAATGATGCGTCTGTAAGTTTTGCGAATGCGAACTATTCTTGTACAATGTTTTAGCCTACTACATAGAAAAGAATATGGACCGTAAAATTAAATCACGACAGTTTAAACCATTTCATAAATAAACCTTGAGTAGGCAAAAGGAACAATGATGTGACCGCGAAAGTAAGAAATCGTCGACTTGATAATTTTTCGCGGATAAATATAAAGTATAAACAATCGGATCAGTGCTTAATACCGAAGGCTGTTCGTTAACCAAGTTGTCCAGAGCACGGTCTCACTGCCGTGTAGTCACATTTTACCCATAAGCTACGCCAGTTGCTAATTTGATATACAAATTTTACATCGCTGTAGATCTTATTTGTTATTAATTTGCATTCATGTGTCCAACTCTCTCTATCTCCCTCAGTTAAGGTTGTTAATAGTAGGTAATATACCTCGCCCTGTAGACTGTTTGTTGGTGGGCAGAATAAATGGTTTTGGTTTGCTTACTCTGTGTGTTCTATCCCATTGCCTAAGCTACAACATTTAAACAGTGCTCACTTAAGGAACCATCAGGCCCTAAGCGCGAAAATATTAGTATATTTGTTTTACCACAGGTTTCATATGGAACATATTAATGTTACAAAGATGCGAAATAACATTGACTAATTAAATGTAGTTATTAGATGCGTTGAATTAAATTGCCTAATTTGTGTATGTTGTCTCTCAGATCTGTTGCTCTTCCACTTAGCCACCTTGTCCTTATATACTTTCTTATTAGACATACTCACAGACCATTAATATAACTAGAATAATGTATTGCCAAAACCTTAGCACATTCTAAGCGTTTTTTGCGCTGTTTCATGAATACAGATGACGAACTCTTTGCTTACGATTTGCGTATACATCCAGCCTACTTCGCCTGTGGTTGGTCAGTTGTACGTAAATCTAAAATAATATAGACTTTTGTTATGAGTGGCAACATCGCGTCCTAGTCTTTCACGTGATAGAATTCGTTGTGTACGCGGTTTGTGTGTGTATTTTGATAAAAATAGAAAACATTTAACAATGGTTAATAGGTGCAAGATATGCAACGTTTATAGAGATGCAGGGAAATCTCGGGATTGTCTTTTCATAGGTAAATAAAGAGATTTATTAATGACCTTTTTTGAGGTTATGTATCATCTCAGTGGCGTTCTATCAGTGTTATTATTTTAGGTTTCCAGTAGATCCAATTAAAAGAAATATTTGGATTTCTGTTTTGGGACTTAGCGAAAATGATAACATAACAAAATCGGCCTGTATTATTATGCTCAAAACATTTCAATAAAGATAATTTTGTGTCTAAAATAGGTGCAACGGGCAATGGTAGATATTTAAAGAGAGATGCTGTTCCATTACCGATGCATCAAGTTTCTGAACCTGAAAATACTACGAGGTAATTAATTTCTACCCTGTAACTGTGTTTAATAGAAATATCAAATTTATTATTTTGTCAAATTTGGAAGCGTGACATTTTTTTAAATTTAAATTTAAATCTTTGTAATGTAAATTTCAACAAAAATATTATACTGTTTACTGGTGAGAAACAATTATTTCTTAAGATATGAGAAAAAATAGTAATTTTATTAACCATTATTAACCATTTTATTAAACACTAAACAAATTTGAGGAGTTATATCTCAGAAGCTAATGAGCAAAATAGCAACTTAGTATATATAAAAAGAAGCTCCTTTCGGAGTATGTACTTTCAGGCTATGTTTTCAGAATTTTATTTAACAAGAAATTCGCAGAGATAATCTACTTGTTTATAAGCAAAAAAAAACGACACGTCATTAAACAATGACTGTAACCGTTTTAATAAATATTTTTTAATTCTGACAAAAGTACATGAAAGCTTGTTCTCTCTTATATATGACCGCTAGTTTTATTAAAATCGAATAGTGGAAAAAAATTTAAACAATTTTGAAAATTTTCCATATTTTTCGATTTTTCTGTATTGAAAAATTATTGTGCAAAATCTAATAAACCGATCGAGACGAAATTTACCGGATTCTTTTAATATAACTTCAAGATTTTTTACCTGTGATATGGAAGTCCTAACTACATTTTAAAGTGCCTAAAATATTAAGTTAAAAAAACACTTTTTTGGGCCGATTTTTTGTTGTTTATTACTATTTGGCAAAACCGCTAATAAATTTTTGAATTTATTACCTATGCCATTTTATGTTAAAAGCGCTTCTGCAAATTTTTCCTCTTTTCGACTTTCTTCTAAATTCAATACTTCAAAATTTCGAAGCAAAACAAGTCGAGAAGAACGCGTTTTTTAATTTCATTTGAAATTGTTACATTTTAAACAATGTTACCGACCTCTGCGCTTCGGAGGATAAGTCAATCCTTATTCTGGCACATTCACGAGGTATTCATGTAAAAAATTGCGGTTCCTCTTACGTCAATCTAAAGCAAATTTCTGACAGATGGGTTTTGGAATATACTTATTGTATGCATTATTACTGTCATGATGATTTTGATAATTTATGTCCTTCTATACATCATTTGTCTCTTATTTCGCACCTTTGTTACCTAGCATGTAAAGGGCTTCATTGCCCGTTGATCTAAATAAATAAATAAATTATTTACTTAATTTTGTTTCCTTTTTGCCCCTTATTATTGATATGCCTATGGATAGCTATTTTGTACGCTGTCAAAATTCGTCAACGGCGGCCATATTTCCTTCCCCCTTTACACCGCGCCTATCGGCTATGTTGGCATGTAAACAAACATCAGTTTCTAATGGGAACACCGGGTCTAGTTATATTAATGGTCTGTGGGCATACTAGATGTTCTTTTCACTTCTAATTTCCTTAACTTCAGCATTTTTCTGTTTGTTTCCTGTTCATTATGATTGATTCTTACATACTTTTGATATAAATTACTCTCTTCCACTTTTCTCAGATTATTAATTTGCTTGAATTTGGTTTCGGTAGATTTCAAAAATTCAATTTTACCAAGTGTTTTTTGGAATTTTTTTGTTTGTTTTAATATGCAGTTTTTCGTTATTCAGTCAATGAAAGATTCATGAATAATAATTCTACCCATTTTCAGAAACTACTAATTAAATGAATGAATACAGTGCACAATTATAAATGTGGAATGATAAAACCCATTTGGATACTTAGTGTACAGCACTGGGGTAATACTATGACAACATAGCAGTAATTAAATATCATCGTCCCGCGATATGGATAGAATCTAATATTTGTGAATATCTTCAGATAGATATCCTGAGCAAAGGTTTTGAAGGAAATAAGCAATTAGGCGAAGAATGAAGACTACTGATGCCGGAATATCTAATTAAAACTCATTTCTGGACTACTGCCTCCATTCCATTCTATAATCTTTTACTACTTAAGTCAGCTATAGTCTGTATATTTTAATTGTGGAAACTGATAAAGTGTTCATAAATATATAAGTTATACCGGATATGTAAGAATTTCTAACATGCCAAGTTACTTAATTGAACTTGTTTTATTCCGTAATAAAATTCTCTTAAAACTGGAGAATTTTAAGTGCTCAGCTTTCCGATAAAACTACACATTGACGTTAAGCATAATGACGTTGTTATTAAATTTTCAGCGTTAAAACTTCAGTTAATCTCCTTATTGTACCATAAAAAACGAACAGAATTGTGCCGTGAATAATTCCGGCTTACTGAAAATTTCATCGTCCCCCCATATTGTACAGGCTTCGGTTTCCCAAACCAACTTTAAAAAGGCTCTTGGAAAATTTATTAAGCTACAAAATCAAAGTACCTCACCCGGGATATACACCCATTTTATACCTTCGTAAAATTTTACAACAACTTACATGGGATCTAATTGAGTCATAAGAATTAAATGTTGCCACTGGGGTAGGTTTCGGAATTATACATCAAACGCGGATTTTATAAGAAACAATGTTGCCGGGAACTGCTCGATTGAAAGCGATTTACGGTAATTTAACGGGCGGAGTAGGATGAGGGACTTTTATTTTATTTTCATTCAAGGGATGTTCACAATGTTCACTTCCTATTACGGAGGAAATTGCTTCGGTCTCAAACGAGGAGAACCAAAAATGCCTGGTTGAAATAGAAATCGGGAAACCATTATGAACCAAAATTGAACAATATTTCGATTTTTGATAAAAATAAAAGCGTAAAATGTAAATTAATATGAAAACTTGAAATACTTTAGTCGAATTTGAAAATATTCCATATATCTGGATTGAGTTTTGGTGAAGTTCTGAGAAATAAAAATAATTTAAGAAGATATAGCGCTTTATGAAACTACAACGTCAGCAAGGTAAGAGAAAATTTAGGATAATTCTTTCAGTACGACAAAATCAGAAAACAAAAATTATTCTGAGAATTTGACAACATGTAGGTAAAACAAAAGCAACACCATTGCAGATGACTTGGGTACGGTAGAAATATATTTATAAACAAAAATTTTACAAATTTCTATATATGGTATGATTTCAAATAAAAAATGTATTTGGGACATCAATTTTAATCGGTAGACTAAGAAATACTTTTCTAAATTGTAGACTGCAGAAACAAGCAAGGTATAATTGTTATTGTTGATTCCTAATTATCATTGTTATTCCTAATTCACATAGCTTAACATTACAATAATTGCTGATTAATGAGGATAACGTGTGAATAAGTAAAAATGTTGCTGAAAAATGAAATGATAAGTGAAGTTGGGAACAATTTCAAAAGTAATAGTATAAGGAAATCACAAACCCTAATATTTTTTTTCCTTTTTGCTATTCCATTCACTTTTGAGCCTAAGAAACTTAAAGTTGGGTTTAGATGATTTATATTTATAGTTACGAATATAATAAAAAGCATTAATGAACTTTAATAATGTGCCAGTTAAGAAAACATAATTTAAAAGACTAACAAGGACTGAAACATAAATAGAAATTATATCAGGCTTTAAATTTCACTTGTGACGATCCTAATTGTGAAGAGGTAATGTAATATTTAATATTGGATGAACGAAAGTGTGAAATGATCTCTAGAGAGTGTGGACTGTATAGGATCTCTCACGTAACTCGTGGGTGGCTCCGGAGATAAATCTTGTCTCCAGGTTGTAAGGCTGAAGACGTTCTTGTAGATTGAAGATCAGGGCGTGACGTGATCTCTTTGAAGTTCTTGAAGTTCTGGTAGGCGGAGATCAGGGCTTGACGTGATCTCATGAAGTTCTTGAAGTTCTTGTAGTTTGGAGAGAGGGCGTGACGTACTTCTCCGGGTTTTGGATCTGAGGGCGTGTCGTGCAGATACGGGGTTTTGAGGTTCCAGTTGTGTGGAGAGAGGGCGTGACGTACTCTCCGGGTTGAAGTTTGTTAGGTTTTGGGTTGTCGGGTTAAGTGGCGTGAAGAAAGATCACAACACACTGTCGTTTTGAGCATACGTGGTATACTGGTTTATTACCAAAAATTCACAAGCTTTTATACATCTTCAAATTAAATTGGTTAAATGGCAAATTAAGTTTTGTTATCTTTCGGCGTCCTAGATTGTAATTTCCCTGACCTAGCGGTGTGCTTGACCTTACGGAGCGCGTTTGTTCTCATATTACGAGAATTGGTGTTATGCTTACGGGACTGATTATTGTTGTAAGATTTTGAAATTATCACTTTGATCCGCGCTCTTTCGTCCACCTAAGCGACTCAGTTGTTTTAATACCCTCTTTAATAGTTATTAATTACTTAATAATTGATTACTTTATCAGCACGCACACTAAATTATTTCACTGACTTAGTTGTTCGAATTAATTTTTGATTACTTAATTTGCAAGTAGAATTTTCACCAAAGATGTTTGTAAGAACAAGTTGCTCTAGTTCCCTATTTAATGGTTATTACTCCCTAATTGATGAATATGTTCCCTAAATCCCTATTAAATCCCTACAACCCTACTTAGCTCTCTTTTATGTTGATCGTAGAGTCAACATTGGAAATCTCAAGCATTTCTCAATCGGAGAGTAAAATATGAAAATCGTAAATTGGTGTATGTATTATTTGTACATATCAGCAGTCACGTTCGATCTGAAAATAACTGCTTTGCCATCCTCTTTGGCCATCTATTTTCGATATGTTAGAGACGGTTTTATTCTTTATCGCCTATTGGCTATTTAAAAACTGAATCCAGTTCGTTGACAGGTTAGGTCCAAATTTGTGAAAGTGGTTAAAAGCGCCGTTTAAAACATCAATAGCTATATGGAAAGGGGAATACTGTGGGCAGCTTTATAGGGAGCCTATTGTAAATATGGGACGGTGATTTGTGAAACTGATTGAACTTTAGTTATTACGGCTTGTTAAGCCGTGTTATGTACTCTCATGGAGACCTACAGATGCTCTGAGTATAACTTGAGAATTTTGAAAACTAGTTAGAACTTTTGTTGTTAAGAGTAAACTAATCAAACTAGTTAGCTAAGTAAATGCGAAGGGAGATTGTAATTATCGCGGCAGTGTGTTGGAGTGCTTTATGTTACACAATTGGTGAAAATCTTCTATTCCGTCTCATCAGGAACTCTCGGGATTTTCCAGACTAAGTATGGCGTATCTTCTGTAATTATCGGACCATCCCACTTTCTATTTTAATATCACCAATTTTAACAGAACACTTAAACGATAAATAATTGTTGACGCTAACGTCAACATTAATTTAGGTTAAGAAATTGTAATTTATGGTGAACTAATTTTGGGAACTTTTCAACACGTTTTATTTTACAAACAGATAATAATCACTGACGCAGCTTAGGTAACAAGGTTTTTGGGATATCTACTTATCTATAAAAGATAAGTTAGACTACGAAGAATAACAACGCCGACCGAACGTCAAGAAGCCAGGTTTAAATCACAATAATTAACCGAGTCAGCATAACAAAGGCGTTTACGGAACGTAATAAGAAGCGCGCTCCATTTAAGGTCAATTTCTGCAACACTAGGTCATTGTAAGAAAACAAAATAATATCTCATTTAACCAATGTAAAACAAGATGTATAAAATTTGGTACAATAAATCAGTATACTTGTATGCTCAAAACGACGTGTGTTGTTGGTCTTGATTTAAAACTCACCCTTCATCTTAAAACCGACTGTGAGACTGCAGTCGTGAGACCTAACCTCACCCTACACGACTACTCTCACGTTACGCCCTGAGAGTTCTACGAGATCGTCAAGCTAAGAGAACATCAAACTTCGAGATCTTCAACCCCGGAACTGCACGTTACGCCCTCAGATCCACCTGGAGAAGTACGTCACGCCCTCTCTCCACACAACTAGAACTTCAACTCCAAGAACTTCAAGAGATCACGTCACGCCCTGATCTCCAAACTACGAGACCATCTTCAGCCTTACAACCTGGAGACAAGATTCATCTCCGCAGCCATTCACGAGCCAAAGAGAAATCTATACAGTCCACTATCTAAAGATACCACTTCACACTTCGTTCAATAATAAAACAGAGTCCTCTCTGGCGCAAGAAAGAGATAAATATACCTACTTCATAATGGAGGAGGAATAAAATCATAGTAGATCAATAAAATCATAATGGTTTTTAATTTGTTACACAATGCGTCTGCACGCTTCCAGAATATACAAGGGCGCAATCATGTCGGGTAGTTTTTAAATAGTACTTCTAAAATAATCATAATTGACAGCATATAAATTATTAACACTAATATTTCTGAGCGACGGCAATTTTAAGTTCTTTGTCTTCCACATTTTTAAATTTGTGAGTTTCTTGAGCAGAATTTCACAGTACTAATATTGGGTCAGGAATTATAAGACTCAGGAGTATTTTAGAGTATCCCGGAAAGCCTTGTTACGTATCGAGAATAGTACAATGAACATGAAGACCCAAAAACACTTGAGGCAAATTTTGAGTTGTATAAAAATAGAGCAAAACCAAGGAGAGAATTGTTAGTTACCAGTGAACTAACCAAAATCCGTTTCGCATCCCGAGTGACTCATCGCCACAACAAGTTGCGCGTGGCACACGCAAAACTCATAAAATCACATCCCAAGTTCCAGCGATTCGCTGCTTTAGCGAATTTTTAACATAAAAAGAAAGACATGGGGAAAAGACAGGGAGAAACGGAGTTGCCAATATTTAAAAATCCGCTCTATAAAACATAAGTCGAAACCCGTAGAATGGCAATATGGAGAAAGTTGTTTACAATACGTACATGTGTCGGATGAACAGTGTCGGTGTCCGGCGAAATACGCGCTAGTCAGTACACGTGTGATATTCGTTTGTAGTTTTCATTAGGCAATATTTCTTCCAGTCATCTGATTTCTGTAATAGCGCTATAATTATTTCAATATTATAGTTGCAAACTAACATTGTTTCATTCCATTAAATGATATAACTTCGATCATTTATATTTCGAAGACAAAATGAAACATACACGACCTGTTTCTACTGTCCCCTCACTTCTTCATCCCGCGGTGGACTAATGGCTTCTAGGAATTCACTCCGGGAGGAATCGAAACTAGGGATAGTCGGACTTAACATTAAAATGTTAAAAATGGATTTCTAATTATTTTGCCAAGACAACAGAAAACTGGAAAAACGCTGGTAATGCAACCAATGTTTGAGGAATGTTAGGATAATTTGGTATCATTTTTGACAATCCAAAACTAATTGTAAAGCAGATTTCCCGAATTTATCGTACAAACGAATCTATAGCCTGTATTGCAAATCTCAATAAATATTAGAAATAACAATACCTTGAATTAATTACTAAATGTACCCAAACTTACACTAACTAATTGGTATTGAGACTACTTGGAAAATATTCCCATTTAAGCAGGGACTTTAATACCTATCTCAATTAGAGACGAAGCTAAAGGAAGATATATTCCAGAATACGTCGCAGGTGTCACATTGATTCGGTAACTGATTGAAGCGACGTTTGAGCCTCATTGCTAACAAAATTACACCACAGCTACCTCCAAATACAGCTCGAATATAATATAGGCCTTTAAACGAAAATCTGTAAAATCTCATCCCGAATTTCTAGATCAGATTAAACGCGGCATTTAAATTCGTTCGCTTGTCGAAAATTTTTCGGCGTCGAAAAAGATGATGAAATTGAATTGGCACCGGGTCCTTCCCTCGAACTTTTAATAATTGCGCAGAATTAATTTCAAATTAGGTTTGGGAACGCGCTGTTTTCAATGAGTTTCACTCGAGATCTGGATGTTTTCCGCGGTCGCGAATGAATCCGGAGAGAGGCGTTGTCAATAATGAATTTTAAAGCTGGGAAGGCAGGGAGCGAAAGAGATAGGGAGACGTTAGGGTGAACGGAAAAATGTTTCGAACCGCCAAGTTTTCCCTTTTATTATTCATTTCGGTGGGTGTTTCAAACCGTCACATTAATCGGTTAGTAATGGCAAATTTTTCATAACACGAGAAACGAGTCGAGGGGAAGGGAGAAATATCGAAAAGTGCTGTAACTATTGCACTAGAAGGACGTGCAAATTTGTAATATTTTCTTGATATATATTTCGTGTTATACGAACGATAGTAGTCGTTTCAGTCAGTTTTAACTGAGAACTAACACAATCTGATGTAAATCTCTAATACCCAATACAAATGCAGGACGGCTCAACAGTAAATCATCACATTTTCAGTACTAACAAAATATCAAAAAACGATATAAATTGGAGTAACGAAGAGACGGAGTACAAAATTCTAAGATAAAATAATACTAAAAATTTTACCATTACCGTAGAAATTGTACTTTTTTGGAGTAAAAATTAGGGTTTTCCATAAAAATTAATCTGAAATGCAATGGAAAAGCTCAGCGTTACCAAACACCTTAAGTAATCATATTACTGAAGGATATAATATACGTACCCGACAATGCAGAGTGCACAAACACAATACGTTTCAGAAAAGATTTAAAATCCTCCTATTACTAGGCTTTGAATTTCATTCATAATACTAAAATGGTCATATCTTACATTACCACTCTAACTGCCCATAGATTGATCCATTAATCTCATTTCCCGATTCGCTTTCCTCAATTAAAATTTATTTTTGTGACTTTCTGTTAAAAATACGTTGAATTGTTTTAATTGATTATTTTAGTGGTCTATTAAAGATTTATCAAGATAAATTATAATGAGAAAATTGGGTAAGGCCGTGAAGTTTACTATCTTGCATTACCCCTTTTATCGTTATTTCGATTTTATCAAGAGTTGTAATCATGATGCAGTTATGTTACCATAAAGTCATCATTTTGTAACTCGAAAGGTTTAGGAAAGTGTAAATGGTGTAAAATCGTGGGAAATATAGATTCACTCATATAAGCAGTGTTTTTTTGTAACTTTTCGAATGAAGCATTTAGGAAACTCCAAATTTTTGACATTTCTTTCAACATATAAAATGTGGCATCCCCCTAATGAACTCTCTGTACTATGTCACAGCTTTTACCCTAGAGTTAACTCAATACAAGTTAGTTCATAGCTCAATTCTTATTATTTTATTATGACATATCATTAAGATTAGTACCCTGGGCATATAGAAGTTGAGTCAGAAAAACCTTGAATCCTCTAATCTCTGCATATGCTATGCTGTAAAACAAAAGTCATTTTTATAATTTCTCTTCCAGAACGGCGTTTAGGTTATTATGGATAATCGCTTTGACAGCTTGATTTTATTGCATAAAATTACATCCCTTTCTCTAAACGAATGCTATGGTGGTGTCAACGGTTTTCTATTAATGACGTCATATGATGTTTTCCTTTAAATGGTAGCTAAGTGTCATTTTTCTCTTAATTGATGTATACAATCTCATTACCTACATCGATATCAACGCTTTAGAAACGGATCATATGGAAAATTGCGACAAATATATATTTCAAAGTTGATTCAACATATTGATCGTTTATCAAAATAAACAAATAACTATCCAATTTATTCTTCTAGACTTTGATTATAAATGTTTATCAATCGCAATACTCTGCCATTTATGCCCGGTTTCTGAAAGCATATATATGGAACCAATAAGGCTATTGGTTCCATAAAGTACCAAAAACCTTTTCTGAAACGTTCGACGGGGGTTATCGATTCAATAAGTGCTCACATTAGTTATCGGACCATTACGGTGCGATAAATTGTGTGACGCAGGCGCACTGTGGAGTGTGGAACAACGACGCATCAATTAAGGTTAGAATAATAACTGCTCGCTAACCTTTATATCTGTGCCGCTTGCCATAAGTGACACTTGAAACAGTGTTGTGAAAATTAGCGATAAATATGAATTATTCAAGTGGGAGCAGCACTTCTTCAGATGAAGAAGTTATTGAATTCCTGAATGCCGCCGAAGTACGGCGACAGTTCAGACAACGGGCGAATCCCTTTGGAAAATACGAGAACGCTTTAAACTTTGTGGTACCGCCATCACTCGAAACCAGTAGGGTTATTTGTGGATGAAACTGCATTTTTGACAGTAACCGTATTTTCTGTCATTCACAAAACGCGCATTTCTATGCAAATATGACGTTCCGAGATTATCGCCATCTGTGTTACAATAGAAAAATTGCTTGTCGAACCAATACTTATTGAATCTATAACTTACAGAACGAATGCTTTCAGAAACGGCACTATATTTTATGTGTTCAATAACTTTATGGAACTTATAGTTATGAACCGATAAGGGAATGTACCAGAAACCTGGCATTAGACAAATAATTTTCTGGTAAGTGGATCGTGAAATACTGACCTCCCATCAGCTTCCAGTCAGAGCTGGTTTCATATGCTTTGGATTATTTTTTGGAGCTATCTTAAAGAGGAAATGTAGCGAATTCCTGTATACAGTGCATAAGAGCTACAGGACATCAGCAGAATATTGTATGCACTTTTAACTATTTAGCAACATTAATGGGCGTTGAAAATACTGTTTAGCGACGTGTAGAAACCTGAGTTTTAGTGAATATGGGCCACATCGAACGTTTCTTGCAAATTTTCCACTGAATTTCCCTTTATTTGAACCGTTTTTGAGGGCCTCATCTAGTTCGTCACAATAGAACAGATATTACAAGCATAAATTTCATCCCATCGGAAGAGAAAACTCGGGCTTTTCACATATTTACGGGCCTATTAGGGACGTAGTCAACGAGTATACAAAGTTTCAGTTTTACGGGTAATAGAGAAGTACCCAAATATTCTGGATATAGGAACAGATCCATATTTTAGATTTGTTTCGTGTTACATATCTGATCATTTCTGTAAAACATATTTTATTAAAATTTAACTTTGATTTTGCCATAATACGCTCTATTAATAATAGTTTTTATATCATATTAATTAATAATTAATATGATTACCCCTTAAAAAAATACGGGTCATTGCTAACTCTCCCTGTATAATATCAAGGTCTGACAAACTGTGTATTGGACAAACATCCCTTTTTTATTTCGCTGAAAAATGTATGAAATTTAATACTTATATTTTAATCATATGCCATGAGCATTGCTGCAATATGTTCCATTAATCTTATAAAAGCTGTTGTCGTACTGTGACGACAAAGTTGGATTCGCATTATTGGCGGAAGACCATGGAAAGTAAAAAGAGGAGTCTCGTTTTAAGCCCTGCCGCATATTAAAACACATACTGCCACCTCGAACGTAAAATCCTTAATAACATGCTTAACCCGACCACTACATAAACTATCCTAAAATAAACCTGCTTCTCCCGTGCTTCGGTATTTTATAATTCCGGACGGGTTTCGGGCGCACAAGTGCCTCCTCTCTCACGGAGATTCATTAGAAGTTTTTAATTAAATAAAAATTGCGGGGTAGCGCGTGACCGCTCCGGCAATTATTTCATTAGACGGTTCATTTCGATCATTCGCTAAAATGATTTCGCGGCTTCACTTTTACGGTTTACCGCGCCGGTATAGATTTTGACGAGGAGGGGGAGTTGTACGTGTTCAATTAATTTTTGAAGTTATAATTACGAGCTGCGATAATGTGAAATTATACGAAGGGAAGGTGTCTCTTTTACTTGACATATAGGTACGTGCAGAGCCGGACGATCGTCCGTGATATTGGAATGAAGGACTTTCCAACGATTTTCTAAATTCACAAAAGTCATGGCAGAAATTGAGGAATATTTTTAAATGAAATTTCTTTAAACGTATTGGGAGAGAATCTAAGTCAATGATACGAGCGAGAAAGTTAATAGCTCTCAGCCACATCTGCCAAGTAACAATTGTTACAAAACAATTAAATAATAGCAATTGTCATATAAATGAATAATGAATAAAATAACTGAATACTTTATCCTAAAACGTAATCACAGTATAATAAATGGCGTTGTGTAACATCGTTACACTTTCTCATATGACCGGACAAAATATTTATGGCAACATTACCACCCTTTTAAGAAATAAATTTAATACCGAATATTAAAATTTTCTCTTATTATTTGTAAATATTACTTTTGGTTATTTGTAACACGACAAAGGTCTCACATTTGGTATAAATCACCAAAACCGTATTAAAGAAAAATGTACATAAAATAAAGATTCTTAAGAATAAAATGCCCTTTATAATAATTTTAGAAGAAAATATTTCGAATAAAAATTATATACCTTTAATGTGATAATTCAAATATAAAGTTTAATGAAAACATTCAAAGTTTTTTTGAAAATTATTTTTGAGAAATTGGAAATGTTCAATATTGCCCTTTAGGGATGTATTACAAAAAATATTTCAAATAAAACGTATAGCCATTGGTTAGGTCAGTAAGTAAATTGAGAAAAACTGAAAAATTACAAAAGTAAAGGGCCCTTCACAGAATATCATTTAAGATAACGATAACGGCAATCGATATGGGTTGAATGGTAAAGCAAGCATACGGAGTTTAAGAAAAAACGTTGGACCAGGTTTTGAGAAATAATCCAAAAAAAAATTAACAAAATGTCCCTTGCGCTGCTGATTCTGATAAAATTTATGTGGTCCCGAGTTTTCACGAGATTCAATCTACCTACAAAATTTC
The DNA here is from genome assembly GCA_946251905.1 of Cryptocephalus moraei. NCBI lineage: Eukaryota > Metazoa > Arthropoda > Insecta > Coleoptera > Chrysomelidae > Cryptocephalus > Cryptocephalus moraei. The sequence continues at coordinate 17,869,772 of OX276462.1, read as the reverse complement.
AACGATTCACTATTTATATTATCTGGGAAAACATTGGCCACACACATACACGCACACATGCATACAAAGACATTTTCCAAAAACATATTTTTCGACCTCCTCAAAACATCCAGAAATGCCAATATTTTAAATTCGAAAATCAGCACAAATACAATACTATATGTGTATCCCATATGAGAAAGTAAAAATATAAAAAAATGTACTTAAAGCAAAATAAAGGAATGATCTATTACTTATTGATTATAACTGAATAAAATGTACTTCAAAACTAATAAAAAAGAATTTTTCTAAACTGCTCAGGGTTACGTAATCAAATAAAAAATTACATGAATACGTTTCCGTTAGATTATCAGTAGGTCGAATTTTAATCATCTTATTATCCCCAATTCGTTATGTATGTAAGTACATCTAACTACACATTTTACCTATCCGTATAATTATTATTGAACGTTTGAAAGATATATTATTGTTTACAGGTATATGTAAATCATTTTGATTCTAAGAAGTAAACGTTTTTAATAAGAAAAAAAATTTTTTATACTGTAAATTAAAAGCAAAAATGACGATCTCTAATAGTAAAGAACGAAAATTCAGTACAATGAAAGTACAACTCATTTAAGATTTTGTTAGGTGTGTTATATTAATTTCTATTAAATGAAGCAATGACTTTTTATTATCTGCATGTTAAGAATAATAAACGAGTCCTTTCGTTATTGAAAGGTAACGGTTACACCCTCGAATTGCTCAGAGTAAACGTAAGTAACTCGGAAAATATGCAAGTGGGCAAATTACTTACCAAGATTATAATCTTAAATCAATCAGAAGTCCAAGGACAAGGAGTCACGGCGCTAACACACAACTCGCATGGTATCTCACGAAACTTACAGATATACATAAGCGGAGACTGACACGTCCTTCCTAGACCGTACAGTACGTTAGACTGACGGTGATTACGGTTACGAACGAGAGATAAATCTCGTAACGTAATTGTGCTGATAAACGACGATGATTTAATTGTAACCGATACGATTTCGTTGTTTCCGAAGTGTCGGAAACGGTTCAATATCAAATCGTTATAATTTTGATTTGATTTATATTGAATAATTTATTTAATTAAGTGGTGATGGCAGTGCGAAAAATAAGGAGCCAATCATCCACGTGGAATAAATAAAAATAACTTTACTTGATGGAGATGTATCAGTTAGATTGAACAATTACTCTACAAAACGATGCACTTATGAAACTACCATTTAGGGCAGTTTTATTCAAATAAAAGGTATAGGCACTAAACAGCTGACTTAAGTTATGAGATTTGGTATAAGTCACAAAAACCGTTTTAAAGAGAAACGTACAACAAAATAATAATTCATAAGAATAAAGTGCCCTTTAAAGCATTTTTAGGAAAAAATATTTTAAAAAGACAGTTTAGCCAGGTATCCGTATTTAACTTACAAAGAAGTTGTAAAGAAAATTATTGCAGTATTTCAATTACAGTAATGTAGAGAATGTATGAAGTCTCCTGCATAGAATATGGTTCCCTTTTAATACTTTGTTATGCCAAATGTGTAACATATGTATATTCTAAATAATTATGGCAAATGTAGATATTAAAGAAGTCATAAATATGGCAGTCATAAATATTACTCAAAAATTTCCCAATTTTCCACGTTGAATGTCTTCCTCTTAAATATGCAACAGAATATAATATGTTTCGAAGTAAATCGAATGTATATTAATACGTTTCCTATTTCGAAAAGCAGCGTTAAGAAAACAATGCATTACTGATATTAGCGCCCTTTATTATGGCAAATGGTAACCCCATTCATACTGATCGAAACTTATATGTTAAACAACAAAACGTAGTTGACGTTAATTCAAATATCATCAAAGCTTCATTAATATTATATTGTCACAGAAGCCAAATTGTTAAGCACAATTAGTTCCTTGGTGGAAATAATCTTACTTTGGTTTTATGAAGTTATAAAACTACAGTGCCTTTCACTGTCCGGCCATTCATAAAATAGTTCAGAGCAGCGACACAGAAAAGCACAATGGTGTATACAATGTGAAACGAATGTGGAATCAGTTTCATATAATATTTCCGTAGTTGTATTGCATTGTATGATTTCAACAAAAAGAAATCTTGTGCTTAAAAGTTTCATTCAGAATTGGACTCAGTCAAATATTCTAAAACTTTCGTGAAATATGCTCACTACATTTTATAGTTAAAGATGTGGGAGGTAAGCTGGAATAACTTATAAATAAACAGAAAGAACTGTGTTAATTTTGTGTAAATCTGTAAATTGGAACATTTATTAGGATGCGTATTAATGCAGGATTTGAAAAATAGTCATGTTCAGGTCGATAGAGTGTATCGTAAAAATTTTTCTCCTCAGCAGAAATTTATGGGGTGTGGAAGTTATTTCGCATCAATATCGCAACAAACGTTGAAAATATAAATCTCGCAGACTATTTCATATATCTCCCTCCGGTGTAAAAGTGTACTTGCGAAAAAATTCCGGGGCCTTTGCGTTTCCGATACAGCTTTTGTGGGAACTTTCGAGCCCGGCTACCGGGAAAGAATGGCGAATTTCAGATAGGTCGGAATCGATAAAAAATATTCCCTTTGATGAAATATTACCTTTGCCTGCTCGTCATTAGGATTTTTTATTTATAGCAAAACGCGAGGGAGGTAGGCAACCAGGGATGTTTTTATTATATTTTTTCTTTTCGTCTGATTGATTACATTCATTTTTCTTGAGGATTTTATGGAAATGCTGTTTTGAAATTTTTTTATCTGGCCGTATATTTCGAGTGGAGGAAGGACGTTTTGCGTAAAAACGGTGATCGCCGAATTTAAATCCGTCTTGTTCGATTTGATAAATCCTCAGGCACGTTTATTGTCTGAAACGTTAAGCCCCTGTAAACTTTTTATGAATGACGTAAATTACGAGGGTACGGTAGAGATTCTGAAGTTATAAACGAATCTAAAACGTAACTATACTATTGCAGAATATACAGAAAAATGTAGTATTGTTGTTGTTGTATGTTGTTTACCTTTCGTTGTAACTCTTATTTTTTGAAAAAAGTATGTGAATTAACATTGGATTCCTATCTTAATTCCCATTTAAAAACTACAAATTTAACAGAGTATTTGATTAGGCGAGAGCTTATCTCTTATGCGCGTCGGACTGTGACCAGACGGTGATGTCCCTCTGATCATATCTTTCTTAATAACTCCGTTGATGCTTATTGGAATCAATACGATTTAGCGTTGATTGTGCCATCAATACGCAAAGCGAATTGTAAAATTTTATGTGTAGTGAACTTTTGGTAAACATTTCCGTACAAGAGAGGGCCAGGAAGCCAAACTACGACGCCTCTTTGAAACGTTTGTTCCCAGAACCGTTGCATTATATATACATTTAGTTATTTATTACACAGACAATATAAAGTCTGGCATGATTGGGTAAACAAAGATGATCGTCACTGATTTATCAAATATTTTGCCTAAATGTGACCTGATAAATTGCCACACCTCCCAATCGAACATGAATGCGTTTAAATTTAAACACAATCTAAATTTAGTTTGTTGGTATCACTATCGACATCATTAAGCCACGGTCCTGTTAAGGGATAATTGGCACTTGCCTCAGTTATGAATAGGTATGTTGTTTGTCTGTTTTGCCATGTGATAATTGTGTCCCTCTTATTGGCCCTTTGTATGGCAGCCTATTAGTGGTGTTCCTGTTTGTTGGCCTCTGTGTCTGTATTTAGCGTTTCTATTTCTCAACCCTTTAAGCCCAGCCAAGCTCTTAAACTTACGTCTGTTTTTGACAAATTTTTAAGCCACCTAAATTGGACTTTTCATAGTTTTTATTTTCTTTCCCAAGCACATGTAATAACAAATTTTTGAATTTCAAGTAGATTCAGTTAAAATAAGAAGTAATAAAATTGGAGTAACCTCTTAATATCGTTCGTAACATATATCTTGTTAATGGAATTATTGAAACTAATTTGGATATTAGTAATATGGGGATATAACGGAAGAAATGCCACAGTATATTTATTTCATTCAAACAAATTGCTAAACAGCATGCAAAATCCATGCTGATGAATATTTAAAACAATTTTAAAATTTATACTAGTTTGTCTACAAGCACTTACCTAAAGACTCGAAGGCTATTATATAATTTTGTAATTCAAACATCAAGGCTAACGCCTAGTTTTAGACAATACATAATTTCTCACCGCAACGTGAACTGGTATATATTTGTTAAAATCGTTTTTCTGTATCATATTTAATCGAACTAGGCCATCATTACATTACATTTATCATTACAAGATAAAGGAAGCATGTTGACAAGTATCCAAATTACTGCATTTCCTCTCCAAACTCGTGGTAAAATACTTGGGATTAACTCTAAAACATGGCATCAATGGAGAGATGAATATGATCCTTAATGAATTGATGACTGAAAAAAATGAAAATGATTAAAACCAATTGATATATCAACTTCACATACACAATTAAATGAAGCAATAAAATCTATGTGGATGTATGATATATTACTCTGTACTAACAAATTATACTACTGAAAATGCTATTTCAAATACAAAAATATTGTGCCCTGAAGAGTAGATTTAGCCCAAAATAGTAAAGGTCGTTATACATATTCGATAGCACAATAAACTATCAAATCTAACAAAAAATTCTTGGGACTGGTTTTGAGAACATTTAAAAAAAACTGTAAATCTAGAAGTGCAAAGCGCCCTTCAAAGAAAGCTTAGCCGAAAATATTATCAAAGTTTATAATCAACGTTCAAAAGTAAAATTCATATTTGAATTTAAAAAATCTTTTAGAGGATTTCGGCAAAACCTCAAAAAATGAAAAATAAATACCCATGCCCACCTGACAAGTTTGAACACAAAGTGTTAATAACCCCATTATATATTAGAATATATATTATAACAGAATACAAATTTAATTGTAATATCTCTATATATACAAATTATTATATTAAATATTTAATATTAATAAATAATATAATAATTAATAATATTTAAAATATTAAATATTATATACAAATGAATTTCTGTTCGTTTGTCTCGCTAAAACTCTAGACTGGCTGGACCGATTTTGCTAATTTCGATTTTTAATATTTGTAGAAATTCAGGGAAAGTTTAAGCGGTGAGAAACATAAATAATAAGTACCGGGAATACTAAAAACGGTAAGTTTTGTAATTTTGGGGACAAATCGCCAAGACAACGAATCAAACAAATGAAATTATAGTGTCAGTTGGTTGTCAAATAAATAAATGTCAAGACGATAATTAAAATCTATCATCAGTTTGACAGTGCGCGAGAACTTTAATGATTTTAAAATGCCAAGGAGAAGACGACCTGACTTAGGTCGTCGAAGTGAATTAAATGTGCGACGATCTACCTCACGTGCATATCGCACTGACGACCAGTAAGAGACAGATAATGACAACATTCGTATTGGTATGACAGAATTGCGTTCAACAGAGAATAGTTAAATGAAGTAGATAGGTTTATAATCAAACGAGTTTGGGCACATTAAACACAACAGTAGTGAGCAAGACACAATGAAATAGAGCGATTCAGCAGACGCAATGTTTCTGTAAACCTGGGACGAGTAGCATTCCACTACGACCCGGAAATAGATTATTGTGCTGACCACTCCATAACGATTGAAGAAATGACAATCATTTGTCAATATTGTAAAGCGTTAAAATACAGCTGTGAATACACTGGATTATGTTGTGCGGGTGGTAAAGTAAAATTGCCACAATTGTTCCCACCACCAAAGGCATTACACTCATTAGTTTCTGGGGTGGGAAATGACTCGAAATATTTCTTTGTCAACATCCAAAAATATAATAATTGTTTTCAAATGAGGTCGTTTGGTGCAACGCATATTGTACTGGAAAATTTCATGCCCACTTTCAAGGTAGTTGTTGATGAGTTATCTATTTAAAATTTAAAAAGATAATATAGAATTGCAGATACAAGGACAGTTTGCGGAATCAACTTGGAGTTTCCATGTTTTGCGCATGGGCAATTTTACATCGCGTGTTCGCGAGTCGGAAAATCATCTTTATATATTTACGCACCGCAACAAAGACAAAAAATATAGTACTACAGAAAGCCATAAATTGATTATGTGTATATACTCTAACCAGTAACAATTGGAACAATCAATAAAATCTGAATACAAAACCATGGGACTTATCTTTTTGCTTATTCAGGAACGCACTGGTATTTTTAAAAGCAGGTGTTCAGTTGCCCAAGTGAAATCATATATGTGAATGTATGGATATGTACAGATAAAGAATTAGAGAGCCCATTGGACCGCAAATTTTTTTTTACGACAGCGGCACTTCGTTTGTATTTTCTTCTTCTTCTAAGGTGCAGGTGTACAGTCGATCAGTGAAATCGTGTACGAGGAAGTACGCGAGACTCTACAGATACTGGATGGTCCACTGGACCATACCACAGCGGCCACGTGTGCTTTCCTTGTGATGTCTTCTTCCGCACTTATATTCGAGAAAGCAGTGGTGTGTAAATGGGTGTGCCATTTATTTGTGCGATTTGGAAGTGAATTCATTGTTAGAGTTATTATCCGTAATGATACGGCCATGGAGGACAAGGCGGCATCGCTCTTCACTATTTAAAAAGCCATTAAGTGTTTTTGTTGCCGTTCCAGTTGGGACTGGACGAAGTATAACTGTGTTGCATATGATTTAATGTACTTAAAAATTTTGTATTGCGTTTTTACCATATTTTTCAAAGATATATGTAGGTGATAGGAAATTCACCGTGTAATCTATAACTTTTATTTATCTTTCTTCTTTAAACTTTACGTTGTAAAGTTTAACGGCTTGTATAATAAAAATGTCATTAGAGCGAGTTTCGACAAAATTATAAATATCTGAAAAATCACAAGTATATAATACAGTCCTTTTCAGGTTGATATGAATAAAAAGCTTTATTGGGTTGTTCTGATACGGCGCAAAAGTCTAAATACAAACTTTGAATTGTGTGTGGTTTTCAATTTTCGAGAAAAGCAAATACCGCAGCACACAGACACTTTTTCCAAAAATAGGTTTTATGGAGCAGGGGACCTTAAAATGTATAAAAATGCCACTAATTTAAATTTGTACAATTGACCTCATTATCATTGTTCCGTCTCAGATAAGTGACATTTTTAATTTATTGTTGAACCGATGATGATTTACAGAGGTCCATATTGCTGTTACCTCGAGTACCCAATACTTCTTCGAGATTTATTTGCTATAAACACAAGTCAAGTCCACAATGAGCCGTAAGGGTAACAAAGACCCTCCCGGGAAAGTAACCGAGTATTACATTTCGAAGGAGTAGGGTACGCGATTTCTAAAACATGTGCTTACCATCTGTATATGAGATGAAAGCAAGGATCTTCAGCAATGGTCAGCACGCCTTCTACTCTTTACCGGGGTGATTTTCAACCAATAAGCGACGAGTAAAGAGGAGTGCAATGCAACCGGCCAATAAGCGGAGATCGCGTTTCTCGTCTCTAATTTTGAGTAATTTAATTGTAAGAAACACTCTTCGTCTAACTGCGAGAGAATTATTATCTATCTTCACCTATTCGGATGTATTTTAAGTTGTTACAGTTAAATAGTTTAGCAAATCCGAAGTTACAATTACGTGTTATCATTTCCCAACTGTTCACGCAATATTAAGTTGGCGCGTGAAGTGTGCTGGTCAGTTATAACGATCTAAGACAATCGAATCTTCTGATTCGTACGCGACGTTACAATCATAATACTACTTATATATGAGTGCTATCATGAGATAGGAAATATAAAAAAATGTAAACAATGTAACTCTTCCAATGTTATACGTATACCAAAGTTGCCATGGGTGTATGAATTCCTGCGTACTCAAATCGTGGTTAAGCAGTTATTTCTAGTTTCCATTGGTGGTTGACAGAATGTTGTTGATTGGTCCTTCACTCATGATGTTTCTTATAAAAAAAATACATTCAAAATAGTTCTTATTTGCAGCAAACAAATTTAGGTATAAAAACCATAACTAACTAAAAGCATCGAATTTCTCGTGGAAAACTTTGGGCACATGTTTACTGAAGTCACGATGAAGCTCATTTCTCGAAAGATAGCTTTCAAAATGTTTCCCATTGATCGACTGTACTACATGTATTTTCGGGTTCACCTGTTTTCGTTCACCTTATTACAGTTTTTCCGAGAATATCCAGAATGGAGATTTCCTGAGTCACGTCAGACTCAATTTCGCATCGCAGTCGACGCGAAAACAGGTAAACACTATCAATAGCTTCATAAACAATGTAGCACGGCGGCAAGTAAACTTGTTGTGGCTGCATGCCTTCCGCTCATGGAGATTTTGCGGCAAAATTCTCAGGACACGGCCTATGAAGAGCGGTTTACTGGAACAGTCCGATGGCTCTTTTGATGAAAATGTACCTGAGGGTCTCTTTTACTATCGTCCCGAGTAATGTTTCGCTTTATGTGCTTTCGGACAAAGTGCGGTTTAGATATAAAAATCGTTTGAAGGTAACCTGGCCCACGTTTCGCCGGAATGTTACGGCAGGAAAGAACGAGCGAAGTGGAAGTCGCCGAGTTTGTTCGCGTAGAAAGTTTGCGAACTCAAAATTTTTACTCACTTGTCACCGAACTAAATTTTCACATTAAACGTAACATTCTAGTTTATCACCCTACATGAACACCCCAAAAATGAATAACAACTGATCTGGTAATAACTACTTTATTTCACAATCTCATATTCATGGTGGATATACCAAAAAGCACAGCATACAGCAAAATGCATGCATAATTTGAATACTTTATTATTTGCAAAAATATTATTTTACACAAAATATTAATTTAAAACCACACAATTATTTACACATTTGTTATACTTATTATATAATTATAATTATCCTCTTGTAATAATTATGTAATTAATATTAATAATTATATAATTATCCTCATCCCAATTTTACTTGAGACAGCAATAAAAACCTAACATCCACTTAAGTCAGCGAAAGATGCTAAACCTGCAGCTAAACAATAAAATATGGTTATTGCTTCATTTCTGTTGTAACCTCACTCTAATAGTCGCCAAAAATATGCGAATCTCATTGCTTAATATTATCACAGACAATTCATTGTGATGTGAATGAATTGAATTGTCTGTGATATTATATCTACCACTGCAAACTGCTAATACCAAATATACGAAGATCGACCGAATAAAATATTTCAAATATACAGTGCTTTCGTATAGAGGAAAAACCCTTTTTGAAGGTGCTCGATACATTGGATGTACACTGTATGTTACAAGTAACTTTGTAAAGACTCTACTTTTCTTTCAATTTTATTAGCATCAGAATGTAGAAGCATGTATGCAACAATGGATGCAACCAACTAATGTGGTTGTTTCACATTGATTTGCTTTGAAACTAGCATTTATCAATATCTGTGCCCAAGTTGATCACTTATGAAGTTTCTGTTTGTCATTTTAACAAATTTTTTATGGAAGTATTAGCAATATCTTCAGTTTTATAGTAATTTTAACTCCTTCCTGCATCTTACATAGTTTGGACCAGTCCTAAACTTTGGAAAAGTGAGAAAACAGGTATACCAATAAAGACAAGATAAACAAATATTGTGTTTAAAATATGGAATAAAGAGTAGGGTTCCTCTGCCGAGCAATGGAAAAATCAATGTATCAATCAGCGCATGTTTTATATGTTAGCAACAGTATGGAACCAAGAACGTGTAGACTTCTAATGAAACTAACAATGTAATAGTTATTTGATAGCTTATGGGGATATTTTCCAGATAAATGTATTTCTTTTTACATTCCCATAGCAGTTACGCACCCTAGCGTTAGAGCTATAGAGTAAAAATTATATCCAGCGATTTCTCTTAGTCACACACTTCTTGAGATATGATACCTAAGCATCTCTAATGAAACAGCCAGAGTATTTGAGAAGATATTCTCACAACTTTACTATAAAATTAGCGGAATAATTGAGGAGAAACTTTTTTACTCATACGCATGTATCCTAAAACTAATGAATAAAACTGCAAACGCTTCAAACGCTAAACAAAAGTTTAAATCCCTTCATTAAAAATTTTCTACGTTCAAACCGCTTAATTCCATAATACTAAACAATTTCACAACATTAAACCATTCGCCTTATAATAATCTTTTCCGACCTTAAATACGCCCCCATCTACTTGTCGGTTTTAGAGGTAAAAAGCTCCAAGATCCTAGATTGTGAATAAACTTCACCGTTAAAGCCCTTAATAATTTATTGTCCTTCTCTACTTTGCACCCAGATTTACCGATCTGAGGTTATCTTACAGGGTAGTTGAACCATCCCTTATTTTATTAACTGTTTTTTGTTGTCTAGATAAGGGAAATTTCGGTCGTTCACACCTCGTTATTTATTACTTATCGAAAGCCCGTAATTAAATTTAATACAATTATTAGGGATGAGGTCCTGTCGGAGGGACAAGTAAAATATCACCGCTATTAAACCTTTAATGTATAAACGTAAATTTTTTTATTAATCAAGCTTTGGCGAAGTATGGATTATGGCTCTTATAAAGCGATTAATCCGGGCTTGTACGACGTGACAAGTTTTAATTTATAGCGGACGGCACTCAAACATCAGGGCATGTGGATTTTTATTTTTTATGGTTAGAGATCGTGTTTACGGCGCAGATTTCGGTAATGTGTGCATAGGACGAGGCAATCCGGAGGGAATAGTAATTAATGACGGAAACGGTAGAGTCGACACGAATCGTCTCGTTTATTAAATATAGATAATTAAACGCAAACTAATTATATGGATAGTCGATTAATGCGTCTTTATTCAATGCCACTTGTGACACGAACGCCACACTGGTATAAATTAAAATCTTCTTTGCTTATTTGCTCTCCTTTGCTTTGTTATTTTAAAATATTTAAGGTAAGATAACACAAGTGTTCAAGAATCACATTATATTACAATACTTTATATCCCCACCGCAGCATGAGATATTTTAAATTCTGGATATGCATTGATAGAAATTCAGTTTTTTCGACTGTCACTTGTGCTGCCATCTTTGGAGTATGCACATTTCTTTTTGTCCAATTGCCTTTTTGGTGGTACCAAGCGATGAGGTTATAACCTTTTAGTGAAGCTTGAAGGGACTAATAGATTGTTCATAACGTTTTCTTTTCTTTGAAGTGAGAGTTTTTAGTTTGCTTTTATTAATGCATATATTTTTATGCTGTAAAAAATTTCTTATAGTTCTCCAGGTTTCAGCCATTTAGTTTTCTGTTAGACCTTCCCCCCCCCGTATCTGTCTATCTATACATTTTCTTTACCATCTTTAATTTTTATTCTGTGTTACACCTTTCTTAATTTTTTTATTCCAGCAAGAGTACGGTCTTCTATATACTTCTGTACCAGTGCTTAGCCAGATGTTACAATCTTCCTTTTTATATCCAACGAGGTCGTCTATCTATTCCAAGTACATTCCTTTATTATTTTGTTTTTCTATATATTCTAACGCTTCATTTACCCCTTCATGTATATCACCTTTGTAATGTCTGTATTGCATTTTGAATGTATGTTGTCATCCTTTAAAATTTGTAATTTGTTAGCTAGTCTTTGTATACACAAACACGGAACTGATTCTCGTTGGATGCTTTCTACACTATATTTACATTCGTTTATACTACTCCGCTCTTCTTGATTATTATGTAATATGTAACATACTTGTATTTCATTATTTTTCACATTAATTTCATCCTTGTGCCATATCTTCTTCGCTTTACGAATGGTAGATTTAGAAGAAACAGAAAGATGATTAGTTGTTAAGGAAGGTGGTGCCCGAAATGCACCAGGCCGATAATTGCACTAGACCCCCCCGTGGCGTTAGGGATCGTACCTCTAGGCCTTTCCCAGGTAGCCTGCACTACGAAACAATATAAAATTGATTATAATGCAATATTGTGTTCCAGCAAATTTTAATTAACGCGAACATATTTTTATTCAGATCGTTGCTTTTCCTCTACAAATCGATACCAAACTCAAAATATTTTCAACAAAATAAAATTGTTTTACGGTTTGAGGTCTATATTCGGTGAAAATAAATATTATGTTAGGGGTATATTTCTCAACATATACGAAATTGTAAATGCGAATCTACTCACTGATATAAAAACGAAATTTTTACAGGTTTGAGAAAGAGAAATCTTGACCTGTAATCTTTATCTTGATGAAAAGTGAACTTGTTATACCTCCTTAATGTTGATTACCACATAAGTAGTGTAAAGTTCCAGGAATGTGCTCGGGTTTGATCAGTTTATGATATATCTCTTTCTATGATATAATATATCTAAACTGTGGTTTGATCCTTGAAACAAGTTTGTGATTTGTTGGCCTTTACGATCGAATTAAATAATAGCAAAATGTTATGGTTAACTATGTAAAAAGTTTGGTTATCTGTTAACGGTAATTGGTGCCGGGTTTGGTTTTTCAAATATGTAACAATTTCGTCTTTATATTAGTGAGTAGATACATATTTAAAACCATAAAACGATATTATTTTGTTGGAAATATTTTGAGTTTGGTATCGAATTGTAAAGGAAAAAACAAAACGATCTTAATAAAAATATATTCGCGTTAATCAAAATTTGCTGGAACATGATATTGAATTATAATCAATTTTATATCGTTTGGTAGTACGAACTACCTGAGAACGGCCGACAGGTACGATCCCTGACGCCACAGGGGGTCTATAATCCGACTGGTGCATTTCAAGTCCGACCGTTAAGGAAATAGAACTACAGGTCATTTTCGTCTTCGAAAAATGTTTGAGAAACCATATTTAGAGGGGTTTTTTGTTTCTGTTGTTCATGTGTAGCAAAACTAACAACAGCTCGACTGGCGGTACGAATGCTTTAGAGCCTGTACATCTTCAAGGTGGGACTTATACTAAATTAGAAGAAGGTAGGAAATCCAAAGGGTCGTAGTTTTTTTTTATCGAAAGGCATAAATATTATAAAGGTTTCTGAACAATTACATGATCTTCACTGCTTTAAAAATGTTCTGTGATAAAACATACCTTTATGTTTCATGTTTTAAACTTTGATATTTACTTATCATATCCGCCTCCTTTAAATTATATAGGTTCAAAAAGGAGACGTTAACTACTCACAACAACAATTATATATAGGTTTAAGTACACTCATGTCCAACGCTTTCGTCTATTATTATTTTATTAATCTCAATTCTATTTTACACATGTAGAACACTTCCAAGACTGATGTTTTTGAAGCTGTTTTTAGTGTTCAATTTCATGTATTTAACTCTTTGGTAATAATTGTCGACACTTGATTTATGTATTTTGTGTATTATGTGTTTTTGTACCTTTTCCTTATTGAATATACGATTTGTCTTGAACGACGAGACCCTTCTAAGAACGAGCAGAATGTTCGGGAATCGACATGAGGCAAGATAAAAGCAAATTGCGGACCGAGAGAGAGGTAATGGTAAACATCGGAACGTGTCGACTACCTGAACTGAGCGGCCGTGCGCAGAAGATAAGTAAACCACTGTGAGTTATAAATTAAGTGTTAGTTATTAGTGAAAAATAAATTAGTTAAAATACTTCGCGTAGTGAAAGTTATTTTGAAGAAGTAAAGCGTTACGATGTTAATTATTGTTAATATGGTAATAAACACATGTTACGGTGATAAAAAAAATAAGCCTTACAAGCCAAATTCAAACTGAGTAGTGTTATTTGAATCTGAACAATACAGTGTGTATCAATAAAAATACAACCGAAGTACCATTAGATCATACTTTATAAAATGTGGAAACAGAGCTGGAGTTCAATTAAATGAGCAGATTTTTCGTTTATATTTAAATATCAGAATTATAACTTTTGAATCGATTCAATTAAACAACCGAAACGTAATAAAGCTCTGAAGTTTTTTAATTTAGTCTAAATAATTAAAAAGCAATTAAAAACTAAAAACCGATCCACGATTTCAACTTAATTATTTAAAAAAAAGAACCTAACAGGTATTATTCCGGATTCCCTACCCGATAACGAAAAAACTTTTTTAATTAAAGCCAATGCAAACAAAATACCGGACTCGCCGGTAACTGTCGTATTGTATTACGTCATCATTACATTTAATTTACAATGCTAATTTAAAGTTCGACCGAAGAAAATTGGCGCGAATTAAAAGTGATTAAAAGAGAAAAACTTGTCATGCTCTCCCCACATTATGCCATCTACTAATTATCTTCTCGACTCGGCCTAATTAATGAATACGTCCTTTGCGACTTGAAATAACAAATTAATAGCGGGAATCCTATATATTTTCCCCTCTTCACGGTTACCCGAATCTTTCACCTCGCGAATATTAAGCCCCATGATATGCTACTTTGGTGCGTCATAACCAATTAGTATAGAGATCAAAGGTAATTTCAACATATTAGGCTTCGCTGTGTGTGTCCCGAAATATGCTGATATTTTTACGTGGAACAGGACGGACTTAATTAAGGAACTAAAAATCGATGCGGGCGCTTCAGTTCGATGCGAACGATGAAAATCACATAATCTGGACCTGCTCGGGCTTTCATCTGATTAAAATTCATTTTACACATGTGAATAGAGCACCTAGGAATATTTCCACGCACGAACTACTATTTTCTCTTTACAGCTTGCACGGTCTCGATTCTTCACGTTGAATTGATGCGGTAGAATTTACAAGGATGAGTGCAATTCCCTTCAATGCGTTACACAATTTTTTGGTAGATTTATATCTAGTATTGCATTCGTTAACGAAGTCGAAAAAAGAGGAATTAAATTCCGGTTTTCATTTTTTTTGTATCTAGAGATCATACTTATGTTTATATATATATATATATATATATATATATATATATATATATATATATATATATATAAACGGATATAACGAAATTTGTCGGCAAGCTACAGGTCGCATTTTTTAAAGAATCACAACGAAATTTGGTGCAAAAATCAGTTGGCCGAACATCTCGGTCGAGTTCGTTAATGGGCCAAATCGGTCTAACGGTTTCACAATGGCGGCTTGTTATTTTCAAAAAAAATCGAAAAACTTTTATATCGCGTCTGAGAGAAAAATGTTACTTAGGTTTTTTATTTCTCTCATAGAGGCGAACGACTTTTGTATAAAACATTCTTTCGAGAAACGTACACAAAAAAAGTTATTTGTTTTCAAAAAATAAATAAAAATAAGAAAAACTTTTAATTCGGGTCTGAGAGAAAAATGTTACTAAGGTTTTTTGTTGCTCTTCTAGAGGCGAACAACTTTTATACAAAACAATCTGTCGAGAAACGTACAAAAATAAAGTTATTTTTGTCAAAAATTAAAAAATTAAAAACTTATTTCGCGTCTGAGAGAAAAATGTTACTTAGGTTTTTTGTTTCCCTTATAGAGGCGAATAACTTTTGTATAAAACATATCTCTGTGAAATGTACAGAGAGAAAGTTATTTGCAAATGTTTTAACATTTTGACGTTTGTATTTTTTCACACCTCGTATGCATTTTTTGACACATCGTGTGTTATATTACTATATATCCTACCCATAAATCTACCTTTCAGCCTGGCATGCCATGTTTTTTTTTATGTTGCAACAGCTGCAGTTACCATAAATTGTCAATTCTGGATAAAGCAACAAATCATGGTGACAAATTTAATCATATATAGTTGTTCCTTCATCTCACTTCATGCTTCTACAATATTCTGCTCATTTACAACGACAATATAGTTTAAAGCACTTCAACGCAAATACACGTAACCCCCATATTTCCAACTCTATTACGTTAGTGCTACAATTAAACTCATGATATGCTCTGCCAGATGTCGCTTTGTAGTGATGGATGACCAATTAGATGTACTTAGAACATCAAACGTAACCATGGTGTAAATAACATCCACAACGTTGCTCTCCTGTAAGAGCCAACGAAGGGAATATGGGCTCCAGTTCGAATAGAAGATTGATAATAAGTTCATCCCTCCATAAGTCATTGCAAGTACACAATTTGTACTTACGTTGCTCAGTTTCCGTTTAAGGGAGATGTAGTTCTAAATAAAGTAAAAGTGTTATATGGAACGCCTAAACTTTAATTTCCTGACGAATTTAGTTCGTAAAAGTGCAGGCATTCAAATCTTCATTTGCTGATTTAAATATATGTAGAGTCAGCCTGAACCGAATAAAGCAGATATATCCTTTTGCGCTGTCAGCCTCCTTGACACTATTTAAATTATTTTCAATAAGTATTGAAAGTGTAGGTGAAACGTTGATGGATCGAAAAGTTAGCTCAAATTCTGTCAATATGAGGAAAACGAAAACCCTGTCGGTTTACGCTGTTGGTAAGGCTTTTCAGAAATGTATTTGTACAAAATAAATCAATGCTTCAGTATGTGTTGACGCTAGCGTCAACATTATTTAAGGGAATTTAAGGTGAAGAAATCATAATTTATTGTAAACGAATTTAGGGAACAGTTTACGTAATTTAATCATTGAAAGTAACACGGGTTGTTTTACAAACTGAAAACAAGTCAGGACTAAGAGCGAGGATAGTTGTGTAAAATATTATTAGATTGTTTTAACGTTCGCACACGAATCAATAACACTAGCGATAATTTCACGTTACAAGAGGAAAACAAATTGCGACCGAACGGGCGCCGGTCAAGTTCAAATCCCCATACTCAGCTGAATAAGCATAACACCACGTCTAGGTAACGTGATAACAAGCGCTTCTCGAGAAGGTTAGTTTTGTGCAAAGTATCAAAACAAAATATTATCTCATTTTGCCAATGTAAAATAAGATGTATAAAAGCTCTGAAATTTGTACCAATAAATCAGTATACTTTGTATGCTCAAAACGACGTGTGCCACCCACGAGCTACGAGATAGATGACATACAGTCCACTCTCAACAGAGACCACTTCACACTTCGTTCAGTATGAATCGTTCAAAATAAAATTAATTGTTTTCATTTGTATTTCTGATGATGGATAAGAAGTATCACTTCCGAGTTATCACATTAATGAACGATTTTATCAATAAATTTTCTGCGGTGTATAAGGTGCTAAAACAATAATTTTCAAGTTCCTCCTGCAAATTTGACGACTTTCGTTCATCGCTTAATTTTAGGTGTCGCGTGAAACGCGATACGAAAATAAAAACCCGAAACCTTCCACATTAAATCTTTTAATCTTCCGCTCGAAATTACGAAAATATAGCGACCAATCTCTCAACAAAAGATCGATATCCTCTCTACCAAAGCTCGAACAATTCGAAAGAGATTATGAACTGAACTTCATAAAGTTTTTGTGAATTTAATCAAGTAAATCCGAAACTAAACCCAGCTCGTGCACGGAGGAGAAAAAAACCGGTAGAGCGAATGGACAGATTTATGAGTTAGGAGAGAAGGAGTGAGGGTGGGAGAAAGGGAGAGGAGCCATGTGGTACAACGTCGTCTAACGATTTTTTCGATGTATTTTTTTATGATGGCTGATAACTCGCAAAAAATAGACACAGGAATACGTGAGAGTTTGATAAATTGTCAGAGTTGACTAAAAAACACATAGATTACATTTTTAAAAAGCAATACGATGTAACGCTCTTTTACAGAGATAATAATTATTGGCTGAAAAGTTTCATACGCACCTCATTACACCATTCATAATTGTGATATAGTGATGACCGTGCTATTATTAGCGGACATGTATCATATTTTACTGTTCATTTGATGCATCACTTGGCTTCCACTTTTGAACACCATGGAATTAAATTGGCTATTTGGATATGTTATTTAGAACGTGTCATCAAAATTAGATCAAATGTAGGTATTATATTCTGACTAATAGTGTCTACAAGTCCATCGAAAAGAAACTTCCATGAAACACAAACGTCGAAATTCAAAGCGCGCGACCTGCTAGTGAATAAGTACAGGGTCGCATTAAGAATGATCGCCATGATTATAATTTATCTTTTACTAAGGTTTTATTAAGAATGTTCATTTCTTTCTTTTTTGTATACATTTAAAATAATGGTTTTCTCCCCGCAACTTAAGTATGTTCCAGGTCTCTTTTTGGGAGGCCAGCAGGGAAGGTATCTTTCCATAATTGTAATAGATCAGAGAGATGTGTTTATACAAATTTATATCAAAAACCTGAATAACCATAGCGATGCGTTAAAATAAACCATCAACAAAAAGTCCAATATCACCACGACGACTTACCTGAACGCTTGTAAACAGACAACGATAGATCAGACAACTAAACTTGTTAATTTTACTGAACCGACCACGTACATCAATTCCCGCCAAAAGATTTATGACTTTTCCACCAATAGCAAACGACGTGTATTAGGTGTTGTCTAACTTTACTACCTTCTTTCGTTTCGTGGATGTTTTCTTCTCAGTGGATTTACAGTAGATGCCAAGTATATCTTTAAAAACAACATTTTCAGTAGTTCTGCATACGATGTTGGATGGAAATTATAAATTTCCATCCATCATAAAATGACGTGCATCGGGATTTGTTTTGAACGGAGTATAAATATAACTAAAAGGGAAATAAGGGACATCCGACTTCGGCCACCATCCCCACAGAGAAGAAAATCACAGCCGAATTCAGCCACGCGATTTTATCTGTAGGATTAGTAAGGATTATGGCTCGTTAGGCCAGTTAGGTGCAATAGAATAAAATTGGGTCGATTTCGGTCACTAATTTCTTTCAGTTTATTGTTAAGTTAGTAAAAGTAAAATTGAAAAATGGGGAAATTATTAAATAGTGGCGGCGAGTTCCTTCGACGGTCAGTTCGAAAGTAGGTAAAACCTCTCAGAGGACCGACGAGTTCCTCCCCGACGACCATAATTATTATATGAATTCGCTATCGCATGTTAAAGGACAAGAATAAACAATTGAGGTTTAGTAAAACGAACAGGACCGATCACATGATGGAAACTGACCAAAAACAAAACAATCAATTGATTTAATTGAAACAAAAACAACCATATTGATTTTTAAGGAATCTTCTCTAGCCATCTCTTTAATCCCTGGTGTATATATAGTTTATATATTGTTATATTTATAGGTATAGGCAAAGACTATGTATATTCATACATATATACATTGTCTTTGGTATAGGTCTACAAGTTTATTATCGACAACCTTATTTTTTCTTCAATGTATGTTGCAAATATAGATATTGAAAAAAGAAGCATTTGTTCTCTATACAAAGCCAAGTTATTAACTAGCGGATAATTGGTTAATACTAAAAATCTTCCAAATGAACCATTTTTCTCAAAATAGTAATTGCAATTTCATTGGTTTATTGATTCGCTTATAATTTGAAAGCAGGGCGCGTTTCGGTTCCACCGACCCATTGAAACCCTAGGCTAAGCCCTAAGCAATTCAGGTAGAACTGTGACCGAAGTCGACGTACTTATCCACCTACCATAATCCTCCGCTTACGCTGAAAAAGGTTCATGGCCGAAATCGCCTGCTCCGACTAAAAGAGGTGACAACATATACTTCAAAAGGGGATAGTGAACATGGTGAAAATGTGTAACATGGGATATAACTAAAGTTATTAAAGTATGCCGTTTTTTAAAGCATATTCTTAATGATGACCGTTCTAGGATTCTAGGTTGATGATTGGTTTCAGTAAATTCAAACATCCTACCTTAATAAGAAATTTAAACTTGGAAACTTAGTTTTTTAGTATAAAGTGGACGGGCTTAGACATTTACTTCCTACAGTAACAAAAACATATATTTCGCACTTTGAGAAGCAAATGTATTAGAACTCAATTGACTCCCATACACGACGCTTCTGCTCACAGCAATAATTCTCTTCCTCGCTTCTGAAAAGGCGTCAAATCCTCGAGATTTACCTGTAGAAACGCATTTCGGGATGGAGACATAACGGCAAGTGAAATCGGCGAATTGAAGAGCACCAAACGTTAGTGAATTTAAATGGGTGTTACAAGGGTAATAATAAAGTAGTAGTTAATAACTTTTTAATTGTACAAATAAATTAGTGCTTAGTGAAAATATTATTAAAAATTAATAATGAAGACTAGTGGGAACTAACATAGTTTAACCAACAGCGCGGTGTATCGTACATCTAACTACTAAAGGCGTTACTTATTATTACATTATACCTTATGAACTTATGTAGTCACTGTCTCTAATTATTTTTTACATTTTGATGCCAGTAATTAAAGGAATTTCTAGTGCTGCTGATTCTTATTTGTAGATTAATTGGTGGAAGTAATATTTTTCAATTACTACATCACTAGCTCACTTGGCATTGCGATTACTTAAAGACTATGTATAAAAATCCTTGATGGTTTGATACGATGCCAGATTTAAGTAAAAAAGAGTTCATTTTAGGAAAGCAACTTCAAGCATGTTGTTATATCGTAGTTATATTATCGCCTCATTTGATTATGACTCATTCAGAATATTTCGATGATTAATTTGTGTTAAAACTGTCTCATAATGTAATTTTCAATTGGAAGTGTATCACTTGAAGGAGCCGCATCGACTCTTGTAGATTATCGAACAAGGCAACCACTTTCCCATATAATTTTATGGGATCAATTCCGGGCTTCCCGCGTTCTGCTCACATTCTCATTGATATTCCTGGAGAAAGAAAAAAGCGTTCTCAATCTAACTTTGAAACTCAGAAGCCTAACACCTAATCTCTATTCCCCTTATATATTTTCGAACCGGTTCCGCACAGATATATGTAAATTCTTAATAAGTTTCCGGATACCCTCACAAAGAAAGTAAAAACTTATATGAGTATCGTAAAGGATGACTTCCCCATAATTCCAAGGTGACTTGGAGTTGCGTGGCCGTCACTTTTAGTGTTTGTTGTAATTTTCATTTTCGACGCTTTCATACGAAAATAGGAAACACTTTTGTGGAGTTTTGATTTTATAGCGCTTTTGTCTCCAGCGACGGAAATCACGATGGAACTACTCGCCAAGTTCGAGAAGGCCATAAAAAGCAGAAGCCTCCGGTGATATATTTTACGGGCCGTCAACTAAGAAAAAATTATCACCACTGTTACTTTAATTTGTTCTCCCCTTAGTCTCGGGGAACGCGAAAGTATGTTCTCATTTGCGGAATGAATGTTTGCGCCTAAACACGCCGGCCGGATGCATATTTTATAATCTCGCGGACGGGGAAGTTTCTCGCCGAAAGTTTTTGTTCGTTAAAAATTTCAAGTCTCCGGAAGTTCCGCGGAATACTCCAAATGACGCAGGCACAGATAAATACTACATGTGTATCGTATTGCGGTGAAATTAACATTTATATGTTTAGTTGCAAATGAACATTTAACGATAATACTGCCTTCGTATATTCTTAAAAATGGGATAGCCAGATAGAGGGGTCTGCAAGTAGAAAAGGGTTATGATATAGGTATAGTCTTTACGAACCCAGTGTAACAACCGGGATGCAGAGGAGAAAGAGGTACGTAAACGAGCCGCCTCCATAGGCGCGCGGAATATTTTTTACTCACTTAGTCAGTAAAATTTCATAGTATAATTTTATATGAATTGTAAAATAATAAAAAAAGTAAATCGGTAAACATAATAGAATAGTGGAATAGTGTTTAATGTGTACTAAAGTTTACTGTCCAGTAAAGCCCAGCGAGGAGGTTTGAGTACCCTTTGCCAGGAAAGGATTTGGGATGGGAGTAATAATAAACAAAAATATAAATTGGAATTAGAAGTTTAATAAAATATATAGATAATAAATTAAATAAATAAATAATGGGACATAAAAGAAAGATAACAAACAAAATATAATCTTGCAAGGAATAATTGAGTTTAAACATTAAATAATTAATCGTAATCTTCAGAAGAAGATTCGGAGCCGGTCGAATGACAATGGGGTTAATACGTGGTAAAACGTGATATTCTTCCTCTTTTTTAATTACATGCGAAACGCAATTTTACCAAATTTGTTTGTAAGAATCATCCCTTAAGACGGTTTCGATGTTCTCAAAAACAATGCTAGTGAAAAGGACCGCAAGCGATCCTTGATGTTAGCCCCAATTAATTCTATGGGATTAAATATACAGTAGTAAGGACGTAGTCGAAGAACACAATGACCTTTATCCTCAGCAAGCTTATCAACAGCATACTCCTTTTTGAAAGTACCCGATTTAACACTTTCAAGAAGCTGTTTTTTGTACGGATGTTTGAAGCTATAGGAAAATTGTTGCTGTGAAGAAATTTTATGAATAGTGATTTTCTGGAACTACTATTAGGAATTTTATTAATTTGACGAGAATGATATGAAGCGTTATCAAAAACTATAACTATATTATTATGAATATTGGGCAGAAGTTGATCTTTAAACCACTTTTCAAATAATTCGGCATCCATATCCTGATGATAATCGGCGAAACTCTTATTGATATTCTTGGCGGAAACATGCATAGCATTAGCCACAAAACCGTTTTGGTTTCCTGCACGTAAAATTACAACCCGATTTCCCCTAGAACTGGGTGTATTTAATTTACAGTTGTTGCTGTCATCAACCCAACCACTTTGAATTACTTCATGGGTGTCAAACCATGTTTCGTCTAAATATACAATGTTGCTCCCTGATTCCCGAAATGACCTAATTTGTCTCAAATAATCCTGACGCAAAGCAACAATACGAGGTGACTCCATGATGACCATTCGAGAATCAAATTTTTTTTGTAAATCCGCAACTTAACAGAATTGACCTTAAAGTGTCAAAGATATACATTTATATTCCTCACAAGACTGTAATTTTTGAAAAATTGATAGTAAAGTGGGCATCTCGTTTCTAGCATAAAAATCGTAAACGGTTCTGCGTATAACGTCTTTAGCAGCGTCATCTAATGCTTTGAACTTCTTTTGTTTACCTAATCTATTTTGATGATGATCTACAATTCCTCGCTGAATTATTTATAACTTGAAAAATATGGAATTAATGTCTAGTCTGAAATTTCTAAAATTAAGCACTGAACCCATTGTTCGGGGTGTCTTTGTTGGGGCGCGCCGCTTTGTTGGATGCGCTTAAACATATTTGAAATTACTGTTTGAAATTGAAGATGTAGATCCTTATTTGCAAACTCCCCAGAAGGAGACAAGGAAGAGCAAGAGGGTCGAGTAGTCACGTTTTCCACATCAACTCGCACTGTTTCTGTCGCCCATGGTCTCCAAAACGCCATTCCGATTACAATTAAGTATTATTATAAATATAAAAACGAACGGCAAATTATATAATTATAAAATTAATTTAAAAACAAACATAATACTTTTCTAACTTGTCTCGTTGGTCCAGACGGGCCAACACTGGTCACACAGTCAAGAGACAGGTGTTTGCCACGCGGTGCGGTGCAGTCGTCTAAACGGTTATGAATCCACTATAGCACTAGCCAGAAAAGTCGACTATTGACAATATTTAGGCGTACGACGTCTCGTCCCAAAAACTGGAGGAGGATTGTACAGGACGAGTTCGCTAAATAACGTAGCATGTATCTAGTATGCCGTATATATTGTTATTGATCGATACCCGTATAAGCTTGTATATATGTTGGTTGTTACACTGGCTTCGTAAAGACTATACATGAAGTTGCCTTGTAACTATCGTCGCTATCTATCCATCATAAGAAACAAAATAATTTTAGTTTTTTTTAAACGGCTAAATTTGAGAAAATGAAGACAATCTATTTGATAGTGTGACTAATAATTCCTGTCTTCATTTTGAAACAAATGAAAAGTTTATGAGAATGTATAAATCCATTCTCTCGAACTGGCTTATGATGTTTCGATATACGTCAAATTTTTTGCATATGTCCAAACATAGTGAAACTTCATTTCAGGTTTCAATCGCAACAGATGAGCCTGACGAACCTTCCATTTTCTCCTTTCTAATATTAATAGGCCAAGTCTATTAGCGTATCCTTACACAAATCTTTTGGACTTTAATTTGATTGGCAACATGAGGATTATTGTCGCAGCATTCTAAGAAGTTTTATCCGGAAGCACTAATGTTGTTGGGAACACTTCCTCCAAATTTACTTTAAGCGCCTTTCTTATCTCCAACTTAAATTTATAATAGGGCGAAGATATAATCCTTTCTTCTCTTCAACACATTTAATCGTTAAAATTGTTCGATAAAGCCTATAGTCCAGTCATCAGCGGTAAAAAAAAAACTTAAAACTGTGAAATTTTGGGAAACAAGGTATCTATAACCTTCTTCAAAGTTGGACTTGTGCCGAAGTGTGCTTTTTCCCTAGGGGTGGAAGCCACGCCTTCCGGAAATCGATAGAATTGCCAATTCTAAGCACCGTTTGTTCTATAAAGTTCTTTTGTAATCTTGATATTTTTCGAGTTATTTATGATTGAAACTACACATTTTTCATTGAAAAAGCGAATGTTTTTTAACAATTTTTCACCAATAACTTGAAAAACTTTCATTTTATCGGAAAAAACATTCCAAACAAGAATGTAGCTAATAAAGCTTGATAAGGAACAAAATTGTAGGAAATTTTATTTTAAACAACTTTTTTGATCACAATTTTTCGCCTAAAATTGACAATAAACGTGACAATACGATGGTAAGATTTCACCCCCTCCTTTTCTCGAGTATACATCGAAAAATATCGATCCTAGGAAAAAAATGATAGGAACTTAAATTGTAGGAAATTTAATTTCAAACAACTTTTGTAATAACTAATTTTCGTTTAAAATTAAAAATACATTAGTTATTTAAAAAACAAAAGTTCACCGTTAAATTCAAGATGGCGGATGACGCAACGGGTCTGGTACCCCGGCAATCTAAATTTAGACTGCCAGTGACCCCCCCCCCCCTATCCATATCCGCAGTTAATTAAAATTAATTGTTACCTAAACAAGAGATTCTGTAAGTAACTACCTGATTAATAATAGAATGGTTAGTTAATTATTTTTTTTCTAAGCGTGAGCAATTTTCTGTATTCCGACGATGGAAAAATTTAGTGATACCACAGTTAACATGGTACGAACTGCCAAAAAGAGTCATTACTTTGACATTTCAACGAAAATCACAAATTTCAAAATTGTTCAGTGAACAAATTGAATAGTATATTAAAGTATGATAGACCAAGAGCTGGGCACGAGATTTCAACATCATCAGTAATATGGAATTCGTAAACAGGAATAAATTCTATTACCATCAGTTATTAAAGTTCCGAGCAGGCGGACAGCTTACTGGTTGCGAAGGGTAGTTATAAATGGTGAAAGTGATTAATTTTTAGGGGAAGTTTCGGCATCGATAATAAGCTTAAAAATCTATGTAATGATAGTTCTTACCATACCTAAACTAAATTCCAAGCGGCGGACACATAAGTAGGTGCAAAGGGGGTGGCGGACAATAGTAAGGGGGTGAAAACGCGAAGAGCTAGAGCCGAAATTTCAACGTCATCGTCATCAATAATATGGAATTCGTACACAGGAATAAACTCTATTACCATCAGTTATTAAAGTTCCGAGCAGGCGGACAGCTTACTTGTTGTGGAGGGTAGTTATAAGGGGTGAAAGTGATTAATTTGTATGGAAAATTTCGGCATCGATAATAAGCTTAAAATTGTATGTCAAGATAGGTCTTACCATATCTAAACGAAATTCCAAGCGGCGGACACATAAGTAGGTGCAAATGGGGTGGCGGACAATGGTAAGGGGGTGAAAACGCGGAGAGCTAGAGCCGAAATTTCAACGTCACCGTCATCAGTAATATGGAATTCGTAAACAGGAATAAACTCTATTACCATCAGTTATTAAAGTTCCGAGCAGGCGGACAGCTTACTCGTTGCGGAGGGTAGTTATAAGGGGTGAAATTTGTTAATTTTTCGGGAAAATTTCAGCATCGATCAGATGCTTCAAAATTTATGTAATGATAGATCTTACCATAAATGAACGAAATTCCAAGCGGCGGACACATGAGTGGGTGCAGAGGGGGCGGCGGACAAGGGTAAAGGGGGTGAAAATTGGAATGGCAAAATTAGTGAGTTTATTCCTGTTTATGAATTCCATATTACTGATGACGATGACGTTGAAATTTCGGCTCTAGCTCTCCGCATTTTCACCCCCTTTACCCTTGTCCGCCCCCCCTTTGCACCTACTCATGTGTGCGCCGCTTGGAATTTCGTTTAGGTATGGTAAGACCTATCATTACATACATTTTTAAGTGTATTATCGATGCCGAAATTTCCCCTAAAAATGAATCACTTTCACCCCTTATAACTACCCTCCGCAACAAGTAAGCTGTCCGCCTGCTCGGAACTTCAATAACAGATGGTAATAGAGTTTATTCCTGTTTACGAATTCCATATTACTGATGACGGTGACGTTGAAATTTCGGCTCTAGCTCTCCGCGTTTTCACCCTCTTACCATTGTCCGCCACCCCCTTTGCACCTACTTATGTGTCCGCCGCTTGGAATTTCGTTTAGATATGGTAAGACCTATCTTGACATACAATTTTAAGCTTATTATCGATGCCGAAATTTCCCCTACAAATTAATCACTTTCACCCCTTATAACTACCCTCCGCAACAAGTAAGCTGTCCGCCTGCTCGGAACTTTAATAACTGATGGTAATAGAGTTTATTCCTGTGTACGAATTCCATATTACTGATGACGGTGACGTTGAAATTTCGGCTCTAGCTCTCCGCGTTTTCACCCCCTTACCATTGTCCGCCACCCCATTTGCACCTACTTATGTGTCCGCCGCTTGGAATTTCGTTTAGATATGGTAAGACCTATCTTGACATACAATTTTAAGCTTATTATCGATGCCGAAATTTCCCATACAAATTAATCACTTTCACCCCTTATAACTACCCTCCGCAACAAGTAAGCTGTCCGCCTGCTCGGAACTTTAATAACTGATGGTAATAGAGTTTATTCCTGTGTACGAATTCCATATTATTGATGACGATGACGTTGAAATTTCGGCTCTAGCTCTTGGCGTTTTCACCCCCTTACTATTGTCCGCCACCCCCTTTGCACCTACTTATGTGTCCGCCGCTTGGAATTTAGTTTAGGTATGGTAAGAACTATCATTACATAGATTTTTAAGCTTATTATCGATGCCGAAACTTCCCCTAAAAATTAATCACTTTCACCCCTTATAACTACCCTTCGCAACCAGTAAGCTGTCCGCCTGCTCGGAACTTTAATAACTGATGGTAATAGAATTTATTCCTGTTTACGAATTCCATATTACTGATGATGTTGAAATCTCGTGCCCAGCTCTTGGTCTATGAGTGGATATTGAGCTCTTTCAAACACGCGCGAGTTTTCGAGCACGACGGCGTAGCCGGAGTGCTCGAAATAGAGCAAGTGCTTGAAAGATCAGTTATCCACGAATACTTTACGCGATTTTTTTTTATTGGTACCATTTTTTATACCAAAACCAAATGCATACCCAATATGATTAATTTGAATGACACTCGGGACGCATCGTGACGGCCCGTCGCACGTCGTACAACCAATCGGCTTGTCCGGCTACTGCCAAAAACGCTCTGTTATTGGTTGATATGGCCGTTGTTGATACGTTTCCATGGCGACTTTAAAACACGCGCGTGCGAAAAAGCCAGATTTACGCACGCCAAAGCATGTTTTAAATAGGCAAAATAGCGTACCAATAAAAAAAAATTAGTTACAGAGCTGAAATTCGGTGGATGCTGTACCCTCGATTAAAAGTAAGAAACCCGCAGCGAAACAATTCCTTTTTCTTTAATCATTGAACGCTATTGATGGAGTAATTCCGTTCCCAAATGTAAATTTTGTGTATCGTGAATCGATTCCTGCTTATTTGTCTTATAAGAAAATTAACTGCACGATTTTCTAACTCTTGTTCCGTGACTAGGGCACTCTCATGGAGACTAATCCCACTAGACGTGATATTTGGCGGAGCCACCCGCTAAGTTGGGAGCTAACCAGTTTCACTCGTTAATAATTATTCTGATAAGTCAATCAAATAGTGTGACCGGGAATGAAGTACTTCATTAGCTACAGTTTCGATTGGGATGTTAGTATGTTGATAATTAACTGTAATTTTAATATTAATAAATAATTCTTTATGCCAAAATCCAAAGGCATACCATTTTCTGTAAATTAATACTATATTAATATTAAGATGTCTAAACTCACTGCGTTACCAACAAAATTTATTACGCATTTCCTTTCGTTCCATATATTTATATGATAGGAAAACTAGCGGAAACGTTCCGATCCGCTGTGACGTCCTGACACGTCGGATTTTATTCAAATGGAAGGATTTTATGGAATCCGTAATGCGCATTTTAAAATGAACGAACGAGTGAAACGGTCTTCAAAGATGCATTAGAAAACAATTTCGCGGTGCAAAATTCATAGTGAGCCGCGGTGCGGATGCAAGAATTTAAAGAGCCTGTTCGATTATTCATAGATGGGTAGATAATATAACGTTGGCCTGCGTTCGATCTCTATGCTCGTTATTAATTTTTGAAATACGGCGAAATGCAGACAGATCCATTAGGATTATTGTCGTAAATTAGTGCATGTCTATTAGAAGAATCGTTGGAAATATTTAGCTTCACTCCAGAAAAATGTTTATTTTGTGTATAATTTAAAAATATTGTTAAGTAAACCCATTTTAATAAGATAGATATTCAATTTCAATACAAACATGTCTTGGTACTTCTACCGTAAAATTCCTGTACCGCTTTTGCGCCTCACACGAATCCACGAACAGATTTAATAACTTTCCGTGATATTATCAAATTTTACAGCCCGTCTCGTCTCCCATTCTTCCGGGGCAGAAAGAAAGTTTATTCCGAGACTCTCCCGGCATTGGTATTCGTCATCCGTTGCATTTCGATCAATATATTTCATAAATATTCTGCGAATGTCTTACCAGCGACAATGCTCAGCTTTTCAGTCTTTAATCTGAATCCGAAATGGAAAGGAATAAGCTAGTTTTCTTTGTCTCGTATTGTGCACAGGATTCGGGGGAGGTCCCGGACGCGATCCTGGATATAAAACGGGAGGTGGAGATACGTCGAGATGAGTTGACGGTTGGGAGATTTATAACAGGGACTGTGATGTTATTCATAACTTTTATAAACGCCAATATATCCCATGGCTCTCTATGGATTTCTAATTAGATAGCATTATAACAGGTGTGTATTTGAAAGGTATTTGGGGGCATGATCAATGCAAGCGTTAAGATCCTGAGTGTGTACTGCTATTTACAAATCCATGATTGTTATGGTAGATCATGGGCATGTTTTGACATGCCGGTTACTGCCTCAAAATTTGTTAAATTTGTTAGATTGCTGTGGAATTTTTTATCTTATTTTCGAAATCGGAAACTTCGGAATAAGAGAAATTCCCTTTTGGATCTTTACTTTAATATATGAAGAGACTTCGAAACAGAAACTGCAATGAACGAGTCATTAAGTGAAAGACAACATCAAGGAAACGAGATTGGAAACAATCCAGAATTAAATTAAACAGAAAAATTTCACATTTATCCTTCATGCGGCATAATTCTTATACTATTATAATTACCTATTAATGTTAATTCCATTAAATCCAGATACCATAAAATTTTGAGGTACATTAATAATACGAAGCTATTTTCACCATTAAACTTGAAAACCGTTAACAATTAAATTATTTTAATTGCAAGTATTTAATTGAAAAAATTATTGAATTTGCTACTGTAAATAATAATAATAATACTGTAACGAAATCGCCCTTCTACCGAAGATTATAACTGCATCAGCATTCGCTACTTGTCTGAATAAAACAAAAAATGCAAATTGACAAGAGTGAAGTAAGAATTGTTGGTTAACCTATTAATTATTTTTGTTATTAATTAATGGACTATGCGGATTCACTTAACGGATGGAGTAATAAAATGGTGAAGACTGTGATCCTTCGCCAAAGTGTAATTTATATTTGCGTTACATGGCTTGCTGCTTCTTGACTGAATTATCAAACAAAAATCAAATTATTGTCGCGTCCAGGGGATGAAGTCAGCCTGAGAGCGTGCTAGGGGGTAGCTCGAGGTGGAGAAAAGAAATCAGTTAGGGAAATATAAATTTATTTTCAGCGGTTAAATACAGGGGATGTGGAAAAAATGATAACAGAAAAAAAAAATAAATGAAAACAAAATGAAAACAAACAAAAATGAAAATAATCAAACAAGTTAAGGCAAGAAAAGTGTTACATAAAAGAAGGGGCTCTTGCATGGTTATTTTCGGGGAGGCGAGGACAGACGTCGGACGTGCGACCCTTGGCGTACCACTCACTAACTGGCGACCAAAAAGCCAAAAAGCCCCGATCGATGACGCTCTTTAAATTTATAATTTTCAAATCGCGTATTCGGCGGTCTGTTGAACTCGTAAAGATTGCCGAATAGACGATTTACCTTGTATTTACTTGATTAACTCGTGAACCTGTGGCTAAGGTCGATATCCGAGAAGCGGAAATGACTTTTATGAAAATATGCAATTACTGATGAACTAAAGTTTGATAACCGCGGAGCGGATATTAATTATTGCAAGACTTGTAATTGCAGGTCGGTAACTCGCGGAAATTAAAATGACCTCTGCTGATTGATTAGGTCGCGACATTATTTTAAATGATACCTATTGGAAAATAATTACATGTTGTAAAACTATCTATATTTGGAACCGGAATATTGGAACAAAACAACTTGTAGCCCCAGGTCCATTTCCCACCAAACAAGCAATTTAGAAGTATACAATCTACTGCTATTTCAAATATCAAGGATTTAAATAATACAAAATATGTACGCAGTTTAAATTAGGCCTTCACGATATCGAGACAAACTCTCGGTCTCGGTATCGGTATCGCACAAGACCGAGACCGATACCGAGACGAGAGTGGTAAAAATCTCGTTATAATTTATTATTTTTCCATATATTATCCAAATTTTTACATAATATTATATGCGAAAGGTATACGTTTCATTCATAATGCACAAGGTAGGCAGGTCAAAACTGCCTGTTTTAATCCCCTAGTTGGATTTTACCCGTTACCGGAAACATTTTGTGTGGATTCTATGAAAAGAACAAGGAATTCTATTATGAAATGTCTAATGAAGACAAGATAACGACGAATACGCTTTCAGCTGTGTATAACAACCGCCATGGTGGTGTTAAATCGGTTATCAGGTTATATTTAAAAATAGTTTCGGGAAGACCAGTAATAAGCACTAAATTAAGGAAAAGCTCTCTAAAGCTGTGTGGTAATTCATTTAGGAAAGAGTGTTCATTGAAACCTACAAGTTTTCCTTTTTTGATTAAATTCCTTGAGAAATTTCATAAGTAAATATTTTTAAATAGCCATGCCACTGTAAAAAGAGGTTTGAAAAAATACATTCTATACAATTAAATAATTCACCACTTATAAATTGTTGATTAAAATATTACACCGGTGAGATCCAATCTTCTTAACGAAAACACAAATGGACATTATCTTATGACGAGAATAATTCGAGACCGAGACAAGACCGAGACTGAGACGATAGTAATCTTTTCTCTCGTCTGGGCGATACGAGACAGGAAAAATTTCGTTTCAACGAGACCAAGACGATACCACCGGCAGGTCTCGGTATCGTTAAGGCCTAGTTTAAATTAATTTCCAAAACTCAGAAAGCACAAGGCAATGTAAGAGAATTTTCGAATAGACGGAATGATGAATGAAACAAATGTACTAACTAATGAATATCCATAGCACAAAACAGGTCATTTGAGCAGTTATGATTAAAGAGGTTGGTCCGCATAGAATGAACACAACTTGGCAATTTGAAGAATAATTAGGCATCTGAGTAACGATTGTTTCTTTATTTGGAAAAAATTACTAAATGAATATATTAATACCTGTATGTCAGAAAAAACATATTAACCATATGATTTCGTCAATTGACTGGATAAAAAATAAATTTAAGTAGTTTCAAGTGCATAAATATTCCCATATTATATCCAATTACAATGTTATTATACAGTTACATGGTGATATCATTATTGTTGTTAGGTGTTAATATAAGTGATAATATGATCTTTAAAAAATAAAAACAAATCCTCTAATACTGTCAGTCCAAGAGAAATTTATGAGATTTTTGTGAAATACCTCAGTACTCCAGAAATTTGAGACATTTTTGCAAATAAGTTTAAAGCCATTGGAAATTTAATTGTGATATTTTCAGGTTTGAGCCTTCTATGAGAAGTCTTTAATCAAAAAAACCGTATATTCTTTTTAAACTCTGCTTAATTCACTCATAGTGATTACTAAACTAGAACACTCACTTCACAAGTGCGCATCCCGTCACAGTACCATATTTTAATGCTAGTTTATTGATAATTTATTATGAAAAATACGATTTTTTGCTGCACCCCTCACATAGAAAAACTGGATGTTCTGGCTAACACCTAGGCTACATCACGCACAGCAAACATACCACGATTACTCTAGACACGGGAATCACGTGTTCTCACTATTTTATCTGCTCAATGTCATTTAGAATATTTTTGAGGGATAAAAACAAAACAAAATTGTTTTTCAAACAGTGGCCGTCTGCCACTGTTACTAAGTCAGTATGATTTAGTAATATTCCGGACATATGGCGGAGGCGCAATTATACCCTGGGATCAAGTCACGTTATACTCCATTCACTCGTGAATTCAAGTGTAGCAATGTAGTGTCTGTTCCAATTCCATTAACTCATCCATAAGATAGAATAAAGGGCATAAGCATTTCATTGAAAGGCTCTTCGCTGTCAGGAAAATAGCTATACAGGCCTCCACATTTGTATCTCGACGAAATTAAGTTTCTTAATATATTTTCGAATTAATAGTTACATACAGATATTTTCGAATTTAACACGTCTATGTTGCATTTCTCTTTGAAAAGAAAAATATTTTAATTGAATTATTTAATAACAAATCTGGCAAAGGGCTTATAACCATCCAAGTGTACATTGTGTTACTTACCAATTCAGCTCCTTTTTCGTTAATTTGTATCCTTGGGAGAAATTATTTTGTAATCTCAACTTCAGCATCGAACGAAATACAGAAGCACATACCCGAAAATGGGTCATTTATTATCCTAACTTGATAGATCGTGAAGTTTAATCAAACGCGATTCCCAGAAAATATCCGTAATTAGAGTACTCCAGGAGGTAATTCCATAAAACACGAAGATATGCTCACTCTGAAACTTTCCTTCAAGTCCAACAGAGGAACTATAAATCATAATTTAGCTTCCCCCAAAGCAATATTTATAATATCAACCTTAAAAAATATTAAACGTTGTTTCCTAAATGAAGTAATAATTCTTCTTAACTTAAATGAACGGTGAGAATCTCGCTCTACATAAATTTACACCAAGTTTACTAGGCAATTTCTCGTCCGTACACCATAAAATACGTGCTATCTCCGAAGGAATAAATATTAGATAAGATTTTATTGCTGAATTTAGAACAGAACAGACACTTGCATTGTCAATGGGAAGATTTTAGATCGTGTCGGTGATTTGAAGCTACTGATCCAATAAAACTTTTAATATTTCACTTCTGTCCGACAATAACTTCCTTCTCTCACATCGGTCAATAGCGCCAACAAAAGAGTATTGAAAATTCACGCACTCCAGAAATATCAAAGAACCCTGATAAAAAACGCGCTTATAAAGGAAGAGGAAGGATAGCGTATAAGCCAGCCAGACAAATTATGGCAGTTTTTTCGTTCGTTCTTATTTTCTGGGAGTTTTGCAAAAGTCTCTCGCCACGGGGAATCTCTGATAGAAAATAAAAAAAAATAACACGATAAATTCTGTGCGAAATTCCACTTTGAATAGTCGACTGGATATTAAAGGGAGGCATTCCCGGGGAATAAAACGAGAAACGAAACTCACTTCCTCTCTATTTTAGTGGTGTATCTTTGGAATTATACAAGTTGCTGATTAGGGAATTTTAGTTACGTAGAGCGTTTCAACAACAGTTGCTGTTATCTAATGTTATTCACTTTTCAAACTTAATAATTCCGCTTTTCAAAAAATCATTATCGGAATTAGTAATTGTTTGATCTGAAAATGATCTCTAATTATTTGTTTATTCTTTATTAATTTAAGGAACACCTATTTATAATAACTTGTTTTTGACCTATCTATATTAAAATTTATAAACCACTTGAGATCTAGAAATTTTAAATATAATACGAGTAGATACCTGTATGTGTTATATAGTTTGACTCATTCATACCACACCTATACAATATTTAAAATAAATGCGCCTTATATATGTTATATAATGTATAATATAAAGTATATTATATATAGTTTAGTATGAATCGAAAAATGTTTTTGAACTGTGCTTGCCTTCCTATGTTGCTTTGATTTCTTCCTTATTTATATTAAAATCATTCCTTCCTCTAAACAATTATTTCACTCAATAACGTTTTATTTAAAATGTTCATCTGAAGTCTTCAAAAAATCAAAAGGGTATTTTGCTTTGTTTAAAAAAAAACTCTTTTCGCTGGTGTTAAACTAAAATTATTTTCATGTGTTATAACACTCCCAAATTCAAACAAACACTGTTTATTCTAAAAATCTAATTACAACTAATTAGTTTCGAGCGTCAATATGGTTCTTGTTCGAATGGTATCAACATATATAAATGTAACTTGCGGATTTCTTGGAATTATTTTTTTGTTATCTATTCATGAAATTTAACTTAAATTTGACTTAATTTAAATGTAACTTTACTCAACGAGTCATAATTCTGAATAAATTGTTTACCTTAATGAGTAAAACTGGTTTAATGACAAAAGTAATCTTAATGAAGATTATTCGACTATCCTGGGATTTCAATTTTGTCATAAACCGAACCCCTGAATAATCTTCCACAATAATTTTTAATGCTGCTCCGAAATAATTAATAAATCTTTGAATATGGTGAGTTTATCCATATTTATTGTGATAGAGTAAATATGAGGGAAACCGGTAGATATAACAGCGATACTTCATATTGCAAAAAAACCTTTGTGGATTTATTATCATTTTTGAAGATAGTAGATTGCTATATTGCGTAGAGATTTACTCTCTTACCAATTTAGTTCTAGAAAACGGCCCAATGAAGCATTCGAATTTTGCTAAGACATTTCAGTATGCCTTTCGTTTTGCTTAGTTATCCGTGTAATATAATTTTTTACAGGTTATCTTCCCTTCACAATATTTTAACACAACCAATGGCTTCAATCCCTGTTTGCCTATATTACACCCATTTCACTTACCGACAACTAAGAAGGAGAGTACCTACTTGACATACTGGAATGTTTGTTTGGTCTCACCTGAAACAAAAATAGCAAATGAGATATAGTGTAAAAAAAGGTTTACAACAAAATTTATATTCCAGTTTATTCAATGTGGGTTGATTCTCTCAAATAGGAACATGAAGATTACATGTGTCTCCTTTTAGTAGAGAAAACGGAAGCTTCTCTTAAATCTATGTATAGTAGCAGGTAGCTCTTTTCTGTCTAGAGTTAGTAGCTGAATTAGTTCCGATTAAATCCCGCTGAGATTTTGATATGGGGTAGCGTTTAACTAGACGAATCTCGGGATTTCATCTACATGCTCGTACGTAGCATAATCTGGGAATTACCACGAATTTAGGGATGCCGTAGCTTCCGGAAAACACATTGTAGTCTAATCAAAAGGTAATTAAAAAGGGCAAATAGGAGAAAGTTTTGGTGTAGTTTTGATATTTGGTTTCACTAGGTTTTATAGGCAGATGTACATGAATTTCATATTTGCCAACACGATTGTTTCCGGAAACTCGTTTTTTGTCCAAAAAATGATGATTTTTTTTTTAAGAATGCAAAAACAGCAAATATAATATATATTTTATGTTATTACGGTTTTGCTGTCCGATCGACAGTTCAGACCCGCTGGCGAAACTCACTACAATAGGAATCTGGCAATACTGCTCTGCAAACTGCAGAGGAGGAAACCAAGTTCAATAAGTTATAGATGGCGGGTTTCTCTTACATAGGGTACTATGGACCACGAATCAAATATTTTTTTCTATTTGTTAGAAGTACGTAGAATATGTCAAATCAAAATATCAATCAAACGCAGTAATTGTTTTTGATGGGTACCCTGAAAGCCTCGACGGTGATACAAAAAGTGCAGAGCGTATGAACAGATCAAGGAAACTGGCTTCAGCTGATATGCTGTTTGATGATACAATGATACCAACGATGGCAAAAGAGGGCTTTCTTGCTAACATGAGAAACAAAAGTAAGTTTATATTAATGCTCATTGCGAGATTTACTTCGGTAAGAATTTCTTGCAAACAGCCGAAAGAAGCTGCTGATACCCTAATAGTGAATACAGCATTGCAACTGGCTTCAACCGATGAGAAGGTGATTATAGTGGGTAAGGATATAGACCTCTTGGTAATTTTAATTGGTCTCTGCGAACACTCAAATCTTTTCTTTTTGAAACCTAGGAAGAACAAAGTCTCTACTGCTATATTCTCTCCCACTGATGCCATAAGTGACACATTAATCGCTGATAATATTCTGTTCTTGCACGCAATGGATGGTTGTGATACAACATCGGCATTGTACAATCAAGGAAAACTGAATTTCTTTCATACCCTGAGAAAAAACCCATATCTTGCTGACCGTATCAAAGTATTTAAAGACTCCAATGCTACTTAGGATATGGTTGCTGATGCTGGTGAACGTTTTCTGGTTTCACTATATGGATATAGTGGTAAAACTGTGCCTTCGCTTAATTATTTAAGATAGGTTTTCACATGAAATCTACTTTCAAGTTCAAAGCAAACATTGCATCACTGCCACCTTCTGCTGCTGCAGCGCGACAACACTCACTGTAAGAGTGTACTATCAGGTCCAGCAATGGTTGGGTGTCGAGAAAATCCAGAAGAATGGGGATGGAAAATATCGAAAACTTGTCTTGCCCTTGTGACTAGCGTGTTACCAACTGCTCCCCCAGATTTATTGAAGCTTGTCACATGTAAGTCCACTACAAGTTGCCAAAGAAATTATAGCTGCAAAAAAGCAGAGCTTAGCTGCAGTACCTTGTGATTCAACTATGAAAACAGTTGCGATAATACAGCAGTGCTTCTTGTAAACCCGGAAGGTGAGGTGGAAATGCCGAACGAATTAGAATTTAATTTCTTAGTCACCGAACCAATGAAAGGAAACGAGGAAATTGTACAAGGTATCAGTTTAAGGTAATTATTAACGACTACCAATAACAAAACTCCAATTTTTTTGTCTATATATAGATGAAGACGAAGTTCTGCATGAATTGGAGTTGAATTTCTTCGTCACTGAACAAATGAAATAAGGAAAGGAGACTAGACAAGGTAGTTTAAAGGAATAATAAATTAACTACAATATGTATGTTTATTTGTCTCTCTTTATATTATAGATGCCGATGAAGTACCCGGGCCTTCAAGGAAAAGGACGCGTTGTTGAAGAAATCCTTAACTTTGCGTCCTTATCGCAGCTGAACCGTTGACCCAAGAAAAGAACTCAAGGGAAATAAAGTGTAGCGAATTTTGTTCCTTTTCGATATTTATATAACCAATATTTACCTAACATGAATATGTTTTTAGTTATCCAGTAAGATCTTTAAAAATGCATTTTTTTAAGAGAGTTTCCTTCACAAAACCCATTTCCGGTTAAAATTCTTGTTTTCAAACTTGATATTCGTGTAAAGCAACCAAAAAAACATGTATAAACTAAATTTCAAAACTGCACCAAAACTTTCACCTATTTTCTACCATTTGATTAGATTATTGTATGTAGAGCTGACTACAATAGCAAATCGTACGTTAGGTGCGTGGCGCAGGTCTGTTTAGTTGAGTAGATTAACAGTTGGCAGCAGCAAGTTACACTTTTCCTAAGGTAGCTGAAGTTGCCTTCGTTATAACAGAGCTACTCTTGGAATTGTCTATTCAGAATTGGGATGAATGTCGTTTTCCGAAAGAGGCACGTGAACCAGGAATACAGGTGTGGGAATCCTCCCCAGAGAAATGCTACAAAATATCACACCTTAGTACCGCATAGTACTAACTGGCTTACTTCAACTGAATATTGTACTGTTTTATATACTTTTATTTCCTTAAAGGTTTTTAATGTTTCCTGTAAACAAATCTTAAAGAGTTATAGTTCATTCGTGATTTATTTTATTTGCCTACGTCTTTGCCTAGACTACTATGGTTTATTCAGATTCCTGTAGAGCTCCGTAACCGCTAAACGAATATTAATTGAGATTTCTGCGAACACTGTAATGGTTTCTTTAATGTTTAATGTAATTTTTTCGAATGTATGGAATAAATAACTTCATTTTAAAGTCTGACAAACATCTCTTATTTTTTACCTAGACGCAGTTTGCTTTTCATAAATAAAACCGATTTGTTGAAATTTGATATGTTTTAAAGGATTTAGTAAATTAAGGTATTAAAATATGCCCCCTTATATGAAGCCTAACAAAAATAACTTTATATTATACTTAAAATTTATGATGTCACCACCAGAAGAAAACAGATATTATTCTTAGCGTGGTATTTAATAGTCAACGCAATCATTTAAGGATTATTTAGGTGATGGAAACCACCGAAATGAAATCAATACTTGAAAAAACCTTAATATATAAAATGTTAATTGTAATTAAATTAATTTAACGCTATCCAATTAACAAACTATTTAGCACAGCACATTCGTGAACTATAATAGTCCCTCAATATAACTATATATTCAACATAATACTCTATACGTCTTCCTCATCTAAGAGTTTCATTTTTCTCTATTATTTTAAGTAGTGTAAATGGATAGTAGCAATTATGAAAATAATGCATTTCGCGTTAATAAAATAATTGGTAGATAGAAAAAAATAAAGACACATGGATTGTAAAAATATACATGCAACTAACGAAAGAAAAACATACCTGTATCTCAAAATATTTAATAAACAGTCTACTTCAGATATACAGAGGGATTATCCCTCCACTTCATGAGAAGAAAACACTTATGAAAGAGTAAAATAATGCTGAAAACTAATAAAGATAAAATGTATAAAAATTGGAAGGCAAATATGTTAATATATATTCTTTTCAAATTAGGTTCAATATACACTCCTTCGAAAATCTGTAAAAAAATTGAAGAACATACTGGAGACAATGTTGCGGTTGAAAATGGTTGCTAGATATACCACTGGAGAAGCCTTCATTAATTCCCTGTCATTAAAATGGGTGAAAACCGCAATAAAGTTAATTTTCTTGCACAAAAGAGTTATATCAGAAAACCGTGCAGAGATATTATCACGTCCCAGAATCGGGTTAGCCTTAAAGTAATTACCAAACTTATTAAATCGGAGTGTATGAGATCAATTTTATACCCATAATATCCCGACCTACAGGTAAAGTGAGTTGTGCGAAATAATATAGTAATCAGGCAACAGTTTGGATGGTTTAAATACCAGCCCGGTGGATATACGGAAATTGGCCAGTCACGATGGTCAAGTTAGTCACTAAAGCACGTTTAGAAATAATAGGAGTAATAACATTTGGCGATGGATCCCTTTTTTGAAAAAAACTGTAGAGCGTTTTGTGTGGAACAAACGCATAAATTGATGTGCCGCACATATAGATCGTGAACTTAACGCACAAGCCATCCGGCTTTTTCAAATGCCAACCTTTCGTTTTCATGAATCGAATGAATAAATAAAAAGTGGTTCGAAACATTTAAAAATCATCTCTTGAAATGCATTTTCCAGTCGGTTAACTGAACTTTACACTTTAATAAAACTAAAGAAAAACTATAATGGTTCAACGTGTGGTTTTAAGCGAGCCACGAAAAGAGTATTGTTGGGGATGGCTGCAACCAGAAATACACCATGGAGTATACTGCTGAAGATTGCTTACAACGGCAACAATGCACCAATCCTATGGCCAATGTTCGTTCCATGAACTTAGATGCTGTATTTCCCAGAATCAAACATATTTTTGTAGTAAACACGAGTGACTTATTTCCAAAGACTTATTGCCATGGATACCATGACACAACATGAATATGTATTATTCTTATTGATTTGTATTTGTATCTTCTGATTTGTAAAAATGTTTTAGCAATTTTAAAAAAATCCTTTAGTCACGACTCTACTTTTACGCACGCCTATGGAATCCATATAAGTACCCACGAAACA
Source organism: Cryptocephalus moraei (assembly GCA_946251905.1). Classification (NCBI taxonomy): domain Eukaryota; kingdom Metazoa; phylum Arthropoda; class Insecta; order Coleoptera; family Chrysomelidae; genus Cryptocephalus; species Cryptocephalus moraei. The sequence goes on along the minus strand of OX276462.1, from coordinate 17,829,360 downwards.
TCAAAATCGGGCTGTCTGTCACTCCTATTATTTCCAATCGTGGTATAGTAAATGTAGTGTGGTTATTTCTTGCGATCTTTTAACCGTTCAATGTGTGTGTTTATGGCATTTCCCTCCACCAGTTATTTTTTTGTTTTTATTGTTTTGTTTATAGGAATAAATTACCTTTCATGGTATTAAAATCTCTGAAGGTACCTTTTATTTAGACCCACGAGCAGAGGATTTGACGTTATGAAAATGGTACCCAAAATAAAAATTCATCATAAACTATAATTGAAATTTATTTTGGTGTTATTAGTTTCATCTATGTTTTTCGAAATATAACTTTTAAGTGGCTTCGTTTTTTATATTCTTTTAAGGAAGGGTAACTTGTCATTGTAAATTTAACGAAATTGGTATTTGATAGCACTGGAATAGGCGATTTAGCCCAAATGTCACACGTGTCACTTTAGGACTAAAATCCAAAAAACATTTTTGAATCTAATCTAAATTCAACCAGAAGCGAGATCATACTTTTTACTCGCTTTCTTCAGTGGCATATATTTGACTCATTTCTAACGTTATGCCAGTACGATCTAGACATTTTTAGTCTTCGTTTGCTTTGTTAAAATCTGAATGCTTTTTACACCGGTCCGTTACCACAATCTCTCCCACAACGTCGTCCTTCTCCTTTTCCGAGTCTGAGTCTCCGAGGCGTTGAAAAAAGTTTCATCTTCTAGTTTGTCCCTGATTATCTCCCTCTCGTTTTAAACCGCATTCTCACCTTAATTCAAAAATGATCGGCGCTCTCTCCTTCTCTCTTTTTCTCGCTGAAAGCAATTAACCTTACGCACACCCTTTTGAGGGGTTTTCCATTCGTACGTTTAATCAAGAGTTACGGGAGGAAAAAAGCCATGAGGGGTGGCCGCCAGAAAGGGGGGTAAGCGATAAGATCCCCTCGAGTCTGAGGACTTATTTGGGGTAGACGGGAAGCGGTTATTTTTTCTGATGAATAAGGGAGAGATAGGCGAAGGGACCGTTTTCTGAAAGATCGGAAGGTGCAAAGTTTTATTAGAATTTCTAACTTGACTTTTAAAAAACCACACTGGTACACCTGAAAAGAAATATCGCACTTGTGTTAGTGTCCTACAAACACGACACAAAACTTCAAAACATTCTGGGAATATCGCAGCGATAAACTAGGCTTATTGATATAACGGAATTTGCCCGTTGGTTGGTACCTAAGTGTGATTTATAAATAAAACTACGAACGCTATGAAAGTTTTGGTATAAAGTGTCTTAAGGGTTTAATAACTTTACGATTTACATTTAAGCGGATTTAGCGTTTATTACAGACATCAAAGTTCTTTACGACCAATGAAGATTTTATCTACCTGAGCGGACCGTTAGATAAAACCTAGGGATTTGAATAATGAAGCTTGAATAAGTCAAAGGTCGCAAATGAGGAACTGATACTTTTTAAAGTTAAAGTAAGTAGGATTCATATTCAAACTGTTTTTCCAGTTGCCTGTCCTACTGGTAAATATTAAGGAAGGAAATAAAAACCTTCAATAAGGAAGGAAAACTAACTCAACATCTGAATTTTTCGAAAATATCTTATTTACGTTTATACTTAAAACGCTACGGTTTACCAACCTCAATGACATAAATTTAAATCGTAATTGTACTCCGACAGATCTATATTTTAACCACTTTTCCGTCAAGCACTAAACCGTTTAAAATTCCCCCTCTCTTTCCTTGCATTATATATCTCAACTTTTGTTGTCTAAGGATGAACTTCCAGAAGCGTTCCCCGTATTGGTTAATGTAAGGGAATTCATCAAAATGGCAGGAAACCCGCTTTAAGGCCCCATCTCTCTATCTCCCACTTTCTCTCGCCCGCTCTGTTTTCTGCCTCGTTATTTATTACTAGTTTTATCACAGAAGACAGTATTGCAAATGTATTTTCCAGACCGAACACCTGTGTATCTGATGACAAAACGGGCTTTATATTCCGAGGAAAATGGAAGAAATGACGACGAGGTTCCCGAAAAAGGATCATCCCTAGAAAAATCATCTCGATTAATAAATAATACGCGGGAAAAGTAATCAGAAGTAGAACACAAAGAGGGTCTTATTTTTTCGATTCGGTAGCGGTTTCCTATGTATTTTATTGAGGATCCTAGGTTGTCTCTTGCAATTACTCAGATGTCAGGTTTACATGATGAATTAGGATAAATATTTTAGTAACGCTGTTTTTCGAGAAATTTAGATATGCCTCTAAATGCTGTTATCCATCTCACAGGTGGGTACAGTTTTTAACGAAAATCAAGCTTTAAGTCTTTCTCCAGCATAATGTGTTTTATTGGCTATTGTATATTTCATTATTGTTCATTAATTAAGTTTCATTAATTACTCATAAAAAATGAGTAACTTTGTACAATTTAACACTTTTTAAAGAATTAATAAGAATTCCACTTTGAGATGTCTCAACTATGTAAAAATGGCTTAAAATCTATATTTAACACACTACAATTGGGAAATTAAACTGTACTCATTAATTCCTGCAAATCCAATTCCCATTGTTGTTCCCATACAACAAAAATTTGTTGTATATCACCATATAAACCTTTATGATCGTTAACTAACTTAACATGTTTTATTAACTTTCAACCCGTACACAGTTTCGAACTTAAAAAATTTACAGATAAATTATTGAAAATCAATCTTCCTTATAACTCGGTAATGGCGTGTTTTGATGTAAATATTACGATATTTCTACTAGAACTAGAACTAGAAACATGTTTAAAGTGACATGAATGCACCATTATCTTTTATATAGTATGTAGATGTGTATAATTCTTGAAGAGAATTTCTTACCATGTAATAGAAATGGAATAGGCAACTCAATGGTTTAGTGAAGTCTCTTGGCACATTTAGAAAAAAAAAATTTGGCTCACCCTTTTGCTGATAACATCGTTTTTACACTAGATTTGTACAAAATGGAATGTGCTCCACGATTCTATCTTCTTCACAGTTAAGTTTGAAAAAAAACATTCCATCCCTTTTTTAATATTTAACATTTATACAAATATTTTAACATTTTTAACGAATAAATCTTACATTTTCCAAAAATCTTCAGCAACAAGTTACAGCTGATTTTTTACATTGTTGGGCACAAAGGATGTCGTGCTTTACATCTCTGTTTCATAGAACTTCCACTCTGAGAACAGAACTTTCAAAATGCAATGAATACCATTATGCAGAGAGCTTGTAAGGACAGTAACCTACTATATTAAGTGATGAAAATTTATAACAATTTATTTGATACATTTAACTTAACTCCCAATATTTCTTATGCTAACTTATTACTTTGAGATCTTTCTTGAGAATGTCTCATATTTCAGAACTAATATCTTTAAACAGCAAGGCATTTTCAAGTCTTTTAAACCTAATAGGAGTTCAGGTTCACTTTTAATCAATATTAAAGACAATATAGACAAATACAAAAATTTAGAAATATATAAATTAAACTGTAATGTATCAATAATTATTAATAATACGACCTATTTGATTGCCAACCGTTATATCCTCATTATGTATTATATTATTATTATAATATTATATATCATCATTATGTTTCAATAAACCATTAAAACATTAATCTTTGAAGAGAAATATAGCTTCCATTCGTTGAATAAGTCTTACATCTTCGTGACAAAATTATTAAATTGAAGTTACTAGAAATCTTAGACATTCAAAATGCTTTTAAAGGTCGGAGGGACCAATTTTTCTATATAAAACTTCCTTTATTAGTTCGTCCTTGCTTCACGGATTCTCCACATTTCTCTATTCCATTGGGTTATTTTCATGGTTCATAGTACGGTGTTAACTAGTTTACTTGGATATTATGTGCATTTTTGGGACCATTCACCTTCGCTCTTGGATATTGATGATCGTTTTATCTCCAGCTATTGGTCACGTATGGTTAACTATATGATTCTCTACACATTGTATAAAAGTGTATTTTTATGTAAAGGTAAGGTTAAGCGCGATATATATTATTCCTTATAAAAGTAATGTATCTTGTTATCGTAGCCTGATTATGACCAAAAATTAGAATCCGATCTATTTACAACTGCTAATACAATATTGTAACGCGAAATGTAAACAGCAACGCGCAACGTGTTTACTCTTATCGGACCTCAGCGGTCATTTCAAAGCGCTCCGTTAAGTGGGCAGTAAAAAATCGTCCCCAACGTTCCGGCAACATCTTATTAAGGAAAGAATGATTTATTACCTTCTGGGCGTTTCTAGATAAACATTATTAGGGAAAAGAAGGATCGAGTTCTTTCAGGAATCATCGCGAGTACATTTGAGATATGTATATAAGCGGGCTTGTGGTCGGAGACAGAGATAAGACGTGAAGCCGCGATTGAATAAACAGTGCGAAAAACGGACAAGCGAGAGCGTATAAATAAATTAGTAATTAACAGTGCGATATAAATTAATTAGTTAGGAAATAGTTAAGATAAATTAGGTAGTGTGTAGTGTATAATCACGAACAGTGTAAATGAATTAGAATAAACGTTACAATATATTATACTGGCGGAAGGAAGAGCTCAGTTTATCTGCATAAAGTATGTATAATGTCACGAGACATTCCCAAATAGAATTGTAGCACAATGCACGTCTCGCTTGTAATGTCTTGTGAAATGATCAACGTAATTGTCTTCCAATCAAAAACAAACATTACGCATGGCATATACAAATTAAGGATTTAATTATCTATCAGCTATTACCACATGCGTCAATTTAAGATTATATTCAGCATTTAGCAACACCTTCTAAAACATGAATTTTGAAGTGTTTATGTCTCATTTCACTGCTTGGTATAAAATGTATATATTTTAATGTTGAATCCTCCTGTGTGCTAAGTAGTTTCAACAAAAATATTTTTTGTGCAACCCGGTTGAAAACGTGTCATTTCTATATACCTGTACCTCGCGGAAAGCGACGAATTGCCGGCCGACCAGCTCCGAACGTACTTTTCCGCCCTAGGGCGGAAAAGTGCGCATTCCCACCCGGCATAGAGATGCGCGGCGTAGAGATGAGCGAAATATCACGAACTGTGATTGGTGAAAACGATTGCTCTATGGTCGCAACACACAATATATATATCAGTACAAAGCATTATCATAGGACAAGTATTTTAATATTAAAACTGATTAAGTTTCTCTTGATTTGCTTATTAGCGGGTTGCGCAAAAAGTACTGTGTTCACCACGGGCGGAAACGAAATTAGTTTTTCCGCCCTTGATAAACAATATACTATTCCAGTTCTCATGCGAATAAAAGATTTTTTCATATTTAAATAGTCGCCTTGATCTGTGGCCTTGATAGTGTCAGTAAATTGTAGCGCATAATACATATACTTATGACAAGTTATATGACATATAACTTAATAGAATACCAAAAATATTATGAGAGTGAAGTGGACGTATATATTGTAACGTTTTACTTTTCGAAATAACTTGCACTAAGCGAAGTGTATATTCTAATTCATTTTTCGTTAAAAACTAATACTGAGTACTTAACTTATATCACATTGTTGTTTATTTATATTTCGCGCAGTGATGCTCAGGTCAGGAAGTCGACCTGTTCCTTGTTTATGACTGCTTCCCTCGGGACGGCGGCTCCATTTTATCTGTGTCACATTCTTTACTTCACCATATTATTTATTTAGTTCTCTAGTGATTTACACACTTTTGCAGCAAAAATTGATATGGATTAAATGTTTCATTGACAGTCCTTCACTTGCTTATGACAGTTTAAATCAATTTTTAATGAAATGACATTTAGGTGAGGCGTTGCACTGCGGCTATCCACAGATCGTTTGAGACCTCATTCCCTCTGATCGACGTCTGTGCACATTCCTCGTTTACAGCATTCTAACTCATTCGCCGTTTCGGAAAGGGGCTTGAGAGAGAGGAATAGATTCTCTCGCTCAGTGTCCGTCACAAACGCATACCTCTCGAATCTGCCGGCTCTCGTACCCCCGAGAGAAATTCCCTTCGGCGTCTGTGACTGTATAGTGTGTAAGCCGATCGAGATTGCTGCAATGCAAATTCCCCCTCTACTCGGAAACCCTATCCTATTCAACTCGCTTCTTGATTGAGTGATCCTCCTCGTGAACCAGCGACCTAGTTCACTGCCAGGGGCGCGGGGTTAATCTCGAGGGGGAAAAGTAACAGAAGTAAAGATGGACCGGTCGGGGTAATCTGATTTAACTAACTGGAAATAAGCGTTTTGCAGCGGTTTTCGTGGAGCGTTGGAACAAACCTATATAAAGCAGATTATTACATTGGGTAATCTGTGAAGCAGATGACGGAAATAGCAGATGAAACGTTTATTGGTAAATATTTGCTTCCCTAATTATTTCTGAGGAAAAGCTTTTGTGAAGTTATGGTGAACAAAACAGATCCCTTTTTATTGATTACATCGCTGGTAATTTTCAGACAATATTCGCCCTAATAACTGAATGCACTCATTCAGTCGCGCCTCATACTTATTTATTCATTAATGCCTTATTTCACTTTGATATAATATTGACTCTAAGCATATATGCTCAAATTTCAACAATTCTACAAAGTTTCAAAGTTAACTACAAAATATATTCAACATACAAAAACATTGGAAAAGTACAACGTGTTTCAAAATGATTGTCATCTAGTTGGCGTTGGAATTTGTGTGCATGTAATTTTTGATGTGCCGCGCTCTATTGATTTAAACCTATCTAATTCTGAAAACAAGTGTGACTTCGAACATTTATTGTGAAACTGGCAATCAGTACTGCTGGTAATTAACGGCCCTTTTCAGGTCCAAAACAAGAACCACAAATAGACAAATACTCAGAATTCGTTTTCTTTTGACAGAGAAAAACCTGAAGTTAAATAAGGTTAAGTAGGTTATTTTGAGGTTATGTATAGCTAGTAGAAACTCCCATCTTCGCAAGGTGGGTTTTTTTAATTCCACATGGGAATTCCACAGCCGACTAGATGACAATCATTTTGAAACACATTGTATTTCGGAACTTGGTTCTATGGGACAACGAAAATTAAATGATTTTCCATTTTACTAGAAGTTACTTTTAATGAGTGTTTCGATGGTAGGTACCTATAACAATTTTATAAAATGAATCAATAAAAAGGTGTGGTCCAATAAAAGTCCGATTTTTCTTGAAACGGTTTACACATGAAGATTAAAAATGTTCTCAAAAATATTATTAATATGCAAAAGATCAATTAGGGTTCAAGGATTACTTTCTGATATAAATTAATGAGGAATGACTAATTTCAATAGACAACGAATAAAAGGAAATCTAGATTATCTTATTTATTGTGAATCTTGAATAGTGATATTTAGGTACCCACAATAATGCCCGGTTGTTCAGTGTCGGGTTAAACAAAACAATAACGGTTAAATTTTGGGTTTCAGGTTACCGCGTTGCACAGTACGCGGTTAAGGCTTAAACAGGTTTTATTTAATCCAAAGTTAACCTGTGTCCGTATGGGGGGGGTTAACCCAAAAGTTTCAGTTTAAAGTGACAACTGTGACAGTGTGACAACAGGTTTGTTGACGTTTTCAGTTTAGCGTTAGGAGAAATGGAAATGGATACTTCAAGTAGTAGCAGTAGTAGTAGTAGTAGCGAGGACGCCAAGGATAATATGTGGTTATCGAGTAGTAAGTCATCTGATGAAGAGCTGGTCGTCGAAATTGTGGCAAATCTGGACAGACGAGAAGGTCACCAATTGATTATTTTGTGCCTTACAACGCCGGTCTTTTTATTTTCAATGATATTTGTTCGTTTCTCAACGAGCTGCACTAAAATTTGCACCTCTTCATCGGTAAAATTCTTTGCACGAACTGGAACTGTACTCAAACTCATTTTTAAGTTTCAAGTAAAGAAAGCGCAAAACTGATTTCACACATAAAGAAAATAATCAATTTCTCAAAACAACAATTGTTTAAACATGCATAGAACGACGCTACGTAAAGCAGTCGCAGAACATAACCGGGAAGCACCAACTTAAAAAAAAAGGTTAGCAGATCCCGGTTAATGTCACGTGGATTTGTACACTGAACAACACCTACAAGATTAACCCAGGTCTATTTTGCGGGTTAAAGTAAAACGCGTTTTACTAACCCAAAAGTTAACCATCAACTGAACAAACGAGCCTAAAATGAACATTAAAGTCATGGAATTACAAAGCATTCTGAGAGAGACTCTAAGTCGTGTAGTCGTGGTCGTAATTGGTTTAAATCGTAAATAATTCTTGTCGCTTAGAGGTACCTAGAAGATACTGACGATTCATTTTATTATTTCATCAACCTAAAACTGCGAGACGTAACGACCGAAGGTTGTCCAGCATCCCTAAGTTGGCCATGGTAATGTAAACCAAAGGAAAACACCAATTCTTAACCATCTGCTTTATTCAAAGAGGAGCGACCGGTTAAGGCTTCATGGAAGCCATCCTCAGGCTCGCAAACAAGTTATTTTTAGGGCTCTTGTTGCTCGAAATGTGCGGCGTCACACATACAAAACAATTACGTCGACACACACAGTTAAAAAATATAAATTAACACACATCGAACAAGAATGTTACATAAAATTCGTTCAGGACATGGATACAGCCCTAAAGGAGTTAGCTTCCTCATTCTAGAGAGGTTGGAGGGTCACTCTCTCCGGGACGGTCTCAGTTGCGGACCTCTCACTTGAGGACCTGGGTCAAGTTTATATCATTAGAGGACCTTCGTCAAAAGCCGTAAAATTTTCAATAACATAAAGTATCATTTTAGGACCTAGAGGCCTAGACTCTAATAATACACCTGCAACTTTTTTGTACAATAAATAAAATTCGGCAAGTCTGTCTCCCACACGATGTAGGAAGTGACGATAAATCGAATCTTCGAAGGCATTCACCCCATCCCGTGTGTGTGGAATTGACTTAATGCTTATTCCATGGTTACGGCGTTTTCTTTGCATAGGTACCTAATAACCATTCAAGTTAGAAAAAAATGCAACCAAAAAAATCGACCGACTTTTATTTTTAATATTACTAAACTGCCTTTAAATAATTTGGTGTAGATGTGCAATAAAATGAACCAAATTGAACCACACGCTGTAAAATTTCCATAGTTCGACCCAGTGAAAATTTGTTTTGTTCCAAGTCTGTAATGTTTTTTTTCAATGGCTGAATCCAGATCGGAGTAGACTTTTCTTCGCTTGTTCGGTGTCATGTTGATTTCTAGCCTGTTTCGTAAAAATGTGTTATGTTTAGCATCTTCTTTGAAGGCACTGACCAATTGGCAACATCGGGACTGACCATTCCCAACCTTCTATTTAATTTGCTATACCATCAATTTTCCAAAGGGTTTGTCGTCCTGCTTTACCTTGCTGCAGTTCCACATATTCCCAATTGCATCATTATCGAGGCACTGCCCAACGAATTAGTCATTGAACTGCTCCAGTGTAATGTCCACACGTGAAGATTTCATGATGAGAAAACATCCATCAACGAGTTTTTTGGGCGATAAATGTAAATGCAGCACACTTTTAACGTGTTGTCTGACGTCAATTTCAATTTTACATTTTTGAACCAGTCCCAAATCCTGAACTTTCCGCCAAACACTTTTATTGAAGTGGAAATTGCAACACTTCAAAACTGCAACCGTCGTATTATTGTAGGGTTGTTGTTTATCAGAGGTAAACTTGTTGCTTCCGAAATAGTATTAGGCCCTCCGCACATTAAGCTACTAAAAAGAAATTAAACTAATTAAAAGCTCAAATTACCAACTAGTTACCAACTACGAGTCTCACACGATGCTCCTAAAATCTATAAAATCGAGTCATTCCTTGTTTTCGCGACTGTGGTTATATTATGTAATTGATTCATTGGAATAAAACCAATTGCATTCAGTGCTAAAAATGTCGAGTGGCTCAAGTGATGAAGAGGTTATTCTTTATTATTACAACAGAAGAAGGAGAAACCGGCCGAAGAGGAGATATTGGGTTCACCCATACATTTGAAAGAAATATTAATTGCAGAACATTTGTTGCTGCGAGAGAACTTCAACAAACTTCAGCCATTTTCGCCCCTCTGCGTGGTTCTTTTGAGAAACTGGAAGTTTCAGTCGACTGGAAACTGTGCATGTCGAATTTCGACTGACTGATCACTGATGCGTTGCAAAGCAGTTAGTAACTAGTAGCGTGTGTGCGGATGCCTATTTGAATACTTGGGAGGCGACTCAATATCAACTGATTAGTTATTTCAGTTTTTAATTCGTTTTTTTTTTAGTAGTTTAATGTGCGTAGGGCCTTAGTTGTTCTATTACATATCATTAATTATTATTCTGCAAATGATCAGTGCACTCTTAAGTTAAAGAGTTGGGCACATTTTAACGTATTAGAACATTACACAAAGTTACCGGATAGGTCTTCCTTTGACCTCTTGCGGATCTCAACACGTTTAACAGTTACTTCTGGGTGATCCGAAATGTCTCTCTATTAATCATACCACGACCTCCACTAACGTTGGGAGAAATAGAACTCAAAGTCTTGCCAACAAGTTTAATGATAAATAGAATGCATCGAGCGGTTTCCACTACTTAAAATAGTCGTATTCAGGCGGACTAAATAACATATCTTAAAGTATAATTGTAGGTAACGGCGGAACCGTGGAGAAGTCAGCATACGAAGATAGTACAGTTCAACAAACACACTTAAAACAGCACAATGTAATTAAAATACATATCGTACGTTGGGATCCCAAGCACTTATTTGAGCGGAAATAGTGAAAAATCGTCTAAACAGCGAGGTTATATACTATCAAAAGAGAATACTACTGGGTTAGTTGTCACTACCTGCACTAAAGTGGATCTCAAGGAACAATTACTTTTTCAGTATGTTGGAGTTGAGAAGAGTTGTCACTGCTACACGGTCTACGCGCTCTACTAGGAGTACTATTAAGTTTTCTAACAGGATTCCACTTATTTCAATATCCCCATCTTACGTAATATATTTGTTGCCTCGCTGAAACCTCGTCTCTTTCCTATCAACTGGAGGCGTGTCCTAGTGCGCCCTATTGCTAAAATGAAATCTCCGAAATGTCCTTCCGAGCGTCATAGCTTGTTATGTGCAATTTTTAGCGGTCTTAGTCTGCGGTTTATAAGCAAGTAACGTATAACATTGACAGGTTGATATTTCTTCACAATGGTCAGTCAAGATTTCGTAAACTCCGCAGTTCTTAAAATTACAGATGACAGTATGACAGCAATCAATAAAAAACAACTTACACTGTAATTGAACCAATCGAGGTCTCATGTCTGTTTTCTTGGTTGTATTCCCTTATTATCTGATAAGATATACAAATTTTGTTTTTCAAAGTCAGCTTGGAGTTGAATGCGTTGATATCCCTCGAATAGCATTCGGAGAGTTGTATGACCCTAGGTTGAATATTCTGTACCTGTATTGAGAATATCAGGGGTACCTCAAGACTTTGTCTTGAAGACTTTGCCTTTTACGTTATACATTAATAATGTTTGCTCTACTGTTAAACACTCTTCCCACCACCTGTATGCTGATCATATATGTATATACATTTCAAGCTCATTTGGTAATATACCTGACATTATCCGCCATGTTTAATGAAAACTTAAGCAATATCCCAAATTTACAATACTTAATGGTCTCTCAATTAACGTCGATAAAACCAGTGCGAAATAGTTCCATTTTCCCCACTTTGTCAGCAGCCCCAGGTCAATGAACATGCCTAATTTTCTAGTGAATGTTTACCAAGTGCGTGTTTATGATTTCCTAAAACTTTGGCATCACCTTTGACCCAAACTTGACTTTTAGAAATTAATACACCATCAGAGTAAATAAATCCCCAGCAACCCTTTATCGCCTTCGTAAATGCGGTAAATGTTTAATATACAACTGTAAATTAATATTAGTGAAATCGCTCGTTCCGCCTTACATGAAATACTGCTTGTGTTTATTTGGCACTCTCTCCACTTTGCAACTAAGCTCAGTTGAGTATACATGTTGCTGTACATAGAGAGAGAGAGAGAGAGAGAGAGAGAGAGAGAGAAAGAGAGAGAGAGAGAGAACTTATATCCTCTCCCCTGCATGCTCGGAATCGCATGTATTAGATATATAGAGCATACATACAATAATATATATAGCTACATCATTACACATTTTCGTGACACTTTCTCAAGTCTTTTACTATACAGACAACATGAAGCAACGCCAGTATATAAACTTCGCTTCAAAAATTAACTTTCACTTCAAACTTTTTTCAGATATGATGTTTGTGTGTAATCGAACGTGAGATTAGCGTAGTCAAGAACAAGTTCTAAGATCCACTTAACCCTGATTAAAGTTTAAATCTAAAAGAACACTGCGCAATTAATAACGTATATTTCAATATCAAATTAAAATTTCGTCTTCTTGTTCACCCTGAGCGTATCTCAATGATTCGTTGTTCTCATGATTATATGTGGTATTTCTATGAAAACTAACTGGCATTTTCAGTGAATTTTCTGCACAATTATGTTAGCTACTGTATGTACCCACGTTTCAGTTTACCTACCCTATACTAATAAGTTAAACTAGTCAGATAGCACTCAAGCATCACGTATCTTCCTTGGTGTTTTCAGTTTATTTTCACAAGAATAAGAAGATAATTTGGAGAAGTAATTTTTTTAGTATTTATCCTCCACCGTTCCTCTATTATCCGGTAACGAGATTTTGCACCTGGAAAACAGCCTCACCAGAAAATTGAAAGGAAAACCAAACACAAAGTCTCCTTAGTGTCTACTTCTGCGAGGGTTTAATCCTCTTAACTTTTCCGAATTTATTGAATTTGTCAAGCGCAATTAGACAGATGTGGGTCGCTTGCGAAAGATAAGGGCTTGTACTTTTATCGAGAAAATATGAGACCAAGGAAAATCTGTTCTTCTCCCTTTGACTCGTGAGCTCGACTAAATTTGAGAAAACATCAAATGTACAGGGCCTTTCGATAACGGAATCGATGATGAGGGTAATTTCCGTATTTAGCGGACTAATCGGTTATGAAGGTATTTATATTTAGGCACAGTGAGTAAATTAGGCGAATTAAACACAAAACATTCCTACTGAGAAGTTGGGATTTTCTAAACTTAGTATTTCACAATTATATAAACAAAAACCGATATAAAAGAGAAAATGAACATAGATATAAATACAGTTATGAAAATTGAAACTAAGGTTTAATAACAGGAAAAGGCTGTAGGATTTCAATTTGACGCAAAAACTGAATTTTCATGTGCCGAATGGTCCACTTTAAAAGTCTTCAAACGTGAAAAAGTTTTCAAGTTTGTAAAAGTAATCTAACACAATAATAGTCTCAGTTTATCTTAAGTTTTAAAGCATGATATTTATTAATCATCTGTTACTGGTTGATATTAAATTTTATATCATTTACTTCATTGTATTATGTTACAACTAAAGCTTTTCATATCCTAAAGCTTAATAAACGTTGTAACTTGTAGTTTTGAAATCAATTTAATTTTCCATCTGATATAGCGACTGATGATGGGTGCGGTAATAACACGAAACTTCCTTTTCTTAAAGGAAAACATCAAATAACATTGTTTCATTTCGTCGGAGTGACCTAAAGCTTTTCACAAACTTCTGTATCGTAAACGTTTAACAAACGACTACTTGGATAAAAATCTTTTTTTTTTTATTGTGGTAATCCAGCTGTTCTTATCAAATGTTTCAAGTAAATTAATTTCGATCTCAACAGTAATTCCTATTGATGCTGAAAGCTGTGTATTTGCGGTAATTCTAAACAAAACCATATTAACAGCAATGGATTGAAGCAATCAAAATGGAGCACTCATAAAAATATCATTATCAAGAAAAACAAGTAGCATGAGATCACAAATCGAATGATATCCAAAATTGATAACTCATTTTATACAAGAAATACAGAAATAATATTAAAGAGAGATTTTTAGGTACATATCCGATGTTCTACTGGTGGATTTTAAGTATACTATGTCCAGCCACAATTGGAACACCAACAAAAACACTTAATGGCTTTTTAAGTGATGCCGCCCGGTCGTCCATGGGCGTATCATTACGGATAATAACTTTAACAATGAATTCACTTTCAAACAGCATAAATAAATGGCAGGCACATACAGACACCACTGCTTTCTCGAGGATAAGTGCCGTAGAAGACTACATCTGCTCCATAGAAGAAGAAGATACAAACGAAGTGCCGCTGTCGTAAAAAACATTTGCGGCCCAATGGACCCCTTATTTCTTTATCTGTAGGTATCCATACATTCACATATACGATTTCACTTGGGCGACTTCACGAACACAAACACCTGCATTTTAAAATATATCAGTGCGTTTCTGAATAAGCAAAGAAATAAGTCCCATGGATTTGTATAGAGATAACGGACTCTTTTCGAGTGTCTTCGGTAAATTCAGAATTTATTGAGTGTTCCAATTGCTACTGCTTAGAGTATACATGCCAATAAAAGAACACTTAAGAGTACTTTTCCTTATTGGGCATTGTCTTAAAGAAAAATTGATATCTTGAAATAGTGTCGACCATTAGATCAAGGAATATCTTACGTTATATGTTTTTAATGCGATAGTGTATTAAAATCATCAAATCGAATCCTATTAATATTATTGGTTTTAAATAGGAATAAACTAAATTTTTTTGAAAGTACTACTAAAATCAAAAAATTGTTTTCAATATGTGGTTTGCAAATATGTTATTTTGCGTGGTACTGCTTTGAAGATATTTAAAAAAAATACTAAGTATAGATTAACCAAATATTGGGAATTGAGGAAGTTTAAGGCAAACGAATAGATTGACTATGGCTGTCAAAATGGCGACCATACTTACATTCGGGAAAGTAATAATCACAATTACATCAACTTCGATGACAAACAAACATATTCAATTTATAACCGTCCACTTTATTTCTCCAAACCGAATCGAACCATCCATCTCGCATCCGACTCTGTTTGACTTTCATCGATAAAAACTTCTCCCTCGTCCCTCGGACGTCTCCCATCGATCTTTAACAATTTCCTAACAAGTTCTAGGACATTCTCGCCCGTGAAAAATTACCCAATCAGTTTTACATCTGCATGCTGATTTGGCAATATATTATCTTCCAATCTACATTCTTCTGTTCTAAGAGGCACCCACAAATCCCGAAGAAAAACAGAACGTCCGTGTTTTCGAGATTCCGACGATTTGTCAGGGGCAGAAGGTGAGGGGAAAGGGACCGTTGTTTACGTAATGTTTTGGGCTCCGAAAAAAGGGGTGCTAGAACACTCACCACTAACGATACAGCTATTTAAAAAAAATCAAATCACTATTTATAAGATATGGGATGAAACGAAACCCTATCGGATCCCTTTGATGAATAGGAACTATCACAAATGCAGCACAACCGTTATTAGTACCAGTTGTTATTTACTGATTGAAACTCAAACCTACATCGTGATATCTAGCTTCAAAAACTGATATGTTTATTGGTACAACAAAGGATTTCGCCATTAGGGGGTGAGGTGAAGGTACGAGAGGGACAGAGAAACAAGGTCCAGAAAACATGCCTTCTGGGATGAGCACAGAGATGAAGAAACCGACCAGTGATACAAGGATTGATAGTACCCGCAACTTCAAATACTGATACATAAGTGAATATGAGTAATTGTTTAATAATCCTTTAATTTATAAAAACAAATTAGTGCTTAGGGTAAATAAATCAGTTATGCACGAACATCGGTCTATTGGGGTTTCATACTAGTAAAATTAGTTGGAACGAAGTTTAGTTTGTTTAATGTTTTGGAAAATGGGGATAATTATTTATAACAATTTCTTCAAAAACATGTTTCTTGTACTCAGGAGACATTATAAAATCTAGAGATGCTAATAACGCAAATTCGAAAAATATCCACACTTTGCAATACCACTCATATCGCCGAAAGTAAAATTTAAAAGCCGTTAAGACTAATAATAGTATAGTATTAATCATGTGTAATATACAATTTTATCTACTTTGCTTTATTAATTCATTAAACTTTGGCTGTTTCAGGTTTTCGTATTACACTAGGGAATTTGCGTGGGTTGGTTACACTGACGTCACTGACATGGACATTTCGTATTTGAATTTGAAAATCTAGTAGCCCTAAGACAAATTCAATAGCTACTTATTTAAGTGCGCGAAATGGAAGACAAAAATGTAAAATTGACCTGTGCACCCCCAGAAGTACGCAATGCTGCTCAAGAAATTTATCGAAATAATAATAATTTAACCTTGACGTCTACGCACGTCTCCATGACAGGCTGACGTACCAATCTAACAAAACTAAAAGTTACCAAAAGTAGTGTAATAAATAATATGAATATAATTACACTACTTTCGGTGTAATAATGAGAACATTAGTAACGCAAAGTAGATAAAAATATTGTTTCAAGTTTCTTGGGCATTTTTCACCACCAACAGAAATTTGAAAAATTTTAAAATGAAAACTTTGTCAAAGATGAACAAAATGTATTCTCTTCAGGTACTCTGTTGACGCTAACGTCAACATTATTTTATGTTAAGAAATTGTAATTTATGGTGAACTAATTTTGGAAACTTTTCAATCTGCACGACACGCCCTCAGATCCAAACCCGCGGAAGTACGTCACGCCCTCTCACCACACAGCTAGAACTTCAACTTCAAGAACTTCAAGAGATCACGTCACGATCTCCAACCACTACGACGGTCCCCAGCCTTACAACCTGGAGACAAGATTCATCTCCGCAGCCGCCCGCGAGCTACGAGAGAGATCTATACAGTCCACTCTCTATAGAGACCACTTCACACTTCGTTCATACTCATTTCATCCTCATTCTCAAAATATCGAATTTAGAAATAATTTTGTTTGTAAATGATAAAATACCCTAAAAAATAAACAAAAATATATTTTTAAGCACAGCAAGAGAAAAATTCGTTTTAGCCGATTTAGTTTTTTCGGAGTTATGTTCACGTCTCATGCGCTAAAGCGTGATGGAAAGATAGGCTTCTTCATGTACTACGTGATAATATATTTTATTATACCATTTTGGCGTGGGCACATTTTACTAACTTAATTCATAAAAAAGCAAAACAAAAGTTGAACTTGAAGCCCACCTATTTTGAAAGTATGAATTGTGCATCATCAAGTCCTTCAAGCTAAAGAAAACACATTTGTAATAATAGTGTTCTTGATTATGTGCACCTCACTTCACTATATAAGTTATAGGACAGTTTTTCACAATTGTGAATCAATTGAAATCTAAAATATTCTATGATTACTAAAGCATATTGCTTCTATTTTTTATATTCCGTTATTGATAACTTTTGACACGATACGAGTAGGAATTTAGGTGGAAATTACAAATTAAAGGCGAAATATTAAAGAGTTCTTGGCTGAATATTTTAAACCTTTACCATTAGGCTTCATAGGACAATTTAAATGCAAATGGGTACCGTATCTAGTTGTAACTCGGGAGGTTAAACTCCATTCTGGATCACATGAATTGCCCATGAATGCTGACCGTTATCTTTCATCCCTTTCGTTAATCTTTAAATTTCTCCTTAATTGGTTAGATTAAATTGAAAGTTACTACATTAAATAGCTAATTTTAAATTAGCAAACTTTTCTTAAATGGACCTACCAAGAATGAAGTAGTAAGGGGATCACCGTGGGAATCTACCTACCATTCTACTTGTACGTTTGGTAAGTGAATTATGAGTATATTATGAGTCCTTTCGGTGTTAAGTCCGAAAGGATCTTGTGTTGTGCGTGAACGTATTTTGAAAGCGTTTGTTTCAGTGTGGGTTAACATATATTTCTATTAAGCTACATCACCCACTTCATAAGTCATACATATTAAGCCACATCATACACTTCATAAGTCAGCATTTACTATAGACTCATATTTTACTTCTAATTTATTGCTCATTTATTATGCAAACCACGATTTTATTGCTCCACCCCTTAGCGAGCAAAAGGGGATAATCTGACTAAAGACTTAGGCCACATCATCCACCCCTGTATCTCCGGAACCATATTAGATATATACATAAACCAAGTGGCATATTTTATTGTTAATATATTGCTGACGATATGTACCAGTAGCGCAATCTCAGAACCACCCCTTCAACCCTTAGCACAAAACTCACCCTCGAAACATTAGAAAAATTGTTCAAAAATATGTGTGTCAGTTAAATAGAGCCAGGGTTCTTTATTACTATTTGATTTTTAAACTTTCAAGCTAAGTATATGCAGAGTATATATTTCGGAAGTTAGTTTAATGCTAAGGGTTGAAGGGGTGATTATGGCATTGCGCTACTAGTCCCTATCATCAGCAATAAATTAACTATAAAATATGCCGCTTGGTTTACCTATATATCTCCTGCGGTTTCAGGTGTTAGATACTGGTGTAGATGATATGGTTTAATTCTTAACTCAAAATATCCCCTTTTTCTCTCTAAGGGGTGGAGCAATAATATCGTGGTGTGCGTAACAAATTAGTAATAAAATATAAGCCTATAGTAAATGCTGACTTATGAAGTGGATGATGTGGCTTAATAGACATAACTAACACTACGTATGAAAGCTTAGAGCTCTCCTCTTACAACTGGACTTTACCCGGTATGCGGAATAGCCGAAATTGTGAACTCCATCTAATTCGAGTGTGTTTCTCTAGTGTAGAAGCCCCATTGTTCATGTTAGAGGCTAGTATGGCTGCCTATTCCTGGTGTTGTTGCTTATGGCCACGTGTATGGTCTTTTCGTGTCAGTATGTCATGGACTATGTTATGGTGAGACACCTATAATTGGTAATTCTGTTTATAATTAGGTTCATAAACGAGGTAAATGAAACTTCTCTCTGTTTTATGTTAATCTCCATCTGTCTTTTGTTAAAGCTAGTCGGGGCCTTGTACTTCCATTTGGTTGATATAATACATTCAGACAAACTTCTTAATAGTATTCTTACATATCTTAATAGTTTTCCAATCCATATACGTTTAACACTATTATTCTGTCCCATTTTCTTGTAGATGGGATGGTCTCATGATGAACGTTTCGTAGATTCGAAACCGGTAGTCCGCTCCCTATTAAGCGACTGTAAATTTTCAGTCCATTATCTCCTTTATTCGTTTAATAAAATATCAACATTCATCAGCACTAATCACCGTTTGACATTTATTATATCTGATTTGCAACCACTGGTGTTTGCAGTAAATTCGTGGCTACGCGTCGTTCAGCTCGAAATCACGGATAAAACATAAACATTAAATATTCCCTCTTGAAAGGACGTTATCTCCCAGACATATCTCTTTAAGGGAAAAACATTTGGGAATCATTTTAATCCGTACAAATCGTTTCTCTGGAGCTTCTTTCCGGGATTCACGGTGACGATGATAATGTCCATGATGACGTTGATATCCTTCTAACGGAATGAAGTTTCAGATCCGCTTAGAATTAAGTGGAAATTGAAGTTATCTAGCGGAATAGAATAGATATTAGCCGAGATTGGGTCGGGGTTGAGATCCCGGTATTATACGAGTAGATACTTCGAGAT
Source organism: Cryptocephalus moraei (assembly GCA_946251905.1). Lineage (NCBI taxonomy): Eukaryota > Metazoa > Arthropoda > Insecta > Coleoptera > Chrysomelidae > Cryptocephalus > Cryptocephalus moraei. Next base: position 17,809,679 of record OX276462.1, on the reverse strand, counting down.
TTATCCTATGATAAATTAATTTCATATATATTATAGATCTATTTATATTGTGTGATAGGGTTATTACTTCCACATGTTTCATAGTGAGAATCAGCAGAAGACGCATTTTAAGGTTGTTTCCTTAGTTTAACTGCATATTTAAAATGCCAAGATTTCAAAAGTTACACGTTTTAAAAAAATGGCCGTCAAGTTTCTATATTAGTGATACTAATATGGCAAGTTGCAAAAGTATTCCTGAGATACCTATGAACTAATAAATCACTAAATATTTTATTTCATACCTTTGTCTATAGCATTACGATAGCCACATTGAGAAAACCATATATTGTAGCACAATTAAAACGTTTATACTTAAATCATCATTCATATTATCTTAATTACTTTAATTTTTTACTCCTTACTCCTGATCGTTATTTTTATTCGCTTCACTTTTTTGATAGGTTGGGATAATTTTTAAATTTCCAATTTTTTTCTTATTCTGACTTAAATTTCGCGTAAGTAATATTTCTTTGTCAGTTTTTCGTTTCGGTTCAGATTAACTTTTGTGATACCCTAATGAACTCATCTAAGAGAAGAAGCTACTAACGACGATGTTAAATTCTCAGTTGTCCGCCCAATATAGCAGCTACTTCACTGAATTTATACAGTATTTTCAACGTTTCGCCACTTAATTTAGGACATCATCAGGTTTTTGGGATATCTTTTTAGAATGGTTAAACTATAGGATTATGAAGTTAGCTAGTGCTTGCATTGATAAGGCAAACAGAAGACAAGAAACTACAAGGGTCTTTTATACCGAATGCTCTTATCATGTATCTTCTTATCAAAATTACAACTAGTCTAGAATATGACGGATTATTTTTGAAACTGCAAAATTGTTGCTTATATATTCTTCTATGAACATACATACTATTTAGTTCCCCTACATACGTATACTTTCTTCTAAATGCACTCATTACATTCAACTTCATACACAATATTATGAGAATATCCTACCGTAGTTTTATCTTTTAATTTTCTGAACAAAACGTCGTTAAAGCTGCAGGAAGCGAAACATGCTGGGACTTTGTTTAAAGGCTCTAAAATCTGATGCGAAATCCTTCCTAGCGAATTATGAAACGGAAATTTTAAATATCTATTTTGTAAATGTTAACAGATTTAGTGACGGTATTGTTCTCATTTGATTGGAGAGTCCTTTTGTTGATCACTGTACCGTTGTAGAAATTGTAGAAGAGACGAAGTTGTGTGAATATCCAGTGTGTATTAATACACGTCTAATTAGTTCTAGATTATATATGTATATAAAGTTGGCGGACCACCCTCACAGGCCGGCAAAACAAAATAGTGGAGATTTTGTGTCTTTTTTGTAGCTTTTTGTAGCGAGAAAACCAATTTTGTAGCTTTTGAATAGCCGGAGCTACAAAAGGTGGGCTAACTTAATATTAAGTAAGCGGCCACCGCTATAACTCATACACGGAATGTAATAGGATGTTCTGGTTTGCGCAGGAATTTGTGTCTTTAGAAGTACTTGAAAGTCACTGAGCCAAAAAAGTTTTTGGCCACATTTGGCCAATTTTGGTCAAAAATGACAAGATGTTCAATCATCACTCGCGGTTCAATTTCATTATATAGTAGCGATCTTAAAAATCATTTGGCATTGAAAACCTTCTGTTAATTGGCCGAAAAAGCGGGCAAAAATTGCCAGAAATGGCCAAAAATTCGAAATTTTATTATTTTTGCCAAAACACGGGAAATCCTGTATGTACGTCGACATGTCGAACATGTGGTACACAGAGAGCTCAGAAAAGCTAGCAGGGGGTCAATAAAAAATACCCAGAAATGGCTAAAAATTCAAAATTGACGTATTTCGGCCAAAACGTGCTAAATCCTGTATATACTTCGACAGTTATAAAATGTGGGCCCCGGGATTTTAAAACACACACTGTCTAAGCATGAAACCACTGAAACTGCGGTCCTGTGGAGCTACAAACTCTAAAATTACTAATTTCGGCAAAATATGATAAATCCTGTATATACTTCGACAGTTCGAAAACGTGAGGCCCGGCATTTTCAGACACACTGTCTAAGAATCCAATGGATGCTTCTAGCCACTGGAATTCAACTGAAACTGCGGGCCTGTGGAGCTACAAATTCTAAAAGGACTTATTTCGGCCAAAACGTGATAACTCCTGAATATACTTCGACAGGAGTTATCACGATTTGGCCCAAATAAGTCATTTGTAAGGCCGACGGCCTTACACCTAAACTTATAAATACCATCAAAACTGCTAACATGAAGATAGCAAATAGAAATCTATTGACAGTTTCAACAATTTTCACCAAACTAAAACAGCCTTTCACAATTAAAAAAAAATCCAACGTAGTTTACAAATTACATTTCAATGACTGTGCCAGCACGTATATAGGCCAAACATCCAAAAATCTGTGGGAAGACTGATTTCACATAAAAGTGATGTCAAAACACACAAACGTACTTGTGCTTTGGCAGAACATGCAATAGATTCAGGTCATTTTTTTAACTTCTCTGAACCACAGATATTATGCTCTGGAAAAAACTGGCATAAAAGGACCTTCTTGGAAATGACGTACATCAGGCATGAACCTAATTGTGTAAACAAAAGAGCTGATATAAATAATCTTAGCAATATCTATGAATATTTATTTAAATTAAATAATCCATTGTAAACCAAACATAAACAATGTAATTAGGATAAGCAACAGTGTTAGGAGTTTGTGAATCACAACATCGATCCTAAACTATAATATTGTATTGACCAATATTGATTTGTGTGTCCCAAGCTCTATTTTCATTATGTACGCTCTATAAGTTTGTTTACTATACGTGTCAATAGTGATAAATTTCACATATTTTGAATAAATTTAGTTTCCACCTCAAATTACTCACTTGTGGTAAGTCATCCATATTTAAAACAAAATTGTATTGGATATAACTTTCCATATTTTGTTTTAGTTTGTCCTGAAGAAGGGACAAATTTGTCCCGAAAGCTCGACATTGATACAATAGAGTCATACTCATAATTGGCCTTCTTATTTGACTACATCCTCACGATCAGATACTTCTCTTTGAAGTTTCGAAGTTATCTCTTATATATATATATATATATATATATATATATATATATATATATATATATATATATATAATATTACAGAATTAATATTTTAATATTAGTAACGTATTGTGATTAACACTTAATTAATTTAAAAACTTACTATATTAGTAATGTAATTAGTATTAGTAACTCAGAGGCCATCAGGATTGTTTAAAATATGCATATCATATTCATTTTACAAATTTTGCAATCCATACTGATCATAATAGATTGAATTTACAACCATATTATATGTCTTTTCAGTCCGGTTTGAAACAGTGTTAAGGGTAATACCCCGTATATCCGCTTTTATAATCCTATTACATACCCTCAATCTCGTAATGGAGTAGATAATTAACGATGCTTCGGTTAAATTAAAAAGTTCGTGCCTCCGTCAAAATCGCGTATGTTTATGAACGTAATGAAGTTTACAAAGTTAAATTAGATCTCACGAGTGAAAAAATTTCGGCTGCATTATCCTGACACCGATCCTCTTCCCCCTATAAGCGGAATGTATATATAAACTTTAGCTAAAGTTTAAAACTCAGAGCTCTACGTATATAGATATAGACGATGTTGATGTCAGGAAAGAAGATTAAAACTTCAAAAAAGAACAAGTTCAAAATCCCCGAAACGGGAAATAATTCATATCAGCCTGTTCGGATCTGCGTTAATATCAACAACGGTTTCATTTTCGGAGGCAATCAGAAATGGCGCGTTGCATAAAATATCAGACTTGATGGGTTTAATCTCGTGTAAATTGGGTCAGGGATTTTAGGATGTGCCCAATACGAATCGGATGAAGATTAATTATGAAAATGCTTCAAGGCAAAAACGAAAACGATCATGTCTTAAGATACCTTGAGAATTGTTGGGCTCTTCTGACCGAACGGCAATATCTGCAGGTTTCGCCGAAACGACAATTTGAAATAATAAGGAAGCTAAAAAGGGACATAAATCTCCCTTTTTCCACCGTAAAGTAGACCTAATTTTAATAAAAGAACATCCCGGAACGACGATAGATAAAAACCTCTCTACAAATTACGGACGAGTTTCATCTTTAAAATCAACATTTCCTCGATGTACACTTTTATCTCTCCGTATATTTTTCATCGTAATTTTATTAGAAGACTTGGGATACTTGGCTGAGTAATGTTTCTGTCAGGTGAATTCTCATGGTTCCGCCTTATTAATTCTGACATCAGAGCTTCCATCAAGGCATATTTTACATTTAATTCGAATATTTTCCTTTAAAATTGCCATCCAGGAATTATAATTAAAACAGAAGACAGTTTAGAGTTTGAAACAAGCAAACTCTATACCTATTGAAATTTATGTCAAATAAGTGTTGAAGTTAAAAAAGAATGATTTTCTACTAAATAAAGTCACAAAAATATCTACGGAGTATTACTGATTACTGAATTAGTTTTATCTGGATGAGTCAATACGATTTAACATTCACAGACGTAATACAGTAATAACACAGTGAAACCTAGATTGAGTGTCAAGTTTCATTAGCGGCCATTTCTGTATAACCTCCGATGATAATCATCCCGAACGTATATATACATGAAGCGTCATCTATAATATGTAATATAAATATAAACGTCGACGTCGTTTTGCATCAGTTTCATCACATACCAGGTAGACGGATACTACAGGAAAAAACCTGTATTAAATGTCATTACTCAAAAACTCTCCTCTCTGTAAAACGGCCAATTTTAATACATACCACCGAAATTTACTTCTTTAAAGAACTTCTTATTATAATAGGTTATAGACACCATAGAGCAAACAGTAAAATCGAAGTCAAGTCTCACTTCTCAAATGCAGCATCTTTTGTATAATGGCCAACGTCAATAATTTTTAGTATAGCTAAACAATAAACTCTGTGTTAAGGCACTGGTCGAATACGATCACTTTATATGTTAGCAATGGGAATGTTAGATATCCTGGAAAGTACACAGCATTACAACGACACCTCTAATGCCCGTACCTATAGTCAGAACTTCGATCAAACTTGGACTTGAGTGCAACTTGAGACATGGACTGTCTACTATAAAATTACGCCTTGGCGAGTTAAGGGGATTATCGCGCATGCGTTAGCGGAGTCTCACTCTCAATGACGGTTTCTACACAATACTGTCAGACACTATACAAGAAGTACAGCAAACTTGTGATAAGTGTCACTCTTCAAAAGCGACCATCTCAGTAACCACCAATGTTAGTTATCTCGAAATGAATTCATGTATTAACGCCACCTATTTAATAGTCCCAACATCGCTTTAAAATATTCCTTTATATCGACGATGATAACGGTCACTTTCCAAATGCGGCCATCTCTGTATAACTACAAATGGCCACCCCCATATAACGGTCCCTTCACATAACTTCGCTTCAATAGAGTTTATCTATTTCAATCGTAACAACGGTCATTTCCCAAAAGCAATCATATTTTAAACCGACTGATAATAGAAAAAAAAAAACTCATGTACATAACGGCGCCTCCAAATAATGGAGTTAAAGTGATAATAGTGGTAAAATGTTCCTTTATATCTATAATTATAACGGTCACTTCTCAAAAACTGTTATGTTCGTATAATCACCGATGTTATTCACTCCGAAATGATCTCATTTATATAACGGAGACCCTATGTAACGGCCCTTACCCATACCGTTGTTTTAATTCTCCCTTTTTTAACTTAATAACAATCTTTAGAACGGCCACTTTTCAAATGCGGTCTGATTGTATTACCACCGATATTTGTCAACCAGGAACAAACACATCAAGCCAATATACATCTAAGGATTTGATCATATAAAGTCGTTTTATAATGTTTCTTTCTATCGTGATAAGGGTCACTTCTTTAAAGTCACTTTGTATAACGACTAACACTGTTCATCTAGAAATCAATTTATTTACACATATAACGGTTCTAGATAACGGTAGATATAACGCGTTAAAATGTTCCTTTGGATCGATCATATTAATGGTCACTTCTTAAAAGCGGTCATCTCTGTACAACCAGCATAGTTAATCATTACGCCTTATTTCTCAAACGCCATACATAGTGCTTCCTTTATGTGGATTGGCTTTAAATAGTATATTGTTTATCAGGGGTGGAAAAACGAACATTTCAACGATTCGCTCGGGCCACTTCCGCACGAGTTGAAATTTCGTTTCCGCCCGTGATGAACACAGAAGGTACTTTTTGCGCAGCCCGCTAATTAGCAAATAACGAGAAACTTAATCAGTTTTAGTATTAAAAGACTTGTCCTATAATAATGCTTTGTACTGATACGTGTATTGTGTGTTACGACCATAGAGCAATCGTATTCACCAATCACAGTTCGTGATATTTCGCTCATCCCTACGCCGCGCATCTCTATGCCGGACGGGAATGTACACTTTTCTGCCCTAGGGCGGAAACGTACGTTCGGAGCTGGTCGGCCGGCAATTCGGCCTCGCTTTCCGCGAGGTACAGGTATATAGAAATGACACGTTTTCAACCGGGTTGCGCAAAACCATATTTTTTGAAATAACAATCGTGATGACGGTCAGTTCAAAATACGATATACTTACATTACTCATTTACATTTGTAACGGAGCCCGTAAGTATATCTCTAGATATAGTGTCGTTTTAAAATATTTCTTTACATCGATCGAGATTACAGACACTTCCCAAAAGCGGTCACCTTTTTGTAACAACAAATGATATTTACCCAGAAATGAACACATCTAGATACGACGCCCCTAAATAAAGATGCGAGATTGCTTTAAAATGTTTCATACATCTATTCTGGTAAGGATCACCTTTCAATAATGGCCGTCCTTATATCACCATTAACGTTGATCATCTGTAAACGGACTCATCTCTATAATAGTCCATTTAAATAGCGGTTACTTAATATAATATCGCTTTTCAAATGTTCCATGCAATCAATCGTCTAGTGATTGTTATCTCAATTAAAGCAGCCCACTTTTATTATACCGTAGTTTGATAATATTCCAATTGCCCTTTCCATAAATGACAGGAACCGGTTTTACTTAAAGCTTTATAAGGGCATTAAAATTAAAAAAATATTGTGAGTACTATGATTATTATATTACAATGTAATATGTATCAACCAAAGGGGAAAATATGGAAACGTGCGAGTAAAGTAAAAAAATAGGTGTGTTTTAAATTAGGTATTAATTGTTAGTTCCTTGGGAAAATAAGTTTGTTAAGGCACTTCGCGTAGTGTAAGATAATTAGAACCCGTAAAACATTATATTATATAAGTTTTCAAACAGTAGTTCTTATTGCACTTTATATGTGTTTAGAATGTAATACATTACATATTAAAAATTTAATGAGCCGCAGATCGTGCTATTAAGAATATCAGTAGGTAGCAGTAGTGGACAAAATAGTTAAAATGTTACAAAGGCAATTCTTTTAATTAAACAAATTTCTTTCATTAAATTTACTGAGCGGCCGTATTACAAGCTATATCCACCAATACTCAGTAAAGAAAATTGCACATTTCCCTAATTATGCGGTTATTTTCATTTCTCACTTTTGATTGTTTTTTACTTGCTAAATCTTAAGAACCTAAATTTCATACCTGTTGTTTTCATGTGTGTTACTAGCGTTAAGTGATTGGAAGCTTTTACTACGAGTGAAAACTTATGTAAGATTTTCAGCATGTCCCATAAATCCGATCACCAAACTTCTCTCACGACTTGTTATTTCGCTTTATGATTTAAGTTGAACGTTTTTACCTTCCTTTCTCTAGGAAACTAGGAAACTTATTCGTTCGTTAAAATCGATGATTATTTCTCAAAAATTAAAACTCTTTCTTCTAGAAACTTTCTCAACAGGACGTATTATCACCCTTGTGCACGAATATGTGAACTTCGTTTTCATTAAAGCTAAATTTTTATGTAACGATGTTTCAACTTTTAAACGCATTTCTCGGCCCGAACAGAGAGGAACGGCGACATAGAATTAAAAAAGTTAATAAACGCTTTTGAAACAGCGGAATCGTTATTTGCGGACGTGCAACTTCCGTAAATGCGCATCAACTTTTTAATGGGATCGGATGACAGTTAGTGATCCTATCCGATAATCGATATTTTTGATGTAATTTAAATGTAAAATCGACAAAGTTACCGACTACCGCCTCCCGTTCGAGTTTACTTCGAAGCTTAATTGTGGCGGTCTTCTTAAGTCAGTCAGATTAAAAGTGTATTAAAGTTTCCGACAACTATCGGTTTTGAAATATACGCTCGCAGAGTTAACGGCTGTAACTAAAATCTAAGTACTTTCATATATTTGATTTAAGTCGGTATCCGAAAACCGAGAAGATTAAAACTATCCAAAGTTGTAAATAAAATTTGCAAAAACATAAATCTAAGTTTGAGACAAGAGAAGGTAATACCAACAAAATTTTGAAGTAAATGAGCCATTTAGATGGATAACCTATAGGAAAACTCAAGTTCTAATAACCGCAAAACAAATCCTGAATATTTTTTGAACAACTAGGCATACTTTCAACGATCCTAGTCTGAAATCAAAAGATGAAATCTTAAACAAAAATCTTTATTAGATAATAGACAAGTTAAACTGCATTATTTGGATGCACATATCCTTACTAAGCACTACCGAAATACACAAGCAAAACATAGAGATATAATAAACTCGTGTTAAACTTCTAAGTCGTTAAATTTTAACGATACGTATATTGAGGTAACTTCGGAGACCCTTGTGTATTTGGATAATAGTTTTGGGCGGATAATTAACTGAAGTGCGAGGTTGCTAGGAAAACTGCCCTTATCTCAAACAATTAGGCATTGGTGTTACATTTATAACTACTATAACAACAGCACAGCTATAAATACAATATTATTTATCAAATTTAATAAAAACGTCTCACCTTACAGTTCGTGAGAAGAAAGATGCGAGACTAAATTTTGAATTTGAATCCATTACAGTCTTGTCTGGAAAATAACTGCCAATCTCGAATTTTACTCTATGTATCCTCACGTTTATAAATTTAGCAAAATCACAATCACTTCAATGCTATAAGTAGTTAACATGCAGTTTTCCATCCATCGACACGTCTCATCGATAACTAAAATGGAAACGAGCTACATATCAAACGTTTAAAATTATATTAATTATACCGTGACCGGCGTCACGGTTATTAACACAAGTTAGTTGCAACATGCAAAATTGTAAATTTACATTATTTAATGACAGCTTCATGACAATCTAATCAGGGCACGAGTGCACCAGTCGTCCGTTGTTAAGTGTGTATCGCAATACGACGATTGACACTAGTTAAACAAAATTTCTGAACCTGTAATATACACGATATATACATGATTATATATATATATTATATTATTAATGATTATATATATGATTATATATATATATATATATATATATATATATATATATGATTATATATATATATATATACATGATTATATATATATATATATAATCAATGAAATCATGTAAAAACACCTTTTTGTGTAAGTCACTTATTGTTTTTTGTGTCCATTAGTTTCCTTCTTATCTATGTTTAACTAACTTACATTTGAGTGTTCTTCTCATTAACGCAAGAATAAACCTATATTTCATTATTATTAATACGAATGTAGACAAATATTGTCGGTCACAAGCTATTATTGACAGAATAGTCCAGTCATCTTAGGTTGAATTAGGTAAATATCTCGGAAAATCGACATACCCACTATAGTAACACGCAAAAACTTCTATTTTGGTATCCTAAAACTTTACTCAAAATTCACATATAATTGGATGGCCGCAAGATTTAAAGTCGGGGGTCTAAAGTCACAAATATCGATTTTTCTATATTTTTTGAAAATATCTCGTTTTCTATGGGTTTTACGCTATTTGTATTCATTATCAATATTGTACAGAATTAAATTTTCTACAACTTTTGTTTTCAATATTTCTTCATACCTCTAACTGTTTTAGAGATAGAGGGCGGAGAGCGCGCGATCAGAGAATCATGTAAGGTAACTGGTAGTCCCAGTCAAAAACTCGTAATATTAAGGTTATAAATTATTGCTAAATATTTAATTAGCATTTATTATTAGCTTTTATATTAAATTCATTTTTTTGGTCAGTTATCTATTTTTAATGAAGTGTCAATTTATTTAATAACACTTACCTGGTCATGCAATTAAAAAATTGTTGAGGAAAATACTTAAATTATATTTCAATTCTAGTTTAATTGATACCAATGTAATGGCATTCTAAATAAATAAAGATGAAAAGAAATAAATTTTTAATTAGTGTGTTTTTTTTAAAAGTGTCATTTAATAGATTTAATATTTAAGAGTTTACGGATTTTAAACAAGATGTACTTAATTATTTTTTACTTCAATTGCAATTAGTGTAAATGAGAATATAATTAAAATGTAATTAAAGTATGTCCCCTAATAATATTTCAATAACTGAAAGAGATTATGAGTGTTATTGAATTGATCAATTTTAGAATTATTAGAAAGAAAGATTAAATTTATTGTAAAATTTAATAATAAATGATAATTATATATTCAGCAATAATTTATAACCTTAATATTAGGAGTTTTTAATCGGGATTACCATGACCTCACATGATCCTCTGAGCACGCGCTCTTCGCCCTCTATCTCGAAAACAGTTAGAGATATGAAGAAATGTTATAGAAAGAGTTGTAGAGAATTTAATTCTGTACAATATTGATATTAAATGCAAATAGCGTAAAATCTATAGAAAACGAGATATTTGCATAGAATATAGAAAAAATCGATTTTTGTGAATTTTTGACCCCCGACTTTAAAACTTGCGGCCATCCAATTATATGTGAATTTTGAGGAAAGTTTTAAGATGCCTAAATAGAAGTTTTTACTTGTTAATATACTGGGTATGACGATTTTCACAGGTGATCCCCCTATAATGACTGGACTAGAATAGAAATAGAATAGAAATGGCATGTATGTGTGGCATGACTGTATTTATTCAACAATATTAGGCCACGTTTGTTAGCCGTATACTAAGCAGTAGCTATTAGTTAAGTAAAATAAGCTAACACGAATGGGCTTTGTTACTAATCATAAAGTAACTTTTTGTTTCTTTTGTATTAATTTCATATGAAATAAATTAAATAAACACAAACATTGAACGTTTTTAGCTGACTCTTAGTTGAAAATAAAGTATTTTATTCTTTAGATATAAAAATGAATCAAACCATTAGAACGAAAACGCAAATGACTTTTTTTTTCTATATAGTACTACTATAAATAATATTCTGTTGCTAGGGACATTTGTAAGAGTCTTGATTTGAGCAGATAATTAGTATCCTATCTGAGAAATATTTTCTGCGTAATCATGTCACGCATTGTATATCGTAAAACGTAATAAAACCTTTTACATTTTCATGAGACAGATATTAAACTCAATGTAAATTTAAGTCAAATTACAGCTCAATATAATGTTTACAAATTTTTAAAATTTGTTTGCTTCTCTGAAAGACTTTCTTCTGAAAAGTTGAGTAAAAGTTAAACTTAAACTATCCCTTAAAACTTCCTTTTTAAGTGTGTTAATGTTTCCTGGAAATGACACGGTTTTTTTAATTGTGTAAGAATTTATGTAAAAGTTAATGTATCGAAATGGATTACTGTGCCGTGTACTGTGTAATATTCTTTGACTGGCTTCAAAAAGTTAAGAATCAAGATGGATTATTATTAATTAAGTGATATAAATTACAATTAAGTTTCAATTATATATCATAAGGGATTGTAGCAATTAAACATTCACTATAAAGAAGTCCACAGTGGGAAAATGCACATGATGTCATAGTTTTTTTTTAAGGGAACTAGTGATAAATTGCGCATTTACTTTCATTTTTGGTTTAATAGTGGAATTTGTATAACTTCTATACAACACTCGCTAGTAGCAATTATGAATATAGTTTAAATAACTCGCTATAGCCCAAAAGAAGCCCTTTTTAATATTGTTGTAGTTAAGCCTTTAGATTAGCATTTAATGGAAAATTGAAACCCTTTTCAATTTCTTTAAGATATATAAGGGCCGAAAATATATCTATGTCCTGTGTTCGCTATTTCATTGCTAATTTTATCCTTATTTTTAAACTCCGACTTTCCGAATAGTTCATTGCTTGAGAAGAACTCTTTTGAACAGCTTGATTCAACTTGTTTAACTGGACTGGATTCATTTGAGGATAGCCCGACGAATATGAGTTTTTTCAAAACCAGGTTCCTACCATTCCTCAACTATGTTATGTTTAAGATATTAAGAAAGCGCAAACCACGATGTAACAAAAATATTGAGAGACTGAGAATTTATTGGGAAATAAAGTACATTATATAGATATTTTTTATTTTTAATAAATCACCCGACATGATAATGGTGAGTATAAATTACTATAAATACTTTCCAGATGTTTATTGTAGCTAATTTTGTTGTATCATCTTTATTTCTTTTTTAATAAAGTCTACCGGATTCCTGCAATATGGCCACCGTCGGTTTTTAGTTTGGTCACCCTGTAGGTTCCTTCCACAGCCCATTAATATAACTAGACCCGTTTGTTTACAAAATAATGTATTGCCAAGATCTTAGCACATTCTAAGCGTTTTTTGCGCTGTTGCATGAATGCAGATGACGAATTCTCGCTTACGATTTGCGTATACATCCAGCCTACTTCGCCTGCGATTGGTCAGTTGTACGTAAATCTAAAATAATATAGACTTTTGAGTGGCAACATCGCGTCCTAGTCTTTCACGTGATAGAATTCATTGTGTACGCGGTTTGTGTGTGAACTTTGATAAAAATAGAAAACATTTAACAATGGTTAATAGGTGCAAGATATGCAACGTTTATAGCGATGAAGGGAAAGCCTCGGGATTGTCTTTTCATAGATAAATAAAGAAATTTATTGAGGTTATGTATCATCTCAGTGGCGTTCTATCAGTGTTATTATTTTAGGTTTCCAACAGATCCAATTAAAAGAAATATTTGGATATTTGTTTTGGGATTTAGCGAAAATGATAACATAACAAAATCGTCCTATATTAGCTCAAAATATTTCAATAAAGATGATTTTGTGTCTAAAATAGGTGCAACCGACAAGGATGGATATTTAAAGAGAGATGCTGTTCCATCACCGATGCATCAAGTTTTTAAACCTAAAAGTACTACAAGGTAATTAATTTCTACACTGTAACTGTGTTTAATAGAAATGTCAAATTTATGAATTTGAATAATTAATGTAATGTAAATTTTAACAAAAATATTATACTGGTTACTGTGAGAAACAATTATTTCTTAAGATATGAGGAAGAAATATTAATTTTATTAACCATTATTAACGATTTTATTAAACACTAAACAACTTAAAGGAGTTATATCTCAGAAGCTAATGCACAGAATAGCAACTTATTATGTATAAAAAAAAGCGTCTTTCTGAGTACTTTCCGGCTATGTGTTATGGATGCGGTATGTGGAAATTCGTTTATCAAAAAATTCGCCGAGATAATCTATTTGTATATAAGCGAGAAAAAAACGACACCAACTTTAAAACAATGACTGACATTTCTAATAAATGTTATTTAATTCGGACAAAAGCACATGAAAGTCTGTTCCCACTTACATATGCCAAGCCAGTTTTATTAAAATCGAATAGTGGAAAAAACTTTTAAACAATTTTGAAAATTTTCAATATTTTTCGATTTTTCTGGATTGCAAAATTATTGTGCAAAATCTAATAAACCGATCGAAACGAAATTTACAGGATCCTTTTATTATAACTTCAAGATTTTCCTGTGATATGAAAGTCCTGACTATATTTTAAAGTGCCTAAAATAATAAATGGAAAAACCACTTTTTTGGGCGGATTTTTTTGTTTATTACTATTTGGCAAAACCGCTAATAAATTTTTGAATTTCTAACCTATGCAATTTTATGTAAAATGCGATTCTGCAACTTTTTTCTCTCTTCAACTTTCTTCTAAATTCAATACTTAAAAAGTTAGAAGCAAAATAATTCGGAAAAAACGCTTTTATAATTTTTTTTAATTGTTGCATTTTAAACAATGTTCCCGACCTCTGCGCTTTGGAGGATAAGTCAATCCTTATTCTAGACATTATTCCCGAGGTACTCATGTAAAAACATTGCGGTTTCCTCTTACGCCAATCTAAAGCAAATTTCTGACAGATGGGTCTTGGACTCTACTTATTGTGTGCATTATTACTGTCATGATGATTTTTATAATCTATGTCCTTCTACACTTCATTTGTCACTTATTTCGCACCTTTGTCACCTAGCATGTAAAGGGCTTGATTGCCTGTTAATCTAAATAAATAAATACATTATTTTCTTAATTTTGCTTCCTTTTTGCCCCTTATTATTGATACGCCTATGGATAGCTATTTTGTACGCTGTCAAAATTCGTCAACGGCGGCCATATTTCCTTCCCCTTTACACCGCGCCTATCGGCTATGTTGGCATGTAAACAAACATCAGTTTCTAATAGGAACACCGGGTCTAGTTATATTAATGGTATGTGGTTCCTTCACTTACCGATAGCAGACGAGTACTGGACATACAGCAATGTTCATTCGATCTTACCTGAAACAAAAGTGTTACATGAATACTAGTTATATAGTGTGGTATGAAGTAAAATTTGCAATCTGTCACTGACTGTCCTGGGAGACGTTAATGGAAATACTGAATAATTCCGCACTGATCTCAAAATATACGGACAATTTGTCATGGAACGCAGGAAGAGGCAATATTTTCCAGTTTCCAGTTGCGCTTCCCGAAATATTAAAATGGATACTTGTTTTTAACGGTTTGATACGGAATTGCCGTCAGTAATGAATACGATACCGATAAGATTGTAATTTATGAGACGGCGCTGTTCATTTTCAAGTGATGTATGCACGGTTCAGAAGCCGTAGAGATTTTTCCCCATTTATATTAATCACCGAAGGGCCACTGAACGATTTAATTAATATTTCGTAACGCTTCCTGCCATCTCTTTAATAGCGAGTTGGGGAAAGTAACAAATTATAGTGTTCATTCTTTTGAAATCTGTAACAAAAACAATGAAATTAATTTAATAACTAGAAATGGACTAAATATTTTAATGGGATAGTAATTTTACTAGATGAACAGTAGTATTTTACGTATTGATTTTATTCAGAAATTTTCTGGCATAGGTGAAAAACGAACATTAGCACCGATCTATACACATAATGAAATCACACCTTTCTTCTTTATAAACCTATGTTCTCCAGTTTTTAAAATAATCCCTACCCGTCGTGACGAGGATATAATTAATACCCACTAATCTCAAAGTTTTAATAAACTTTTTCCTTTCAGAACATCACATTCAAACCGTACGTCCCACCTGATTTTTACCAGTGGGTAATTCAATTTCAGCGTCGACTTTTCCGTGGATTACATTATTACTCTCTGCGACTCGTAAATATTAATTAAGAATTTAATAGAGTCGCCTGATGGACAGTAACGAAATGTAGGTCGCTGCATCTTACAAAGGTCTTTTTTAATTAGAGGAAAGAATTCATTGCCCTTTGATAATAATTGTACTTGGTCTAATTTTATTACTGTACTTTTAATTGACGGAGTTATGAGTCACTGGAAATTAATTAACCATTGATCGGAAAAACCGCCCCTCATCCCGTCTTAGGAGGTTAATTCATTTTGGAATGTATTTAAAACCGTTGAAAATAAATATATAGGTAAAAATGTAACGACTAAGTATCTCTATATAATCAGCATAAATTCTATTTGTTATTTTATAACAAAAGATTCATCACTAGAGAAAACTAATTAATATCAATTTAAAAACAATTTCATTTCGTTAAACAATGTTTGCTGACAAACACTCAACTTAATGTTCAAATTATTAAACTGTGTTGAAAATTCAACATAAATATTGCTCTTGTTTAAGAAGTAATCAAAAGGAATAGGTAAATTTTGTAGGTAGGAATAGGTAAACATTGTATTTGCTGATCCGTCTTAATGGTGTCAAATTATAACGAAACCAGTTAATGTTACTGTTAACATAGTATTCTAAAGAACATATATTTTAATAAAGAAGCACACAAATGACTTTCCAGAGCCAGAAAAGTCTCAAGTGGTTTGTTTCTAATAATATGAGAAAAAAAAATTTAACAATTACAAGTAACACTTAGAAAATAAATAAAACTTTAAAAACAACGAAGGTTGCTTAACTACAATTACTAATCCATCAAACATATAAACGTCCATGGACCTGCAGAAGTATGTCCATTTTCCACCAAGAGTTGGACGTACGTGACAGGCTATGAAATGTACGTCCAATGGACATCCATGTTGTAGCATCAGTTGGACGTCCTTAAAAGACTATGAAATGGAAGTCCAATGTACATCCATGTTGCAGCATCAATTGGACGTCCTTAAAGGACTACGAAATGGACGTCCAATGTACATCCATGTAGTAGTATCAATTGTACGTCCTTAAAAGACTATGAAATGGATTAGTCCCTTGAGTTAACCTGGACTTTACCCCAGTTTTATTTACCCGGTGTATTTAATTAACTCGTTTCATTATACTTTTGAGTAACATTCGTATTAAATTCCAATGATTTTTAATAAAAGGTTTAGAATAGGGAATTTCTCTCAAATAAATATTTGAGTTCTCATCAGGTAGGAAAACCTTTCTAAACGAAAGGTATCGATTCAGGTATCCACTATTAACAATAGGTACACCAGATTAAACTCATTATATATGCAAAAAACAAACAAAATTCACGAGTTTTTGCTCAGCATTCACTGCAAAATTCAGCGTCTAAGGGAGTGGTTGTGTCTTAAAATTATAAAATATAAAGTGAACTGCATTTGTTATAAATTGTACTATTTTCAACTATACGGGTTATTCTTATGTACACTTATTTGCAAATATCAATCACAAAACAAAACATTTTGAGAGAGATAAAGTAAAGTTTACTGTCAGATTTCACCGCCGGCTTTCTACATAATATGTATAGTATAGTGAAAAAAATGAGCAAATATTGGCATTATATTTATTTGTATGGAGTTTACAAGTTGTATATACTTAAATATTAAATATTATAATTACTATAAAATAACACAAAATGACTACAATTCCCATCAATTGGTTATAGCTATAAAATTTTCAAAAATTAAGGTTTTTCTAACAATTTCAAAAAATGTCGAGAGCGAAGTTGCTTCTTTTCAGTATTCTAACCACAAAGCATATTTTAACAAAATTGAATCGCCATAATTCTTTCCACATTTTATGAACCATACAATTCTTGGCCCGAACGAATTTCATTATATCTGCAACGACCCATTGAAATGTAACACAAGAAGTATATTTTAAAATCATTTATATCCCTACAAAGTAGCACTAGCAGTTCTCCTAGTGTACTGTAATAAATGGTGATGAGTTCACAGGAACATATTCTCAAATTTTATTATAAATATTCCATGAACTAGTATTCAAATATTAAAAACAATTATTTTCGGTGGATTTCGAAAAAAATGAAAAATGACAAGGGTACAGTGTCCTCAGTATTAAAAGAAATATTACATTTTTAGAAAAAAAATATTGTACTAGTGCAATTTATGAATACTTCCATAAACCAGAAAATGATGTTTATAGTGCCTATTCAATTTTTTTTCAATGTTATTTAGTACTCAAGAAAAACGTACCACAGACGCATCCATGTAGACATATTTTCAAATACATATTTTTGCACTCAGGGGATCATAAAACGTTGAAAAATGCCAATAACGCAAATTCTTAAAATCTCCCCGATTACAGTGGTTTCCATATATAACAGAAGCAATGAAACAATAAAGAAAAAGATAACGTATGACATAATTTGTAATGCGTATGATGTGAACCACCGCCTGTCAAAAAAGGCACTCAAGCTATATGATCGATGACGTGGATTGGGAAATCCCAAACCTCACCACCCTAACGTACTTTTCGTTCGAGAAACTGCACATATATGTAGTTTATAACTACCTCTTTGAATTCAAGATCGATTTAACTCGCATGTTAAAACAAAAGAATAATCCCCGTAACACGGGAAAGATTTCACCCCTTCTTTGCAGCGCACTCCCCTTGCAACAAAGGTGGCAACTCGGAGGAGACCCTCAATCCTCAGATAATCTAACCTCTCGATGTTATAGATCCGTTCATCGGCAGAATAATAACCAAACCCTCTACTTTCCCCTTGATTCCGGAGCCTTTTCTGGACCACCGCCACTTTTCTCCGGGGCCCTTATCTCTCCCACTTCATCCGAGGCGGCTGTGTAAGGGATGCTGGTGGGTTTGACCCAGAAACTCCAACGGGATTTCTCCTAAAATATTAATATTTGACGAGGCGAAATATTAAATATCCTTAATGAAAATTATATCGCAACAAAATATTGCTATTTTAGGTTTCCATTATCTACCAATTTCCTTTGTGTTATTTGCCGCATCACTTTTACAACAAAATTTCTCACTGAACGTCTTTCCGGCGAGGACTCTCTCCCTTCGAGGAAAATTGTATTACATCTTACTCTGCACCCGTCGCGAATCAATCCCGGCAGGAAATCATATTAAAATGACAGGCGCAAGAACCGAATTATTTTAAAACGGCTGCCTTCGCCTCGACTCCGTTAAAGTACCGATCTCAACCCTTTTAACGGTCCTACTACTTTGCACTATTTAAAACCGGTCTGTTTATTTGGACAAGGCCGTCGGTTTGTTTTGGCGGCCTCTCGTTCACTCTTAAGGTCCAGATTGCCCCTGGATCGACGTTAAATAGAAAATTCTCCGCCACATCCGATGCGTTTGCAAACAACTAATTGTCAGTGCAGGGAAGTAATCACGGTAGTGTAAACAGAATGGATCTTTCGCTGAGAAAATTGCGACCCGGGTTTCGACATGTGTGCAGTGCCGTCCGTCTTGACGACAGCTGGAGTTTGTCATTAGTACAGGTACTAATACAGGAAAATCAGCAAACAGCAGCCTATTGGAGATTGTGGCTGTGACGCAGGATCGACTTATAAATTACGTTTTTACAATAAGTAATATGGAACACGAACTAACCATATTAAAACAGGTGGGAATTCACAAGCTACGCGACATTGTGGTGCGTTACGCACGCATCTTCGCCTTCCAATACAATTCGACATTTTCACGACATTTCCACGAGAACGGCAACGTCGCCTCTTTACAACCGATCATACAGCTTTACGTCTTTAACATCGATGGCGGCAACGTCGTGCTCAAGGTCAATGAGGAAATAATAACCGTCTGTCGAATCACCGTGACGTACCCAGAAAAAAAGAGAGAGAAATTAAAAATTTAAAATTTTTATTAAAACATGTAAAATTTTCTATCTTGATAACATAGCCATGAATATGTTCATAATGATGAACCAAACGTCGGCAGTGTGATATATCTCAAGAATTAGTTGTTTTTATATTTGGGGATTACCAAGAACGTTCCTGACTAAACAAAAGACTGTTAACATCCTCGGCAAGGTAATAAATTAACTGGATTTACTCTTTTGATTTTCCTAGGAATGTAAATGACAGTATTTACATTCCGTCGTCAAGGAAAAATAATGTTATGTGCCATTTTCATTCTACGCATCTATGCATGTTAGAGCTATTCACGATAGCGGCAGCATGAAAAAGTACTTATATTTAAAGGTTGCCCGTGGCAACCGAACGGACAACCTACTTTAACCAAAGTGTAAAAAAGTCACTGTCAAGTCATTCTGACATTTATAGTGTACTGAGACGCAAGTATCTTTGATTTGATCACAAAGCTTAATAACTATTATCTCTTAAAAAAAGATTTCTTCCACTTGTTCGATAAAACATTGTATGCCACTCGCGTGTTATGTTTCCTAAGTCATTTTAGAATTTATACCACTCGGCCTGACGGCGTCGTGGTATAAATCTTCTCGCGTGACTTATTTCCCACATAACACACTAGTACCATAAATAACTATAATTTCGCAAAAAGTGCTCCATGTGTCATATTGAAATAGTCAGAGAATATGCTACGAGGGAGGAGAGAGGAGCCCATTGTGCGGAAGTCTCGCTTTGGACAATTTTATTATGAATCGTTATTTTCACTACGTCAGTTTTTCTCTGTCTACTCATCTTGCGACGAAAATCTCGAAACGTTACCCTCTTTAGTTGTAGTATAAACCAGTAGTCAAAAACATTTAAAAATACGTGTTCCTATATAATTATTTTTTAAATGGACCTGAATCGATGGATATTAAGATTTCCACATTGTCACGCTTAAGGCCTGACAGGCTTATAAGCGTGTACACGGTTCGCCGGTTATAGCCCAAAAATTAGGGTAGTAAAAACAGTTGAACAAACCATAAGATATTCATTTAGCTTACCGACAAATAGGTTAAAAGAGATGGTGCTTCGCTTTGACTTTGCTTGACGGTATTTGGGAAATATTTAGCTCGTTACTGCCCTTATTCGTGACAATATATATATATATATATATATATATATATATATATATATATATATATATATATATATATATATATATATGGATCAAATGGATTAATTCGGGTAAGAGCCGCAGTGTGGGGAATTCCATACTATCAGATTCATCCCAAAATTGTAACTTCCTTTCCTCTTTCTGATCTCTGTGTCTGATGTATATAAATATTAAAGTTCCCTCCCCACTCTCGGAAAAAAATGATTGACAAATTATGAAACTTTAATGAATCAAATAGCTTAGGAATGAGGTATAATTTTCTATAACAGAATCGGCAAGTATGGGTTACAGGCTATCCAACGAGCCGTTGTACATTGAAATCGATAAAGCCGTAAGAAAGTTAGTAGATGACATATATTTATACATACTTTAGGTAGAGTTATATCTAGTATTGCATTCGTTAACGAAGTCGAAAAAATAGGAATTAAAATGCGGTTTTCAGTTTTTTGGTATCTAGAGATCATACTTAATCATTTCCCAAAAATTTATATATATATATTTATATATATCGGATATAACGATATTTGTCGGCAGGCTACAGGTCGCATTTTTTAAAGAATCACAACGAAATTTGGTACAAAAATCAGTTGGCCAAAAATCTCGGTCAAGTTCGTTAATGGGCCAAATCGGTCTAGCGGTTTCAAAATGGCGGCTTTTTATTTTCAAAAAAAAAATCAAAAAACTTTTATTTCGCGTCTAAGAGAAAAATGTTACTTGGGTTTTTTGTTGCTCTTATAGAGGCGAACGACTTTTGTATAAAACATTCTTTCGAGAAACGTACATAAAAAAATTTTTTTTTTAAAAAAATAAATAAAAATAAGAAAAACTTTTATTTCGTGTCTGAAAGAAAAATGTTACTAAGATGTTTTGTTGCTCTTATAGAGGCGAATAACTTTTGTATAAAACAATCTGTCGAGAAACGTACAAAAAAGGTTATTTTAGTCAAAATATAAAAAATAAAAAAACTTTAATTTCGCGTCTGAGAGAAAAATGTTACTTAGATTTTTTGTTGCCCTTATAGAGACGAACAACTTTTGTATAAAACATATCTTTGAGAAATGTACAGAGAAAAAGTTATTTGAAATTTTGACGTTTGTATTTTTTCACACCTCGTATGCATTTTTTGACACATCCTGTGTTATATTACTGTATACCTTACCCATAAATCTACCTTTCAGCCTGGCATGCCATGGGGTTTTTTTATGTTAGTGTCACTGTATTGCCTTCCTAAACAATACATTATCCTTAAATGTACTTAACATTAACCTCATTCATCGTGTTTCGTCGCATCTGTCAATTTATGTGATATTCACTCCAAAAGTTAGAGAAACTTTTTACAATTAGTATATTGTCTTCTTGTAGTTTTTCAGAAACTTTCCTTAGTTTATAAATGTTACTCATAACTAAGCCTAGGGTGACTATATTTTTTATTACTTATATTATATTATCTGTTTATGGCAAGGTCCATCTGATATTTGAAAAAATAATCTCAGTAGGTATTAAATATAGAAAACTGGTTATGAACGTTATTATTTATGATTATGGTAATCTCAAATCGCTACACTTGACAAGAGTGATTTAGTCAATTACTTGGCGGATCGTCCTTTTCAAAAATGCGTTAGTGTTAGAAAGTAGGGCCTGAGTAAAAGATAATTGTTAACGCTTACTCTCCCAGTTGTAATAAACCATCCAATCACAGTCTGTAGGGTTGTAGCATATTCCCCCAAATACGGTATTATAAGAATGACGACTTTAACTTACTTAGCATTTTAACGATTTACGATCACGACTACACTACATAGACTCTCTCATTGCCTTGAGTTACCTTGTAAATCCAAATTTATCTTTATAAATATCACTATTCCAGGCTCACAATAAACAAGTTAAAACTTGACTTCGTGTTATTCGATGTCTAGTGAAATCAGCCACTCGTCATTAATTTGCCGTGTGACGTGAGCATATCAGAAAGCAATCTTTGAAAACCCAATTTCCCCACCAACATATCGGTTTCGACACTTCACAGTTATTCAATTTCGATCAAAATCAAGACCATCTCAAAATACAAACGATTTTCGGTCCGAAACGGATCGCGTTGTATCGGGTGTTTTTTTAAATTTCACCTCATAGTAGGCTGTGGATAGTGCTTGTGAATGCGCCTTACTAAAAAATGTCAAAATTGACATAACCTCACTTTTTTAATAAAAATTGAAACTGCTCCAATCAGTTACTAGTGTCTTGAAAAAGACAGCTTGGCTCTATTAATTAGGCGTAGATGAGTGAGCTGTCTTTTCCAAGACACTATTCACCGATTGGAGCA
Organism: Cryptocephalus moraei; assembly: GCA_946251905.1. NCBI lineage: Eukaryota > Metazoa > Arthropoda > Insecta > Coleoptera > Chrysomelidae > Cryptocephalus > Cryptocephalus moraei. The sequence goes on along the minus strand of OX276462.1, from coordinate 17,786,644 downwards.
GTTTCAATTTTTATTAAAAAAGTAAGGTTATGTCAATTTTGACATTTTTTAGTAAGGCGCATTCACAAACACTATCCACGGCCTACTATGAGGTGAAATTTAAAAAAACACCCGATATATACAAGACTGGGGGAGCGTCGACAGCTTAACGAGTACTACGGTATTAGCGGGTTTTTTGGACATTAATCCGAGTGGCTCGGTTTTTGACGGATCTGATTGATTTTGCGTGTGATTTGCGGAACGGGCGATACGGAGCGGTGTCGCCATAACCGCTCACCGATTCTGACAGATTCAATCTGCTAACCAGGAAAAGAAAATTAAGAATTAAATAACGAAAATCAACCTATTAGTGAAACCGAAGATGCATGCAGGAGATTAAATAGGCGCGATTGATGACTTCCTGCTTGTCTTGATGTGACGCACGATGTGAATCAATATTAGGATATTAAAGTATAATGACTTGCTGCTGGTATTAGTTCAGAGGAGGGTAAGGATAAATTTGCATCTCATAGGACCCCTAGGCCAAAAGCATCGTCAAATTTGGTGAAAAATCGGGAAAACCTTGCCATGAAAAGAACCTGGAATTTTGCAAGAGCATTTGTTGTGATACTAAAGGTAACTGTTCCCTCAGTAATCTCGTCACCTCGCCTTAAGTGTTAGTCCATGTTAGGCCAAAGGCGACGAAAATATGTTTTTTGCGAATATCTTGATTTCTATATGTCCCATGACGTTTGAGTTTCTTATTATATATATATTTATATTATTATATTATATATATTACAATATTTAAAGAGGATAATATTATATAATCTTTGTCTTGTCTTTTTTTTTAAGTTAACGTCTCTTTTTCGCTGCTGTGGCCAATTTGGACGGGACCTACAGTTTAACGTGGGCTCCGAACCACGGTCCTCGAGCACGGTTGTACCCCCTTAAGGCTCTCACCCCAGTTGATCCACTCCGTGCTCTACCGACTCAGGGTGTGTGTATCCTAGTCCCGCCCTCCTACAGGATATCCGATCCTATCCGGCCTGGTTACCGGCGTGAATAGGAACGGGATTTTGGATACATTTTACACACTTCCCGCAACAATCACAACATCCATGGATTACGTGGGATCGAACCCACGACGACAGTGATCGCCTGACTCAAAGCCAGCGCCTAAACCACACGACCACCGCCGCCCCAATCTTTGTCTTACTTATATTTTTGTATAACGTTACCTTCTCGCACTATAGTGTGAAAAGAGCTAGCGCGCATCCGTGTATATCTGGATTAGTTAATGGCAAATAATTGCAAATTATAAATTAATAAAATAATTATACCAATTAACTCAATTAATTCATATAGAAAGCTGCTCTTCAATCATATTGATGGAAAATGGAGTGCCTTCTTTTATTAATGTATAATATTCCAAAGTCAAGAAATAGTATTGGCAATATAATATACACACAATTCATCCCATGGACATTGCACAATAAATCGATGCAGCACATGTAGGTGCATCAGCTAAATAGCATAACTGTCGAGTTCACTATCAGATTTACAAATGGCATGAAAGGAATTTACAATTAGAGAAGCGAGAATTTGTTTTACAGAACAACCCTTTGAAACCGAAAAGGTTGTTGTTAAAGTCTGATTTTTAATGCTGTGGACGTTTACGATCGACACATCATAACTCTGCCTTTTAGGCGACCCGAGGGCTGTATTACTATTTGCGTACGGAGTGCGACATTGCCAGTATAATTTTTTGACCGTAATCACTTGGCAGTTATAAATAGTTTGAAATTTACGTTACCGGACCGCTGATGCGCTGATGTGAGAACATTTCACAACATCGCTCGGATTTTAGCGATCATACGATCCTCGTATGATCGCGATGATTAGAGATTTAAATTAGATGTAACAGTCATTACAGAAACAAAAAAGAAAGGGAAAGGGACGGACGAGTTCAAAGATTTTGTTCATTACAATAGTGGAGTAGGAAAAGACAGAAAAGCAGCAGCAGGCGTAAGTTTACTGATAAAGAAAAGGCTGTCAAGAAATATTAAGAACTGGGAACAGATAAATGAAAGGTTAATAAAAGTGGAGATGAAGCTAAAAGGACATGACTTAGTGGTAGTGGGCGCATATGCACCTTCTGAGGATGAAAAAGACGAGGTAAAGGATACATTTTACGACGATTTGACGGACTTGGTAGAGAGTATTGGAACTAGGAAGGAAGTAATTATACTAGGTGACCTAAATGCTAGAACCGGAAGGGAGGTAAATAGTAAAGTGGTCGGTCCATTTGGGGAAGAAAGAGTAAATAAAAACGGCGAAAGATTCAACACAATCAACACAAGGAAATCCATAAATTTACGTGGAACCAACCAACGAGAAAGTTAAAATCAATAATCGATTACTGTATATGCAAGGAGAACTCCAAAATAAAGGTTAACAACGTTAGAGTATATCGAGGAGCAGAGTGTGGATCTGATCACCATTTACTTAAAGCGTCACTTCTATTTACATTTAAAGGAAGTCAACGACGAAATGAAGATGAAAGTTCAATGATACTGCAAGACAACTCATCAAGGAGGTATAATCTACAAAGCTTTGAAAATGAGTCTACTCAGTTTCTATATCGAATGAGGCTGAACTTAAAATTAAACAGCGTTTGATACTCCTCACCAATTAATACATATAACGAAATCATTAAAGCCCCTGACGAAGCAGCAATGGAGGCTATTGGAGAAGTGGAAGTTATCAAGAACAAAAATGAATGGTGGAATAATGAAATAGAATACCTTGTGGGAAAGAAGAAATATATGTACAATAAATGGCAGCGACAAAGTACATTAACGATCGGCAACTGTACAACAGCTTAAATAACGAAGTAAAAAAAGCGGTAAATATAGCAAAAAATGAGATGTGGAATAAAGCCTGCCATAACGTAGAGCATTTTTTGGGCAACGCTAGAAGTAAAGAAGCTTGGAAAACAATTAAAGGTAATAGAAGAGATGGTAAAGAACGCAGTAGGTTAAATCTGATTTCCCCGGAAAAATGGATAGAATACTGTGGAAAAATGCTGTCAGAAGATCGAGCAGAATTTCAAGATATTGGCAATGAAAAATATGATATTTCCTACTGCGAAGAAACTGAAATAACACCAGAAGAAATTAGAAAACATGCTAACGGCATGAAAAATGGAAAGGCTCCAGGACCGGGGGGAGTGCCCATAGAACTGATTAAAAATGGCCCTTACAAACTATTTCAGCTATTGGCTTATATCTTTAATTTATTCTTGAGAGTGGAAGAGCTACCCCCAGAATGGAAAACTGAATATACCAGCAATCTATACAAGAACAAAGGCGATAGAAAGGATTGTACGAATTACCGAGGGCTTTGTGTAACAAACTCAATTTGTAGGTTGTACGAAAAGATAATTAAAAGCCGAATTGAAGATTGTTGGCAAGATGCTGAAGATCAGAGTGGCTTTCGTACTGGTCGTTCTTGTATAGAAAATGTGATCTGTCTAAAACAAACAATAGAAAAGCGTTGGGAACACAATATGGAGACACATTTGGTATTTATTGACCTTCAAAAAGCGTATGATAGTGTCCCATTAGCCAAGTTGTGGCAAGTGCTAGAAGATAAGAGAATTCCACCGATTGACATTAATGCCGTGGGGGAGTTATACGAAGATATGACTAGTTCAATAAAGGTTGGACAAAGAGTGACAGAGGGGATAAAGGTGACCAAAGGACTTCGCCAAGGCTGCTGCATTGCACCTACACTCTTTAAGATTTATTTGGAGGGGGTTTTAGAAACCTGGAAAAAAAATGTGAACCTATGGGCATTCCAATTGGAGATCATAAATTGTACAGCTTACATTTTGCGGATGACCAAGTAATACTTGCAGAAGATCAGGATGATATACACTACATGTTACGCAAAATAGACGAAGAATACACCAAATGGGGTTTATCGATCAACCCATCAAAAACAGAGTATGTAGTGGTGGGAGGTGAAGGAAGAAATTTAGAACTAAGAGACACACAAATCGGAAATACTGACAGTTATAAATATCTCGGTGTAAGCATTACAAATGATGGTCGGAACACAAAGGAAATAGCAATTAGAATTGGACAAGGTAATTCAGCAATACGTCAACTAAATAGTATATTCTGGAATAACCACATCACTCGGAACACAAAAATTAGAATATACAAATGTATCATAGAAAGTATTGCTACATATGGTTCAGAGCTTTGGATAATAAATAAAAAAGACGCTTCCAAAATAAATGCAATGGAAATGAACTGCTGGCGTAGATGTTGCCAATTAACCAGAAAGGACAAAATAAGGAATGCTGACATCAGAGAGCGTATGGGCATAGACATCGACATCCTGGAAGCTATAGAATGCAAAAGGCTGAAATGGTATGGCCATGTCGAAAGGATGAATGATCAACGATGGCCAAAGCGAATGCTACAGTGGGTCCCCACCAACCGCAGGAGAAGGGGTAGACCAAGAAGATCGTGGAGAGAAGAAGTAAACGGTGCAATGGAAGATAGAGGTCTACAACCACATGACTGGAAAGACCGCAAGCGTTGGAAGCTAGGATGCGAGAAACGGCGACAGCCGTAATAAACTCGTTGTTATATATACGATCCTCGTACTGACCGACAACCCAATAGCTGAACAAATGGGTGGTAATAACAATATCGTCATCTCTCTCTTTTTGACGGGTTGTAAAAGTCCACAAAATTAAAAAACAGAATATACCAGCACTAGAAAAATTATTGTACACTGAAATATTAAACACTATTCTGCAATTGCAAGAATGGATGTGAAGCGAATGTGTAGTAATGCAATTGTAAAGAAAAAACATATTAAGGCTTCATAGATGGCATTAATTACAGAAGTGAATATATGTGGGAGATAAATTGAATTGTAGAGTCAACCCTGATAGTTCCAATGAGAATCAGAATGGAATTTAATCTGTATGATTAGATGAAGGGCAAAAATTTACTGTCGAATTGTTATTTCGAAATAATATCAAAAAACGGTTTTTTACAATTAGGTCAATTTTGAATTAATTGATTTTTCTGTTTAATTTAATAATTACAATGTGTTTCAACTAATTAACATTAATGCTAAATATATAAATTCCACCTCAAATAATCTATATTTCTTTGTTTCATTGGATGGGTGTGGCTTCGAGACTTCTACCTACATTTCATCTCCCCATCTTTGAGTATGGAAGTCTTCCGAAAAAAGCTGCCGATTTATTGAAACTCACTGTAGTAAGGAAATATATGTACCATAATATATTAATATTAAATTATAAAATTATACTATAATATTAAATTGTAGGTTTTATAAAAATATATATATATATATATATATATATATATATATATATATATATATATATGTACCTTTCGTAGATGTCATGATGGGGGAAACAACTATATCAAATGAAGGATTCTTTTAAATAGTACATATTTACCTATAGATCGCTGAGATCGTGGATATTTAATAGATCACAAATGTAAAACGTTGCTTTTATTCGATCACATTATTTTTTGAAAATGATGCCAACATTGTTTGACTTTCCATTGCTGAAGTGCCGCCATTTTTTTTAATATATCCAATATATGTTTTGTTTCGAAATGGTTTAAAAAATAAACTCCACTTTCCTATTGTATGGCTTTATACGTCCGTTGATATGTGACTACATGTGTTCCGAGCATTTCGCGAAACACTGTAAGGCTGTCTATTTGATGGTACAACTTTGCAATTTCAGATAACAATGTGAGTGTACATAAATAAATCAATTTTTGAAAGGGAGGTGAGAGATGGCGAGACAAGTTTTTTAGATTTGAAGTAGAGAGAGGTGTGATTGTAAATTTTGTTTTACATGGAATGCACATATAAACAAATCTTAAAAAACACCATATATTAGGATGTACAACTTTGCCACTCCAGATAACGAGATACGTGTCGGTGTACCAATAAGTACATATTTGTCCATCGGAAGTAAAATATTGCACAATTTCAAGTGTAATTCGTTTCCCAAACGGCACAATGGTTGCAAGTTTTAATATGTAACTGCAGTGACGGCTCTTCTGACAATTCCTCTTAGATTCGCATCTAAATTCTTCGTGATCCTCTCCATCTTGGATGCGGGAATGTTAATGGCTCCATATCGTAGTAGATGCATGTCTCACATCAGGGATAACCCCCGAGCAAACACACAATGGGAATATTTAATTTTTCAAATAGTGGCAACAGTGGAAGTGGAGAGCTTATAAAACCAGCTAGCTTAGGACTCCATTAGCACGGAAAATTCATGCAAAGTACCCGCGCCTGCTTGAGAATGAAGCCGGAGGTTTCGGGAAGGTTTTTTGGGGTGCAAGGAAATTTCGAATCGCCCATTCGAACGGAGGTGTTTTGCTGAATTAATGCCGTTATCATTTCCATAAAAGTGTTTTGATGTTTGAATACGACTCCGGGGAGTTATCAAAGGTGTCGTTTAGAGGGGATTATTTTCGTAGATTCGCATAAGGGCTCTATTGTGATGTTTTTAGATGAAAATTGATCCAGTCGAATCTGGGGAAAACACACGAATTTCATTTGAATAACTTACGAGCGATCTGGTTTATTATGTTTTGATAAAATTCGCTAACAGTTGGAATACATTTTATTCCAATAGGTCAATATAGCCGTATATATTTCAAAGTCCGACAAACTATCAGGTAACTAACAGTACAAACACCATCTGCTCATTCCACGTAGAAAATACCATCCATATTAGTTAAGTGCTTCAGAGTTATTACACTGTTGATTAATCGCACTAGTATACACCAATATTTTTACTTTTCAAAGGTTAAAAGCTAAACATCATGCAAACCACATAAAAATACTATAAGGAGACCGATCTCCACGCGGGAGGAAATAAAATAGAAATCTACTAAATTTTGGACTATCGATCACACTTCTGCTGACCATCAGATGGAATTGTAGATGACCGTCTAGATTTCCTGGTTTTATCATACTTGATTTAGTACTCCCCTTAATAGACACTCTAAATTGTAATTATTTCTTATATGTTTATTGATTAATGCAAGGTGCCAACGAATATAATTACCAAATAGAATTTACTACTCATTCATATGCCAGAACAGATATGGCATTCTCTAACTTATGCCCGATTAAAGCCAAGCGAACAGTCTTGATAGTTAACATAAGTGCTTTGGTGAATTATTTAATTACAGAATATTAAGTTTATTGAGGCGATATCAAAGGAATCTAATGCAAGCAAATAAATGATTTTAGTGCCTGAGGTAGGTAACATTGCTGTCAGGTTAACACAAAATAATAATTAAGAACACTTTCCTCACCATCCGATTCGTTGGACTCTATTTAAATCCCCCAGATGTAATTTTGCAAGTTCACACTCACTTTCGTTAAATTTACTAAATTTAAAAACAAACCCCCAAAACTGTTGCATGAACGTTCCTCATTTCATCGCGATCGATATCACACCTCCTCCCATTCCCTTAATGTCAAAAAGATTGTTTCCGAATGCTTGAAAGCACACTCAAATTACACCTGCCGGAGATATTATGACAAATACACTCAAAAATAAATGAGGACCGAGGACAAATTGCTTTCTAGTGTCACCGTCGGAGAAATTACGTTGTGCAGTGGCGGTTCGTCGCTTGAAGCCGTGAAAGTTTAATTTATGTTCGATTACTCGAGAACGGTAAATGTGAGATTTGTTTTCGGCGTTATTTCTTTCGCGTAAATAAGAAGGGAGTATTGCAAAGACCTAAATCAAGTCGTGGAAGTCCCCTTAAATCGTGCTGCTTCCAATTTAGAACGTAAACAATCATTTAAAAGTTTTTCCCCTCCGCGTTACGTGGAAAATCCGAGTATAATCAGATTTGCGAATCTGGTTGTTTTTAAATTTTCTCAAAGTAATAGGTGTCAGAGATTCGTTGACGCATCGCCACTGGGTTGGAAAAGAAGGAGGAAGGAAGGGAGAGAAAAAGGGAGACAACAAGGGAGAGATGGAGATCCGCTCCTCTCTTGGAAAAGTCTATTGGAAATAATGGTTTTGCAGACGAATTAGGCGATGACAAATTGTCGAGAGAGAAAGAGAGAGAGAGAGAGAGAGAGAGAGAGAGGCAGAGAAGAAGAAGATGAATAAATAAAGATCGAGTAAAGGGACTTTTTCGGGAAGTGATTAATAGGTATCATGCCGAGTTTGCATGAGGTATCGGTTGGATGAGATGAGAGCAATACGAGTCCTTCGGGAGCCGTTCTCTTAAGATAATGTTTTCTCATAAAATTTCTAATGGCTTTAATGACGATCGCTGATGGCATCCAGTCGAAATTTTTATTACCTATAGAAGCGACTAATACGGATAACATTACGGAAATTACCATGCAAAAATCGGCCCTATGACGAACTAAATTCTATAACATATTCCATGTTCATTTTATAGGTTTGACAACAGCAGATAGAGGGATCATTAGTAAAAACGAATCAGAAAAATTTTCAAACAGAAATGAGATAAAGTTGATGGGGTAGTGAATGACCAAATACCAGAGTTAATAGGTAGTGCGAAAAAATTATACTGTTTTACGACGATTCAAATATTTTAATATAGGAGCTTCCTACACACTACTGAAACACCTACCAAAAGATACTCTGCATGAGCCATTCTGTTAATGTATAAGCGACTTTGACAACGCAATCAATTTAGAATTGGTAGAATGTTAAATGTTTATAAAGTATTACCCATATAATAGTAGGAGAGCTGATGTCAGAAAAGTCGACCGATCTGCACAAGTTTTTAACTTCGTTCACATATGGAATATGCCACTTTATTAACGAAATTGCGTTTCTGCCACCTCAGGCTGGTGAATATTTATTGTTATTTAAGAAAAACGGTTGTAAAAAACGGAATAATTTTGACCAATCTGCACAAACCCCAAAATGCGCATACTGCTTCTATTCACCAAAACAAGGCACACCGACCTATTCTGCCATGTCTGACTGGTGCGAAAATCGTTCTGCCTAGGTTTTTTCGACGGAAAAATGGAGACCAAATTTTGACCAATCTGCACAGCTTCCAAAATGGTAAATCCGAGATTTTCATGTTGAATCAAGTTCTCGAATACCATTCTGCCGGACTAAAATGGTGCGAAAAATGTTCTGCCAAGCAATTTTCCGAGAGGAATATCTAGAAAATTCAACCAATGTGCACAAGCTCCAAACTTTACACACGACATCGTTATGACACAGAAACCTTATGCGAACTATTCTGCCAATCCTTTTCGGTGAGAAAAGTGTTCTGCCAAGTAATTTTCCAGTAAAAAAATCTTGAAAATTCGACCAATTTGCACAAGCTTCAAATTTTGCACACGGCTTCGTAATTACACAAGAAGCTTATGTGAACTATTCTGCCAGCTTGAAACGGTGCGAAAAATGTTCTGCCAAGCAAGTGTTGGATAAAAAACCACGAAATTCTTAAAAATCACCTCGAACTTGTAAGTTAATTTGGCAATTTCCCCGCATTTTTTGGTCAATTTGAAGAGATTCATCCCTTCAGTTTTTTCGTTAAAATTCAATCAAAACGTGGTATCAGTCAAATTTATTCAGAGAAATTCTAAGTAATTGGAGTGACATCATGATACTGCCTAATCCCTTTATGTTACATTAATTCTATTAAATTGTGCTTGAAATGTTTAATTTGGCGATGTTATGGCTTCCAACGAAGGGAATTGACAAAAAAAAAATTATGAAAAAAAAAAGTTAAAAAAAAAAATTTTATTTTGGTTACTATTAAAGATATTTCTTTACATTTATTCTTTCCTTTTTTTATTCATCATATTATTTATTCATCATCGTCGGAGACTTCTCCTTCACTTGAGGTATCTGACATATGCAAATGTTCATCTTCAGCTTCATCTAGGGGTAGAACCACTATTAATTGTTAGGTAAACAAGTTACAGTTTATCTTCTCATTGAAAATTACCTGCAATTAAGTCGATATCTTCGGGTTCAGTAATGCTGTCAGTGGTCTCAGGCTCTAAAGTAATATCTTCCAGCGTTCTGGGCAACTGCGGCCCCCGAAACCATTCGAACTTCTTGTAAAAACTTGCATAGGTATTCCATATTCAGTACAACGTGTTGAGACTATTTTGTGATTGTCATTGTAGAAGTAACGTTACGTTATTAATGTTTAATTTTAATTATATTACGACTGTTAGCATATTACAATGTAATATGAGGACTGATGACAATAATAATTAATAATGTTATAATTACATATTTGTATAAATGCAACACAAAAAATGTACTATTTTCCTTTTGTTTTTACTACTCCAAATGGGGAGTTTTATATAATAAATAAGTGGGAATTGATTGGTTCCTTGTGCTGTAAGTAGACGTCAAATAAGTAAAGTTGGATGGAATCCCTTTTTTGATTGGCCAACTTTACTTTTTTGACATTCACTCACAGCAGAATTAATTAATCTTAAAGTTTTTTGTCGACTTTTGAGAATAAAAATGTATGAAAATGAATGAAATGTAACTGCAGGGGGTCCACCGGAATCAGCTAAATTTTGAAAGTGGTCTATGAGAAAAAAGTTTGGAAACCTCTGGTATAGAGGATGGGGAGAATTCCTGCTCGAAAACCGTATCCACGAGGTATACCTCACCGTAAACCAACTATGAGTTGCCCGGTTTTATATATAGTGTGGATTTTGCTCGATTATTCTACTCATTTTATGGATTTCCTTGAAAGCTTGGCAGAACATTTTTCGCACCGTTTCAAGCTGGCATAATAGATCGCATAAGTTTCCTGTATAATTAAAAAGTCTTGCGCAAAATTTGAAGCTTGTGCAAATTGGTCGAATTTTCAAGATTTTTTTACTGGAAAATTACTTGGCAGAACACTTTTCTCACCGAAAAGGGTTGGCAGAATAGTTCGTATAAGGTTTCTGTGTCATAACGATGTCGTCTGTAAAGTTTGGAGCTTGTGCACATTGGTTGAATTTTCCAGATTTTCCTCTCGGAAAATGGTTTGGCAGAACATTTTTCGCACCATTTTAGTCTGGCAGAATGGTATTCGGGGACTTTGTTTAACATTATAAATTCATGTTTAGCATTTTGGAACTTGTGCAGATTGGTCAAAATTTTTCCGTGGAAAAACGATTTTCGCACCAGTCAGACATGGCAGAACAGTTAGGAGTGCCTTCTTTTGATGAAAAGAAGCAGTATTCAAATTTTGGGGTTTGTGCAGATCGGTCAAATTACTCTCCTATTTTGCAATATTGACGATTGTTTATTAACAAAATGGCACCGATTTGGGGTGGCAGAAACTTTTTTTTGTTAATAGTAGGTGTTGTTCTCGCATATGAGTAGCATTCGAAACATGTGCAGATCGGTTGTTTTTTCCTGACACCAGCTCTCCTACTATAACCATGTATCGCGCTTGGTGCGGTTACTTGTGAGATTTGGCGCTGGAACGGATTTCGGGAGTTCGGTTAACGGTTTTATGGTCGGTTTTACGGTTTTGCTCAGGCGCCAGATTTTTAGGGGTTTTCTCCCTCGGAAATATTCCTGGGTAGTTTACGAACTCAGGAGATTACCAGGGTTGTTCGTAGAAATGAAACACACACTCAAAATAGAAAATCCCTATCTTATTTTATTCTCAAACAGCAGTGAAAAACAATTCGTACGACTAACACCTGTTGGTGTCGTCGAACGGAGGCTGGGATAGGTACAAAAACTTATTTGTAATTATTTATGTATTTTGAAAAGGAAACACACAAATACGAAAATATTATTATTATCATGCACAGTGGGAGAGAAATAAAAGTTAATTTACAAGAAATCGGAAAGATCGAAAATTATGCGGCGAAGCGAAAAATGCGGAAACGGAAAATTTCAATACTTCTGCAAACAACGAAAGTAAGATCTGAAATATGCAAAACCCTCTAAGTATTGAAAATGGGAAAACGGAAAATTATCCTAACAATTTCATAATGAAAGAGAAATAGCTAGATACGGAGACGATAGGAAAACGTGCAGTGTCTAATATTCGGTAATATGGCCTTTTACATTACGAGAGAGCAAGAGCGAGAGATCGAGCGAAAGATAGTGGTGAATTAATTTTTCCTAACACGACGAGGGAGAAATTAATTCAAATCGGTTCGGAGAGACGGATATTTTGACGGTACTACAGATCACTCACATATATCGGTATGGCACGATCATAGTTACATATAATTCTGTCAGTGGTACGTTCACAATCGGACGGTGTCGGTCGGTCTAGATCTAACGGTCGGTGACGTTCACAATTACACTTATCGGTCGGTAGCACGTTCACAATCGGACGATTACGTAACAAATAACGAATAATTCGGTCGGTTTAAAACTAACGATCGGTAACGTTCACAATTACATATATCGGTCGGTAGAACGGAAACGGATATCAGACGCAACGGATAAATACGGATAACGTATGGCTTGTCACAGACAAGTATTGGTTCTGACCTTGGATTAACTCAGGTACAGGACGCTGGAGGGGGCGGTTGACTTACCCAAGTTTAGTCTGAATATGTAAGCAGGGGTAGATTGAGCATTTCCTTATCGGCCGCCATCTATCCGAGATAGGTTTGATTTCGCGTTAACTGTACGGTGGGTGGTCTACCCTCAACTCTCGAAAATGGGCTTCATTACAACCAATTAAACTAAGCTTTCATAGAATGAACTAATAACACATCTGCTCATTCTTAACTGGTGCGTTGTAAGTAGTATCCTTCGAGATATTAATTAAGACGATGTTATGCACTGATAACAGCAACTGATTATATTAAGCATATTCGCCGAGTGTTGTCTTTAATTTTACACATTCGAGAATCGCGAAGATGCCCTCTGGTGAATATCTCCGGGTTGAAAACTGGTTGCAATTTCTGCCGACTTTCTTACCTAGTTCCTCTCGTTCGCAGAACTTGTCGCAATTCTCAAAAGCAGCCAACGCCATATTCTCTCGCCCCGGAACCGGATACACTCAGATAACTTTAATCTGTTGTCACTGTGCTGCTCATTTGTACAATCTACCCACCCTTTCTCTCCCCATCTCCCTCTATCGCCCTATCTCTCGCTTATGTTGGTGGGGGTTTCATTTTCGCAGCGGGTCCTGATATTTTCGTAATTTAACTTTGTATTGCGGTTTTATGAGCCTTATTATTTTCGGGACGATTTTCTCGAAGAGTGTGTAAAGGACCGGAAGCGACTCGACCGGAAACCCGCCGAACTCCGGGAATGGCGAATTCACTTCTACGTGTATTGTGAGGACTGAATCGTTGCAGGATCCGTAATTAAAGTTTCCCGATTTTAACATCACGATAGAATTTATACAATATGTAACTTTCTCGAAGTCGAGAATTTATTTCCCTGATTTCGATCCCTGGCAGGGGTAAAAGGTGCGGATTAATTGAAGGAAAATATGAAAGAACTACATATGGGATAAATTAATATATAATTATAATCAATAGATTACGTCATATTAATAGCGTTGCATTTAGCATATTCAATAATTAGGCAAATATGTAGACGCTAACCTCAAAAAAAATTATTTCAAATATTTCATTTTAAATAGTCACTTACTTCGGGAATAATTAGTTGAGGGAATAAGATTAAACTTTATAAATTAATTTATTATTTAAATAATAATCTAGTTATGGAATTATGGTTGTGATATTAACATTATGAAATCTAGTTATAGAGTTATAGTTTATTGTGAAAATTGGGGACTAGGTTGAGAAAATTTTATATAACTTAATAATTTCACTTGTTGCAATTGAACGTTTTAATGAAACGCGTTGACTGAGAAGATAAAAGTTTGTATTCAAAGTATGTAAGTACGACATAACCACTGCTATAATATTTAGAAGACTGTGATCGGTTAAGGTATATTAATTTTTGTATCCCTGTAAGCCAAGTGTACAATCAAACTAAGAAATCAGGTTGGGGTATAAGTTTTATTATCCATGTTGTCTTTATATGCACCTAAGATAGAATGATCACAAAATTTCATAACTACCACGTCTAGAAATATATTATTAAAGAATGCTATGTACATGTCTTTCGCAGATAATTCGAGTTTCGTGTCACACGTTCAAAGTAAAAGTAGCACATCGAATTTCAGATCATCAATAACGAACCGTCCCCGGCATATATTTGGTGGTTTACTGTTCGAATACCTCGATTAATCAAGTACCGAAGAGTAAGTGATGTATCTCAAACACATCTCTAACCAACCCGTAAAAATCACTCGTATCTCCTCCTCGAACACTTTATTACGTCCGAAACAACAGCCGATGCAGTTAATTCCTTCTCCCATCTCCGAAGACGCATCCTCCGATATCTCCATTGTCTGGATGCGAACCACGTTTCGAAATGTATTCATCACCCGAATGGTAATATCTCCTTCAACCCCTTAATTAATAACCTCCGGCTTATACAGTGCTTTTGGCATGACAGGCGCCAGAAGATTCATTAGTTCGGACGATAATATTAACGATATGTCGCTATAATAAAACGGGATGCACTCCGTTCGCTAGAATTCGAATATCCAGCGTGAAAGAGCGAGATGTCGATATAGCCAATAAATCGGTTTAAGTGTGCGTATGTGCGTGCGTGTATGTGTGGGTGTGTGTTTAGAGATGCTTTATGATGGAATTTTGTTGTTCGAACGAGAGAGGAAAATATTATCTGACAGCGAGATGTGTTTTCGTATTCCTTTTTGCCCAGGAACTACGGCTAGAAAATGCTTTGCTAAGAATGCTTCAGGTAAGCATCTGATGTAATTAACTTGGATATATTTTGGTGTATATAATGTCACATCGGTTTAATAAGAAGAAGTATGCATGCTTTCTGTTATATTGGGTCAATCAATTATCCGTTTTACTATTTCATTGTTACGCATAATACACATATGTTATTTATAGTATTGGACAGTAGTAGGGCACCCTAATCTCACAGTGTAATTATTATTGTATCAGACGGAGCGGCCACTGCTTTAGCCTGTCGATCAATTATCTCTTTTAATATTTCATCGTTATGCATAAAAGTGCATATATTATTGATAGTATTGAGCGGTGGTACCTGCGATACCTGAATCCCACAGCGAAATTATTGTGTAAGACGTGATCCAATGAATAAGAAATCAGCTTAAATCACTGGTAGTTAATTTAGGTCCTACTTATGGACGGGAGAATACGCAAAATTAATATTTGTTTAAACTTTGTCTACTTTTATTGTATTAAGAAAATGTATTGTTTATTTGCAAATCCATTTTAGCAACTTGCAAGACTTCGTAAACTTTCGGCTCCAAAAATCATGAAAATGTCAAACCATTTGCTGCCAATATGAGGCTGACTTAAAAAAAATTATTTAAATATACTATATGTATGTATTTTGAAGAAAATGTACTGCTTTCTGGATACGCAGTCAAAGCTCTTTAAAAGCCCATACTACATTAGACGTTTGTTTTCAATTGTATCTCTGATATCATTCGAGAGTTCATTTCAGAGTGAATGATATCTCCGATATCATTTACTCTGATATCATATTTTCGACGTTCATGAGTTCGGTTATCTTACCATTCCTAATGTGGTCAAGTTTGGATATTTGGACACTTCTTCGCCAAAAATCCATCTCAAGGGCTAACAACTTTTGAGACCTCTTTTTCATATTTCCAGTGTCTCGGATCAGTAAGTGCAATTACTCTGGGAAATAGTTTTATTAAAAAGTGGTTTTTATTTTATTTTGAATTGTTTTACTTCCTAGTAGCGAATTCAAAGGGCGGATAGCTATTCTTCCTTTTTCTATCTTAACTAAAATGTCGTTACTATTTCGCCCCTTTGAGGAAAGGATTGCACCTAAATATTTAAAGGTGAGCAGTGATATTGCTCTGATAAATAACACGAGATACAAAATATAATATTAAACAATACAATATTAACAAAATAAAAAACTGAAAACGTGACTGGTATGACATCCACGCCAATTAGGGAGCCATTAGTGATAAGAGCGACTATAGAATGAATTTTTCATCTGTTTAGATTATTTTAAAGAGGAAGAAAAGCAGAACACTATAATTTGAAGAAAATTTTGCCCCTCCTGCAGGGATCAACAGATCTTCGCAGTACTGCAGAAATGTAAAAATCTGACAGTAGCGAACCACACCATAACTTGAAATGTGTCAGTTAAATAACAATTGGGATGTACTAAAGTATTAAAAATGTCTAGTCGTGGATTAAAGGATCCCGATATTCGGATGACGTTGGCGAATGTATGTAATTCATCCGTATAGGGGGCCTTTAATAAAGCGATCATTTTTTCGCAAAAAAGCCCAAAAAAATTGCTTAGGCACATACAAAAATGTCCATAACGAGATAATACGGAAATCCTTCATCGAGGTAAACGGTCGAGCGGTGAACTTCCCGATGCGCACATTTAATCAACTCCGATACGGTATAATCACCGGTAAAATTGCATTAAATCTCTTTTAATATACGCCCTACCGATAACTCTCTTTTTATCGATCAATCAAAAACGTTCTCGTTTTTTTTTTCGTACTGCACCAACGAATTTTCCGAGCCGCCCGACCCCCGCACCGACCCCCGAGAGAGAAAGAGAACACGCACGAGTCTGCGAAATTTTTGCCGATTAAATCATTTCCACAAACATATCTTGTCGCTTCCACAAACCAAATCGCTCCAATTAGCAATGTCGAATAAACACGACGTTTATTGAATCGAATATGAGCTCTTGGCAAACGCACGGATAATTTGGTAATTCTACAAAGTATTCGGAAGCTGTAACGGTCTAATAAAGCTGACTGTTTATTGTTTCGTGATTGTGCTCTTGACCCTTGCGGTAGTTGTTGATGTAATAGATTATTATTAGTTACGCTGCAGAAATCGACGGACCGCGTCCAATTAATTTATTCCTGATTAGGGGACTACGACGCCTTTTGACAATCGAGTTAGTGATATCGCTATAGGGGATGTTGCACGAAAATCGTGTACTGTAAGTAATCGACAGTTCGATGTCGTCATTGGAACTCCACTTGTTAGCTATTGTTAATAGAACATCAGTTCAATACAGACTATGCCACTTTACCATTAAAGTTTTAATATAACTCCACTTGAAGCTACATTAACGTTTTAGTTCTTATTTCCCTTCCAGTCCACCGAAATATACGTCTTCAATTGACTATTTGTGGCGTCTCGTTTTGGATGCAGCCCTTCTTTGGTGGCTAGCTTAGCAATAGTGCTAGGTGCTGGTTTCCATTTCTCCTTTTACCATTCATCCAGGCCTCCTAACTTAGTTTCGCTTGTTACTGCGTGAAATCATGCATATTAAATGTCTATACCATCTTAATTTGATATCACTTCGTTGTCATATAGGTACATGTGTTCCATTTTTAGTATTCATTGCTTCTGTAACCCCAGTAAATTGGATACAGTGTTCTGCGAATCTCTGGGATGAAGTATCCAGATTTTCTGTTATCTTTAGGTTAACCTAAGACTTCCTCAGACTCAAAAAATAGGTTTTTGAGGTTATAGTAGATTTGGGAAACAGAGCTAGATTGTAGAGTTCGCAGCAGATGAGCACATCAAAAATAGTTGGACAATTCACATTGTCTAACAAAATTGTGAATTTACAAATTGTTGACCGTTACGTCAATATTGTCATAAGGAACTTCTATGTATTCTAACTTACACAATATTTGTTTAAGAAATCGTATATGGTGTTTAAATTCGAGATTACGTAGAAAATTTAGGTTGTATTTCTTAAGAGACATTAATTATATATTAGTATTTATTAATACTTTTTTTTTTATACAGGGAAAACTCGTTTATGGAGGACTAATGAGATGGATATTGTCATTTATTGAGATTAAATATAATCAATCATAAACAGCAATATCCACCGCATTAGACACTGTGGGGGTCCACGTTCGGTTACCCACTAAAAAACCCTGTCTTCCGACGTTACTATGTGTCTTTGGATAACTCTCAGAGAGAACATAATCATCAAAGACAAATAGTATTAAATATTTAATTCCAAAGGAGTATTACAAATTTGTTTAATTTCACAAACAGTTAACGTCAGGATTTGTTTTGAAAATATAGGCAAGAAGTTATTCATTAGAAGAAAAAATGTAACAATTAATATAAAATAGTTAAGTTATGTATGAAAGATGATATATAACAATAAAATGAAGATAATTAACAATAATTGTAAGATGAACGAACAAACAAGGATGAACGATAGGGATAATAACAATAAATTGTAATTTAATAGCTAAAAAAAGTTGGTGTTTTTTTTTTAACATTACGTAACAGATAAATTTAGATTTTGTAGAAACAACGATTTAATTGTAAAAATATCAGAAATATAAAATATTCAATAGTAGTAAATTTAAGAGAATGTAATTGGATTAATAATTTAGGAACAATTTTGTTTAAAAACAACAAAAATCTTTTATATAACAAAAGAAAAGAAAGGAATCATGTCGGTAAATTTTGCATTGAAATTTTTAGATTTCTATAAATAGGACAAGACATATTGTCGTATCTGTGACCTTCCACCTTACAAGAAAAACATTTTTTAGTGTTACTACAATTTTTTGAAATGTGATCCTGCTCACCACAATTTGTGCATAATAGTTCTATTTTCTTATTTTTACAGTTAATTTTCTCATGGCCAAATTGCATACAATTGTAACAACGAGACGGGACAAGTTTTTCTTTAATACGAATGAAATTCCAACCAAATTTAATTTTTTGCTGGCTTAAAAGAATATTAGCTTTAGATGTTTCCATTTTAATTTTAGCAGATTGTCGACCTTTATTGTTTTTGTTTAGAAAAATATCAATGTAGCAATCTTCTTCAACAATTTTGTTCAACTCCTTTTTAACGTTATCAAGATACCATGTAATATCTAAATCTAATAAATATATAGTTTTATAATTTTTTAAAGAAATTATAGTGTTGTCTTTGAGATTATCAGAAATTTTATTTTTAAATGTATTTCTGTCATCGGAATTACCTTTAATTTTAATAATCAAATCGTTATTTTTGTTTTTCGATAAATTTTTGACTTGAATACCATAAGTAGAGGGGTCGTCAATATCTTTTTTCATATTTTTGACTATGTCTGCAAAAGAATTATGTTCGTTTTGTTTAATGATTAATGTTTCGCTGTTTGGTGAGCTAGTGAGGTGAGATTCAGCAGAAGGGAAAAATAAGGTAGTATTTATGTTTCTACAAAGGTATTCGGTTAATTTTCTGATTATGGTATGTTTAAAATTTGAGAAGAGTAAATTAAATTCAATAAATTTGGAAGTTTCGTCAACCTTTTGAAAGTAGGATGAAAGTTTAACGAACATATTGTAAATATCTTCACGTAGTGTATCTTTAGAAATTACACATATATAATTAGTTCTGGTATAAGAATTTATAATACCATCTTGTGAAGCAATTTCGAATTTATTAGTAAATTTATAAATAGTATTAATTTCTGAAGTTGAAGGATTGAAATTGAATGTATCCTGAAGATATAAAAATTTTTTGTTATTTACAAATTTTTCATCCTTATCTATTATAGAAACGTAGGTCATATTAAGTGGGCGTTTGTAATTTAATTGAGTGATGCTTTTTTTGTATATTTCATCTTTCCAGTCTAATTTAGCAATGTCTGAGAAAAGGTTAAAGTTATTTTCGGAGTTATTAAATACGCTAGTAATTAGATTTCTAGGAGAATTTAAATTAGAATTAGTAATTATATCAGTTTGAGTACAAGAGTTATCAGTATCTCTTACTTTAATACGTAGGAAAGGATTTAAAATGTCTTCACAGTTCTTGTAACGATTTTCTAATTTAATAATTTCCGATTTAACTTGATTTTGAACTTTAGGATGTTTTATAATTAAATCGTTAAGTTTCTTTACAGATTCTTTAGTTAGTAAAATAATTCGTTGGACAGATGCTATGATATCTGAATTACTCAATGTTTCATCATCAGAGGCGAATTCGGGGGACCTTGGTGCTTCGTCGGAAAGATAATCATCTTCCGATGAGTTGGGCATTATGAAATTCTCGACTTATCTTCGCTCCTGCGAAGAGCAGGAAAAAAAAAACGAGAAATTCGCGGCACTTGATACTAAGTATCAAAAATTGTCACTTCCCCAAAGTTGATCTTCCTTATGATCTTGACACGTTCTTCTCGGCTAACGTCGACCGTCGTATTCCTCCGCTGGACTCTGGAGTCTTCATAGAAGTCCCGTTCACTCTCGCGAAGAGCAGGAAAGGATTTTCGCGACACTTGACACTAAGTGTCAAAAAATTGTCACTTCACTCTCGATTATATTCGGCCGCAGTAGTCTGTCGCAGGTCCCTGGAACTCTCAGAGCGATCACCTAATCCCGCATATGCGGAAAAAAGGACAGCTCACGACGCTTGACGTGGTTGACAGCCGGTGTCAAAATGCCACTTACACAGATAAAGTGGATTTTCTTGGTTTTCTCGGTCTTGCCTTCAATGTCGATGGTCAACGGCGTCCTACGAAGTCACTTGGCACTCACGGAAACTCGCACAAATAAGAAATTCCCGAAAAATGTAACAATTTTTGAGAGATGACTTTAACAGATGTATGTCGTACATATACCGGGTAACCGACACATTATTAGTATTTATTAATACTAATAATTAAATATAATACTAATTACTAATAATAATAAATAATTATTAATTTAGGTCTAAAAACTCGGTAAACTGGTATGAATCAGATCAATCAGCAAATCAAATATGTAGTTCAATTTAATCACGTACTCCAATAATTCGGGATATCCTTAATTATTTCACACAGTTTGTTTTAAATATATTCTACTTAACATGTAATACTTATGTACACGAAATATATACCTACTGCCTCCGTATCACTTTTATGATTAAATTTATATTTATTTTTTTTTTTTTTTATTTAAGGATACTAACTTAAATTAAATTCACTAGACTAAAACAGTAACATTTTATGTAGTGGTGTATGTCAGCAAAAACTTTAGTTAAAACTTGTCCAAATTTAGGACAGGTGAATGTAGAACATAATTTGTAATGACACTGAGCGGAAATCTTTATACTTGAATTAATCAGTATAGTAGTCATACTGAATAAATCAAGTGTGACACGTGCTGCTGAGATATTCGAGATGCTCTTCAAAGCATTATACGCCTTGCTTAATTACTACTGAGCTCAACAGATTTACACTACATGAATCTAACAACAGACACCATTTAAAATTCGTCATTCTTCCTTTTTCTTTTTCCACTACTTTGATAGTAGAATTCTGTATATTATAATCCTGCTGTTAATTTCATATCTTCGTACAACTGCATTGATGACCGTCTTTTGGGTCTTTAGTACATACTTACATACAGTTGAAAATTCTATTATGCCATCTGCATGAGCATGACTTCCACTTATATGCCAATCTTAAAACCACCTCAATTTCTTCACATTTGCTATTTTGGTTGTTTGATCCAATTATTTGGTTTTGGGTGCATGAAGTCATTGACAGCGTTACGCATCCCTTTGCACCCTATGATATAGAAAATTGATCGAATAATAACGTAATGTGAATAAAGGGGTTTCTATTTTTGATTATGTCATCAATAATGGCCCCACAGTCCTGTTTTTACTTTTGACATGTTCTTCCTTTTCGACGTGGTCACATTACCTATCCGTATACGTTGTAAGTGAATCACATAGTGTTTACTGTTAGTCGCCTTCCATCATCCTGTTATGTTTCATCTATCATCATCCTACAAATGTAAGTGTCAACTATATTTTTTATACAACTCATACTTACCCAGCATTCCTTTGTACTCGTACAGTTTCCATGATTATGCTTGTGAGCACAAGCGAAACGTCGGAACGATTAAAATCAAGATAGAAGTGAACTGCGTTTCATTTCCACTTTGGGGAGAACTTGAGAACTTGGTATAGCTCAAGCTGGAAATAGATTTCAAAACTATCGAACGGGTAACTTATTTCCTACATCTGGGAGAAGAAATAACGAGCCAAGGAAATATTTTTAACGAAGTAAGATAACAAACAATGAAAGCGGCTTAAATCTCGGGCTGCCTGAAAGGAATTGTTTGGAAGAACAAATACCGTAAGACCGAAAGTAAAATCAAAATAGATAAAGAGGTCATAAGACCCATCATAAAATATACGGCAGAAACACCACAAGACACAAGTATAACTCTACAAATGATGAGAATAGTCGAAATGAAAACATTAAGGAGCATACAAGGCAAAATACTATATGACAGAATACGGATCGGAGGTATCAGACAACAAAGCTGAATACAGTACATAGGGAGGTGGGTGAGACGGAGATGAAGGATTTTTGGAACAAACATGTGAAGATTGAATATGTTCTCGAAATTAATTAATGGTAAAGGTGTATATGAATCAAATGTAAGAGAATTTTTGAAAATGGAATTTTGTAGCCGAGCCGGGATTTGAACCCGGTTCTCCCAATTTCGCGTAGGGCATTCTTACAACTAAACTACTGCTGGGCTACAAAATTCCGTTTTCAAAAATTCTCTTACATTTGTTTCATAAACATGTAAAGAGAATGGAAGACAGCAGACTACTCAAGTGAGTATCTCTAAGTCAACACCCCATATCGCATTGAAACACTGTTGTCAAAGGTCGATTTTTTATTTATAAAGAGACATGTTTCGGGTCCCTTATACCCATCATCAGTCGAAACCTACCCAAAGAAAATGAACTAAAATTAGAGTTGTCTAGACTAGAAAGGTAGTAGAACTTAGAACTTACCACTCCGTCAAAAACATAAAATAATGACACAAAAGGACCAGACAGTTGAAATTGTATAAATAAAAATCACAAACCACACTCCTCATGGGAGGGGTCGAGTGGTACTAAGTTCTAGAACCTCATCGAAATGTAAAATATAAGAAATATAATGTAAAAAATATAAAAATATATCTTGTACAAATGTTTAAATATACGGAAAAATTAGCCATCTATGTAAAAATCTGACTTAAAGGTGAGGAATTTATGTATGGAACAGGTTAGTTAGTCAATTGTCCGCTAGGTGTAGCGAATGAACAAGTTGCGTGTTTACCAACCAAATTACAGAAACCGGCTTAAGTAATCCCCGGTAACGTCAGGTGATGTGTTGACTTAACCTATAAAGTTCACAAACAGTAAGCGTTGTGGAAAAACCACAAAAAAAACCAAAAAGGGGGGCTCCCGAAACCAAAAGAAGTCAACAAAACAAAAGCAGCTAGAACCGAGCCAAATGTGGGTCCGTGCACTTCAGATCTTTGAAGAAACTAGAGCAGCTCAGCAGAAGAGAATCGTTTAAGGTTATGAGGTCAGAGTCCTTCAACGCCTTGACCCTTCATCCTTTATCTCAAAGACAGCAGACTAGTTAAAAATGCAAAAATGAATCACCCTGTAGGTAAAAGACCGCAGGGAAGACCACCAAACCGATGAGAACAATGCTGGACTTCATCTTCCGGGGGGGACATGTTGGCAATAAACAGGCAGTAGCATACTAATACGATTATCAAGAAGAAGAATTACAGAACCCATACGTCTAGGAACAGATTAAAACGTAAAACTAAAAACATAGCCTCTAATTTCTTAGACCTGTGTCATTGGAAACTGAAAGAAGGCTTTTGACAATTTGATGGTATTTATATATATGATCGTATGTTCAAAGATCAAGCAGATCGCATCTGCAATCGAATGAACTTAACAACCACTCACCAATTACACCATTACAATATAGGAATTCTGTTTCTGTGCCTTCTGCCCATAGATGAATGAAAAATACATATCTCTATACGTCTAGTTTATTCGTTTTTGACATAATTTGCCTGTTTTTTGCCTTTTCCCTGACCTTTCTGAGGACGATGTCCTGCCTAACTACCCATTCCCCTAGTGACATGATGAAATAAATTAAACTGTTTGCTATTTCTTTTTTGTTTCTTTGAAATCCATGCAACTCGCATCTCGTTACTCTATGTCCTTTGAGCCGACACGGTTGTTTACGTTTGCATTTTCCATCCTTTCCGTCCCTATCCTCTCTAATTTATGTAAACGAGATTCGCGCCTAACTCGTCTACGTCCAGTAATTTATCTCATGTATTGATTTGTTATCATTCCGGAAAATAGCCGGTCCCGACAGCAACTCTCGCAGGGCAAACTTTCGACGAA
The DNA here is from genome assembly GCA_946251905.1 of Cryptocephalus moraei. NCBI lineage: Eukaryota > Metazoa > Arthropoda > Insecta > Coleoptera > Chrysomelidae > Cryptocephalus > Cryptocephalus moraei. The sequence goes on along the minus strand of OX276462.1, from coordinate 17,762,304 downwards.
CTTTATTCAAAACGAGAAAACAGGTCGACAATTTAAAATAGAAACTCCCCGGGGAGTTGTTCGAATCAACCATAATTCCGGGGGCTGTAAAATTATTCGAGCGTCGTGTAAACACTTTTGTAATTAATGAAATGATTCTGACGACAGTGTCACTTACATCTTCGCGCCCGACCGGCAGACGAGGTGAAATTATTTTGTTTCTATTCCATTAGTTCGCTTAATTCCCATTAATTTATTACGGAGTGTTCCTTCGGTTTACGTTCGTAACTTCTTATGACTCTTTCGTCGCGGTTTAATTAGTAACAACTGCCGCGTTGAATACTGCTACGGTTTTTAGTTACTTGTTTAATTAATTTTAATACAAACGTTGAAGGTGGAATCGTGCGACGCCATTTCTTATTACTTCGATGTGTTCTTGTATCTAAGACAACTGTGTCGTTCGTGTTTTTCTCGCCAGTGGGGGAATATTATTGCGGAATGCAGCCTTTTTCCTTCGCTTTTAATTTATTTGGAAAGGGCTTTCATGAAAAATCCGAAAATTCTTTTTTTTTATGAAAACGATCGTAAAAGTTTAATTAAACTACTTGACGAAATCTTTCGCGTATAATTTACATTAGAAGCATCGCATTTTTAATTTTCCTAATGGAATCGTCGGCCTAACTTCACCCCCAAATATTTAGCATATATTTAAATTTTTTCTTTCGGGAAGGAATTTATGTTGAGTTATATTGAGACAGGCCGAGGGTAAATGTCTTTCACTTAATTAATTTGTCCGCGAAAAATTGAAGGCGTCAGTGTGGATATAATGAGGTCAAGAATTAAGGGATAAGCGGAACCGCTTTTTGATATTTTTTCAGGAGACAGGCAGATGGCGGCAAGAGATAAATTGTTTTCTTAAACAAGCGGCAATTCAATAAGCCCCGGGAAGTAATTAACCCGAAAATATCTCATCGATATTTACACGTTCCGACCCCATCACAGCACCACTAACTTAAAGGGATAGGAACCCATTCCTTCGGCTGCATAATCCGGACTCATATCGGATTATTTCCCGTCGATTTACCCGATTGCCTTTATTTTCACCCTAAAAACATAAATTCCCGGAGAACTTCGAGGTCAAGCCATCTGCGAAACCTCAGAGGGTGTCCTGTTGACCAGAAAGTGGAACAAATATTCAGAGACGAGCAAAATGGCGTCGCCGGTCAAAGTTTTATTAATAATTATCGATGTGGGGGTCTCAGACGGAGAATTCCGTAGAAAGTTCGACTGACGCGACTGTTGAACGGTTGAAACTTTCTTCGTAGACGATTCGAAAAACTTTAAACGAGAGTAAACGATTGCCGATCGCATGGATGATTATTAATCGATTATTTTTATATCACGTCAATAAAGGTTGAATTAGGTGTAAAAAATATAATGGATATAACGGCTCCATGTGGAAGCTCTAAAATAACAAAGAATAATATAATAAAAAGGAAATTTGATGATTTGGGAAACGAAAGAAATGATTATTGTAAGGATATCATACCTGAATTGGATTCAGATGCGGTCGGTGCATTTGCGGTCGGATGAGTGAAGTGGTTCAGATGCGGTCAACAAAAAATTTACCTGGAAGGGCCGTGCCAATTGCGGTCAGTAGGGAAAAACAGGATGATTTCAGTAAAAATATAATAATAAATATAATAATATATAATATAAAAATAATTGCAACTTTAAAAGATGTAGTTTCTGAATGGGTTCCTGCAAATACCACAATGGATTTTGAGGAGGCGGCAATAGTAGCACTAAAATCAACGTTTCCAGATAGTACAATTCAGGGGTGCAATTTCCACTGGAATCAGTGTCTTTGGAAAAAGATACAAAATGTTGGTCTGGTTCAAGAGTACCGGGAAAATGAAGATATTAAATTACATTTAAGAATGTGCTCGGCATTGGCACATATTCCTGTAGAAGACGTTGACGACGGATGGCTGCTAATTCAAGAGGGGACGCCAACCAATTGTAAATTGGTAGAATTTTATGATTATTTCGTCAACCAGTGGTTGGAAAACTCCGTGTTTCTGTGGAAGGCTGGAATCACCGCTTAAGTAGTATTTTAAAAGTATGTCAGCCAAATATACATAGTTTAGTAGAAGAGTTGCGAAATGATGCAAAAGCAAATGACTTCGTTATAGCAAGGAAAGAGTTAAACCTCGAAACAAAGAAAAGAAAGAAAAGTTACATTCTACTGGATGAAAGAATAAAACATACAATACAAGAATACTAAAATACAGGTGATTTGAAAAAATGTTTAGTTTCCCTATCGTATATTCAAAAACTGAACTAATAGTGTAAATATTTTCTCTTATTAAAGTAATAATATTTATTATAGTGTGACGTATGTACTTGTGACTTTATATGGAATATATGTACAAATTAGATTGCAGTATATTAATATGTGTAAAAAATGTATTGAATAAAGATAATATTTTCTCTTATTAAAGTAATAATATTAATTATAATGTGACGTATGTACTTCTGACTTTATATGCAATATATGTACAAAATTTAATTGTAGTATATTAATATGTGTAAAAAATTTATTGAATAAAGATAATATTTTCTCTTATTAAAGTAATAATATTAATTATAATGTGATGTATTTACTTGTCACTTTATATGCAATAAATGTACAAATTAGATTGTAGTAGGTATATTAATATGTGCAAAAGATTTATTGAAAAAAGAATTTGTTCCTATATAGTACCAATGTTTTATTTAAAATTTCCCCGATTAATGTAAAACTCTGACCGCAAGTGGTCCTGCATATTTCTTGTTGACCGCATCTGCATCACATAATGGCTCGACCGCAAATGAACCGACCGCATCTGGGCCGACCACCATCATACCTTTTGGTCAAGGGGCAAAAGGAAGTCGTCACATCTTGAAGGACATCAATCGTAACTGTAACTTGGCCCGGTTCTCTGACTGTTTTCATCCTTTTTACTCTCTTATATGGAGTAATATATAAGTATTATATGGGTATATCAAGGGAGAAAAAATTGTAAACGTGCTGATTTTAGGAATTTGAGATATTGGCATTTCTGGACGTTTTAAGGTCTCCTGAGTCCGAAAACCATGTTTTTGGAAACAAGTCTGTGTATGTGCGTATGTATGTAAATGTAATTCTGTAAAATATGTGGTACTACATATTGAAACTTTCTTGTATGAAGAGGTTTTAGGAAAGGTAGCTTTAGAAAACAAGTACTAATAAAATTTTAAAGACGTTGAAAGACACTTTGTATCTTTGTTACTTTGTTTTTGAATCAATTTTGAAAACAATCCACCAGATAGATTAGTAAGTTCTAATGCAATTTTGATTATGTTTTCAATACAAAAGAAGAAGTTCCTTACGAAATACTTGTAACAGTTTCAGGGTAATAAATCTACTATTTTCACCGTATATTATCTAATAATAATGCTTACCACTGTAAGCAGTAATCAATGCAGCAGAACATAAGAAATCAACTATAAGTAATTATTGCTTTTGCAAATAATTTGTAATATTCCCAATAAATGACGTTATGACAAAACTCATAAAGAGGTGAAGATAAATATGGTCACAATAGCAATACAAAGAGTAGGTGAAACACCAATAAACAGTTTATATTGGACTTTAGGAATGTTATATATTTATATTAATTTACCGATGATAATTTAACGTATAACATTCATTCATTACACACAATTTTATATATATTAAATATAAATTAAAATTAGTTTAAGATATGTATGAATATGATTTGGTGTATATTTAAGCGAAGAATAGAATTATAAATAGTACCCTATATATCAGCCTATTCACTTTCTCATATGGTGTACTCGTATAAGAAAAAGTATTGTGAACGTGCTGATTTTCGGAATTTGAAATATTGCCATTTCTGGATGTTTTGAGATCCACTGAGTGAGTTCGAAAAACACGGTTTTGGAAACATGGCTGTGTGTGTATGTATGTATGTATGTGTGTTTATGTATGGTGTATGCGGTCAACGTTTCCTCAAAAACTATAAATAGTGGAAAGTTGTAATTCTGTATTTAGGCTGCGTGTCCTGAAAACTCCCCACCACATAAATTTCATCAGAATCAGTTATGGGCAAAGGGCACTTTACTCTTGTCATTTTTAGGTCTTTTTTTATTATCTCAAAAACGGTTCCAACTTTTTTTTATGTTGTATATTTACTTTACAATTCAATTTTTATTGATTGTCGTATCTTTATTTTGACTGACCTTCTACGAGGGGCTCTTTACTCCTGTGAATTATCTGTCTATCTCAATTTTCTCCACAACAGCATTACCGATTCTTACTACATTCTAGATTTGAAGTGACATGGCTAATGGCCGGATAGGGACGATTCATCGCCGCCGTTTCAGCGCCGCCATTTCATCGCCGCCGTTTCATCGTCATACCCAGTTCATCGTCGCCGTTTCATCGCCAGCCGATTCATCGCCAAGTATACTTCCAAATAGTCGGATGATGGATTCCTAATTCAGTCTGAAGTCGTCGATGTGCCGCTTCCGCGTGGTTGTTGGTTCGATCTTCGTCGCGCAGTACTCGATCATGTAGGTTCCAGACACCGTCTATTTTGGCGTCCAATATAATTGTCTTCGAACCAGTTCATTAACGGTTGCAATTCTAGCGGCAACTCGTCTGCTAAAACATCCACATATTCATCAATATTATCAAAGCGAACAAATGCCAAAGCGACCACCATTTTAGCCTTTAATGCAAAATCTGGATCACTGTTGTATTGTACTGTAAATCCCATGTCTGCCAAATGTTTCTTCATATTCTTGGCCAAATGGAAGAAACAATCTTTTATATTAACACCGGGAAAACATTCTGTCATTGCAGATATAGCTGCATGCTCAAAATCGCAGTTGATGGTTTCCGGATTTAAATTGGGCACTAAACCCTTAATAGCTTCGAACATTTCTAGGGACGTCCTTTTCATTTTATTGGGCAAAAGGGCATAAAATACAGGATGAACTCCACCGTGTTTCTTTGCCATAACCACGTAAACCTGGGAAAATAAACGTGGCGAAATCGAAAAAGTTCCGTCAGCATACCAAATTGGAGATGTTTTCAGATGTCGGAGCCACGTTTCTAAAAATGCTTAATACTTCCAGGTAAATCGTAATGAAATGATTATCACAGGTGTTTATTATCCAGGTAGATTGTAATTAAAGGATTATCATTGGTGTTTATTTGGAGACGCACCTGCATTTTAAAACAAACTTGAAAATTAGTTAAAAGAAATAACTGAAAATATGATTTTACAAATAATGGCCGGCGATAAACAGGACGACGATGAACTGACTGGCGATGAAACGACCGGCGATGAACCGGCGGCGATGAATCGGCGGCGATGAATCGGCGGCGCTGAAACGTCCTAGACCCCTAATGGCTACACTTTAATTCAAAACATTTTTTCCTTAAACCTCTCTACAGGACACTGTAATAATATTGCCATTAATATTTGGTCCTGCCATATGAGAAAGTCTTAAGATGTCACATATCGCCACTTTTTCACGTTGTAATAATAATTATAGTTCATATTCTATAAAGTTGATATTCAGTTAATATTACACATTCAAATTATTATTAAGGTAATATTTTAAATTAACTCAATTTAGGTAACATTCCATTCTTAAATCACGAATCAAATTGCTATGTCGAATATGCCAGATGTAATTATTGAATTCTCAGTACCCTACTTTAGAATATTTCGAGTTGCAATTTATTTGGTATCGTATAATCCCAAAATTAATAATAACAAGAAAAGGGCTAATTTACCCCTCTCGTTTTTCGGATTATCTTTCTCAAAATTTGGTCCATGACCTTTTGTTTTAAAATTTAATAATTATTCCACTGCCGAATACATAAATATATACTTATTAAGTTTAATAACATCTTTCGCAAAATTTTTTCTACTGTTGGTTTTTCATTGTTATTTTGTCGTTGTCATTGTTATCAACAATGTTATTGCTGTCAACGTTGCCATATCTACTTCGATATTGTTTTTTTTTTTAAATTTCGAAATAATTTTTACTACGGAATATTTGTTTTAAAGTTTAATAACATATTATGTGGCTAAATCGTCTCTACAGGGCACTCTATTTTTGTCATCGTTTTTTATATTTTTTTCCAAATTTGATTGAAAAACGGAAAATTTATTTTACTGTTTAATACTATGTGTAATTCAGTTCAGCAATATGTTTGGCTATATCTTTCCTAATGGGCAATTTACACTTACAGCGTTTAGACTTTCTAAAACTTTCTCGAAATCCGTTCCAACATAGGTATTTATTTATATTTATGTTTAATATATAGTGTAAATGAGATCTAGAGAGTAGTCCGATGGACATAATAATTAGGTAACTTTTTCGTGGATACATAGATACATGTAGAACATAATACATGTTCGCAGTTCGTCGTACCTCGTGCATAGATAACTTAATGCAATGAACCGTTGTTTGAAATAGTATAATTATTGTTACGTTATGATTTTCACTCGCCTGGTAGCGAGATTTTTGCATTTGAAGTCGGATTCGAATGGTCTTGGTAAACAATTTTTTAGGATGTCTCGACTTTGCGACGCCACTTACAATTTCGAAGAGGCTACAGTGAGGCTAGGCTTCGAAGAAGAATTAAGTTTGCTGGAATTCCAAAAAGCCGTTGGTACTAAGACGCGCTTCGAGAGTGATGTGCTTTGCAAGGAGAGGGAAATTGTAACGCCCCGTTGAGAGGTTCCTGGTCAATGATAGGCGGAAAAATCAGTAGGAAGGGGTTTTTGAGATTGGATTTTGGGAAATAGGTGGGAGAGTGAGGGCCCGCGAGAGAGGAAGGGGGACTTGGTTTCTGGCCTCGGGGGAAGCAACTTGCTATTATGCAACGCGCTATTATGGGTTTAGACAATGTTAGTTTACCATTTGATTGGAATTAGTAAATTGGTTTGTGTATTGGTCGCGTCAGTTAAAATAACGAGTAAGAGTTATGTTGACAACCTTTTACTACACGAACCCCACTAATTTGACGGGTAAAGTGTAAACGAATAATCAGTGCTTTATCTGTGCGTTGATTAAAAGTGCCTTTGGGAGTGAGCTAATTGCGTCCAGCCAGCCGCCAAGAACGCCAACTTACAGGGCGATCTGCCTTGCGTCCAGCCAGCCTCCAAGAACGCCAACTTACAGGGCGATCTGCCTTGCGTCCAGCCAGCCGCCGAGAGCGCCCACATACAGGGCGATCCGCCCCGTATCCGGACGGATTCCAGCCGCAAGCAAACATCACCGAGCCTTCTTGAGTGTTGTGATCCACGCTAAGTGAAAGGTATTTTCCCCCTTAAAGGCCTTTAAGATAAAACGTTAAATCGATCGATTCCCCCCTTTTATTAGTAACAAACATTAAGCATTATGTGTTTCTGCAATTACTTTTTGAACTTCTCAGTATTTTAGTAGTTTGCGTTTATGTGAAGATTTAGTATTCTGAATATTTTGATTAGGTAATTGGACATTTGTTAGTATTTGTTTTGGGTTATCTGACTTACTCAAGTTTTAGTATTATGAATATTTTGATTAGGTATTTGGACATTTGTTAGTATTTGTTTTGGGTTATCTGACTGACTGAATTAAATGGCTATAATCTGATTTTGATATTTCCTTTCGACCACTCCTGAGTCATAATAATTAGTTCGAGCTAGCCGGCCGAGGAACTTCTAAGCAATTAATAAGTACAAAATTGCATGCGTTTCATTATTTAATAATTTGCTTTTAATAGCCCAAAAACTGGCGCCATTATCACTATAAGATGCAATATGCGCAGTGAAAAAATGAGCTAACGTAAGGTAATACCGTTCACATACTAATAAATAAAAACATGATATTGATACAATGATAATTTTAGTAAATAACTTTCATTGAAAATAATCTATCTTCCAAGCAATAAATATAAGAATTAGCTAGTAGCTCATCTTCAGTTTCAATAAATGGAAAATATTTTCAGAATATTGCATTTAGAACAATATTGCACATTGCCGTAAAAATACTAAGCAAACAAATAAGCACATATTATTTTCCGACGCCCCTTTTGTCAAACCATCCGTCCTATCGACTCCGTACGAATTGTGATAAAATTCTCTTTCCTTTTCGGTCCGTAAACTACAAACGTAGATATTCAAATGTCCCGTGAAAAGAATATGGCACCGAAAAACACACCTCGAAAAAACAGCTATTGACCGATATCCGTCGAGTTCCTCGGCCCCATCGTAATCGCATTTTCTCTCCAAACACTCTCCTTTACTGTTTTACCCCTATAATCCAATAAAAACAACGGCCTAATATTTTTTTTTCAGTCAGCGCCGAGGATTTCTTGATGCCCACCACTCACTTAGATTATACCCGGGTTAGTGGAGCGCAAGATGTAAGTGATACCTTGCTCGGTACCATTCCATTAATTACGGGAAAGGTGTTTACACTACACTTGACTAATTTTACAGCTAGCTAATGACGAAGCCGGGCTCCCTATCTTTGAGTTCTTAACTTGTTTTTCTTTTTTTCAAAACACGTTCTTAGGAGAGGGAGGAGAGAAAGAGAGAAGTTTGTAAAATTTATGTGTTTTTCATGAATGCTGAGGGTTGAAAAAGACGAACGTAGCCTATAAAAAATTGGGTCAAATGGTTAATCGATATTTTTTATATACCCCAAAAGAGTACCGGAGATGCTTCACCCATTGTTTAAAACTTTCGTTCCTGCTATGATTCCTCACATGTGTCTATATTGCCCACTGCATTTAAGAAAAATAGGGTAAAAATCAATAGTATTCATATAAGTGATTTTATTGCAAAAATGTTTTGTAGGGGATAATAGACAAGGCGTCTCGTCTAGAGATTAAAATTAATGCTCTCATCATTATGTTCAAACCATAAAATCGTAAGAGTGATTTTTCAATAACATTGGAAAAACTGTAGGTCATACAAAATAGTTATTTAGAGGACAATTGTATGATATATTTAAAAATTGCTAAGTTAAAATCGGTCAAAAATAAATCGTTGTTACCAAAAAAACATGATTAACCGACATATTCAGTAAAATTCTATTGTTTTCTTATTGTACACTTAAAAATCTTACTACAAAAAATAGGTTTGTTAATTAACTTACTTATTTAAAAATGATAAGCTACTGAATTTTAAAACACGCTTGGCAGCGTTTGAGCATGTGAACACTTTGCATACATTCAGGCCTTGGAAAACTCATATAAAAAACTGTTTTCATTATTTTTAGTGATTTATTACAAAGTTATAACAATTACCAGATATGTCCCTAGTTTTCCAACATTTTGGAAAAATCGTATTTTTGACTTTATTACTTAAATAAAACAATGACGTGAATATTTTTTTAGGTTCTCGAGATAATGCGTTCTGTATTAACGCCTGGAGGACATATTTCTAAGAATGTCTTTCTTTTTGCAAATTATATATGCACTATTGACATTTTTAACCCCAGTCTAGTCAGTTTAACCCCTGATGGTTTCTTTATATATTCATTCTGCATTTACGGATGATGTCATATATCAAACGTCAGTTTTATTAGCTTCGTATCCCGTTTCTTTACTGGTAAAAGCTTCCGCTTTATCGTATGCAGATTGTATAGAATTTCAAAAAATTAAAGGCATTTAAAGCAACATTTGCTTATCCACAAAATGACTTAATTTGAATCTGCTGTTAGAAATCCTCAATAAGATAACGTTCAAAAAGTCAATAAAACAACACCACTTCTCGAACATCCGCCTCGTAACACCGCTACCAATAACGTGAAATACAGCGACATAGTTTACCCGTAATTCGATAGAAGAGATAAAATTCAACGTAAAAATAGATTTTAGAAATAAAAGATGTCTTGAATTTGTAGAGGTTTTCCTCCCGAGGCACTTCAAGGAAACTGCTCTTCTTGCAAGGCGAGCCGTCCCAGGTAAGATATTGTGCTCTCGATATTAGATTTGAAGGCTCTGGATTGGGTGGAATGTAACCTGTAGTAATGAGATGTCGAATAAAATTTTCACTTTGTAAGGCGCTTCGCGGGGGATTCGCTGCGCGGTTGGAATTTGGAATTTTCTCGAATGCGATAATCGTTCCAACGGGAAAATAATGAGCTTTAAAATGATGATAATACTGCATCGACGTTTCATTCCGGAGTTTTCAGATCTCCTTGGAACTGACATTAAGTCGAAGGTATTAGCAAAATTTATAGAATGTAATGCGATGACTTGTCACATCTTTGAGACTTAACTAAAATAATTAAAAAAGATGTCAAACTTAAAACGAATAAAAATATCAACATATTTTAATTTTGAAAAAGTTCTAACAAGCAAATTTAAATCGTTTAATATATTTAATTGCCTCATGTTTTTGACACTTAAATGTAAGTAGTGGTGGACACGAGACCAGTACTGGTTCGAGACGAGACGAGACGAGACATAATTTCGTCTCGTCTCGAAAAGTCTCGAAGTCTCGATTTTTTTTAAGAAATTGCAATTTAAGAATTTTCTTTCGTTTGTAAAATGAAAGGTAGGTATATCATTACCAGCAATTTTTTTCTAAAATTATGGTAGGTAATTTTACTTTTAAAATTTAATAATTTCATCAAATAGTACCAATTTCACATACAATATATAATATACAGATGATATTAATTTCTTATTTGTCCTTATAAAGATATATGGTTTATTTTATAAGTTTATTTAATAACTTTGTTTAATAGTTCGTATGCTAACAAGTCTATTTATTATTGATATTTATTTTCGACTTTGTACCTGTTCCCTATAATCTAATTTCTTAAATTCAATATTTTCTAAATATGAAATATTCTTAGGTACCTTAAGAAAATCAGTAAATGTTATCAAAAAAGTATACATTTATAAAAGTACCATCTATATACGTCTATTTAATTCGAGACTTTTCGAAACACGAGACAAGACGAGACGAGACCTGTACCAGATCGAGACGAGACGAGATATAATTTTTGGGAAGTTTTCGAGACAAGACGAGACTATGTCGTTTCTCGTCTCGTCTCGTCTCGTGTCCACCACTAAAGTTAATTGAACACAGATTTTATTTCTCACTACCCCCATATCATTAGTGCCCCAAAAAATGATTCTTACAGAAAACTCACAGAAACATTCCTTTCAGACCAATGCCTGTGCATCGTGTGACATGCAAATAGAAAATTTCGAAAATAAAAAAAAATAAATACACTCAAGTAATATATGGTATACAAATAATAATAATAATATATATTTATCTACTTTTCGTTACTAATGATATCATTATTACACCGAAAGTAGTGTAATAATATTCATATTATTACACTACTTTTGGTAACTTTTAGTTTTGTTAGATTGGTACGTCAGCGTGTCACGTAGGCGTGCGTAGACGTCAAGGTTAAATTATTAGTATTTCAATAAATTCCTTGAGCACCTTTGCGTATTTCTGGGGATGTACAGGTCAATTCTACATTATTGTCTTCCATTTGCGCAATTAGGTAAGTAGTTATTGAATTTGTCCTAGGGCTACTAGATTTTCAAATTCAAATACGAAACGTCCATGTCAGTGACGTCAGTGTAACCAACCCACGCAAAATTCCCTAGTGTAATACGAAAACTTGAACAGCCAAAATTTAATGAATTAATAAAGCAAAGTAGATAAAATAGTATATTACACACGTTTAATTATATACCATTATATCTACAATATATATAATACATAATATATAGATATACCTAATATAATATAAGGGATGTGTTTTACACCAGTTCGAAATACCATAAGTATCTGATCTCAATCGTAATATGTACCCCATAAAATTAGCATTATATAACGGATCAGTACTGAATGTGTATATGAATATTGAGGAAAGTAAATTATATTATTTAGGATAGTAAATTTAGCATAGTATAATTCGGAATCTCCTTACCAGAGGGTGTAAAAGCTATGCAATATTTACTTAATACCTAGAAACTTCAGGCTTAATACGATTATAGATTGGGTTCTCATCATACAGGTTAATTTCAAATTTACCTTTTCGAGGGGGCGAAAATTAGTGGTGTAATTTAATTTGTCGGCACAAAATTTAAAAGCCTCACATGTCTTCCCTCATGGTAGATAAAGGGGTTAAATTTATGCGATGTTTACTCAGACGGTTTAAGAAAAAACTGGAACTTCGGATCTACATTTTCGAGGGGATGAAACATAGGAACGAAAATTAATTTTGCTTTTTTTATTCCGAGGTACTCGCCGAATAATTAGTAACTTTATGCTATACACGATTATAGATGAGGCCCCTGAGAGACTTGAAAAAATTTAAAAACATAATTTTACTTACCTGGGGGTGCAAGGAATGTTAAGGTTTGGCTTCCCTCCGAGCGAAGTCGCGTATATCGTTATATGTATGTTCGAGTTGTAACGGATCAAATAATTAGCAAGGAAAGTCACGACGAGTTTCGTCTAGTATACAAGAAGAAAACAAGAAAGCATGTAATAATAAAATTTAATTTAATCTGACATAAATTAGTTAAACAAAAATATATTATTTTGTATAACACTAGTTGGTTGAAGATGTTTGGATTTGAATGCAAACTTTAAATACAAAACCAGATTCTTCTATTACCAGACTAATGTTATCACTTTGTAACGTTATTTTGTTGTGAAGAGGCATGAATTGAAAACTGTAGCCCGATGATTAAAAATTATTCAAGGTTATTTGATATGCAACCAACTTAACTCTTCACTTAGCATCTCCACTTAACTTTTTACTCTCACATTTTATGCAATTCACCTCCCAGGGAGCCAGAATAACATATTGACATAGCTCGTTTGCCCCTAAGGCCAACAGGAGTCAGGTAGTGAATATAAATATAAATTATAACCTCTAACAGGCCACATGTAATTAAATATCAGGAATAAGCCGGTGTAACAGGACTGGTGTCGCAAGGGATAGGGTATCATGTTGTCCCTCATTAAGGATTAAGTTATTAGTTTCGTCTCCCTTCCTTTGTGAAGACACGAATAACGTCAGATAAGGCTCCGGGAGAAAAGGCAGTGATGCAAGAACGAACCTATCTTAGCTAGGATTGTGTGGACTATGTAGAGAACAGGTAATCTAGGAATTCTAATCTCCAATTATAACACATGTAATAAATTGTCGATAATAGAACTGATGTACCCAGAATGTCTTCACAGGGGAAATGATAGATTATCACGTAGTCCATAACTGAGGGTTGAGCACTTAGGTTGATCTCCCTTCCTCTGTGAACACATTTTTGGATGAGAGATTAGATCCATTAGGAAAATTCGGCTCAAAGTCTAGTGAGAAGTATGGGCGACTTTTAGGAATACATGGTGAGTCCCTACAGTAACAGTACCAAAGGAAATAGGGATAATTTGATTAATTTCTATCTATTCCTAGAAGTCAAGGGTATGCAACCATTCATACAAGTAGTTTTAGTTCGCTCATACAAATATGTCTCTCTTTCTCACACTTGATCCGGATTGGTTGATAGTTAGGAACATTTATTTGTGTTGGTCACGAATATTCGTTAAGTTTACAGTAATAATTCATTCAATGAATCTAACCTCAACCTCTCTCTCTCGGATTCGTTTAAGCCTTCGTCAAGGTAAGTGAGACGTTTGATAGCTGTGAGACAGTGATCGACTCCCCTCAACAACTAGAGGCGGCTCGAGATATCAGTCAGGTCAGACTGGTCATTAGTTTTGTTTTTGAATAAATTATGCGTAGTCCAATTTGAGCTGACGCCTGTTTAAGTATTTCTAACATATTTTGTGCTTCGTCTACTTTGTCTGAAATCAGCACAAGTTCATCGGCTAAACGTAGGTTGTTGAGCATCTGTCCGTTTATATTAATACCCATTTCCTCCCAGTTTAGTCCTTTGAACACATTTCTAATATTGTTATAAACAATTGGGAGGAAATGGTATCGGCTTGTCGTACTCCTCTTTTGTGTACCATGCATGTGTACAATGAGTACCCAAATAGCTAAAGCATGAAGAACCCATTAAATGCATCCCTTCAATAAATTTGATTCAGTTGTTAGACCATATCGTTAGCTCAAAAATTTAATTTAATTCAAGGTTTGATTGAATAACACCGATACTTTCAAGACTTAATTTCAAACTTAATATTTATGAAAAATTTTGAAAACATAAACTATAAAACCAAAAGTATTATGCAGAATGCAGACGACACCTTAAGTTTTCATAATTTTTTAAAACACCTCAATAATAGGACAATAAAATTAATAAGGCATTTGGTAATTATGAAGTAACAATGAATTACCATTCTTAAACTATTTGCTGTAAAAATTTACATGCTGCATTTTAAACAAATACAGATAGATATTGAGTTTCAATTTGAACTACCAAATATTGACAAAATGGGACATATGTGACAAAGATAAAATGATTTCTTAAACTACGCAACATGCCAAAAAGAAATAAACCACAAAAATCAACTCACGTTCAATTTACCCCATCACTTATTACCCCGGCCTGTCAGAAAACAAATTAAAAGTATAGGAAAGTTTAACACAAACACGACGTTCGAAACACATAATACTCCAAGAGTTTTACTAACAAAAAACAAGCACACAAAAATGACTACATGTGATTTAGAGTGCACTATAAGTTCGACGTAAATAGGAGGAAACATCAAAACTCTTACCCAACACAAATCGAAGTCTTAAAAGCATTATTCAAGGAAGAAGGAACGAAACAGCTACAGCTTAAGAACACATATCCTTCTTAGAGGAAACTATTGTAGCCCATTTGAAAAGAGCGTGGCTTCCACTGCTTCACGAAATTCAAGAGTGTGATGATATACACACATTATAGAAAATAATACAGCTTCATATAGACATAAAAGAATATATATTTGATTCTTTGGATACAAAGTCGTCGACGATCAAGAGAGAAAATATTTTCCAGGACTATAAAAGTCGCTGATGAAGACATCGACGACGACGATGATAGATGGGATTATCGAGAGGTTCATAGTAATAGAATTCGTTTAAAAAATTAAAAAAAGATCCTTAGATCCTCTTGTAAACATGTCTATTAAGCCACATCATTCATTTCATGAGTCAGCATTTTACTATATGCTCATATTTTATTGTGAATTTATTGCGAATTTACTATGCAAACCACGATTTTATTGCTCCACCCGTTAACGAGAAAAATGGGATAATCTGACTTAAGACACACCATGCACACCAGTATCTCCGGAATCGCAGGAGATGTGTACATAAGCCAAGTGGCATATTTTATTGCCAATTTGTTGCTGATGATAGGAACCAGTAGCGCAATTCCAGATCCACCTGTTCAACCCCTAGCATTAAACTCACCCCCGAAATGTCAGAAAAATGGTAAAAAAATGTATGTCGGTTAAATACGGTCGGGACTGTTTACTGCTATTTAATTTCTCAAGTTTCAAGTAGATACACATTTAAAACCATAAAACAATTTGATTTTGTTGGAAATATATTGAGTTTGGTATCGATTTATAGAGGAAGAAACAACGAAATTAATAGAAATATATTCGCGTTAATCAAAATTCGCTGCAACATAATATTGAATTATAATCAATTTGATATTGTTTGGTAGTGCGGACTACCTGACCACTACCTGCGATCGCCCGCTAGGTACGATCCCTAACGCCACGGGGGGTCTATAATCGGCTTGGTGCATTTCAAGCCCGACCTATGTATATATCTCCTGCGGTTCCGGAGATACAGGTGCGGATGACGTGGCTTAAGTCTTAAGTCACATAATCCCCTTTTTTTCGCAAAGGGATTCAGCAATCGTGGTATGCGTAATGAATTAACAATAAAATATGAGCCTATAGTAAATGCTGACATATGAAGTGGATGATGTGGTTTAACAGACATATTGTAATCTTCATTTCTGTGCAGGTAAACTCAGTTCACTTAAACAAAGCTTAAAGTGCACATCCGCAACGTGACCTGAGGGAGTAGGTGTGACGCGTATCGTTTTCGGTTATAGTTTAGCTACGGTTAGGTGAGCATGTTGATAAACGTCACGGCCGATAGAACGTTGCGATTTGGCACCCTTTCGATATTCCGATAATCCATACAGATATCTTCCCGCGTGGATTTTAAAATGACTCGATTTATCAGGCGCTCCAAGAAAGCAATTACTTACGTCAGTCCACTCGAGAGATTCATGGCCTAGTTTAGACCACCAGCGGCAGCATCACCTTCTCCCTCTGGCAATCAATAGCGGGAGAGGAACTGTCGCACTCGCGGCGCTCTTCATTTGTTTCTCTTTTCTCGGGCCAAAGCCGCCGCAGACCGTGTAACCTTGTTCCGAGAGGGGGGAGGTGGCATTAGGGGTTTTTCATTCATATTTCTGAATAAGGGGCACGGCACGGGGGGAGTTTAGTGCCCACGTACAACAACTAGCGGGAGATGGATTCGGAGGTAATCCGGGGATTTCGAGTTTGATGTCGGGGATGCGGGAAATGGCTCGAATGAGGTTGGCCGGTGAAAAAAGAGAAAAGGAAATTGTCGAGGAGTTTAGAACTAAGCCCCCGTTCTATTGTGATAAAAACTTTCCGAAACTCCCAAATTAAATTGTTTCGTTGTTGAAATTCGAGTTACGGACCGTTCCGGGAAAGACGTCAAATTTACTTATCGAACCACGTCTGCATGTTTTACATCGCGATTTTACATTTTCGATTGGCATCGTTATCCAGTATAGTACGCCGTCCCGGCTGAATTTATTTCGTAAATTACCTTCCATGCACGGTAAATTTTCCATTTTATTACCCGTCAAATTCAGAAACGATAGAAATAAAGAAAATACTGCGAAATTGACAAGTACCTTCACGAAAGTTTAATGGTCCTAGGGCAATCCCTTTCCAAGCGACATTAAAACTTTATACTTTATATACCCAGTTGGAAGGAGTCCTAACAAAATTGAGCCTGGTCAAGAATTTGTATTAGAAAACTTTCGATTCGGTGCGAAAACGTGAACTGACTCTCAAATTAATATTGTCAGGGAAATTTTCACATTTACCGTGAGAATTATGTCAAAAAAGTGATGAAATTTGAAAATTTACCATGATCTTTTCTTACTCATATCGAAATCAAATATACGAAATACAGTTCAACTGATTTATAAGAAACCTACATTTTAAAACTTTTTCAAGTTATCGAATTTCTATGCAGAACGTTGAATTTTGTTAAAACATAAACTTTTGTTTTTAACATCAAGACATTACACGATGCCTCTCCACAAATTCAAAAAGACATTTGATCGAAAAGGTGTTTTCAAAAGAATTGTGTCCATCATTACACCTACGAGTAAACGATACAGTGAACTACACCGTAGTAACATTAAAATTCAGTTGAGCAGAAACATCGTACAAAATCACTTGAATATTATAAACTGATATATATTGGTATATTGATAATACAAAACGAATAAAGTAGGTTACGTTTCTTCTAACTGATAAAACAGAATTGTTGGAAAAAGCTAATATGAGTCGAAGGAAATAAATGTAAACATACCTCTTAGATAAGTCATTCATGGTAAGTTAGCATTTCTGTGGTATATCAGGATGAGGAGGAAGACCAAGTGACTATTCTTTCTTTGAAGTAAGAAAGTACGATATAACTTATCAAAAATGTGGCCAGGAAAACATTTGTATTTGGCAATATGAAATATTTTTGAAAGTTCGAGATTATAGTTTTGGTAAGCGAAACTAACAATGAATAATCTGTGGTATAGTGAGTAAAAGGTTTCCATCCTAAAAGAAAGGAAGCAAAGTGATAAGGAAGTTTGTGAAAATTTGTGCCAAATTTGTTATCCATTTTATATATTGTCACTGTAACTTTTTGGAATAAATACGTTAAATTAAAGCTCGGAATTCGCTATTATATCTCTTTTAGTAATTTATTGCCTGTACTATTACTAATTGTAATTTTCAAAAAATTAGGTACTAATGTGTAATTACTGGAGCTTGTAATTTACAAACCAGCTACTATAATACTAAAATCTCAGTAAATTCGGTAAACTTAAACAGTAAAATTCAGTTCTCAGTACACATCCCAAAAATCAAAAATTCTACATTTTGTTTGAAATTCCTCTTCAACAATCTTAACTGAAAGAAACTAGACACATTAATTGGATTATTAATTAATGAACACATGGAAATTAATGACATATAAAACCAAAGGGTCACAAAATAAACAAATTAAAATATAAAAGAGAAAATTTAAATCAACAAGTACCCAATCTGTAAATGAGTCGCAGGGCGAAATAGGTGTCAAACGTCACTAAAGAGCAGTAAGAGCGGTATTCTATGGACCGGCGGCGGTCAACTCGTAAGGAATTTTAATGCCCCACCCTAAGATCAGTCATCTCGTAAGCGAACCGGCAGCTAGATTTTTAAAGGGTAGTTTTGGATGAGTCAACTCGTAAGAGGATTCTCAGAAATAATCGAGGGGATGATGATTGCAATGAAGTAGTTCGGATATTTGTTGAAACTAAGAATATGATATAAGGGGGTGGATTGTTACGTTCCAAATAAACGGTGACGAGCACCGAGATAGCTGTGGATTTTATTAAAAGTCAACGCGCCAAAGACTTGCTTGTTGTTAATAACGGTCGGGTTCCGCAGGGTTTTCCTTGCCCTCTCGCAAGGAATACGATAATCCCCTTTTGGGATTTTTCAGGTCGACTCTTACGAGTTGACCGATCTGAGAACCATATTTTTACGAGTTGACCGATCTCGGCGAAGGTCAAATGCGGACCGGGATAAATTTTTACGAAATTACCAGTGCCACTATGGACACCTTGGCTAACGGATATCATGGCGCGAAAGAGTCATATCAATTGCCTACCGACAATTGACAATTGTATTATTTACATAATCGCCTTATTTATCGGCGAAAAACTGTTGAATCTATATTTATATTTTATCATTTTCTGGGTTACATGGTGCTCCCTTATGTTCAATCACGAAAAATTATGAAATATTTTAAACAATCGTGATTATTTGAGGATTTTTTCTACCTGACCATATACTGCTCTCATACGTGACAATAGACCATAAGCAACTTTAAAATAATATGTCACGGAATTCATGTATTATATCCTGAAAATTTTATCCTACGACCTCTTATGTAATGTGATGTTACGGTATGATTTTCACTCGCCTGGTAAAAAGATTTTTGCAAAGCATTTGGAGTCGGATTCGAACGGTCTTGGTAAACAATTTTTTAGGATGTCTCGACTTTGCGACGCCACTTACAATTTCGAAGAGGCTCGCAATGTTTGTATTGGATAATTAAGTTTCCTGGAATCCCAAAAAGCCGTTGGTACTATCACGCGCTTCGACAGTGATGTGTTTTGCAAGGAGAGGGAAATTGTAACGCCTCGTTGAGAGGTTCCTAGTTAATATAGGCGGAAAAATCAGTAGGAAGGGGTTTTTGAGATTGGATTTTGGGAAATAGGTGGGAGAGTTAGGGCCCGCGAGAGAGGAAGGGAGGACTTGGTTTCTGGCCTCGGGGGAAGCAAGTTGCTTCCCCCGACGCGCTATTTTGAGTTTAGTTCATGTGAGTTTAAATTATGATTGGTATTAGGGAATAATAGTGAATTGGTTGTTGTATTGGTCTGGGCAAATTAGTAAAATTAGCATACCGCTCCGTTGACAAACTTTTACTACACGAACCCTACTAATTTGGTGGGTAAACTGTAGAAGTAAAATCAGTGCAAAATCAGTGCGTGATTAAAAGTGCCTTTCGGAGTGAGTAATTGCTAAGCCAGCCGCCAGACGCGACTGCGTACAGTGCGATCTGCCTTGCGTCCAGCCAGCCGCAAAGAACGCCAACTTACAGGGCGATCTGCCTTGCGTCCAGCCAGCCGCCGAGAGCGCCAACATACAGGGCGATCCGACCCGTATCCGGACGGATTCCAGCCGCAGGTGACCATCACCGAGCCTTCTTCGAGTGTTGTGATTCACGTTGAGTGACAGGTATTTTCCCCCTTAAAGGCCTTTAAGTAGTGAACTTAAATCGATCGATTTCCCCCCATTAATTAGTAACAAACTTTAGTAACTTTGTATTCATACTTCTTTGCGAACTTCTATGTCTATTAGAATTTGGAGTCTATATGTAGACTACTCAATCGGAGATTTTGGAATAAGATTTGTTGGAATTGATATTTGAAAATTGATTAGTTATTTTTTTGGTTTTTTGACATATTCAATTAAGCAGCTATAATTTGAATTTGATATTTCCTTTCGACCACACCTGAGTAATTCATTAGGTCGAGCTAGTCGGCCAAGGAACATCTAAGAATCAATACGTAAGTACCAGAATTGCATGCGTTTCAGTGAATTGTGTTATTTGACATTAACAAACAAAGGAAATTCAATAAAGTTTTTAGAAATATTGGGTTACCTTTTATATTCGTGTATTAATTGACACTCTTCTTGATCCAAAATAGTAGTCTACTGCAAGTACAGCATTAATTTAAAAATTAAAGTAACGTTTTAATTATTTTATTATTATTTAATTAAAATTACACACGATTTCTGGAACAGCCATTGTAAATTAGACTATCTCCAATATATAGTTAGTGTTGATACTAACCCCACATTTGCTCTTGCATAAACTGGTAGCACAAAATTGCTTCCTTTATCTAAGGCTGCTCTAGTTATCTACCTACATCTGCATACGAAGGTATTTCACATACCCAGTTACTCATTTACTTACAAGAAATATTTTTTGGTGAATGCATTGGCCCCTTTCAACGAACTATATGTTTACTGAAACATATAGTTCTTATTATAGTTTGTTTTCAATTGCATTACTTGATGATGCCACAATCCTAGATCTAGACTACAATCTAGATTACAGGCAGATCCATTGTTGAACTTTAGTTTTATTTTGTGCTAAGAAAGGGATGCTCGATGTCAACGTATGCTACTGTTTTTTGCCTACTTTGTTGACCAGACTGAAACGAGACTGATAGTTATAATACAGTTTGTTAGTAAAAGCTCAGGAAAATCATATCGAAACAGCTATGTCCCATCACCCAAAATAATTATGAAGTTTTACGTAGTTTACTTTCTGAACGACTGAAAATAATTATTTAAAACGGTTTTTGTGTACTCTACCCACCAACTTACTGTTGATGGAAAGATTTAAATAAGTGTTATTATTACAGAGCGGATAATATGTAAAGTGTATATATTTTATTTTATACACAACTTTAAATGTAGTCTCTATATATGTTTTTGAAAAATTATTACATAAAAATGAGGGTACTTAATTAGACAACTAACGAAATTTTAAAAGGGGAAATAATAAATGATTTCGACTTCAATGTTAGTTTCATAATGTATTGGAGCGTAAAAAATGCACCTCTGATATCTGTTGATGCTGAAAGAAGTTGTTCGATTTATGTGTGTTCTAATAAGAGAAAACATTTTCTTCGACATATTTTTGATCCATTTTTATTCACTAAATGTTTTAAAAATAGGTTGCGCATATAATATAGTATCCTCATGCATATTTTCTAAAAATTCCGTACATGTATATGCGCATATTGTAATGGAAAGTATCGCCTTAAAATAAACACAAGTCGGGAAGGGTCCGTTCGGCGAATCGATTTCAGTTCTTGGAATTCGAGACCGTTCCGGTCGCTCACGAAAGTTCGATATCCTTCGATAACCGACTGGAAACTTCGAAGCAACGACATAAAAGGAGACCGCCGGCCCGAGAGCACGTAGTCATAAAACAGCGAACGCGACGAATACCTCTGACCTGAGCGGCGGTACGTGGATGACAAAGAAACAGCTGCGAAGTATAAATTAAGTAATAAGTGTTAGTTGTTAGTGTTAAATAAATTAGTTAAGTGTTTAATTAGTGAAATGTAGTTATTTTGAACCTGGAAAACTTTACAATATATTTCAATTTTCTTCTGCATTATAATCCGCCCTCTAGTTATAGCATGTTTTACTGCCACGATCTCTTGGAAATCTCGAGCGAAATAAGAATTTCAGGATGTCTCTCTAACTACATCGGACGCATGTTAACGCAGTGGGTCTTTTCTCCCTCTCTCCCGCCCTCTCTCGCCGATTTTCCTGCGACATTATCGATAACAAGGCGAGGGCGAAATCACCCGCATGTCGAGAGGAGTGTGTGCGGGGGAAGCCGCCATTCGCCGGACACAATAATTCATCACGCCATGTGTGCCCTCCGTGTATCGACACTCTATGATGTGCATGTCGCGGTTTAGATATCGGGGTGTCCGTGTCAGATGTCGTTGTTTGGATTTGGAGGGATCGGATGAGGAGAGACGGTCCACAAAATTAGGAAAATTAGAGGAATCGGCAGGATGCCCTCCGAGGAAAAAAGAGAAAAGAGAAAAAACGTATCAGTTGAATGATGCTAATGGAGGGTTTCGAGCTAAAATCGAGAGTATTAAAGCAGGTACTAATACCGCGTCGTTTTAGTTGACGGTTAAATGAATTCAAACCCATTTCTCTTTTAAACGGCAATCCATCTTTGACCAAGTTTTATTTAAATTTCCAGCTTGTAACTTATGAGAAATGCCTCCAGATAACCTATATATATATATATATATAAGTACAATGAAATGTAATAAAATTCCCTCATCTCGAACTCCTTTTGGCGAATATTTCATTTTTTTTGTATATCATAGTTCTATTGTCACGCCTAGGGAACTGAAATCTCCCTCAACGTGAGCTAATGACAAAGAAAAAGGAAGAATTAGACAAACTTGGATGTGCAACAAATAACAAATGGGGGAACGATATACATCATACAACAAATCACACTCAACAAAATAATACTTTAAAGAAAATTTGGGTACCTAATTGAAAACACGAAATTTATAAAAATACTCTATTTTTGGTAGCTGCAATTAAAATCTGCGTCAAGCTTAGTGCGGTGCTTTCGACCAAACCGGCAAGAATTAAATTGGCAAGAAGCTGGTAAGAAGATGGCGAGAAGAGGAGAGAAGGAATTGAAACACTAAAGCATTTTTATAAATGAAGTAAACAAATAAGTAATTAAAAATTAGAAAAGTTTTGTCTATACAATGCACAACTTAGATCCAGAGCAGTCAAATTAATTTTCGTGGAGAATTAATGACAATATTACCTCGTCAGACGTCGCCCTTACGGTATTCAAATGTACTTTTTACCTTTAGGTAGTATTTTAATTTAGCTACTTAAATCTAAATGATATTTTCCTTCAATTATCGTAACAGATCTGACTGAGCTAATTATTAAATAGGTCAAAGTTATTGCGGTACCGGAACGTGACACAATTATTTCTCATATCATTCATATTATCATATCTCATACAAAATTCAAGGTTATAATTAGGCTCAAAAACGGGTGGAGGAATATAGAAGATTACAAAGAACTCTGGAAACAATAATTTAGTTTACAAAAGTGTAGAAGTGGTAATGGTTAAATTGGAGGAAAATACGATAAGGGGGAAAGAGATAATAGCTCTAAATTAGGAACTAAAAACTAAATAGGGAGTAAATGAGACTAATATAAAAGTATGTAATAGGAATCTTATAGTTCCTTGTGAGGAATGCAATGATAGGTGATAATAGCGAAAATTTGTCTCTTCCTATGAATCAATACTACCTAAAACGCTTTTCAAATGCCTGGATAATTCACAGTCCCAAACTGGATGTTTCTTTCTAATTTCTTACTTTAAGGTGATTTAAGGAAGTAAAAACGACGTTAATTAAGATATCGTCTTTACGTACCAATACTAAAATACACAGAGGTGACAACGTTCCCCTCTGTGTATTACCCTACCCATTCATTCATATGAAGACGGTTCGTTACAACAAGATAGCGTGACTGGCCTCAATAAGTGGGGTATAATGGATAAACTGCCACTTAATATTGACGAGCGCAAAATCACGACTTTTACACATACAACATAAGGTGATTCAATTCAATTACGATGTCATAACACTTTGATCGGGGTGATTACTTTTAGAAACTTTGGCACTTTGTTCGTCTCTAGAACATACGTTATACTAAATTAATACGTTGTAACTACAATGAACATACTAAAGTGCTTCGGTTGATGTATCTAACTGGTCGTAGTATTAGTGAAACACTCCAAGTTTTAATTTTCTATCCAAGTATCCTGCACAGGAGCAGATTTTAAGAATCTTTGTCTCTATCTGAATATCTTACGCATAAATATGAAATTTTTCGGGTATTTCTTTAGAAATCTGTGATATATTCATTTTGTCCTCTAATTCAATCTGTTGGCAATCAGATATTAAATTTATTAATAACGCAGTAAAAATGTTAGAATACTAAAATTTCGATATTGCAATATTTAGTTTATGTATAAATTATGAAAACTTTAGATACTGTTTAAACCTAAATTTAAGTCTTATTACTTAGTATAAAATTGTGAACCTTGCTGTATAAAGTACCGTCTCAAAGCGCCCAAAATGCCGATTTTGCTAATTATCATCATCATCAACCAGCCTCTTCACGTGTCCACTGCTGGACATAGACCTCCCTCATAACTGCCTTCATAATATCTTCGATCCTGAGCGACCTGCATCCAATTTGACGCAATTCTCTTTATGCCGTCAGACCACCTCGTAAGAGGTCTTCCTCTATTTCTGAAGGCCTCTGATCTAGGACGTCATTCCAAGATGCGCTTCGTCCATCTATTATCCTACATTCGGGCTACATGTCCCGCCCAATTCCACTTAAGTTGAGATATTCTTCGGACCGCATCTACTACTCCAGTTGCCCGTCTAATATTGCTTTTTGGAATTTTATATCTGCAAGATATTCCCAACATAGAGCGCTCCATTGCCGGTTGTGCTACCTGGATTTTATGTATTACCTTTCTGGTAAGGGTCAATGTCACAGCTCCATACGTGAGAACCGGAAGAACACACTGATTATACACCTTTCTTTTTAAGCATATGGGCAAATCCGCGTTGAAGACATTTCGTCTCAGCTTTCCAAAAGCAGCCCAAGTCAACCCAATCCGTCTTTCTATTTCTTTCGTTTGGTTATCTCGCCCTTAGATTTCGTGTCCTAGATATTTGTAGGCATATACTTGCTCGATGTATGTATTATCTATCTTTATACCATCACTAGGGACTAAATTTGTCATGTATTGGGTTTATGACAGATTGATCTTTAGGCCCACCCGTTGTGATGTTATGTTTAGTGTGTGGAGCATCTCAGCTGCATCGTCAATCTGATCTGCGATTATCACAAGGTCATCTGCAAAGCGTAAATGGTTAAGATCTTCGCCATCGATGTTAATTCCCTTATTGTCCCATTCAATCACTTTAAACATGAATTCCAAAAGGGTTGTGAATAATTTTGGGGAGATGGTATCCCCTTGACGCACTCTTCGTTATACTTTAAACTTTACGCTCTTCTTGCCCAAGCTTACACATGCCGTAGCATTTTTGTAGATGTTGTTAATTAGTTTTGAGTATCTGTGATCAATACGTGCATCTGCAAGTGCAGCCAACATTTTGTTTTGATTTATGGTGTCGAAAGCTTTTTCGTAATCTACAAATATTAATATAAGTGGTTTGTTATATTCAACGCATTCCTCTATTAAAACTTTTACAACCTGTAAGTGGTCGTTGGTACTGTAGTCAGCTCTGAACCCTGCCTGCTCTCTGGGCTGATAAAAGTCTATTTTAGAGGTTACTCGTTTCGTGATGACCTTCATAAATAATTTGTACAGTTGAGAGAGTAAGCTGATTAGTCTATAGTTCTTTAGATCTGCTGGGTTTCCTTTCTTATGCAGGATAATAATTTGAGCATTTGACTATCCAGTAGGAATCATTCCATCTTCCAAGCACTTATTAAATAATATTTTTAAGGCACGCACTAGCTCTTCTGTAGCCGCCTTAATAGCCTCTGTTATGATATTATCATAACAGATCATAACACATATTTGTATAGGTTAGTGTAAAAGTCTTCAACTATTCTCAAGATTTCTTTCTTATTTGATATTATGGTGCCATTTGGATCCATTAGTCTTTGTATGTCGCGTTTGCCGATACCAATTTTCCTGTTCATGACTTTTAGGCTTTTGTTAGCTTCAATGGTTTCTGTTATGATTTGAGTGTTAAATTTTCGTTGATCTTTCCTGATTTCCCTTGATATTTGTTTATTTAGTTCTCTGAATTTTTGTGCATTTTTATCTTTCATTTGTCTCCTTTGTTCCATTAGCTGCATTTTGTGTCGACTCAGCTTATCATTTTTTATGTTTTGTTTTTCACAGTGGTTGTCTACCGCAATTTGTAAGGCCGGGGTTATTTGTTCATTTACCTCCTCTATGTTTTTATCCTCCAAGTTTAGCAATTTAGCTCTTAGAGTACGTTAGTATTCCTTTTGTTCTTTTACTATGAAGCAGTTCTTCGTTTGTGTCCTGGTTACCATTTTTCTTCGTTCAGCTCGGATATTTAAGACCAGTTTAGCACGGACTAGCCTGTGATCACTGCCCACTGAAAATCTGTTAAGAACAGTAATTTGCTAATTATACTCTTTTCAAATAAAAGGGACAAATTTTTCTAGTTATTAGAGAACTAGAGTTCTAACTCAGAATGTCCTTGTTACCTGGTTAGGTCATTTAGGAGCAGCACCTACTTATCATAGTCTGAAAAGCGGGTAATGGCTTTAAGTGAATTTGTTTCCGTCTCGCCAATTTTAGATATATAGGTGGATGTTATAGTAGATAGGGTTTTACAACTTCAAATATGTTTTTTTCAATAAAATTACCCTGAAAATCTATTTACTACAATTACATCGACTACTCGCTTATCGCATTCCTAGTATCCGGATTGGAAACTGTAATAGAAATGACCTATGTTTAGCACCAATTTATATTATTCTTGGTATGGTCGAAATGGTCTAGGTTAAAATGCGAAATAAGGTCTAACATGAATGCGGTTGAAACTTGCATGCAGTTTTCTCCGTACCGCAATTCCATGACTCCTCTGTAGAAGATTGCGTGACCACAGATTAGCACACGACATGATTGGATTAAGTAATACATAATATGCTGCTTCTATAGTTCATTTATATAGAGTTCATAATAGGCGTTGTTGAAACAAATTACCACTACCTGATCTGTTTGCCATATAATTTAGTGGTATGAAATCCTAACTTTCACAGCTGATTATTATTATTAATACTTCATATAGTACATAGAGAATCTACTACAAGTTTAGTTTTCGCCATAAGGGGCGACTGTTTTTACCAATCTACCATCAAATAACTCACGAATGCCTCCAGAGAACAGCAAAATAGATAGTGTAAATTATGAAAAAAGGTTATGATGACACTTTGCGCCTCTTAGAGCGAATCATAAATAAAGGAAGAAAATTGTTAACAGATTGAATCCTGGATCTATCTTTCCAAATTGAATCTAACCAAACCTGAAACATGAGCTCCTACAGTAGCTGGGCAGAATCCCTCTCTTCAACTCTCACAACATATTTTCTCTTTGGGCGTTTAAAGATTTTATTAGATCATTACTGCCCATGTTGAAATTGGCTGTCATGTGAGGGTGTCATGTTTGACAACCGAACACCTTGCTTCGACCACACCGTTAATATCAATAGAGAAAATGATATTGTCACGTCTTATATCACCGCATCCTCTTTCAAACACTGATGACTTAAATAATTATCAGCCAGTTAGACAGTTATAATGATTTTACGATGATTTATAATGATGAGGCTTCGTTGAATATCTTTAAAAACAAGTTAATGTAAAAATCTATCGAATGCGAAAATTGGACAAAAACACAATAATGACCAAAGGACCATAGGAATATAGGCCACCTTTCGGTATTGGCGGTGAAGTACCGATACACAAATTTACACAACAAGTACAAATTTTTGTTGAATTAGTATTAATCGGTATTAATTGATTATTTAATTTTTAAGTTATTAAAAATCAAGTATTGTTCTCCATTTTCCATTCGCCACCATGAGACTACACGCTTCTAGAACACCATCAGGGAGACTTCACCCCCGTGGGCGTGACAATGTCGTTAATTAGATCTAAAAGCCTCAGATGCCGTTAATATCCTAATATTCTTAATGCAATACATGTTTCAACTGCTGTGGAGAATATTAGTAATTAGCTAATTGGCGCTATATTTAATAATAAATAATATTACTAACAAAATCAAAATTCCTATTACCATGCTTAAAGAACAATTTGGCAGAGTTAGGAATAAGCGGAAATATATTTGCTTTGAAACATATAAGTAAGCTTGGTTTAATGGTAAGATGATAAGATCTCTTCTATTTGATTAATTGGATATTTCGACCAAAGGTGTGACTGGGTTTACCTTCCAGATTTTAGCTATATAATACATCCCATAAAGGTGATCTCGAGAAGGCAAATATTATTATTTGGGTAAAACATTTTCATGGTTTTCAATAATTATATGTAAGGGTCTACGTTTTGGTAATTCATATATATCATTTGTATCTTAACACGTAGGTTACTCCCACCTCTGAACTACCAGTACGAATACACTAAGTAGTGTTAATTTACATACCCTTCAAAAATAGTTTCCAGATAGAATTAAACCAGTAATTTTCCCCTTATTGTTTCATTCATCTGTAGTTTATCGTATAACCGCGGTCCGCGACCGCAACCCGTCGTCATGTATTTTTATACGACCGGCCAATTTTCCATTTTCCCATACAACTTCTTGAAAGTTTCATTCGGGCCGCCCCCCTTGTAAACTCGCCATGATCTACCCTCGGGTAAGTTCATCAAAAGTTAATTGCGAGGGTCCCGTCCGTAAGCCACGACAAAAAAAGCGAAACATCCCATTTGATAAAGGAACCCGGCATTGGAAGGAATTCATTATTTCCTTATCCTTCCTGTAATTCACGACAAAGAGCCCGATCATGGCCGCTTCCCTCTTCCATTGTACTTCACGCACTTTTGTGTTCGAAACACAGATAAATTTGTAAATGTGTTACAGAAGTTTTTTTTTCTTTTCCCGTCGGACAAAAGGACATCGAAGACTGATGCCTGGGAGGGAGAGAAGAAGAGAGGTATAAATACTTGTCGGGGGACTTTTTAAGGAAACTACTTCTGTATTCCGTTCACAATTGATCAATCAAGCGCCTTAATGTTGTCAAACTCTCGTTCCGTCCAAAAATGGGACATGTATGTTACATATTTCGTCGAACGGGGTGGAACTGCCGCCAAACAAGGAGCGCAGGTAACGACCTGAATGCTGTGCATATATTTGGAAAACGGTTTTGCCCGCCTGGAAAATCCCTTAGGGTAAATGTGGAAACTTTTCCAAAGGATGAGAAACAACATGTTATCGTCCTATTTTTCTTACGAAAAATATTGACAGGTTTCCATTCTTGAATCAGTAAGAATATCCCCGAATATGAAAAAAATGAAATGAGGGGTGTAGTCATGACAAAGGCAATGTGAATAAAATAATATATTTTCATATACTGAGGGCAGTATAATAGCACGACCAAAATTATTTTAGAAACATGTTCTCGATACAAAAATTGTTATAGTTCATGTTACTAATAAAATTTGACAATTATCAATTTTATAACATAATGTAATGGAGTAAAAAGATTGTAAAAATAACGCCCCTTCATAGGCTAATCCAATAACTTTATGTTTTAATATAATATTCCTAGTTATACACACCACTATTAGTCCATTTTTTCACGGTAAAATATTGTAAAACCTCATTATTTTAAAGTATTTACCCGATTTTGATGAAATTTCGGAAGTGAGCTTGTCTTACCATTCTCTTCAAAATTTATATGACTAAAATGTGCGCTTTTTGATTTTAAGGGGTGAAAACTACCCCTTTTACCAAAAATTAAAAACCGCGTATTTAAGCGTTATTTAAATCAAAATAAAATTTAAGTATGTCAAATAAAAGTTTTAAACTCTATTTCTACCCTTAAAAACTACCCTTTAGTTCAAAATTTGCACCTTTAAATTAGTGATTGATGCATTTTACAGTCTATAGTGAATGAAAATCCATTTAATATTCAGTTTAATTTCTTAACAAATTAATAGTTTCAACCTTTATAAACCACCCCTTACAATGAAATTTACTAACAAAATTTTTTTTACTATTTCAAAATTTGAAATGGCCTATTTGATACATTACATTTATTTTTACCTTGGACAACTCGGAAAATGGTAACTTACCGAGAAAAGTTTATATAACATTTTATGCTTGAAATTGAACACTTTAATAACATAAATAGTTTTTTAACAATAATTTGTTTAATTTTAACAATATTTCACTGGTCAAAAGCTTATTTTGTAAGGATTTTAGAGAGTCATCAGATTTGTGAATTTGGACTTATTTGAAATAAATCCTTTTTGAAGGATGCGATTTAAAGTGCTTCAAAAAGGTACTTTTTACACTTATATGCAAACTTCAAATGTCAATATCTCAATTAATTTTCATCATAGAAAAAAAAAAGAGTGGAAAACTTTGAGCCAAAAAATACTACATTTTAATCTTCTTGCATATTTTTCATAATTCTTTTAGTTTTCCAGTAATTTGGAACAAATGGAGAAATTTTATAAGATTTAAAAAAAATTGAATACTATATTGAAATGTTTTTCAAATGTGAGCATTTAAAACTGGTTAAAATTTTAGGACAAGTTGTTCGTACATAAATAAAGCTGAGAATATATATACTAAGAGTTTATTTTTAGTTTCATTTCTGTGAAAAATTCATTTACTAATTTTCCTTTTTTTAATGATATAATCGTTTTAGTTTTGTAATAACTCCATTATTTTCCATCCAAATCACTTTCAACGTAGCTGATTTTAAAGGTCTCGTTATGTCCTTTATAAACATTTTAAGCAGTGTTTTGAAAAACCACCCTTTTTACGTTATTTGATGACAAAATTTTCAATTCTAGGTTATTTCAAATAAACCCTCATATTCAACGGGCTGTAACTCGGGTTACGTCTCTCCGATGAAAATGTAAAAACGCCATTCGAATCATTATTTTAAAAGGTTTGTTTTTTATTCCCATGACTTTTTTGTTAAAAATTACTGTTTTTGAGTTATTTTTGAAAAACTACTCAAAAACATTCATTCATTATATTCAACACTTTATTGATTTCCGGTGTAATTTTGAGGTTAATGATTTCCACCCCCAAGAAGGGGTGGCACTCACGGCCAGGGTAAAAGGGCACATCGGCACCATATAACTTTTTTTCTTTGACATTTTTCCTATATATATTTCAAATTTCAGCTGAATCTAAGTGCTACTTTAAAATTCTTAGCAAAAACCGTCAATGAATGGACATTATTGTTATTATTATTTTGTTATATCAAGGTAGAAACGGAAATTTCCAACACCTGCTTGATTTTATCTGTAATATTATACATCCTTCCATAAAGTTCAACATAAAACTTTAAAATAATTATACCTCATCATTTCTTGATTTGAAAATAGAGAAGAATGTGAATGTTGCTTTTACCTTCCCTATATATAGAAAGCCTCTCAAACTCATACGTGTACATATGCAGCTATTTCTTTCTCTTCCGGCCATCCCAGGTCACATAAGATGGCGGCTTTTCACCATCATTTCCATAGATTATTTAATATACTCTTATCTACTCCTATCCATTTCATTACAACACAGACTTTTGAAATACCTGCAAGACCTCTTCCATGCTTTAGAGGTGTTTTTCCTAAAATAAATAGTACTTTGTATCAACATTTTAATGACAAAAATATTGTAACGCGAAATGTAAACAACAGAGCGAAATGTGTTTACTCCTGTCGGACCTTGGCGGCTTTCCTCGTACTAAAGTACTAAAAAACTACGTAAGTACTAAAAAAATAGTTTTGATATATTTTTTACACCACAAAATCGCTTCACGATAGTATTTATTTAAAAAGTCAAAATTTTACAAACTTTTAAAATCGTCCCAAAAGTTGTTAAAAAATATAAAATGGATCTTATATCGATTCTATATGATAGCTAACGGGCCCGAGAATATGTACAAAAATCAGCGGCAATGAAAATGCCTAATTTCGACCCCAGCAGCGACGCAAACAAATGAAGATTTTTTTTTAGTTCGAATTAGTTAACAAATGTACACTGCAAAAGCTAATAAACAAATTTGGATCGCGTTTTCGGATTTCATTTTGTAATACTTTAAAGTACTTTAATCTCTATTTATACTCTAAATGTGCAATTTCTTACCTGTTTATTGAACGCCTCAAAATTACTTCGATTTTAATCACTTTTTTTCCGATTTATTGCTATCTAGCAGAGACAATATAACAAATTCGAGATTTTAACTACCTCTGTCTTGTAGGAAATTTCATAACGAACAAATTCATAAGAGATATTTTTTTCTCTAAACTGCATATATACAGAGTTATATTGAAAACAGTGATACAAAATGCGGTAGCTTCGTGTATTTTTGCACTTCTCAATTTTTCTTGCAAATAGCACACCTTTTTGAGCTAGCGCATACTTATAATATGATTATATGCATCATTTTCAACCAATTCTGAGAATATCTACGTAAAGACACAGCCATGTCAAATTGTAGCGCTCCTGGACTCTACTGTTATATTCATTAGACTAGAAGACGACTGGTAACTAAAATTTCGTAACATTGGAAATTTGTTTTAAATAACGTCACTAACTCGTTAGGGGTCTAGGTCAATTCGTGGAAAACAATTTGTCGAATGAACAATTCGCCGAATAGTCGGAATTCTCAATTATCTGGAATATTCCCAAATTAAAGAAATTACAGAGATGGAAAATTAGAATATCTGTCAGATTAATAGACCATAAGGGTATATAAAGTGCCGAAATTTTCTCGATTAGTTTTCAGGTAGGTACCTAGATATTAAATATTAAGAAATATTAGTTAGTGGTAAATAATAACCAATTGTTCGAAAATAAATAATTAATTCATTAATGTAGTAACGAAAATGAAGGATTTTTCGACTTTACACATACAAAAATTTACTTTTCTTAAAATACCACTTTTAACACGTAAACAAATGAAAAGAATTATTGATGAAAATTAAATTAAAAAGAAATGTTTTTTCACATGTTGATATCAATTAAATCATATATTAAACTGTTTTCCTTCGTTGACCTTCTTCATTGTGGTTTCATGTGATTTCTTTTTAGGTTCTACTTTTTCAGATCAGATTTGTTCTATTTTTTGTTTGTATCTTGTTCCCACTGGAATTCTTCAATAAACTTCCAAATGTTGGGATGACTGCAGGATATTTGCTCGTCAAAGCTTCGATGCCATCGACGAATTATTCATTCGATAAATTTTGGATTCGATGAATTTTTCATTCGAAAAATTATTTTTCGATGAAATATTTTCGACGAGTTGACCGGCACCGAAGCGTTAGATATAGTTCTCTTTTCTTTCTTTGACCATATTCTCAGTTGCAACTATGCCACCAGTGCATTTCCTTCCACATTGGAATATCAAGGTCCCCATTACCAAACGAAGGGATCTAAATTGACTTCACTTGAATATATTGAGTGATGAAACGCATGATTTTTACTACTTACGACGTATTATTGCTTATTAATCCTTGAGTGAAACGCATGATTTTTACTACTCACGTATTATTGCTTATTAATCCTTGAGCCGGCTAGCACAAAAATAAAAGACTCAGGTGTGGTTGAAAAGAAATATCAAAAATCTGATTATAGCTGCTTTTAATTGAGTATGTCGATTAACCAAAACAATAACTCAAAAATGTCGAAATACATATTCCAAAAAATATTAAATTGTTTAATCTACACACATACCAAAATACTAAAATACCGAAGATTTGAGCAGTTACTCACTCAGACAGGCACCCGAAATCAACGCACCTATTTAGCACTGACTTAATTTTAACACGTTACCCCTCAAATTGTTGGGGTTCATTAGTTAAAAGTTTGTCAACAGAACTGATCGACACGGATTTTGATTTCTAAACTGATCAAACAAATACCCAAACAAACTAACTAATACCAAACCAAAAAACCAACTTGAATTTAACTCAAAATTGGGTAGCCGAACCCTCGAGGGTTCGGCCGTCCTACCTCGTTCGAGGCCCGAAGCTCAGTTCGTTCTTCCTTCTGACTTTTACTCCAGATCACTCCCACTTATCCTCGAAAAATAAATCCTGACCTATGACTGAGTTTCCAATTTCCCTTTCTTCTAAATTTGAACCTATCCTCGGCCCGTAAAATCTCTAATAGGCGTTAACAATCTCCCCTCTTCACGTGACACATCACGTCAGGAGCACGTGATCCTAAAAATCCGTTTTCCAATTCAAAAAAAAAATAGTGAGTGACCGTGAGATTGGAGGGTCGCCACGATGTCGCGACTACTCGACAAAAAAAGTCTACACATCTTCTTAAGTAAATAAACTAAAGTTTCGCTTCGAATTCAGTTGCTATGCGAAATTCAAGCCGCTTTTAAGACCAAACCAAATTGGCGGGGGGACGGACATTGCTCGTTAAACCGGGATACTTGAAAATCGTAACGTAACAGTGAAGTGTGCCTCTAACAGTCGTGCTTCTTATACTCCTTAATGATCAAACCCGATTTAACTATACAGTTTTTAGGTCAATAACATGTAGTGAACAATGGTAAATTTAAGATAATTTGTTGAATGTCTAATCTAGTTAATGATTACACCCTAGAGCTCACAAATCTCTTGCCACTTTTTTGCCGATTTACCTTTCATTTGTCATGATTAATTGCCCGCATTGTGTTTAATTTGTTTCTTAACTCTTGTAGCCCTTACACATCATTAGTTATTCTTCTGTTTTCATTTGTGGCTACTAACATTGACATTGTACAACCTCATCTGCTACATCATTAGGTTGACCGAACACGGGTAAACATTTACCTGAAACATGCATAAACATTTTGTAACGCGAAATGTAAACAGCAGCGCGAAACGTGTTTACCCTTATCGGACAACGGCTTACCTCAAATCAACGCCGCTACGCTTAAGTGAGCAATAAAAAACCGTCCCCAATGTCTACATCTTATTAAGGACAGAATGATTTATTACATTCTGGGCGTTTCTAGATAACCATTAATTGAGAAAGGAATGACCTGGAATCATCGCGAATACAATGGAAATATGTATATAAGAGGGCTTGCGGTCGGAGAGATTAGATTAGACGTGAATCTGCGAGTGTATAAACAAGGCGAAAAACGGACAAGTGAAATAAATTAGCAGCTAAGAGTGTGCCACAAATTAATTAGTTAGGAAATAGTTAATAAAAATAAGTAGTGTGTAGTGTATAATTAGGACAGTGTAAATAAATTAGAAATAAACGTTACAGTTTAATAGATGACAAATTGGCTTTTCTTATTTAGGTAGAGATGTGATTTGAAGTTAAATAGTTTGATATGTATTAACGTTTCTAATTATGTTTAAAAAAATATGTGTAAGGTAAGGAGATATGCAATTATAGTATTACCAGACTTTTTTGTATTTGTTTAACAATTCTCTCTGTTACCACCAATAAGTTATCCACTTGGTGAGTAATTAGATACTTCACTGCGTACCTTGATGTTTCAAATTGTGTTTTAGAGAGGTCGTATATAATTTAATACACTAAGCAACTAATGCGCAACAGACTTCTTTACTGTATACAGTAAAGTATGTAGTCATATTTTTTACAAATTCTAACAGTAACCTAATGAAGTATGCAACTATGGAGCTTTACAATATGTAATAGTTTTCCGTATTGTTGTTGATAAAATTTCCAGTAACTTAATATAAATAAGTAAGTAATTACATTTAAAGTTGCGAATCTGCTTCATAACTACATACTTTATCCTAATATAATTTTTAAATTCTTTCGGTCACTGTATGCTTTACTGCATCTAATACGTTATTTTATTACTGCGATGTGTTCCACTAAGAAACCTTGGGGCATTTCCACCATCAAATAAAATTACGTGTTATTGCTGCTATCGCTGTTACAGCAGGATAATGACTAATGGTTGTGTTATGGCACAAAAATGTGTTATTCATCCCTCAACGGTATATTTCATTTTTATTACCTAACCCCTCCTCACTTGCTAAGCAAATATCTAACGTAGTATAAGTTCTGAACAAAAGAACGAAAATAGAAGAGAACAGTTTTATTATGGGCCCCAAAACATCCCCATTAGAAGCAACGATATGAAGGGTCTCCCGGCGACAAAACGGTTTACGCAGCCCCAGCGTTCCATGAAACTTTCATTTGACCACATTTTCGCGAAAACGGGTCAAGAGGAGGAGGCAAAAGATGGAAATACACCTCGGGCTATAACTGCATTTAGAGAATGCAACGGGGCGCCTTTTTCCTTTTCACTAAAGCGAGAAGTTCGAGGATTAATTTTTTAGCAGTTGCAGGGGGGAACGAAGCCGCTTGGGAAAACGTCGGCGGTTCAGCGACGGGACAAATTTTCGGTTAGGAAGTCGGAATGGGAATAGGAATGAGAGTTGTGAGGGGATGAATTATTTAGGGAGACGAGGAAAAAGTTAGGGTCGTACCTTCGAATGCTATTTTTCGAGGAAAGTGAAACTGATTAATATGTCGCAATGTAAACTGGGTTATACCTCGACTCAAAAATGGAAAAGGGACGCTTTTAGAGACTTGGGTTTTGCCCAACTGATTTTATACCTTATGTATAAATCATTTCCTTATATTAAATAATTTTTGCGACATAGATATGATAAAGTTTCCAATCATAACTTAGAATATTGACCCCTTAAACCCAATTCTCGTAAAAGTTTAAGTTCCTGGGTCTATTTGATCCTTTAAATTTTGTATGATATTGTAACGTTTATTACACTGTCCTAATTATTCACTATACACTACTTAATTTATCCTAGACTATTACTGAACTAATTTATATAACACACTTAACTATTTCCTAACTAATTAATTTATATCCACTTAAATGTTAATTTATTTCACTGGTCCGTCTTTCACCTTATTTGTTCCCTTGAGGCTTCACGTCTAATCTAATCTCCGACCGCAAACCCGCTTATATACACCTCAATTGTATTCACGATAGTTCCAGGTCATTCCGTTCTCAAATAATGTTTATTTAGAAACGTCCAGAAAGGTCTAAGAGGTAATAAATCATTCCTTCTTTAATAGGATGTTGGCGGCAGGCTCGAGACGGTTTTTATTGCTCAATTAGCGTAGCGGCGTTCTTTTGAGGTAAGCCGCCGTCCGATAAGAGTAAACACGTTTCGCGCTGCTGTTTACATTTCGCGTTACAATATAATTTTGAACTCTGGTTATACCATCCCTTTTATTAAGAACCACTATTTTTTTTAATTCCATTATTCTATTTTAAATCCCTACATTTTATTATCTCCATTTCGAATTATATATGTTATTTTAAAGTTCATAACCACGTTTTATGTTAGTTTAGCCGGAATGCTTATACCGCTAACATAAAAGTTTATTGGGGTATGTAAATTTTCTGGCTATGCTCCGATTTGATCCAAACGGCTCCTGGAATATTTTTGCGAGCAATTACGGTTATTGTAAACTATTCAAATTTTACGAAATATCGGCGATTGTTAAGAAAGAAATAGAATATTTAGTAGGGATAGACGATGAGAAGGTAAATTTTTTGAATAATAAAGCGGACGTTTCCAACTACCGATTTTATTTTATGAATCGAAATTCGGAATATGTAACTTTACTGAAAGTCTTCTGATTTATTTAGTTTTGACGAATAGGTATAGACTATATTTTTATCATCAGACATAATCTTCCTCGTGTAACATAGCTAAGACTTTTCGTCGTAAAAAAAAATGCATTTCGGGTAAAGATACATTACTGCATCATCCGCCTTACCGTCCTATATTATTTTACCTATTTTTGTCGAGATGTGGATGAGAGAAGAGGCGAAACTTTCCCAGTTAAGTTCGGCAGCGTTGTTCATCCAGGCGAAAGTAAACTCGTACGCACGCACACATGCACGCACTCTCCCTCAGTCAGGCACACAAATAGTTCTGGTTTTAATCACATTCAGCAGATTCCCGCATCCTCTTGAGAAATGGAAATTTCGAAGTCAGAAATGAATTGCTCCTGGGGAATTGGACGGTTGCGGCTGAGATATGGGAGGAAGCTGATGGGTTACGGATGTGTGAGAGTATTCACGGGGAAAGGGGGGAAGGAGAGGGGAGATCCGAGGAGGAGTTAGATGGGATTAAGTTATGTTTGTAGGTACGATTTGAATTAGTCATGGTTGAAGATTCCAAGTTTTGATTAATGTTGGAAAACATCTGCAGAATTCGAGTAGAAGTTATGCCTAGCGTTTTATAAAGGTGAGTTAAAATGTTGGGCGGATACATAAATCGCCCGAACGTTAAGGTGAAATAATTTTCGGGTAGATACATCTACCTATCCTTCTTGTTTATGGTGCTTCTTAGGCCTGTATGCGTTATACATACGTTACCTTCATTCTTTACCCTGGGCCTCAACGACAGGAATTTATGTTCTACGTCAACTACAACTTAATTTACGATATTTAACATACGTCACGTGAACGATCCCGAATCTAAACCAAAGAATTTATACGTATGATGTAACAAGGAAAAAGGTACTCATACAAAATTTTATACTCTGGTAAAACAAGTCAAAAAATATTAATCTATGAAGTCAATCTCTATATATATAAAAATGAAATGCTGTTCGTTTGTCTGGGCTTGAACTCGAGAACGGCTGGGTGGATTTTGCTAATTTTGAACTTGAAATATTTGTGGAAGTTCAGGGAAGGTTTTTCGGTGAGAAACATAAATAATAAATAACGGAAATACTGAAAAAGGTACGTTTAATAATTTGACATCTATAATCAAACAAATGAAAGTATACTGTCAGTTGGTTGTCAAATAAATAAATGTCAAGACGATTATTAAAATCTATCATCAGTTTGTCAGTGCGCGAGAACTTTATTGATTTTAAAATGCCAAGTCGTCGAAGTCAATCAAATATGCGGCGAGCTTCTCACGTGTACATCGCACTGACGACTGACGACCAGCGAGAGACAGATAACGATAACATTCGTTTTGGTATGACAGAATTGCGTTCAACAGTAAATAATTATGAAGTAGATAGGCTTAGAATCGAAAGAGTTCGGGCACATCTTACACAACAGCATTTAGATCGACAGGACACCGAGTCTACAAATTCCACAAGTTCGAAAAAACGGACGCATCGAGTCACTGCTGCCGGAAGAAAAACCGCCAGTAATTTCAACTTTAAAAACGTCAAGAACTTCGACGCCAATACAAAAGCGCGAAGTCAAGAAACCAAGAAGAGTCCTGAGTAAGTCAAAGCAACTTCACCAGGACACCGAGTTTACAAATTCTACAAATTCGAAACGACGGACACATCCAGTCACTGCAGCCGGAGGAAAAGCCGCCAGTGATTACAACTCCAAAACTTCAATAACTTCAACGCCAACACAACGGCGTGAAGTTAAGAAGACAAGCAAAGTCCTGAGTAAGTCACAGCCACTTTTTTCAGAGAACTAAGTTACAAAGTTCACAACTTCAATTATGACAAGATAAAACATGCAGATGAATTGATTCAAGAACAAGAAAAACTAGCCCAAGAAATCATATAACTACATAACAATTGCAAGAAAGACGGAAGTGCAAGAAAAACCAAGGAATACCTGCAAAAAAGGATTGTTCACCTAGAAGTACTATGGGGGAAGTCCAAGAGAACAACGAGGCGTTCCATGAAATTGGGTTTGGCGATCAGCACAATTATATAAAATCACACTATTTCAAAAGAATGGAGGAAAACTACAAGACAATTCGGCTGTACCTGACGTTACACGAGGAATATAAAATACCCAAGAAACAAGTCTATGAGGTACAAATACAAGACCCAAAACCGGAAGTGAAGGAACCCAAACAACAGACCGAACAGGATTACCGACGAATAAAACTAAAGGTAAAAATAGCAACCAATAAAACACTACGTAGAAAAGCTGAAGAAGACATAGCAGAATCAACACCAAGATGGTCATACACGTACTACGAGCAACAAATATCCAAAACATGGAGCCCACTTCAAGACACAATGAAATAGAGCGATTCCGCAGACGCAGGGTTTCTGTAAATCTGGAACGAGTAGCATTCCACTACGACCCGGAAATAGATTCTTGTGCCGACCAATCCGTAATGATTGGAAAAATGACAATCATTTGTCAATATTGTAAAGCGTTAAAATACAGCTGTGAATATACTGGAATATGTTGTGCTGGTGGTAAAGTAAAATTGCCACAATTATTCCCACCACCAGATCCATTACGCTCATTAGTTTCTGGGGTGGGAAATAACTATAAAGATTGCTTGGCCAACATCCAAAAATATAATAATTGCTTTCTAATGACGTCGTTTGGTGCAACGCATATTTTGCAGGTAAATTTCATGCCCACTTCCAAGATAGTTTTTAATAAATTAGTTATTAAAAATTTAAAAAGATAATATACAATTGCAGTTACAAGGACAGATTGCGGAATCAACTTGGAGTTTCCCATGTTTCGCGCATGGGCAATTATACGTCGCGTGTTCGCGAGTCGTAAAATCATTATCTTTATATATTTACGCTCCGCAAAAAAGACAAAAAATATAGTACATCAGAAAGCCTTAAATTGATTAGGTGTACAACTCTGTTGCATTTAATTTAATGCAGATAAAAATTTTGTAATACGTTTTGACCACATTTTTCAAAAATATATGTAGGTGATACGAAGTTCACCGGGTCATCTATGATTTTTATTATCTTTCTTTTTTTAAGCTTTACGTGGCATTGCAACGCATGCCGGGTGCTGCTTGTTTGAGATAAAAGGGATACATCTTGCCAAAACGTGAGCGTTTGAGAAAACAATTTAACGTTCGCATCTCAAGCACAGGCGACAAAAATTACATTCCTACTCATTGTATTTTCATTAAAACATATTTGCAACACTGAAACGTAAATTAAACTGTAGTTAACCTTATACACAAAACTTACTTTGTTGCAACAAAATCTGGGGTAGTAATTTCTCTAAGACCATACATAAGATTAATACTGAATAATAAATACTCCTAATAACATAATACTAAATAACAGCTGTTAAGAAGAGCAAAAAAATAGGTAGAAAAAATACCCCTCTCTTGTTGGATATTAGTTTCGTTAAAACTACTGGCACGCTTAGAAGTAAATTCGAGTGTTGCGGGATGACGGCGTGACATGGCACGTCGCTTGCCCTCTAAAGAACAGTGCTATACGATATTAAAACCAACAATATTAATAAAACTATTATTGTTAATATATATATATATATATATATATATATATAAACTAAATAGTAACGGGGATGCAGCCTTATCTTGGGACTTTTTTAAAAGAACACTCTTATTCCTTTAATACAGGAGCTTTCGACAATGTTTATTGTCTTTATCAACTGCAACTGTGAACATGGTATGTTTGTTAAAAATTATACAAAGATGAAAATTATATACTTACAGAAAACGAGATTGCTGTTAAAACTATATAACACATCAGATCCAGAAAAAAATTCAATATTGGAGTGGAAGAGGCAGGTTATTTGTTCCGAGACGTTACAAAGATATTTCAAAAATTATTTGACAAAACCCATGGAAACAAATAATTGATAAGTGTTACAGGAACAAAGAGAACCTTTCACATTAATGCTATAAATTCAGTGATGTTTGATTTTATAGAATTGCTACTCATGGGTGCCAAACCATGGAGCGTAATTATTAATTCCTGTTCTGTCTCAACTCTTAACAATTATTGGTCTAAAAAGTTGACAAAGCAATATTGTGAAACTTACTCAGAAACACATATTTAGATTTAAGGAAATACAGGAAGGGTGATATTGTATATGTACAGTTATCGCTCTCACCGAAAACTGGTCTGTAAAGTCGATAGAAACTGTTAGAAGTCGTTTTTTTGAAATATCTTTGTAACGTCTCGGAACAAATAACCTGCCTCTTCCACTCCAATATTGAATTTTTTTCTGGATCTGATGTGTTATATAGTTTTAACAGCAATCTAGTTTTCTGTAAGTATATAATTTTCATCTTTGTATAATTTTTAACAAACATACCATGTTCACAGTTGCAGTTGATAAAGACAATAAACATTGTCGAAAGCTCCTGTATTAAAGGAATAAGAGTGTTCTTTTAAAAAAGTCCCAAGATAAGGCTGCATCCCCGTTACTATTTAGTTTATTAACTAATTCAGCCGTGACTACAAAGTTATATATATATATATATATATATATATATATATATATATATAGTAACATATAGTACTAGTGATAATAACAGTAAATAATAATTAAAACAATAATAATAGTAATAATAATATTAAAAACAGTTTTAATAACAAAAATAAGTTCTTCTCTATCGTTGGACACTGGGTTTATTAATACGAAAACTATTGGCCCACTTAAAAAATGGGAGAATGTTCTCGGGGAGCTCAGATGAATAGCCAGGAACGTTCTTGATAATCCCCAATTATAAAAAACAATTAATTCTTGAGATACATCAAACTGCCGACGTTTCGTTCATCATTATGAACATATTCATGGCTCAAAAATTATATACATGTTAAGTATCTCTTAGATATCTAAAAAAGTATCACTTACATGACATGTTATCAAGATAGAAAATTTGACATGTTTAACATTTGATAACTGTATATCGATTGTTTAAAAAATTTATTAGAAGGCCTTCATAATAATAGAAACCTTCAAAATTGTGAGTGCTAGACTATTGTCAAAAAATGAAAAGATGAAGGATAAAATCTGTAATATTTAAGTTACAATAATATTCCCCTTCTAATAATAATATTCTAATAATACTGTGTGTCCGTAAATGATTGTACCCATTCAAGGTCATGGATAGTGATTTTAACTTTCAACGGATTAATTAATTATTGCCAACATAATTTCAAAGAAATTCATTGAAAATCCTGAAAAGCCTGAAAATCAAATTCTGGCTGAAATGTCAATCAAAAAGCGACATGGAGCGTTTGTTGCCAACTAAAGTTTGGTTTCACCCACGCGTGCCAACATAATTTGGGTACAGACATTTACGGACACACAGTATTAGGCCTTCAAATAAATTTTTTAAACGATAAATATACAGTTATCAAATGTCAGACATGTCAAGTTTTCTATCTTGATAACATGTCATGTAAGTGATACTTTTTTAATTATATAAGAGATACTTAACTTAACTTAATATATAATTTTTGAGATGAACGAAACGTCGGCAGTTTGATATATCTCAAGAATTAATTTGTTTTTTATAATTGGGGATTATCAAGAACGTTCCTGACTATTGGCCCACTTAGTAGTAAATACGAGCGTTGCGGGATGACGGCGTGTACGTAGCGCGTCGCCTGCCCTCGTCCACTGGAGTACGTTATACAATATAGACCAGAAGAAAACACAAAGTCTTCACCAACTAATTTATTAAACCAGAACTCTGGTTTATTAAATTAGTTGGCGAAGACTTTGTGCTTTCTTCTGGTCTACATTTACCATTGCCAACTTTGGGAATCTGGACAACTTCATGTCGATGTTATACAATAATAATAATGACAACTATGATAATAATAATAATATTAACAGTTCGCAATAATTAAAATAATAATGATGATAATAACAAAAATAGGTAAGTACTACTATGTCGTTCGACGTTTAGTTTTATTAATACGAAAACTATTGGCGCGTTTAGTAGTAAATTCTAATATTGAAGGATGATGGCGTATTCGTACTAAGTCGCCTGCTCCCGTCTGCAGCACGATGTTTTGCAATCTAACAGTTTATTTTATCGGATCCCATAAGACAATGTTTAGTACTAGGTATTCATTTTTTAATTTTATTAAATTGAAGTATTCAGTTTTAGATAGTGGTATTTACCTCATAGATACCGTGAAGATAGTTTGGCTCCTTGGGTAGTAAGGACCTATCGGGGCGAGAATTCTCAGCCCCAATTAGTTAAGTACGGTCCATGCACTTCGTTATGTACTAGTTATTACCAATATATGCTCACATGAAATAAAACTAGTTTTATTCAAAGCTACATAAGAGTGACTATTACAACATATATTATTCAGGAAACTTTATAACAGGAAACAAAAAGGAAACGTAACAGTGTTTTCTTCGCTAGATGTATCGGGTGATTTGTACACTATTTGCCAATATCTACAGTGACGCAGATATTAAATTATTAACAACAAAATAAATCCGACATCATCGAATTATAACGAATGCATGAATTGGAAACTTCGATGATCATAACACAGTAAAATTGTTAAGCGTCGTAGTAACAACAACAACCATTCCAAACTACTGCAAATGCTGAAAAACGCTTGAAACCTTATTTACCGCAAAAATTTCATTATCGATCTCAATTTTCTCACTCGATACACATACTCCCTTCCCTACAGTAACGCAACGCCGCTAGAAATTCTTCCCCGGATGAAAGGAAACGTGACTACTTACGAACGGGTAAATCGGAGAGGGACAGCGCAGGA
Organism: Cryptocephalus moraei; assembly: GCA_946251905.1. Taxonomy (NCBI): domain Eukaryota; kingdom Metazoa; phylum Arthropoda; class Insecta; order Coleoptera; family Chrysomelidae; genus Cryptocephalus; species Cryptocephalus moraei. Next base: position 17,717,556 of record OX276462.1, on the reverse strand, counting down.
TATTCTGCCTTCTAGACTCGGAAGGCAAATTGTTATGGGTCTAATTCTTATTCATGTGGAGAATGAGGTGTTTGATCACGGCAGACAGAGATTGCGATAATTAAGTCTGTTTCGTCTTTGAGCCTGGGAGTGGTAGCATTGAGGTGAAGTTTGTGCAATACCTCGAAGCCTATCCGCTGAATTATTTATGGGAGGATGAGACCGAATCTGCCGCTTTAAGACGAAAAACGTATCTGTGATTTACATCTAGACGAATTATATCTCTCGAAGATTGAGGGATTGTAATTACAGGAAATTGATTTTATAAATTCGGATTTGTTTATTGAGCAACCAGAAAACCAATCGCGATCAATTTGGTTTATATTGGTCAAGTTGTATCACGTTGAATGAGTGGCAAACCTGAGTATTACCATAATAAAACATACCAATCTCAGATGATTTCATAAACAATAATTTCTATTCGTTACGCAAGAAAACTAATTGGCCTAACTATCTTACTTGAAGCCGAACACAAGACCATCACATAGAAAATGTCCAAAAACGTTAAATATATCAGAAGTGGACCTACTTATAATTGAGATGAACCTTGAAGGTACTTGAAATCAATTTTATAAAACATACGTGTAGTTTAATCAGAGAATCAAAATTATTTTTAACCCATTCTATTCATTATCGACTATATTATATGTGAACTAAATGTTGCCAACGTTTTCTCAGAAACTATAAATAGTGTAAAGTTGAAATTTTGTATTTAGGCTGGGTCCCCAGAAAACTCGATACCACGTAAATTTCATAACACTCAGTTAATGGGATAGAGCATCTAACTTGTAATTTTAAACTTCTTTGGGTTTTTTTGATTATATCCAAAACTGATACGTGTTGTTTAAACTTCTTATGTTTACTTTACTATTTAATCCTTATCGACTGCCGTTATAGGTATCTTGACTGGTCTTCTGTTAAGGGCCCTTAACTTTTGTGATTTTCAGTTTTTCTCAATTTTCTTTAAAACAGCTTCACCAATTCTTATCAAATTTTAGATTTGAACTCACCTAATCAATGACTACGACTTTTATTTGAAACATTTCTTTGTAATACCTCCCCAAAGGGCAATATTGAACATTTCCACTTTCTCACTTTCTCAAAAAAAATGGTTTTGAATGTTTTCATTAAACTTTATATTTGAATTATCGTATTAAAGGTATAAAATTTTTATTCGAAATACTATTTTCTTCTAAAAATATTGTTAAAGGCACTTTACCTTAACATTTTTATTTTGTTGTAAAATTGTCTTTAAAAGGATTTTGGTGATTTATACCAAATCTCAACATTATACAGCTCTTTTATTTGAAACATTCTTATCTAAATTTTCATAAAGGATACTTCCTTAAATGCATCGGTATGTAGAGTAATTGTTCAATCTAATTGATACATCTACATCAAGTAAAGCTGTTTTACTTATTTCAAGTCGATGATTGGAGTCTTATTTCGAAGTATTTAGTTTGCAATAATTTAAAGTCATTATTTAATTTATTATAATAATAAGTAGCCGTATATACATGACAATTTCGTCCAATTTCTATACATATTTTAGGTAAACCAATATTATTATTCATTGTATTGTATTTAAATTTTTCTGTAGCTCTAATTTAATGAAAGTCAATGTTAGGAATATTCAACGATTAGAAAACTTTCGAGAATAATTCACAAGCAAAAAATACCTGTTGTATAGGTATTGTACAAAATCGCAGCATTTTATTTGTGTAATGCATCAATATTTTCAAATTTAAAATTCCACTAACTATATTCCTGAGAATTAGTAAAACAAGTTAGTTTAGCAAGTCACTGGTTGAGCAACAAAAATTATATTTGTTGTATAAGTGTTATTAGAAGCAAAAATCTAATATTACGTATTAAGGAACTTTCGAGAAAAATAAGTGTGTAAAAAGGCTTGTTAAAATAAAATCATCTTTGAGATAAACAATATTACGTGTCGAGATGATTAATTGTGTAATGCGAATTATTATTCTAAAATCGAGTGCTTTGTGATTGTGATTGTGAAACTGAATTATGTGACTGAAACGCCTCCCACCACTGACGTCTCGCTCTAGGACTTCCTGAAGGCGCCTAGATATAATTACATCTATAATTACATTGATTTTGTGTGGCATTCAAATTTACACTGGAAAGTCAGTTCAAAGCTTTGATTGTTAGGGTTAATTTTTGATCACTTAAAGTAGTCCTAGATTGTTTATGTCTTTTGGATGGCGAGGAAAGTGAAGACGTGCCTCCAGGATCCATACATGAGAGGAGAGATGAGATTCGGGCCTTGGAAATCCTTGGATAAGGGGTAAGTATCCCGCCAAAGGAATATTTACAAGTTACGTTTAAATTATATTCATTTCTATCATTATTAGTGAATCTTAATTTAACACAAGTAACCAAATAATTGTGCCTTTCTATTCTATTATTTATAAGATTGTGTGGTTAATATAAATTCGTAGTGTCTGTTACATTAAGAGATTGTTAAATTTGTTTCAATTTCACATGGTAAGGTAAAATTTATTTAGAACAATTGGAAATGATGAGATATTTGAAATTGAAGTGCAAAAAAGGAAGAAATGTATTTGTTATCTGATTATAATTAATCTTTCTCACTTTATAACGGAAATTTTGTTATTTTGTAATTTTAAACTTGTCTATTTTACAAAAGTGAGTCGTTTCAATGTTCATTCTTTAATTGGGTTTATCACTTTTACAGTAAATTTTCATCGGAGAGCACCTTCGCACACAGCAAAGAAGGAAGAGTTTTTTAAATGTCTTACGGTATAATGAATCCGAATTTTCTTTAAATCTTAATCCTAATAGATTTTCTTCTTTATTTTCAGGTAGGTACATATTTCCATATGGACGCGCCTTTACTGTTAAATCATCGTTTGACCTTTCGAAGCTAGTCAGGCCATTGCCGGACATGGTTTCCATTGGAACAATCGGAAAAGTTTTCGTGGATTGTGGTACTTTTAGTACTTTGCGAGCGAGTTTTATATTTTTGGTTTTCTGGTAAGTACGTATATTATACTTAAATATATTTTTTAAATTCAGTAACAATAGGTCTTTATTTTTTTTATAGGTACCTAAGTATTTTTTATGTGAGTAAGATATCTTGTCATTTCTTTTTTAATTTCAGGTACTTAAAACTTTTTTTTAAGAGTGCCATGTTTTACTGTCAGGTATGTCTTAAGGTGTATTTGTTTTGCATTTTTAGGTATTTTTTTCAGGCACTTTTATCCATTTTTTAAATTCTTTTTTTTCAGGTGTACTATTTTGGCATTCAGGTATTTCTTATGGTATTCTTTTTCACTGTATTTGTTATGTCCATTCAAGTACATCTTTTCTTTTCTTGCATTTAATACTCCCGCATTTAAATTATTAATATTATCTGGGTAAAATTGTAAAGGTAAAGCTTGTTTCCCATATTTACTACTGATATTTAAAGAAAAATACTTTCTCTTACTATATGGGTACCCCACATGAGAAAGTAAAAACGCTCTCCAATGAACCCTAAAATTGCAAGTAAGAAGGTCATATTCTGCATGGCTTGTTTAAAATTTGTTTTATTTTATGTTTGTGTTCGGGTCGGATTGGCTTCTGATCAAACTAATTGTCTTTTTTTAACACTTCATCTCTTTGCTCCTTTCTAGTGTACGTTCTTCGCTCAATGCAAGTCGTGACAGTATTTTAAAGATTTATTGGTAAGTAAATTAATGTTCCCATCTGATTCAATATAACTGCTCCACTAAAACTGAATTAATATACCTAAAGCGTTCCACAGATTTTAAAGCACCGATAATTTACGAAGCTGTAATTTTACGAGAATAGTCTTGGCAGAATTAAATAAAAACTTTGTGAATATACGGTTGCCTCAGTTGTGTATCTCTACGTATATCCACGTCTTCGTTTCAGTAAATTATTTCAATAACCATATACATGGCGTTGTTCTTTTACCGAGACATTCTGTTTCATAAAACATACATTTTACAGTCATCTATTATTTACTTCCCTGGGTAGAAAACCTTCAAATATAATGAAATTCACATGGATGTCTCAGCGAGCCTTGACAATGCCTCCCTTTTAAATTCCTTATAATACACACGCCGTGAATGTTGTCGTATCGGTGGATATTCCCGCTAAGGGACAAAACGAATAATTTCTTTTGCTGGATTTTAAATTCGCGGGTCTTTGAGACGGAAACCTTCCGTCGCTAAATAGACAGCGAATGCTTACGGGAAAGATAGCCGAGCATAGAGTTTTCAATCCGAAAGTGATATAAGGTAATGGTGCCCTGACTGGGAGATTCATTTTTATGATTGCTTCCCCTGGAGAGAGGAGAAGAGAGTGAGAGAGAAGGAATAGAGGGAAAAGCGCCATTCAGGCTATAGGAGCTGATGACGCGAAAGCCCTAAAACGCTATGGGAAATCGATTTTTTTTCTTTCGTCTCCTTGATTTTATTGGATGTTTTCGGAAGCGAATGAAACTTTATAGTGTATTTTTGTGTATGTGAATGATCTCTTTATTGGGTGAAAGAGAAGAGAGAAAACGTTTAGAGCTGTGTTTAAGGGAAGACACTATGAAATATTCACGAGCTTAGCCTGAGACAATAGTATTAATGTTATTTAATATCCGGCATAACGTTCGAAACCTTTCCTTCCTGCTGGAGTAAATAACCCGAAACAATATCCGAAAGTATCCATTGAAAATCAATGAGCTTCATTTATCCACTCTGAAGAGATTTGAATGAATTTACTTTATTTTTACTACAAGAAAAAAAACAATTACTTGGAATTTATACTCAGGTGTTTTGATGGAAGCTACATTTAAATTGTTGCTTTATTGTGAAACTTAGCGAACATTAGCCTAACTTCAAAAGGGCACTATGACTTTAGGAATAATTCGCAGACACCTGGATTCAAATTTCTAATCACGCCTTAACGAGTACCTACCATTTAAACGTCAGGGGGAATTAAATTTGTGCTTTGAAGTACAACTGCACCTGTACGTCAGTACCAAATTTTGAATTGCCCTTAAAAAGTTTGTATTCATTGAGAACTAACATAAGATTTGCCATTAAATCCATCTTTGAAATTTAACCCGAAAACGCATATTCCAAAAACAGCCAAACTAACATATACCAGACACAAACATAACTTAACTAGCGGTCTATATCCTTTTAGTTAACACTGCAAATCTCTCGTTCGCTCTCTCTCTCTTCTCTCTCTCCTCCTCCTCGCATCTCGAGCGATCCTCTCCCCATTTTCACTTCCCGATGCTGTACAAACTTAGAATGTTACCGTTTATGCCAGGAAATGAGATTACTTCAGTTAGTGTTTGCGATAACTTTGTTAAAGCTCAGCTTTGCACTACGTATATATATCGCTCGTACGCCTTCTTAATTAAAGGGATACTGTAACTGGAAATATCAGCTGATCTTTTTTCTACCCGAATTCGTAACTCGTCGGTTAGGACGGACGTTAAACTGTTAAATTTAATTCCAAGGCGTAACGGTAGGTGATTTTATTTTTGTTGAGGTCAGGAGTTAACCCTACTAAGCACTTTACATATGTTGATCATTTAAACTCAGGATTTGTTTTGTGGGAAAGGTTGAAATGAACTTTATTTCTCGAAGAAATCTAAATCAGATTTGTTATCTGGAGAACAATGACAAAGATGAATTTTTCACTTCTAGATTTAGGGCCGACTTAAGTAAATTCTGCTTCTTGGGGGAGATCCAAATTTAGTTTGAGGAGATAATGGCACTTATCCAGTTTTCTGGAGAAGAAGGAGATGTTTGATTTATGCTTAGCTGAAAAGGTTGGATTGAATTTTATTTCAAAAAAAAGCAGACAATAAGTTCTTCTTCTGGAGAAGGATAGTAAGGTATTTTTTAATTCTATCAAAATTTGAGCAGCTTGACCGAAGCTGTGCTTGTTGGAGGAAAATAAAACTTTGAGCACAAGACTGCAGTTACCTAGCTTTCTGAAGAAAATGTGAAAGTTGATAGGAAGAAATTAGCTTTATATTATAAAAAAAAATGTTACAGATTATATGAAACTGAGGTTAATAGGTTAGGTTCTAACTTCTTTCTAAGAGCAGGATGGAATTACCTTGTTCTGTGAAGAAAAAGGTAAGAGGCTTTGATTTCTAAAAATGGCTGAAATGTAGTTTATTTCCAAAAAGGAATAAAATTAGGTTCATTCTATTGAGAACAATGAGAAAATTTGTTTTGGGCATTAAAAAATTTGTGGCAATAAAAGCTGAGGACGGTTATAACCTTGTCTCAAGAAGTTTTTAGGGCAAAGGAAGAAGTTTGATTTAAGCTTTGCTATCTAGATAAATGGGAATTTAATTTAATGTTTGGATAAGTTTAAAACAAGATTTATTTTCTGAAGAATAGTGGCAATGATTGAAATTAAGTTTCAATTTTGAAAAAAAAAATGAGGCAGTTTGACAGAATATGTAGTTATTGGGAAAGTCTAAAATTTTGTTTCAGGAGAAGACTGAAGATAATTTGTTCTCTGGGGAAAATGGAAAGTTTGAATTAGGCTTTGCTCACTGGAAAACATGAAAATGACTTTTATGTTTGGAATGCATTGGAATCAGACTCGTTATTTGGAAAACAATAGCAAGTACACTTTGGATTCACGAAAAATTAAATCAGCTGAAATGAGACAGTCTTTTTTAGAGAAGGTTAAAATTTTCTATCAAGAAAAACTAAACATATATTACTCTTTGTAGCAAATGAAGCAGTTCGATTTAAGTTTGCTTTCTAGAAAATGGTGAAATTAATATTCTTTTAAAAAAGTTCAAAACTAGACACAATTTATTAAGAACGGTGGCATAAACTGAAATTGGATTTTATATTTTAAAAATTTAAGGCAGTCTGAAAGAAACAGAGAAAATTGGGACCGTTTCAAAATTTTCTCAGGAGTAGGCTGAATTTGTTTTCTGGAAGACAAGAAGGATTCCAAGTTAGGTTTTGCTTTCTAAGAAAAGGTTGTAATGAACTTTATTCCAGGAAAATGTTGAAATCAGAATATTTTTTGGAGAACAATAGTAAACATGAACATTTCACATTTCTAGAAAATTTGGGTAGCATTAAAAGATGCTGTGCTCTATGGAATTGTTTAAAACATTGTTTTAGGAGAAAACTGAAGTTACTTTGTTTTCTGGAGCAACTTAAGAAGTTTGATTTAAGCGACGCTTGCTGGAAGAAGTTGAATAAGCTTTTTTCTATAAAATAATATAACTAGGTTCGTGTGGAAATGGATTTATTAATTTCAGAACAATTGAAACAGATTTAAATAAGAAGCTTTGCTTTTTATGGAATGCTCAAACTATATTCCAAGAGTTACCTAGTTTTATGGAGCCGAAGAAGACGTTTTATTCATGCTTTCCTTTTCGGGAAAGCTTGAAATGGACTTTGTTTCTGGAAAAGAGACGTTTTACTTTCTGAAGGAAAACGGTAAAGAAAGATTTTTTTCATCTAATTTAAATTTGAAGCTGGATGAAAGGAACTGTAATCTAGAAAATTAAACTTTGTTTTAAAATAAGGTAACTCCAGTTACTTGTTTTCTAAAGAAAAATGGGAAGTTTGAATTGGGTATTGCTTTATGCCATTACTGTGGCACTTTTGCGAGAAACAAAAGCGAATGTGAAGTCACGCGACAAACAAAAAGGCTGGCGAATGCTATTGTTTATCTTGTTTATGGCAATACTAGGCAATAATAGCAGAACCAGTCACCATCCACATTGTGGATCACTACTGCCTTGAGTGAGCTAAGTCCCCTTGTAACACTCCACCACAATTTTACTAAGGTATAGTCTTTACGAGGCCAGTGTAACAACGGGCCGCCGACGAGAAAGGGGAACGTAAACGAGCCGCTTCCATAGGCGCGCGGAATATTTTTTACTCACTTAGTCAGTAAAATTTCATAGAAAAATTTTACATGAATTGTAAAATATTTGAGTTTAAACATTAAATAATTAATAGTAATCTTCAGAAGAAGATTCGGAGCCGGGACGAATGACAATGGGGTTATTAGGTGGTAAAACGTGATATTCTTCCTCTTTCTTAATTACATGCGAAACGCAATTTTGCCAAATTTGTATGTAAGAATCATCCCCAAAGACGGTTTCAATGTTTTCAAAAACAATGTTAGTAAAAGTAGGACTGTGATTTATTTTCTGCAAGCGATCCTTAACGTTAACCCAAATTAATTCTATGGGATTAAAAATACAGTAGTAGGGAGATAGTCGAAGAACACAATGACATTTATTCTCAGCAAGCTTATCAACAGCATACTCCTTTTTGAAAGTACCCGATTTAACAATTTCAAGAAGTTGTTTTTTGTACGGATATTCGAAGCTATAGGAATATTTTTGCTGTGAAGAAATTAGATGATAAGTGATTTCCTGGAACTACTATTAGAAATTTTATTAATTTGACGAGAATGATATGAAGCGTTATCAAGAACTTTAACTGTATTATTATGAATATTGGGCAGAAGTTGATCTTCAAACCACTTTTCAAACAATTCGGCATCCATATCCTGATGATAATCGGTGAAACTCTTAACGATATTCTTGCCGGAAAGAAGCAAATCATTAGGCACAAAACCGTTTTCGTTTCCTGCATGTAAAATTACCACCCGATTTCCCCTAGAACTGGGTGTATTTAATTTACAGTTGTTGCTGTCATCAACCCAACCACGTTGAATTACTTGATGGGTGTCAAACCATGTATCGTCTAAATATACAATGTTGCTCCCTGATTCCCGAAATAACCTAATTTGTCCCAAATAATCCTGACGCAAAGCAATAATACGAGGTGACTCCATGATGACCATTCGAGAATCTAATTTCTTGTCTTTAAATCCGCAACTTAACAGAATTGACCTTAAAGTGTCTAAAGATTTATATTTATATTCCTCAAAAGACTGTAATTTTTGAAAAATTTTAGTAAAGTGGGCACCTAGTTTCTAGCATAAAAATCGTAAACGGTTCTGCGTATAACGTCTTTAGCAGCGTCATCTAATGCTTTGAATTTCTTTTGTTTACCTAATCAATTTTGATGATGATCTACAATTCCTCGCTGAACTATTTTATAAATTGAAGAATATGGAATTAATGTCAAGTCTGAAATCTCTAAAATTAAGCAGCGTACCGATTGTTCGGGGTATCTTTCTTGGAGGCGCTTAAACATATTTAAAATTACTGTTTGTAATTGAGGATGTAGATCCTTATTTGCAAACTCCCAAGAAGGAGACGAGGAAGAGCAAGGGGGTTGAGTAGTCACGTTTTCCACATCACCTCACACTGTTTCTGTCGCCCACGGTCTCCAAAACGCCATTCCGATTACAATTAATTATTATTATAAATATAAAAACGAACAGCAAATTATATGATTATCAAATTAACTTAAAAACAAACAAAATGCCTCTATAACCTGTCTCGGTGATGTAAACCGTCAAACCGTGCCAACACTGGTAAAAGACTGAAGACACGTGTTCAAGACATTCTAGGAAAGATCCAGTCGTCCAAAACGTTTACGAATCCACTACAGCACAAGCAACGCAAGCGAGAAAAGTAAACTATTCACAAAATTTAGGCGTGTGACTTGCTCGGCGTGGAACTGGAGTGGGAGGATGAGTTCGCTAAATAACGTATCATGTATCGAGCATGCCGTATATGTTGTTATTGATCGATACCCGTATAAGCTGGTATATATGTTGGTTGTTACACTGGCTTCGTAAAGACTATAGCCGTTTTGGTCACTCCTATAAAATTGGCACTGTCACAAGTTGCTATAGGAAATTAACGATACCTCATTCATTAAACAGGAAACAATTTCAAAATTGTAAACACAATTGTGCCTCCACCAAGGTAACAACGCAATTCAACGAAATAATAGAAAATTAATCGAAACTTTTCAATTAAAATTCATCACGGAAAATTATAATCCTATTAAAATTTTCCGCTTCATCAAATACACGATAATTGTTTCTTCATTTGGAATCCCAATCCCTTCGCTGCACTTGTGCGTTAAAATGGCGAGCAGGAATATAGTACGATGACGTTCGTTGCAATGTTAATTTCATACGGCCACGTTTGAAAGTGCTGACAGTGGATACGTTCTGAAATAGCATTGAGCTGCGCTAAATTGGGACGTGTGTGAAACCTTACTGAGCCAGTTAATCAATACTTTTGTTAACATTCTGTGTTACTGGACTAAATTTTGCAAAAACGATTTAAACAAAGAAAAATTGAATAATGTCAGTGAGGATGATGATGTGATTTATGAGAAAACGCGATTTCATACTCAAATTTCAATAGTTAAGGGTAATTTAGGACTAATTCAAAACAAGTTTAATGACAGCCTATTTGTAATTCATCAAGCAAATGTATTTAATCCAGTCAACGTAGTCATGTTTTAACGTTTTACGACATTAATTCATAACCGGATGGGAGTGGTCATATGTTGTAGGCTCTGATTAGTTGATCATGCCTATGTAGTTCTAAACATTCAAAAAGTGTGCACTAACAAATGGGAGGGGTCCAAAGTTAGTAAAAACAAGTTTTTTGATTCTACAAGCCAAAAAATGGATTTTGGCGAGAAAAGTTTTAAATATGAGTTGTAGAAAATTTAAAACCCTACAATTTGAGCTGCAGTACGATTAAATTTCTTAAACATTTATTGCAAAAAATGCCAAAAAACCACTGAAAATGGTCATTTTTTGCATATTGATTATTTATTGCAAAACTAATATGATTTATGTTTTTACTACTTTGAAAGCTAGCTTTTAAAATTCCAAATCTAAACAGCTTTTATAAAAGTCAATTGGTGAATTTGTTGCTGAGATATTGCTATTTGTTTATCTCAAAACGCATAATGTTCATTGCTGTTACGTCTTTTTGGATAAACATTTCGAGGTGCACAAAGGCTTATTCTCTTCACAAATAACCAAATTTTCATATCCCGTTAAGAAAATATGATAAACACAATTGTTGACCCCTTATTTATCGCTATAAACAAGGGGATGATTTTTTTTCATAAACAAATAGACCTGGAGTCATTTTCATAACTTGTACAAATTTCTGACTTACAAATTCGGATAGCTGGATTGAAAGCGGAGAATTGAAAAGAAACAACAACTTTTTTCGACTAATAGGAGCCGAGATAGGATTTTTTTTTAATTCGCAGCCCTTTTATTTACGATAATTAAGAAATGACTTTTGCCCTATTCGATAGTTATATATATATTTTTTTAAATGTTTATTAGAAAAGAAAAAAATCCGATTGTTATTGTTAAAAAGCTGTATGATGCAGTATAAGCAGAATAATGGTGTATAAGTACTCTCCGGCTACGCGATAGTACGAGTGGTGGGGATGGCTGTTGGCAATCGCTCGCGCTGAGACGACCTAATTGAAGCGTTTAAATCCGCAGAGCGCGGACAAAATATCCGTATCTCAGTCTCAAAAAAAGTCCCTTAAGATTAACTTCAAACAAAGCTTTGTCGAATATTTCAGATAAGAATGAGGATATTTTAATTAAACCAACCCCAAATTCTTGATAAAGAAGAGCTATAAAAATACACTACCTTTATAAATAAGATTAGTAAACACCACTTCTCAAATCAAAATATTTAGTTTTTTAAGAGGTTTTTAACTATAAGAACTATAAAAAGTCAAAAAAATATGTTAGAGGACATTTCTTGTCAGGACACATGTTCTTCCAACAATAAACGAGAGCTCTAGAAGTTTTTTGAAGCCGAATCTGTTATTATTATTATGTTTGCAAAGATATTAGGAACAAGTTAGTTCGACTACCTTAACTGTTTAATTAGCTTCTAGTTAAATCACCTATCTGCGTAATAGATTTAATGGACTGGAAACAAATTCGACATTAAATCTATCCAAAAAAGATATAAATACAATGAAAGGAGTTTTCTAAAGAAGAGAGGAGACTTCTATTCCAAAAGGGTTCGCGCTGCCGGTTCGCCGCAATGTCGACTGGGTGACAGTCTATCTGAGTGAACTTAGGTATCTTATTGTGTTATTTTTAGTGTATTTGTGTCACTTTCCAAAACATTTCAATTTCGTTCCTTTATGTGTGTCCCGCTTCGGTTAATTTCCATGAGAATCAAACATATAAATTTGTCAGCGACTTGGAGTCAGTTAATTGAAAAGAAACCCTACTTGACACCGAGAGAAAGAGTTATATCCTGCACCTCCTAATTTATAAAGAAATCCTTCCCGAGCTTGTCGGTCGGAAAAAAGGATTATATTTAGCATATTAATTGTAATTCCTTTCACACAGGCGTCGTCTTAAAAATTAATTTACATATTTAAATAAACTCGTTAACTTCGTCCGTCCGGTGACGTTCGCCCCCTCTACCGCGCCGTTCCGACCCTTTCGCTCCCCGAAAAAGTCCATTATATCAAGGAACAGGATAAAAATAAATAAGGTCGACGGTGATGCAGATCTCATAAAATTTTAATCGGGAAACTCGGGATTTTATGCCGAAAGGAGAGGGTCGGAATGGGATCAGCAAACGGACGAGCGGAAAAGTTTGTGTGCGAGCATTCAATAACGAAGTGAATTAGAGTTAATTTTTAAACGTACGAGATTCAACAATTACGTTCGGAACTAACGGCGGGGCGCTATCGGGGGAATTTTTTATTACCGCGTCGGGCCATTTTGTGCTATTCGGCATTAGTTCGTATCTTATCAAAAGGAACATCTCACTATTGAATCCTCCAAAATACAAGTGAATATATTACGCATGTAACGCGTATAGAAACTCAGATAGAATTGTCTCAGTTTCGAAATCTAGCGTAGGGAATCATCGTCGCTACTTTCGTTGAGACAATGGAGGGTTAGCATTTAGCAGTGTGAATTCAAATATTACGGCGTAAGGAAATTTATACTAATAAAATATCTTTTATTCCCCGTTTCACTGCAATCTCTCTGCATAGACGATAATGTGCACATAGCTGGTATAATTGTTTTGCGGCAAATTCCCCATTGGATTCAATGCATACATTCATTAAAACTATTTAATTGGTGTATACATAGATCCTAAAAATACGAATATATACGTATACATGGTGTTAGGGGTTTGACTGCCTTTATTTTAATAGGTGATAGTATTCATCAAAACAAACAAAATACCTTATATAACAGGTGTCCGAAAAGCAACCGTTTTCGAGAAAAGTCGAGTTATTTTATCAAGGTATTTCACCACAACTTGGCAACACCGACAAGAAAGGAAACGTAATCATGTGTACACAGCTGTTCATGCGAGGTTAATGTTTTTGCAAACTCTTCCTAAATGCCGTCTTTACGCTGTACGTAATAGTAAACGAAATAATTGAATTAATTGTGATTCCAATTGATTCAATTATGTAATTATTACACTTGCATGTAAAAATGGTAAATCAATAGCGATCAGTAATACAGGGCCACTAACAGAATTAGAAAAGGATCATGCTGTTATTGTTATGTTGTAATTTTCAATATTTACGTGGTATAATACGTAATTACAGCATGTGTTTAAAATGTCCACCCTTGTTCTCGATTCAAAATATGTTCCTCCGTATTCACATCGAAGAAGACGTTGAGACACTTCAACAAATGTTCTTAGGCAGTCGCCGTTGAGGAACTCGTTCGTGATAAATACGACGTGCACTTGTAGGATTACAACGCGCCTCCTCGTAAATTAATAGCATATCGTGATATTCACGGATACTGGACATTTTAACAACCGAAAATTTACACGCACCGTCCGCACAGAAAAGAAAACTATCACATGTATTTTTCTAATTCAAAATGCAACTGTCTGGCGTCTGGGTCGCGACACGTGCGATAATTTCGCGGTGTTGCCACACCACATCATAGCCACTTTATCGAGTTCTATTGATTGGAAAAAAAAATTCTTTAAAGAAAAAATTGTTTTGTTACAAATTAAACATAAATACATTAAAAGAATACATCTCATGGTCATTTCATGTACAAAATTATGTGACATTCTTTAATAAAATTCAATTTTCACACCTTAATATTAGAAGTTTGCTAATTTTTTTTTCTCGAAAACGGTTGGTTTTAGGGCACCTGTTATATAAGGTTTTTTTGTTTGTTTTGATGAATACTATCACCTATTAAAAAAAAGGCAGTCAAACCCCTAACACCCTGCATAAGCTTTGATGATGCTAATATAATTCAATTCCACGAAAAAAATTATAAACAATGGGTTTAGATGAAATTGAAAAAGTCAGAAAAATTATAAAATCAAAGAACTGCCCTTTAGTCCAAAACGATATTTCATAGGTATACGTGGAATAGAAAGATAAACCTTAGTCAGTTGGTAGCACAACCTTTTCCCTTGTAGCCCCACTCAGGAATTGAAACTACGGTTTCGTCGTCAGATGGAGGTATTTATTCTCGTTTATTCGATGTCGACGTTTCGTCCCAGGCTTTGGGACATTTTCAAGACAACTGTTGAAAGTATAAATACACACCGTTATAAAAACACAACGGATAAAACATAACATAACATAAAGATGCGGGGCATCTTGTTATGCCCCGCATATCCAGTTTTGTTCCCCTATATGTACGGTACGTCGATGATACCCTGATTTTTCTTAAAAGGGATAACATCCAATTACTTCTTGAGTTATTTAACACCTTCCAACAAAAATTAAAGTTTACTATTGAATATCCAGATAACAACAACACAATTTCATTCCTTGATGTATCCATTACTTACCAATAAAATAAACTGTCTTTGAATTGGTTCCACAAAAACACATGGTCAGGCAGATACTTGAATTTATTCTCTTTCCAACCTGTGAAATATAAAATTGCTACCGTCAATTGCCTAGTGGATAGAGCCTTATTGTTATCTGACAAAGAATTTTGGGGCCCTAATTTTGATTTAATTAAGAGAACTTTAATTGATAATTCTTACCCCATACGCTTCATTGAAAAAGCCATCAAAAACAGGACACTAACGCTCCAACGTAGACATTTCATGATGGCCGACCATGAAACACAGAATGCTCATGCTCACGAGAGAGAACCTGTTGTGTATGTAAAACTAACCTTTCACACGGCGATTGCCCACCAATGTAACAAAATTCTCCATCAAGTGAATATTTCTCCTTCTTGGTCATCGTTCCATACAATGAGCGACATTTTTACTACACTCAAAGATAAGAATAACCCTGAATGCCTACATAACCTCATTTACAAAGTTAGTTGTTCTGGTTGCGCACAAGAGGGAAAATCAAAATCATACATCGGAGAAACAAAACAATATATTAAAACAAGAATACAACAACATCAGTATAACATTCAACAAAGAAATATTGCACATTCAGGGCTTGTAGAACACTCTGTCGACACTGGCCACTTGTTCGATTTTGACAAAGTGGAGATCTTACATCGTGAAAGTTGTTGGTTCAAAAGACTATTCCTTAAACATGTTACATCCTCTCAACACCTAACAACCTTAATAGACAAACTGATTTTCAAGGTATTACAAAAATGTATGAACCATTAATAAAACGATTGTCAAACATATCTACCCATTAACTGTTAACACATCAAGTTTGTTTGGATTCCATCAAACTAGGCAACCCACTTTGACCCCAGAATAAGGAATCCATATAAAAACACTGTTGTCACTCCCAATATGAACGTTTTCAAAAATTTTGAAACATATGTATTTCCCGCGTGTCTCCAACTGTTGCGCACACTTCACACCCTGCGTTGGGCCCCTTTCTCATTGGTTTTTTCGGGCGTGCCGTTCACGTACATCTGCAAAGCGAACGTATTAGTTGACAAGATTAACCAAGGGTATAGACGAGTGTTGCGGGTAGAACCAACACGATTGAGTGGCTTCATAATACCCTCTCAGTACATCTCAGCTGTTAATAGTGCTGACGAACCTCTTACCACACCACGGGGGATTTTTTATGACTGGATTCCTTTCCAAGAATTTTTTGCCATTTGAGAGGGATCCTGGTAAATAGAAGTGAATGTAAGTAAAACATAATAACGTAATAAGTATATAAATGGAAGGAAAAGAGATGCTTTTTAAATTTACTATTTTTAAATTTACTATTTTTATCTGTGTTACTTAACTTTTTAAACTTTTAACTGTTCTAACGTTACATACCTGTCATGTCTTCTGTAATTTTACATTACTTATTTATGCTTGTATCCGTTTTTCCTGTTTTTATAACTCTGTTTTTATAACGATGTGTATTTATACTTTCAACAATTGTCTTGAAAATGTCCCAAAGACTGGGACGAAACGTCGACATCGAATAAACGAGAATAAATACCTCCATCTGACGACGAAACCGTAGTTTCAATTCCTGAGTGGGGCTACAAGGGAAAAGGTTGTGCTACTTTGCCTACTACCCCGGGAACTAACGTGCTATTAGTCAGTTGGAGAAGTAGAGATTATATTATAACCATATTGAGATGTTCCTTTCGAGTAAACGTACATGTAATTTAAATTTTAATTAATTTGAATTATCCAGATATTTTCGACAGGAATATATTTAAGCAAAAGAATTGTTTTCTCTACTGAAAAAAGTAGATAAATACTTAGCCAAGCTGCAAATTAGAAAGAGATTTGAGTTAAAGAGATATAAAAATATTTAAGAAGCTTATTTTGCAGATAAAAGCATTATCACAATAATTAAGCTTGTCGTGTACGACATTGCAGAAATTCGGGAACAGGACACGCACCCTCAGCAAAACGTGACTTGTCAAAAAATAAACCTTGGACCTATGACCGTGACAATATTGCCTCAGCACCAGCAGCCGCAACACGCAATGTGCCAAAACTTTAATTATTAATCAAAATTTGTTGTTTC
The DNA here is from genome assembly GCA_946251905.1 of Cryptocephalus moraei. Lineage (NCBI taxonomy): Eukaryota > Metazoa > Arthropoda > Insecta > Coleoptera > Chrysomelidae > Cryptocephalus > Cryptocephalus moraei. The sequence continues at coordinate 17,700,613 of OX276462.1, read as the reverse complement.
CTTCATAATGGATATGTTTGAAAGAACTGAACCCTCGGTATTTAACTTACTACAATCAGATGATTTTTAAACTGAAAATAAAAGTCATACTCAAAATTGTACTTCTAAAAAAGAACGTTCACTGCAGCATCAACCATAGAAGGCGGTTTGTTAACTTTTTCACATGAAGGAGCGGAATAAAACTGATGTAATTTCAATGGGATGACCTAATTAATCTTGGAATAACCTAACAAATTTGCTTACAGGTTACGTTATACTATGAGAAGTCCCCTATATAACGTAGCTAGGCGAAAACAAACAAAATTTAAATAAACTATGTGCATTTTGAATATAGCCCACTCCGTATGCACGTAACGACCAAAAAAAAAAACATGTATTGATTTGATTTCTTCAAACTTTGGAACGTCATTATACATTGAATTTCATAAAACCAATGCTTTTCAGTATTTCCAAAAGAATTTTTGGAGCTCTGTGTCGCCACGTTAAAATCTACATTGTGACAGCGTTAAAAGGGACATTTTCTTAAATCACCGTCATTTTGGCCCAAATTATCACATCCAAATGTTTTTCAAAATATGCTAATTTTTATCAGGTCGTCTTCGGTTTCTTTACAATAAAACGGTTTGAAAACTTTATAAAATAGTGGGACCAAAATGAAAAACGTCATTTTTTTCTAAATTTCACATTTTCCTGCCAAGCAGCAATATGTCATCTTGCTTCAGTCGGGAGATAGGGCCTCTCAAACAACTATTTCTACGCATGTTTTAAGCCATTTATGCAACACGTAAAGAGATAACATCTTGTACTCTACACAGTTCATTTTACTTTTCCCGATCTGTTCTTAGATACGATGTAATTTCAAAGGGTTCTCAAAAGTCATTAATTTTACAACTTCCTGTGTTCTAGAGTCGGAAAAGAGAGGAAGACAACTTTTCGCAAGTAATATTTTGCTAATGAAAGACAAAACTCCTGACACTCTAATGGAATTTGTCGTATTACTCCTGAATTTTAATGAACGTTAAAGTAATTAGCTGCAACTTAATTCTTTCTAAAAGAAAAAATTCTTGAACGTAAATAGTTTAAAACAAATCCAAATTTGATCAGAGATAAATAGACTATAGTCGGAAATGAGAGGAAAACAAATTTCGCAAGTAATACTTTGCTTAAAGAAAGACAAAACTTATGACACCCTAATGGGATTTGTCGCATTATTCCTGAATTTCAATGAACGTTAAAGTAATTTCCTGCAACTTCATTCTTTCTAATAGAAAACATTCTCGAACATCAATAGTTTCAAATAAAAATCCAAATTTGGTCTTAAATGAATAGACGGAATGGTATAGTTCCCAAAAAGTTTAATTCGAAACTTTATTTTACAAAAAGTTCGGACAAAATAATTTTCAGCAATTTAATTCTTCATTAAAGAGAAAACTCCCTGAAGTTTAATAAATAGAGTTTATTGTACTTTTTCAAAATTGGTGTAGGTATAGATAAAATGGAATTACAAAGAGTTCCCAAAACGTCAATTTTGAAACACTCTGTACTCTAGAATTAAAAACAAAACAACTTTCCCCAACTTATGCTTGGCTGAAGAAAAAAAATTTAAACTGCAACAGCATTAGAATTTTCCACAATTTCAAACGTCAAAGTACAATGTGTTTCAAAATGATTGTCATCTGGTCGGCTGTGGAATTCCCATGTAAATTAAAAAAACCCGCCTTGCGAAAATAGGAGTTTCTACTTAAATAACTACTACTACTACTAAAAATATATATCTACTAAAAAATGTATATCTACTAAAAATAACCTACTTAATCTGTTTTAACTTTTGGTTTTTCTCTGTCAAAAGAAAACGAATTCTGAGTATTTGTCTATTTGTAGTATTTGTTTTGGCCCTGAGAAGGGCCGTTAATTACCAACAGTACTGATTGCCAGTTTCACAATAAATGTTCGAAGTGTCACTTGTTGTCAGAATTAGATAGGTACAAATCAACAGAGCGCGGCAAATCAAAAATTACATGCACAGAAATTCCAACGCCAACTAGATGATAATCATTTTGAAACACATTGTAGTTACAACTTCATTCTTTATTAAAGAGGAACATTCTTAAACGTCGATGGAGTACTTATGGAATTTTCTTTCCACATTTGTTCACAGATAAAGAGAGAGGTCTTTTAAAGTTCTCAAATTGTAATTACAAAACTTACTGTATCTAGAAACGAAAGCTCAACATAACCATGTTCACCGTTAAAAAATAGTATATTAAAGTATGAGTGGATATTGAGCTCTTTCAAACACGCGCGAGTTTTCGAGCACGACGGCGTAGCCGGAGTGCTCGAAATAGAGCAAGTGCTTGAAAGAGCAGTTATCTTCGAATACTTTACGCGATTTTTTTTTATTGCTACCATTTTTTATACCAAAACCAAATTACCCAATATGATTAATTTGAATGACACTCGGGACGCTTCGTGACGGCCCGTCGCACGTCGTGCAACCAATCGGCTTGTCCCGCTACGGCCAAAAACGCTCTGTTATTGGTTGATATGGCCGTTGTTGATACGTTTCCATGGCGACTTGAAACACGCGCGTGCGAAAAAGCCCGATTTACGCACGCCAAAGCATGTTTTAAATAGGCAAAATAGTGTACCAATAAAAAAAATATTTTGAGCCCTGATATAATTTAAAGATGCTATAATATGTAGAAAGAGTCATTGATTTTACGACGCCGTATGTTAAGAGTGAAGCAAGATGGTATGGTAGATTTGCAGAAATATAGCTTGTTTGGCACTGAAATAATGTCCAAAGTTGACGAAAATCGAATATGGGGTTTTTAAAAAAAACGACAAAATTTTCAAGCGATTTGAATTTCGGAAAACTCAAGTGAAAGATGATGAAGTTTCATAATTGTATAATGAATAAATTGTTAATTTTAATTCAATGGATTTCTAAGCAGTTAGATATCACAGTTTTAAGTTTGCATGGCGTACATGATAGTTGCGATTTTACATCAGTTCACACCTCTTCATTGTTATCCACAAATGTTATGAAGTCATGAAGTTACGACAAGTGTAAGAACTGTTATTAACAGTAAAACCTATCGACCTCAAAATAATGCAATGTTTCTACCAAACAAGGATTTAAAATCGATTCAACGTGATCCTAATGCAATATATTTCCAGTATAAAAAAATGTTTTTAAGCAACATGCTAAAAGAGAACACTTCCTAGCGGAACACTCGCTTTAACTATGGAGTGTATTCAACATGGCGTTAAATAAGGCAGTAAGGTGTCTTTATGAGAAAGTCTGATTTTAGGCAGTAATCTGATAAGTTAAACTCACATAAATCTTATATTACTTCTAAGAGGAGGGCTGAACATAATATTTTCCCATCTATCCCCAGCTAGATTTTTCGTACAACAAATAATTCGCAATTTGTGTGAATCTCTAAAGTACCTACGGCTGCCTAATGTCATTTTCCCGTTGGTCGCTCGGGTTGATAGGGAAATATCGATCGGCACCCTCATTCACCCCGTAAAAATTAAACCGCCGCTTTTCGATTTCGGCAAAGTGGCCCCCGCATACGCAGAGACGCACCTGGAGCCGATACGCACCTCGTCGATGTAATCGCATTTCTTTCACTACCAGCGAAATATTGCTAACGCAAGGTTGACACGTTGAACAGATTAAACCGGATTAAAGTGACATCAATCAATCCGGGCTACGGTTGCGTCCGAAAACGTTCCGCCCACCATAATCTAACAAATTCCATTCTGCAATGATTAAGTTTTAATATGGCGAATGACGTGTGGCACGGTGCAATATCCATTTAAAATCCGGCGAGTGGAACGTCGATTTTAATTTTTTTCGAGCGTCAAATTAATAACTTAATAATAGGACTCGGTCAGTGCGTAATTCCCGTAACGGACACCTGCTTACTCGAATTACATTGCAGCCAAAAATAGATAGGAATTTCCCTTATAATATACCTGCCTGGTTTTCAGGTACGGAATCGATTACGATTAAACAAAATAGTTATTGTAGCTGTAAAACCTCGTTTAATAAAAAAAAAATTTGAAAAGTATCTCGTACGTATCCCTCGCAAGGCGTTCTTCATTTTGGCCTCCGAGGCTTGCGGCAATCCTTAAAGTTAAATCCAACCAAATCGGTTTGTTTCTTAGCCTTAACGTAGACAAAGGAATATAAAAGCCATTTAAGGAAACGGATATAAAAGAGCTAAACTTTGAAAGGTTTCGTACCTTCAAGCAGGACCTTTTTATAGAAAAACGTATAGCGGGATTTTGTAATAGCAATTGTTTCTTTTTCCGTTGCAATTGCTCAGCTAAAATGGAAAGGAAAACGTCGAAATTCAATAAAACCGGCGGTAAATGAGAGCTGACAGTTGAGAATTACTGTGAATATTCGATATTTTGTTTGTCTCTTTGAAAATTAACATTCCCAAATAAAGGTCGTACTTTTCTAGCCACTAAGATGTAAACGGTAAGTAGGACATCACGATTTATTAGGTTGTATGGAAATAAGTAAGTTACTTTTACGTATTATATACAATAAACATTTAAAGAAAGTTACAGTTGATTGAAACCACAATAGTAAAAACTCTTCTTTTAAGTGCTAGAATTTTCCGCCTTAGAGGAGGGGATAACAGACTGAAAAACATATTACAAAAAGAGGAAATTATCGAGTGCAATCGATAACAATTGGTCAAATAAAATTAATTTTCATTTTGTCATACTTACAAATATGTAAAACGATAACTCCAATATACAACACGCCTCAATTTATTAAATAGGAAGTAAGTAATTTATTGGGACGTAGATATATAGAAGATAGAGATAAGTAAAATCACGGTTGACTGAATTCGCAATATCACAAACTATTTCTTTTGAGGAAAATCAATATCCCCCAAAATGGGAGGAATGTTATAATAGACAACATATTATATATATATATATATATATATATATATATATATATATATATATATATATAACAACACTTTTGAGTATATCAGGGCTGCAGCCTAGGGGCGGAAAAAAAAACTCTTTTTTCTCGTGAAACGTTTCGATTATATTCCAATTTTCGTCAGTCAGTCGCGTGTGAGGTTTTTTTCTTAAAAATCTTTGCATCTATTCGGAAATAATAAATTCTTGTTTAATTAAGTGCAGTACACATCTGTCGGACCGGAAGGAATTTTTTTCTTTTATTTCCCAAAAAAGAATACTCTACTACCCTAACACGGTTAGCAGTGCCATGACACCCAACTTAACATAAACGGGACGTCAATGTTCATTGTATTTCGTAGGATCCTTATGGCTTATTTGACATCTAAATACACCTACTGAGCTTGTGGGGTTGCCCCAAAACAACACTCCATAAGAAATTACAGAGTAAAAAGGGAAACAAGGGACCATTCTCAGTATCATTTGACCAACAACATTGCTTTGCTGTGGAGAACTAATAAATCTTTAGACTACGTTTCAATGTGTCTGTCTTTCATCAAATTTGAAACTGAAAAATTTCACATTAACATCAAATGTTAGAGTTATATTTGGATGTATAAAATTATGTAGAATTTCCTGAAGTTTCAATTTGAGATTTTTAGCCGTGAATCAAACATTTACCAGACTTTTATTTAAGTCAGTTATTTGTGTTCGTATGGTGTATATATTATGGATAATGAGGGTCCAAGGGCCACACGCTGAGGAACACAGGCTGAAATTCTCTTTAGTCCACTTTTATGAACTGGAATCGATTTTTACGATAATATCGCACTAGCTCTAAATCAGTACAACTTACTCCACAAAACTCCATTTTTCACTATAGATGAGATTACTCTTCACTTATGTTGGAATTTATAGTGATCTTGTAATAGTTCTTCAATCGCAGTTCGTTAAAATAATATTTGTCTACTATAAAAGCCTTGGGAGATGTTTCTTTAATGTAACATTAATTTCAAAGAATAATTATTTGAAAACATTTCTTTTAACGAAGTTATTATAAGAACAGGTTTTAAGAAATATTTCTTTTATTTTATTACTCAAAAATAATTCAAAGGAAACATATCTTAGGCCCAACAATTATACGAAAGGACGATCCTTAAAAAATGCTATTTCGAACCAACAATTTTAACAAAACAATTCATTGTAATCATTTCTTTCAATCCAAAGATATTGCAAAGGACATTTTCCGTAAGTTACTCTTCGATGATACTTCTTTGAAAGAACAGCCATTTGAAAGAACATTTCTTAGAATGTGAGCTTAGTGAATAAAGTAGTGGAATATAAAATTAAAAATATATCTAGAGAACCGAGACTTATAACAGTATAATGTGCCTGGTAAAAAGGAAAGCTAATGCTAGTCTAGGAAGTATTTAGTTTTATTAAGAATAGAGCAGTCTATGGCACAGTCGTCCTTCGGTGTGTACATAACTTTAATAAGGATATTCAATTAATTCCCAATATTACAACTACAGGCGGTAAAGTAGGTAAAATGGAAATAAAGTGCATATTTGTATATGTTAAAAAAACATTATAACGATATATACATATTAATATTCATTATTCCAATCAGGTGAGTTATAAATTAAATAATTTCTACAACTGTTTTCTCGGTAGTATTACTTAATTTAGTGTCACTTAAGCTTAAGCCCCGGATTTTCCCTTCCTCTTGAATTAGTACTTACATGATAGCACATTGGTTAAATCAATTAAATTTTAGATTTCGATGAGAAGGTAGTTAAAATCGAGTTGACGTTTTACGAAGGTTAATTTAATAACAGGAAACTTTTCTTTCGGAAATCATTTAAATCGCTTAGAATATGTGACAATAGTTTAAAAACTGTGCAGAAAAGCTGGATGGATATGACAGTTATGAATCTCAAAGGACATTCATAGAATGAACGGGAAAAAATCGGCTCGAGATTGCATTCAAGATATCATTTACTTAACCATGGCCGTCTTTACTGAAAGGCCGGAACATTGATATTTGGCAACGTTGCGGCGAAGGCCGATTGTGTGAATTTAAGGTTATATTTACAATTTTTAATGTTGAGTGAAGAAGTGTTTTTTCTTTAAATTAAGTGTGTTTTGGACTGTATTTTCTATAGTGACTGTTACTAAATACATACTTTACATACCTATATAAATTAATTTTATTTTTGTATGCTCTGCGTACTAATAAAATGTAAGTAAAACCCAACTTTTAACACTTTCGGTACAGTACAGAATTTCTTATATTTTTTTTGTAAAACGAATGTCTTTATACAGTCGAACCTCTATATAACGAGAAACAACGAGAATGAAGGTGCTGCAAAATTTGCTCGTTATATAGAGGTCTCGTTATATGGAAATTCCCCCATTTTTAATGGTTATAAGGAGAAGACAAATGAGGAAAGTGGTGACAGTGGTGATGAAGAAATTATACAAAAACCATCTAAGCTACAAGTGTTCAATGCACTTTAAACAATAAGAACAGCCTTTCAGTTTGAAGACGTTATAGAAAATGTGTTTGTTCAATTATAGCGGCTTGAAGATTTAGGTATATGAAAAAACTTTGTCGTGTGATATACAAACCAAAATAACAAATTATTCTAAAACTGTACATAACAATTTATAAATTAGATAAACATAATTTATAAATGTGAATAATTTACAATATGCTAATTAATTTCAATAAAAATGTGTTTGTATGTGAAAAAAATATTTTTTCCTAAGGGCCTAACCAAGCCCCTATAATTGAACAAACACATTTTCCGGAACGTTTCAAACTGAAAGGCTGTTCTTAATATTTGAAAAAGCATTGAACACTTGTAGCTTAGATGGTTTTTGCTGTGGTTTTTGTATAATTTCTTCATCACCAATGTCACCACTTTCCTCATTTGTCTTCTCCTTATTTTTCACATCCTAGATGAGACTTTCTTCTGTCGGTAAGCCAGATTCTTCTAAATCGTCGTCGAAATAGTTTAAAACCACTTTAAATATGATTAACGCTATAATCCTATATCCTCTGCATTCAAATTATTCGAATGTAAACACGTAAAGACGGCCATGTTCCGATAAGTCGGCCTTCTGTTTCCTTAGTCGGCGATGTTGCCAAATTTAATGCTCCGGCCTTTCAGTAAAGACGGCCGTGACTTAACATATGACTTCCGTTGAATATTTCAGCGTGTAGAAATGCCGATTATAGAACCACTATTAACTAAAATGTTAAAAAAGTAAAATAGTTATAAAGAAAAAGGATTGGTTAAAATAATTACTGTAAGAGCTAGTATGTTATGGGAGGATAATGCAAATTTTGATTGGAATGCACATATTTCCATTACATTTTCTAATTCACATCTCTCAAGTTAGAGACTTCAATATCCCCAATAGGATATTTTATTCTATAAGGTAGCCTCATCTATTATTAGAAATAGTTAAAAAAAAAGTACTTTGTTTAAATTATATCTTCAATTTTTTAACACCTTGTATGTACCATTGCCAAGCTACCTTAACAAATTAAATTCGTTCTCTTCTGAAAAACGTTTCTTGATTTTGCTAAATTGGTGTGAAATTAAATGTTTGCTTAATTTATCAAGGGATCTGGACAAAATGTGAAGGAATCCACGAACCTTGTCGACATGTAAAAATTTGGTAATTATTAATTAATCTATTTTTCAACGAATCCGCGTATTCAAAACTAGGCATTATTTATTAGCCTTTTAGCCGTTACTTTTTAGAAATATTTTGCATAGACAGCCTTGCGATTTTGAAATTCAAGTTACAATTGGAGCGCGCAAGTCAACGGTAGAGACCGTTTAGATGGCAATAATCACAAACTTTTCCTACCTGTGATAAAATTTTATTACATCTCTAATTTTCTGGAGATCAATTTCAAACCATATCTCAATTGAAGATTTATTATTAAGCACACACAAAATAATACTTTAAACTTATTCCAAACTGCAAATCATTAAAGTATGCGACCTCACATTACACTCATTCTCCACAAAACCCCCGACATCCGCCAGTTGGCATTTGTGCATCAAAATCCCACATCTACCATTAAGAAGTTATAACGAACGCCACCTCTGGCGGTTGTCCTACGACTTAAACTTAGTTTTCTTTTCTTCTGCCTTCATTATGACAGCTTGCTCAATTTCACTTCACTAATGATGTTGTTTGTTGTTTTGTCCGAATGAACGGGCGGGAAGCGAATAAAACTCCAAGCTCACATTCGTCGTGAACATCGAAGATTTCTATGAAAATATAAAAGGGTCACGGGATGACATTTATTTAGCTCTATATTATATCGAAGTTGCTTGTTGATTATTGTTATAGACTCCCAGCCTATATTTGTTCCAAAGATATCGTATCCGTGAAGTAAAAGCTTTCTGACAGCTTCTCTAGGTCGGAAAATATGCCTGACTGAATGATATCGCGCTGGAAGGAACGGTTATTTTCGGTTTAATGGTACTTACGGACCGTTAACAAACGATTTAACTTTGAAAATTGGAGAATAGTCACAGCTAAATGTGTATCATACATCTTTGAAATAGTTTATAAGGAATTTTGCAGCATAATCGTTTGTGATACGGTCACTTAATATCATATGTTTTAATAGCAGCACTAGCGATATATTAAAACAATTCAATTTACGAAATATGCCAAATTGTGACAGGAAACTGTAACGCATGCATTTCAATAACCTAACATAGACATGCCACAAACTCTGTTTGTAATGAACACAAGATCAGATAAATTCAAAAAACCGAAAAGGACAGTCCTTGTTTATAGCGAGACGTCGTGGGCTATTCGGGAGAGTTAATGAAATTACCCAATAAAAACAGTAATTGAGGAAAATTAATGCGATCGCAATCTAGGCAGATAATGTCAGAGTAAAATCCTGACTATAAGCAATGTACCGCACGCAAACAGAATTGCGTGAGTTTTTGAAAAATTGTCATATATATAGTTAATTAAACAAAATTAATTGCAAGTAGACTAAGTGTGACTGATAAAATAAATGAGAACATATATAAAAATTGATGCAAACAAATCATTTCAATAATGTAATAATGTGATGTCAATACTGTGTCATTAAGTGAAATAAATTAAACCAGAAATAATGATAATTTTGCAAATAATAAGCTGCCTCCAAAAAAGCACATTTATTAATAATTAGGTGTAATAATTATGAATTGTTGGAGTCGGTGGTAGAAAAATGAAAATTTAATTGGTACAAGTCCCATTTGACTTCTGACTCTAACATCAGTAACAATTCATTAGATTACATCAAATTCAGTGCGTTAACCTGGGCTGGTAAAGCACTACAAGTAGAGTGTGTATGAATTGATGTAAACCATACACGCAACCTCATTTATTTGGTTTTTGGTACAAGTATACCAGTTAGTCATTTTGACTACTAGAGTCACCTTACTTTCAGATTTCTGCCTCTTTCGTTCTATTTAACTCAAACTCAATAGGAAAATAGAGATAAGAACTAATAAATGATACCTTAAACTCAAAAGCGGTTTTAGGAAACAAAATATATTCCATGGTCAGTGATTCTCACATGTTGTGTCCTTCATAAAACATATTTCATTGACTGTTTCCTTCTCAGGACAAATATAAAATCTATATATCCGTTAACAATTTTTTTAATCCAACGAATGCTACAAGTTAACCATTGAATAAATAAAGACCATTTCTTTTCACATAGTTTTCCCAAGGGAGAAATGCAATTAACTGCCTCAAATTTTCAAACTAAATTTGAATTTCTAAGCAAGTTATAAATCGAAAATGAGGAACTCCGGAAAAGACCAAGAGGGGAAGAATAGCCTTCTTAAAGCACTGAATATTTGAAAAATGCATCACCAAATGTGGATTTCTTTTTTCTTTTATTGTTTATTATATTTTTTTTATTTAAAGTTCAGCAGTACCAACAAACTTATAAAATTTATTACAATCAGGCTGCCCTTTAATGTACTATGAGTTCCATGGGAGACGCATGCCTCAAACCATTTAAGAATTCATTATGCCTTATTTAATCATATGGAATTGTTCAAACTAATTTTATACTGTGCAGCACTTAGATATCCATTAGATGGGGACAAAACGTCAAATAACGTATTAAAAATCAACTATTTTTGCAAAATTAATCTTATTATCCCGTATGCCTTTATATCGAGAATATAGTGCCGAATGGGTTATCAAAATGTGATATGTTTTTGAGTAGCTTTTTGAAAGGTTACGCTGCTTAACTTTGAGACAAATATTATATCTTTAAATAGGCTGAAACACATCGTATTTTTAATAGTAAACAAAAACTCTATTAGTATATATTCAATGCAGTTTAGTAACACAAATTCTAAAGACTGGAGAAAACCGTAGAAAACTTGAATTAGGTGATAGTAGAGTATGTCCTGTGTTCATAATATCAATTTTTCAATAAAGCTGGCAATAATCGACAAATAACTTGATTGCAATTAATATCCTCATTAATTTGAATTATAAATATAAGGACCTACAACTGAGCCCAGGGCATCAGAAACTAGTATCTCGAATGATCTATTTTTAATGTAATCTACTACTGTTTCATGTCCGTGTTGTTTTCAGTAAGAACATATAAATTGGTTAGAGGCACCAGTTATGGAGAGTACATTGAGGTTGCTGGAGTGCATGATTACACAAAGCAAACTTCTTAGAGCAATATTTTTACCCAACATTCATCGGACAGGACTTCATCAGACTAAATTATTTTCGTCGATTTAGAGAGCATTGATTTAACTGAGATGAAACTATTTGATAGCAGACCATTTTTGAATTAGTGTTCAGACAAAATGTCAAATACGTTCACTTTTACCAAAAAAAGTCATGACAGATCAATGAACACAATTATATTATGTGATGTGGTAAAGTAGTTTAACTAGTTTGCAGCATGGATTTGATATCACTGTTGTAGTCATTAAAAGGCAAAAGAGTCATTAAACAACATTTTTTAGTACAATTATATTAATTTATGAAAACATTTAGTGGAAATTGCTGTATGAAGTCGCAAAACGTAAATACTAAATGTATTTCTGTTCGGTTACTTTAGAACCAATGATCAGATTATATGTATACATTGGAAATAGATAGACATAAACAAACAAAAGTTCATTTTAGAAATCCACTTCCAGTTTGTCCCTATATCATTTAAATTAAACCGCAATTCACCTTTCCATTTAGCATGTAGTGGAATTAAATCGAAATTAAATCCACGTTTAATAGCTTGTAAATTTAAGCTAAAATTACATCATATAAGTTTAATTTGTGTGACATCGTTTAAAAGTAAGTCGATTTTCCCAGTAAATATTCCACCAGACATTGCCCATTCCGGTTTTACGACTGCCAATCTGTTGACATGTAAATCCGGATGTGAGTCGATCCCCTCAAGGGCAATCCCATGAACGGCAAGAGACAAAAATTCCTGCAGAGGCAATCCCATTCCAATTACCGAGCAATTAGCGCTGCAATCCGTCACGAGTTATTAAGCCGCGCCAGGTCGAAAAGGGTCAATTTTTCCTCCAACGAAACAGAAACCGTTGGAATAAATATCCTGCGACCGAAAAGTCTACGAGAAGGCCAATTAAAAGCCCTGCTAACGAATGCCTTGTCTATTAGGGGGCAGGATGAAAAGAGGGAAGAAAACGTAGTGTAGCGTTAATTTGATAAACCGAACGACCCCGGGCGTCGTTTGAACTTTCAAAGCGCTCTCTGGGATCGATGCGATGTTGTTTTTCGGGGAATCGTTTATATGGTGAATTAATAATGATTAGTTTCTTGTTAAACTTAATCGGTTCATGATTTTTAATGGAAACAGGGCGCTCGTCTGCTGATTACTTAAATCCATTAGCTTAACATTCAATTACAGATTGAGAATGAGATTGAAGAAAACGTTTTTGAAAATGAGCGATTGGCTACTTTTGAGATATGTCCGATTTTAGCTTTCAAACTTATCACTTGTGGGCTCGTTTTATGGCAACTTTATATTACCTATACTCAACTCGTGCGATTATTTAAGGTGAAGGTTCTAAAATGACAAGAGATAAACATTGAACATATTTTTAAAGTGGTTTAATCACATTTTAGTTATGTTTAAAATACAATTATGACGCTTTCATATTCGTTCGAAAAATCATATTTTGTTCAGTCATCACCATCAGAAATTAAGGCTATAGAATCTTTAAAATTCATGAATGAGAATAATTTAGACATCGAGTAATTGGTTAACACTAAAAACTTTTAATGCACTTAATCCTTTAAGCATTAAATTTGGTAAAAGAAAATAAATGTAATGACACTTTCTAAATTACACACTATATTTAAATCCCCATTGAAACCTTCATTCCTGGAATTAACATCAGTAAACTAATATTAATACTAATATATAACATTCATTTAGTCATTTGTCTAAATTGCAATGTAAATACTTATTTTATGTTTAACCTGTTCTTTATATTGACGTTGTGAGCACATTTATTAGTACCTCAGTATAGTTTGTGATAACAGTCCACTTCACATATTAGAAACGTTAGAAATTTTAGCAAGACCACTGCATATAGTCGCTCCTTAGGTTGTGCTGCTATAATTACAGCTTACATTAGTCATCAATTGTATTTAGTTAAGAGCGTGCATATCTATTTCTTATTTGTATTAAATTTGGTACATGTTTCCTAGGTTTTCCATAAGGAAAGAAGAAAATTCCTTCGAAAACTGGGGTAATCAGTAAATTGCCTGCCTTTTAATAACCTATTGATTGCGTTTGCAGGTGAGAGTCCATTTCTTCAATATCCATTTATTAGAACAGTTAAAGAGAAGGAGAAAGGAGGGGAAAGATGGCTTTGTACAAAATTAAGTTACTTTCGTGAATATTTGTGCTAATATAAATTGTTATGTGAATACTAATTCATGTTAGTATCCTTTACTACTTTAGTTATTATTATAATTATTATTATTATCATGTACTGTCAATGTAATTTCAAGATTAAATTTAACCGATATACTCTCCAACTTGCTTTTGTTAAATGCAATAACTCCAACATTTTTGAGTTTCCTTAATGACCACTAATTCAGTGATATCTAGAAATAGACTTAAATTATGCTTTTCCCATTTTAATAACTGTTAATCCGTATTCACTTTTCTTATTTTATTTTATCCAACTTTTTAATGTACTAAACAAATTCAGTTTCTTCCTTTTTTCGAGTTTAGCTGACCTTCTAAAAACGAAAGGAGGGAATAATATCTATATCGAAATGATACACCGAATTAGGTATTTGCCATATATTTTAAATTAAACGAAATATATCTACATTCATAGTGACGAACCCTTAGACAAATTTTATAATCATAAAAAGTCATGTAATAGGTACAGCACCAAGTATTTCAGGTATAAAAAATAGTAAATGTGCGAAAAGTTAGAGGATCAGCGAAACGACAGCTCATCGTGACGTCACTCCGCGTGTAATCACTGGTCTGTTCTGCAGTACACAAATAGATTTTTTCGAGTATTTGGGACTTTATTCTTATTTCCGCTGGAGTGTAGGAGTTAAATTGCGACCAAATCTAGTAATTTGTATTATTCGCGTCGTAAAATAGTGTTTTCACTACACTGTTTACATACGGTGTGACGTCAGAGGGCGTTTTGGCGCCAATTCCTAGCGTTTGAATTTCAAATGAATTCTTTTGCTTGAATGCTTTTAATTATTATTTTTTTAACATTAACCTACGATTTATAGGCATATAATCTCTCATTTTGCGAGTTTTCAAAAAATGTGGAAATACCTAATTGTAAAAGGAATTGGCAACATAGCTGTTGAAATTTTCAACTAAGAATTTCAATGAATGCTTTTATACTTTTAATAGACAGCTACGGAACAACACCAATAATGGTGAATACTCGGGAAATATGGTGGATACTGTGATTTTCATTAGTAGCTTCTTTTAAATTGTATACGCGACATTAGTAATGACGTAAGACATTTTTGAGAGAGGGGATCATAACCCATGGCAACTGTTTCCACCCTATTTTTTTCTTATGGGAATTAACATGGGTAACATTTTTAAACAGTCTAACCTAATCTATATAAACAAAATTTCCTAACTATCAGCCTTGTGTAACAGTAAACATGGAAGCACGTAATTTTCTTGTATATAAAAGAATACTTGATACGTTATGCAGGAAGGAAGAAAAACGTGATTTATTACTGAGGTGACATTTCACGGTATTTCAAATATAGTGCCACCTGTCAAAGTGTGACATTGACAATTTGTTAACCAATCAGAAATCAGAGACGACTACGACACAACAACTCGTCGCTTCACCCTTCTCCGAGGGCTTTCACGCTCACGTCTCTTATTCTTGTGCTTCTGATTGGTTCACAAACTATCATGTTGATACTCTCTGACAGGTGGCACCAAATTTGAATTACAGTGAAACGTTACCTTCACAACAAATCACTTTTTCCTCCTTCCTCCATAACGCATCATGTATTCTTTGATATTCTAGTAAACTACATACGTCAATGTATACTGTTTTATAAAGCTGATAGTTAAGAAAATTTGTTTTCATAAATTACCAGCTGCTTAAAAATGTTATCCATGTAGATTCCCATAAGTAAACAATAGTGTAGAATCAGTTGCCATTGGTTACCATCCCCTCTCCAAATGCGTACGTCACACTAATGTCGCGTATTCATTTTTTCCAAAAATTCCCAAAAACAGGATATGATTTTTGATAAATTTTTTGCTCCCAGTTTGCTTGTTTGGGATCCCTAATTAACACATGCTATTTTAGAACTTTGTCTTTGCACACTTCACACACTTGCAATATTGCTCAAAATAAATCTGAATTCCGATTTGGCATTCTTGATTCGCAATGAGTAACAAGAATTTTTTTTTAACTTCAAAAAACCAGAATGTGCTAAAACAGGTACTATCTAACAATTTCATAACCTCTAAATCAAGTAGTCCATTTTTATTCCATAATTCCTACCAATCCTGTAATCGTACAATTTATGTCACTGTTTTGAGTGGTGTGCACATAATGACAATATTGTGGAACGCCACTGTAAAAAACGCGACTTTTTCACGTTTTTAAAATTGATTATGTTGATGTTATAAGTTATGATAAGAATCAACTCAGCGCTTCTCAAATTTAAGAATATAAAGCTTTATATTTTTAATATAACCATAAATTGATTCTCATATTTTACCCAAGATGCGTTCACAAATGTTGAAAATATTCCAACATGACTATAAAGTAGTGAACGGAAATTAGATATATTAAGCTAAAATAGATGGAACCTGCTACGTTGACATTTTTATAATGTTCATTTTATTGTTAATTATTAAATTACATCTTTAAATATTAAAATATTCTTTACTTTTTGTCGTTTCTTAACGCATCTGAACGAAACTAGATAAACCCTAATTTTAATATTCTAATCAAATTACAGAACTTATATCTCATGTAAACTTATTAACCAAGAAATCAAATTTTCTATTTCTGTCGTTATAATTTGATCAGTATTAAATTATGAGGACACCTCAAGTGGAAAAAATAAATGATAGACACTCCATATTTAATGCGCCCCTAATCTAAAACCACTATACGATATCGTCCCGCTTAGTCCGGATAAATCGATCGTTTGATTTAAGCATCCCATAATTCTAAATGATCGAAGTAGGAATCGGACTGCGTGAATTAATGGCGTCTATTCTCCTCTTCCCTATTAAACCATCTCACGATTTATACAGATTTATTATGGTCGTCCACTATCCGGGGACATTCTGTGGTCCTCTTCAAGTCGGGACCAGAATCCTGAACGGCCGAAAATTTTAATTCGATTTATATGTATATATCAAAAGGGCGTTCGGTGCGGGATTATTAACCGCAGTGAATTACCTCGAGTTTATGAGTTATGAATTTAGAGCGGGATCCATAGATCGAAACGTCGATTGTGCGGACTGATGTCCACCGCTTGCACAGTTCCTTAAACTGGGTTTATGGAAATTCCAATTTTAAAATGTACGTCGGCATCATACATCAACAGAAATCAACTCGAGCAAAGTGGGAATGTACGCGGCAACGTCACATATCCATGAAAAACGACGCCTCATAATTCACTCAAACCTGAAAGCCGCGCTTTTATACAAATATGATCAATTGTTATACCGGCATTTAGCAAACGACAACAAAGACACAGCAATAAAGGTATTGTTTGTTACGAACTGTATGTATACGGTTCACGGACTCGAATTTTCCACCCGGTGCGGAAAAATGGATTTCATTGGCGATATTAAAAGCTGCGGAATATCGGCATCCAGATTTTTAGGGGAAAAATTAATTTCGCCCAAGCCCTCTGCCGTCCAAAATATTCATGAAATCCCTCCCCCATATTCCGCGACGAACATAAAATTTGATAACCTATATAACATCGAATCAGTCTTATAAAATTATTAAATAATCCGATATTACAGTTCGATACGATGAGGAAATTATAACCGCGCCATTAAACACAATGCGATAATTTCAATTAACAACTCTTCCTTGATACCTGTTATTACACAAAACAGTCGAAATCATATTATTGTTGAATTCAACATGTTTTATAAAATTGACTCAGGCCTCTGAAACTAGTCAACCTTTTGCCAATTCAAATTATTTCGCTTCTCCCTATATCGTATCTATAGGCGTATCTACATTGTGTTTGCTATAGGCAAAGACAAATACGGTATATGCTATAGGCTAAGGATGAAAGATTGTGTTGAGGATTTCAACTCAAGGAAGAGTTTTCCTTGAGTTGAAATCCTCAACATTGGTCCTTCGAGCCGGATTTCCTGAGTTCCTGAGCCAGTTGTGCTGATCGTCAACCCGGACCCGCTGAGTTCCTGACCAATGTTGAGGATTTCAACTCAAGGAAGAGTTTTCCGTGAAAACTCTTTGGGGTTTTCTCGAAGGACCAGGTAACTTTTGATGTGAGTTACCAAACACAACTGCTGCGACGAACACTGATACACTCTTTGGATTTTTATGTATTTATTATAAAACAAATGACGTAAACTAGTATAATGAAATTTAATACTGTAACGTTTATTTTATAATTTATTTACATTAATTAACACTAATTTATTTAACACACTATAGTACTTGTTCACTAGACTAGACACTACATAATTTATTTGTACTGCTCCGCTTTCGGATCGTATGTCGCGTTCACTTCTGCTTCTCTACTTCTAACTAACTCCCTCGATCACAAACCCCCTTATATATACACCCCCAACCCTGATCGAGAACATTCTAGTACATTCTAGAAGCCTACGCAGCAAATGTTCATGCACCTGTCCTACGCGTCGTAGTTATTCTTTTGAAGGAGTAAACATGTGTCGCTTTGTTTACTTCTCGCATTACACTGCCCCCGCCTTAGAGACGTTTCGTCTCGGAACGTATCCCTGGTAGGCCCATGCAGGAACCTGCAGTTAGCCCCCTGCTTACAGCGAGACGTGGCGTCAAAATAACAGGGGACCGTCTTCCCGAGTCGACATGGTGCAGGCCCAAAACAGCAGACTAAAACTTCCACTCCGGTATTCTTCAACACTACTTCCAGCATGTTCCGGACAACCCTCCAGTCCAGCTGATCTCGTCCAGCACCTAACTTGGGGACAGCTAGCTTCCTGATGTCGAGCTCCAGCAGTCGGTCTCGTAGCCTATGCAAGGTTCGCCATACATCGTGATAACATGGTTTAAGGGACCCGATCTCCTTCGTAACCAGATAAAAGATGTGTCTTACGTTGTCACGTAGTTCCAGAACCTTGCCAATTTCCGGGAGTTGCTCTCTGAGTTGTTCCGAGCGCCCGTACTTCTTCTTGAAAACCGTGGCGATACCTCGTGACATTACCAGGTCGGCGGACACACAATGGGCCAACGAGTATTCTTCAGGTACGCTGAACAAATCCTGTTGTTTTTCACAGGTTACCCCATACCGTGCTTTTCCGGTACCCCCGTAGGCGCTCATAAATTCTTCGAAGGAAAGTTCGTTCTCCTGCGCCAATGTGTTTCTTACTCGGGGAACCTCCGCCTCATCGTGCGACCCCTCATAGGGTGCCAACCGATTAAAGTGCACCACTCTCGGCTTGCCGTTTGGTAGTTTGCTTACCCGGTAGACCACGTCATTGATTCGTTTCTTCACAACATAGGGACCTTCCCAATTGGTCTGTAACTTAGGGGACAAACCACGTTTCTTCTGTGGGTTGTACAGCCAAACTCGGTCTCCCATTTGGTAGCCACCCTCTTTAGCGTTGATGTCGTAACGCTCTTTGATGCGATCACTGGCGATATTTAGTTGGTACCGGACTTGATCGTGAATTTCGTTCATCCTTTGCCGCATCCGGGAAACGTAATCTTCCCCCGAAACGTCCTCGTCCGGTCTAGCGCCAAAGATTAGATCACAGGGTAGTTTAAGTTCTCGCCCGAACAGGACTTTGGCTGGAGTTTGTCCTGTCGACTCATGAACGGCCGAGCGGTAGGCCATCAGGAAGAACGGCACGTGTTCGTCCCAGTCTCTTTGATGTGACGAGACCATTTTCGCTAGATAGCGGTTGAGGGTGCGATTCATTCGTTCTACCATGCCGTCAGACTGAGGGTGAAGGGCCGTGGTTCTTGTTTTTCGTACCCCAAACTTCTCACAGATCCTCCGGAATAGGCCACTCTCAAAGTTTCTTCCTTGATCCGAGTGTAATTCCATGGGTACTCCAAACCGGCAGATCGTCTCCTTCACTAGCACATCGGCCACTGTCTCTGCCTCCTGATTAGGGAGAGCGTACGCTTCTACCCACTTCGTAAAGTAGTCCATCACGACCAAGATGTATTTATTCCCCTTTTCGGTCTCAGGGAAGGGTCCTGCTATATCAATAGCGATCCTTTCGAAGGGGCTTCCGACGTTATATTGTTTCATGGGAGCTTTCGGTCGTCTTTGTGGCCCATTACTTGCAAAGCATGTAGTACATTTCTTGCACCAGTTCTTCACGTCGTCTGAACAATTGATCCAGTAGAAGCGCTCCCGTACCTTCTGCAGCGTTTTCTTGATCCCTAAATGTCCACCAGACGATCCGTCGTGAAGGTGCCGCAAGACCTCCGGGATTTTACTGGAGGGAATTACCAACTGCCGTCTTTCCTCCGTCCCGTCTTGGCTCTCCAGTACGCGTTTTAGTAGCCCATCCTCAACCACTAGCGAGTCCCACTGTGCCCAATAGCTCTTAAGTTTTGGCGAGCCAGGTGATACCTTTTGCCACTCAGGACGCTCTCCTCCCTCTTTCCAAACCAGGATTTCTTTGAGAACCGGGTCTTTTTCTTGCTCTTGTCGTAACGAGGATGGTGTCCATTCCTCGGCGACCACGGTCGTTCGATAGACTTTCTCGGACTTTTCCTCAGCTTTATGACAATGAGGACACTCATCAGGGCATGGTCTTCTCGAGAGTGCGTCTGCGTTTCCATGACTCTGTCCTGGCCGATGTTCTATGACAAAGTCATACTCCTGGAGCCTCTCGATCCAGCGAGCGATCTGTCCTTCGGGATTCTTAAACTGGAGGAGCCATTTAAGAGCAGCATGATCGGTCCGGATCAGAAACCTCCTTCCACACAAATATTTATGGAAGTGCTCGACGGACTTGACGATGGCCAATAATTCACGCCGGGTGACGCAGTAATTCTTTTCTGGTTTGGAGAGTACCTTGCTGAAGTATCCAAGGACACGTTCTTGTCCCTCCTGGCGCTGCGACAGAACACTTCCAATTCCCACATTGCTCGCGTCGGTGTCCAGGATGAACTGTCCTTCTGGCAGAGGAAAACTCAGCACTGGGGCACTGGTCAACTTCCTCTTCAGCTCATCGAAGGCAGACTGGCATTCCTCATCCCAACAGAAGTTTCGTCCTTCTTCCGTGAGCCTTGTCAACGGCTTAGCGACGTCGGAGAACATCCGGACATATCGTCGGTAGTACGTGCAGAGGCCCAGAAAACTCCTCAACTGGTGTTTATCTACCGGTATTGGCCACTCCTTCACCGTACTTGTCTTGTCCGGATCAACGGCGACGCCCTCTCTGCTCACTACGTGCCCTAAGTATGAGACCTTCCTTCTGAAGAGCTGACATTTCTTAGGGTTCAGTTTCAGTCCCGCACCTTGCAGTCTCTGGAAGACGTCCTCTAAGTTTCTCAGATGTCCTTCGAAGGTCTTGCCCATCACGATGACATCGTCCAAATAGACTAGGCACGTTTTCCACGTCAGACCCATTAGCACGCTCTCCATCAGCCTCTCAAACGTCGCTGGGGCATTACAAAGTCCAAATGGCATGACTGTAAAATGCCACAGGCCGTTACCGAAGGTAAATGCCGTCTTTTCCTTATCGGCAGGGTCCATTTCGACTTGCCAATAGCCGCTTTTTAAATCCAAGGTCGAAAATATCGTGGATCCAGCAAGGGTATCGAGTGTGTCGTCGATACGTGGTAGCGGGTAGCTGTCCTTTTTGGTGACACTGTTCACCTGCCGGTAGTCTACACAGAACCGAGTAGTCCCATCCTTTTTCTTCACCAGTACTACCGGCGAGGCCCATGGACTGCTTGACGGCTCGATGACCCCGTCCCGCTCTAGGTCCTTGATAATTTTCTCGGCTTCCTCCCGTTTGGCCAAAGGTAGTCGTCTTGCTGTTTGTCGAATCGGTCGTGTCTCGCCCGTGTTAATTTTATGTGTCACGACCTTGGTCTTTCCCAGCTTTCCATTCTCGGTGGTAAATATGTCCTGGTACTTATTTATTAATTCGTGGGCCTTTTGTTTCTGTGTGGGCGAGAGAAACGCACTGGTCTGGGAAAGAATTTGTTTCAAGTCCTGTGGAGTGTGTTTGGACCTTTCTTCCTCACTAACGCCCCTTACGATGGCTGAAGCGGCTATACATGTGCCCAGCTTCGTACCCTTCTTGATGGTGACCGGGTACTGATTGATGTTGAGTAGTCGTACAGGCACTTCACTTGAGAGAGTAACGAGCGCCTTTCCTACCAGTACCCCCCGAGCCAGTCGATTGTCATCGTTTTCTGGTTCGATCACGGCTGGAAT
Source organism: Cryptocephalus moraei (assembly GCA_946251905.1). Lineage (NCBI taxonomy): Eukaryota > Metazoa > Arthropoda > Insecta > Coleoptera > Chrysomelidae > Cryptocephalus > Cryptocephalus moraei. The sequence goes on along the minus strand of OX276462.1, from coordinate 17,678,473 downwards.
TCCCTCTTCCACAACACCCCTCAGACAGGTAGAGGTGATCGTTTCGCTTCGTTCTGGAAGAATCACATCTTCTGCCATTATTACGTCTAACACAAAGTTGTCACGATTGTGTAGCAGTAATTCTTCTTGACCGATCCTCAACACTCGGTGTCCGAAATCCAACTGGAATCCATGATTCCTCATGACGTCCATTCCCAGTATGACGTCTTCCTCAATTTCGGCTATGAGAACAGGATGGTCAAACTTTACTCGTCCCAACGTCATGCTAACCGTCGCTTCACCGTGTATTACTGCCTTCTCCCCAGTGGCAGTTCTTAATTGCCACCTACTTGGCCTAATCTTCCTACGGTCCCTCACAACTTCCGAGCGTACGATCGTCTTCGTAGCTCCCGTGTCCACAAGCATGGCGTGGGATCTCCCGTCGATAGTGCCATCGACGTACGCGCTCCCCAATTGGTGGGAAAACGAGGCTATACTGGCCCGGGGGTTCCTATTGCCACGGGTCGACGTCCCCTCCCTTTTATCGACCCGCATTAGTTTTTCCGGGGCCTCTGCCGGCACCGCTGTTTTGGGCCGCGTCTTCTGTGCTGACAGCAACTCCATGATCTGCTGGACGGCCTTCTCCACGAGTTTTTCTGTGCCTACCTCCTCGGTAACAGCTCGAGCACAACCGTGAATGCGGGAGGCTTCCATGGCTGCATCATGCTCCAGTGCGATGGCGAGCGCGTCCATTAATGTTTTCGGTCGAGCTAGTCTCAGGGCCCTCTGCAGTTCCTGGTCCCGCAGCCCGCTCACGAACGTCTGCACTGCGAGGCACTCCATCATCTGTTCCGGTGCCGTGGGATACGCCAACCTCACTAGTCTGGCTACGTCCGCTTCGAACTCCTGCAGGGTCTCGTTCGATTTCTGACGGCGATTGGACATCTGGGATTGATGGACTTGCTCCAGATGTGTTTGGCCGAACCGCATATCCAGTCGCCTTAGCAGCTCCTTGTAATTCCCGGCTTCCTCGGTGGATAGCGTCTGAAGAACTTCCAACGCCTCTCCACGCAAGGCTACCGTTAGGGAAACAGCTTTTTCGTGAGGGGACCAAGCATTAGCCTCCGCTGCTGCTTCAAACTGCTTCTTGTAGCTGGCCCACGGAATTTTTCCATCGAACGTTGGGGGCGTCACTCGATTGGTGCATATCGAGTTCTGTTGAACGACCGCCTTTATTTCTTCCTTCATCTCGCCGCTACTGACTCGCCTTAGTCGTTCTTCCAACTGCTTCGTCTTCGGTTTAATTTCGTCTTCTTTCCCCTCGCCGCTACTGACTTGTTCTAGTCGTTCTTCCAACTGCTTGATCTTCTCTTCAATCTCCTTACGCTGAGCCTCCATCTGGTCGGTTATCTCTTCCCTCTGGGCGGCGATTTGAGCAGAAATATCTTCCCTCTGGGCGGCGATTTCTTCCCTCTGGGCGGCGATTTCTTCCCTCTGGGCAGCGATTTGAGCAGTGATGTCTTCCCTCTGGGCAGCGATTTGAGCAGTGATGTCTTCCCTTTGAGCGGCGATTTGAGCAGTGATGTCTTCCCTCTGGTCGGCGATTTCTTCCCTCTGGGCGGCGATTTCTTCCCTCTGGGCGTGGATTTCTTCCCTCTGGGCAGCGATTTGAGCAGTGATGTCTTCCCTCTGGGCGGCGATTTGAGCAGTGATGTCTTCCCTCTGGGCGGCGATTTGAGCAGTGATGTCTTCCCTCTGGGCGGCGCTTTCTTCCCTCTGGGCGGCGATTTCTTCCCTCTGGGCGGCGATTTGCTTCGTGATGTCATCGTCTTCGAACTCGAAAACTTCCGGGTCCTGGCCATTTTCTTTCAAAAATGCTGAGAGCCGGTCCTGGAGTTCAGTCTTCCTCCCTCCTGTTTCCAATTCTCGTTCCTCGAGTTCTTTTTTTAACTCGGCCACTTTTAATTCGCGTAACTTCTTCATGATCCGCTCTTCTGACACCAATGTAACGTTTATTTTATAATTTATTTACATTAATTAACACTAATTTATTTAACACACTATAGTACTTGTTCACTAGACTAGACACTACATAATTTATTTGTACTGCTCCGCTTTCGGATCGTATGTCGCGTTCACTTCTGCTTCTCTACTTCTAACTAACTCCCTCGATCACAAACCCCCTTATATATACACCCCCAACCCTGATCGAGAACATTCTAGTACATTCTAGAAGCCTACGCAGCAAATGTTCATGCACCTGTCCTACGCGTCGTAGTTATTCTTTTGAAGGAGTAAACATGTGTCGCTTTGTTTACTTCTCGCATTACAATACTTTAAAATGTGAGAGAGCGTGAATAGTGAATGTTAAATAATATGAGTTTTGAAATAAATACATAAAAATCCAAAGTGTGTATCAGTATTCGTCGCAGCAGTTGTGTTTGGTAACTCACCTCAAAAGTTACCTGGTCCTTCGAGAAAACCCCAAAGAGTTTTCACGGAAAACTCTTCCTTGAGTTGAAATCCTCAACATTGGTCCTTCGAGCCGGATTACTGAGAATACGATGATTATGGACGGGCGATAGAGATGGTGAAAGGTATTAAGAAATGAATTTGTATTGAAAACAGATCGGTAAGAGAATAATTTACGGAAAGCTATAGTTTAGGATAATAAAATGAGCGATGTAGTGGTGTTTAAAAGATAGTTGATGGTAGTTAGAGAGATCTTGAAAGGAAAGAGAAAGAATTGTAAAGGTTTAGCGAGAAGCGATGTTGGAATTTCCATTAGATTATTTTGTGAAATTTGCCTCACGCAACTTCGTGTTTACAACAGATTTGCTTGGACTGTATTGTGCTGAATTTGCTATATTTTATGCTGTATTACATATACTCACAAACACTTTTTGAATTGTAAAAATAATTTGAAACGTCCTATGAATTTTTGAAAAGATTTTAATTCAAGCAACGGTCTATGACGAAATGCTAACAATTTTACATGTTCTCTATCGTCTTTCTACCTTGTGATAACGAAAGCAATTTGAAACAATTTTCGAAATATTGCAAGAACGCATTTTTAATACTTACTTGAGTTACTTTCGACAATTAATAGTTATTTTCACGCTGCCGCTATCGTAAATCGCTCTTATATGCATAGATACGTAGCATGAAAATGGCAAATAATATTCGTGTATTATTTTTCCTTGACAACGGAATGTAAATACTGTCATTTACATTCCCAGGAAAATCAAAAGGGTAAATCAAGTTGATTTATCCGTAGCTACGCATATGTCAGACCGACATCTGACGTAAGTCAGTCAACCTATTTCAGAGTGATGTACGTCCAAACCAGTGGTACAAACTAAATCAAACATTTCATTTTTTGAGGAATTATGAGGAAATGTCCAATGGCAGCATGAAAAATCTAATAAGCCACACGGAAAGTATCGACTGTTAACATCCTCGGCAAGTGACAAGCCTCGGCTTCGCCTCGGCTCGTACACACTTGCCTCGACTGGTAAAACGTCTTTACATTCCTTGTGGCTTAAATAACTATTAAGTCACAAGGAATGTAAAGACGTTTTACCCTTCTATGCAAGAGTGTACGAGCCGGAGCGAAGCCGAGGCTTGTCACTTGCCGAGGATGTTAACAGTCGATACCTTCCGTGTAGGTTATTAGATTTTTCACGCTGCCGTTGAAAATTTCCTCAAAATTCCACAAAAAAAAGGAAATGTATGCTTTAGTTTGGACCTGACATAAATTGACTGACATACGTCAGGCTTACATACGTCAGTCTGACATATGCGTAACTAGGGATAAATCAACTTGATTTACTCTTTTGATTTTCCTAGAAATGTAAATGACAGTATTTACATTCCGCCGTCAAGGAAAAATAATACACGAATGTTATTTGCCATTATTTTCATGCTACGTATCTATGTATATAAGAGGGATTTACGATAGCGGCAGCGTGAAAAATAACATTAATTTTACTAGACTATGCCAATCTTCTCATCTCGTTTCAGTCCAAAAATTTTGATTTGACTGATTGTATGTACACTACAAAAAATTTAATCTTTAACCTTGTTAAATTATCTTTTATTTATGAATTAATTAATATTGTGTCATACTGTGCCCATTATTATTGATTTATGGAGTTGATTTTATATTATTTTGGACAATAATTTTCAAGATTTCGAAAAATGTCTATTTTTTATAAAACTTCGCCTAGACAGTTTCGAAGCAATTTCGGTTTCGGTGTATTGTGCTAATCTTTTCCTACTTTCTGCCACTGAAACAATTTTTATTCAACCAAATCAAAGCGTTTTAAAAATAATAATTTTGGAAATTGTCACCGCCTTTTTCAAATTGTGAAGCAATTTCCAGTTGTAATGCAATATGCCCAACTTGCAATGTGTTGTAACTTGTAAACTAATTTAAATATAAAGCATACTTAATACCCCTGTAGGGTAGAAATGTAAGTTATTAATCTTTGACAGCATTATTCAGCATGTCAAAAAGCTTAAAAGTGGGTAAATTTTATTTATTTTAATTCAAAGTTCTGGAGCATCCTTTCTGTTAAATCCACTATGGAAATAGATCTCTTGCAAGGGATAATAAGCTACTTTCTTTTGTAATAAGTATGTTGCATGCGTGGTCGGTACCAGTAAATAAAAGCAAAAAATAAATATCAGAAATTTCTTAGGATTTATGTGAATTAAAATTGAGTTGTCAGAAAACTAATTAAAAATCACCATATACCAAAATCGAAAAAACATAGTCGGTGTGTGAGTCATTGGCGGAAATAATATCTCCAGGAGGAAATTATTGGTTCTAGTAACACTTTTAATATTGTTAGCTGCGAAGAGACACGTTCTGAAGCAGAAAAGACATCATTTCTGGAGTTTCAAGGGAGACAGATGTGTTAAGAGGGAGTTGTTAGAGTTGTAGCAAGTCGAGTTGAGAGTTGAGGGTAGTTAAGCTGATAGAGTTTAGAGGTACGTATTAGTATTTATGGGCCCGCCTTGTAAATCAATCAATTTAATATGATTAAATATAACTGTACCTCTAATTGATTTATATTGGTAGTGTTAGTGAACATACTTTAGGTTTCCAGCGACTAGCGAGACGTAACGATTAAGGTATCGATTAGCCGGTAATTAGGTTGGTTAACTATCCTTAAGACAGTAGCACTTTGTTTCTGAGAGTGCTTTATCTCGCCACAACTGTAAAGGTGAGTAGGGTTTTGAGGAAGACCGTTACTCCCGTAATGGATTAAGTGTTTGTAAATTTTGTTCTCAACCATTACTAGAACATATTAATTGTTTTAATTACTACATCCCCTCATTTCAGGACCCTGCCATTTAATAAATATGAGTCATAAGCTCTGTGGCTTGCCGGGCAGTTATTTTTGGCTCATATAAAATAAACAATATTTCAATAAAATTCTGAGCACTACATCACTTACGGAAGATTGATTCACTAATAAATTTGTCTTTCCGGAGAAGATTTCAAAAAAAAATTAATCACCTTAACTCGGGAAAATCTCAGATCTTATGATTATACCTGTAAGAAGGTACAACTACTTTATAAGCATTAGATAAGTTTTGCTGCCACTTAACTGTCAATGTAGTTTGATTTGAACCAGAAGACTCACGCTACTTATTCAGACAATAATTGTTCTCATGTGATACGTTACAGGATTTATCTCGTGGGTCTGAACCCGAATTTCAATTTTTCCCCTCTTGCATAAAACTCTAGGCACATTTATTTCACAAAATTCCCTTTGCAGGCCTCGGAACTGCTTCTCAGTGATTTATTTAAAAGCTGTTAATAATCGGCGTTCTTCGAATATTTTTTTTTCCGAATGTGGAGACGCCGAATCCCAAAAAAAAAGAACCGAGAACACTTGGGACAACTTAATATTCCAATAACCGGCGGATTATCTAAAACGCCATCGCAGAAAGTTAGAAAAAGAGAGAAAGGAGGCGAAACGCGATAAGCAAAACAACCGAAATATATTTCTCCCGTAACCAAATTCCGTCAGTCCCGTGGCGGTGAAAAAAGGACAAATTTTTGTACGTCGCGAGGGCGTAGATTCTCCTCCTTCTCGGTCTTCGGCATAGGGTCGAATTTTGAAAAGATAATTACATTTCCTCGTGATTTTCTCGGTCGACTGTAATCATCGTCGCAATTTCCCATGAGAAATCAGAATCTGTTGAGGAAAATATCTGATGATTTCTAATGCGAGGTGACACACCAATAATATATAGCTGTTTTTTTTTCTGTCCTAGGTCTCGTTATAAGTTCTTCTATCCTTTCGGTTTAATTTCTTCCGGAGATTACACAACTTATCAATTAAGTAAAATTGGTTCTCGGTCTCCTGCTTTTATTTCTTTCCGGTGTTAGCCCAACTGATTAAGTTAAGGACAATGACGTATGGTATATAAAACCAATGAACAAGATTCTATTAAGAAAATACATTCAATGGTGAAAAAGTGTTTTTACCAATAGATTTTAATTTTTTTTCTAAATTTAACTAACGGATCCATGAGCTGAAAATTAATAAACGTTATATTTACACATTCTTGTCATTGAAGTACCTACGATAAAAATTTCCAGTAGAAAAAGGCCACAAATGATTCCATATTAATATTTGGAGCCTGACAATGTATTTGCTTTTTAAAATTTTGAAAGCTGAATGGAAGTGAATTTTGAAAATTAAATGCAAATTGCTAAAGAGCGTCAGCCGAGATTTATATTAATTTTCCTGTATTAATCTAATGATTTTCTTGTTTTAATGAGTATAGCAACAGTTCTAAGGGATTCAGCTATTTAAAAAAATATCATTGGGCTTTATTGTTTCCATGTGTCAAATCTAAAGGAGAAAATATAACTGGCTACCCTGACAACTACGTTTAATAATAATCGTTATTTTAAAGTTTTACAAATCCCTTATCATGTTATTGGTTATAAATTAATAAATATTAATAAATATTAATTAAACTTCCTTGTACAAAAAACCCCATGGCATGCCAAGCTGAAAGGTAGATCCTTTCAGCCTGATCCTATATATCCTACCCATAAGGTAGGATATATAGTAATATAACACACGAGGTGTGAAAAAATAGAAACGTCAAAATTTTCAAATATTTGCAAATAACTTTTTCTCTGTACATTTCTCAAAGATATGTTTTATACAAAAGTTGTTCGCCTCTATAAGGGCAACAAAAAACCTTAGTAACATTTTTCCCTCAGACGCGAAATAAAAGTTTTTTTTATTTTTGACAAAAATAACTTTATTTTTGTACGTTTCTCGACAGATTGCTTTATACAAAAGTTGTTCGCCTTTATAAGAGCAACAAAAAATCTTAGTAACATTTTTCTCTCAGAGGCGAAATAAAAGTTTTTTTATTTTTATTTATTTTAAAAAAAAATAACTTTTTCTGTACATTTCTCGAAAAAATGTTTTATACAAAAGTTGTTCGCCTTTATAAGAGAAATAAAAAACCTAAGTAACATTTATCTCTCAGGCGCGAAATAAAAGTATTTTGATTTTTTTTTGAAAATAACAAGCCGCAATTTTAAAACCGCTTTACCGATTTGGCCCATTAACAATCTCGAGATTTTTGGCCAACTGATTTTTGTACCAAATGTCGTTGTGATTCTTTAAAAATGCGACCTGTAGCCTGCCGACAAATTTCGTTATATCCGTTATGTATAAACTTTTGAGAAATGATTAAGTATAATCTCTAGATACCAAAAACCTGAAAACCACATTTTAATTCCTCTTTTTTCGACTTCGTTAACGAATGCAATACTAGATATAAATCTACCAAAAAGGAACAACATCTATACTTGGCTATTATCACGTTTTCAGCAGAAATTTGATCAGCATCACGATTACACGTGTGTTGCATAATAGTTTTTTCTCGTATCCTGACGAGACAGCCTATAGGATATTACATCTGACAGGGTCTCTGTATGTATTACAAGAGATACAACTCAACTTGTTATCCTTCCCTCTTGATTCTGTGTTCCAATAGAGAGGAACCCTAAAATAGAGATAACTCGTCTTGAAAACGTCCCAAATCTAAGGGACGAAACGTCGACAAGCAGGAGTTTGAATAAATACCTCCAACGGACTCCAATCGTGTTTCATTTGTTGAAAGGGGCTAAAAGGGAAAAATCCTTCTACTAGAAACTGTAATGTTTTGCTTTAACTTTTGTTTATTTGCAGTACTGAAAAACATTCGTGTCATACAGTACTTTGAATTGTCTTTTCTCTAAAACAAAGTTATTGTAAATTCCAGACAAATGTATGCACCATACTAGGCAATAACGCGAAATAAATATATTGTTATAATTTTGGTTTTAGTTTTATTTAGTAACATAACATATACGGCATTGATATTATTAAATAATATTATCAGAAACAAAATTTTAACGCTTAGGTAACAAACTTGGTCTACAACACTTGTCACAACGTAGTTTTATGAAATCTACAGTTACATGTCTGCAGTAAATGTTACCGAAAATTACAGGGATCTTCGTAATCTATGAACAACTGATGGTTTAAATGGCATTTATCATTACATTCACATGACATTTCCCATCACTTTAAATGAATAACCCATTTTCTACGTTTAATCATGTCAATCCGATACAATTGTATCAATGAAACTCGCCTATGAAGTCATGGCCCCTGTCTGGCTCGATGCTGAGGGAAACTCCACGCCTAGTCTCATGAAGTTAATTGTAGCTACGTGAAGTTGGTGCGGATGTAACCAACACGGCGTCGGGAGAACGTCAGAAAAATGAGTCAGAAATACACGATAACACTCATTCCAAAGAAAGATGCCCCTAATTCATGCTTATAAAATTATTTAATAGGATCTGAATAGAGGGTGTCACATGTTTTTAATGCGATGGAATATATGAGCTTCCTCAATCTTGAGAGGTTGGGAAGTAACTTCCCAACTAAAACAAAAACAACTTGTTTGCGAGCCTGAGGATGGCTTCTATGAAGCCGAAACCGGTCGCTCATCTTTAATAAAGTAGTTGGTTAAGACTTGGTGTTTTCCTTTGGTTAAATTACCATGGCCAACTTTGAGAAGCTGGACAACCTTCGGTCGATGTTTGTCTTAGATTAATCAATACCCTTTTATCTTATACTAACACTGTAACAAAAGTGCAAGTATTAAAATTCAATTCTTAATCAAAATGGAATGCTAAATAAGTAAATGAGTACATCTACGTACCTCTTATAACACATTCTGCACATTCAATATAATTTATATATTATGGTGCACTAATAACTGAGGAATAGATGGTAGATTTTAAGTCAGTTTTTAATATCATTTGATAATTTAAACTCAGCGATGAATTCTAAAGAACTGGTTAACTAAATTACCACTTAATTACGCACTAGAAGATTATTTGTACCTTCTATTCAGTTGTAAAATGTTCGGTGAAAAATACTGGTAACTAATTATCATGCAACTTCTAAGTTCCCATTTCTCTCCGTACCTAGCTACCTATGGCTATAGGTATGTATGTACGATTTAAATTTTAGAACGTTCCGTAAGTCTGAAGTTGCACCCCCGCGATCAAGATCACTTTCATCCGTCGTCATCCCTAATTCCGGCCTCTTCACTTCCCCCATAAACACCTCCAGCGTCAGTCCCAGCAAGGACTGAAAATGGCCAAATTTACATTTAAAATTTCGCCCGGAGTCGACGAAAAAGTTGAAAGTGGGAGCGCTGTGGGATGAGTTGAGGCATGAAAAGAAATAGCCCGAATTCCTCTCTCACCGGAAGCATCCCTCAGCAGAAGACCTAATTAAAGAGAAAAAGCTCCTTAACAGACATTAACGCTAAATTTACTTATTAATAAGCCGAAATTAAATTGTTGATTAGGATTTTGAAGAAAGTTTATTACGTTCTTGGTATTTGAATTATGGGGGAATTTATGACGCGAAATACTTTCCGCCCCGGACGGCCGTGCCGCCCTCCCGTAAAAAATAAACCGAGATGATTACAGAAGTTGTTAGGGTTAATTGGCGGGAATTTTACGACGGCCATCTTTTGGATAACACACTTTAGATGAATCGCTTGTGATGCTTCAGGCTGGTAAATTATGAAAATAGTATAAATTTTCGCGATGAAGCTTTTTATGAGGGACAATACATAAAATCTTTAAGTAAAGCAATGAGAAGGACCCGAAAATAATTATTCTCCGTATACACCTGTATATACTATATAATTTTGTTTGTAGCTATACACGTGAGGACACAAAACCACTACTTAAATATAGGATAGGTAAAATAAACTTGACATAATAAACATGACCAGGTGACGTCATATGTATACATACGAATTGTAGCGGATGGTAGGTATACAACTTTGATATGAAGATTCAAATTCGCGCCCATATTTTATGTTGGCAAAGTAATACTGACACTAGCCTATCTCGCTCACATATTGAGGGGTTTTTATTGTTAGTAATGGCGCTCCAATAAACTTCAAAACAGCGACGGTGGTCAAATCAATGTTTGTTAGACGATTATGTTATGTTTCCATTTCCTGTAAATATTAGCCATGGATATGTTCGTAATCACGGACGAAACGTCGGCATGACATAAATACAATCTGAACAACTCCATGTTTTAATTGGGGATATTTTAAGAACATTCCTGTATACATATATACATATATAGGTATACCCATGTAGTTGCAACAGTTGAGAGCAATAATTTATATGAAACCTCATATCAATAAAATAAGATCATATAATTAAACAAATATCTGTATTCTTATCATTCAACTGCCCAAATTATATTCATATTTATACACTAAAATTGTGTAGGTTTTGAAAGACTTATTTAAAACTAAAATAAGCACCTTGTGACGTGGTTTACCTCCCGATGCAGCAGATTCGTCGGCGGCACGACGACTCTCGGCTAGAAGGTTACGTCACTTTGTTGAATTGGCGCTATTTTCGGAGTTTTGGAGGTTTAAAGTCGGTTTTACGGTTTTGCTCGGGCGCCAGATTTTTTAAGGGTTTACTCCCTAATGCCTCGGGTTAGTTTATACTCAGGAGAATGCCTGGAGTATGCCATTATCGTAAAAATAAAACACACAATTCGGAAAACAAATAAAACTAATTTATTAGAGAAACGGCATCAAAGTAAGGACAATCATGTAAGCACGAATCGGCAACGGTGCAAAATTAAATATTTAACGGTTTTTATAGCAAAGCGGCATCTATGTACACATTTTCCTAATTCTACGAAAGGTGGAAGAATTTGGCAACTATGTACATCGGGAATACATTGGAGTCTCGGTTTTACGAAGCGGTCGGGCAACAGTGCATAGTGAGGTTATTACGGTGGGGGGGGGGGGTAGTGCATGGCGGTCTAGCTAATCTAGTCGGTGTCTATTCTATTTACAATAGAAAAGCTAGTCAAGTGCAACGGTCAGGCAAGCGTTATGAAACGGTGAGAGCGGGGCAACCATTATGGGGGAAAAGCTAGCAAGCGGGATAAAACTATATTCGGCGGTCTGATAATTGACGGGCATGCGCTTTAGCAGATTTGATTCGCGTCAATCAAATCGCGGGCGCGGAAGTCGTTAGGGAAACTAAGCATGCGCGGTGACTCAAGCAAAGGTCGGGTTGCGTTCAGGGAGGCTATCTCGAGTGCCACTCAGGGAAGAGTCAATTCGTCGGCCTAACCCAACGGGAACGGTAGGGGGGGGGCTTGATTGCGTCGTATTCGGGGAGGTCTATCCCGAGTCTCACCCAGGGACGTACCTGCCCAAACAGCCCAAATTAACCTTCCCGAGTCTCACCCAGGGAAGAGCTAATTCGACGGTCTGACCTAACGGGACGGTGGGGGGGGGGGGGGCGGTCGGATTTCCCTTACTACAATACCTTGGACGGACGGTTTCCCTGCTTTCCGGATCGGACGGTCTGGAGCGGCAACGTCGCACTAAGTCGGAGCACCTGCACTAACACCTGCGTCTCTGTGATCGGTCGGCGGACTTGTGATAATTTTCGATATTTTTCTCTCGTATTTAGAGTTCTCGGAGAAATAAGGATGTGTAGTTTGCGGCTCGTAGATTAGAGAGACAACTGGTGGTCTTTTATTTAAACTTGGTCTCGGACTTTGCAGGTGTTACGGCGGAAAGACAATTGTTATTTATTTGAATTTACGGAATTAAATGTAATTTATTTTTACTGGCCCGTTTTTCGCCTGTTTACTATGTCGCGCTTCACGTTTAATAATCCTCTCCGACCGCAAGCCCGCTTATATACATTTCTCAACTGTATTCTCGATAATTCCACAAAGAACTAAATCCATCTAGATAATAATGTTTACCTAGGAAACGTCCAGAACGTAATAAATCATTCTTTCCTTAAATAATAATCCGGGAGTATTCATGGAACTGTCTTTTCCGATAAGAGTAAACACGTCTCGCGCTGCTGTTTACATTTCGCGTTACAATATGTAAATATAAATGATAAATATTATATTGAATAGAAATAATTTTTTATAAGAAGGTATAAAATAACGTGTCACGGGGGTAAAATAAAAAAAAATCAAAAAAATAAATTAAATAAAATAAATTTTGAATAATTAAATCTCAGTCAACACTCTTCCAAAATATTTATAATAGACGCCGGTTTAATGGAAATTACATCAGATTTCTCCTTTTTGTGAACGAATCCTACATCGGCTCAGGAAAAGTTGTTGACAAAAAATCAAAGAAAAATCATATTGTCTTTTTGCAAACATGAGTTTTTCGGCCTATGGTGGTGACGCAATAATAGGAAATTTAATATTCAAGAAAAATCTGAATACAATTTTATACCCAAAATGCATAAGTTTTGGATCACATTAAAAAACTAAAAAGCGAACAATCTTAACCATTTCTCAACCTAACCTAAGCCTCCAATTTGTTGTAACGTTTGATTGGCTAATTCTAAAGTACATTTGAATAGCTGTTTTTTTAAATTGTTTTAATCGATGAATTGATCATGATTGATATTGATAAAATTTCTTAAAACTTTTTAATTTGATAGGGCAAGTTAATGTGCTATTCCCGTAAGTTCTACGATGTTATAAATAGACTAATTTAAACAGAAGAAACAGAAATGGAGATCATTTATTATTTATTTATTAATATGATTTTTAAACAAATTTAGTGATGCCCACGATATTCTCGTTTGCGAGAGTCTGGTCTCGTCTCGTCTCGTTTTAGAGACGAGACTCGAGGCGATACTATAAATTTTCCTTGCGAGACAAGACGAGACTTTCAAAAAGTCTCGTTTCGAATCTGGCACAAAATTCTCGGAAAAGTCTCGAAGTATCGCAGATAAAAATGGCAAATAGTAATTAATTATTCTAATCATCACGAATGTTATTGAAACATATTTTTAAAGCCGCATAATAGCGATCAGCCTGTGTTTACAGTAACTGTTATGCAATGTTTACCTTTTTGAGCTTTCCGAGATATTGCCACGTGTACTACTATTATACTATACCCTGTCAAAAAAAAACCGTGGAGTAATAAAACGATTATTTCGACGGGGACCAGAGGCGTCCTTAAAGAAATGAACGAAAATTAGTAAATGCATTAAAATGGTCAATGTAAGTTTGCATAAAACCGTTATAATTGTTTTAATAAAAGGTAGGCATTTTTTCCTGATTTGTTATTAAACTCGTCATTAATATAATATATTATAATATCTGAACTCGGTATTTGTTTATAATATTTTACGGTATGTTTTTGTCTTTTATCTCCTATTGATAACAATTTGTTGGATTTTTGACGTCTAACTTTCTAACGTCTAACTAAAAATTGAATTGTGGTAGAAGTCTTAGGAATACAAATATTCACATTTTTATGTTGAATAATTTTTTTTTCTGTAACGGAAAAAAGTTTGACATTTTATCCCTGTTGACAGGGTTTTTTGTTAAGCTTTACGATTATTAGTTCTTAATATGTATCTCTACAACAATTTATTTTATATTCACCTACCTTTGGAGATCATCTACCTATTTCTCACCCTACTTCTCATGGTATAATCGACCTATTATAATAATTGGTTTATTTCAGTTCTTGTCAAAACAGCAGATTTGAAAAGCATTTCGATATAATTGAGGAGCAAGAAGTAACCGGACGTAATAAAACGGCAAAATGCATTCACGAAATCGCGAGATTTTGAGAGACTTTTGCCAGACATGAGACGAGACGAGACCTTTATTGCGAGACGAGACTCGAGACGAGACTTTCAACTTTTTTTGCGAGACAAGACGAGATTTTCCAAAGTCTCGTCTCGTCTCGTCTCGTGAGCAACACTGTACAAATTATATAAATGCAACTACTGAAACAAGAAAGAAGGAACCGAATCGCCTGCAAAGTGTTTACTAACCTTTCCTATCATTTGCATTGCATTTAAGAAATTTTAAAAATCTTGTACCAATTTAAGCTAAATTGAGTTTCCAATTTCCTTAATACTACAGAAAATACTAGAATTACTTTCAATAACGTTCCTGAGACCAATCCTTGCCTCCACTAATTATCTTTTAGAGCACCTCCTTCACCTCCATTTAATTAATTAATTCAAACCTCTCGTTAAGTAAATGTACATTACTCTAATAAAAATCAACAAAATTAATAGTTTTTTTAGTTCGTATGCCTCGCCCGAACTTATTAATTAAATTCTCGTACGTGATACTCTGGAAATGAGCTGTGGAGTGCTTTACTATTTAATAATTTTTTCGACGTCGATTTTTTTCGTATCTAAACTTTTCCACCGTACATACATACATAATTATCCAGGACTCCGTGTCCTCTTCTCCCACACGCCTTTTCTATTTCCTTCGCAGGGGAAAAAATCAAACTCTCCCAACTTAATTCCCAACCTTCTCCAGTCAAGCAAACTGGGCGAATTTGGCGAGCTTTTGATGTGTAACACACGTCCTTTGATAGTCTGAACAGGAAAAAATTCAACCGCCCCACATCGTTTAGCGAACTTTAAGGGTGGGACGCCTGGTTTTATACCCCGAATTAGAATGGAATTTTTCAAGGCTGTTTGATCCACGGAAACGTATAAATTTGAATGGGATGGAGAATTTATTTATTTTTTACATGAGAAGTTAGAAGATGGAGTTTTTCCGACGAGGAGAGGTAGAGACCTTGTGAAAAAAATCCTAATTTAATATGGGACAATTTTTAGGGTGGAAACCTTACTTACGAAATTTTTACTAAAAATGCAAACGACAAACTTTGCAAAATTGGACCGGCTTGGAAATGAAATATTATAGAAAGTTAACAATAAATAAATAAAAAAAATTAAAACACAGTACAAAATACAAATTATTAAACATGTTCAACAAAAATGGTGGGAGGTTAGATAAAGCAATTGTGCATAGAAATAACCAGTGGAGAACAGCAAAAAGACAATTGCTAATGGCAGTAATTGCAACAGGAATTCCAACAACTGGAATATGCAACAGAATAATTAAAAGAAAAACAATACAATGGGACCAATACAATCCCAGAATGGGATTTAACATGAACACAAAAAAAACTAAATTCATTGTTGTCACGAGGAAGAAGAATGCATTTAGAGATGTCAGCTAAACGTACAATGGAAAACTTTTAGAACGAGTAGAAAGATTTAAGTATTTAGGAACATGGCTTCATGAAGAATGGTCATCAGACAAAGAAATTGAAAGCAGGATCGAACAAGCTCGAGGCGCATTCCTGAAACTCCAAAGAGTGTTCATTTGTAGCGACTTGGATCTTGGTCTCCGATTGAGATTTGTTGGATGCTACGTTTGGTCTATACTACTGTATGGCATGGAAGGATGGAAGGCTGGACTCTAAATTCTTAAGATTCCATGGACAGCCAGAATAAGGAACGAAGACGTTCTCAGACGTATTAACAAGGAACGCGAACTCTACACCATTATACAAAAGAGGAAGACTGCATACTTGGGTCACATAATGCGCAACCGTAAATATCAACTCCTGCAATTGATTATCGAAGGCAAGATCGAGGGTAAAGGAGGAATAGGACGAAAGAGAATGCCATGGCTGAGGAACGTGAGACAGTGGACCGGCATTGGTGACATACAAACATTGATCCACATGGCAAGAGATAGAGAAGCCATGGAAAAAATGGTCGCTAACATCCATTAGTGGATAGGCAGAAGAAGAAGAAGAAGAAGAAGAAGAAGAAGAAGAAGAAGAAGTCCCTCGACTGTATCCGCATATCTAACTATAGCGTCTCTTACCATTTACCACAACCGAACTAATTAGTTGTGGTGGTTTTTCTGATGACCTCCCCAGGATTAAATGAAACACGTTTTGTTTATGAATTGTCGACGTTTCGTCTATTCGTTTGTAGACATATTCATGACAGAGTGGAATATTTTTTCCAGTTGTTACTATTTGAGTTACCAATTCGGTTGAAACCAATGCATATCGCTCTCTGTGGTAACCTTGTTGGTTTGATGTCCCTTTGCCGGGCTTAACTGAAGTTACCTCTGAACCTGCAAACCAAAAGAGAGCTATTCTATTAGAATAACATCACATCTAATAAAGAAGCTACTCACTAAGCCCGGCAAAGGGACATCAAACCAACAAGGTTACCACAGAGAGCGATATGCATTGGTTTCAACCGAATTGGTAACTCAAATAGTAACAACTGGAAAACATATTCCACTCTGTCATGAATATGTCTACAAACGAATAGACGAAACGTCGACAATTCATAAACAAAACGTGTTTCATTTAATCCTGGGGAGGTCATCAGAAAAACCACCACAACATTCATCCTGGTCCCCGAGAACGAACACCACAACGAACTAATTAGTGTTAAGTCATAAATAAAAAGTTTTCGAAGTCAAAGTCGAAGTATGTACTTTTTTCCTTCCTTTCAAATTTTGCTCCACCAACTTCACAGACTTTACTGTACGTTCGTAAGATGAACTTCACACTATTAGTTTAAGCAAAAAATTGTCATTTTGTAATACTAATACTCTTATAAAATGTCAAGAATATTTGGAATAAGTTTCATCAACGATAATTTGCATGCTTAAACTCAACATTGGGCAACGGTAGTAGAAACAGTTTTCTGTTCTGTACACCTAAAATATTATTCTTAAACTCAACGTTTCTCTTCATCGTCTGGTGATGTTTACCGGTCAACACCGGTTACCATATACTTAATTTGAAATATGGTAAATTGACACTCCTTCGTTTTAATATGGGACACCACTTGGAAGTATGAGTGATTCATCTCACATCATTAATTTAGGTGTACCGTTCAGAATGAAGAATAATGAAATTTTTTAAAGAAAATGTTAAAGAAATACAAATACCGTTTATTTGGTACTTAGTTTTAACTAGAATTATATTTTCAAAGTAAATATTTAATTTCCTTTTCGGCTCCTTCCCATTACGAATTCGCAATTCTTGCCCTTCACAGTTCTCTCACCTCTCATTCTCCAATTCTCAGGTATCATCGCCTGTCCAATGTATGTTTCCCATCTTAGTGCCGGTCGTTCTCTTCGTTTGGGTTTCCAAACTTGTATTCGTTTTGGCTATGTATGTTCTGGCATTCTTTAGACATTACAGTACCATTGTAGTGCTCTGTTTCCATATTTTCTTGTTATTGACCATTCAACTCCCATTCGTTGCCATATTTCTTCAGTTCTTATTTTGTCGTCCCTTGTCACTTGTGGGCATCTTCTCATAAAGTCCAGTTCGACTGTTCTTATTTTGTCCCTTATTGTCTTTGTTACTGGTCAAACTTATGCCCTGTATAATGTGATATTTTGTACTATGTTTTGAAAGATTATTTTCCTGTTTTTTTTTTAGTGAGAGTGTTGTTCCATATAAATTCATGCAATATTTGTGTAACTTGTTTTCCTCGTGCTATTTTTGTTTATATTTTTATATTTTTGTCGTCCTTAAAGACGTACCATCTCGGTGTATTGTCGTTCCGTTATTTCAAAATTTGACAGTTCTTACTAAATTCTTCCTCTAAATTTAAATCTGCAACCTGCTGTCCGATACATAGTTATCCAGTTTTACATATATTTAAGTCCCCACAAATCATGTTCTTCTCTTAACCTCCTCAACATATATTCGATGTCCTCTATATCATGTGCAAAAATCATAGCTTCTGATAGTTGTTTCCTGGGCACACTATCATACGCATTCTCTAAATCTACTAATGTCTACAATTATCTACAAATTTGATATTTCACGGTTAATCTCATTTTCAAAAAATTTTTTAAAAAAATTGTTCGTCGTTTTACAAGCAAAACCAATTCAATGAATGTCTTTGAAAGCGTCTCGCAAATGTTTGGATTATTCTCAAAGTCTTATTTTTTCATTGGTTTAAATTATAAACAATTTTTATAAAAACCTATTTTTTTTTCAAAAATAATAGAGAAACACTTTCAGGCGGAATTGTAATAAGCTTTTTTTGGAACATATTGAATATGGACGACTTGATTCATGCTTGTTAGGCCACGGTTTGTAGGGATCCATACGATTATTCCAAGAAATATTGCCATTCATGCACGATACTCCTTGGAGTTTTACTTTTTTCGTATTAATTCTTCGTCACGCTTGTGCCGAATAGCATTGTAATATTTACCAACTCTCATTAAAAATCTTTGCCAATTACTTCCTCTTCCACCTTCCTCAGACTCTCGGCTCTCCTCCATCGGCCGGCGGTGTCGTTCATCAAAATGTGACGCATTACGTGCTCCTCAAGGATGTTAGAGTTCATAATTGCGGAGATTCTGCCAAATCAGCCTCATTTGGATTCCCAAAGGCTAGATGGAGTACTGCGGCACGGCGAACGCGGCGGGGAGAGCTACATTTGTTCTCCCTCCGCCGTTTTCAAATGTTAATTTGTTGGTTTTGGTTATTCGCCAAAAGGACTGTTAATGTTTGTGTGCGCTTTCGAACGCTTTTCGGTACAAAGTGGTTGCCGACGGTTTTGATTGACGAAACGTCGCGTGCAAGGGAAGAGGTTGTTTATAACTTAGGGGATGAGTGGGGGAGAATGCCTAATGATCTCGCCGTCGAAGTTATTAATTAATCTCAATATGAATATGAGTGATTGGACTGAAATACGATTTTGATGCCTGTTCATTTGCAACCATATTTTGAGATAGCTGACCATGTGCATGTTTACTTCTTTGATTCGGTATAGTTCGAAAATCTTAAAGGAAGAAATAGTTTTGTTCACATTTCGCTTAAATAAAAGTTCCAATATAATTCCAACAAAATAAAACAATATGATATTTCATCCTTTCAAACATAAATATGCCAGGAACTGTATGTGGGAAAAGGAACATTAGACTCAAACTTCACAAAGTTATAACAATACTAACATCACGTAACAAAACAGTACCATAAGTTTTGTTAACGGTTTAAGATAAGTGAATAACCATCATCCGTTAAAAGTAAATTCTCCTTAGGTTGCAAACTTATTTTGTGAACACTTGACATGAGTTACTGTGGAATTATGATATCAAGGGTCCAAGAATTCAATACATTTATTTTATAGAGATTGTCAAGTATTTCTATACGTATCCTATACTTAAAAATAGTTTTTGGAATTTAGTTTGGAAGTAGTCCATTGCTCAGGGCGATTTCTGAAACTTCCGAAAAATAATTTCAATTTATGGTAACAGATTAAAATTAATAGATAATTTACGACCTACATGTTTAAGTAATGCTTATTATGGGGAATTTTTAATAATAACTGGTAAGATAGGTATCACTTTAGTATAAATTTGAACACTTACTCACTAAATAAATTAAAATTATATCAGAACAAACATGTTATATTCACACGTCAAGTCTTTTTGCCTTGAATTAACGAATTAACTTCTGTCGATTTATTTTAAATCAGAAAAATAGATTCAATGAGGAAATTTTTGTTGGTGTTAAGGCTTGTTTTACCT
The DNA here is from genome assembly GCA_946251905.1 of Cryptocephalus moraei. Classification (NCBI taxonomy): domain Eukaryota; kingdom Metazoa; phylum Arthropoda; class Insecta; order Coleoptera; family Chrysomelidae; genus Cryptocephalus; species Cryptocephalus moraei. The sequence goes on along the minus strand of OX276462.1, from coordinate 17,658,494 downwards.
GCAAACTATTTACCAATAGCTATAATTATAATAAATGTTACGATGAAAGCGCTTATGTAGTAATTGCTCGACATTTTCGAATTTATGGTGTTCAAATTAACACCTTTTACTACTTTGCCACAGTTACTCCATTTCTCTTTTTTTTGAAAAACCCCACGTTTTGTTAAAGTTTAACACGAATATAGAAATTTAAAAATTAATTTTCGTGCAAGGTGAAATTGTATCTTTTTTACACAGTGGATAGATAATTATTCTGTAAAATTCTAAGGTTGGCTTATCCCCGATCAACCCCTCACGATGTTTCAATAGCCATTTTCTCACTCATGAATTATGACACGCACTTGGTACTCCTAAACGGTACACCAAATTTGATGCAGCAAAACAAATGGGTTACAAAGATAATAATTGTTTACGTGATAAACGTCTTATAAATCGTTGTGCGGGCTACACATCCCAGAAAATATTGTAACGTTACGCCTGGCCTGACCCATGCGTGGAAGCGAGAACGAGAGCAAGTGACAGAGATCGACCTTCGTTTGGCTTGCGACGCATTGTACGCACACGTATGTTAGCGTTTCGCTTCTGACGCATCTATCTCCCTTCCATTCTGCCTGACGCTTGTGTCCGCGTGAAAGAGAGACAGCGGCAGCACACAGCTTGACGTTAACGTATTGCCGGTTATTCATAAAGGAACTGGATATTTCCAGTCAATAATATTCCTTATTAGAATCGCAATTGCTGCAATAAGGTAATTGATTCTTACATTCTAAGATTTTTATTAGCTATATTATCTCATATATTTGTTCTTTCATCATTAAAACAAAGTAGCATTGGTCAGCGATGCAGTAATAATAGGTTATGTTACGATTTCGACTAAAAAATTATTATGAATGATATAAATGGTTTTATAAACGGTGCTATTCGACTGCCGACCGCGGTCAGGTCTGTCCTAATCCCTTGGTTCAACTGCCGTCCGAAATTTTTAAATGGTTAAAGGGATTCTAATCCTATGCTCAACTGCCGTCCGGCTTGAGTTTACCGGGTCCTTATCATCAAATTAAACTTCATATTTTATTTCAATTCATTTTAATCATATGATATTATCATATCATAATGAAAACGCCCGATATATTTTAAAATTAAATATCACCCGCCTGTTAGGCTCAGTGACAACGTGTATTATCCTTGCCCTCTCGCAAACATTATATATATATATATATAAAGTCAATAAGAGATGGGCTGGAAATCCCGATGCACGAAGATCCCGATCCTCGGACGGCAGTTGAACAGAGGGATTAGTCGACTTCGCTAATCCTAAAGGGTCACATTGACCGCGACGGCAGTCGACATGCGCCCCGTATAAAAAGTCGACTGCTTTCATTTAGTATAATGACAAAAATTATCCTACGTAGCAATCATGCCAGGTTCAAGATTAATGTTTAACTTCACACATGTCATAACAATGTGTCTAAAATGACAAGTTGGACCGACCAACCGCAGTGCGAAAAAATCTTCTATAATATAAAACTGGATAACGCGGGCTTATTAAAAGCAGCAAATTAGTCAATGATAATTTAGTGACAATAATTCAGTTAAATTCATAAACGTATGCAATTTTTCATCAATGTTTTCTTATGACGTTATCACGTAAAATTATCGTCCGTAAACCGACTTTACAAACAACATTTTTTTTTTCCAAATTTGGAGCTCCAATCAAGAGGTTAATAATTCTTTAAGGGCTTAGTTAATAGAGGTAACTTGCATTAAATTGTCATACTTTTGAATAGTAATTTTTGAAATACCTATTTTTAGACTTCAACTTACTCAACATCTTTCTAACTATATCGGTTAAATCATATATCATCTCTTACTAGAAAATGTTAGAAAAAGTACAGCAGTAGAATCTCCTCTATATAGAAACCTAACCTAACTAAAATACTTAGGTTATTATTACCAATATTTATTACCACAGTACAAGTACAAGCTTAATTGTGCTTGTAACCGTATTCAATTCGAATAATGTTATTTTTCAACCGTAAAAGCGCACATGTTTAAATTTCAAAATCACCCACTGTGTCCTCAAAATTGACTCAAGTTAATAAATTAACAGACTTTAATTTTTTTATCCAGCTTTGATGTTTTTCTAAAATTCAAGTTTATTTTTTATAAATTGTTATTAACGATAACTAAACTCTTTCAAATTAGTTTAATAATATTTCGGTAATCTAGGGCGCAATGGGTTATTACAATTCCCCACGTCACATTTTAACACCTTTTACACAACCATTAATTTTACAGGCCATAAGTGCAACTCCATAAAATTGCAAGACTTTGTAACCTTTTGTAAACATGATTTGAACTTACCAACAGAAGCATAATGAAATGAATGAGACGAGCTTTCGTCGGGAACTTACCTGAAATAAAGCAACATTTAATTAGTATATGAATGCATCAGAATAAGTACAAACTTATTCCAGTAAATTATTGATTATTTCACAATTATTGATTTTTTTAAAATTTGATATTCAAGGCTGAACATGTATGAATGTACCAGGTACACACTTGAGGGAAAATATTTGTTTCTACTTGAAATGTCGAATAATAAAAACCGAAATCCCGACTCGTCTGGCGTATTTACAGAATGTGGAAATATTTCTGGTAAACACCAGACATCGCTCGAGTTCCCGTTTTATCCTGCGGGCTAACATATAGAAAAAAACTACGATTGTTTGAGTACAGAATTCAAAAAATCGCGCGTGGCGCGTTTGAAATTTAATACAGTTTTCGGTTAATTGAGTTAAACGGTTTGGTCATTTAAAAAAAGTGAAAATTCTAGCCACGTTTATTGGATTTGCATTCACTGACGTCGTATATTCGAATTAACATCTCGGTTCTATGGGGACAAACAAATATTTTGATCCGGTAATTACAGAGAGGTTCCTTATGTATTTGCTATTCATGTATTTGTGGCTAGTTCGTAATAACTCTAATATGATGTCTGTGTACGTTCGTGTGGTGGATTAAAAGCATAGATTTGTTTTTAATTAGAATATCAACGCAGGGTTTCATATGTACATACTGACCAATACACTAATTATTTTCACAGAGCATGATAAATCAACAGTTAAATTGCAGGTTGGTAAATATTGATGATAAGGATTAGTTGAGTTACATGATATCAAGTTAAATCCTATACCGAATTTGTTGTTAGTGTAATAATGTACACTTCAGACAATCAGAATTGTAACGGCAACAAAAACACTTAATGGCTTTTTAAGTAGTGAAAAGACATGCCGCCTGGTCGTCCATGGGCGTATCATTACGGATAATAACTCTAACAATGAATTCACTTTCAAATAGCATAAATAAATGGCACACACCACTGCTTTCTCGAGTATAAGTGCCGAAGAAGACTACACCTGCTCCATAGAAGAAGTAGAAGATACAATCGAAGTGCCGCTGTCGTAAAAAATGTGCGACCCAATGGACCCTTTAATTCTTTATCTGTAGATAACCATACATTCACATATACGATTTCACTTGGGCGACTGCACGAACACAAACACCTGCATTTTAAAATATACCAGTGCGTTTCTGAATAAGCAAAGAAATAGGTCCCATGGTTGTGTATAGAGATAACGGGCTCTTTTCGAATGTCCTCGGTAAATGCAAATTTTGTTGAGTGTTCCATTTGCTACTGGTTAGAGTACAAGTTGTAACTCAATTGTAAAATCTTGAGTGCAACAGTATTCATGGCGTTGAAGTTATAAGGCTTGGACTGTTGACCCAAAATTTATGGATAATTTTATGGGAAAGAAATTCTACACCGGTCAAACAATCCGGAATAATCAAATATTTGATTATTATAATATCTAGTTAAATTAATCAGTCAAAGTTAGTATCGAACCGTATGACCACACCTACTGTAGTTAGTAGCGGTTTGCTAGCGGAGTAATGTTTCACACTACAATGTAAGACAACAGAGTTATAAATGTACAATCTAGGTAATTGGAATTATTTCCTAGAAAATGTCAATTTATGGTGCATTGGATTGAGCTAATAATTATATCGAGTTTGGTTAAATTCCATGTCGTTTCTCGTTTCTCGTCAAAAGGCGGGGTCTCTATTTAATCAATAAGTTTGTTACTATCATTATATTTATATAGATATATAATTATTATAATTACTTTGAGAATTTTCGAATTTGATGATCTTCTCTATGAAATGTTTCTATGAAAAGGCAGCTTACGAGATAAACATTTGAAATTTGTTGTTAGTTTCGTCCAAGAAAATTCTCAATATTTCCAAAAACCATTAGAGTTAGAGAACTTAAACTTAGCTACAGGACTAAAATGCCTTTTTGATCTAACTTTTATCCTGAAATTAGAAAGTTTCATTGTTGAGCTCCAACAAAAGTTTTCTTTATACTGTCATTTAAAAAAATATAAACAATGAATTTTCGAAATATGTCAATTCTTAAATAATTTCATGGAAAAGTTTATTTTACAAGAAACAAAATTCTAAAATATTTTAAATGTGATTTTAAAAAATCGCAGTATTTTCAAAATTATTGGAGTTGGCGGATTCAAATATTCCGGTAGGAATCAAATTCATCTCCTTGATCCACCCTCCCAGATTCGTGGTGGCATTCAGTGATTTCATTTTTGGTGTTAATAATGGAAAAGGAACTTCCTTACGACTGTTTCGAAAATTTCCCAAAATAGGATTTCCAAAATTTTTATTGCTAACGAAACTAGGGAAGTTCGTTGTGCCAACAGTAAAACAGTTCCATGTAAAATCGTTTAATTTATGAGATGCCAATGTTGAAATTTGGTCTTCAACAAAATATAGATGATTCACAAATTGTAAATAATGTTAAGCTCATCACTACCTGCGTATATTGATGGTCAGTGCCTATATGTTATAAAGAATTTCTGAAATGATGATTATTTTATTTGTCATCATTTGTCAATGTATGATTTGTCAAATTTGGTTGAATTTATAGCAACTCAGTAGAATGTCTCGCTGTACTATGAGTTAACCAAAAAATAATAATATCTCCACTAATGACGACTTTCAAGATATCTCAAAGCGAAGAGAAGAACATTGAAAGAGTTATAGCAAAGTGCAGCAATATATCAAGTCTGGCGGTAATTGGTAAATATGGCGGATTTTTTAACAATTAAGTAATTATAAAGGCTCTTTTAAAAAAATTAATATTCATAAACTTATTAAATTCATTTTCCTACTTAAACCCCCTCACGTCTCCATTTATATGTACCACTAGAATTAGTACGGAAGAGGGGTGATATGTAAGAAGAATATTAAAAATGCCATTAAATAAATATTGCTTCATTTTCTTCGACTATACTTTGCGTTCAGTATTCAAATATGTTACTAACATTTTATTTCTTTGGAGAATTTATTTTCTTAAATATACGTAAGTATGTTAACATCCACATTATCCTTATATATAGCAAGTAAGGGCTTATAATTTTTGGCACAGATGCAAGAAAATAGGGTCCAAATTGACCAAGACTTTTCTCCCTGGGTAAAGAAAAAGTGGAATAGTTACAGTTGTAACCTGTTGTAACAACCTGCTCACTAACGATTTGGGCCACTTAAACTCAAAATTTCAATTTGGTATTTCTTTTGAGAGCAGAGCATAAGAAATCCCTTCATTACTTTCACACTTCAATTCTTATTATTTTAGAATGTTAGGTTAGGTTGAAAGCCAGCCGAAGTTTGATTTATGTACCTTTATTTTAAAATTACTGATAACAAACCATAATACGTTTATTAGATAATAATCAGATATTGAAAATATATTTGTACTGTCTTTAAATAACCGCTTCTTTCCTACATTTATCATTGAACTACACATATATATGTATCATATTCTCGCCATGGATGAGTAATTTCTTATTCAATTTAAACTGTAACCTCTTCAACTGAAATTTCCTCAGGTAAAGCCACGACGGGTGATGGCCCGCTTGACAAAAAGTTTAGCACTGATTTTACGTGAAGAAGCAAAATGTATTCTTGTTCTATTGGATATGTGAGACTTTTAAAACAAATGGCTTTCTATAAAATGTCACAAAAGATATATTATCTCACATGGAAGAATCTCTTGTATAATTAGGGTGCAGTCTTAAGAGTCTAGAGCCTTCTTCAAATTTACCGCTAGTTAAATATAGTTAGTGTAGATGGTTAAGCATTAAAATTACAACCGTTGTACAATTTATCAAACAACAAAACATATTTTTCATCAAACAGGCGTGGTGTACACTCATATTATCAGTGTTTGCAAAGTGTATTTTACTGGAAACTAAATTTGTTTAGGGCTGTTCTTTTGCTTCTGATTAAATTAATTCACGATTAATCCAGGCAACCGACTACAGTACGGCTATTTTTGTGCGTTACTTGTAAATGCTATTCAGTTGATTGGCTGTTTTAATCGGAAATTAGAGTAATTTTAATCAGAAGGTCAGAAGTGAGAATGGGTTGATTATCATCAACCCATAATCACTAGACATGTTTATTTTACCGGTATCCCCGGTATTACACACATTATTACCCTAAAATTTTTACTTCACCACCCTCTTGTCGCTCATAAAATTTTCCCCTCCACCTTGTCATATCCGCATAAACCGCCCCCTCGTGACGAAAATTAACAGCAAATATTTAAAAAAAGTCTCCGATGACGTGTCCGACCACGTTCGCTTTAATGAAGTTTTTCCAGGGGAGAATGTGTCCGTTTTACGAACAGGTCAATAAAAATCTTGGCGCTTTTCCAATGTTCCGGGAAAACACACTAGAAGAAGTATCCGGCCACGGAATACCAATTCCGTGTTACTCGATAAAAATGTAATGGGGAGGTTTTCACGGTTTTCCTCCTTTTTGACGGCGGCGTTAATGTGCCGGGCGACTTTTCCGATTCGCCGCAATTTACTTTAGAAAGAAGGGATCACTCTATTAGAGATTTTAATAAAAATTTCCCGTTCGAGTTCGTAGTTTACAAAACCGAAAAAAAGTATTTATACAACCCGATGATAAAGAAACGGAGCGGCTTCCGAGGGAATTGTTGAAAGCCAGAGTAATTGAAAACAAATTCCCATAAGAATAAGAAAGAGCATTACTCAAATATTTGTTAGATGATGAATGAGTTAATTAAAAAAGAAAACGGACGGAAGAAGTTGTCTCTATGTTAGATTCAGAAAACGAGAATGGGAAATGAAATAGAAATGAAAAAATTAGTCTCAAACAAAAAGAACAGAAAGAACTCGTGGAGTTACCGACAGAACCGAAGCTTGTTACATTAGCTTTGTCAAAGAGGGGCGAATAAAAGAAGACTAATACGGAACTCGAATTAACCACAATAAAACAAGGGGGAATTCACAAACTACGCGAAACTGTTGTGCGTTACGCACGCATCTTTTCCAACACAATTCGACACTTTCACGACTTTCCCACACGAATGGCAACGTTGCTTCTTAGCCACCGATCAGCTAAAACAGCATTTTATTTAATGAAATATAATATTTAATATTGCCATTCACCGTTTTCCAGCTTCACTCCATTTCTAAAATAGGATTCTAAAAGAAAACTTTTGTTTTGCTTCGACAACATCGTCTCCTGTATGTACGTCAACTTGAAATTTGTAAATAATAACCTAATGAAGAAGAAGAAGAATTTTTGGAAAAGACATATGCGTATTTTAGGTCATGGTCTGCTTTGACTATTTTTTTATTCGATCGCACAGTTTTATAAGTATATCTGGTATATACATACAACGGCATGTGTAGCTACAACGTTACACATTTTCGTGACCCCCGCTCCAGCATATTACTCTACAGAAAACATAATATAACGCCAATATAGAAGCTTCGCTTCAAAAGTAAAATTCAAATTAGGACATGAAGTTTTAATCACCCCCAATATAAATATTTGGGGGTGACTATTACGCAAGATGGCAGAGATGAAGCAGATGTTCGCAGGAAAATCGGGCAAGGTAAAAAATAATCAGACAACTGCATCCCTATCTTTGGAATAAAATTATGTAAGATAAAACTAAGAAACAGTTGTACCAGACGATATTCGAAAGCTGCGTAACTTATGGTGCGTAAATTTGGGTAATAAACAAAAGTATTCAGGGACGGCTCCTCGCTGTAGAAATGGACTTCTGGAAGAGAAGTGCCGGTATATCAGGGATACAACATATACGATACGAGGTAGTTAGACAAGTTACCGTTCTGGACGAAATAGGAAGAAAAAACTGTTGTGGTATGGCCACATGCAACGCATGGAAAAAATAGAATACCAAAAAAAGCGTATGAATGACAACCTGTACAACGAAGAAAAAGAGGAAGACCCAGATGAGAATGGCGAAGAGAAATAAGAAATGCTATGGAAGAGAGAGATTTAGATAAAGAAAATTGAAGAAACAGGAGAAGGTTGAGGATGAGATAAGGGAATCGGATTTAATCTGTAAAACTTATATACGGAGCTTTTATATCGAAACGCATGGTGGGAAATCAACAAGAGCAAAAGAGAAACTAGCAGTAGTTCGTTAGCATGACTGAGAGGGAAGTTTTGCAACGTTGCTGGCCGAGCAGGCAGTCCAAGTCAACGCGTATCGCGGTCGCGTATCGCTTTACACTTTCGGATGTGTGCAGTACAGTGTGCGGAGCGGATGACTGTAATATTTCGCGAGCTAGCAACATCGCAAATGTTCGTTCTCTGTTTAGCGAACGAGAAATATATGGCCTTTCTTTTGCTCTTATGTATTATCCCATTATGGGTACAACACACCAGGAATCTTAAATCTGTAATTGACTATGTCATAGTAAGGCAAAATACTGCACTTAAAGTAAATTACGTAAGAGCCCATAGAGGTGTAACATGCGGATCAGACCATTACATAATAAGAGCAAAGTTGGTGGTCCCATTTATATTTAAACAATGTTCAAATAATAGGGAACAAGAAGACGGTCAGACAGAAGAACTGTCGGAGAAAAAATATAACGTAGACAGCTTAATGGACGAAAGCACACGAATTCTGTACCAACGTAGACTAGACGAGAAACTCAAAACAATACTCCAACAAGCAGTAGAAGAGGTATATGAAAATATAATAAGTAGTATAAAAAACGCTGCGGAGGAGGCCGTCGGTCTAAAAACTGGACAACTTAGTAAAAAACTGTGGTGGAACAACGAAATTGAAGAACTGATAAGGCGGAAAAAATATATATATCACAAGTGGCTAAATACACAACAACAAAAAGGCAGGGAAAAACTTCTAGACTTAAAAAGAATAACAAGAAGAACAATAAATAAAGCGAAGAGAGAAATGTGGGATAAAAAATGTAGCGAAATCAACACATACTTAGGAGGGAAAAAATGCTCAGAATCCTGGAGGTTCATAAAATCCGTAACGTCGAATTCAAAAAATAAGGCGAATATTCAAATTATAGCAACAAAGAAATGGGCCGATCATTATCAGATGTTGTTGACAGAAAATAGAGAAGAATATTTATCGAATTCATCAACAGAGGTGGTAGTAGAGGGCGAAATAATTTCCATAGACATTGATACAATCAAAAATGCAGTGAAAAAATTAAAAAACGGCCGAGCTGCAGGCCCAGGAGGAATTCCCGCAGAACTTATAAAATGTGGATCAGAAAAACTGTTTCAACAACTTACTTGGTGCATAAACAAATATGTAAACGGTGCCCCGGTGCCTGAAGAATGGAAAGAAGCTTACATTATTTCCATCTACAAAAAAGCAAGTAAACTAGAATGCTCAAATTATAGGGGTATATCAGTAACCAGTACTCTAAGCCGTTTGTATGGAAGAATTATTCGAGACCTCATTGAAGACGAATACAGAGACAAAGAAGAAGAACAATCTGGTTTCCGAGCAGGAAGAACGTGTACCGATAACATCTTCTGTTTAAAACAAATTATTGAAAAAAGATCTGCCACCAACCAAGAAACACATTTAATGTTCATAGATCTCCAAAAAGCCTATGATACAGTTCCGGTGGGGAAACTATGGAAAGCGTTACAAGAAACCAACATTAACCATACCATCATAAGAGCTCTCAAAAATTTATATGCGGGTTCCAAGTCAACAGTAAAGATTGGCAATAGAGGGTCAGAGAAATTCCTGGTGGATAAAGGATTGCGACAAGGCTGTTGTATATCACCAACACTATTCAAGATCTATGTAGCAAGAGCCTTACACAAGTGGAAAAGGAAATGCAAAGGAATGGGTACTGACATCGGAGAAACGTACTTATATACGCTACAGTTCGCTGACGATCAAGTCATCATAGCAAACGATAAAGATGACTTAGAATATATGGCTCGGAAACTTCAAGAAGAGTATAGTAACTGGGGACTGGAGCTCAACACACAGAAAACAAAATACTCTATAGGAGCAGAACTATCTAATATCCAATTGGAGAATGATGTAGTGGCAAACTGCAGTAGGTATACATATCTGGGTGTGGAATTTGACACTTCAGGTAGAGATGACAGAGAGATCCAGAAAAGAACAACACAAGCCAGAAGAACAATTGGGTGTCTGAATGGTATACTGTGGAGCAGCAACATCGGAAAGAAACGAAAACATACTATATATGAAACTCTCATTAAAAGCAGTTTAACCTATGGAGCAGAGACGTGGAGAATAACGGAACAAAATCGAAGAAAACTTGAGGCGACTGAAATAGACGTTTTTAGAAGATCACTGGGTGTATCAAGGAGAGATAGAATTCGAAATGAGGAGGTAAGACAACGGATGGGAATAGATGGTTCACTAATGACTGATATAGAGAGAAAGCAGCTAATATGGTACAGACATGTCCAGCGGATAGAAGAAACGAGATTGCCCAAAATAGCCATGAAGTGGATACCACCAAATCGTAAAAAGACCTAAAAGAAAGTGGAGAGAAGGTATAAACAAAGCCATGAGTGCTCGGGATCTGAGAGAAGACCAATGGAATAACCGAAACGAGTGGAAGTTAGGCATCGGACAACGACGAAAGACGTTTTAAACCGATACATACATATTATCCCATCCTGCGACTCTTTAGAAACGGTCTGAGAAATTTAATCACCGTGGTAGGATCATGCCGTTTAATTTGAACTTTATCGCTTTTGAAATCCATCCTTGAAAGACTATAAATCAATTATTATATCCATGATATTTTAAGCAAATTATCACTAAATTTTTGATATAAATTGATAGGAATTAAATTAGAGCACAAGTGATGAATTACATAAGATGAATAAACGAAAAGCTAAAAAATAGAATGAGAAATATCCCAAAAGTGAGCAAGTAGAATGAAATTATATGAGTTAATAAAACGAAGATAGCATGTCTGTGGAATCTTTTCAAAACATCTCGAAAGTAAAATTCCAGAAAAGAGAAACAGATCAAAAGGCAACTCCTGATCCTAAGCAAGAAATGTACATAGTCGATCCCATTTTACCGCCCACATCATTATAAATCTCAAACCCATATTAAAATATTTGAGTTGCAAAATGAAACTAGAAAAGGAAACCTCTTTTATAGAGAAGAATGTTAAAATACCTTTCCAGCTTAAAACGGATTAATCCGAGTAAACTTTATCCTTATTATTATCATCTTTTTCCGCAACAATGCAAGAAAATTAAGTTTCGAAATGGAGAAATGGCTGCAAGAAAATTCAATTAAAAGATGTCGCATATCCATATAAAATTAGTTTAGCTTTTGTAGTGGTAAAAGCTGTACCTCTTTAGAATATTACATCACAAATTGTTTAATTTAGGATTGTTTTAGTAAGAAAGTTACTTGAGAAAATCGTCAAACATCGTAAAAATATAACCTTTCCGTCAAAATTAATTTAACAGCAGAATTAAGCGATGGGTGATAAAACTACATCACTTTGCATTTGCTGTTTGTGATACTAATTTAACCATATATAAGGGAAATAGATTCAATCATTTCTATAATACGTTCATGATTTATAATTCATATTCTATTGAAGAGATCTAGACTGATACTTTAAAGATTATTATAATATAGATGAATCAAATGGCACTTTGTACCACTCCGGTAGAATTGAAATGAACTGACTGAAGGTGTTATGAGCTGCGCAGATAGTTCGTTCTGTTCGAGTTATTTCCTCTCGTTAAAACCGCGCGCTGGCCAATCGCGTTTGGAGCGAGAACAGAGGAAGAAGTTTTTTTGATTACCAATTTTTGATATTATTTTAACACTTTTTATGGAGTTATGATTACACGATACGGCGGAATGTGTGAATTCGATTTGGACCTACGAAACCTAAATCTAAATAAATTTACCAGAGTCGAGAAAATGGTAAGCAAACCTGTGAAAATTATTGGAAAAATTTGTTTATTTTTGCTAAGAAATTATGAACATAGTTTAAATTATCTTCTTTGAAGTAGCATAAATGTTCCTTAGTTGGGAATTTAATGACATAAAAATAATTTTACATTTTTCATTTAATCTGTTTTAATGTTATGAACGTTTCGAGTTTCCTTATTGTCACGGTTAAGATCTCAGGGGCACTCAAGGGTGAATTGTTGGGGGTTGCAGATCAGAGGGTGGTAACAGAAATAGACGTAACTTAACCTAGTCACTTATTTACACAACTACAAAAGGTTAATTCCCAAACTGTATTAACTCACCTAACAATTAGAAGACTATTTGGGGAGCGATTGGGAGAAAGAGAGTTATTGAAAACAATTAGGGCTTTCGTAAAAAAAAGACCTAACCAAAAATGAGCCAACAAAACTTAAATAAAGAAAGTAAAAGGCTGTGAGCAAGGCTTACATAATTAAAAAGAGCAGAACAATGATTCCAAACTCATGCACGAGACGAACGTGTAAGAAGAAAATGATTTTTACATCTGTATTCCATAATAGATTAGATTTTCCCTTGTGACCTAATTAACTCGATCCAGTTAGCTGCAATGCTGTAATCCCTACGGCCTTTCGTAGCATTATTCTGTAAAAATCTGACTGTCCCAGTTTACTTGACTTTGCTCTAAAAAGTTGATACCATTTCAAGAAAAGACATTTCGCATCAATCCAACTGCATTTTTGTGCAGTTTGCCATCTTATGTTGAAGGGGGGATGTCGGTGGTACTTCGCATTTAAAAATTGTTGCTAGCATTATTATGTAGAAAATGTTATGAACGATTTTAGATTAAGGATCCCGATATACTCAACTCACCCCTATCCTTAAGTAAAATACATGTCTACTATTATGTCAACTTTGAAGTCTACCTTTCATTTATATTGCTCTTACTTTCCCTATGGGATCATTCTACAATTGATTTGAGAAGGGAGAAATGAAAAAGGATTCAAAAGTGGAATTTCAATATTTTTTATTATATTTTATTTCAGAATCCATTTGAAATTAAACGAAGTTAAATTGATATTTAGACTTTTTAGATTTAGACTTCATAAAGAAGACTATAGGTGTCATTTTTATTAATTCTGTAGTATTAGTCACAAATAAACTACCTATTAAATTTTACGTACTTGCAATTAACATTAAGTCATTTTATGCTAAATATTGTTTTATGCTTTTGTTGGAGAATCAATATTGTCAGCTTAAAAAGATTATACGATTTTGCACAAAACATGGCGTTACTAACGGACACAACCAATTTTACTGAAAATAAATAGACAACCGTGGGCAAGCTGTACTGTTATATAACACAATAGCATAAATTTAACTTCCAAAGTACATAACGATTTCAATTACAAAATAAATTAATGATATAAAAGAAATAACTTTAGTAATTATCGCATTCTGATGCCTTCGTTCCGCCTGGCTAAAATTGTTAGTAAAATTCCCTGACTCTTTCTCTTGACCGAAGTCAGTCATATTGATAACTCTAACGTCTTACGTCCCTCGTCGGGAAAACTTTAAAGTTTTCCCGAGTCGCAGAGCCGACGTGAAATATTAACCCTGTGGTTGATGTGAAAGCCACGGAACACCAAATTCCCGCCGTAATAAAAATCTGCGAATGACATCTGAGTAAATTATTAAGTCTTACAGAAATATTTCTTAAGATAAAACCCCCGGCGTCGGTCGCTCTGGTGCCCGGTGAAACACCCTTAATTTTTGAGCAGGAACGGCAAACTTTTTAAATTAACTTTAAGCGAAGTCGGCTTCATTTTTAGATTGAGTTTTGTGCTGAAAGTTAATCGTATAATTGCCCTACTTAAGACCTAATTTTTTATTGTGCGTTAACGAAAAGTTCAAAGGGACTTTCCGAGATATAATTCGTCTTTACCTTCTTCCTCTTTTTTTAGGTAATGAGATTGTCCTTTTTCTGAAAAATTAACGTCCAATTTTATGAAGATTAAAGCACTGGATAGATTATGGCTGCATGGAATATTTCATGCCACAATGCAATAATTTTAAAAACAAGCAAAGTCGATTTAATTCATTTATAATTAAATCAAAGTTCGTTGACATTTAACGGCGTTCTGTAATTTTTCGTCATTTGCTACTTCTGCGCCCAGCTGCTTGAAATTAATTTTGCAGCAGTTTTTACTCGGATTGTGCAAACATTTTGAATTGATAGTCAAATATTAATCTTGACGCTGGAAAACTTTCAGGACTCAGCTTTATTAATACTGTTTGTTGTTCCTGATAAAATTTGAAGCACCAGGATTTCTAGTTTCGTTTGCACATAAATTTAATCACAGCCTTGTTTTATATAATTAGTTGCGAAAACTTGCCCCTATAATATTTTATAAAGTGCTCGATGGACTCTATGAAATTATAAAGAACTAAAACGAAGTGATATTATAATAAAAATGGTGTAACAAGAGAAATACGAAATAATCCCTAAAATTAGAATTTAGGCAGGAACCTTTCACCTTGAAGATCCTCTGGTTGCTTGAGGTGGCAGCGATCTTTGTAGAATAAAAGATATAATCCTCACCACTTTCAAAAAAAAAATGTAAATAACTAAAGCGATGTAAAGCCTGAAATTCGTGAAAACGCCATTTCCCCTCTATAATACACAATCTTTCAAATGGATGTAAATTTATCTGATATAATTTCTTAAAATTTGATATATTTAACTTCTTTGTCAGTAATTCCAATTTAATGAAATATGGAGTATTAACCGAAATATAAAATATGTAACTATTTCATTTTAACTAAATTCTAATTCAATTATGCTGTGACAGTAAATTTCTTGAAATTTTTTCTGAAATTTGATCCAGTAAGGAGAATTTACTTTAGTTATACCAATTTCATTTATATGCGGTATGTCTTCTATACATCTATTGATTTAATGCACATTAGCACATTTCTAAATGAAGCGAATATCCAGCAATTTCTTTAAGGTAGTTCAAACTTTTGTGTTTGTTCCTAATCTGATTGATACAAAAGTCAGCATCAAAATCCGATTTGAAGAAGTATTTCAAGCACTTTAACATAGAAATTTCCCTTTCCTCTTCTTGGAAGAAATATTACAGAGAAAGTTTCAAATTCATTAGCGCCATTGGTAAATATTATACCCACCTCTTTTAATGAAGCCTAAATAAAATGGAAAAGTCTAATTTAAAAAATTAGAAATTGACAACATTGAAAGCAATTAAAAATAAGAATGAGTAAATCATTTTTTATGAGAAATTATGCAAAGCTCTAAATACCTTAAATATTTCATCGAAACGGTAAGCACCTTAGAATTAGAAATGAAATAATTTTTGTACAAATGAATCCAGTAGTCAATTACTAATATACATTTTACTATATTTAGACAATTAAAATCTTAACCGATCTATGTAATATAATATGGAAGCATGGTCTCTGGCCCAAAGACTGGTCAACCTCTATATTCATTCCACTTCATAAAAAGGGTGCAACCACAAAGTGTAGCAACTATCGTACTATTTCTTTGGTATCACATCCGAGTAAGATTCTACTTCGTATTGTAAAGCGACGTTTGGAGACTTATCTGGATCGACAGATTCCCCAGGAACAGGCAGGGTTCGTGAAGGGCAAAGGCACCAGAGAACAGGTGCTTAATCTACGACAACTCATAGAGAAATGCAGAGAATTCAATATCCCAATGGTCATCTGCTTTTTGGACTACCAAAAGGCCTGTGTTAACTGGAAAATGCTGTGGAGAGTTCTTCGAGAGATGGGAGTGCCTGAACATCTAATTGTACTCATAAGAAACCTTTACGACAGCAGCATGGCCGAGGTGAGAATAGAGAACCAGCACTCGCTCCCATTGAAGACCTGCAGGGGAGTTCGTCAGGGATGCATCCTCTCTCCAGATCTCTTTAACATCTATGGAGAATATATTATGAGAAAGGCATTGGATGAATGGCATGGAGGAATCTCAATTGCGGGTAAAAGGTTTACAAATCTGAGATATGCAGACGATACAACATTAATTGCTGCGTCAGAAGAGGAAATGTTGGATCTCCTAAACCGAGTGGACAGAGAGCAACAACTGTGGTCTTATGATAAACGCGGAGAAAACTAAAATTATGATAGTCGATCGTTCCAACACTCTGCAATCGACAGATGCTCTAAAAAGATTTCAAACCGTTGACCACATCTTGTACCTGGGCTCATATATTAGTAACACGGGTTCAAGTGAAAGTGATATCCGAAGGAGAATAGGACTAGCTAAAAGTGCAATGAGTCGACTATCCAAGATTTGGAAATACAGATCTATTACGAATAACACTAAAATGAAACTAGTTCAATCGTTGATATTTTCCATCTTCCGATATGGAGCTGAAACGTGGACAATTAAAGCAGCAGACAGAAAAAGAATTCATGCCTTCGAGATGTGGTGCTGGAGATGCATGCTTCGAATTCCGTGGACGGCGCACAAGACAAACTAGTCAATCCTTAGAGAACTGAACATCCGCAATAGACTCTCTTATACCTGCCTTGCGAACATATTGAGAATTTTTGGACACATCGTGCGAAGAGAGGAAAACAACCTGGAGAGGCTGATAGTTTCGGGAAACACAGAAGGGCGAAGGTCTAGAGGGCGCTCACCAACCAGATGGACTTATCAGATCCAAAAGGACAACGGTAGTTCGTTCTGCGTTTCTGTAAACATAGCTCGGGACCGAAGTCAATGGAGTGAAATAACGTTACAAGTTGTCAGTGATCACGATTCTCTGTAATGAGAGAACGACCATAAAGAAGAATATTTAGACAAAAGAGTAGTACATAAGTGGTGTATATTACATGATCAAGACAAGGCAAAATTTGGTGAGGAAAGTCAGATAATATCGACTTTCTAAGGAAATAATTTTAAAGAACTGAGAAACATCATAACTTAGTCGCAATATGCGTAGAGATTCAATAGTTAATATTGTTTAAAATGTAACTATTGCTTTTCAATATATTATTCCATTTCAAATTAAATAATTCGTATTTCTTCCATTAAGAATTCATAATTAGATTCAAATGTAATTAATCAGTTTGCATTGTTCAATAGATGTTTAGGTTATAAAATGGTACAGAGAAAAAGGAAATAATGCAGACAATTGTGTTCAGGCAAAAAACAATAGTGAAAGATGAACCAAATTAAAATCTAATTCAAACGATTTTCAAGTTCATTATAAGGACAATTTAAATTATTTCATAATACAGAAGAGGCTGTTTTCTGATACATATATTATACCTAATTTATTTCCGATTTAATTTTTATGTTTACACAATACTATTCTCACTTACCAAAAAGTCATAAAAGCGCATAAATTATGGATAACAGCGAAACCAGTGTGTCCCACGTTTTTAAGGAAACTGGGATTTAAGGGATCCAGATGACACCTTAATGTCCACGTTTAAACCGCAACGTCAGAAATACCGTTACTTACGCGTTTTCAGCTCAAAGGAGCTTTAGGACATTAGAATTGGCTGAAAATTGTAGCAAATTTTGTGAAGAAATTTGGAGTGATCCAATTATTCATGCGTAGAGGCGATGAAACAACCCTAAAAGGGGCTGGGATTGCATCCAAAAGAATAGGCGTATGAGGGCTAAAGATTCAAATTAGATCAGAAGATTAGTTGCGAAGTCAGCTAAGATCTAACCACTCCTGCCCTCACTAATAATTTATGGTACGATTTTATTTCTGTCTAAGCTCAGCCTTAACTTTTAGATTTTTCAGCAATCACTTTTCCTAATTTAAATCAAGCTCGTTCCGTACGTCTGGCAACACACAATACACGAAAATCTCATATCTAACTCAATTTCCAAATGACGTGCAATATTGTAACCTTATGTTCTGAGTCTAGACGTGTAGGAGCTTCTCAGACTCGGATTATTAAACAATTGCATCATATGTCTTTCAAAATTTATCCAGAGAATCTACTAAATACGACATAAATAAAAAAGGTAACAGAATTTAACTCCTCAGTATGGGCTGTAGTACTGTCTTTTCCCACTATCGTAATTTCGGGAGTTTCGTTCTAAGAAGCCGTGTACTTTGGAAATGTGATCCTACCCCCTGATAGGGTTACTTTATTCCCTTTGCACAGGGGTAGTTGGGCCTTACGGGCGCGTGTGAGTTCGGACCCGCTATCCTTTACCACAGCGGGGTTTCATAAGAGTTCGGACCCAGCCTACCTGCTCGAAGTGAGTCCCAATTCGAATTCGAATTATAAGTAAAATGAAATATTTTTCAAGAGGGCAAGGGAAAAGTGGCAAGGAAACTGATTTGGGGAGATCATAGGGGGATGTTTTATAGGGCGAAAATTTATCTTTCCTAGGAAACTTACGAAAAACCGACGATAGTACCCTTACTTTCCTGAAATTGATCAGTATGAATCGCACCTGTATGGGTCAGAATTCGCACCTATAGCGGGTCCGAATCCTTGACTACCTGAGCTCGATGGGTCCGAACTCGCATTCTCCGGAGTAGTTGTGGCAATATAAAATTTCCAAACAATTTTGATCGCGAAAATCCCCTAAAATGAGCCCTCGCGTGCATATGCACTAAAAAGGAAGCAGGCCCTAAGATTTAAAAGGGCGCAAGGATTGTGTTCAGAACCAAAAAATTGAAGATTAAATAGGTGTCGCTACTATCCATATTTTAATCATCAATCGACACTAAATGACGATAAGGCAGTATTCAGAAAACATTTTAAAAATTTTTAATATTTTTTAGTGAAAATTAAAATATCATTTTCCTCACTTCTAAAAAAATCGAAAGCCATAAACTACGTTAAAATTATCGGGTATAGTCCAATAGGGTGATACGTGAGAATTGTTGCGTTGCAGTAAGTAAATGGCACTCAACGAATTTACTCTAAGATAACCCAACAAATACTTTGTACCAATTTTTATGAAGAAAAGTGGTTTGTGCTAATATCCCAATAAAAATATGACATGCGAATTTCTTGCGGGATATTTTCATACACGCGTTTCCTCGCGAGGTACTTTCCCATACACGATACGCCGATATCTCCAAGTGCCTTCCACTCTTATTTATTACATACATACGCATATATTTCCTACATCTAATGACGTTCTAATCGTCAACCTCTAATTGCATCCTCAGTGAATTCCATCAGTACGTCTGTATTAGAGGTTCCCCCTTCGAATTTGAATCTCCACGTGAACAATTTCGCCGCAAACAATAAAACACTTTCTGGCTGCACGAACGGATTCCCCTGGAAACGATCTCTACGTTTGCAATTAAACAAACGCCATTAACAAACGGTAACTTCACGTTCAACTTGAGTATTACGTGATTATGGTCTTTGAATGTAGGCGATCACTCGGGATTTTATGTAATTTAATTGCAGGCGGTGTAACATGTTGATTGCGATGTAGGTTAGTGGAGGAGGAGGAGAGATCTCTGAGACGCTTGGATATGATGACGAGAATAACCGCGTGTTCTCAGCTCTTAAGGAAATTACGTCTTGTCGATTACGATTCGACGTTTATAATCTGAGAAGGAAAGTCAAAGATGTAAAATGTCGTTTTTAGTGTCATCGTATCATGTTGATGAGCTTGTTTAGAAGCCGATGTCACTGCGTCGTGTACTAAAAGTCCTTACTAAAAATATTAGTGGTGCTGTAAGCAAAAGTACCAGAAATGAGTTTAACGAATAATATAAATTCGACTCTGTTTTTATACAAGGACCGCACGACTTATAATTCTATTTGTCGCGCAACAAGTCTTGCCAATGTTTAGGTCACATAAATTCTCATAAATAAAAATACTAAACAGTGGATAGACATAGCTGTCAATGTTAATTGTCTATTAGAGTAACACTTAGGGTATTTTTTTCTGAGAATTGTTGGTCAGTTGGTCAGGTATACCCAAGATTCATTTTAAATTTTACTCTTTTTGTTATAACTTCTAACGTTGAAGTGCGAACTGTGCATAGCAGAAAGATTTACAAACTTTCAATTTTCACCTTTACCATTGCGCACACAAAACATAAGTAAACAAGAAATATGAAGTGATGTGATGAGTATAAAACATGACCCATAATGGGCAACGATTCATTTAAGAACAATAAGAAAAATTTATTAAGTTCAACATGCAGACGTCAATGACAGCATTTCATTTGGTTTACTTAAATATTTATATATATATATATATATATATATATATATAAAACTTTTGAGAGTATCGCGGCTGCAGCCTGGGGGCGGTGATGCTAATCTGATATTACAGTTCGTCCAATTCTTGAGGAGTCTGGTTGTCATAGATACAAACGCGATTGTAATGTCCTGAAAGGACCTCATTTCACCAAAAGCAAGAAGATAGTATTGGCTGATTAGTTGGCTACAGTATTAAGATACCATTGGCTGACAAAACTTTTAAGGGTATTAGGCTGTAGCCCCGATACCCTCAAAAGTTTTACGTTTTCAGACTAATCAGTCAATACTATCTTTTTGCTTTAGTATATCTATACGTAGCAGGGCTTTCTACGTCATTCAGCGCAATTGGTTCGTATTCCATTGCTAACTTTGGTCATCTGTCTGAGTTCATCCTCTATACGTGACCATACCACAACAACTTTTTTGATTCTATTCTATCTGCCCTTGTGAATACTTTTCAGACATTTGTTGTGCTGTGTTTTTCTGACATCCCAACTGGTGCAGATCGTCTTCAGATAGTTCCAGTTAAGCCTGACGTCTACGTCGCCGGAGATCGTCAATAGAGAGTCATTGGGTACTTGCCTATGGTATGGGGTTCATCCCAGAAGAGGTAGTGGAAAATGCAGCACACTAATTAAATTTTGATACTGTACATATATTCTTAAATAGATTTATAACTCCTTATAATTTTATCAACATCCAATTTTGTGTTCCGATTCTTTTGAGCGGCGAACCTCATTGGATTCAGAATAGCCTGCTTAGTCTTTAGGTTTGTTTTAGAATTTATTTATTAGGGTCACAGTTCCTAACAGCAATTGTAGTAATATTGTAAGGAGGACTTCATAATGGGTGTAATTTATTTCTCAGTTGTATGTAGTCTTGATTAGTTCTACCTAGAGTATCCACTAGACTCAGTCTTGATATTTTAATTAATACTGTGATTCGATTCAGAAACCATAAATTAAATACCTAAGAGAAACTTATGTTCTAAGCTTTTCGGGGTTGTTTATTTTCTACATATGTAGAAAATAACACTGTTTCAAACACTCAAATTTTCAACAGTTCTCGTAATGGTGCACAACTTACTATTTCAGCAAAAATTAAAAACCAAAATATTATATCGCAGTTAATTCCAAATTTTCCATATTTGTGATTCCACTATTCATCCTACAATTTCCTCGCTTGTCCGCTAATCCGTTTTTCAGCGATTTTTTTTTATAACATCTAACGGCTATAATTTCCACAACGTTCATTAACGCAGCAATTGTTCAACCCTTCAGCGCCGAATATATGATGTACGTACACACAAAATATTCTGATGACCGCAGGTTAAGTGTTATTTCATATTACGATATAAATGTTTATTACTTGTTAATTTATTCAACAGTTATTGCAACATTTGTGACTAGTAACGAGCGCTCATTGCAGGCGAGAATTTGTTTCTGCATAAGCCGACACATAACGAGTAATTGGGTTTTATGACGTTAACGCCGGGGCTCTTTTATGGATGGTGTTTAACGAGGAAACGTTTGATACAGTTGAATCAAAAAAAATTATGTGACACGCCGATTAATTAACTTGTATTCCTGATTTATTCCCCGTTAGAAAAACTTCGATGCGTTTTTATGACACGAAGCCAGTCGTTATTGAAATAATTTTGGGCGGTCAGTCATGCGAAGTTAAATGGATTTGAGGGATTTTGAAGTAATTTAATGGTGAAAAATTTGGTCATGTCAAGTAATATTGGTACAGTTTTTGATTGGCAATTGAAAAATTGGATATTGTTGCTTCATGAGCACATCCTTTGCTATGTAAGCCTCATATCATAAAATTTTAATGAACAGCTTCTATTGAAAAGAGCTGGATTGACATAAAAACGTAACAGTCTCGTTATGTAAGAAAAGCATCACGTTCGTATTAATTAATACATAGCAACCGTGAAAATTCAAATTCTAAAACTGTACTCTGAACTCATAACAACTGAGGCCAAGTGAACATTACAACTGCTAACAATCAATTTAAAGATCATCATGACATCTATCCACTTAGATCCTACTAGATACTAGTGGAGGCATCATCCAGTGCTCCTGGCGCACTAATCTGCAGAGAGAGGTAGGTTAGCTTCACTTGACTGCTTTGTGTATATGTGAAGGGGCTGCCCAACTAATAATTTTTATCGATAATAAGTATCATTCACATAAGCAGTAGTGCAGTTGTAGGTGTAGTGCGGTGGTATTGTAAAAAGTTAAGCCTGTGTATGTTAACGACAGCGTTGACATCGACGACCTTGTGGGAAGGTAGTGATAGCGGTAGTGTAGAATCTAGCAATCTTTTAGCTTCTGCACTACACGGCTACACGCGCATACAAGCATCTGGCCGCACTGATACAAGCACCAGTCATAGACTGGTGCTTGTGCTTGTTTTGATTACAAATCGTTTAACCTCAACTACAACTACAGTTTTATTTCGCGTTAATTCTTTCAGTAAGTTTATGTTTCCGAGATTGACTATCCAAATGAAGAATACAATTTGCAACAACGAACTGTTTGTCTACTGTTGTTGCTGCTGCTATTCTCTTGAAACGAGCAATGGACAAAAAATAAAGAAAACTACGTAAACCGCGAAGCAACCTTTCACACTACGTACAATGTGAACAGGAGGACTTGATACGTTACCGCTGCTACTTTTCCAAATACACTCCCCCTGCACTGCAACTGCACTACTGCTTATGTGAATTATACTTTAAGTTAGTCTATAGTGCCGCACACTACACTAAAATGGAAAAATGTATTTTAGCATTATACTGAAGACATACGAAAAGGCAATAAGGATGGGCAAGAAGTTATTCGGAAGGGGAGAAGAATGCGTAGTGAGAAACATACTGAGAAAGTATAATGATGTTATTTAGCTTTGAAAATGCACTGAAAATTTAGTAATACAAAAGACTATTTTATCACGTACGGATACACACGTAAATATATTTCAACAACAGCATATTTTTCATAATTTTTTTATAGAAGACGACGTTAATTTACTCACGTTAAGTTAAAGTATTTCTTGTAAAAGTGGCAAATCGACAAACGTCAGACAAATCAACTGCGACACAACCTTGGCATTTTTATAAAATACACTGTTATAGTGCCAAGCTGATTTGAAGCACTAACATTCTTTCTAAATCTGTAAAAAAAATAATGAAATAACATTTTCGGACTATACAGAACAATTTCAATAGAAACTGCACAAACAAAATACACTACCAAATTTTTTTGACTGCAAATTTCTAAAAACTGCCTAAAAATGCCTAAAAACAAAAGGCAGGAAAAACGACTAATCATAAATTGGATCGTTGAGTTATTTTGCAAAACCTAAGTTTTCGAAAAAGTTCAATAACACTTTAAATTATAAATACAATACCTCGATTACCCCAACTTAGTGAAATAATATAAAATAATATAATGCTGTATATATAGTGCTGAAAACTTGGTATGGTTTGTACTATGTAGGAACTTATATATAGGAATAAATAGGAACTTGAGTTATTATAACAAAAATTTGTTCAAATAAATTATCTAATATAAGTATTTCACCAAAGTTAATGCCATTGTTAATAATAGTAACAAATTTTTCCACTAACATTTATAGGAATTCTTTGTTCTAAAATGTGATACTAAATGTAGGTTATTTGGTTAACGAGTTTTTTCATTTTATAAAGATTTAGAGTAAATTTCGGGAGATTTGATTAATTTTTAATGGGTTATCGGGATTAAAAAACCATACCTACCTACTTCAACGTGTTAGAATTTTATAAATTTACCAATTAGCCCCATATTGGGTTATTTTGTATATAATCGGAAAAAATTGTAATTGAAATTTAAAAAAAACATACTGAAATTAAGGTTTTTTTTTGTTGTGTTAATACAGAGTAAGTGCTTAATGTGGGTAATTGTTAGTAGGTTAGGTAGTTAGTTTTCTTACATTTTCATAAAATTTTAACAAATTTTGAGGTAAGAAAATCAATTATTTTGGGGGGGGGGGTAGATTTTGAGAAAGGAAAACAGGAAAATAACTTGATTATGTTGAATTTGTTCACATGTCTTAGAATAACTAAGGAAGCACAATATTTGAAAATGTAAAATTTACTGGTAGCCGTCTTGCAATATCCAAGATTACGGTGTTTATCAAAAAAATCCATAAATATTCCTTTTTATACTTAAAAGGTAATATTTTTGACGTGATATACGTCTTATAAATCGATGTGCCGGCTACCTGCCGGTTCAGAAAAAATTGTAACGTTACACCAGACCCATGCGTGCGAGCTAGAATGACAGCGACAACAATAGACGGAAATCGACCTTGCCGGTTGCCTTGCGACGCATCATTCTCTTTTACACGACAGCGTCCGAGTGAAAGCTCGATTTGGCGAACGGCTCGGTTCGCAAGCGCGATAGAAAGGGACGAAGGGGTATAGTTCAGCAAACGCTTTTTGGAATTTTA
The DNA here is from genome assembly GCA_946251905.1 of Cryptocephalus moraei. Classification (NCBI taxonomy): domain Eukaryota; kingdom Metazoa; phylum Arthropoda; class Insecta; order Coleoptera; family Chrysomelidae; genus Cryptocephalus; species Cryptocephalus moraei. The sequence continues at coordinate 17,633,371 of OX276462.1, read as the reverse complement.
TGGCTACAGTAAAACTTAACTCCAACACGCTCCAACCCTTATTAACAAATCATTTACGTAATATTGCCGATTGAGGATTATTTCTTGGATGTCGACACGCGCCTAAAGAGGACCGGATTTGAAACTATTTTCGAGAATGAAAATTGATGAATTAATGAAACTATCTTAAAGAAATATTGGGTTCGTAGAAAGAATTCGACACATTTTCGTTTCGCAATTGCAATTTAGGGTTGCATTGAAAAAACGAATACTGTATTTAACTTTTAATTTTTTTAAATTTTTCGTCTCCCAATATACAATATACACATGGCACATAACGGCCTTTTGATCGCTATGGTGGGAGAGGGTACTGCTTGGTAAAGACTGCAATTATGTGGAATGGTCCGCTTCATCCTTTTAATTGATTCTCATACCTTTCTTTCCTTGAAATTCTCTTAAATACGGCCCATTAATACGCCACGAACCGTCCAGGTATGCTAAATCACTTCAGTGCGCATCGATGAGTAATCAAGTTGTTAAGAAGGGTTGCGGTCAAGTTTTAGTGCAGCCATAAAATTCCAAAAAGCGTTTACAGAACTATACATGCTACGCGCGTTCTGATTGCACTGTTTCCGTCAGCGACGACGGCGACAGCAGTCAGCACACTATTATTTATCAAGTTATCTGAATATTTACTGTGCATAAGGCAATAAGATATTCAATTCTTGCATTTTTAACAGTTAGATTAGCTATATAATCTCATATATTTATTCTTACATCGGTCAATGAGTGCAGTAATAATAGGTTATGTTACGATTTCGACTAAAACATTATGATGAATGATATAAATGATCGTGTAAAAAGTCGACTGCTTTCATTTAGAATAAATTAAAATAAATATCCTGCGCAGAAATTCATGTAAGGTTCAAGATTTATGTTCAACTTCACACATGTCATATCAATGTGTCTAAAATGAGCAGTTGGACCGGCCAACCGCAGTGCGAAAAACCCTTATGATGATAATTTTGTGATTATAATTCTATTCAATTCATAAACGTATTCCATTTTTCATTAATGTTTTCTTATGACGTTATCACGTTAAATTTATCGTCCGTAAACCGACTTTACAGAAAACCATTTTTTTATAGATTTTAAAAATCCAGTGCTCTTATCAGTCCCATCAGTCCCATATCTAGTATGGAGTCTTATAATATTAAAATATCACTATGTTTAATAAGTACTTGAGATTTTACATCGAAAAACAGTAAACTTAAAATAAATATATTTTGGATTTTGGATCAGAGGACTAGATATTTTTGGTGTATTTCTAGTATTTGACAGAATCGTGCTGTGCCAAATTATGCTCTACTTTTCTTTGAATTTTGATTAGAAGAAAAACGAACACCTTATATTCAATCTAATAAAATTCCCAAATTAACACTTGAGTTACCTCATTGAGCCGCACCTAACTATGAATGTTAATGGTCGAATTTTCTCGGCTCGAGACTTACCTCTCGATATTGAATTTTAGTATTACTGAAATAGGCGAGTATCGGAATTAGTTTCAAAGTAAAATGCCATCCAATATCTCTCTGAAACGCCTTCAATTTACATATTCAATGTTACTTTGTTTAGTTTCGTACGTTTTCGAGCACACACCTGAACATTGCACCTACTGAAATTACAAACGATTACCATCCCGATAACAGTTGTCGGCTTGCGTTTATGGTTTATTTCTCTTCACTTGCAAACAAATGGTTACCGGAGGAGATATGACGCAGCATCTCATGAATAGATATTGATTGTCACCCGACACTAAAACACGTAATACGAGGGTTTATGACGACTGGTGTGAGAATTGAAAGTGCTGAAGATTATGCGACTCGTTCAACGTTTGTTATCGAAGGTAGGGTATGTCCCACGCTAGTTTCTGAATAAATAACGTCAGTGGGAAATTTTGAGCGTATTTTCATTAAATTTAGTCTAGTTTGATGAAAAGCTCGCTCGGAAAGAAGTAACTTTTGTTAGCCAAAGAAGTGTCTGTGAAACTAGAGAAGGTCGCTTGGAGACATTTTTCTACAAAAAAAGTCTAAAAATATGATGATACCCAGTTCTCGTAGCATGGGGACACTTTTATTTTCTTCCATTACCAAAAGTATCCTAAACAAAAAAAAAATGGGGTTGTGTAACATGGTAAGACTTTCTCATATCGCAAGACCAAATATTTATGGCAACATTATTAAAGTGCTTTTTAGGGAGGTTTTAGAAAAAAATGCGGTACAGGCCATCTCGACACTTTAACTTTAAGGTAATAAATGTTAATACGGCAACTCAACACTACAGAAAACAGGTAGTCGCAACTAGTGGCCTTAACTGACAGGCCAAGGCGACACTAAGACCTTGAACGCCTTAAACCGATTAACACAATTTTCTAGATACAATATACAATACCCAATAGCTTTTCTACACATTCTACAGCAAATTCTGATGATGCCTATTAGGGTAAGTGAGTACAAGTTTGATCATTGCCCCATTACATCACATGTTTGATCCTTGCCCTCTTGCGTTTCCAACGTACTTTCAAGCGTATCACATGACGTTCACGTATCAGAAAACTTCCCGAAACTTGTCTGACCCACCTGAAATCAAAATGTAGCCTTCAGATACAACTCGGTGTCGAGATGGTCAATTATACTTTATATCGTCCTACCTAGTGAGAGACAATAAAGTGTTGAGATGGCTATGCAGTGGTGTCGAGTTGGCCTGTCGGCGTAGGGTGCTCAGTGTCGAGCTGGCGTATTAAGCTTTACAACACATTTCTACCTAGGGGTAATAAAGTGCCGAGATGGCGCCCGCCCAAAAAATTTTCCAAATATAAGTTGTAACGATTAGTCAGATCACTTCAAATCTAGAATACGGTAAGAATTGGTCAAGCTGTTTTGGAGAAAATTGAAATAAACTGAACACTTATCACACACATTTTAACACACACACACATATTTCCAAAAACATGTTTTTCGAAGTCAGGAACCTTCAATACGTCCAGAAATGCCAATATTTCAAATACCGAAAATCAGCACGATTACAATATTTTCATACCACATATGAGAAAGTAGAAAGGGAGGGAGCCAAAGGTAGATTTCAAAAATATTTCAAAACGAAGAAAATATCAATTGCCTATAATGTATATTAGATACCTTTTGGGCAAGTACTTATCTGTCACCAGTAAGGGTACACTTATGTTTTAGCAATGTAAAATTGAATTGTAAGATCACTTATTTAATGTCGTAGGATGTGTAATGAATAAACCGAATGATATTATTGCAGTTAAATAATATTATAGGGAAGCACAGATAAAAACACAAAGAATTAAAATCATTATTTATTATCGCCGGCTAAGTACTTTAATTTGCGTAAAATTTGTAGGAATGTAACCTCAAATTGTGGACCTTAAATTTCTTGGAGAAATATCTATGCGTTGACGGCGATTATGTGAAACCTGTAGGTACTACTAAATATTGAAATTAGTCCTATGCGAAGTGATTTATTAATACAATTTTTGTTTAAGTAAATGTCCCAAAATTAAGTTCACAATTCAAACACTATTTATTAATAAACACTATTTATTATTATCAAACACTGTTTACTTATTAACAAATATTTAGGTACTATTTTATTTACATTATTAAATTAATTTAAAACGCAATAGTGTAACGCTCAATAAAAAAAAACGAAATGAGGCACTCTGGGAATGACTGGAAAGGGGAAGCATAGCTTTATATAATATAATTAGATATATATATATATGTCATGTACAGAAACGAATGGCAGCTAGGGCGGCGCTCTAGCCACTCACCGATTCAGCCCACAATCGCCACCCCTAGAGCAGGCAACCGACAATACAAACAATTGTAATACGAGTTGCCACCAAACAGTTAGCGCGACTCCGAAATAAATCACTTTTATCTACTTTGCGTTACTAATGATCTCATTATTACATCGAAAGTAGTGTAATAATATTCATATTATTACACTACTTTTGGTAACTTTTAGCTTTGTTAAATTGGTACATCAGCCTGTCACGTAGACGTGCGTAGACGTCAAGGTTAAATTATTAGCATTCCAATAAACAAAACTTTTAAAATTTCGTGAATCTACATTCTTGTCTTCCATTCCGCTCACTTAAGTAAGTAGTAATTGATCATGTCCTAGGGCTACTAGATTTTCAAATTCAAATATGAAACGTCAGGGTCAGTGACGTCAGTGTAACCAACCCACGCAAAATTCCCTAGTGTAATACGAAAACTTGAACGGCCAAAATTTAATGAATTAATAAAGCAAAGTAAAATAGCATATTACACTCGTTTAATAAGACGTATTGTAACACTTGTTCTATTAAAGCACTCCTCGCTTCGCTCGTCGTGCTTTAAAACTCGTGTGACAATACTCCGTCTTATTAAACTAGTATAATATAATGTACTATTTATTCTTCTTTATAGTTTTATCCAAGCCAAACCAAACAAACCTAAACTTCCGGACCGTAATCGTAGGCCCAGAAACGTTTCCGTGAAGGATTCTCTCGTTCCGTGTAGATCTCAATCCAAGATGTCTACTATCAGTCTGTTTACGTTTAAGAGCAAATTTTATAATGAAATATCGCGGTTGATAGACGAAATAAAGTAAATGCCACACTCAGTAGGTTCTTCTTTAGGCGCTGATTCTGTTGATATAATTTTTGTTATTGTACAGTTAAAGCGTTTTGTGAAACGATTGATAGCTAGCGTCACCATGGTAACCGACGATACAAAAACGATTGTAACACGTTGTCAATAAACAGTTAGCGCGGCGCGATAATTGGCCGTTGCGATCGTGACGGTTTTCGGCGTTTACACCTCTCACCGATTCAGCGCTTCGAGCGAAACCCGTCATAAGAAAGCTATGCTTCCAAAAAATCAAAAATTATCAAGTAACCGGTTTGCTCATTTCGACATTTGTTTACTTGATTATAACAATTTTCTCAGACCATTGATATAACAAATAATTATTATGTATACAATATTGACTCTTCTATAGTGAGGATTAACGTGACCTCTTATATTGAAGAAGTTTTAAATTTAGACGATTAGATCGAGATTTTGTTTCCCGCGGCACGCATGTTCGTGAAATTATTATAACAGATCTGACTGCTCTATTAATAGGGTAATTCAAATTAGAACAAGGATGCTGTAATCCCGGACGTCGCAATATGTCAACAGTAGAGAGATTTATGTCTGACTGAATGCCCGAATTTTAACTATTGAAATACGACCTTGGCCCACACATTAAATTATTTTCTTGTACTCCCATTGCTTTATTATATCCAAACTTAAAGTTGCAAGGGTAATGATTAATGAATGTCGATTAAAAAATTAATCAGAAGTATCTATCTAGCGAATCGAGAGAGCTTTCTTTTAAGCTATATGCATGAGATAATTTGCTTATCTTAAAACTCATTCTGACGACGTTTCCTAATTTAAGAGGTATTTAATAAAACGAGAATATCATAATTTTTGCAGCTATATGATAATAACACGATTATTTGAAAGCTTTGAAAGATACTTAAGGTATAGATCAATTTGGGGTCAAACCATAGCGAAGTTAATTTACTTAAAATTTGGAAAAAGATTTTCTTTTTAGACCAGCAAATTAAGAAGTAACTTTGAAAAACATCGAAAAAGGTAGCAATTTTATAGAGTCCCTTGGAAAAAAAATTGCATTATTTATCAGGTAGTCCGGCAAAACTCCAGAATGTCGTAATGCGGTAATCGTCGCACGATTCCACTTCATCAATAGCCTCTCTCGTTCTCTCTCTCTCTTTAATTATCTCTCAACTTTAGCGAAATTTTCGTTATATTTTCTTAATTAACCTCCCGTCTCGACACGGTCCGTAACGTTATCTCGGTTTAAAAAGTGGGATGATATTTTCAACGAAGATTATAATAGAGTTAGCCGAAGACGGGAACGTGAGAATTTCGGCGAGACTTTTAATGGCACGTTTGCAGTTTGCATTGTAATATCAAACATGCAAATTGTTAGCTAGTGAAACTGATTTTTGATACAATGTCAAACGTATTATAAACTATAGGTGGATTAATAAAAGAATGCTTTGTGCAATTTTAACAAAAGCTTGTTTTAATTTTTGTGTCGTACCTATTTGTTTCCGATTCCATGCAAATATGGTAAACTCCGTACGTGTATTGAATATAATACAATCGAACTAATTGTCATAGAGTTCTAAACTGAATTATTCAATTATGGAAATATACTCTAAATATCAATTCCGCAATAGCGCTTGCCTGGTTAAGCAACATAGGGTTGGGGAATAACTTTCGAAAATGCTCAAAAATTCCCAACAAAAATTCCACTCACATAAACGATCAACAGTGCGTACCGACACCAAAATCAAACCAATACAATAAAGCTTTCATTTTAATGCAAAATTGCAAAAGTTATATGTTCATTAATATTTGAAGTTATATTAATTAAATTAAAAGTTGATCTTATGGCCATTTAAAGATATTTACAACATCCTTCAGTTTTTATTTCCACTTTTTCTGACTAAAATATGATGAGTTGAAATGATATCAGTTCTAATTAGGCATTCCAACGACCTGTCAAAATAAATCCAATATGGCCGTTGTAGGCAAACAACTTGGTTATGTTATATATTACTATTGACCTAAAAGTGTTCCATTTTATGTTTTGAGAGTGAGTGTTGTTTTAATATTTTTGAAGTATACAGTACTGTTTTTTCGAACAAAGATGCCTGTTACATGCCTTGTAGTTGGCTGTGGAAGTCGTAGCAACAGGAATGATGTAAAGTTTTATTCAGTGCCTACCGTATTAGAAGAAAAAAAAAACAGATAAAAAAGAATTGTCAGACAGGCTTAGTGCGTTATGGATAGCAACAATCAAGAGGGACGATCTCACTGAAACAAAGTTAAGAAACCAGAGAGTTTGCAGTAAGCATTTAATCACAGACAGGTCTCTCAAGGTCGGACATTCCCCTGCAAATATCTCATGTAATTTTGTCTTGTAGGTAAACCTTCAGCCTTGGAAGAACATGATCATCCAGATTGGGTTCCATTACAGAACTTGGGACACACATCCCAGAAAGTGCAAAGGCGACATGATGATGTTGAACGGAATGAGCGAGTACAAAAGGGAGAAAATTGAAAGCAAGCGAGGTATATATTTTTTCAATTTGTGTATTTCTGTCAAAGGAAAGTTTCACAATGCCAATCTTTGCTTAAAAGGTACTGTTTAGTTGGATATTTTGGATTGGTGGGCAGAGGGTCAAAATCAACAATAATATTCACAAGACTTATAAATATTATTTTGGTAGTGATATACTGAATGTTCTTAATGGCTACATTCGGGGAACTTGCAGCGGTCTAGTGCTACAGCACTGGATCTGTTGCAAATTTCCTACATGCAGCCATCATATTATTTATTTATTTATTTGTTACCAGTAAAAAAATCTACATATATAATCACTTACATAGTAAATTCCCACAGAGGTAAACGCAGTCACCTGTACGTAGAACTGGAAGAAACTTAAACCTAATTAACTTAAAAACTAAAAATAAGACTGATTAAATAAATTAAATGAAAATTTTCCATTTATATTAATTAATTGATCTGATTAAGTGCTGATGGTCATTATTGATTATTATAGTTATTTTATTCTAAGAAATTATTATTAACCGATATAATATATCATATTGGCTATAGAATAATGGATGGAAATAGTGTTTTTGGATTCTAAACATTGTCTTCAATGATAAAAACATTTATACATATTATGTCCACTTGATAGAAACACATACAGGGCTGTTTGTTTTGCATTGCTGTAAGCAGATCTTTCTGCCCCAAGCTATTCCTTTAAATTTCACTAAATTTGGCGGGAAAAGCTGCTCCAAGGAATGCACATGAACACCCCTAAATTTACCTCATTAACAATTTGCAAACTTGATGATATAGGTAAACGGTATTATATTATATTTTGTTCACAGGCGCAAGAAGCAGGGCATGGCCAGCCTTAATTTCGAGACTGAAGCCCAGAAGGGCCAGATACTGACATTTCAACTCAGACTTATATTACAATGGAGGAATTAACTACAAAATTTAAACAGTTTAGTTTTGCTTCGAGAAAAATAACAGCTCTTGAAGAAAAAGTATTGATTACCTAGACTATCTAGAAAATAATTTAGTTTTAATGTGTCTTTCGCACTTAATCTAGCAGTTTAATAGGTTATTCTTACTGTTTCAGAAAATAAATTTACTTTCAACCTATTAAGTCAGTTTCAGTCATTTCAGTCCATTTTCCTGGAACTGAAGTTTTAACACAACACCTGTTCCAAATATTCGTAGTTTACACCAATTTCAGTATTTTTTTAAACAATTAAATGAAATTGAAATAATTTTTCCAGACATATTCAAGTAGCTATTGTCAATTAAACACAAAGTTGAACTTAAATTCCAACAACTCAGATTATAACTAAGCAACTGATTTAAAAATTGGGCTCTTAGTGGATGTTCAGTAAGTGTCATGAACTCTACTCAATTTTACGGAAATGAACCAACTTTCAATAAAAAAACTGATCCATCAATCTGATATAAATTCAAAAACTCTTCCAAAGTATTCATGAACTTTTGTCGATTATCTGGAGGTTTGTTTAAGTTTTAACCAAAAATGCGACATTTGCACTTAATTCTATTTTACGCTTTTGTTTGCAAGGTACTTCTGACTATTTCAGAAAATAAATAACTTTTATCCTATTAACCAGTCACTTTTCAAGAAACTGCAATTTAACCAGGAACTTGTTCAAAATATCTAAAGTCATTATAAAGATATACTTACGTATAATTTGTCCAAGAATCTAACAATTGGAGGCATTTTCCAAAAATTCCGATTGTGACTAAGCATGACTTGGGTTTTAAGGGAATCCCAAAAGTTTTCTCGAACGTCTCATGAACCCTTGTAATTTTTAATCCCTTACAATTAATTTATAACTCTTGTCCCCTTCAGTGTTGTATATGTTTGGAGGTTGAGGGTGTATTTTACTTTTCCTCTAATTTCTCTGAATTGCTACATTGCGCTGCGGTATATTTTCGTGTTCGAAAGAATTTACTCCATTACAACAAACATCTAACGAACTCGATGCTGGAAGAAAGGGGTTAGAAAGTCGCTGAATTGGCCTTCGTAATTTAAATATGATCCCTAAAAGCCGTTTGGTGCTCTTAAGGAATATAATAATTTTAAATAAGGAGAGCAGTGTTGGGTTTATAAACAGGTCATATTGGTAAAATAAATCAATTGAAATAAATTTGACAACTAATGAATCCGTTTCAATCAAACATTAAAATCCCACTTACTGAATACGAGAAAAGCAATATTTTCTTCACTTAATAGGACTAATTGGAACAGAACACCGCCTCAATAAATTTTCTCAAATTCCATGTCGTTTCTATGGGAAGCGGCAGTAAAGTTTTAACTCGTCTCTTGGAGCCCTCGCCTAGTTCTAAACTTCGTTAATAATAAACTTAAAAAAGCCAACATTTCGCCATTCCCGAACTTTAAAAACGACAAGACTGATCGCTTTCATTCACGAAGTTAAAAGCACGTGTGAATTCCGAGCGGTAGGAGCGGTGGAAAAAATTTATTAGCGCCGCGTTCAAAATTCCACCATTTTAATACCCGATACCTGGGGCTTTTCAGAGCTTTTTACCTCCCCATTCAGGGTAAATATATTACGTTTCATGCAATTTCTCACCGAACTTGTTCCTCATAGAAAAACTTCCAACGAATGCAGCTTAAGCACTCGCTAATGGTTTCCCTCGCGAAAAACGATGAAACTAAAGTATCTGGAAGTTGTTCTCGGGGCCCCTTTCATAACTTTCCCCTCTCGGAATTTATTTTAGTAAGTCACCTGCTTCGCCAAAAGATCCGCGACGAAAAAGTAAATTTACAGGAAATAGTGCTGCCTCAAGATATGAATATTTTTAAATTACTGGAGTTATAACCTGACATTTTTGTAGTGGGACTTCGCAGGCATGAGAAGAGTTTAGAGAGTTATCAAATAAAGCAAAATGATTTGGCTTCTGTAACTGTTTTGAGAACTACGAGCATTATTCCAGGGTGTTTTAGATAACGTAGAAAAGTGACACCATCACCCACACCATCAATTTTTTTAACTCGAAGGTTTTAGATTCGTTAAATATAAATCCGCCCCTCTGTTTTTAGAAGGCACGTCATGTTTCTAATATGTGGTCACTCCAAAGTGCAAAACGCCCACTTGAACATAGCTTTGAGGTTATCCGTTACTGCTGCTGCTAAACCATCAAGGAGTTTCATTAACAATCCGAAAACCAATTTTGATGACATACATATGGCAAGTTTTACTCGGGAAGGTTTTAGTACTATTACAAAAGATAATATAGACAGCACATAACGTCTTAAAGACATCCATTTTAAGCCTTTTTTATGCCTGGACGCATAAAACGGTACATCTATAAGACGTCCAAGGGCGACGGCCTAAAGACGTCTAATTTATGTCGATTTTAAGCTTGACCTTTTTATGCCTGACGTGGACGTTTTTAGGACGACCAGTTTTGGATGTCTGTAAGATGTTAAAAGGCGGACGTCTTAAGGACTTCTGATTTCGGTCAATTTTTTCCTGCTCTCTGTTATGCCAGAAATGGACTTCATGTCTCTAAGATGTTCAAAAGTTGACGTCGTAATGACATCCTATTTACGTCGTTTTGATGCCTGACCTTCTTTATACCTGAAATGGACCTCTTTAGGCAGTCCAGTTTTGGATGTCCCGAAGATGTTAAAAGGTGGACGCCTTAAGGACGTCTGATTTACGTCAATTGTATGCCTGAAGCGGACTTCTTTAGGACATCCAGTTCTGGATGTCTCTAAAATGTTCGAAAGCGGACGTCTTAATGACGCCTAATTTACGTAAATTTTATGCCTGATCTTTTATATGCCTAAAGTAGATCTCTTTAGAACGTCCATTTTTGGATGTCTATAAGATACTAAAATACGAACGTCTTAATGTCGTCTAGTGAAAAAAACTTATATTTATAATATTTTAGGTTTTATTTTTTATTAATTTCCTGTTTTCTCTTTTTTAAGTTTTTTCTGTATATTTTAATTTTGGGTGTACAGTTTTAGGTGTAACTATTTTTAGTTTTTACTATTTTTACTTGGTGTTGGTATTGTTTAATTAATTTTTATTTTTCTGTTAAGGTCCGGTTGTATAAGTTTGGTTTAACCTACAAACTGAAGTTTAAACTAAATATGTGTGTAAAAATCTTCCATTTAAACTCCTACTTATAGTTTAAACCGAACTTTTAAAATCTAGCCTAAATGTGATTTGTGTTGTTTAATGTTAGTTTCAATAAATAAATGTATTACTTTAAAAATTGATCTTTTCTTTAAATTTTTGCCAGAAATGTACCTTTTTTACCTTTATACCATAAAAAGACGTACATCGGACGTTTTTAAGACAGATTGGACGTCTTAAAGGTGTAATCCAGGTCTTAAAGACGTATTAGAGACGTCTTAAAGGCGTAGTTTTGTATAAAAAATTCTTAAAACAGACGTGTTTTGGACGTCATTACGGATTTGCGGACAGCTTTTCGATGTACATCGGCCGTTTTTAAGTGTCTTAAAGACGTAAATCTGACGTCTTAGAGACGTCTTAAAGACGTACCGTTTTGGGAACCATTACTGTAACCGTTAAGGGAATAAAATCCCTTAAAAAGACGTCTTCTGGACGTCATTGCGGATTTTGGGACGTCTGTTATATGTACATCGGACGTATTTAAGACGTCCTTAAAGCGTAAATCGGACGTCTTAAAGACGTAAATCTAGGTGTATTAGAGACGTCTTAAAGGCGTACGGTTTTGTAACAAAAGCCCTAAAAACATATTTTTGGGACGTCATTGCGGATTTGGAGTCGTGTTTTAGATGTACATCGGAAGTTTTTAAGACATCCTTAAGACGTAATTCGGACATCTTTAGGACTTTAATTAGACGCCTTAGAGACGTCTTAAAGACGTAAATCAGATGTATTAGAGACGTCTTAAAGACAAACCGTTTTGTAACAAAAACCGTAAAAAAGACATCTTCAGGACGCCATTACGTATTTGTAGACGCCTTTAAGACGTACCGAACGTCCGCAGATGGACGTCTGAAATATGACTTTTAGATATCTTTGTGCTGTTTGGGAAGTGTGTCACGTAAAATATTGTATACATGAAGAAAATGAGGAAACCACCTGCTTTAATTAACAATCGGGTATTACTAGTGCATATCATTACCTACGTATTTATTAAACAAAGACATTTATATTGCCTAGCAAATGGTTCCTGTCTCTGTAGTACAGAAACACTTCGCCTGGTAATTTCACTCACAAAAATATTGTAACGCGAAATGTAAACATCAGTGTGAAGCGTGCTTCTTCTTATCTGACTGTTCACTGTTCTAAGGAGACCACTTCGGAGAATTCAGTAGACTGCATCTATCATAAAAACTCTGTTCTCGAATAATCGGGAACGTCCAATTAGAGAAAGAATAAACCGGAAGCTTCTGGAAAAACATTAATAGGGGATCTAAATTACGAGACTAAATGCCGAATTTAGTAGGCTGCAGACAAGAAAGTAAACTAAAACTTTGAAACAGTTCTTAGTGCCGAAAAGAAAGGTTCATTTCAGAACATGATTCTGTGCAAATGAATAACCAAAAACGGTTGCTGTGATTCTAAGTCAATTTGTCGTAAATGTGTGTTAAACAAACGGTTGACCATTAACAAAATGGTTAAATCTTTGTGGCTAAACGTAACTTTATTTTCTTTATTTGTACTTACTACAGCAAAATACACTTGTTTTCATGATCATTTTTGTTGTCCGTCTGTCTTTGACGTTGATTTTACTTTAGCGGGATATGTAGCTATTATCCATTTCTTTACAAAATTCTGACAAACGCACCGATCCTTTTCATCACGCCATAAACAACTAATTTTCACCGATACAGATCCATATTGTGTTACACCGTCGTCTCCGATTTTTGAGGACCGATATAAGGCATATCTTAAACAATGTGAGAACGACAGCGCATCCTTGACGTAAATCCTTTGTCACGAGAAATTTTTGGCATAACTGAGATCCCACCTTGACTGTTCATATCTTCATACATAGATTTAACAGTATGAAAATATACGTCGCTAACTCCACTTTGCTTCATTTCTGGCCACAGTTTACATAAAGGAAGACTGTCATATGCAGTCTGTAAATCGACAAACACAAAATGTGACGGAAGATTTATTGCTAATCGTTTTTCTAGTAACTGTCTTAAGGTAAGTAAATTGTCAACATAAGAACGTCCTGCACGAAAACCGTTTTGTTCCTCTAAGTCTATAATTTGGGTTTTCTATTCAGTGTTTTATGTTCTCTCTATCTGCATCTCTATACAATCTAGAGATGGAGTTGGTTACTGAGTCCACTAAAATTTGGGCTTTATCCCTATCAACCCTTTTATGGAGGTTTGTTATATATGCAGTTAACCATTCATAAGCAATTTATTGTCCACTAAGGAAACAATTATAAACGAATGTCAGTAGATCTAGAAGCAGTTCTATTCAATCTTCTTGTAAGCTCTATAAGCACTATAAATGTTGTAACAGGTAACCTCAGCCTATTGCTGTCGTCAAATTTACCCTATAAGAGGGTTATAATAGCCTGTTAGAATGGCTAGAACTGTTAGAATTGTTAGAATGAACAACTCATTGGAGTTGTTCATTTATCTCAGAACAGTCAAACTAACTTATTACAACGCCTATATAAACGTATTGAGACTAATTACTCAACTTGGTACCGCAATTAAATAAGCCTATTAAACCTTTACATGAACTCATTAAAACACTTAATTCGACCAACTGAACCAGTCAGATCGCAACGATTACTTTAACCTGTTAATGACGTTAGTAAACCCAGCAGTACGATTTAAATTACGTAACGATCGTCGATGTTGAGATGGTTGAGCCAACCTACTAGAACGGTTGGTGTTGTAATCTAACCTAAAAAATCTGACACAGTTAATCCAACCTATGGACTACCGAAGCGTGACGTCACAAATGGGCGGAGCTAAGAAACCTTTCCAAACAAACCTAGAAAGCGTGCAATTTTCTAATTAGAACATATTATTTTCAAGTTTGTTATTAGTTTTGAAGTGAATAACAGTGGCCAGGTCAATATTTAGTGAAAACTTAGGACGGTTCAACATTTTAACAAAGTATTTTTAATAAAAGGTAAGTCTAATTATTATTTTTCGCCCATTTTTTTCTTTTTTGCGGTTATGCTTTTATTTGCTAGTGTGTATAAAACCATTTAAAGTCGGAATTTTGATTGAAAATGACATCCAAACATGTGTTGAAGATCTGCGACATTATTGAGTTTTTTATTTCGGCTACTTGTACCTACCCGAAGGGTACAAAATGCCATCATATTGTTGCGCTAGCTCTTTTTGAGCATTATATAATATGACAACTGCAAACTAAGTAGTGCTTTGAAGGTTCTCGATCTTGCCTCTGTATGTAAAAAATTTACAAACTTTTTGGTCACTGTAGTGCTTACAGTCAGGCACAAAACACATAACCATGACTATAGATATTGACCACGAGCCTAGAAAACAGTCTTTAAACACAGCAGCACCACTGAATTTAACAAAATTTATAAATTTTGATGAAAATAAAACGATAACATAACCTATAATATATAATATGGGCGAAAACTACATTATACCACTTACCTATCTAAAAATATTTGGTGATAACATACGTTTGAACAAACTTTGTCACAATATATAGCTGGCAACTCTTATTTACAACAAAATTAGGACTAAATGTAGAATTAAAACTCTCTTACGGACAAATTGCGTGCTTTCTCGATTTGTTTGGAAAGGTTTGGAAGCTCCGCCCCCCCTGCCTGACGTCAGCACTTAGGTAGTCTATTGACAGCTACATATGATATATTTGAACTACTTCCTTCGGTAAGATAAACCGATGTGTCTGTTGAAACTACTGACTACTTTTCTCAGTATACCGCCAGTCAGATTTCTCCAGTAAAAACCGATACAAAGGGAATATTTTTAGCTATGAATGCATCTATTCCTTTATATTTATTGATTAAACTACTCGAAGTTTAAATGGGGACTTAATTATGAAATTTGTGCTATTTGACTTACTCCGTAAGTTGCGTATTAATCAGGGGGATAAACCAGTTAATTTGGAATTCCTAATTTTAAATCGTTCGACAAAGGGTGACTTTTATGTTTCGTTTTTTGTACGTTTTTCTCTGCAGAACACTGAATTTCTGGAAGACTACCCGAAACTTTGTAATAATTTTTAAACATAAAAGGAATCCCAAAAACTCAAATTAAAATATTTCTGAGAAATTGGAGGAACTCACACTTTAAGGTTAGGATTTATGATGAAATGTAAGATCAGATGTAAACGAAGCTTCGAAGGAGGAAAAATTTGCGCAATCCAAGAGAAAGATCAGCAAATAAGTCTGCGCAGATATTAATAAAGTTGAGACTTCTGTGGGGATCTCCAACCTGACGTAGGAATTATTATGGGAAAACTTGGTAGTAGTTCTTCTTCTTCTCATGACGCCCTCTCCTTTCGAAGGTTGGCGATCCACATAGCTAACACTGTTCTGGAAACAGCAGCTCGAAAGATTTCAATGGAAGTGCACCCATACCATCTTCTGAGGTCTTTCAACCAGGAGTTCTGACGTCTACCGATAGATCTTTTCCCTTGGATCTTTCCTTCAATTATTATTCTCAGCATTTCATACTTGTTGCCTCTCATAATATGGCCTATGTATGTAGTTTTTCTTTCTTTAATGAGGGCCATTAGTTCTTTCGGCTTCTTCATCCGATTAAGCACTTCCACATTCGTAATTCGTTGGACCCATGAGATGCGAATCATGCTGCGGTATAAGTACATTTCAACCGCCTCAATTTTCTTTTCAGTTGCAGGGTCCAGGGTCCAGCATTCACATCCGTACAGCAACACACTGAAGACATAGCATCTAATCATGCGAACCCTGAGCTCCAAACTCAGATCAGGACTAGTAAAAAATCTTTTCATGTTTATGAATGTTTTCCTGGCTTGTTCGATTCTGGAACGGATCTCTTGTTTCGGATCGCCCCATGCGTTGACTATATGGTACCCAGGTATTTAAAACACGAGACTTGTTCGATCTTATTGCCGTTAATCAAAATTGCTTCAGCAGTGGGTCTCTTGTAGAAGACTAACAGTTTGGTCTTAGATATATTCATGTCCAATCCATGATGCTCACTATATTCAGTTATTCTATTCATCATATTTTGAAGGTCTGATATGTTATCGGCAAGGACTACGGTGTCATCTGCGTATCTTATATTGGTGATACAAACTCCATTTATTTTGATACCTCCCATGTCTTCCGCTAGAGCTTCTTTGAAAATTGCCTCCGAATAGATGTTGAATAGGAGTGGTGACAATATACAGCCCTGTCTTATGCCTCTTCGGATTGACACAGTGTCAGATGTTCTTCCGTCTATTTTTACTTCGGCAATCTGGTTCCAGTAGAGATTCGCTATCAATGTAATATCTCTTTTTGTCAATCCCGGTTGCGGATAATATTTCTATCATCTTTTGATGCTTGACGCGGTCGAATGCCTTTCTATAGTTAATAAAGCAAGCGTATCTATAGCAAGCTAGGTTCATATCTCTGCACCTCTGTGCTAAAACATTTAAGGAGAAGAGGGCTTCTCGAGTGCCCAATCCGTTCTGAAATCCAAATTAAGTGTCGCTTATTTGTTCTTCGCACTTCTTGTAAATTCGAGTGTGAATTATTCTCAGAAAGACTTTAAGGATATGTGGCATTAGACTAATCAAGCGATAGTCGTCGCAATGTGATGCATTTGTTTTCTTCGGAATCGTTACAAAAGTAGACTTGAGCCAACTGGGAGGGATCTTTCCCGTTCTGTATATGGTATTAAATAGTTCTAGCATAAGATCCAATCCTTTGCCTTCTTGGCTAGCAATGGTTGTAAGTACTTCCATATGTACCCTATCTGCTCCCGTAGCCTTTCTGTTTTTCTGAGTTTTCAACGCGAGTATGACTTCACTCGTTGTGATAGCTGGTCCATCTTCTCCATGTTCGATTACTACCTTGAGAGTCTCGTGTCTGTCATCATGAAAAAGCTCCTCCACATAGCTCTTCCATCTTTTTAGTTTCTCTTCGATACCAGTTATGATTTCATTATTAGTATCTCTGAGAATTCCTATTTGGCGTTTTCTTCCTATTTCAGCCACCTCCCTAATTTTCTTATGCATATTAAACGAGTCATGCTTCTGTTGTAGTTAGTAGTTAGCCCGACATAAATTTGAAAATGATAGTAGCTGCGGCTGAATGGGTAATGGAGTTATTGCCCCATTTTTAATACTACATATAAGTATTATTAACGTTTTGGTACAATTTCCAAAAATTGATAAATCGGTAGCTTTACAACGAATTTTTACGTTTTTATGTCCAGAGATATATAACGTGCTTTGCTCTTTATGGCAGACGTATATTTGCATGTAAGTAATAAAGAAAAGTATTATAAAATTGGTCATCTCCGGGAAGCGGATTAATCCTGGCAATAACCGCAAAAAAGTTATAACTTTTCAGGCAGGGGATTGAGACCAGCCGAATATTCCTGTTAAACCTAATAAACACGTAAATAATCGGATTTAAATATATCATCGGGTCGGGCCTAACCCATACGGTTAATCTCTAAATTGGCTTTTCTCCTAGCGACTCATTTTCCAACAAATCCTTTCGCTCTATTAGCCGAAAAACATTTATTATCACATCGGCCACCCTCTCGGGTTTCGTCCCTGGTCTTCGCCAGATACCATCGAACGTTAATTAATCTTTTGTGAGCGGCAAAAGGGAGGCTTGTCGCTGCTTAACGCGTCACCTGTCCCAATACTGGCCACAACATGTCCGTTCCAAGATAATAGCCCTATCTCAGACTGTCACAACCGATTGCGGGATTTAATGGGAGTGATTAAGGTCCCGGAATAAAAAATAGCCTGGGAACGTCGCACGTCGATGAGAAATGGATCGGCACAATTTTTTGCAATTAACAAACTAATCTGGATCTCGGTCGAGAGGAAAAATCGTCTGATAGAGATGCTGCCCGTGGACGTAAATTAACCGGCACGCTGATACATATAACGTTGTCGAAGGCGCTTAACAAATTAGGGTTAAATACACAGTGCAGATGCCTAATTTAGTTTAGAGTTCCGGGAGTTCAATTCATCTCTGACAGCCTTATATGATGATGAAGCCCTTTCACTCCTTGTTCCAGAAATAAACTTAAAGTGGTCCCGTCTTTCGGCTCTAATAGGCGAATTTTGGCTTGACTAAACATCCGTGAAACTGAAGCCCTAGCAAAACAAGTTAATTCTCCAATGAAACAGAAAAAGGGACTAATGCCGTCGTTTTACACAACGCCGCACACGTGCTACATAATTATTCCTAACGCGGAGTCGAAAATTGCACATGCACCTACGTAATCCTCGCGCTGGTGCAAAGTCCGAAGTTAACCAATCCTAATGCAATTTGGAACAGACATAATAACCAAATAATAAGTTAGCGAGTCGGTGTTGAAATTTGCGAAGTTCCTACAATCACACTAGGAACAATTGGTTTTAATCTCGGATGGGAAAGTCTGGATGCGCTCCCCCTGTGGAATAATTCTCGTGAAAGGGTTTCACGGGAGTTCTAAGCGGTCCGTACATTTTTGGTCGCCAGGCGTTCCGACGAATATAACAAATAAATTATAACGGTTGTTTCATCTATTTTCAGTTACAAGCGGTTCGCCGTTTTGCTTTAGTATCTCCTGCTTCGAATGAATTTCGTACCAACCGAACACAAACTCAACGGAAACACCACAGATCTAATCCCAACCAAATTTAATTTATCAGGAAGCATTTCAAAGACAGCTCGATTCGCTGTTGGTACTATAGACCACGGAAATAAAAGATTAACAGGACTGTGAAATATCCAGATATCTGAGAAGCGTTTTAGATAATATTGACCTATAGGAAATGATTCTATAATTTTCCTGTATGAGATTCGGTATTTTTAATTTAATAACAATTGCAAACAATCCAAATTTTCGCTATCGTCACCTATCATTGCAAAAGTTTATATCCAATAAAAAGTTCCAAGTAATCATCATTTGAAACATGAAAGAAACTTTAACATGGTGTTTTATATATGTTCACAAACTAATCTGTTGCTATGAAATTTGCAAAATAATTAAATAATAAAAATTAATAGCAATCCTCTTACAACTATATGAAATACGCGACATGTGAGTCTTGTGGTACTGTATGAACCCTCTAAATTTCAGATGGATCCATCAAATAGGTTAAATTTTATTCCATTTGGTTATCCCAGAGACCATTTCTTTGCAATAACATAAGTCAGAAAATAATAAAGATACAACAACTCTACAGATACCATAAGAAATACGTAGAGCTAAGATATAAATAAGAATTAAAAAAAAATTAAAAAATCATTTTTTCTGTTACAAAATCATTGTACAAAAATATTAAAATTTTTAATTACATACAATTAAGATTAACTTTTTCCCTAATGCTCGAAAATAAAACATTTTTTAATATTCGGAAAGCATTATTATACGAATTTAAGAAAATATTGTTGTCAATTTGTGTCAAAGTTAGCATTCTATTTACAAATCATATTTTTTTTAAATAAATATCAAAAAACATAACTAGTGCCCTTTTAAAGTCAAAGGTTCACAGTTTAGGTACAAAAATTTTTAAATTGTTTACTCTTTAACGACATCTTCAGGAAAGCTTTAAAATTATGCAAAAATCATCACTAGTCGAAGTGTGTGGAGTAAATTAAAAATTTACAAGATCAAAATATGTAAAAGCCTCTTCAAACTCGAGCAATATTCTATATGTTTGGATCTAGTTGATGAATTTTAATATCTCTTTTGTAATTTATATGTACTGTTTACGTACATTACAAATATACATTTTTTTATCATTTTATTCATATATAAAACATTTTTTTTCCAATAAATCAATATTTTTGTGATTTGTTCTCGTTACTAGCACTGTCATTAATAATTAATTTTCATACTAAATGTATTATTACTAACTTTTGTGCGAAAAATAAGCTAATCTCTTTTTTTTTTTTCATTTTGACTTGGTTTCTTTTAATTTAAAATTTAACATGAACTCAAAACTTATTTATGAGGTAATAGTCTATACTATTTATAAATATTGCATAAATTTATTTAACAATCAACGATATTAAATGCTAAAAGGATTTTTTCCCAAAATATCAATATGTTTTCGTTGTGAAAAAATTGATCTTAAATGTTTATAATTAAAAATATTATTTTTGTAAAATGATATTGAAATAGAGAAAACGTGTTTTTTTACTCCTTTTGATGCATATTGATAGTTTAGCTCTCCTTATTTCTTATGGCATTTGTACGGTTGCTGTATCTTTATTATTTTCTTATTTTCTGACTTATATTATTGCAAAAAAATGGTCTCTCGGGTAATCAAATGGAATAATATTGTCGCGGTGCGGCCCCAATTAGCGAAAATAGGTCGCCGTCTAAGCTTATTCAGCACCGAGGCGACCTTAAACCGAAGGACGATACGCGACTCTCGGACAGGTCGACATCACGTTCATAAACATCCCGCACATATTTATACGGATCGATCACAACGATCGGAAAGTCAGTCAGTCATCAATTACCACGTCACGCTGCCCGTCTGAGAGTCCGTCCCTCGACATACCGCAAATTGGAGGAGCCTTGCGCCTGCTGCCCATCGTCACCCAACGGTAAGCAACCACCTCCCTTCAAACTTTTCTCACTTTCTACTTTTGATCACTCGCTTAATTTTGTTTCCGATGTTCTCTCCCCTATATTTGATGCTCAAATAAATATTGACTCTGTTACCATGCATTCTTTTTAGTTTCTACCGAGCTACACCCCCAACCAGAGCACTCCCTTTGGGCCCTAGGCCCTCAGGCGGGTGACAATATTTAAACTATTTTATGGATCTCTCTTAAATTTACAGGAGTCATTTAGTACCACAAGACTTATATGTTCGCGTATTTAACATAGTTCTAAGTGAATTTTTTAATGATTTTTTATTCATTTTTATTTTTGTCTAATTTCGCACATTTCTAAGCACAACTTTATATATATATATATATATATATATATATATATATATAGAACTTTGTAGTCACGGCTGAATTAGTTAATAAACTAAATAGTAACGGGGATGCAGCCTTATCTTGGGACTTTTTTAAAAGAACACTCTTATTCCTTTAATACAGGAGCTTTCGACAATGTTTATTGTCTTTATCAACTGCAACTGTGAACATGGTATGTTTGTTAAAAATTATACAAAGATGAAAATGAAAATGAAAATGAAAAGAATGAAAATTATATACTTACAGAAAACGAGATTGCTGTTAAAACTATATAACACATCAGATCCAGAAAAAATTTTTCAATATTGGAGTGGAAGAGGCAGGTTATTTGTTCCGAGACGTTACAAAGATATTTCAAAAATTATTTGACAAAACCCATGGAAACAAATAATTGATAAGTGATACAGGAACAAAGAGAACCTTTCACATTAATGCTATGAATTCAGTGATGTTTGATTTTATAGAATTGCTACTCATGGGTGCCAAACCATGGAGCGTAATTATTAATTCCTGTTCTGTCTCAACTCTTAACAATTATTGGTCTAAAAAGTTGACAAAGCAATATTGTGAAACTTACTCAGAAACACATATTTAGATTTAAGGAAATACAGGAAGGGTGATATTGTATATGTAGTTATCGCTCTCACCGAAAACTGGTCTGTAAAGTCGATAGAAACTGTTAGAAGTCGTCCCCTGATTCCCTCCAACCCCTACTACCACTAAGGGCTGGTGAGAGTCAATGACGACCTCGACCTTCCATTGTATTTCCTTGATGCTTTCTTAAGTTGTGTATTGTAAAAATTCAATATTGGAGTGGAAGAGGCAGGTTATTTGTTCAGAGACGTTACAAAGATATTTCAAAAATTATTTAACAAAACCCATGGAAACAAATAATTGATAAGTGATACGGGAACAAAGAGAACCTTTCACATTAATGCTATGAATTCAGTGATGTTTGATTTTATAGAATTGCTACTCATGGGTGCTAAACCATGGAGCGTAATTATTAATTCCTGTTCTGTCTCAACTCTTAACAATTATTGGTGTAAAAAGTTGACAAAGCAATATTGTGAAACTTACTCAGAAACACATATTTAGATTTAAGGAAATACAGGAAGGGTGATATTGTATATGTACAGTTATCGCTCTCACCGAAAACTGGTCTGTAAAGTCGATAGAAACTGTTAGATGTCGTCCCTGATTCCCTATAACCCCTACTACCACTAAGGGCTGGTGAGAGTCAATGACGACCTCGACCTTCTATTGTATTTCCCTGATGCTTTCTTAAGTTGTGTATTTTGGTACAATACATTTGAATATATTACGTTAAGATTCTTGATGTCTGAATATTTGTTCAAGAGGTTAGTTTCACAGAAAACATAGGACATTTCAAGAAAAGATCTTTTAAATAAATTACTTTCGGTGGTTAAAATTTTTGCGTTAATAAAGTCAGGTTGGTGACCAGTATTAGCTGCATGTTGAGAAAGAGCACAAGTATCTTTTCTTCTCCTGATGTCACTTTTATGTGAGGTGTGAGGTAATTTTTTCCTAGTTTCCCTGGTCTACTAAGGTATCTGCTTGAATTACCTAAAGGTTTTGAAAATGCTGGGAATAAATTTTTAATATACCATCACCGATAAATTTAAACTTTAAGAATGTAAAAGAATCCTTCGCAGCAGAACGAACATGGCGAGTTGTCAGCTATTTAGTACTAAGAATCAGACTGTCGTCCTCCGAAAGGAATCTCTTATACAGGGAGTTAGGGGTTTGACTGCCTTTATTTTAATAGGTGATAGTATTAATCAAAACAAACAAAAAACCTTATATAACGGGGGTCCTAAAACCAACCGTTTTCGAGAAAAGTCGAGTTATTTTATCAAGCCATTTCACCACAACTTGGCAACACCGACAAGAAATGATCCGTATCCATGTAAACATCTGTACGGGGTCAATGTTTCGCGACGCGTGCGATAAATTCGCGGTGTTGCCACACCACGTCATAGCCATTTTATCGAGTTCTATTGATTAGAAAGTTTTTTTATTATTTAAAGAAAAAATTGTTTTGTTCAAAATTAAACATAAATACATTAAAAGAATACATCTTATGGTCATTTCATGTACAAAATTATGAGAGATTCTTTAATAAAACTGAATTTTTACATCTTAAAAGTAGAAGTTTCTAATTTTTTTCTCGAAAACGATTGGTTTTAGGAGCCTTGTTATATAAGGTTTTTTATTTATTTTGGTGAATACTGTCGCATGTTAAAATAAAGGCAGTCAAACCCCCAACACCTTGTATTATAGAACGGCATTTGCGAGTGAGACCCGCGTGCGAAGAGAAATTAATATTAGTGAGATAAATTCACTGTTAAATATCAGGTTGAGTGCGAACTTAAAATTAATAAACTCTACCCAGGGCCCAAAGGCAAATATTTGTTCAATTCATTTCTTTCTTGCACATATACATTGGTTATGGATCTGTGAAGTATATCTGTGAATTTGTCAGCTGTAAGTGGATGTCCAGTTTACTTGACACTGGGTTATTTTAATAGCCGTTTCTATAATATCCCAGCGGTCCAGTTATCTGGACGTCCAGTAAACATGGACAAAGGTTCTAAATATAGTCAAAACAAAGGAATATTATAGCAAAAACTGAATATTATCTAAAGAAAATACGCAAAATATAACATAAATGAAATTTCTAAAAATAGTGAGAACAATCGATTATAAAATAAACACTGAATATATCTATAGCAGATATGTATAACAAAATAAAATGTCTAATAATGTATAAAATCAAGATACATTCCAATGAACCGTGAAAATGAACTACAGAAGAAGTAATTTTATTTTTGAACTTTTATTTAGTTTGAAATATGATATTCTTTGAAACAGGGATGAATTGGAGTTGGTGGATGTGGTTCTAAAAAGTGGAAATTTTGCAAGGGATTATCATTTTCTTTTTGGCTAAAATCTGTTTTCTCTAAGAGAGACAACAGAACATATCGTGACATTATTTGGCTGAATATTGGATGGTTGTACAAGGGGTGCTTACTCCACTGTTTGGAAAGCATAGGAAAAACTACAGTACCACCCAAGCAACAAATACCTATGAACTTTTTCATTTCGTCTAGAGTAATATTTTTCCAGCTTTGTTCTCTTTTAGACCTCGTATTACGATTTGATAAACACTCTTGTTTGCTCTTCTGTTTGTTTCAGTAGTAATAATGTCGAAAAGACTCATCAAAAAACAAAGAAAAGTAAAATATGGGTTCAGAATCAGGAGGAATATCAACATCGCTAATTTCTTAGCGACAGCGGTTCTGAATTACTAGAACCTTCCGTTGGGACCCGCTTAATGAATAACCAGCTATTGGTGTGTACCGTATTTGAAATAACGCATTTAGATCGTATTTTCTAGCGTCAAGTTAACTGGACGCTGTCGCAGTAATCTCGATTGTCCAGTATACTGGACGTTGGCACTCAACCTGATATAAGATTACTAATATCTAACACTAACTACAACGTTGAATAGAATGGTTATTGGGTATTAGTATCCTATGATATATGACACATTATTTTAAAAAGCTGGAAAACATTCCCTTTTTGTTAAGGAGGGCTTAAATAAGTTAACTAATATTTATAAATTATTAATTTATAAATCCATCCCAACTGTATTTCCTAATGATATTCTGTTTAAGATTGATCTCCGTTAGTTAACTACTTAGCAATCCCATACCTTGAGGAGTTAACAGCAAAAATTTCAAATACACTTAGTACTTCAAATATTACATTTTGTCAAAAAAGAGAATAGTTCTAAAATGTACGCTTAACTTAAATCCCCAGTAAAACCATCATAGATTTCTACCTGCAACAATCGTAACCCGAAATACATAGGTTAAACATCGAGGCTTTTAAATGATAGCACTTCCTCACCTAAAAGAGATCTTACATGTAAATTTCTTGCATGTGCTTCCGTGGATCATTATTTAAATAATCCTCATATAATGAATTTTAATAATTGTATCACGTTAATTTCAGAACCAGGGCATTTTTAAATAATGGTTTTCATGTTTAGAGATTCCAGCACATTAAATAAGAAACTTGATATACTCGGTTTATAATTACATTTTCTGCTTATGTACATATATTTTAAGTAAATTATTTAAATATTATAATATAATGTAAATTTTATTTACACACATAATAATAATTTGTTTTTAATACCTATAAAATTTCATGTTATGAATGATTGTTTTATCCTAAATTGCCGTCATTAAATTCGTCACTAATATAGAACATTACTTTAATCACCTATCCATATTACATTCCAATGTAAAATAGTAACTTTTTGTTTAGTCTGTTCTTTATGGTCATGGGGACATATTTATATTTACCTAATTATAATATTTAAAAGATATAGAAAAAAAACATTCTAACAAACGATTATAGTTAACTTATGTTTTGTGTAATTTAAATTACTTCTTACACTAGTGAGCATCATAATTCAGGTAAGTACCTTCTTATGTTTATTTATATTATTAGTTGTATTAAATTTGGTACTTGCTTTACTAGGTTTGTCCTGTGGAAACAGGACAGTACCTACTACAGCTTAGCTAATTAGTAAATTGCCTTTCTTATAAAGACCTTTTGACTGCATACCGAGGAAATAGTATTTTTTTCGTCATCCATTTATTGTAATACATTATAATATTGACAGCATATATATAATATATATACTCTTAAAATAAGGTGATATATTTTCACTGCCTTTTGTTCTAAAAATTTTAGCATTTCTTAAAGAAACCCAAAATGCAGAAAGAGCATCTTTGGCTGCATAAACGTAAATATTCTGGTAGACGTCTAACACAGTTACGTGAAATTTGCGTTTCTACCGCCCTCTCGAACTGACGTTTGCTGTCAAAGAATTTACCTAGACTTGATGGCAACACCACACTCCGGTCACAAGATAACTTTAATTCCTAAGGCATATATCACCGAAGTGTCAATGTCGCTCCCGTCTGTCACGTTTAAACATCCGTGTAAATCGACAGTAAATAAGTTTAAATAGCAGTCGTAAAATTTTGCTCAACTTTTACGAGAACGGCATATGCGCAATATATCCATCCTATTACGTCTACGTCCTCCTATTCTGAAGACGTATAAGTTCCATTCCTGATTCAAGCGGAATCGTAAATCAACCGAGAGAACGGCCCTATTTCATTACTAAACAAACAACTTTGACAGCTGACATAACTCGCTGCCATAAAACAGGAAAAACTCCTATCGTCGAACTCGAGTGCATCAATAATTCCCGTTTACTTAAACTAATGTTAAAGGTAAAAGCTGTTAATTCTTGCCGAGAGCCTCTAAAGTGGTGGGGAGACCACAATATTCTGAAAAATATATATCATGGCCGGTCGAGGTAACGGCGTCTGCAGGCGGCGCTCGAGCTTTTTACGGCCGAACTTCGCTAATAATTGATAAGATTGGAGAACGTGGATCATACCTTGACAGGCAGGGAATCTACGAGCTAAGCGGCAAAGGGTACTCGGTTAATCATACCGGGCGAAAATTCCACTTTTGGCCGCGGGAATGAAACAGTTGGAAGAAGATAAGGTGATTACTTTAAACTAATGGTTATGTAACTTATCCGAACATATGATCATTTAATATTCGAAGTTTCATATGTCATTGGGAAAATTGAACCAGGTACTTTTAAGGATATATTCTTCTCAGTATAACGAGAAGAAACACATTCAAATATTTATAATTTTTAAAACAACAACTCGAAATAAACTTGATTCTTCAGAAGTTTAAAGCGCAAATTAAATTTAAATTGAATTCCAAAGCAAGCGATTGTAATTAAAATCGCCATCCAAAAAATAAAACGGTTAAAAGTACATTCCCAGTTCGAACCCTCATTCCGGCCACTGTATATTCCTATGCGCAAAAATAAGTGTCTTTTAATAGGCCATGATTCATTCTTAACTTGCTTGTTCAGTATACTGGTCATCAAAATTTGGATTTGACCTCTTTTTTAACAACTCTTGTATTCAATTTACTAATTCTAACACTGCTTTTGGAGGTAATCTATATCAATCCTACATAATACATATTTACAATATTTTTAAAGTTGTAACCTATTTCTCTAAGTACATACTCATTATGCTATAAATAATTGGTGGACCTCTTGAAGATCCCTCAACTCAACTATTTCATTTCATTTGATTATATTGCATTCATACAGAATAATTTACTGGTGTTTCTAGATAAACAATGAGAAAAGAAGAATATTAACGAATTGATAAATCAACGAGGCATAGATAGAATGACATAGTGACAACCAAGAATAATGTAGGGCGGCGCGAGAATTGGCCGTTCGGATCGTTTGGTTTTTCGATGTTAACACGACTCACCGATCCAGCGCTTCGAGCGAAGCCCGCCATAAGAAAGGTATGCTTCCAAAAATTATAAAATCTGATTAAAAACTTATGCCAAGAACATGTATACACCTTTAACAACTATGTCTTGTATTTTTAGAATAAATTTGCTTCAATAAATACTGAGATGCCTCGATTCATCTTCGACAGTAATAACGGCTAAAGTGCTCTTTAGTTCAAATAAGGTGCTTTGTCTACTAGCTGGATGTCTATATAATATAATAGAAATCTTCACTATCTTTCAAGTAAGCCTAAATTTACTGAATGTTCTGCGTCTTAACTCTACTCAATATTTGCCCCGGTAGTGGCGTAATTAGTTTGCCATTTGATATTTTATTTACGGTGTATACGATCGTTTCAGTGTCGCCGATTAATAAACATCCCTTTGATAGAAGCTTACGAGAGTACTGAAATGTTTACATCTTACATACATGCGGTCCTGGATATCTACACAGGGTGCCACGTAATGCTTGTCACTGACTGGCGTTGAAGTGAGTTTGTCACAGTGTGATATCGAAAGTAAACAGTGATCTCAATTGAATGAAACAAACACTGTGTGTGTAGACTGAGAGCGAATGGAAAAATTTACATATACCCCGGAGTAATTTGTGTCACATCTAGAATGCAAATGACGAAGTGTGAGTACAGCTTACGTTTTTTTTTCAAGGTTGATGGTAGGTTTTATGTGACAAAATTTCAATCATAACATTTTCCTTAACGATTAAATATCAACCGAAAATTTGTCTTATTTGAGAGATAAAATAGTAAACAAAATTCAAAGAGGTTAAGAGTTGATTCGATAACATTTCACCTGATTATTGTAATCGAGTGTTAATAACAGGTGTATTCAGTTTGATATGCTAGAGTTATTCGGAACATCGGTAGGTACAAATATCTGAAAAAAAAATTCGGGAAATATTTTGTTGAATTTGCAACATAATTCATTTAAGAAACTAAAAAACAAATACCAATTATGGAATTGCGAGAGGTTTAATACAATTAATGTTACGGCATAGAGAAACTTTCTTCTTGCCATTTCTTCAAATTAACGACCAAACACACTCAAGATAACGCTTTTAATAGGTAAGGAACCACCAAGAAACAACCTAAAGTTTTATTACAATTAATTACAACTTATTACAACTCATTTAATACAATTTATAAAACTTATTACAATTTACTGCTCTCTCTCTCTCTCTCTCTCTCTCTCTCTCTCTCTCTCTCTCTCTCTCTGCTGAATTCCCAACCCCTACCTAACTATACGGTGGATAACGGGGCTGTTTAGAACAACTCATTACATTTCAGTTTGGTCAAAATTCTAAAAATGTGAATTTACAATTACATATTTAATGTAGGAAAAGCATCACATATATAGTCTTTACGAGGCCAGTGTAACAACGAGCTGCCGACGAGAAAGGAGAACGTAAACGAGCCGCCTCCATAGGCGCGCGGAATATTTTTACTCACGTAGTCAGTAACATTTCATAGAAAAATTTTACATGAATTATTGTAATATAATTGAGTTTAAACATTAAATAATTAATCGTAATCTTCAGAAGAAGATTCGGAGCCGGGACGAATGACAATGGGGTTAATAAATGGTAAAACATGATATTCTTCCTCTTTTTTAATTACATGCGAAATGCAATTTTGCCAAATTTGTTTGTAAGAATCATCCCTAAAGACGGTTTCAATATTTTGAAAAACAATGTTAGTGAAAGTAGGACTGTGGTTTGTTTTCCGCAAGCGATCTTCGACGTTATCCCAAATTAATTATATGAGATTAAAAATACAGTAGTAGGGAGGTAGTCGAAGAACACAATGACCTTTATCCTCAGCAAGCTTATCAACAGCATACTCCTTTTTGAAAGTACCCGATTTAACAATTTCAAGAAGCTGTTTTTTTGTACGGATGTTTGAAGCTATAGGAATATTTTTGTTGTGAAGAAATTCTATGAATAGTGATTTCCTGGAACTACTATTAAGAATTTTATTAATTTGACGAGAATGATATGAAGCGTTATCAAGAACTATACTGTATTATTAGGAATATTGGGCAGAAGTTGATCTTTAAACCACTTTTCAAACAATTCTGCATCCATCTTCTTCTTCTTCTTCTTTACCCAGCTATCGTAGTCCACTGCTGGACATAAGCCTCACCTTTACATTTCCATTGCTTACGATCTTGAGCCACATTCATCCACTGACTTTCGATTATTTTTATGTCATCTCGCCATCTTGTGGGAGGTCTTCCTACACTTCGTTTATCATTTCTCGGTCGCCACTCTAATAATCTCTTCGTCC
Organism: Cryptocephalus moraei; assembly: GCA_946251905.1. NCBI lineage: Eukaryota > Metazoa > Arthropoda > Insecta > Coleoptera > Chrysomelidae > Cryptocephalus > Cryptocephalus moraei. Next base: position 17,603,279 of record OX276462.1, on the reverse strand, counting down.
ACCTATCATCATTGCGTCTAGCTACATGTCCTGCATACTGCCACTGTAGTTTCGCAATTCTTGTTATTATGTCTTCCAGTTTCGTTCTTTTGCGGATATCTATCAATCTGATAGCTTCATTCCCAGCATAGAACGTTCCATTTTTCGTTGAGCTATTCTAAGTTTTTCTGCACTCGCTCTTGTTAGCGTGAGTGTCTCTGCTCCATATGTCATGACAGGAAGCACACACTGATTAAACATTTTACGCTTTAAACAGACCGGGATATCACTCTTGAATACTCCGTTCAGTTTACCATAGGCTGCCCATCCAAACACCACTCGTCTTTGTAACTCCTGCGTTTGGTTGTCTCTGTGTATTTTTATGCCATGGCCTAGATATCTATATTCTCTTATTTCATCGATGTTGTAACGTCCCAATGTGAGAGCTTCTCCTAAAACTAAATTGGTCATTATCTTCGTCTTTTGTGTGTTTATTTGTAGTCCTACTTTTGTGGTGGCATTTGCTAGTTCTGTCAGCACTTCTTGGGCTTCTTGTATATCGTTGGCGATTAGCACGATATCATCGGCAAAACGCAAGTTGTTTAATCTCTTACCGTCGATGTTTATGCCTCTTTGTTCCCATTCCAGTTGTTTGAACGCGTATTCGAGGACGGTAATAAAAAGTTTAGGTGACATCGTGCCTCCTTGCCTAACTCCTCTTTCGAGTGGAAATTTAATTGTGTTTTTGTGTAGGCTCACGCATGCTGTTGCGTTTTTATATATATTGTGTATTAGTCTAGTATATCTATAGTCAATGCGGCATTGACTAAGAGCTTTGAGAATTGCGTATGGTTCAAATGCTTTCAGGAAGTCCACGAAGATCAGAACCAACGGTCTATTATACTCCACTGTTCTTTCAATAAGAGCTTTTAAGGCCAATAGATGATCTGAATTTCCAATCCTGCGCGAAATCCTGCCTGTTCCACTGATTGATAAAAATCAAGCTTTTTTCTAGTCTGTTGGTTATTATTCTTGTGAAAATCTTGTATAAGTGAGAGAGTAAGCTGATGGGACGATAGTTGGCTTTGTCTGTAGGATCTCCTTTTTTATGAAGCAGTATCATCAATACGTTGTTCCAATCCCTTGGTATGGTGGTGTTTGTTAGGCAAAGGTTAAAAAGTTCTTTGATTTTATTGATAAGAATGTTACCTCCCATTTTTATTCTGCGTCCATATCCTGATGATAATCGGCGAAACTCTTATCGTTATTCTTGGGGGAAAGAAGCAAAGCATTAGGCACAAAACCGTTTTCGTTTCCTGCATGTAAAATTACCACCCGATTTCTCCTAGAACTGGGTCTATTTAATTTACATTTGTTGCTGTCATCAACCCAACCACGTTGAATTACTTCATGGGTGTCGAACCATGTTTCGTCTAAATATACAATGTTGCTCCCTGATTCCCGAAATGACCTAATTTGTCTCAAATTATCCTGACGCAAAGCAAGAATACGAGGTGACTCCATGATGACCATTCGAGAATCTAATTTTTTGTGTTTAAATCCGCAACTTAACAGAATTGACCTTAAAGTGTCTAAAGATTTATATTTATATTCCTCAAAAGACTAATTTTTGAAAAATTTATTGTAAAGTGGGCATCTCGTTTCTAGTATAAAAATCGTAAACGGTTCTGCGTATAACGTCTTTAGCAGCGTCATCTAATGCTTTGAACTTCTTTTGTTAACCTAGTTTATTTTAATGATGATCTACAATTCCTCGCTGAATTATTTTATAAATTGAAGAATATGGAATTAATGTCAAGTCTGAAATTTCTAAAATTAAGCAGCGAACCGATTGTTCGGGGTGTCTTTGTTGGAGGCGCTTAAACATATTTAAAATTACTGTTTGTAATTTAGGATGTAGATCCTTATTTGCAAACTCCCAAGAAGGAGACGATTAAGAGCAAGAGGGTTGAGTAGTCACGTTTTCCACATCAACTCGCACTCTTTCTGTCACCCACGGTCTCCAAAACGCCATTCCGATTACAATTAATTATTATTATAAATATAAAAACGAACGGCAAATTATATGATTATGAAATTAACTTAAAAACAAACAAAATATCTCTATAACCTGTCTCGGTGATGTAAACCGTGCCAACACTGGTAAAAGACTGAAGACACGTTTTCGAGACGTTCTAGGAAAGATCCAGTCGTCCAAAACGTTTATGAATCCACTACAGCACAAGCGAGAAAAGTAAACTATTGACATTATTTTGGCGGGTGACTTGCTCGGCGTGGAACTGGAGTGGGAGGATTCTACAGGACGAGTTCGCTAAATAACGTATCTTACGTATCGGGCATGCCGTATATGTTGTTATTGATCGATACCCGTATAAGCTTGGTTGTTACACTGGCTTCGTAAAGACTATACCTATGTATGTCTTTTCATATTACTTGCCATAAAATCTACCTAAAGAAGGATCAACTGCATATCTCCAAAAGTTTAATTTCTCAAGATGAAAATCGAAACAAGGAAAAGCAATACAAGGACAAGGTATATTTATAAGAGGTTTCTTCACAATCTTCCCAGTTATTATGTTTTGTTTTTTCTTGGGCCCACCTGTATGTTTCCTTTTGGAATATTTCTTACGTCATGTTGTTTACAAACCATATATTTCTATGATTCTACTTCTAATCACTTCTCGTCACTCACGTATAAAGGTTACAGCCAGGATCTCCTTTAGATATGTTTCGAAAGTGGATAATGCTATCGCAACGTTTGCCAGATGCGATTTTTCCCGAAACGTCAGTTCGAATCTATCGACCATGCCCCAAACAAAGGAATGGATGCGTTTCGGGACCTCCTATCCCCTTATCTCAACCGACACGAGCGCTAATAATATATCACCGGAGTCAAAGCGCAGAGCGCCGGTTTCCTAGATTTGTCACTCATTTGCCATCCGCCCACAAAATAAGAAACAAAACTTCCGAGCCGGAGCAGCTCACCAACTTCCGCCATTAGTGTTTGTTTGCGCAACACACAGCAAAGGGGCGCGTAATTAAAAAGTGGTTTTCAATGACGCGCTCAGTGACGGTGCCGGCAATGAAGGGCGCTTCACTAAGTTAAGAACATAATCCGGAACAGACTTCAAAGCGTGGCGCTAACGTTAAAACAATTTTCCCAACTCGGACTGGGTGAGCATTCTTTTTTATTACGAGAGGGGGCGGATCGCCATCCTGCATCTGACAAAAGCTGGAAAGTTGCAACTCGATCTGACGAGTTTGAGAAAACTTTGAGAAAAAACGATACCTATTAAAGTTCTGGAACAGTACGCTATCCTGGCTTTCAATATTATGGAGGACGTAAGGTATCCATCAACTGCAAGTACTGATTTGTAAGTTTATTCGGCATAAAGAAACAATCAACATTAAAATAGTTTAAATCATGCATGGATCTGCAATATTTTCTCTATGCTTTTCATTTTACAGGAATTCTGCTTATAGTGTTTGAATAATAATAAATATTGATATAAATTATTTATGTAATGTATTAATATCGGCACGTAAACACTACGAGAATTAATCCTAATTTACCTACAAAATAGACCATAGTGTCCCATTGATGGATACAAATCCATATTTACAACTACTCGTATCAAAAGCGATAAGTTAAAATCTAATATATTAGAGAGATATATAGATATAAAATGTGTATAAGAAGACTACAAACGCTTATTTAAAGGTATATTTCGTTGAACTTCGTATTGCGTGCATCGAAAGTAAGTGTTTAAGTACATAATTCTCTTTTCTTAGTTATTTTCCAATCCACAACTAGGTCCCGGATAAGTTCATAGGTACAGAATCCTTTATTCCATTTGCTAAAAGAGATATATCATTGGAGATTACATGCAACGCAGACCTTACCTTGTGAAGGAAATTGTCGTATTCCATTTAACAACCGAGAAATTTAGTCATTAAAATTGCTCTAAAATGCAAACATCCATATTGAATGACAGTCGACATGGAATAGGAAAAACGTGTACGAGAAAAGTATGAACGTTACATTTCAGAATATTGACGCATATTCGATGTTCTAACGTAATAATACTAGATAATAGTAATAATGAGTACATTGTTTTTCCGTGCCCTCTAGCAACTAATTCATTCTTTATAGGACAAAACAAATCTCATATCTTCTCTTTTCACGCCCCAAAAAAAAAGATTGACCTTGAGGCGAATTAGCCAAAAAAATAAGATATATTGTGCGATTAACGTGGCGCACGCATCATTTCCTCGAAAAAAAATTTTTTTTTTTCGCAAAAACTAGCCTTTTATGCCCTTGTTTCGGGCATTTCCTGAAAATTTCGTGAAAAAATGAGTACACCTATGAACTTTTCCGGCTCCCACAATTATAACAAAATAATTCAACATCTGTGTAATAATTTCATATTAAACTATACATTTTTGGCGAATACCCCGAGCATTCGCCATTCTATAAACAAATATTTATCAGCTTTACTCAACGAAATTAATAAGTGTGTCCCCAAAAATATATCACAAAGTATTAACGCAGCTCATTTAAGAAGGGCATTTGTATTAATGTCTACAACTCGGATATTTAAACAGTGTTTGATTATTAGAAGTTTTAAAAACTATTATATTGTTTACAAAAGTCACATAAAACATGCATTTGCAGAATTCAAATAGCATATATATCATTATTAATTTTTACTAGAAAATAATTCCAAAGTTTGCGAACAACCTACTCAATAGCTTATCAAAATTACTACTGTTACGCTTTGTTTCGTTTTTACTATACCAGCATTTCTTAAAACAAGGAGCTTTCTTTCCTAACCAGTAAAACTATGAGTTACTTTCATTCAGACCTTAAATTTTAATAACATTTTTAATGATTTTAATATAATTTTAATTCCACTCACTTTTCTTCCTCAAAATTATTGTTCCGAAACTTACATTTTCTTAGACAAAGACAAATAAAAAAAATTGATACTTCTAAGAATGAGCATATTTCAGCTTAGGGCGTTGTAGGAATTATGGAAAAGCTTACTTATTCCATTTATATAATTTATTTATTTTAATAAATATATTACGGTATAAATTTGAACTTTCTAATAATACATGCTAAACTAAAACTGAAGTTTAAATCAGTCACTTTCAAAATTTCAAAAAATTTCTTTAACTGTCAGTAACCATCGGTTTTATTTAATACTTTTTCTAATTTTTGGTCGACGACAACTCTGTTCTATTTAACCTTCTAACATAGTATATCGAATTTGTCTTCTATTTCAATGGATTGTGAGAGAGTCATCCCTAGATTTTCTAATTTAATTTATCTAATTTAAATTTAAAACATAGGTATGTGCTATATGCCACTTTTAAAGGAATATGCATAATACTGCCTAAATATACAATACACGCCGTTAGTAATTAGCGGTATATAACTATATTTCGTCTACATAGAGGCTATATTTAAAGTTATGCAAAAAATAAAATACATACACTTTACATATCATTCGCGCTCCCCTCATGACAAAATTGGGGTACGAAAGTATAAAAAAAATTTAAAAATGTTTATGACAAAGATGCTGTGATTTAAAATAATTTGAAATATTTGAAAATGTTGTAGAAAGAAGTAGCAGGTGTTGGCTGTGTTTTAAGTAAATGCGATGAAAGTGAATATTTACATTGGCAATTATATTGATTTCAATAGTAGATCCTGAAATTTTGACCAGTTTATAAAATGCCACGATTGCCTGTGTTAAAGTAAAGGAAAGTTGTTTTCAAATGGAATTACATATAGATATGTGTAATTAAGTAGAGAACAATAGAACTTAACAAAAAATATTTTGAAAAAGTGTTCAAAGCATTTTGGAAAAATATTTGATAGTCATTTAGATTATCAGTTTTATTAATTTCTTCAGTTGCCTTAATTGAATAAGTTTAATACCGCTTGTACTCCAATCTCCATTATATGATACTTACAATTTAATACGTGAATATGCCCATGCTTTTGATATAGGTATTTTCATTTCTTGAAATGAAAATATTCAATTTCATATATTCTATTTCCATTTTCCATTCACATTTGCATTTCTATAATTATCACGGTAGTTACAAATAAGCTGAGATAGCAATACCGTTATTATATTTGCACCTAACGGGTTGTATGTTTCATTAAACACAAATTATAAATTCATTTGGCAAAGGTTGTCGTAGATGATAAGTATACACGTCATAAAAGCAGTCAAAATCCATTTATTTGGTTATTTATGACAAGAAAAAATATATGATCATCAGAAAGATATCTTTGAGACTTTAATATGGTTCAATGATAATTTGGATTAAGATTGCCGGATTTGACAATTTTTTGTATCATGAACTAAAATATTTTTATTTTGTGGTATCTAACAATAAATATAATAATATCGTAATATTCAATTTGATAACTAATATAAGTTAGCAAAGGAATTATAGCGGGTATGAAAAATTTTTTGCAGTGTATTTTTAATACTAAAAGTAATAGATAAATGAAAATAGTGTAGATTTAAAATGAAAGCTATTTTGGCAATTGTTTTTGGATTCAAAATTTGCTATATCCTCTTCGGATTGCGTTAAAACTCCATTGGGAACTCAAATTCATCTATACATTATTCTGGATTATCATTAGTACTAAATTACATTAGAGTACATTAGTAGTACTTTACACATTACAAACACACTTTACACATTTCACACAGTAGTACATTAGTACAGTACATTAGAGTAAAGATCTAATGTTCCCGGAATTCCAGCAGTGTGTGAATTGAGAAGCTAAAATAAATTATGCAAAATTTTACCATTCAAATTCATTGTTAAATAGTACCAAAATCGCTTTAAATTGTTTCGCTCTCGACCATTCCGCGAGCGTCAGGCAAAGTTTACTAGACGAGGATCAAATGCAGCAAGTCAATCTCGAATTTCATTAAAGCGGTTGTCGGGCGCTTTGATGGTAGCGTTTTAAAAGCGGATATTTGCAATCGAAGTTTACCTGCTAACGCTATTAAACGGCGTTCGGGGCTATAAATATAAACGGCGATATGGAACGTTAAAACTTCGTCTTATTTATGTACCTGTCGATATACCATCAAAGTCTCGATGTCTCTAATTAAAATCGGCCGCCCTGTTAAAACATCGCACCCCACTTTTATCGATCCGGGTCGCAAATTGATTGTCAATCTTAGGGTAGGGGGATGCATCCGTATTGTTCCCGTCGAGGCTTGTCAGTTCGTTGAAAAATAAAATGGAACCCGAGAAAGATGAGCAAGTGTAATTTCACCCACGATCGAGGGGGTGGGGGAGCCGTGATTTTAATTTTTACTGCTGAGAGGAAATTGAAAAAAAAATATTGCATTCTCCATTACTTCCAATATAGTCGAGCAAACCAAATTTATTATTATAAAGCACCGGATATTAAAGCTACAAAATTGTTTAAAACGAGATCATTTAAACATTTTAAAAAATACCACACTGAATGTTCAGAAATATCAAAGATTGCTCTACTAAACATAAATCCTAAAATAACATAATAATAGAGCTCTACAATTTTGATATTTGTTTGATAATTTTCGCTGGCACATATAAATTGAATCGCTTTCCAATTTTTAACATAAAAGGTCTTCTTCCATTAGAAAATATAAATGGTTTTTGAACATTTAAATACCCACTTATACTCAAACGAATACTCTTTATCAACTGTTGCTGAAGTTGTTTTGAATACAAATTTGTGCAGACAAATAATTGATATTTCATTTTTATCTTTGTAGCCGTAAGTTAGGATAGCATTACGACGAACCGTTGAAGTAAACGCAGTATTTCATAGTTAATAAAAGTTTAACAATCAATAATCCTAAGCTGGCAATATTATCTTTATTGCATTAACTTGCTAGAATGCGCCATAATTTTCGTAACATTTTCTTTCATAAACAATTTTCAAAGTGATGTGTCTCCAATGCCTAAATGAATTCTTGATGGGCACATTTTTTTTCCAAACCAATACATTCATGTTTTTATTATATATTGAAAACTAAATTTGGTACTGACTTACTCCAAAGTATAAATTTTAAAGTGGTTATTATATCAATTTGATGAAGTATCTGGGTTGCATGTTATGTTTACGACACTTCTATTCCATGAAAATAGTACAAATTTGTTTTATCTCCTACATTGTGCAGTATTATTCCGAATAAATATTTCACTTGTCAATTATTACTTGCTGTGCAATATGCACGTGCGTTAATGAAAACCTAAATAATGGTTATTTTGTGAATTTTTACGAAAATGGTGCTGAAACATTGGTATAAAATAAATAAGTATAATTAATCTTATTTTTAAAAAATATTTGTATTAAGTACTTACAGGTTTACATTTTTTTTCTCACACCAGGGCACATGTTTGTGACAATCATTTTAATAAATTAGAATACCAAAGCATAAAAAGAAATGGACAAAATTCAGGAAAAGGTGTCATATAGTGAAAATGGATATGGTTCGTCAGATTCAGGTAGTGCACATTATTCTAATTTCTTACCAAGTGATAACACTGTTGATACGAATGAAAATCAAGATGAAAATAATAACGTATTTCCCGATGAAGTTGGTGATAAAAGTGAGCAAGAGGATAAAATTCAACGTAAAAATCATACTTTTACCAAGGACAACAAAGTAATAGAGAAAATAAATATAAAATAATATAGTAATATAGAATATGATTTATATAAAATGGATAATAAAATATAAATATAAAATTAAAATAATAAAAAAAGTAGATGAAGAAATTAAATAGTAAAATAAGTATGTTAAATATGGACATTTCAATGAGCATTTCATGAGACTATATATCTCTCCAATATTGTGATAACTTTAGAAACTCCACTCAGTTAGTTACAATAATCTCTGCATTATAAAAAGGAGAGAGTAACTTATAGTTCATACAAGAAAATTTTAACAATTCAGTAACATTCACGTCTCCTGAAATAAAGTATTTCTGGATTTTTCCTTATGTATTTAGTCCATATGCCAAACGCTATATACTGTTAAAGCAAAGGATTGGAATGTGACCTAAGTAGCATAACTAACAATGTTCTGGCCCACTACTTCCAATTTCTGCTACCATGTGTTGGTAGTAGCGCTACTAGTCGCGAAGGGGCCCAAGAATATATCTCCAAAAAGCTACTTAAATATATTCTGCAGATATTCAGATGCCATTAAAACTACATTAGAGCTCTTTAGAGCTGTTTAAAACTAATCTTAACCTATTTGTAAACAGTTTGAATAAGTTTAAACAGCCACTAGTAGCGTTATCACCAACATACAGTGGCAGAAATTGAAACTAGTGGGCCAGAACTGTGTTAATTACGTTACATACCTCATTAGAAATGTAACGCAGATAAATTTGAAAAAATCGGCGATTCATACATTAATAGTATTCACACTAAATACCTTTAAAGGGATAATACTGAACACGATGCCCTCGGTAAGCTCCAACATTTGTTATCCATCAGGTTAACAAATTTATTACTGTTTCACTAGACTCATCATATTGAATTGAAACATCTGCACCACTAAATAGAGACATTTTATTAAGTAATGTACGCCAATGAAGTCCCAGAGATGGTATCTTAAATTATCTGGGTTTGCTCTTGTTAAGGCTTCTTCATTTCTTTGTAGTTTTAGTACTAACGGCAACGGGGCGCATTTTGGTGCGTGGCACGTCTAACGCTCTTGGCCTAGGCTCGAAGAGCGACAGTACGCACTCGATCTTTGTAAGTAGCACATGTATTTTTTGTATGCAGCAATAAAGCATTTTCATTCTACAAAGCGTACTCATTGGTAAAACAAGATAATAGTGGTGCAAGAACGAACAGCTCTCATCTTTTAATGATTGTTTATACGTGAAAGGAAGAATGCAAGATTATAATACTATGGCGACCATACCTCTGTACAGCTAAGGCTTTACCTTGCGAAAAACGGTATATATCGTTGTGGTACTGTCAGGCGAAGGATAATGCCAGATTTCAAATTATTACTTTCAGAAAAAACACCTGTTACACCTATATCACAATTTACAGTAGACATTACAGCCACACAAACAAACGTCACAAGACCAACGTTGCGACAAAGGGAGGAATTAACAGTAGAAAGAGATTGGACCTATTTTTAAAAAGTACTATATACACTATATAGAAGGAGTTTCAAAATGTTTCGTGGAGAGATATAGGGTAATAATTAGTAGAGAATTTTATTTGAAATCATCTGTCTACTGCTATCTATATATCTATCTATCTATATTATAATTAATTAATCCTACAGTGGTGAATGCTTGGCCTTCGTGTAAGCAAGTCATGATTATAAACGGAATCAAATCAGAAATATAACCAACAATAGCCTTCAGCAAGAACTTGAAACCAAAAAGTGAAGAGGCAATGCTTAACCCATTCCCCCAAAATTCAATCATCTACTTCTCAGGTCGAACACTGACCAGTGATCACAATAATGCAATATGCAAGCATTCCAAGTAGAAAAGAAACTTGTGCTTAGATAGAAAACAATTGTTTCTAATTTTTCCAACAATACATTTGAATTCGAGTAAATCTATGTCTTTAAGGGTTAATATGATAACGCCTGTTATTCCCAAAAGCACAGTTTGTAGTTGACGTAACACACTTCAGTTGTTAACAGGGATATTGAATTGACGTTAACATTATATTGTAGTCGTATGAAATCTCTTGTTGTCCCCAAATTGTCCAGAAAAGGATAAAAAGACACCAGTGGTTATCTTGTCGTGTTGTTCAATATTATATAATGTCTCGTTAGTCGACGTTTCGTCCAGAAATTTTGGATATTTTCAAGACTCTGTTGTAGCAAGAAGAAACAAGAACATCAGGTAGGTAATACAAGTAATAGTTAGCTTCACTTAAATTTTTTGAGATGAACGAAAATTCATCGACCTTGCGTGCACAAGGTGGCGTCACAGGAACCAGCCAAACACAAACGGACCAATACAAATACAATTAACACTGACGATGGCTCAACATAGAAAAACCTTTATGTTGAGTAAATACTGATTTTAGGGATGGTGAGCAATACTATTGATAGGTGTGTTGTAGTTAAAAGGTACTCTACGTGACTGAATATCCAATTGTTCGGCTAATTCCTTTACAGGATTTTTTTATTTTTTTTTTAGTGTGAGTTTTATGTGAAAGTTCTAGAAACATTTTAAAATTAACAACAATCATACAAAGTATCGGCCTCATGTGTAGAAGCTTGGAACTATAGAAAATTAACTGTAGGTATCTTATTATTATTGAAATTTTTAAAAGCTGAAACTTGGAGTTACGAATTTTGCATATATATATATATATATATATATATATATATATATATATATATTTGAAAAATGGGTAATTTTTTAATGAAAATTAGATATTGTTATTTGTAAAGAGAATATTATACTGATTAGTAATGCCTTGAAATTCTGTTTGTTTATTAATCGAGTTATTATTTAATTTCATATGACAGGATTCTAAAAAAAGTATTTTGAACCAATTGTGTTCATGCTTCAAAATACGGACGTTGTTAAAATCAAAAACATAATTGAAGTTTAAGGAGTGTTCAACTAAACTGGAATGTAATGTATTTTTGTTTTTTATATGAAGTTCATGTTGGTACATTCGTTTCTTTATGTATTGTTTAGTTTCCCCCACATAAACTCTAGTTGGATTACAATCCAAACAGGTAACCTCATAAATGACATTGTGTTTCAACGGAATTGGTATTATGTCCTTTAATACCGAAAAAAATTGTAACTTGAAAAAATGTAACTAAAGCCAACTATTACTTGTATTACCTACCTGATGTTCTTGTTTCTTCTTGCTACAACAGAGTCTTGAAAATGTCCAAAATTTCTGGACGAAACGTCGACTAACGAGATATTACATAAAATTTAAAAACACGACAAGACATCCACTGGTGTTTTTTATTCTTTCCTGGACAATTTGGGGACAACAAAAGATTTCCTACGGCTTTTGAGCTTCAACCCCGACAATCACGTCTACATTATATTATACAATGTGTTTCAAAATGATTGTCATCTAGTCAGCTGTGGATTTCTCATGTAAAATTAAAAAACCCGCCTTGCGAAAATAGGAGTTTCTACTAGCTATACATAACCTCAAAATAACCTACTTAACCTCTTTTAACTTCTGGTTTTTCTCTGTCAAATGAACACGAATTCTGAGTAATTGTCTATTTGTAGTATTTGTTTTGGCCCTGAAAGGGGCAGTTAATTACCAGCAGTACTGATTGCCAGTTTCACAATAAATGTTCGAAGTGTCACTTGTTGTCAGAATTAGATACGTTCCAATCCATAGAGCGCGGCACATCAAGAATTACATGCACAGAAATTCCAACGCCAACTAGATGACAATCATTTTGAAACACATTGTAGTATTTTCTACAGGAACGTCATTATTAAAAAATAGGTATTTACAGGAGAGCAATAAAACTTAATTATATTATAACGAGGTTACTGTCCAATCCCAATGTAAAATGATCTCATCACATGTTATTTACTATTAACTGGACAGTACAGTAGATATGAAAATTTTAACATTTCAAGCCCCTTGAGGTCCTATTTAATACAACAAAACTGTCTACTCGTACAAAATAATTTATGTGTCATAGGTCAAACGTGACGTATTATTTTACAAAACAAAGTGATTTTCGTATAATTTTTACATAATTATGTCATAATTTTAGAGAAAAAGTGGAACGATTTAAACATCACTGAGAAGTATATTTTAAAGTTCAAAATTAAATACGAAACCAAACAAGAAATTCTAGTTCATGTTATTGGTATTTTTACCATTATATTTCAAACAACAAAAAAATATTGGAAGCGCAAACGATACTATATATACATACATATATATATCGGGTGTTTTTTTAAATTTTACCTCATAGTAGGCTGTGGATAGTGGTTGTGAATGCGCCTTACTAAAAAATGTCAAAATTGACATAACCTCACTTTTTTAATAAAAATTGAAACTGCTCCAATCATTTACTAGTGTCTTGAAAAAGACAGCTTGGCTCTATTAATTAGGCGTAGATGAGTGAGCTGTCTTTTTCAAGACACTATTAACCGATTGGAGTAGTTTCAATTTTTATTAAAAAATTGAGGTTATGTCAATTTTAACATTTTTTAGTAAGGCGCATTCACAAACACTATCCACAGCCTACTATGAGGTGAAATTTCAAAAAACACCCGATATAATATAGGTCTAAATCTAGTGGATTTTTTTCACAATCTACCCCTATTCCTCCAGTCTTAGAGCTATAGTGGAATTCAGTTTAACAATAGTAATTAGTTAGCATTCTCTTAATCAATGAATAACGTTAAATGCAATATCTGGTAAAAATTCAGGTAATAAAGTTAATATATGTCTTCAGGTGTTTTTACTTTTTTTAATTTGCAGAAGTGTCCAAATTCAAACCCATATAATGAGTGATATGGTAAACTTCTTTAACTGCAAGCTGAAAGCTTTTAAAAAGACGATGTCCCAGATTCACAAATGTAATACACTTGCTTGAGTTATGTGTTTTCTTGAATTATATTATCACAGATGAAGTGATATCCTTACAAGTCATTATTAATATTGTAGAGGTTAATATGATGCTAGGATATATTAATAAAAGCAAATAATTTACGATTTATTGATACTTATTTTCAAAGTGAACTGAACCAGTTGACTTGCTAATATCATTTCTTCCCTAGAAATAGAAACGTATAATAATTATTCAACGCTTCCAATCTTGGCATGCATCAAAAGCAATATCCTCCAATCAACGCGCAGGATAAATATTGTAGTTTAATTTTAGAGATTCCGGACGAAGACGAAATAAAATCACATCCGCCGCAAAATGGGAAAATCCTTTCCGTCTCGGATCAAATATTTTTTCGCAGAGGGAAACCGATTGATTGCAATTACAGAAAGAGTGTTTCGGGGTGCACGGGAAAAATGTGAAAAATCTGCTGAAAATAGAGTTACGTGAAAATGGGGCAGCAGCAGCCGCGCCTCGCCTTGATTGTGCCTCGTGTGTTTATTTTCTCGATTTTTCCCCTCTCTCCTTCGCCCTCGCCCTCCTCCCTTTCCTCCCTCTCGGTCCTTTCTGTCTGTTAGTGTTTTTGTCAGTTCGAGTAATAGGACACCTGAACAAATAATAAAAATTCTTATATTTCCACGTCGAGATGCGGGGTGTGGAATCTGAAGGAAAAATCGATAGGCGGTGAGGGTGATTTCGGCTACCTTAAGGGATGTTTATACGTTTCCCCAGGAGCAGGATTGACAAGTAATATGGGGGATAATTGAGTTGCTAAAATACACCTGGTTTTCTTCCGAGGATAAAATCTTACTTAACGATCGGCGGTACTAATGAATGAGGCTTCTAGAGATTAACGTATGGACTTTATTGCAGGGAACAAAAATAATGGCTGTAATTATTAGTTTTATTTCCAAACAGAATGAAACGAGGTATACTATCATTACGTGAAATGATTAAATATTAAACAAGCTGTGGGCTAATAATAGCTAACACAATGCCCCATTAATGATTTCAATTTGATATCTATAAAAGTAAGCAGAACAAAGAAAAACAGCTGATCTACATGTGGCTTCTTTTAAAGTAAGGAAATATCGTTTCTAGGTGACTTTATAACAAACAATTTCTAGTTATTGCTTTCTTTATAAACATAATTTATACACATTACTCTATTATTTACTTTATTTCTAGTTACCTAACAAATAAATTTACCAATCCATTGGAATCAACTTTTTTTCCATATTTTGGATATATTCGCTAACGAAGCATATTTTACTCATTTCCTAATGTGACTTTAGGATGAGATATTTGTTGTCTTTTTTAGGTTAAATCGTTGTCTGAATTCACCATGCTCAGTTTAACAAAACAATACATAAATTATATGTGTGTATGTATTCCCACAATAACTCAATATGTTGTATTAATTCAATAATTTAAAAATCACTAATATATTTCTGGAAAAAATTAGTTAATACATTACTAGTAAAAAGACAATCTGATGGTAGAAAATAGTTTTAGTTATTTTGTATTATTAAAGTGAAAGCCTTTTAAATGGAAAGTATACCATTATTGTAAAGACAAACTCACTTTTATCTATTTATAAAACATTCACTTTATTTCACTAAGTGAATATACGTTGTGATCTATTTGTTAATGGTTAGAAAATTATAAGTAATAATACATAGGATTTTTTAACGATAAGTATTTAAAAACACATTAGTATCTGTCATAATTACAATTGATCCAAAAATGTACAAATAGCGTGAGTGAGTTGTAACAATAAACAATATTATTTTTAAATATGTATAATATATTTACTATAACATGTAACATTTTATGTAACACATAACATAAAAAATGATTATAACCTGAAAATACTACTTTTATTTGAACAACTTTCGAAAGAATAAAACGTATACGATTTCTATAGTTCAATTCACCCCAAACCGTAATTACAAATGTCTTCTTTAATAATGCATACAAGATATATTTTCCCAAAACAGTTTTAGGGTTACTTAGTGTAAAATAATGAATGACGAACTTATTACTGAAACAAATCTATGAGACACATGATAATGTATGGTTCTTATATTGATTCTAATAAAGACTTGGAGAACAAAACTAGGACATTTTTAGTAGTTAGAAATTAAATGCAATACAGGCATTTGATGATAATAGAAACATTGAAACTTGAACCACGTTATAACGTACTTCTGATATGAAGCCGAACGGGATTTTGAGAATCAATTTAGAAAACTTTAATTAGTATCTGTAATTTCTAAATTATAAACAAGATACAACGTAAGCATATATGTATAAGTTTCTCAGAAATAAGTCATTAACCAATATTGCCAATTACTTTACCAGATAGTTCAGTTAAGAAATGATAGAGATCTTGAGCGTAGCATAATGTTACACTTATAGTTAAAATATTTGAGAATACTTCGGAGAATATCAGTGTTCTCAAAGCTAGAAACGTTATACAGTACCGGGCTGTTAATAAATTTTCCTGAAATAAGTGTCATCGATTGGGTGGTGGTGAAATTGCCAAGTGATATTTCCTTTGAATATAACATCACGATATAACGTACTCATATTGCGGCCAATGAGGCGTTGAGAATAAATTTTGAAATTTCTTGGTAATTAGAATCGAGATAGAATGCATTTTCATTAGTTTTTCAGGAATAAATTACAAACAAAATTTACTGATTACGTTATAACGTAGTTATAATTTGCATGGTGAAAACATTGAGAATAATATCACGTTGTAACGTAGTTATCACGTTGAAGATGAAACCAACTTGGAGAGTAAATTTTTAAAACTTTTATAAGCATGAATACCTTCTAGTTTAAATGCACAATACAATGCAGGCATTTTTATACATTTCTCAGAAATAGGTCAATAACCAACATTACCAATTATGTTACAACTTGGTTCTCACTTTTAGGATGAACAAGACTATAATACTAATATCAAGACAACGCCGTCTCCGTATTGAAACTGATAGTGAAATTGAGAACATAATTAGAGGCCTTTGGTTATCTCAGTCACCCCATAGGCAGTTAGAAATAATGCAGCTATTTTAAAACGTTTCTCATACTGAAATTTCTAACCAACTCCACTCATTACGTTAAAACGTAGTACTTATACTTACTTACTATATTGTCTTAGGTAGTACTTAGTTTCAAGTTGATAAATACTCTTATAGTAACACTGCTAATTTCGTTTCAACGTGGTTATTACTATGAAGCTGATAAAGAGTACAAGACTGTATTAAGCTTTGTAGAAATACAATATTTTTGTAATAGACAATACCAACATATATAATACGTTGTGATGTTTTGAAGCTTTTTTTGAAGCTGAAAGAGACCGACCATTTTATTTAAATTTCCACATGTCTTTAAAATAATTAGCCATATAAATAACAGTAGCATATTGTAAAACGTAGTGGAAACGTATTATTATTTAAAAATAATTCATACCCACTTCACACTTAGCTAGATTTAGTACTTTTTTATAACTTTATTTGCAATTTCCTTAGTACTACAAAAAGTAAAATTACATAGAGAACATTTGGTCAATTTTTAATTTTTTGATCTAACATAAAGGCAAATTTCATGTATGCAACGTTTTGTACGTCCTATTTCACGTTTAACAGACTCTTAAAAAAGAATTCTAAAATAAATATAGATGTAGTTAAGTGCCAGTCGACCATTTAAAAATAAAAAATTTGACTAACACGGTAAGACTACGTTAAGAGAAGCTATAGAACTGATATAGCTTAGTAGTGGACACGAGACGAGACGGGACAAGAAACGACATGGTCTCGCCTCGTCTCGAAAAATTCCCAAAAATTATGTCTCGTCTCGTCTCGATCTGGTACAGGTCTCATCTTGTCTCGTCTCGTGTCTCGAAAAGTCTCGAAATAAATAAACGTATATGGATGGTACTTTATAAATGTATACTTTTGGTAGAGTGGTAAAGTTAAATGTACAGTAGTATTTTATTGATGTTATGTTTTGATAAAGAATATTTCATTTTTAGAAAATATTGAATTAAAGAAATTAGATTATAGAGAACAAGTACAAAATCGAAAATAAATATCACTAATAAATAGACTTGTTAGGATACGAAATATAAAATAACGTTTTTAAATAAACTTAATAAAATAAACTATATATCTTTATAAGGACAAATAAGAAATTAATATGATCTGTATATTATATATTGTACGTGAAATTGGTATTATTTGAAATAATTATCAAATTTAAAAGTAAAATTACCTAACATAATTTTAGAAAAATGTGCTGGTAATAGTATACCTATCTTGTTCCTCATACTATCGCCCTCAGAAAAGGAAAGATATTGTGATTAATAAAAACATACGTTTTCGACATAAAATTAGAGGGCACTAATTAGGCCCTTATTATGAAGCTGAATAACCTATGTTTAGCATTATTTGAGACGGTAATAGTCAGAGGGCTATTATAGTTTTAATTTATTCAATCCGGGATATGTCTCAAGAATACCTACAACATTGCACTGGAAACTTGTAAACTGGAAATTTCTTTTATACCTACCAAGATGTTCATTTATCAGAAAAGTTGTTAAATTTGGGAAATTACGCTACTAATGATTGAATGAACATTACTGTTTAATATGTCCACTACCTCAGATAAACGTTTCACACCACTGTACGTCTGTCTGTTGTATAATAAACCCTTCCAAAAATCTAAGAAAGCGACGGGCTAATCATAAATTTTACTCCCTTACTGGACAATGGCACGGTTTAATCCTGACCCTTTATTAGGTATCCTTTTACCTGCGCTTTCGTCCTCATCGCTATGGAGTTTGGCAGCCTTTCATTTTACAATCGAAAGAAAATTCTTAAATTGCAATTTCTTAAAAAAAATCGAGACTTCGAGACTTTTCGAGACGAGACGAAATATTGTCTCGTCTCGTCTAGTCTCGTCTCGTCTCGAACCAGTACTGGTCTCGTCTCGTCTCGTCTTCGATATTCGAGACGAGACGAGAACGAGACCACCACTAATATAGCTACCAGATACAATGTAAACATTTTCACATATTTCAACAAAATAAATAAATAACCAATATCACTAATTGCTTTTTGAAGCAGTTATCATTTTAGAGATAATAGATAATCTGAGACTATAATAGCACTGTAACCTCATATTGAAGATAAGATAAGAAATTTGATAACATTTTAGATATTTGTTGTGGTTATTTTTAGTTCTAAAGTTAAAATCAAAGTTTTTTTAGGTATAATGTAAATAACAACATGACTAATTTACGTTTTAAGATAGTACTCAGTTTTAATATGCCAGGGACTTTGAGACTAACATTAGTAGTTACGTTGCAGTGTAGTATGAAGCTGATAATGTTTATAAAACTGCATTCAGAAAATGGGGGCTGTGAATGCTAATTGGTTTGAAATAAACCGAAGTCTAACAAAGATCAATCAAACAAAATATATCCATATCTACTTCACTTCACACTATCAGTACGTAAGGAGTAGTGGCAGTGATTTTGTGTTCTATTGTTCCAAATTAATATCTTTAAATTCTTTAAGTACCAACAATAATCTGATATAATATTTGCGCTGTTATTTACACCCATTAGTCTCATTGTAAATGGCGTCAATAACATGTATCAATTTTGATTCGTTGAGGACCGTAATAAGTTACCGCAATTTTTCGAATTGCCTGATGGGCTTTCCTTATCCCATCAGAGAGCTAATAAAGTTTTCAAGCGGAGTTCAAGATCCACGATTAATTAAGATAAAAATTCGGTCCATCCATCCAACCGGGACTTTTCCGCCCGACCAATATCCTCTCTCTTTCTCTCTCTCTCTCTCTCTCTCTCTCTCTCTCTCTCTCCTCTTCTCCTGCCTTTCTCTATCTCTTCTACGAATTTTGCAAAGAGTAGAAGAAGATGAGCCGGAGCTCTAAATAACGCCGCGCGGCCCTTTTGAATATATTTGCCTCGTTGGTTCCTAACACAGTAAATATTTAGAGAGCATTTCGCTAAAGTTTGACTCTGAATCAAGTTACCTCCGACTGCCAAATGGAATAGTGTGCCCTCTTTGAGAACTCTCCCAATATTTGAAGCGTGACCTTTAGCGCAAGGGTTATACGGAGGAGCGGCCCCCGAAGATGTTCGAAAGATTGATTGATTCGGTGGAATCATTTATCTGCTCGATTTAGGTAATAATAATGGATTATCGGATCGGGAACGGAGTTTTCATACTGCGAAGTTATCTAGATCCCGTTTCGTGTAATAATAATTCTCGATGTAAATGTGGAAAAGAACATTAAGATTTTAGATAAAAGTGTACCCCTAATGCACTGATATGTATAATTTGACTACAATTGCGTTAATGGACTTGGCGACAGTCATTGCACACAACATATATTTGAATCTACTATTGTTGCGGTTAATGGCTTACATTCATTTCTACGTCCCACATTGCCACTATTAAAATATTCATAAATAATCGAACTGTCCCCATTCAGACAGTATCTGCAATATTTTAACTTTGTATGTATGTAATCAGTTATTACAAGTCTTGGAATGTCACAGATATCTAAATAACGCGTGAAGTACTGTGTACCAATGATTTATAAAATTTTAATTAGATTTATACACGTTAGTGCGAAACTAATGACTTTCAATCCACAATTTCTCTTCAAATAGCGTTTGCTTAATATTAAAACTATTAGTCTTATTTGAACACCCCATTTTACGAGCTATTAAAAGGCAGCATTTAAAACTTCAATATCTCGTGCATTGTATGGGTAATAAAAGTTACTCCATGAGATTGGAGTCATAAATTTCCGACTTTATTGAAAATTAAATAGCGATTGGAACTTAATCCCGTAGATACAAAATATGAATAGCATTAAATGCTAGTGGATACACTTTCCTGGAAAAGGTGAGGCGAAATAAAAACTAGACGGTATTTAGCAATTTTCTTTATTAATTACGTTTTCACGAATAATTTTACCTTGAAATTCATACAAATAAAGTGAGTATTTGAGAATTTACTTATGATAATAATGGTAGCATCCCCTATTTTTAGTGCGAATATATTATTTCGGGGATGAAAGCTACAGTAATTAACACATTGTCTTATATTCGGTAGGTTCAATGATCTTCATAAATGAAATTAAACTATTTCGAAAAAATTTACGAAATAATTTTTCATGGGGGTAGCAACCCCCTAATTCCGTCAATCTCCGTATTCAAAAAATGGAAGTAAACTAAATTAATTTAACATATTCTTTCTGCAGGCCATTGCAATTAAGAGTTTTGGAGATAATAAAAATACTTCAAAAGGGGTAGAGGTATATCGTAATCAATTATTTATTTTATAACATATGTTATAATATAT
Organism: Cryptocephalus moraei; assembly: GCA_946251905.1. Taxonomy (NCBI): domain Eukaryota; kingdom Metazoa; phylum Arthropoda; class Insecta; order Coleoptera; family Chrysomelidae; genus Cryptocephalus; species Cryptocephalus moraei. Next base: position 17,582,233 of record OX276462.1, on the reverse strand, counting down.
ACATATGTTATATATGTTAATGTTTATCAGATCCCAATAAAATATTTTCTTTAAAAGAACATTTTCAAATTGCCTATTATGGTTCACTTGGATTTTTATGGAAGATGTAACGTCGCGTACGAATCGGAAATTTCCATAGTCTCGTATAGCTGACCCGTACACTTCACGCGCCAACTTAATATTGCGTGAACAGTTGAGAAACTGATAACACGAATTGTATTTTTTCGGATTTACTAGAACTAATTAAAAACTACAACAAACTTAATTCAAAAAAACGGAATAGGTGAAGATAGATAGTGATGCTCTCGCAGTCAGAAGAAGAGTCTTCTTAAAATTAAAATTTCCTTAAAAATTAGAGACGGGAAACGCGATCTCCGCTTATTGGTCACATTGATTTCAGTTCCCTTTACTCGTCGCTTATTGGTTGAATATCACCCCGGTAAAGAGTAAAGGGCGTGCTGACCATCGCTGAAGATCGCATGTTTCATCTCATATACAGATGGTAAGCACATGTTTTAGAAATCGCGATGTACCCTACTTCGAAATGTGGTCGAAAACGTTCTGTTAAAATACTCGATGACGTTCCCGGAGTGCCTTTATTACCCGTACGGTTAAATTGATCACTTGACTTGTGATTTATAGGAAATAAATCGAGAAGAAGTATCGGGTACTCGAGGATGACAGCAATATCGACCTCTGTAAATCAACATCGGTGCAACAATAAATTAAAAATGTCACTTATCTGAGACGAAATAGAAGAATTGCTAGAAATTTAATTTTATTTAATATTAGCTTCTTTAACTGGTAACTGTGGTCCAACTCACTTTCATTTAAAATACACTCGTACTTCATATTTTAAAAAAACAATATTAAATCATTATGAACCATAGGTGATCATGTAATTTAGTATTTATATTTCTAAGTATAATATTTTTTTTATAATCCTCGAATTGTGCCACATTTATTTTTTAACACCCATTTAAACCGATAAATTTTCGAGAAATACACCACCTAATAATTTTGTACCTAGACAATAATCTCTTAAGGGGCAGTCTTTCTCAAAATTGGAAAAATAAACACTTTTTTAGGATTTGTTTTTAAAAAGGCTACTGCATTTAGTCAAAAAAAATTTTTGGATATTGCTGTATATTTATTGAAGAATATAAAAATCTTTTTTAATAATGTTTTTCAGTGGCAGAGGGCGTCTTGAAAAAGTTTCTTTTTTTCTAGTACTAATCACTGTGATCTTCCTGGAAAAAATAGAGACAAAGTTCAAAATGGATTCTGTTCTTTAGGGTCTTTTCTAGGACATAACCTATAAAAATGCATATAAATACCCATCATTCTTTTTATACACGTACCTTCCCAAAAAAAGCTCTGATTTTTAAAATTTAAAAAAAATAAAGGCGTAAACCATTGTAAAAATTCCTAAAAAAAAATTTTTTTGGTCTACGTCCTAAAAGCTTCCTAACGAAGTCTAAAGAAAGGAATCAATTTTGAATTTTGTTTTTATTTTTCCCAGGAAGACCACAGTGATTGGTACTAGAAAAAAAGACCTTTTTACAAGATTTCTTTGGCCACCGCCAATTACAAATTCAAAAAAAAATTATATTCTTCAATAAATATAGCAATATAAAAAAATTTGTGATTTAATACACTAGCCCCCTTAAATAAATTATTTGTTTCTTTTTACAACATAGGAGTGGCAACATTTTCAATTAAAAATTCTGAATAATTTGGGATGATATCATTAAACTCTCATTGTTCTAAATTTATCTTTTATGAGATATTAAAAAAAATGTTTTCGTGGGTGAATTGTACCCCCTGACGATAAACATAGGTGGATAGAAGGACTTTGCCTCGTGTTATTCAGTCTATAAGATACTGCAATATTAACAAATCGGCGACTGACACTTGGACTCTCTTCCTTGCAAGAGTTAATAGACGGTTTAATCATAAAAATTCAAACAACTTTGATAATTGGTTAGTCACTGCTTTATGTTATCTTGAGCTTTGAAAGAGTTCTCTAGAAATGTTTAGAATCACTCGAAAATTGCTTCAGAATGTCTTGTGAACAATCAGAATTTTGAATGAATTTTTTAAAACTGATGAAGCCTTAATATATTCGATACATATAATTTTATTAATGTGTTTAATAGTATTGTTGGTCGTTTAGGTGTCTGTTTTTATAGTCCAGGTACTTAAGATGCAGTAATGTCCAACATTCCTGCTTTAAGAGTCACTTTTGAGATTTCAAGTCCTTTAAAGTCCCAAAGACTACGTCGTTACGTGGTATGCCCGAAAAGGAACTTAATGAGAAGTTGGTTAAAATGTCACCTCGATCGACTCGCCTAAATCGCAATTAAACCTCGCGATTCGAGATTAGAAACGAGAAGCGAGAAAAAAAGTAGAGACACCCATCTGTTTGTCGTGTGCCTCGGCAGTGCACACTCATAAACTTTATTGTATTTGTCTTTAGGATATGGCGGAAGATTTAGTGCGACACCTCCGAAAGCCGTAAAATAAACAGAGATAAGAGGGGAAAAAGAGGAAAAATTCAGGCCTAGGAATTGCCGTGCCTCGAGACGCGATAAATAAAAGTTCGATTTTTATTGACAAGTAAGTGTGCAAGCTCGACGGTATCCGATTATTCACTGCAGAAATGGGCGGATGCGCCGAAGATAGCTTTATCGTGCATTCGACATATATTTCCCGGCCCTCTTTGGCGACGAATAAACGAGGAGAAATCTCCGGAATAGAGCCGGGTGACGCTTTTACACTTTTCGGAAATTTTTCCTTTTCTAAGGATTTTCACATTCCACTTTAACATATTGCGTAGCAACATCCTCATGTTACAATCGTAGAGTCGCGTCAAAATACTGGGTGATCAAGAATGACTGTTTGAGTTGGCAATCCTACCAGGAGGATTTTGTTGCCTAAGGGTTTGCAACGCTACAACCAGATATGTTTATTTGACAAAAATTTTACATAACAATCAGAGATAAGATTGTAGGTTATGTGAATAAAAATTAACGCTTAAAAAATGAACCTCGAAATACAGAACAATGATTTAATTAAACAGCTAAAGGTAATGCTTAAAATGCCCTCCATTTTGGTCCAGAAATAAATTAACTCTTCTTTATAGGCTCTCGAAGATATTCACCAGCATATTGGGGGTAATGTTTGCCACTTCTTGAACTATTGCCTCTCGTAGCTCTTCTTCAGTATGCAATATGTTCCTAAAGACATTGTCCTTCAAGAGCCCAAATAACGAAAAATCTAATGAAGTGAGATCTGATAATCCGCTTGGCCAAATGCCCTGACTAATTACTCTATCGCCAAAATTCTCTCTTAAATATCCCATAGTAGCACGAGCCGTATGTGCCCTTGCAGAGTCTTGTTGGAAATATCCAATTTGACGCTCTTCGTCTGTTAATTGGTTTAAAAAAGGCCTCAAAAGGTGTTGGATATGTCTCTCCGAATTGACGGTAAAATTAAAAAATATCGGCCCATACACCCGCGTCCTTGAGACTGCCAACCAAACACCAACTTTATCCGGGTGCAAATGGTCTCTCTGATAGCGTAAGGATTTTAACCTGACCAAATTCTGTAATTTTGTTTATTCACATAGCCGTTGAGATGAAACCAGGCTTCGTCGGAAAAGAAGGTACTGTCAAGGATATCATTATTATTTAATATGTTATTGAACCAATTGCAAAATAAAACTCTTTGCGGGTGATCAGGAGGGGTTAATGACTGGACAATGGAAATTTTGTAAGGGTGGTACTTTAAATTATTTTTAAGCACAGTGGAGCAACTTCCATATGATATACCTGTAAAACCGTAAATTATAACAAGATGGAAAAGTGGAAGTCTTATGGGTAAGAATGAAAATTGGTTGAATAGGAGGCATAAGGACCAAAGCTGTTTGAAGGGAGAGCTTTCTTAAGGATTTGGGTACTTCTTTGCGTTCGAGTTCTGATATCCTCGACAACTTCCTCGTTTAGAGTAGAAGGTCTACCAGTTGATTTTTGTTTGCTTACGCTCCCTGCGTTTAAATAACGTTCAACTACTCGCATGCAATGTTGCAGAAAGACAGCAAAAGTGGCCAAAGTCTCCGGAAACAACTTCTGAAATTGCTGGTATGTCACTTCGAGAGAGTACTGCCAACCAGTAATTGGGTTATAAATCCCGCTTCGAAAGTACGCCATTGCAATGAAAATTTCGTGTTATAACGTGAAAACCATTTTAAATAAATAAATTTGAAAACAATACCAGAAATTTGGATTTTAAATAACAAATTCAAATTACCAGTTGTACCATTTAAAAATGAAATTCAGCATTGCCAACTCAAACAGTCATACTTGATCACGTTGTATCTACAAGATCGAATGGAAAACAATGACAATTGAAACAAATCAGCTCATATAATCTTCACTAACAAACAGGCAAATTACATTTGCATTAAATATTCTACAGATAAGACAATTTGGCCTATGGATTACCTAGATAGAAAACTTTACTAGTGACATTCTATTGTAAGAGGGGAAAGCAGAATAGTTTTCAACTATTGTAAATAAGATGTGTTGGATGAAACATACAACTTTCGAGTTTCCTGTCAAAAACACACTTCACTAACCAAACTCGACGTGAAATCCTTTGGAGTTGAATTTCAGAAACCGTTTTGCAACCACGTCACTCTAACGTTTGCACAATTAATGTGCTGCAACTAAAGTCACTCCCTTGAAGAATGTCCCAAACAGAGGTATACAGATTCATTTACAGGTTGGATTAGTTACGAGTGAAATTCAGTGCTGAAGTAGGAATACTTTTAAAATTGGACTTGCTGCAAACCTTATGGAAGAAATTATAAAATTTCAAACCAAACATCCATTGATCTGATATAGACCTGAAGAAAACACAGAGTCTTCGCCAACTAATTACAAAATTAATTTTTATTCTTAGTTTTAGTTCATTTTTAGTTTAAATAAATTAGTTGGCGAAGACTTTGTGTTTTCCTCTGGTCTAAATTTACCATGGTCAACTTTGGGAATCTGGATAACCTTCTGTCGTTACACAAAACAATATAACGCCAGTATAGAAGCTTCGCTTCAATAAATCTCGATTTGCTGGTAACTTCACATGTGCATGCATAACTTAAATTAGTTAAATTACCTATTAGGCATACAGAGCCACATTATCGTTAAAATCGAATCACAATAACACAACTTCGTTTCCGGTACAACAAAACACTAAACGTTATGACAAAACGTTAAATATGTGTTATTCCTTTTATATTTGCTAATGTTCCCTCCAAGCTTGAAATAATACTATCTACGCACTAACATCAACATACACGATGTATTTTTATAACATGTTTCTATTTATATATTTTTTCAATGGAACAAAAATATTTGTGGTATTCTGGCAATTTCCCGCTTCAGCTATAGCCACCGTTGTTCGTAATTCGATTCCGGTATAAAATTTCGATGGTCATAGAACAGATTTTCACTAACTAAACAAGAATTTGAAATGAAAAATTTTTGCTTCATTTTCGCTTTAATTGTTGCACTCGTTTTTTATTATAGAAGAGGGCAGGTTTTCACTGTTATTTTATTTTTATTCATGGAAATGAAAGTGTGCAGAATTATATTCAACATAGTTACATGTAGTAACTACATACATATTGTTTCAAGAAGATTAACTGTATTATTACTTATTAAAGAAACCTGTAGGATGCGATATGGTTTTCATAAATTTTTCTAATTTATCCCACAATAGATACATATAGATAGAGACAACTTGCTTATCTATGTAGGTTTCAAGTTTTGTTTGTACAATATTTGAAAAAAAACTGTCATTTATCTACATTACTTGTTGGTAATAATTTTTATATTATAAATTTCAGTTGTAGGTAATTTGTAATTTTTTTGCAACAAAAATGAGTTATCAAAAACAGCTCAATATGGGATTCAGCACAGAATTTGATTTGTTTTGTTCAGCAATTCAAATCCACTTGGTTTCTCTAATAGTTAATTTTCATATTAACAATATATACCCGTCGCAGCTTCACCCTCGAAAATTTCAAATGTAAAGAATACAGTTTAAAATAGATTACCAACTTTCAAGTATTAGGAATATATTTATAGTTTAATGTTATATATAGGAAAATAAAATTATTATTTTTAAACCCTGCACAAATATATCTTTGATAGGAATAAATACATGATAAAGATAAAAATTTAATTAAGAAACTCACTTACGAATATTGCGGACAGACAGAGTGATACGAGTTTTTAGCTAAGTCTGTCGAAAATTGTATATAGTAGTTAAACTAAACTGACCTCAGATTAATATTTTAGAGACATAAATTCATATGATAAAACCACTGCAGCGTCATAGAATGGTTAGTCTATAAAAATTAGTGTTTGGTATAAATTAATTAATTTAGGAACTGTTTGGTGCAATTACTAATTGAGCTCACCGAGACACAATACACTTTGCATAAAAACCACACACGTAAGATCTCTATACATGCTTTGTATCTTATCATTGCTTTTATTGAAATAAGTTAAAGGCGCCTTGTTAAGAGTATCAGGGTTTTTTCAATCAACCTCCAGGATTTGTTAAATCGATCCACTTATATTTACATTGCCACAACTACGTGGAAAAAAGGAGAAAAGATATGTTTCCACCAAAAATATGGGATCAACGGTAAGCGGCTGCTGAATGGTTTGGCCGAATTACGAATAGCGTTAAAATCACTAAAACGGTTACGACGAGATTTATAAAACATATTCCCGTTAAGGACTACCAAGTGGCGTGTATGCCATATAAATTTCAGAAATTCACGAAAAGTTTTTACATAATTGAAGTGAAACTTATGGCATTTCACAGATATGGAAGAATCTATGCATTCTGAGTACAACTCATGCAATCAAAACTTAACTCATCGTAACCCACAGTTACCTTTTCCCATGTTACGAATACTACAGCTCATTTATTAAACAATTTTTTGCATGCGATTTATTAAAGTACTAATGTGGTTCAGCTTCATTTAAAAATAAGATAAATTTCAGGAATTCGCGTCAGACTTAATTTAATCTTTTAGTTCGTGTGATGATCCATTGGTGCTTTTATTCTAGCTCCCGACGAGTAAATTCTTACATTCCACCTTAACCGTTAATTAAAAACGCTCGTGCTGAATTCTATTTTAAAAATACAGCAATTAAAAAAAATTAATTACGCTTTGGAATCTTCAACCGAGGTTGGATGAACTGGGGATAAAATTATTTTAAATCCTTTTATATCGTGTGGAAGAACGGATATAATCGTCAGAAGTACAGGTAATAAATTTGTTAAGCAAATTAATGAATTCTTTTTCGGTAGCGAAAATAAGAAGTAATGAGAAAGCAAGTACTAATTAGCTAAGGAAGAAAAATGAAGAAGATTATAAACGTTAAAAGTTAATGCACTTGATATTAAATATTTTGGTACTCTGATCTAGCCATTACATATTTAAAAGTTCCTAGTGAAAATATGGGTATAATTTTGTTTTTCATTTAAAGGTTATAAAAATTTTCAGACCAATTACACACAATCTATCAACTTTATCTGCCCTCATTTCATCTTGTAATTATCGAGATAGCTAATTTATGAGCTGAAGACAAATTCTCACTCAACACACATACAAAACATACAAAGTCCATTACAAAAGTATGGATAGAGACGATGGTTAGACAAAATATTTTAATTTCTCTACCACTTCTATTCGTTTCCCATAAATACCTACTAATATCTATTGGTGGCTCTAGGGTTTTTAATATTATAAATATTTTTGTTTTATATATATATCTGCGATTTACAACTTAGAGTCGTTTCTCGCATCCCAGTCGCCAGCGCTTTCTATCTCTCCAGTCTTCTTCTTGTAGATTTCTTTGGGTCATTGCGCTTCTGATACCATCTCTCCATGTATTTCTAGGGCGTCCTCTTTTCCTCCGCTCTGGAGGAATCCATGTCATCATTTTCTTTGGCCATCTATCATCCGGCATTCAACATACGTGGCCATACCATCTCAGACGTTTTGCTTCAACAGTATCAACGATAGTGGTGTCTATCTTCATTTTTTGCTTTATCTCACCGTTACTTATTCTATCTAGCAGTGTCAGTCTACAACACCGTCTCCAGTAATCCATTTCCACTGTCATCAACTTCCTTTGCAAATGTCCAGTCATTTCCCAGACTTCGGCCCCATAGGTTGTAATACTCTCTACGATGGTCTTATAGATTCTGATCTTAGTATCTGGTGTAATCTGTGAGCTCCACAAGATTCCATTTAGTTGTTTTGTTGCTTGCTTCCCCTGTCTGATACGGTTCTTAATTTCAGTTTCACTAGTGCCAATTTTAGTAATATTTATTCCCAAGTATTTGTATGAATCAACACATATAATAGTTCCCTTTTCTAAGACTGAATCCCTGTTTATGCCTCCCGCGACTAGATATTCTGTTTTTTCCATATTAATTGATAAACCCCATGCCTTGTATTCCTCTGCTAGTTTCCTGACCATATAGCTTATATCATCCTCATCTTCAGCAAAAATGACCTGATCATCGGCAAAGTGTAACGTGAAAAGTTTATCATTTCCAACTGTAATTCCCATATTTCGGCAGCTGCGCCTCCAATGTTTTAACGTGGAGTTCAAGTATATCTTGAATAGGGTTGGGGCAATTGTGCAACCCTGTCGTAAACCTTTGGATATTGGAAATTCCTCCGATAGTTTTGTTCCCAACTTAATACTACTAGTCATATTTGTATATAAATTTTTCACAGCTTGTATATTAAGGTCACTCGCGCCATTTTCCGACATTGCAGGCCACATGCTACTGAGGGGTATACCATCGTAGGCCTTTTTTAAATCGATAAATATCATATGTGTTTCGAAGTTTCGGGTCATCCTTTTCTCCAGGAGTTGTTTTAAGCAGAATAAATTATCAGAGCATGATCTGCCAGCACGGAAGCCATTTTGTTCGTCTATATCATGAATTTGCTGTTCTATTCGTTCTTTAATAATTTTTCCATATAATCTTGAGATGGAGTTAGTCACACTAAGTCCTCTATAATTTGAACATAATTTTCTGTCGGCTTTTTTGTGTAAATTGGATATGTAGGCCGTTTTCCATTCGGGGGGTAATTGTTCGCCTCTCAAAAAGCAGTTGAAGACAAATGTAAGTAGTTGGAATAGTAAGTTTGGTCCATTTTTCAAAAGTTCTATGGGAATTCCTTTTGGCCTGGGAGCTCGTCCATTTTTCATAATGCGGAGAGCCTTTCTCACTTCTTCTTCTGTAATTAGATCTTTTTCTGTGAATGACAGTTCTAAGTTATCACTTTCATCGTCATTCTCTCCTATAAATTCTGAACGATCTTCAGTGTACAAATTCCTATAATGGTGTATCCACTCACTTGGTGGTATGAGGCTGATAGGGGCTCGTTCTTTTCTATCCGTTCTCAGTGATTTTAGAGTTCTCCGTGCTTCACTGGATCTACTGTATCCTATATTCTGGTCTATTTGCATGCATCTGTTGTCCCAGGCATCATTTTTTGCTTTTCGTACAGCTTTTTTAACATTATAGGAACAGCGTGAATAATATCTCCTATGTTCTGTATTATGTGTCGTCAGCCAAATGTTATATGCTCGTCTTTTGTCTAATATCAGTTGGTCAATGTTTTCGTTCCACCAATCGGTATTTTTCCGTTTATTGCTTCTTTTTTGTTCTCCCAGGGCCTCCATCGCAGCCTCTCCTATACATTTCACTATGTTTTCATATGTATTTAAACCAGATGAATATGTTACTTTATTGAGTTTTAAATTTAGCCTGAGTTTATAGAGGAATGCTGTCGAGTCGTCTTTTAGACTGTCCAAGTTATACCTTATTTCGATTGTTTCTCTGGAATTTATTACTGACTGATTTTCAGGATGTATTGTCAGTGGAAAGAAGGCCTTTGCCAGATAATGATCTGTGCCGCACTCTGCTCCTGTGTACACTCGGACATCATGTAGTCTTATTTTAGTCTTATTCTGTCTAGTTATAACAAAATCGATAATTGATTTTCTCTGGAGAGTAGGCTGTACCCAAGTATATTTGTGAATGTCTTTGTGTTTGTAAAATCCATTTTGAATTCGTAGTGAGTAATGTTGGCATAGTTCTACAAGCCTATCTCCATTGTCATTCACGTCAATTCCTCCATAGGGTCCTACGATGGCGTCCTTTGTTTTTGATCCTATATGAGCGTTGAAGTCTCCTAGCAGGAGGATCTCTTTTCTGTTGCTTATGGAATCTAATAGATGGTTTAATTTCTCATCGTGGTCGTCTTTATTTGCAGCCAGATCGTCGTTTGAAGGTGAGTATATTGTTATTATTACCACTTCGTAGCCTTTTAGTTTGAGTTCGACTTTCAACATACGTTCATTAATGGCATCCCAATCTTTAATGTTTCTTGCTAGTCTATTCTTGATTAGTAAAGAAACTCCTGCTTTGGCCCTACTGGCCTTATCTACACCACTGTATAAGTGTGTATAATCATCTAGTTGTTTAGTTCCTTTTCCTTTCTTTTTAGTTTCAGTGAGAGCCACTATATCCATCTTAAACCGCCTGATTTCATCTAAAACTTCTTTCTGCTTTGTTCGTAAGCCTTTTATATTCCAGGTTCCAATGTTCATAATCCGTTTTCGTTTGCAATGTCGTTATCTGTTAAATCCGTCCGGCTTCACTTTTTTACTGGGATTTTTAGCGATACATGTATGTTTTCCAAGGGTAGGGGTGCTAGCCCTACGCCTCAACCCCCAACCAGGAGGACCAGAATTTTCTTTCGGGTTTTATTCCCTTAGCCGATATGTCCTAGTTTTAAAGCGCCAGAAACTCGCTTTTCACCCTCTCTCGTCTGCTACATAACGTACACCCATTGTGCGCCATGCACCCAGTGGTTACGCGACACATTGTGTCTTCGAGGACGTGAGAGTAGGATTTGCTGGCAGAGCTGAGTTCTATTCCTAGAACTCCTAACTAATTTGTTAGGAATCAGTGGACATTTCTCAGAGTTTTGTTGAAATATTTTTGTTTTAGTGGTATTAATATTGAGGCCATAACGATCTCCGACTGCAATGGGTTAACTTAGCAAGTGTTGTAGAGCTTCCCAGCTATCCGCTGACATCGCGGTGTTATCAGCATAGCTCAGGTTGTTGAGCGTTTTACTGTTGATCTTAATCCCATCATTGGTGTCTTTTATTGCCTCTTCAAAAATACGTTCTGAGTATAAGTTAAATGGTATTGGAGACAAAATACAGCCTTGTCGGGCACTTCTTTGTATGGTTGCTAGTTCAGTTGTTATATAATTATATTTTACTACAGCTGCTTGCTCCCAATACAAATTTTTGATAATTTTAATATCGTTTATGCTATATCGACCAATTAACCCTAATAGTTTAAAGAGTTCCACATGGTCTACTCAGTGCAACGCCTTGGTGGAGGCTCTGTGCAGTCCTAAATAATACAAAACTACAAGCAAATGACATCATAAATAATACAAAGAAAAATCATTTGAAAAGTATGACATCTAATTAATATTAACAGGAAAAGCTAAGTAACAACAGTAAAATTTTCAATAAAGATCCAGATATCTGTAATGATTACTTCAGTGCAATTTCTGCACAAACAGCTAATGAAATATTTGCCACCGACCCTGTTGAAAACTTTTGGAATGCTTGGCATCTCCTTTTCTTTTAATCCGGTCAGCGAAAAATTCTTATTGGTAACATGAATAAATTATCTAAATCCCTTAGAAAACCAGTCTTTTCAAAAACATCTTTAGACCCCAGGCTAAATCCCGTATTGCGAGAAATCGTGTTTCCAAGCTTCACATCGAAATACCCTGTTAGATAAATATAAGAGAGACATTTTATAAAGCACAAAACTCACCAAAGCCTTTTTTCCATCCCTTGTCAGTCCCTTTCAAAAATATTATTATTTCGAACACAATTGCGATGAGTAGGTATTCTCTAGAATATATATGTAATGAATATTTATAACCGTGCCAAAAACAGCCAATGACGTGATAGAATTTCTCCAAGAAGAATTATAAGTTGACTCTGAAGCTTTGCCAATTTCTGCAAAACCAACAGAATATGAAGTGATTTAAAGAAAATCCGGGCAGTCGAGTGAAGACCCGCCCGACCTAAAAAGTTAATAAAAAGCGCCACGATCGCCTCCATAAGCGATAATTCCACTTAGTCGCAAAACAAATCGACCCTCCGTCACGATGTCGACGACGGGCTGAACGTTAATTTGACGTTCCCGGATCCTGGATAGTCAGCAGGAACCGGGACACAAACGCGAAATGAAGCAGTCATCTCTCGCAGTTGACTCAGCACGCCGGCTGACAGATACAGGACCTAAACTAAGGTAATAATGTCCTCCCTTCATTCGTCTTCATTTGCTTAAGTCTTAACAAACAACACTTTCGAGGGATTTCGTTAGGTGGGGCGTTCACGTCGGAAAGGAGAACGTTTTAATCACTCCTCTGCATGCGTTTATGAAATCGTTCTTTCGACAATTGTTAGGACAAGGACCAATTATACCGGTTGTTGGGGATAAAATGTAGATCAACGTGGTAAAATTAAGCGCAAAATATTAGGCAAATGTACATACGAATACCTTTCCAAAATTTTAAATAAAGGGACATTTATGTCTTTACAGCCGTAAAAAGACGAAAGACGTAAAAACGGGTACTCGAGAACATAAATTTATTTATTTATTTATAAATTTATAGAGGATGCCAATTTATTTATGCGTACTATATCTGATAATTTATCTAAATTTTATCACTTTATACAGTTTAAATAATATCATTAGGTCTAACCTATTGCTACATTTCTACCAACTAACTAGCATTGCTTCGTAAATACGCATGGGCTTGTTTTAGGAAAAACAATTGAAATAGTTTACGTTGTATACTTTACAAGCTACAAATTACAATTAATCTTTTCCACTAATTCCATTTTTACTAAAATTTCATATTTTGCCGGATATAAGAAATTTTTTTTCGATAAGTACTTTTGAGAGATTACTTATACATGTAATTATATAAGAGTACCCAAGACAGTTTTTCGAAAAATTGAGGTTCGTTCTCTTAGTTCGTCTAATTGGACACACTTAAATGTGATATGTGTCCCTTTTAGTGTTTGCTGGGAATCGATACTTACGCTTTGGCCAATAAAAATAAATGTAATCTAGATAGAACTTACCTAATTTATCCTATATATTACCCAAGATTTATAAAGTGATCCTGTCCCCACTCATACGGGTCCGAAATGTGGGTTTTAACGGAACAAAATGAAAGACAGATACAATCCGCAGAAATGAGATTGCTGCGTCATGTCAAAGGATGCTCAAGAATTGACAGGTTCAGAAATGATGAAATGAGAAAAGATTTAAAAATATTTTCTCTCAACGACAGGATACAGGAATACGGACAGAAATGGGGAAGAACACATTGAAAGAATGGAAAAACAAAGACTGCCAAAACGAATACTGAACTATAAACTAATAGACAGAAGAAGTATAGGAAGACCGCGAAAATGACCGGAATAGGTGTCATTACACTGTAGGTGACATTACACCTAATCCTGAAAAGAAAATGCCCAAGTTTATCAACTTAAATTCAGTTTAGTTTTGTTATTTCAAAATCCGCTCCACCCAAAATTGAAAACCATTCCAAAGTACATTAGCAAAGTTAAATTATTTAAATACAGATTCCATAGTTTTCGGAATATTTGCTTCATTACAAAATTACGGGTTTTTATTAATATTTTTGATGGTAGAACTTTATTAATAAGGCTTTCGTGAAGATCACTTGTGTAAATCTGCTGTTATAAATATTACTGACGTTTTCTTGACGGTATTTGATGAGAAGAATTTAGTGTTCATTGTCTTTCTCCATCTTGAGAGTTCTTTTGAAATTGTAACTTCAAATAGCCTCTTACGTACACTAAATAATTTTGGTAACAATTAACATTAATTTGATAAACTGTTTCGTTAGTTTTATGAAAATAGATCGAGTCTCAGTATTGATAAATCGAAATTCTGGATCTTTGGTGAAAACTCGAAATTTAAAATCCACATATAAGCAACATTAATGTATACATAGATTAGGAAGATCCTTTATTTGTAACTGAAGTTGAGAATTTAAGTATAATATTGGACAATTTGATTTACATTTTTTTTGTTCTTTTGCCTTAAAGTCCGGCATGTAATTATAACTAATATCCATATAGCTAAGTTCAAATTGCAAAAAATTGGATAAATGGCAAATTCAAGCATTTTATCGGTGGAAATCTTATCTAGTTACGTAGAATAATGAATTTAACGTTTAATAGTACAGTCACTCAAGAAGAAAACAGGCTATTGGGTACCTCAGAATTTTTGAACATCCATCGATTTCATGAAAGTTTGACACCAAGCTTATTCTACCTTTAACTTCAAAAGTGGCATGTGCTCGACTTGCCCTTTTTGCATTTTAAGGGTGAAATCCACCCCTTCTGCAAAAATTGTAAAAATGGCAAATTCAAGCATTTTATCGGTGGAAATCTTATCTAGTTACGTAGAATGACGAATTTAACGTTTAATAGTACAGTCACTGAAGGTGAAAACAGGCTATTGAGTACCTCAGAATTATTTGAACATCCATCGATTTCATGAAAGTTTGGCACCAAGCTTATTCTACCTTTAACTTCAAAAGTGGCATGTGCTCGACTTGCCCTTTTTGCATTTTAAGGGTGAAATCCACCCTTTCTGCAAAAATTGTAAAAATGGCAAATTCAAGCATTTTATCGGTGGAAATCTTATCTATTTACGTAGAATGACGAATTTAACGTTTAATAGTACAGTCACTGAAGGTGAAAACAGGCTATTGAGTACCTCAGAATTATTTGAACATCCATCGATTTCATGAAAGTTTGGCACCAAGCTTATTCTACCCTTAACTTCAAAAGTGGTATGTACTCGACTTGCCCTTTTTGCATTGTAAGGGTAAAATCCACCCCTTCTGCAAAAAATTGGAAAAATGGCAAATTCAAGCATTCTATCGGTGGAAATTTTATCTAGTTACGTAGAATAATGAATTTAACGTTTAATAGTACAGTCACTGAAGATGAAAACAGGCTATTAGGTACCTCAGAATTATTTGAACATCCATCGATTTCATGAAAGTTTGGCACCAAGCTTATTCTACCTTTAACTTCAAAAGTGGCATGTGCTCGACTTGCCCTTTTTGCATTTTAAGGGTGAAATCCACCCTTTCTGCAAAAATTGTAAAAATGGCAAATTCAAGCATTTTATCGGTGGAAATCTTATCTATTTACGTAGAATGACGAATTTAACGTTTAATAGTACAGTCACTGAAGGTGAAAACAGGCTATTGGGTACCTCAGAATTATTTGAACATCCATCGATTTCATGAAAGTTTGGCACCAACTTATTCTACCCTTAACTTCAAAAGTGGTATGTGCTCGACTTGCCCTTTTTACATTTTAAGGGTGAAATCCACCTCTTCTGCAAAAAATTGGATAAATGCCAAATTCAAGCATTTTATCGGTGTAAATCTTATCTAGTTACGTAGAATAATGAATTTAACGTTTAATAGTACAGTCACTGAAGAAGAAAACAGGCTATTATGTACCTCAGAATTTTTTGAACATCCATCGATTTCATGAAAGTTTAGAACCAAGCTTATTCTACCCTTAACTTCAAAAGTGGTATGTGCTCGACTTGCCCTTTTTGCATTTTAAGGGTGAAATCCACCCCTTCTGCAAAAAATTGGATAAATGGCAAATTCAAGCATTTTATCGGTGGAAATCTTATCTAGTTACGTAGAATAATGAATTTAACGTTTAATAGTACAGTCACTGAAGAAGAAAACAGGCTATCATGTACCTCAGAATTTTTTGAACATCCATCGATTTCATGAAAGTTTAGCACCAAGCTTATTCTACCCTTAACTTTAAAAGTGGCACGTGCTCGACTTGCCCATTTTGCATTTTAATGGTGAAATCTATCCCTTCTGCAAAAAATTAGAAAGATGGCAAATTCAAGCATTTTATCGATGGAAATATTATCTAGTTCCTTAACTTATTAGCTAGTTCCTTATGTATAATATCCAATAAGCCAATATCAAACACTATCCAATTTAATTTTGAATCTGTAAATCTAAACAGTTTAGACACACTGATCTATACTAATGTTATTTAATAAATCTATGTGCTCAACTTATAAAGGATCTATTAACTATTGAATAACAGCTACAACTCTAACTATTAATTTTGTTTCATAATTACAATTAGTTCAGAAAAATCATGAGTTGACTTGCTTTTATCTCATATAACTTATTCGATGTTAGTTAAAGTGGATTTATTTACAATTTATCCCTGATATGTATTATAAATTATTTATTCCCCATGATTATTAAACGATTCCACAGCTCTCAGATTAGCGTGTATCAATAGCCTAGAATTGACGGTTTGTTTCATTTTCTTCAACGCATTTTTATATTATAATATTTTAAAAGTGTTAAAGCAAAGTGTAACAAACACACTTTAATGCATGCAGGAATTCAAAAATCTGTAAAGCAAGGAACAATATTGCAGTATCTATTAAATCCAAAAAAAATTGGGCGTGTAGTGGAATAACGATGGCAAAATAATATCAAAACGAAACGTGCCAAAACCTAATCCACCGTTCCTATTCGGTATCAGCTTTATTCAACATAACAATGAAAGCGCATATCAAAATCATACAAATCATTTATCGAATAAAATGTTTGCTCCGCTTTGACGAATCTCGAATTTGAAAACGTTTTTTCAGCTTTGCCCGTAATTACGAATTTAAATCATACTCGATGATTATAGTTGTTATAAATGAAATAATCCAAATGCGTTCCACTTCTAATTATTCAGTAGCGATATTGAATGATTGTTATAAATTTTGCCGTTCAATGGAATTTAATTAATAATAAATGTTTATACGTACGCTTGGTGGCCCTGTGGCGAGTTTGAACTTTGATGAAATAAAAATAGATTTTTTTTACTGCAGATCGTTTGTTGGAAATATAAAATCTGAGCTGGATAAGCTTGATTTGGTATATGTAAATATTACATTTTATTTATTATATAGATTTCAAACAGCATTTCTCCCGATTGGTCATGTCCTGGATACAAATTCAGGTTGCAACTTAATGGAGATGAAGTTTTCAAGTTTTCTTTTCTCAGCCATATCAAGGTTCAAACCACAAATTTAAAAATATCCCGTAAAGTCCAATTAAATAAATCTTTTTTATTTGATGATGTTGAATGCGACTTCTGTTGCGCATTTCCGGTATTCCTCATTCAATTTTCCCGTTGGTTTATGAGTTGCTGCGACAATTTCATGGCTTTTTCTCTCTGTCCCTCGTTTCTCGAAAAAAGCGAAGCACCTTTTATACCTCAGGAGATTTAAAATAAATGGCCGAGCCGTTTGAAGAGGGACTAACCGGAGTGGCGGAAAACTAAGAAAAACGAACAAACACGGCCGTACAAAAAGTATATCGCAATTTTGCTCGCAACAAATTTCCATCCCTAATTTCATTAAAAATTATCCACAATGACGCCTTATCCCGTAAAGTTTTGCATAAAACGCTTGTCAAAGTGGAGCTTTCAACTCTTACCGTTCATATAATCTTTTTAGTCAGAAACGCTATTACAACAGCTTCACAATTAAAGCCCTTTTCCACCTCCATCTCTTTCTCCCCTCTTCTCCGTTTCGCTCTTTCTCGCCCCCTTTTTCTTTTTGCGCGTTGTAATCACGCTTTTTGCCGGACGTCCTGTCCACGTTTTTATTTGTAGTCTGAGAACAATGCATCGAGAAGTTAATGTAAGTCAAAAGCTGACTACGCTGGGCGTCCTTTTAATTGTAGTGCGCGTCTTCTCGCTGAGAATTCCGGCTGAATTGAGCCCGCCGAGCATTCCACCAATCTACTCCATAATTTTATTGCAAGCTTAATGCTTGGAAATATACTGCAATTAGCATAAAGGAGAAATTGAGACAGATCGTTTGGAAGTATTCAAAGAGCTCCTCATTGTTGCCATATTTAAATTGTCGTTCTACCCTCACAAATTCCACAAATTTAAAAAAATGAAATGTACGAATTTGAAATAACTAGAGATACTTACAAACTGGAAGGAAAACATAGGGGATGCTACTCATGAGGGTTACTGAGTGTGATTACGTAAACAGGGTAAATAACTCAAATAAAACATCGTTTTTCACAAATAGATTACTAATCCGCTGCAACAACATTGATCAAGCAACCTTCTTCATTGAGTGTACTAACGTAACTGGTTTTCCTCTTAACTACGAACATTACATATTGTTACATAAAACAATGCGAGCCAGGCACAAGTAGTGTATTAATAATGTGGCATCGGGATTCGGATTCGGATTGCAGGTGTTTTAAAGGTTTTTTGCAGGTGTTCCGTGTTTTAACGGTTTTATGCAGGTGTTCTAACGGTTTTTTGCAGGTGTTCCAAGCGAAGACATGCACGTGGTGTGATGACTCACTTAATATACGATGGAATGCGCTCCCGATAGACAGTGGTGGTGTAATTAGCATGTCGAGGAATATCTCCGTAACACCTGCATAAGAAGGGTGTGAGCACATGAATGAATGAGTCACTATCGAAACCGTTACACTTGGAAGACGGTACCTGTATTCGCGAAAATTTGCACACCTGACAGGCTGAGGAATGCCCCGATATGTCTAATTAATGTGTCGAGGATGTCTCTCTAACACCTGCATAAGAAGAAGAGTGCGAGCAGAACTACCAAAGACTGGGAAATCTCCTCGAAAACCGTTAAAATCGAGGAATGCCTCTCTCTCTAACACATGTATATGAAGGGTGCGAGCACGGGAATGAACCAGTCACTAGCAAAAACCGTTAAACCCCCAAAACCTGCAAAAGACCTGCAAAAACTTGCAAAGACCTGCAAAAGACCGTTAAATCTCTCAAAAACCGTTTGGATGAGTCATGTGAGCACGTGGATGAATGAGTCATGTGAGCACGTGAATGAATGAGTCGTCGTTGAAACACCTGCAAAAAAACCGTTGAATCTCCCAAAAACCGGATGAGTTATGTGAGCACGTGGGTGAATGAGTCATGTGAGCACGTGGATGAATGAGTCACCCCACAAAATCACCCCAAAACTTGCAAAAACCTGCAAAAAACCGTTGGAACACCTGCAAAAGACCGTTGAATCCCCCCAAAACTTGCAAAGACCTCCAAAAAACCGTTGGAACACCTATAAAAAACCGTTAAATCCCCCAAAACTTGCAAAGACCTTCAAAAAACCGTTGGAACACGTGCAAAAGGCCGTTAAATTCCCCCAAAAACCGTTAAATCCACCCAAAAACCGTTGGAACACCTGCAAAAAACCGTTAAAACACGGAACACCTGCAAAAAAACCGTTGAAACACCTGCAATCCGATTCCTGAATCCGCATCCGCTTTATTAATACACTACTGTCCCAATTTAAATTAAATGTAATTTTGATTTAACTGTAATTTTTTGGCACGTGATAAACACTATTACTATGACTATGGCCATAGAAATAGAATTTTCAGTAACAAAGTAATTAAATAATTAATTTTCAATGAAGAAAAATCTCGTCAAAGATTTTATAAAACAATATTTACTGCTAATATTTACTTCCTATTGGCATGCTATTATGGTAAGCCGATAAATCAATTTTATGAAATAGCTAGCAAGTTCTTCAATTAATAAATTATATGATCTAATAATCATATGTAGTTATAATATACTCTTGATATGAACAAAGTTCACAAAAACATGAACACGATATTGTGTTCAGCCAATCCACATATATCTATCTACGTGATGAGAGCATGTTAATAAACATAAGTGCATATTAGAGGATATAACCCTGCCATAATATATTATAAAGGATTCGATGAAATGACATAAATTCTGAAAGAAATCCCCAACTACACACCGCTATGTGATAGATGGACCTCAGGATTAAGTTCAATTCTAATTACTGTCGGTAATTCGTTTTGAAGGCTCTGATAAAATTTTTACAAGTCTCGATGAATTCAACGTCCCTTGATCCCCTCGCGATTGCCCCCTTCGGCCAAATAAAAACGTAATCTAATCATATCTCCCGTATACTGTCCGGGCGATGAATTATTTCAAAGATGACAATGAAAATCATCGAAAAGTTTTCTCGTTCCCGCCGATTGTCATTCGAAATCAGTTTCGCTCGGCGAAAAAGTTTTCATTACCGTTCCAGTTTTGTGTAATTGTTCTCAGAAAGTCAGATAGAAGAAGTTGGGGGCTGAATTTGGAATTACTGATTTAATCGAAGGCAAGGACTTTCCCGACTATTATTAGATTTTAGTTAAGTCGACCCGCGACCGAGATGTTCCTCATATTACGTATTCCGTTCTTTCACAATTACATTCGTAGATTTCGAAGTTACTCGACAGTAACTGCAGTCCTCATTATGTTACTTCCTACATACATATGTAAGAGTTATATTGCGCAAGCAACTTTCTGATAAATCATGAGACCTTCCACATTAGCGTATGTTTCTGGTACAGCGCTTGTTTGTACAATTTATACACTTGGTCTAACTAAATACTTTAGTTAAATTCAAGTTTGGGAATTACCAGTCATAAAATTTGACATTTGGCCAAAAAATAACGCGACTTTATAATACAAAAATAACTCAAAATGCGGATTTTGCTAAATATTTTACTTTTACAGAGCCAAAAAAAAATTTTTTTTTTTAATTTACCATACTATTTTATATATTTCCAATATTAATTCGAGAGATTTGTAATGAAAATGAGAGACAACCCCTGGTATTGTTACATTTATCTAAAATTTCAGTAACTATATTTCGTTCTCGAGATTTCTTCCTTGTATCATTAGGGACTTCCTCAGTATCATAATCTGATGAGCTGGTAATGACTGGATATGGATATAAACTTTACAGTTTCATGCCACATTTTCGAAATTTAATGTCAATTCGATAACGTCTCAGGAAACAATTAGAATAAGAGAAAAAAGACGAATAAGAAGTTAGGAGATTGTACTGCTGGGTTAACATTTAAAGAAAACTCCCCCTTATTAGTGCAACATTGTGACAAATTACAAGTATCGTAGGGTTTGCCTTCAATTTGCAGAGTACAAAAACGCAGCTTTTTATTTGTGTAAAGCATTCATATTTTCAAATTTAAAATTCCTCTAACTCTATTCCTGAGAATTAGTAAAACAAGTTATTAGTGCGGCAAGTCACTGGTTGTACAACAAAAATTATATCTGTTGTATAATTGTTATTAGAAGCAAAAATCTATTATTATGTATTAAGGAACTTGCGAGAACAATAAGTGTGTAAAAAAGCTTATTAAAATAAATTAATCGTTGAGATTAGCATTATTATGTGTTCAGATGATTAATTGTGTAATTCTGTGTTGCTCCAGCTACTGCTAAGAATCCGTCGCGAGTGAATGCGAAAAATTATTAGAAAATCGAGTGCATTGTGATTGTGAATGTGAGTTCTGTGACTGAAATGTCTTCCACCACTGACGTCTCGCTCTAGGACTTCCTGAAGGCTTCTAGATATAATTTTGGAAGATAAATTGGGGAAGCAAACACATCTTTTCTAAATTACATTGATCCTGTGTGGCATTCAAATTTACACTGGAACGTCAGTTCAAAGCTTTGATTGTTAGGGTTACTTTTTTATCACTTAAAGGCGACCTAGAGTGTTGATGTCTTTTGAATGGCGAGGAAATAGAAGACGTTCCTCCATGATTCACACATTAGAGGAGATATGAGATTAGGGCCTTAGGAATCCTTGAGTAAGTGTAAAGTATCCCGCCAAAGCAATATTTACAAGTTACATTGAAATCTTATTAATTTAAATTTATTATTGAAGTTAAATTTGTTTAAATTTCACATTGTAAGGTAGAATTTACTTAGAAAAATAAGAAATGATGAGATATTTAAAATTTAATTGCAAAAAGAGGTAATGTTTTTGTTATCTGATTATTTAATCTTTGTCGCTTTTACAACGGAAATTTTGTTATTTTGTAATTTTAAACTGGTTTATTTTACAAAAATGAGTCGTTTCAATGTTCATTCTTCAATTTGGTTTATCACCTTTACAGAAAATGATCATCGGAGAGCGCCTTCGCACACAACCGAGATTGAAGAGATGAGAAGTGTCTTAAGGTATAATGAATCCAAATTTTCTTTTAATTTCGCGTGTGTGTGTGTGCGTGTTCGTGTGCGCGCGCTCGCCTATTGCCAAAGAAGTTTCACTTCCACCGTCTGGTCCAACGCAGACCCGAAAAATATTTTTAATTGAAATGACCTTAGATTTGAGTTTCAAAGATGAAATGTTTATTAAGAAATCGATATTCACTTAAATAACTATCAGTATGATATAATCATTCGTTGGAAGGTTTATGGTTTGAAACACCATTATACCATTCACAGGACTTCCAGTATTTGTCTCCCATAATGGGACGTTTCCTTCCATTGAAACTACCATGAAAGCTGCCATTAAACAGAAACTGAATTTGCACGCCCTGGATGTTAATTCTCGTCTACAATTCAGAGCTCATTGAAACAGAAACAACTCCATACATTTGAACTAGTTTTCGGCCGGCGGCATTGAAGGCACCTACTATGATCAAAATTTAAATTTCGTATTCAGATAAACGGGGATGAACCGGAAATATTCTAATGTTATTTTACCGTTACTTTTAGACATAAAATTTATCCGATGAATTTAAATGCACCCCATCCGACGTAACAAAAAGGTTAGGGAAACAACCCTGAGAGATAGAAAATTCTGCAATGTAAGATGCATCGTATAAGCCGCTACGTGAGTTGTCTTTTAAGCATTTTCCAATTGGTTATGAGAACGTAGCAAAATATCGTAGCCACAAGGTGGAAGTACTAAAAATTTTATTACGCCGTATAGTATTATTATCGTCTTCTGCCCGCGTGGCAGGGATAAATCATTTGCTCTGGAGGATCGTGTACGGTAAAATCAAGCAAGCGGGAAATTCTGAAAAATACTAAAATCTTTAAATAGATACTACTGGTAATAAAAATTTTGTTTGATTTGAAAGATATTAATCGGATTTTAAAGTCATGCATAATTGCTTTTATCAGTAATTGATTGAATTCGTTTGTTAGAAAGTTGTTAAAAGTTACCAAATCATAATGGAATTTTCATTTTGCTTTAAACAGCTTTGGTAATTTTTAATAATATTACGAAGAATTTAATCACAAACTTTCTAGAGTATCCAGTTTTCAATCGAGCGGATAACTGGTAGCGAATGGGGGTATGTCTTAAAGGTAAGTGTTGTACCGGTGAAACTAAACATCCATGGTAGACCAAAACTAGCAAAATGAAGTCCTGCGCCCCTCAACCTTGAACGGGCGGTTATAATCTGCTCCGTTTTCCCAAATTAGGAGCGGCTGAAGCTGAAGAATATACTCGCTAACACCCTAGACAAGAACATCAATGCCATATCACCCTATGAAATGTCGAAATCTAAACCAATACTCCCTCAGATGAATATAAACTGCAATTAATAATGCCACATCGATACGTTGCAGTCGGTCAATCTCATGGATTCTGGGGTAGGCAAAACTCCGGAAATACGAAAACAAAACATACCGTCATTTTAATTCTCAATCCCTAAAAAGCAATGACAGATTACTGCAGCCGGAAGAAGAACTGACCAGTCTGAAATGGGAATTCGTTAGATTGGGAGAATAAAAGTAGCAACGAGGAAGATGATATCAACATCTGGAAACATTATGTTATTTAAAGTGAAAGATGATACTACTAGAAACTTCGTCGAATTTCGTTACACACTAGATGGGCTGCAAACGTAGTTTCGAATGTTAGCTTATCTCCAAGGATCGCTTGTGTTATCTATGTAACAGTATTGAGAAAACTTGATACTTCAGACATACGCCACCGTAGATCAACGTCAGGCTACAAGGATCAAGACATTAAAAGATTCTACGTTGACGCCAGAAAAATAGCTTTTGAAATGAAGGAACAATGAATTTTATGCAATTTTAATACGAAGCTAGGCCAATTCTAGGCTAATTTCTTAAAGAAAATATACTAAAACAAGTGCAGACTTCATTAAAAAGGACCTTACAAAATAATGAACTATGGCGTAGCCCATTTGAATTTGAATCAAGAAAACGTGCAGAAATGGAAAACAAGAACAAATGAGCGTAGAGGCTACATTGAGATTAGAATTGTCAGGTTAGTATAATTAGATAATTTATTCACGATAATCCATTTATAACTTCAGGATATCACAAATGGAAGGGGGCTGCTCCCATTTTGATAAATAAAGCCGATTGAATTATTGTGATTAAAGGAAAATTGCTATTAATTTGTTCATTATAGTAAAATATACAGATAATTGCAATTAAAATAATATTTGATGCTGTAACTTAAGTAATAAAATACTTAATTGATGCTTCAGTAGAATTGGGTTGATTATTTAGTCTCAATAGGGGAATAATCGAGAGTAAATTAATTTCTAAACCAATTCATATACCTATTCATGAATTAGATGAGACGGTAATTATAGATCCTATAATTATGGTAATAAAAAACATAATTTTAAAGGATTTTATAATTAAAAAGAGGGAGATTATTACTCCCATAATTGGGGTATGAACCCAGTAGCTTCAGTTAGCTTATCTTTTTACACCTTAGTATAAGATGTATAAGAATTTTTGGTATTCTATGGAGTAGTTTAATTCTATTAGGAGTAATATGTAATTATAGAGGTGTAAAACACGTTATTAATTCTATCAAAATTATCCTTTACTCAGGCACTCTATATATTTAGATGTAAATTTTAAAAAATCAGATATACTACACTTTTCTTATAGAAAGAAAGGTGTTGAAAGTGACTTTTATATAATAAATATAAGGATAAAAATAGTGAAATTTTTTTTCCAAAAACGCGGTCTAATCCCCTCTTCCAAATTAGGCTGACTGGAAAGTCTTAATTAGCCTTTTACCCCATTGAAAAAAAAATCGTCATATAAAATTTATACTTATATACTAATAGATTAATATACTTATTATACATATAGCCTTATAGGCTATATTAAAATAATATAATAATAGTTAAAAAAGCACGTGTTTATATACGTATAATCGAAAAAATTTATTATATTAGTACCATATTCATCCCATGTCTATAAGACAATTCGTCACCGTCAATTTATCTTGAAGTTGCTTGTAGTTTGTAGAAAGTAGCTTGAAGTTAACATGCTAGCAACATTAATATTCAAATCGTATTAAATCGAAAATATAAACGAACATTGGAATAAAATAGATATTCCAGGTTAATACAATTTTTCGAATATTTAGGTGTAATTATTGTTTTCCTCGTCCTAATTGATCTAATTAAGGATTAGCCAAATCAAATCTGTTAAAATAATATTTTAAATATGCGTGCTACGGGAAATAGTACCGCGCACTAATTATCCAATCTAAAAACTTCTCCGAGGTAAGAAGTGATGTTGATTACCATTAGAAGTCATGATCGGTCATAAATATTTGAATATTAATTGTCCTCAAAAATTAAATAACAACACAATAAATATGATTGTTGTAAACAGATGAGGTTAGTCAGAAGCAAATATCAAGTTCAGAACGTTTGCGGTTGTGCTCATCGAGATGTGACATACACGGGTATTTGCTCCTGGGACCAAATAGTAAGATACCGTTATGGGAATCGCTTATTTCATTTTTAATCATGAAAACTTCCTCGTTGTGATTATTCACCTCCATGTTTAATTTCAAAAGTAGAAGTTCTGTCTAGCATACCATGAGTGTTTTGTACTGTCATAACTTTGTAACGTTTAAACGTCCTCAGCACTTTACACTTACCGTTTTTCGACTTTTTTAAATTCTCTAGAAATTCGCGTTTCAAGTCTGAGAAATTAGTCGTTCAACTATAGTATATGTATAATAAAGTTTAATAACATTTTTAGCTAAATATTTTTTAGAGACATTTAACATGTGTCGTTTTTCGTTTTTTGCGATTTTCTCGAAATCACCTTCAATAATTTTTTAAACTTTGAATCGCAATTCTACTATCAATACGTGTAATAACATTAAATAGCATTTCTGGCTCAGTCTTCCTTAAAGTGCACTGTCCACTTATGGCCTCTCTGTTTTTTTGAATAGATTTTGGAAGCTTTTGATAAGATGTTACCAATGACTGCGTTAAGTTTAACATTAAACTTCTTTAGTATTCCTCTTTTAACAGTTACAAAGAGCATTTCGGTCGATTAAAGCTAACTTCTTTTGTCCTCCAGACTCATGCCAAGGTGTTATTACTATCTGATACTAATTCCGTTAATAACGTCATTAATACTGGACCAAATGAATTTATATTTGCATACCAATTATCTTCGGGCGGTGGCTTTCAATTAACCTCAATTTCAATTATTACTATTAAGCAGTAATTACTCTATTAATGAGCAAAGCAAATTACACCAAGAAAAAGATTGGAATATATTCATTTCCGGAGGATGTTACGTGCTTTTTCGAGAGACGGTTTCGTCCATCATTGGATAATTATGTCACATAAGGGAAGTTGTTGGTAGCGCGGGCAATTCTTACCATTGGTACAAATGGAAACGGACAGTAGAAGATATATATATACGAATTGCAATATATAAGCGAGCGTCAACGGGAAATTAACAAAAAGCATCACAATAAACAGTGGCATCATACAAGGTGATTCTTTAAGTTCGCAACTGTTTAGTATCATCATGGACGAAATAATAATAAATAGTAATAAAACGAGGCTTTAGCCTATTTTATGAAAAGGTGGGAAGGTAGGGCTGGAAAAACGCATGGAAATAAACGGGATACATATTGAAACATGTTGAATTTACCCAGCTAAGTCTAACTCCAAAGATGGTTTTCCTTAAAGTGCACCTGTGTTCACTCTACGATCAACATAAAAGAGAGCTAAGTAGGGATTTAGGGAACATAATCATCTTGTGGGGATTTAATAGGGATTTAGGGAACATAATCATCTTTTAGGGATTTAATAAGGAATTTAGGGAACATATTCATCAATTAATCAATTAAGGATTAATAACCATTAAATATGAAACTAGAGCAACTTGTTATTAAAAACATCTTAGGTGAAAATTCTACTTGCAAATTAAGTAATCAAATATTAATTAGAACAACTTAGTCAGGGAAATAATTTAGTGTGCTTGCTGATAAAGTAATCAATTACTAAGTAATTAATAACTATTAAAGAGGGTATTAAAACAACTGAGTAGCTTAGGTGGACGAAAAAGCGCGGATCACAGTGATAAGGTCAAAATCTTACGACAATAATCAGTCGCGTAAGCATAACACACAGCTAGGTCAGGAAAATATATCTCGGGCGCCAAAAGATAAAAAACTAATGTACCATTTAATCAATGTAATCTGAAGATGTATTAAAGATGTATGTAGATAAAAGCTTGTGAATTTTTGGTAATAAACCAGTATACCTAGTATGCTCAAAACTACAGTGTGTTGTGGTCTTGATTCTTCATCCCAACCTACAGGCTCTCACGTTACGCCCTGAGAGTTCTACGAGATCTTCAAGCTAAGACATCTTCTAACTTCAAGAACTTCAATCCCAGATCTGCACGTTACGCCCTCAGATCTAAACCGGAGAGCACGGTACGCCCTCTCTCCACTCTACTAGAACTTCAATCCCGGATCTACACGTCACGCCCTCAGATCCAACCCGGAGAGCACGTTACGCCCTCTCTTCATACTTCGAGAACTTCAACCAGAGATCACGTCACGCCCTGATCTCCAAACCACGAGACCGTCTTCAGCCTTACAACTTGGAGACAAGATTTCATCTCCGCAGCCACCCATGAGCTACGAGAGAGATTCCATACAGTCCACTCTCTACAGAGATCATTTCACACTTTCGTTCAACCTGAATCTACTTTCAGAATTTGTTTGCATTAAACTAAGCTGAGCATGCTTATATAGATTTTTTTGTCTGAAGCCAAACTCATTTATTTCATAGGATTAGTTGTCTGTTTGGGTAGAATGCGAAATTTCAGGATTACTACTACTTGACCAGACTGACTTATGTCCGGTGCTTTGTTTAACACCCCACCTCGGAGGACTATGGACTTGTATATATGACTGCATAGTTTGAAGGAAATATTATTAGTATTAATAATAACTCACCTTATATTATCAAAGCGTGTGTATTTATGATGTGGGTAGAGTATATTAAACCATTAATCTGAACCCCTTTGTTTGCCCTTATCTCCTCCAAACACCGCGAATTCATATAAATATGAAAAAGTCGCTCGCAAGCCAGCCAGGATTGTTTTGTTCTATTATTTCTTAAGGAATAAATCGTATAATCTAACAGAAGTAATAGTTACAATAACAACAAATTAATTATCCGTAAGCCTCATACTTTCCGAACTTAGAATTTAAATTTTCTCAAGATTGACTTTTGAAATTTTACCACCATCGAAAATTGAAACATCCCCAATTTTCAAAATTTTTATTAATGTAGTAGAAAACATGATGGAACCATTTTGTAATTTGAAAATAGTTTTCATTTCGTAACAGAACGTGGCTGCCTGATTACAAAATGACAATCGTATTATCAATAATCCTAAAATTTTCTTTTTGAAAAATAAATACATTTAATATTGCATTTTTCCTAAGCATAAAATTGGATTTACGCATATTTCTCTTTTTAAAGTAGTGAATTTGTGCTTTAACAACAATATTTATAAATTGCTAAAACGATAGAGATAACCTAACGCTCAAAAAATTCGATGAGATGGTTCTGTGTCTTTAGAAATAATATAAATCGTGCCATTGCGAGAAATGTTATTTATTCCGTATAGGTTCCGTATAAGTCACAGAAATGTCTTTTAAAGTTATTCACCAAACTATACAGTTTACGTTACTTTCAAATTTGAAAAAGAGGAATATGCAACTAGAAACTCAAGAGTTCTTTAGTACCTATCTACAAATAATCAAATATAATCAATAATTGAAGTGTATGAGAGTAGTGTTTAAATGGTTACTGTGTTTTGTTCTGATAGTGAATAGTTTGGTGGATGTACCTCGTACCTTCGCCAAAACTACAACATATTTCTGCTTCGCATTTCTCAGTACTAAATTTACGAAGTTGATCCAGAAATGAGAACATTCGATAATTACTTAAACTCAACTTAATAGCGTTACAGAAGCTAGTTACCAAGACAAAAAGAGTTAACAATTAGAAAAATGCTGACACACTTTCAATTCTAAATGCCGAAGTTTGCCCTATCTCTCAAATTTAGCCATCCTTTATGAGAAATAAAACTCAAAGACAACGAGTTTTATTTCTCGTTTCAATTTTAAAATTTTGGTTGAAAGTACTCATGGATAGGAGTCAGATTGTCTACTAAATACAGATTCTTCTAATAGCAATGTGTAAAAGTACATTTACAAAAGTAACTGTCATTTGTAAAAATCATTTAAAATTATTAGGTTTACTGAAACGATGATTGTTACTTAGATTAAATTTTCTTTTGAATTTTAATATAATACTCAGACTTTTTTCTCGAACTAGAATCAAAAATAGGACCATTTGTCTAACTAAAGTAAATTTCTACTTAACACAAAATTTTGGTATTTTGTCAATGTTTCTAAGAATTTTAAGAATATCAACTCATGAATAATCTGTAATATACGTACATTTATAGAAAATTGTTAAAACACCTGCTCTCATTTCAGATTATTTGGATCATCCGATTTAGTTATTACTACATACTTTACTTCCTACAAGGGAAGTCTGATGAAGGTTGAATATTCCATTTTTACGAATGTCTTCGTCACATTAAAATTGCACAGCTTCGTATATATTTTTAATGTATTCTTATTAGCACCTTTCAAGGAAATATTTTCGCCTTCGCGAGTTGCCAAAAAAGTAATGGCCCATATAGCGTAAAATATTACTCGGCATATATCTCGCGTTCCGAAATATATTCACACGGATAAATTTTCCGTTTATGTAATCTCAGATTCGTCGTATATTTCCTTTCCCGAACTTTGAAACAATTTAAAAGCAAGTTTTTCGTGAAAAATCAGCGTTCCCTGGTTGACGCGTTACCTGCGCCTAAATCAATAAAAGCCTGAAAGCATTTCCGTGTTTTCAGGTCAAATAAAGGAAAATGCAGGTAGTAAATGATACGGAATTTTTCGAAATGGAAACAGAGGCGTATTTTTTTCGCTAAGCATTTTAAGCAGATTACGAGTCTAACAATTATACTAATGCCGGACGTGAATACGAGCAACTAGAAATAATTTCAGGGAGATTATCGGATCCGTTTCGACGGCATTTGTTGTTATGCACGCGGATTATTGAAATAGAGGTATTTATTTGAAGCTGTTATTGCGTTATATATTGCAAAAGCTTTGTTTGATATCCCTGATGCGATATGTGTAGCGATCTCCAACGAAAATAGCTTCATTTTATAACTAAAAAAACCTAAAAAGTAACTTCAACCACATTTGTTGTTATTGAAATATTGCATTCAAGTAATTCTAACACTTTTCCACTACCTCGTCTACAAATGGAATAACCTCAACGTATTTTCCATACAACCGGTTAAAAATGATGATTCACTTCCGCTTCAGCTTCCTGCTCCAAGTACTACGAGTCGAGTAGTGAAATCTGTGATTACTATAAATTTAGAGTCCCATGTGGATATCACTTGTTTTATGCTCACGTTATGACTCTCGAAATTTCCATGTCAGCTCGTAAAATTAATGCAGCTCGTATTTAATGAGAAGCGCGTCAGTTTTCGAATGGAGACGTGCCACTATCTCTCCTGATTCGAAGACGCAAATAATTCTGTTTAAATTTGAAAAAATCCAAGAAATTGTGAAATACAGAGGTTTACAAATTTTTCGACCAGTTAGGGGAACTGATTATTTTCATTTTTACATTGCAGAGAAATTTTATTTAGGTTCTTCAGTTAGATAGACATACGACTTCGCTAGTATCACGTTATAATATTTTGCATTAGTTTGGGGTGGGTACTAAATTTAATCTAATTGAGCTATCAAGTTGGTCTTCTTCACAGAACATTAATATACTAGACCCGGTGTTCCCATTAGAAACTGATGTTTGTTTACATGCCAACATAGCCGATAGGCGCGGTGTAAAGGGGGAAGGAAATATGGCCGCCGTTGACGAATTTTGACAGCGTACAAAATAGCTATCCATAGGCGTATCAATAATAAGGGGCAAAAAGGAAACAAAATTAAGAAAATAATTTATTTAAATATTTAGATCAACGGGCAATGAAGGCCTTTACATGCTAGGTAACAACGGTGCCAAATAAGACACAAATGAAGCATAGAAGGACATAGATTATCAAAATCATCATGACAGTAATAATGCATACAATAAGTATAGTCCAAGACCCATCTGTCAGAAATTTGCTTTAGATTGACATAAGAGGTAACCGCAATGTTTTTACATGAATACCTCGGGAATAATGTCTAGAATAAGGATTGACTTATCCTCCAAAGCGCAGAGGTCGGGAACATTGCTTAAAATACAACAATTTAAAAAGAAATTAAAAAACGCGTTTTTTCCAGATTTGTTTTGCTCCTAACTTTTTAAGTATTGAATTTAGAAGAAAGTTGAACAGAGGAAAAAGTTGCAGAATCGCTTTTTACAGAATATGGCATAGACTCTAATCTCTAAAATCTATTAGGGGTTTTGTAAAATAGCAATCAACAAAAAAAAATCGGCCAAGAAATGTGGTTTTTTTAGTTTATTATTTTAGGCACTTTGAAATATAGTTAGGACTTCCATATCATAAGTAGAAAATCTTGAAGTTATATTAAAAGAATCTCTTAAATTTCGTTTCGATCGGTTTATTAGATTTTGCACAATAATTATGCAATCCAGAAAAATCAAAATATATTAAAAATTTTCAAAATTTTTAAATTTTTTTCCACTATTCGATTTTAATAAAACTAGCGGTGATATATAACAGGAAACAAGCTTTCATGTACTTTTGTCAGAATTAAAAAATATTTATCAGAACGGTTACAGTCATTGTTTAAAGTTGGTGACGTTTTTTTTTGCTCATAAATAAATAGATTATCTCGGCGAATTTTTTGTTAAATGAAATTCTGAAAACATAGCCAGAAAGTACTAGGAAAGACGCTTCTTTTTATACATATTATTTATGTTGCTATTTTGTTCATTATCTTCTGAGATATAATACCTCAAAATTGTTTAGTGTTTAATAAAATGATTAATAATGGTTAAAAAATTACTATTTTTTCTCATATCTTAAGAAATAATTTTTTGTCACTAGTAACCAGTATATTTTTGTTGAAATTTACATTAAAAAGATTGAAATTTAAATTTAAAAAAAAAATGTCACGCTTCCAATTTTGACAAATTAATAAATTTGATATTTCAATTAAACACAGTTACAGGGTAGAAATTAATTACCTCGTAGTACTTTTAGGTTCAAAAACTTGATGCATCGGTAATGGAACAGCATCTCTCTTTAAATATCTAGCATTGTCGGTTGCACCTATTTTAGACACAAAATCATCTTTATTGAAATGTTTTGAGCAAATATATTCTACTAGGATCTACTGGAAACCTAAAATAATAACACTGATAGAACGCCACTGACATGATACATAACCTCAAAAAATGTCATTAATAAATCTCTTTATTTACCTATGAAAAGACAATCCCGAGGCTTTCCTTGCATCGCTATAAACGTTGCATTGCATATCTTGCACCTATTAACCATTGTTAAATGTTTTCTATTTTTATCAAAATACACACACACAAACCGCGTGCACATCGAATTCTACCACGTGAAAGACTAGGACGCGATGTTGCCACTCATAACAAAAGTCTATCTTATTTTAGATTTACGTACAACTGACCAACCGCAGGCGAAGTAGGCTGGATGTATACGCAAATCGTAAGCTAAGAATTCGTGATCTGCATTCATGCAACAGCGCAAAAACACGCTTGGAATGTGCTAAGATCTTGGCAATAAATTATTTTGTAAACAAACGGGTCTAGTTATATTAATGGTCTGTGGTCTTCTTCTCCTTCGTTAGCCTTCGTTCATCCAACTTTGGACATAGGCTTCTCCTAACATACGCCATCCTTCTCTGTTGCGTGCAGCTCGTTTCCAATTAAGGCCCGCTCTTCGTTTTAGGTCATCGCTCCATCTCATTTGAGATTGTCCTCGTTTACGGTGTCCTAGATACGGTCTCCAGTACTGGATCAACTGTCATCTCGGTGTCTAACGACGTGGCCTGCAAGCAAGCTCCACTTCAGCCTGGCGACATTTTGGGTAACATCTTCAACCTTAGTTTTACTAAGAATCCATGTGTTCTTCCTGTCGGTTAGTCTTATACCAAACTTAGATCTATCCATTGCTCTTTGTCTCTTTGTTTTTTTTTGTGAGTGCCCAGGTTTGACATCCGTATGTAATTATTGGAAGAACACATTGGTTAAATACTTTGCTGTTCATATATTGTGGTAGTTTTCGGCTCTTAAATATCCATGCTAAATTTCCAATGCCCATGCTAATCTCATGCGTCTCATTATTCCATCATACTGGTTGTCCTTGTTCCATTTCAAGAGTTGCCCCAGGTATATGTATTCACTGACCTGTTCAGTTGTTTTTGCATTCACTTGATTGGTTCTGACGTGTTTCTGTGTTCGACATTACTTTTGTCTTTCGCATAATCGTCTTCGGGTCAACTTTATTTGAGGCTGATTCCAACTGACTAACCATGATTTGTAGTATGAAGTTGGTAATAATATGTTTATAGAGCAAGTATAAGCATAAAAGAATTTTTCATAAACTTGCAGCAACTTTTGGATACTAATTTTTATTAATAGTACAAGATCTGAAATTCAATTAAAAGGATGTAATAGTTTTTCGCAGGCAACAGTTCCGTAATATCGACGTCAAATATAATTACAAACTGTTGTTAATAAACTTAATAGAATATCAAACTAAATGAATAAAAAATATTCAATATTGATTTGACTGATTATTACAGGCAGTGTCTGTTATCGATGGTTTTAGATATGATCGCTAATTATTGCGTTGGTTCCTTCAGATGTTTCAGAAATTTTATATTTTATGCGTTAGCTGAAAAAAAGTATACTTCAGTTTAAAACAAGATATAGGAAGATATAGGAATATCCTCCTTTTTCCTTCAACAACACTAGACGACTCCATAATATTCATTTTAGAGAAAAGGTCGAGAAAGGAAGAGGCTGTTTCCTTATATTTTAGAAAAAAACAATATCTTTGGTTATCAATATAAAAACAAGTCCAGACAGACTAATGATCCAAAAAGTTCAATAACTGCCAAATAAATGAAAGAAACTATTTTGTTTTTATAATAATACTACATAAAAGACCTTTGCATTTTGCCTTATAGCATATTTTAATATCACAAAGCAAAACGTAATTTTTTTATATCGGCCTAGAGCTTTTGCATAATAATTTATCAATCAAGACAAAGGTAATAAAAATAATAATTTTCGAAATTTGGAGAAGCCTGAAGTAAAGTCTCTAGGTATTTGAAAATTAAATCATATATAAAGGCGTTCAAACTTCAAATGAACATTGAAAATGTTAAGTCAATTAATAAGGAGAGCCTGGGATATTATTCCGTGAAATATACAAATATTTAATATAATGGAATGTCTCCACAAATATCGTGCCAATTTAATTTCAAAATACACTACTTCTAAGTACTCGCAAGGGCGGTTGTATTAAAAAAAGATTCAATGGAAAGCAATTTATTATTAGACGCATCTATTCTAATATTTAGTAGATATGTTTTTTAAAATAAAATTATATGCAGATCCATTATTGTATGCAATTTGTTTCAAATCAATAATTACGGATATCTTTTATTGAAAAAAATCGCGGGATTCTTTTGATTAGTCGATTAAAATTTTCCAAAATGGATTCCAAAGCTGGAGTGTCATTTTATAAGTCATGAAATTTTCAAGTAATGTAGAGATACCATTTCAGGCTATACATTATTTTGAATGAAAATTTTCTGATCGATTTTGTTTAAATTTGATATTTTTCTTTATTATATCAAATAGTGTTAAAGAATATCCTAAGGTCCTAATTTACATGAATAAGTGCTCGTAAAATTTCCCAAGGATCTTTGTATTATATTTTTTAACACTAGGTCAATGGAATTTACTTTTCTTGGAACAACCTTTGATCTAGCATGAACAATTACCAGGTTATCTCAGAGAGTAGCAGGGAAAATGGAAATTTTGTAATTCGTTTTCATTTCGTTTGGTAAAAATTTTCCACACTTTGTCCAAAGGGCGCGTAATGAAATTCATTTTTGACGATATTCTGGGGGCGCTATATTCAAAATTAGTTAATAGAAAAAAATCTCAATATAAACATTTTAAACCAAATACTTACCCTTAGGTTATACGTCCTTTGTAGCCAACCGCGTCTGTACGTTTTCCCCTACTCTAATTCGAAGATCTTAAGAAATTTTTCAAACCAACTTACTAACATTTTTTTAATTAAACCAAATAGTAACAGTTCTAAGTACTCAGAGAGACGCTTCTGTTAAAAAAGTTTCAGTGAAAAATTAATTTTTAATAAAAGCAACCGTAGGTAATTCCCTTTTAGTTTTGTGGCACTGAACTGCGGTCAACTTTGATTGCTTATATTTTCAAAGATAATTAATGAATCGAAACATTTTTCAAAGAAATAGGGGTTTACTTTGCAACTATTTATAATGAAAGCATTTACTTATATTTAGTAGCTGTGCTATTTAAAAGTAATTTAGATGAATCTCGGTATGATATTCAGATTTTTCATTGCGAATATCTCTTTGAAAAATTTCCTAGACACCGTTATTAACCGTTTAAATTTTGGAAAATGTGTTTGAAGGCTGGAGTGCTTTATATGTGAGTAAATGTAAATTTATCAAAAATTCATCAATTTCTTTTATTTTTATTTTTCATTTCTTTTCTTTTCTTTTAGTCTGGTTTGCGAAACTTCTCATTTTGTTGAAACTGGTTCATTTGTTTTATTGCATTAAAACGTTTATTTAGGTAAAATCTTAACAACCTAATTGTAATATAAAAACTGTATAAAAGCCCAACAAATTTTCTATAATACAACTTTCTTCTAACAGTCTTTTCTGCATTGAACAGTTAAGGTCAATTTCCACATAACCTACCATACTCCTGTCGGGTACTTCGGTTGTCATTTTGCACAGAATAACAAGAAAAACGGGTACAGTAGTCGGTATTGTAGAACAGAACAGAACAGTAGGTCATGTGGAAATAGACCCTTATCTAGTTATCAAGGAAAGTTGGAGAGCAAATTTATTTCTCTGCAATTATTATACATTTAGTTTAACAAATATTGAAGCACAAGTTTTTCAAAGGCAGCATAAGGAAATAATTATTTCTGGTGATATTCTAGCGACATTAAATCAGAACTTAATAAACTTATAGAAGGTCTGGGCATTGTAAACCATCTTCTACCGTATTCAAGCTTGCATTTACTGCCAGGGCTAAATACACTTTGTAGCCAATTTCGTCTATACATTAAAATGTACCGCTTGTGGTTTTCCACATACTTTATACTTAACTCGATTTCCTACTCTAAAAGTTTCCGTAAACTACGAGTTCACTGCACACTTACCAACCGAAGACTTCCCCTGGGAGCCGGCAAGAAAATCGAATTTTTAATCCGAAGCGCTTTCGAAAACCTTCGCTTTCTATCAAAAAATATAAAAAAAGAGACCGGTTTCCCGACGCATCTCGTCTGCTTCTGATGTTCGATAAATTAATTCTCTGTTTTATGCTTTCGATTTCGAGAAGAAACGTCAAACGCACTGCCACGAATTATTTTTTCCCGCCGCGGAAAACGCGAGGAAATATTCAATCGGAAAATAGGTGAAATGGGATTTGCTGGAGATTTTACCTTTTTCGGGCGTCGAATAATCTAATAAAACATTCGATTCTGTGTTGGCTAATACCGGGGAAGTGTCAACAAAGGGGCACATCGGTATTACAAGAAAATGGGCAAAATTATAAATTCGAATATCGTTTGTAAAGAGAAAATTTGTAAACCGCTTATTCGTCTCCAATTATGGTATTATTGGTAATACACACTAATTTCATAAATTTTGTTAAACACTTTAGTGCTTTTAGTTCTTTCATTTCTAAATTCTCATTTCATTTCTCGCCTCCTAAAACCGCCACGGTTATTCTAACAACTTTCCAGTAAATGAATACAAAAAACAGATTACTTCAGGGACAGGACACAAATTAAAGGAAAATTCATTGCGTTGATAGACGGAAAACAATCAACATGAAACAATCATTTTCAGCAAATGCATTTATCAAGTTGGTACCTATTTATTAGAAAACTGATTAAACTGCAAACAAAATAAATAACATCTAGAAGTTTAAAGAAGGGTCCGTAATATCATTCTCAAGTAAGCCTAAGAACTTAGATAGATTTTATGATTTTATGGTGGTAAACAAAATGATAAGGTTTCAATTTCTAAATCGTTATAAACAATGCTTGTGAACTAAAAAATATTATTTTTTAAATATCTCGTATACTCTACGAACTATCAATAGTAAACTTGCAGTAAATATGGTAAATAAATTGTCGACGTTAACATGAAATGATCTGAGTAGCACTCTGCACTTCTATAGACTCTCACGTCCTCTATCTTTATTCTGTTGGTTTGTTTGCCAATTACATAGTCAATAATTTATTTTATTTAATTTTGTCATATAAACTGACGTTTATTGACATCACATCGAACCTATAAAGTCATTGTTTATTTTGTTTATTTAGGCAGCGTATTATAATGTTTTAATACGCCGCCTATTCAATTATGCCGTATAAAGTGACATTTTATATGTTTAAAATTATTTTCGTCGTTGTCACGGTTGCGGAACTGAAGTTGTCATCTGTTAAATTTTCTCTTCAAAATTGGACTTACTCCGCTAAACGTCAGTTTATATATGGAAAAATTGAATAAAACATTGTAATACACTCGCGGATACAATGAACGTGCCTGTGCCTGTTGTGCCGCGCGCGCGTTTAAACCTATCGCCCCACTACAAATACGTCTTTTCTTTGTGCTATTGCATCTAAGATGTTCATCAAGTGATTAAAAAAGGTTGTTTTCTCATTTTCTAAAGCATTGTCACTAGGGGCATATACACCTATTATGAAAAAGTCTATTCCTTTGACATTCAATTCTACAGTAATAATGTTGTCATTCACAAATATCAAATTTTTTAAATTTCTCTTTAAACTTTTCTTCAGAGCAATGCAGTCTCCCCTTTTTCACTATATGTATATAGTCTCTGATTTCTTACTTCCTTGACCTTTCCTTTTTTTTATTGCTTAAACCTTGAAATGCTCCATGTATCAATTTTCATATATCTTTTTCGTAAACAAAGAAATGGCAACTTAAAATAGTATCATGTATAAAACAGTTTTTGGAAAGTGTTAGTACAGTAATTTTCAGTTGAATTAGATCCTTTTTTCTGTTATTTTCTAATGTTAAATTACGAGTGTTCATTTAACAGTTAATTCGCTAGTTTAGAAACTGATTTGTTCATATGTTCTCTTGCATACTGTATTATTGGTAATAATGTTGCATCTCGAGTTCGTGACGATCAATTAATAGAAAAGTACCTCAAGGTAAGAGGTCAGGTTGATTAGCGTAGGAGTCACGATCTCGCGTGCCGCGATATTTTTTCTTTACAACATTAAACCGTTATATTTTTTTATCATTTTAATATACAATACAGTAAATCGATGAAGGAATAGTCGTGGGTCAAGTTCAACACGGTTTCGATGCTGGTTTTCTTCGAGAAGTGACTGCCCCTAATCTCCATGGCCAAAATATGGTATACCTTACTGTCGACCGTAACTAAATGTTTTCCTTTCGGTATCATAGCGTTTAACTATTTTTCCTCTTAACTCTTTCTTAACTATTTCCTCATCTGTCTTTTTAACTACCATTTGTTGTACATTGCCAATGAGTGTGGCCCTGAGATAGTTAAATTGGAGAAAAGAAAATAGTTTGAAAAGCGGTACACTAATTTCCGCTCATCATAGAAATACATATTCGAACTTGACCGAAAATAAGTGCACCTTTCGGAGTTACCATCGGTGACATATTCAGGAATACATCATGCCCCTAGATTTGCCAATAAGCATCCTACCAATAATACATGTGCAAGATATATTTTCACGAAACAATCAACACAAAACCATTTACTGTTCCATTTGCAAGTTTTATGGAAATCTAGAGAGTTAGGTGTTACATCATCAATCCAAGCGTAATAGCTGGGGACCATCAAGCAAAAAGTCAAAAATCCAATCACTGGTCCAATTCCTTTCAAATGGAAGTATACAATCTAAACCCTCTATACAATAGTATAGGGAGTTTTACCAAACGCAATTACCAACTTAGGCGCATAATATTCAAATTGTCAAATTCCATAAACATTATTTTTCTTATAAGATAGAGGAGTTATTAAAGAGTGAATAATAGACGGTTGAATTTAAGTAAGTTTGAGGTCATAGAGGCAAATGAGTTAACTCTATATTAGAAATCACATAAGGATGTCAATTATATGTTCACGATTAAGACCTGATGCTCTCTTGAGTATGCATGGTTAGGGATGATAGCTTAGACAATGGAAACCGTATTAAGCGAAGGGTTACAGGATAAGTTATTTGACTCTCCCTGTAAATTTATTAAATATACTTAATATTAAAAACAATAACCAGGGACGAGAGAGTAATTGTTCAGATGGGCGAATGAAATAAGAATACGAGTTGACGGCAAATAAAAATCCAAATTGGACACAAAATAAACCAATTAAAAAATGAGAGACAAAATTAATTTAGCTTACATGTATGTACGTACGTACGTACGTACGTACGTACGTATGTATGTATGTATGTATGTACGTAAGTACGCACCTACGTAAAATACGTAAAAGCTCGTTCACAACCAGTTAACGTACGTAACGTAACGTAAAAAATTAAATTAACAGACCATATAAATTAATAACTTGTTCACAACCACTTAACGCACTACTAAAACTTAAACTATGATCATGCGCGTTGGGTTAAACAGTAATCGTGAGAGCTTCACCTTACCCAATCTAACGCTATTAACACAATAAAATGACGTTATGTTTGAGCAACGATGTTTCACGTTTCACCAAGTGACAGTTTTCTGTCAAACTTCAAAAACGTGAGAGACGTGATTGGTGGAATTAAGGATCCGTAGATTTAACGTGCTGTTAAGTTGAAGTTGAACGAACTTAGCGTTGTGGGACGTTACGTTTGTTAATCTACGGACTATTGTGAACAGACACATTTGACATAATGCTTTTCAACTGTGCGTTTTCATAATTTTTTACGTTACGTCACGTACGTTAAGTGATTGTGAACGAGCTTTAAGTATGTATGTATGTATGTATGTACGTACGTACGTACGTATGTGTGTATGTATGTATGTATGTACGTACGTACCTACGTAACGTACGTACGTATGTATGAACTTTTCTAAAACGTGAACTTTTCTAAAACGATGAACTTTTCTAAAACGAAGATCATGACAAAC
The DNA here is from genome assembly GCA_946251905.1 of Cryptocephalus moraei. Classification (NCBI taxonomy): domain Eukaryota; kingdom Metazoa; phylum Arthropoda; class Insecta; order Coleoptera; family Chrysomelidae; genus Cryptocephalus; species Cryptocephalus moraei. The sequence goes on along the minus strand of OX276462.1, from coordinate 17,541,340 downwards.
CTTGTCATGAGTGAAGGTATAAACATCGACAACACCGAAATTGAATTGGTAGAAAAATATACATACCTGGGCCACGAAATTTGAATATCTAGAGACAATCAGACATGCGAGTTGCACAGAAGGATCAACCTCGGATGGGCAGCCTATGGAAAGTTAAGACACGTCTTTAAGAGCGAACTCCCCCCATCTGTCAAAAAAGAAAAGTGTTCGACCAGTGCATTCTGCCAGTGCTCACATATGGCGTGGAAACACTCACCTTAACGATGACATCAGCAAGAAAACTCAAAGTAGCACAACGTAAAATGGAAAGGTCAATGCTTGGATTGAGTTTAAGGGACCACGTCACAAACCAGGACCTGCGACGAAAAACCGGTGTGAAAGATGTCGTCGAAAGGATAACCACATTAAAATGGAATTGGGCAGAACACGTGGCCAGAATGAGTGACGATAGGTGGACAAAGAGGTTGCTGGAATGGAGGCCACGCACAGACAAGCGAAATAGAGGAAGACTACCTACACGTTGGAATGATGTCCTGAAAAGAATTGCAAACAACTGGATCCACGCAGGTCAAGATAGACGCGGATGGCAAGCCATGAGGGAGGCCTATGTCCAGCAGTGGACGATAAGGGCTGGTTGATGATGAGTCTGAGGCCATTATAGGTATATGGGGCAGTACGCTTTGCTTCACATCTACAGAGATCTACAAATTTACGCCTTATCCAACCACCCGCTACAAGACCAGTCATTTCTACAACTTCTACGACAGACTCTGACTCATTGTCAGCCTACTACAAAACAATACAACTTCGTTCACAAATTGAGAACATAGTTAATGCCTACAAAAGGGTCCAAAATAAAAACTTACCGTAATATTATTCAGAATTAAGCTAATTAAGTAGTTTTGAAACGTAAATATCATTACTGATTATTTAAGATGGCGGAGCTTTTGAGCGAACGACGGTGTGATGTGGACAAACTCTTATTTTCTCTTCATTTTCCAATCCATTCAGGTAGTGCTGTGTTGGAAATTTGTCACCACCTTTTTCATAACTCGCTTTACTGTCGATTAAAAGGGAATTTTTGTTAAATATTAGCTGATAGCACGGACATTCACAGTCATATTCGTATATTGTTGTAAATTAAGTAGTTTGAATTTAATACCTGCAAACCATATAGAGCGTAATTGTGAAACTGGAGTACATCTGAGACTAAATTGAAGGCTTCCCAGTTAACTAAAAGTTGTATTTTAATTCCTAACTCTCCCTTTGCTGCTGATTCTACCCGTTTTTTTTTTGAAACTTTAAACCGACATCTCTCCTTCAAAGGATAAAAGAACAACATTTCAACGAGGAGAGAGAAAAAAGGCGGAATTTTCGAAAGTAATTACCATCCTCCGTGAAATATCAAATATCTCTCCACCTTAAAAAAGCACCTTGTCCCTATAACAAGGTTAATATTGTCACACGGGAAAAAATTGAGTCTGCGTAGGAAGAAAACAATTTACCGAACAATTTCGACATATTCGGCATGTCTGCGACGAGTATAAAAAATAAATTAGATTAAAGGTTGAAGTTTTGCTTCGGATAACCGGTGGCGGGGCGTGTTTTTGATTAAATTTTTAAGCAGAGAATTCCTCAATTTCCAAATTAGATTTTGGGCGAACGATATAGCCGAACCTCTTCCTGTCGGATATTTAATCTTTACAGCTAACGGAAAGAGGGTGGAAGATAATTAACGATGAGAGGTGTAAGAGCTATGTTAATTTGAATTGAACGTGAGATGCGCCTCAGGATTTTCAACCGCGCCCAGAAATCCTTGAGCGAGCCTCAGGGCTCCAAATGTAAGCGTATAACCAAGTAAGGCTCTCTGTGAATCTTTAAGTTATACATCCAGGCGGCACCAAAAGTGTTTTAACTTTAAAAATGTTTCCGCTGATCTGTAAAAGGAACTGAATGTCCTATAGGCGTATTTATGACGTGTTTTATACGTCTTAGAGTGTCTTTGGAGACGTCTGCAAAATATCTAATAGAAATCTGTCCAGGTGGCTTTTACTACGGTTTAGGAGACTGGATCAGTGGCTTCTCGAAGACATAACACGTATGACTTTCAACGTATCTCAAGCTATGTATTGAACTACGAAATATCCTAACTGAAATAATTCCTTGGATTGACAAAACTTGCTAATTGTATTTTTATGAAAATTCCCCGATTTATTTTATTTGTTTTAATACGTACCCAGAAACAATATTAATACTGAAAAGAATCTATGCTAGGGTTTCGACTTCAATGACACATACAATCCAACAACTTATTATACATCGAGATCCGTAAAGCCGTTCGGAAGGAGTTATGGTGGAAGGAATATAATATACACATTTATAAAAACTTAAAACTTTTTCTATATATATGTGTGTGTGGAGAGAGAGAGAGAGAGAGAGAGAGAGAGAAATCTGTAATATAGAAGTATATAGAATAAAACATATTTATATATATAGAAAAATATATATATTTACAAATGTTTCCAGATACTCAAATCGAACAAATTTTAACTATTCCGTTATCCTGATAATTTCATTCGGATAAACAGGGCATTAAGGGTGTTTTAAAAGGGTAATGTTGTATTTACTACTGTAACGTTTATTCTATATTATTTACACAGTTTTAATTACACATTACACTACCTAATTTATTTAGACTATTACTTAACTAATTAACGTTTAATTTATTTGTACAATTTTCACTTGTCGGCTTAACGCACTCTTTTCCCTCACGGCGGCTTCTCGTCTAATCTGTCTCTCCGACCGCATGCCCGTGATTATATATCTCAATCTCCTTCGAGACGGTTCCGGTTTATTCTTTTTCCCAATAATGTTTGTTCTATAAAGTAATAGATCATTCTTTCTTTAGTTAAATATTCGCGATTATTATAGAAGAGCTTTTATGGTCCAATTAAGCGAAGCGGCCTCCGATTTGAAGTGGGCCGCCTTCGTCCGATAAGATGGAGCATGCTTACGCTGGTTATATTTCGCGTTACACTACTAACATCGAATAATATACCCGTACACGGCCGGATAATACTAAACCTCACCGAAAGGCATTACTGGATAATTGGACAAATTTAGAGAATGGTGCAGTTCCTAAAGGTACTAAACAGATAACAAGGAAATCCAGAGAAAGGAGTGCATTATTAAAATCTTATATAATTGTAGTAATAACTAGCGCAAGCTGTCATTTTGATTAAAAGGAAATATCAATCAATGTTAGGCCTTTTATGTTAAACAAATAAGATGTACTGTAATGTAAATTAAAGATTAATGGTTGATAAGCTTTACTGTTTAGCTTAATAAGCTTTAATTCTCATAATAAAGTAAATTTTGTATTATCCAAATATAACTTTTCTAAAAGTTTTTATTCAATTACTACTCAAAATACAGTACCTACATATTTAGATACGCAAACATCTGACATCAAACAAATTGAATTAGAAGCCGCAATGAAAATTATCAGATATTTCTAACGAATTACCCGGATATCCGGTTAATTGGATATTTATGTATTCGATATTCGCATAGGTATGAGCGTCGGGTAAATGGGAACCCTGATACGTACATACATCACCGCTTAAAATATATACACTCATTTTTATTTCCATAAAATAAATGATAGCACTTTGTTTATGTAGATAAAAATTATGTATGGATCGAAACTCTCTTCCTCGCAGGTAAGTTGGCTTCGGTGGCATTCGGAAGGAACTCAGAGCTATACAAGAAAGCCAAACAGAGTCGTAGTTAATTCCTACATAACGGTTTCAAATCGAATAATTCTTTTGCGACATATCAGTCTCAGACTAGTACTATCTCTAAACTCTACTCAATTATACTACTATATAGTGTAACGATATGGAAAGATCGGCGATACAGATGTGAGTATGAGTGCTACTGCGCATGTGCTACTCTTTTGCAGAAAACATATACTACAGGAACTAAGTATAAAGAGAAACTATACTTACGACACGACTTTTCTACGAACGTAGTAAAATCGAAGAATAAAGAGAGAGTTTAAAAGAGAAACTTTGACATGACTTTTGTACAAACGTAGTAAAATCGGAGAATGAATCGTTTGAGTTTTGTGTCATTGACTAAGGAAGCATAGGTCCTGTACAATATTATGTAAAATGAATACATAAGATATAAAGTTAAATCAAAGAGAGAAATAGAGAGAGAGAGAGAGACAAAGAGCGAAGGAGAGAGACAAAGTGAGAGAGGATCTTGCACCGATTGAATGAAAAACCCAAAATCGATCAATGTAATGTCATCATATTCAAAAAAATTCTCGCACTTGCTATCATTACTGAAAGTAATAAATTCTTTAACACATTTAACAATAATTTTCTTAGCACATATTTCTATAGAACTGTTAAGATACATTGTAACAACCCAGTGCAAAGCCTTATTCCAATATTAATATTTAATAAAGTTGGGAAAATATTTTCAAAAAACTCAACTAAGCAATATCTATTTTGGACACGTTCCCCAAATGTGGCAAGCTTTGCTTGCTAAAGGAGTGGGTTGCATATTACAACTTCCTCATATTATACTATAAATACTCATTAGAAGTAAAGTGTATACTTATTTTATTTACTGATTTAGGGTTTAGGGCATAAACGAAGTAATATGATACGCATTGTTATCATCACCACTAATTTAATTAAGTTAAATACTGTGTTGAAATTAACAATTTAAAAAATTTAACTACACACAAAGACAGTTCAACGCCGACCACCGAATCAACTCAATGTGGAACCATTTAACACGAAGCTTTAAATATACATTGCAACAATTCAGGTTAATTTTATGCTGGCTGACTTAATCAACCCAACACAACAATACAATTAATGAAGGGAGACTCATACGTGAAGGACACTTCGACCGAATGAAATATAAAACTTCATATAATTACTCTTTTCAGATTCAGTCTAACATATTTAAAATATTGTCAAACCTACGATATATACATAACTACTCTATGCTTATCGATTTAGTTGTCTCAATTGGAAATTGCCACCTCACAACACGAGAGTGAGATCGCTTGATCAGCTGGTATTATAATATCGCAAAAATAATGTGCAGAACATATAAGTGATGGAGAAATGATTTGTGGCTTCTTAAATAAAGTTTTGAGTGTACTCTGCGTGCTACTAATTTTATGGTACAAATTTTGTGCCAGTGTAACCCATCGTCAGCCTTCTACGTATAATACAGAGTAGTTTAAGTTTAAATGATGAGTAGTGCTTAATAAATGTACAACAGAAATATAAAGGAATTTGTAGATGAAACAGCTCAGAAGTAAGTCAACCGTTTTGACGTGATAAACGTCTTATATATCGATGCGCGGGCACTTTCCAGAAAACATTGTAACGTTACGCCAGACCCATGCGTGCGAGCTTGAGTGAGAGCGAGAACAATAGACAGAGATCGACCTTAGCCGTTGCCTTGTGACGCATCTATCTCTCTTCAACTATACCGTCCGAGTGAAAGCTCGATTTGGCGATCGGCTCGGTTCGCGAGCGCGATGAAAGTGGTAGGCGACAGTACGTTAGATAAAGTTATTTAAATATTTACTGTGCATGCCATTGCTTATTACAATTACATTAACAATTTGCTGCAATAAAGTAATTATTTATTGCATACAAAGAGTTTGATTAGGTATATAATCTCATATATTTGTTCTTGAATCATTAAAACAAAGTAGCATCGGTCAACGTGTGCAGTTATAATAGGTAATGTTACGATTTCGACTAAAAAATTATGATGAATAGTATAAATGATCGTATAAAAAGTCGTGTGTTTTCATTTAGTATTCAATGAAAACAATTATGCTGTGTAGCAATTCATGTAAGGTTCAGGATTAATGTTCATCTTCACACATGTCATAACAATGTGACTAAAATGACAAGTTGGACCGGCTAACCGCAATGCGAAAAAATCTTCTATAATATTAAACATCAATGATAATTTAGTGATGATAATTTAATGCAATTCATAAACGTATACAATTTTTCGTCAATGTTTTCTTATGACGTTATCACGTAAAATTATCGTCCGTAAACCACTTTATTATTGAGTTATGGTTTCATTCAGATATTCAAAAATTGCGGTCGTGTAATCCTATGTTATGACATATGATAGTAGATGCAGTTTTAAGTCAAGCTTTTGTAAGGTCGGTATTTGTGAACTCGTCGTCATCTCATTTTTTTAATGACGTTTCCAGTTATTATAGGAACGTTTCCCCAACGTGTCCTCCGCGAATTTCATTACGTAAAACAGCGATGGCACCACACTCGAGCCCCACCACCACGAAACTGCTTTTATCCAGTGCTCGCAAAACGATCTGTGTAAATTAAACCATTTTACAGGCATCATCCCTTTCCAGTGCATTTCTCCAGAAAAATATCATCCCCCTCATGCGAGCCCGGCCGCGTGTTTGCTTTATGAAAAATGTAAAGCCCGAGCTTGTTCTCAAGATGGCTCTCACATTTCTCGGTCTCACACAAAATATGAGGAGATAAGCTCCTAACAAATACGTGCCTTATTTTCTTTGTGTCGCCATAAGGGGTGGGTGGAAAAAGCTGCTGGGGGGTGGTGGTGGTAGGTTTTCCTTTTTTTCTTCCGAGAAAAGTACTTATCGCCGTTCACTATGAGTATCGGATGTCTTTTGATGTTTTGGAAACATTCTCCTCTCCCCAGACAGTTCGGGGTTTGGAAAAAGATATATCGCGAACGTACGAATTCTCCATTAGACTAATGTCATAATCAATACCTCATAAAAACAAAGCTAACCCGAATATAAAAAGGGTATAATACCACTCCGTAATAACTTGAGTATACGAACGATCACTAGGGAAGTGAGTGAAATAGTTATTGAATCAAAAATCCTTAAAATACACTTACACTATAGAATCACTACTATTCAGCATGAAACTATATGGGAGATTCCATGTCAACTGATCAGGGAGGGAATGGGGTGGTTTTTAAATCGCTACCGGAAGTATCTAGCCGTCTTTAGGATATAAAAATACGTCCGATCCTACATTTTCAGCCCCTAATTTTGCACCATTTTGGATTTGTGACCTATTTTGTGTTTTGTTCATTTTTTTTTAACCATGTCAAATTTTCGTTTTTAGACTGCCGATGCGAGAATTTGAGTTTAAAAAAATTTTGAATATAGTGGGTCGATGTAAAATCTACCCAGGAATCCATTTCGGGCGTCAGAATTAGGATTGGATGCCCTCCCGAGCGAGAAATTCGAAAAAACTGTTTTTTTTTTCAAAGTGCGATATCTAAGAATTTATTTTTTTTTAATATTCGGAAGCTGCCAAAATCTTCCTTTTTACATATACTTTAAAGTCAAAATAAATTATCGGTGTGTATTTTGGTTTTAGGTAATAAAACACGCAAAAAGTTGTTTTTTTTTGTGAAAAAATGAGATATTTCTGTGTCTTAATCCTTCGAAAAATCATGCAAACATTCAATTTGACATTTTTTGACGTTCCAGTGTTATACCTTCATTCCAAAGCCTATAATCTTGATCCTCGCTTTTTTTGCAATTTTGGAACCAACAAGGTGCTCTAGCTCACTAGTTGCCATATTCAATTTTTTCACCGGAGGGAGGAGCTCTAGAAAATATACAAATTGATAGGAAAACACATAAAAATACATTGTAAAAACCCAGAAATTTGTACTTTATTCATCCAATCTAACTGGTACAGAGAATGTCATGAATCAAGCTCTTCTATGCTAAATTTGTTGAAATGTGTTTGAATTTTGTGTGCCTGAGCTTTGTTCAAAGTACACGTCTTCGGTGATCTTTTTTCGGTGAGCTTAACCTCACAAATAACATGGGGAAAAGATACAGTTAGCCAAATAGGTGAGTCAGGAAAGAAGTAAACTTTTGAGACAGAATTATAGCTAAACACTAACGTCTCTGCAACAAGATCATCTTCGTTGCTGTGAATTATGCGACCCAAATGCCAGTTGTTATTGAATAGAAAAGCAACATCCAAATTCTCCCCCCAAAGTTTCACACCTTCACCTTTTAAATCGAAAACCAATGCCCAGTTCTCATCCATACTGGTGTTTTTACGTTTGACAATTTGCTTTTTTGAAAACAAAACTAATGGAAAATTTTAGTGACTGGAATAGTTTTTGCTTTCTTTTTGTCGTTGTTTCCATGACAAAATTTAAGTTTCGACGTTCCAGTGAAAGAGATAAAATTTTGAAACCTTCATCAAGGGCTTGATCAAGCGTCAAGCTGCTATTGCGAGTTTGAAATGACCCTATGAAAATCAAACCATGACAGTGGACGAGTTTCTTAAATTTTTTCATGAAAACAGTGACAAAAAGGAAGCAAAAACTATTCCAGGCACTAGAAGTTTTCATCAGTTTTGTGTACACAATAAGCAAATCGTCAAATGTAAAAACGAGAATTGGGCATTGGTTTTCGACTCAGGCTCAGGCACACAGGCTCAGGCACACAAAATTCAAACACATTTCAACAAATTTAGCATTGACGACCTTGATTCCTGAAATTCTCTGTACCAGTTAGATTGGATGAATAAAGTATAACTTTCTGGGTTTTTACAATGTATTTTTACGTGTTTTCCCATCAATTTGTATATTTTCTAGAGCTCCTCCCTCCGGTGAAAAAATTGAATATGCCAATTGGTGAGTTAGAACAATTTGTTGATTTCAAAAATTGCAAAAAAAGCTAAGATCAAGATTATAGGCTTTAGAATGAACCGAAAATGTTTCTTTACTATTGAGGTATAATACTGGAATGTCAAAAAATGTAAAATTGAGTGTCTGAATGAGTTTTCACAGGGTTAGAGACAGAAATATTTCATTTTTCCACCAAAAATCAGTTATTTGCGTGTTTTATTACCTGAAACCAAAATTCACAGCGATAATTTGTTTTGACCTTAAATTATATGTAAAAAGGGAGATTTTGGCAGCTTCCAAAACTTTTTAGATATCGCACTTTGAAAAAAAAAAGTTTTTTCGAATTTCTCGCTCGGGGGACCATCCAATCTTAATTATGAGGTCGGACATGGATTCCTGGGAAGATTTTACATCGACCCACTATTTTCAGAATTTTTTTAAACTCAAATTCTCGCATCGGCAGTCTAAAAACGAAAATTTGTCATGGCCCGCAAAAAAATAAACAAAACACAAAATAGGTCACAAATCCAAAATGGCGCAACATTAGGAGCTAAAAATGTAGGATCGGACGTATTTTTATATCTTAAAGGCGACTAGATACTTCCGGTATCGATTTAAGAACCACCCCATTCACTCCCTGATCAGTTGACATGGAATCTCTCATATAGCATTTCTTGTTTTATACTATAACACCTTCACTGAGAGTTATATTTGTGACACAATTCGCGTCACGTTACCTTCCCAAATAATAACCTTCACGTCTTTACCCCAAAGCTTAAAATTCAGTAAAACTTCTACATTAAACCTCCAGTTGAAGTGAACAAATTTTCAATTAGAAAAGTTTATTTTACGAGAGGTATTCCAAATTAATCCACACATTGAATAAATCATGATCTCGTTTCCTTGGAAACTTTCGCTTTTCCTTTTAATTAGACACACTTTCCTCGTGGGTTTTGCTCATCTTTCCCTTTTTTATGCTTTTTTAATGCTAATGAATAATAAATCCATCCCTTCAATCAGGATCCCTTGGCAAATGTCCATTTGGAATGAAAACACTCGCGTTGTATCGGAATGGAAATGAAGTTTTAACATCGATCTGTCTGAAAACTATTCGGGGAACGATGGGACAGTGACTGATGATGACTGTTGATATTAAGAAACCGAGGAGGGGACGAAAAATAGACGCGAAAGTAAGGAGTTCCGCAGATTAGTTCGAATTGATGTTCGAGGAAAAGTAGTTTGAAACGTAACAAAAATGTATACCATTGAAATCACAACAAATATCGGTTACACACTTATGGCGAACACCCCCAAAAAGTATCCACCATGTGATAAAAATATTACGACAACGTGATTTCAAGTCGCCCTGTTATGTGTTAACAATAATTTAAACACTACGAGCAACTAAAAATAACATCTATATAACATGCATTCGTCTTTGGTGGAACAAACCAATTTTACACATCTTTCATCACTTTTGGTGAATACCCCCGTAATTAGCACCAACGAAAATTTCGTGAAAAAAAACATATTTCCTAGTAATTTACAAAATTTCAACGCAATTACTCGATGATTCGAAAGACGAAACCGGGAACATAACCGTTAGTTATCAGATTTTGAAACCAATAGCGGCAATTAACTCGAATCTCCTATAATTAAACGGGCCTAAAGTCTCGAAAGCGATAACTTGTAATTTGGATTAGAATTTATATCACGAGCATTCCACGTTTTCATGAAATAGACGTCGTAGATAGATTCCAACTGTTTCATGAAAAATATGGCACTTTCAAAATAGTTACACTTAGAAGCTTTTAGAGATTATTGATTCCCTCAATAAAGCAGAACAATAGGTAATGGTTACCAGTATTACCTTATGTAACCATCTGTTGAATTCTTATTATAATTCTATCAGAAAACAATATTCGCAATTTAGTAAATGGTATAGGTTAATAAGTGAATAAGTTCTTAATTGTTACAATTTATGGGACTCACTTTGACGCAGAAAAATATACTTACTAAGTAAATGAATGCTGTGATACAAGTTGTTTCTCAAAGAAAATCTACATAAGTTTTACTTCTAATTGATTGATTTGATTAAGTACAAAATTTTTATTGTTGAAACGTTACAAAATTATATTTTAATAAGGTTTTCAAAGGTCGGGAAATATCACGATTTTGACCTTTCCATTGAGTTCAATAATAATATAAATAATTTGTTGATATCGATGTTTTTATATGTCATAAGAACGTATACGAGTTTATTATGCTTCGATGTTGTAAGGCAAATACATACAAAAAGTTAATTTGTAAAAATGTTGATCTATCTAATTTGTTGAAATCAATGTTTTAATTAGGTATCATAAAAGCAAAGATTTAACTCAGACAATTAAATGTGTTTTGAAAGTGGTATAAAAATATATATCTTAATTGAATGTTCCTATCATTAAAGTGATATAATTAATTTACCGAAATCAGTGTCACCAACTGACATAATAGAATAAATGTGTTTTAGTACTTTAAAATTTACTAGAAAGGCGTAAGTTGTAACTGCTTTAAGACTTTCACTTTTAGTCACACATAGAACATATAATTTTTAGGATATTTAAGTTTGCAACAAGTTTGTCAAAAATAGCAATAATATGTTTAAATTGATAGTCTTAGTTTCCATTAGAATACATTATTCGCGTTTTGATCAGTTTGAGATTGGTAGGGTAAATAGGTACTTATAAATGTAAAGAGATAATTTGTGAGAAATATAGTATCTTAACTGTCCTAAAGGCGTATATGAATTTAGTCCATTTGGAGTGTGATTTGTAAAATTTTATGACTTCTGAATAAAATAGAACATTCACAAATATCTATGTTTTTAGCTTTCATACTGATATGACAGCATTCTACACCATTTAATAAATTAAGTAAGTAAAATACACATAGGAAGTCCATATCTATTACTATTTGTTATAGGTTTGGTAGAAATTAAAGAAACTGTCAAAATCGACGTTTTTAATTGTCACAATATCTTAACTCGGTTTTTGGCAATTTAATTCAAAAACCTGTTAAAACTCAAATTTGTAATATTCTTGAGTTTTTACTAACATGTTTAATTTGTGGAAGTAAATGTCGTACATCCATTAAATAACATGAAGGCGTTTTAACCTATTTAAGTTTAGTAAGATAAATGTGGTATGAAAGTGGAACTAGTTAAATTTTTGAACCTATTTTAGTAATACTGTAATAGGTTAAATTAAATATCTTCCATGGAATTAGCAACATAAACACCTTTCAGCAAGTTTAATTTTGTGTGTTATTTGCGTTGAGAGAGTGGAAATTTGAAATGAAATTAGTCGATTTTTTTTTGCAAGGAGAGTAATCTTTAACATTTCGTGACTTCCGAATAACATAGCCAATTCACGAATATCACTGTTCTTTACTTTCATACTGACATGAGAGCATTCAACTCCTTTTAATCGTTTAAATTCTGTCAGGAATGCACAAGTGGACACTTTCATTTATTGAAATGTCTCACAAATTTTACAAAAATTATGCAAACTACTAAAATCGACATTTTTAAATGTCAAAAGATTTTAACCAATTTTTAGTCCGTTTAGGTTTGCAAGTCAAAACACACAAAAACTAAATGTTGTAACATTCTTGAGCTTTTTACTAACATATTAAATTTGTAGAAGTTAAGTTCGTAGATAGATTAAACAACACGAACGCCTTTTGATCCATTTAAGTTTCGTAACTTAAATATGGTAGGAAAGTGAAACTTGTAAAATTTTGTAGCTCATTAGGAGTGCATTAATTCAATGTCTTCCATGGATTTAGCAACATAAATGTTTTTCAGTCCGTTTAAATATTGTAAGATAAATAATTTGGAAAAGTGAAACTTGTGATATTTGCATGGTAATCAGTGACATATTTTACTAGCTGAAATCAACGTCTTCCATGGATTTTGAGACATAAATCAGTTGAAGTTGCTTTAAGTTTTGTAAGATAAATAAGGTGTAAAACGTAAAAATTATGAAATTTTTCATATTGCTAGTACAAAATATCTTCTATAGATTAGGTGACACTAACTAATCCGTTTAAGTTTGGTATGTTTCAAATGATGGTAAAGTTGAATTTGAAAAAAATTAGATTTCCAATATCACGATTTCATATCAACGTTTTTACTTCCCACCAAAACGCCGTTAAAGAATTGCATGGCAAACCACGAAGAAAGTAAAATTTGCAAAATGTCTGAATTTTGAAAAATGTATTTTTTGAAAATATTTTTATCTGTTGTAATAGAATTTAAGCTTTATGGTCGATTTAGGTTGTAGAAAATAAAACATTTTAAATGATTTACTTTCCGGAAATATAATTAATTTGTTGAAACCAACATCTTTAGCTGTCCTAGAAGTGTTTTATTAATTTATGTATTATATATAAATTGTATTAATTAACAATTGTAACATGTAATATTATTTTATAAATATAGTGTTATATATAAGTTATTATAACAATTTTATACTATCTACGCATATAGAAAGTGAAAATTTGGCAAGATGAACACATACAAGAAGTAGTGTTTGAAAAGTTTTAAAGCTTTTGTGTCGTATAAATAACTTAACTGTAAGTCAGTGTATTTAATTGAGGTAGAAACGTGAACGCGACTAAGTCCGTTTAAGTTGTATAAAACGATCATACATGAAACGTGGAACTTTTTTAAATGTATTAACTTTTGTGATAAATTCGATAAAATTATAGAAACTTCGTCGAAACGGACGTTTTCAATTACGTTTAGAGCGTAAATCTCGCGTAAATAGCCCGTTTAGTGAGCACGGTCGTAAAGGTGGGTACACACGATGAGTAAAAACCGCGATAGCATCGCGTCGAGCACGCGATAGTGGCTATGAGGGAAATAAACTTATTAGGTTATGTCAAGCGGGGGGGGGGGGGGGGGCTTACCTCTTTTAGCCTTGGAGTCTGAGCCGTGTCCCAAAGCACCAAGGGCAGCGATTGGCGACAGTACGGCCAGCCAGAGGCAAGCGGCGGCGACGGCGGCACAGTAAAAGTTAATCCAGCGGCACAGCAGCATCGCGTTTTACCTGTACAGAACATGATTCACGGCCATAACGACGCTTCGAATCTCTCGGCTCTCACCCACCACACCTCTCGACTTTTCTCGCGTGCGACAAAAAAAAATAGTTCGTACTACGGTCTTCGGTTATGGCACGGTGGGATCCTGTTTTTTCCTCTCACGCGCACACCCTCGTCTCTCCTCTACCTGGTCTGGCTCGCGGAGAGCCCCATCGCGATATGCATGCGCGTCCCAAAGCCCAGACGTGATTCCTGCAGGCGTGCGCAGGAACGCGACGGGTTTGCCCTACCCTGATGCTGCGATGCTCCTGCTCGTGACGGGAAAGACGGCGGCGGCGGCGGCGGCGGAGGCGGAAAGAGAGGAGCGATCCCGCTCTGCTCCCGACGCCGTCGACGCCGACGCCGCTGCCGCCGCCACCGCCGGCCCAGCATCAGCCGGGGAACGCAGGAACACGACCTACATACTACGAACCCGGACCAGAGGCCGGAGCGACTTTCCGCACCCGGCGAATTTATCATTACTGCAGAAATTAGAGGAAGTCACTTCCCTTTCAATTTCAACAGACCTGGCCCACAATATTTTTTGATCTATGCAAAGGTATGGTAGGCCAACCAAAGAATACATCTTCGCACTAAAATTTAACCGGTCAAAACCTATACTATCGTGTAGAAGACAGTTCACAGATGAAAACCCACTTTTTTGCCCCAGCGAAATCGGTGTTGGGATTTTTATAAAGAAATTATAGTGTTTTTTTTTTAGTTTTTCACGAATATTGCAAAAAGTAATGAAAGGATCGTTATACGACCAATAGGACTTTTGTAGGGAATCATAAAACCTAGAAAATGTTAACTGTTCAACACGATCGCACCATTTTTCACTGAGAAAATACGGAAAATCCCCCAACAATTTATCTTTTTTGAAAAATTCGTAATTTCGGCAAATTTGAGACTGTAGAAACTATCTTCGGTGTAGTGATAGGTAATAATGTGTAATTTATCTGTGCGGAAGATGGTTGCCGACCGATGCGCAGTTTTTGCACAATCGCGTTATAAACAATTTTCGCACCTTTTTCAGCAAAATGTGTGATTTTATGGGAAATTAATTTTTCTCAATTCTGCAAGCGGCATTTTAAATTAGAAACCAGTATCTTTAAAACATATATGTTGTATTTTCACGTAAGAAGTGGGACATGTATAAAATAAGGCCCAGATGTAGCTCCGAACCCCACCGATTTCGCTGGGGCAAAAAGGTGGTTTTTCATCTATAAACTGTCTTCTACACGATAGTATAGGTTTTGCGACCGGTTAAATTTTAGTGCGCAGAAAATTCTCTATTGGTTGGCCTATGGTGACCAACTCGATATTGGCCACCATAAGAATTGCAAAGAGGAACTATTTGAGGATCCTATTGATATAAATAAAATAGAAAGAGATCACTAAAGAGCGGATAGTTAGACAAATGCCTTTTGCCTTTTCAGTGTGTTTTGTAAATTTGTGCCTTGTCCAAAAACCATATGCCTTTTTTTTAAATTGTGTCCCTTTTCCTGCAATATTTCGTAGTTTGAAATCTCTTAATTATTAACTACCTTAATCCTTTCAACAAACGGTTTCATAATTGGCATTTTAAGAACATCCGGCTGATCTTATAACTATCACCGAGAATTACTTACCGTTTTGAACTGGGAATTACAGGGAGTATTGAGGTGGGTGACTGTATAAACTAGGAAAATTACTGTGTTTCTTAGAGTTAATGGGAAAGACAATTGGTAAAAGTTTTGTAGAGTGTTTCAATTGTGATCATTTTATGATTTGAAATCATTGTGAACGTGTGGTTTCGAAAGATCAGAAAATGAATACAACGCCACAAGTAAAGTGCTCCTAGATGGACCAATCAAAGCAACTTCGGCTTTAAAATTTGCTCCAGTGACATCCTGTGACGTAGAACGATCTTCTTCGCCACTTTAAGAACTTGTAGGATTTACAACGATCTCTTTCGCGATACAAGGATATTTTATCATAATTATAAAAGACAAAACCTCTTGCCTGAAAATACTGAAAAATATCTAATTATACCCTGGGAAACCAAGAAAGTTTCATATAATTAAATTCAATTTTATATTATGCAATTTGTATATACGTGTTTCAAAATGATTGTCATCTAGTCGGCTGTGGAATTCCCATGTAAAATGAAAAAACCCGCCTTGCGAAAATAGGACTTTCTACTAGCTATACATAACCTCAAAATAACCTACTTAACCAGATTTATCTTCTGGTTTTCCTCTGTCAAAAGAAAACGAATTCTGAGTATTTGTCTATTTGTATCTAATATTTGTGTTGGCCCTGAAAAGAGCCGTTAATTACCAGCAGTACTGATTGCCAGTTTGACAATAAATGTTCGAAGTGACACTTGTTGTCAGAATTAGATAGGTTCAAATCCATAGAGCGCGGCACATCAAAAATTACATGCACAGAAATTCCAACTATATGACAATCATTTTGATATACGTTGTAGAATTTAATTACATAAATTGCAGTAAATTAATTTTAATCAATTAAGTATATAACAACATTCGATATTATTCATATGACTATTACATATAGCTATACCTTTTTCTTTCAAAAATGAGAGTATTTTGTAAGAAAAACAGGATGTGTTAAATTTTTTTAGTCATTTATGCCTTTTTTTGGAAATAAATTGTGCCTTTTTTATTAAATTTTATACCCTTTCCCTTATTTTGTAAAGCCTAACTATCCGCTCTTTACAGATTAAAAATATAACGTACCGGAGATCACTGAACAAGAGGTAATCCATGCTATAAGGAACATAAATGATAGAAAAGCTGTAGGTCCAGACGAGTTGCCTTCTGAAATCCTAAAATTGGTGGAAGAATAGATCATTCGCCATCTTACAAATCTGTTTAACACTTACACAGAACGGGAAAATTTACGGCCAGCAATTTACCGCGAGCAATTTACCGCCAGCAATTTACCGCCTGCTCAATTGATCGCAAACAATTTACCGCCTACGCAATTGATCGCCAGGCCAGGAATATTTTATGCATTGTGTCGATACAGTAATTTACACTTTCAGTTTACAGTTAAATACTAAGAAATTTCAAACTTTAGCGAAATTAGTATAGTATATACTTATGTATTATTATATATATTGCGACACAGTGTATATATATTGGACACTATATATATATATATATATATATATATATATATATATATATATATATATTGGATATATATATTGTATATATCCAATATATTGTGTAATATATATTGTGTATATATATTGGACACAGTGTATATATATATATATATATATATATACTGCGTCCCAAAACTCGCACCCCGAATACAACAGACAAATGTCGACGACAAGATTCTAAAAATGGAAACGAAGAACAATTGCATTATGGCTTGCATAAGAAAGTTGTGAGACATCTAAGATCCACCAATTCCAGAAAGGGAACTCCGAGGTGTTAATGTGAATAAAATCGGTTGCTAAGTTTATAAATAGTCACAAATAAATAATGTCAGAATGATATGTCCGCTAAAGTGTCAATATCAACATTTTAGGTTGATTCTATTATTTAAATGAATAAGAAATTAACATTTCCACATAATCCGCGGCAGAATACATGATTTAAAAAGCACAGATGGTACTAAATCGATTTGAAGGAATTTGACCGAAATCTTGACACTGACATTTCTTAACTAGCAACAATGTTGAGAACTACACCTGGATGGCTAACAACGTTCTGATTTGTCGAATAAAAATGATCTTATTTGGAATGCCTATCTAGCTACAAATTTTTTCCTTTGGGAATTTTTATTTGTCTATTGTTGAGGATCTCTACTTTTTTCTCTGGGGCGCTGGCGCGACTTCTGGGACACCCGATACATAAATAATATAACTCCAACTCATGACCGATAGGAAGACCGGACCACCCTTAATTAACTACCCTTACCGACCGTTCCCGTCGAGTTAGGGCAACGGATTGACTCTTCCCGAGGTGTATACTCATGAAGATCAATTCAGACACATTTAGTGTCAAGCTATTTTGACTAGCGCTCCCGTTGGTGTATGGTTAGGGTCACTACTTCGAATAAAACCCGACGGACTCCTTAGTAGCACTTACGGAGTGGCACTGGCTCCTCTATCAGCCGAATGAGACGCTTAGCTCCGGCCCTTTCAACTCCCGCTTGAATTACCGAACATATCTGGTTTCCCTAATTCGCGACCGCGGTGATTTATTTGAAAACGCGAATTAAAATCCACCGAACTGCCTGACCGCTAATTACTAGACCGCTAATCATAGACTCACCCGCTCTATAAAGCTTGCTAGATTTCACTAATAATATCTAATGCCTGCTCCACTCTCATCACACCGTAACCTTTGCTTAAGCGTTGCACCGAACTAGCTCCCCTTCCCGATTGTAAATAGTTATGAATGGTTACCGAATAGATTAGCTAGGGCGCCTGCTTAGATAATTTCGTTTCTGAATTAATCCTCCCGTATTATCCGACCCATACATGGTTGCCAAACCGTTTCATAGAACCGAGGACCCAGCACAACTCCGATGTCCATAGTTGCCGATTCTATCTTTAATCCCGTGATATAGGGAAAGTTTGTAGATAGCTGCCTCATTCCTGTAGGATCTATTACTTTAGTCATTTTGTACAGAGTTACCAATGTTTTCCGACTTTCCGACATTTAACCCAACACTTACAATATTTCTGATCCCCTTCCGCAAATAAACTAATTTGAGTATTCTCCGAATCGTGTGTTTTATTTTTACGGACACCCTGGCATTCTCCTGGGTATCGGACTCACCCGTGGCTTTAGGAAGTAAACCCTTAAAAAACTGGCGGCCGGGCCAACCGTTCCATGCCGACTCTAATCTCCGAAAACTTCGCATTAAACGCCAATTCCACAAGTAACCCGGCCTTTCATCAGAGTCGTACCGCCGACAACGACGAAACGAAAAAAGCCACGTTACAATCAGATTGGTGAGATGCTATGTGTTATCGGTACTGTTGTATGAAATGGAGGCGTGGACCCTTAAGAGGTTGGAAATGAAAAGGGTGGAGACATTAGAGCTATGGATATACCGCAGAATCCAGAAAATAAAATGAACCGATAGCGTAATAAATTTGGATACCATGAGAAGAATGAGAAAGGATAAAGAGATTATTATTACAGTAAAAAAATACGGAAGCTGCAATACTTGTTATACCAGTTACTACAACTCATAATGCATGGAAAAATGCAGGGACGCAGAAATGTGTTAAGAAGGCGTCATTCTTGGTTGCGAAATTTGTTAGGCTGGTTCAACTGAGACACAAATTAACTATTCCGATCAGTTGCATCACGAATACGTATAACCTTGATGATTGCCAACCTTCGCAACGAAGACGGCACTTAAAGAAGATTTCCCCTAAATTTCCCTTTCAACAGACCTGGCCCAAAACAATCGATCTATGCAAACGTATGATGGCCAGTTAGATGTTAACAGGACAGGTCCCATTAAACATGATAATTTACACAAGTTTGCAACAAACTTATATTTTACTGCTCTAGTAAATTTACATATGTAAAATATTAAAGAACTTGCTATGAAGCTACCCTTACTTAAGTTAACAAAGTGTAATATACATAAATTTTATTAGAATAACCTTGAAAATGATGAGTTGGTAAAAGTATGCATCCTTAAATGTGCAGAATGCTATTATGTACTTGGAAATGTTCAACACATTTAGCATACCAAATTTTCCCGTTTAAAGTTGCAAAACACTTATAAACCTAATAATATCAACTTGGTAAAAATTTCCAACTTTAATTTACAGAAAATTAATAAACGTAAATCATAATTAAGCTGAATTCTGAGAACTTGTCATTAATTTTCAAAAGTAAATTGAAAAGATGCATAAGTAAAGAAGAGGGAGTTGGGACTTTGGAGGGGGAGGTGGACTGGATATTGACGCATTTGCTTTGTGTGTGTATATTTAAATGTGTGACGCCATTGGACGCCATTGGTAAACCACCAGACACTGACATTTTTTCCTATTGTGTAGAAATGAATGGAAACGACAATGTAAGTGGTAAAAATAAGGTAAATAGGTATTTGTTTTGTTAGTGTAATAGTAAAACGTGATATTTCCCGGACTACTTTATTCTACTAGTTAATCATTACAAAGAAAACATATCAGGTTCTTTATTTTATAAATCACATAACCTGAAATTTATTTAGTTTAACTGCATTTTTTTCCCTGATGAAGGACCAATTAATTTCATTAAAAAATATTTTCTTTTTATACGATAAGTAATAATTTTAATTTGATATGGAATATCTTTAGCTGTTAACAGTTAATCACTTTGTTTTATAGAGTTTTCACTGATATTTTAAGATAGTTTGTGCAATATTAGTATTTATATTTGTATATAAAATATACTTCACATTGAAAATATATGTAATTTAATATATTCTTTTGGTGATAAAAAATGTTATAAAGTGGTAAATGCTCTATCAACCTCTGGTAAACAATGTATCAAATCTGGTGCAGCTCTATTATGTCAGTAATTTAAAGCAGTAGAGAATCAACTGAAAACAAACATCTGTATTTAAATGGTAGTAATCACGTTAATGTGGTTTTGATCTGACATAGTTTATCTGACTATTTTTCGAAAAAGATTAATTAAAGCATCAAAAAATGAAAATGGATTTTACTAATTAATGACAATTGTTGGTGTTTACTAAAAGTGACTATCAGGAGAATGGTGAGCAAAAACACTGACAACGTTACTAAGGAGAGAGATTGAACGCATTATAAAGAAAACAGATTGCAAAAACTAAGTTGAAAATTAGTTACATCTGGTGAATTAAATGATGGCATGCTTACATGATTCTGGAGAGGACGCGAGGTTAAAACGTAGCGAAGTCTAGAAGCCTCGTGTAGGGATATCTTTTCCAGGGGCAGCGTGACGGACTAACTCACTAACTGACTGACTGGCAGAATAATGACTAACCAATAACTCTTCGAATATTAATTTCCGTCGTTATTTATTCGTATTCCATGTTTTTTGTTATTTGTTCCGGCGGTTGAATTTGGTTGACTTTGATGAAAGAACGTGTGTGGTTAGGAAATTCATTTAGTAGTTTGATTTGGGGGAGGGGGGGAATTTACTTATTGTCCATGTTTAATTTCTTGGTCTAGATTTTTACTATGTTGTACGTGACAGTGTGACAGGGTGCTGCTAAAAATGAAAACAATTCACTCACGACGACCTTCTCCAATTTAAATAGTTTCTTGGATCGGTTGTGCATTTTATATAAGAAATAGCTTGGGTTCTTCCTTTAAGAAATGCGCAGGTCTTCTTCTCATTAGTTTAAGGAGTCACTTTTTCTAATCCTAACTACAACTATTGATGAGGCACTCTGGGAATGACCGGGAGGGGAAGCATAGCTTTATATAATATATATATATATATATATATATACACCTCATGTACAGAAACGATTGGTAGCTAGCGCGGCGCTATCGCGCCGCTCTAGCCACTCTCAGATTCAGTTCACAATCGCCACCCCTAGAGCAGACAACCGACAATACAAACAATTGTAACACGAGTTGCCACCAAACAGTTAGCGCGACTCCGAAATAAATCACTTTTATCTACTTTGCATTACTAATGATCTCATTATTACATCGAAAGTAGTGTAATAATATTCATATTATTACACTACTTTTGGTAACTTTTAGTTTTGTTAAATTGGTACAACAGCCTGTCACGTAGACGTGCGTAGACGTCAAGGTTAAATTATTAGTATTTGAATAAACATAACTTTTAAAATTTCATTAATCTACATTCTTGTCTTCCATTTCGCTCGCGTAAGTAAGTAGTCATTGAATTTGTCCTAGGGCTACTAGATTTTCAAATTGAAATACGAAACGTCAATGTCAGTGTCGTCAGTATAACCAACCCACGCAAAATTCCCTAGTGTAATACGAAAACTTCAGCAGCCAAATTTTAACGAATTAATAAAGCAAAGTAGATAAAATAGTATATTACACTCGTTTAATAAGACGTATTGTCACACTCGTTCTATTAAATCACTCCTCGCTTCACTTGTCGTGCTTTAAAATTCTTGTGTGACAATACTCCGTCTTATTAAACAAGCATAATATAATGTACTATTTATTCTTCTTTATACTTTTATCCAAGCCCAACCAAACAAACCTAACCTTCCGGACCGCAGTCGTAGGCCCAGAAACGTTTCGGTAAAGGATTTTCTCGTTCCGTGTAGATCTCAATCCAAGATGTCTACTGTCTATTTACGTTTAAGAGCAAATTTTATAATGAAATATCTCGGTGGATAGAAGAAATAAAGTGATTGCCACACTCAGGTAGGTTTCTTCTTTAGACGCTGATTCTGTTGATAAATTTTTGTTATTGAACAGTTAAAGCATTTTGTGAAACGATTGATAGCTAGCGTCACCACGGAGAAGGCAACCGACAATGCGACAATACAAAAACAATTCTAACACATTGTCAATAAACAGCTATCGCGGCGCGATAATTGGCCGTCCGGGTCGTACTGTTTTTCGGCAATAACACCTCTCGCCGATTCAGCGCTTCGAGCGAAGCCGGCCATAAGAAAGCTATGCTTCCAAAAGAAAGCACGTATTTATACTGTCTCCAAATTGCTGGTTGGCAATGTGAGATGGCTTTCCTTCCTTATGTCTATCGTCGATCTAATTGTGAGCAGTCTGTCGGGGCTTTATTGCGGAGATTTATAGGGAAGTAGTGAATGCGCAATGCAATGACGCCAATGACGGACAGACAAGTGACGGTCGCCTTCGATTGTTTGGATCGCGCCGATCGCGGTAGAAACGATTGGTAGCTAGCGTCACCATGGAGCAGGCAACCAATACAAAAAAAAAATTGTAACACGGTTGCTACTAAACAGTTAGTGCGGCGCAATATTGGCCGTTGCGATCGTGACGGTTTTTCGGCGTTTACACCTCTCACTGATTCAGCGCTTCGAGCGAAACCCGCCATAAGATCCATCAATTTTTATCAAACAAAATTACATACTTTCAATAACACTGACCAAGATATAAGTTCAGTGATACACACATAAGACCTACGAATTATACGCAGATGTGATAAAAGATACTTACTTGTTAAACTTAAAAGGATCATATCTATCAACTGGATTGTCGATATTCTGGTACCTTAGATTGATCACATCGCGATGCAATCTTCAAATTTAAGATACGGGTTCAAAGGCACATGAATTAATAGAAATCTGTAGTTTATTGTAGTTAAATGAAAAACGTAGAAGGGTTCATCCCAGGGGCGTGAAGTTTGCTAACACCAAGATTTTCATACTTTCCCTAATACGAAAATCAACCACGTTGTAAACTAATCTTTCTATATTACTAAACTTGCCCTAGCCCCGTAAATTTGTTCGTACCCGCCTTCGGCCTGTCTGCCTGACGGAGGTCCTGTTGTATCCTGCTCGCACTCCCGACTAAGTTGCAGGATTTAACGGTCGTCTCTAACCTATCTCCTTGCCCTCGCCCTGCTGCGGGAACTCGCCAGTTTACTAGAACAGGAGTCGCGAGAGAAGTGGGCGAACCAATTTCCGATCTCCTTTCAATATGTGGATAATAATAGAGCAAGGGAAGGGGCGCGGGAAAAATCTGCTTGGTGATATTAAACCTTTTCTGTGGAGATCTCTGGAGAAGGGATAATTAAAAAACGCACGAGAAGTTAATGTAATTCTTAGTGCTCAGTGTAATAGGTAGGAGAGAGAGAGCTACGTAGATTGTCTGTCACGCTATCCTAAAATCGAGGACATCACGTCTACGTTTACTCTTCTGTAAGAAAAGGTTTTTAAGATTGGTTTTGGTAATAAGCCAAAAAATTCTTATAAAAGCCTCTGCAACGTTGTCTGTCTGGCCGCAAATTTGGACCGATTTCAGTTAGCTTACCCTCGGTTTTTGACATTTTAAAAACCTTGAAGCACAATGTTTCGCCAACCAAAGATTTACTTGATCGTATTTTGACCTATGAGATGTTAATAGAAACGTCGAATAGTGTTGTAATATGTAGCAAATTTTCCATTATTTTTACATTTTTGAATCCTTTGTATATGCTTTGCTGGACCAAAATTTTGGCATCGAAATATAGTCCTAATATGAAATTCGTAAAAATTGAACTAGGAAAGAGTCATTAAGAAACTGAAAGAATTTAAAATCTAAAAAGTTATATTGTCATGGTTGCAATAAGAGTGGACCTAAATTACCTTAATTTACATAAATTAGTCGCGACGTGCAGAATTGCAACTTTTCAAAGATTAATAATCACTACACGAATATTTAATTAGAAAGCTGGTGCACAATTTCAATTGTTGCTAGGTGTGTATGGTAATCCGGTGACTGACACTAGTTAGTAGACTGACACAAAATCTGCGAACTTCACAATATAGATATAGCCGATCAAATTAGTATCAGTTGATGAGTGGTCTTACAGAACATCGAATCTAATAAAGAAGCTACTCACTAAGCCCGACAAAGGGACATCAAACCAACAAGGTTACCACAGAGAGCGATATGCATTGGTTTCAACAAAATTGGTAACTCAAATAGTAACCACTGGAAAAAATATTCCACTCTATGTCATGAATATGTCTAAATCGAATAGACGAAACGTCGACAATTCATAAACACAACGTGTTTCATTTAATCCTGGGGAGGTCATCAGAAAAACCACCACAACAATGATCCAACTGTAAATTGTAATAGATTTATACACATATACTTGTGCATTGCAAATTAATACCAGAGTTTTCGGCTGGCATAGCTAATAAAAGACAGTTTATGTTATTATCACAGAACAAAGATGGTGTTATTTTATAGTGTTTTGTATTCAGTTCCAGCATATTTAAGGCATGAATACTAGATTACAACATGCTGTACACGCTAATAAAATTTCCCTTTTGGGATATTCTAGGAAAACAAAAATTATAATTTTAAAAGAAACTTCATTTGGGACTGATCCAACTGTAAATTGTAATAGATTTATACACGTATACTTGTGCATCGCAAATTAATTCCAGAGTTTTCGGCTGGCATAGCTAATAAAAGACAGTTTATGTTATTATCACAGAACAAGGATGGTGTTGTTTTATAGTGTTCTGTAATCAGTTCCAGCATATTTAAGGCATGATTACTAGATTGCAACATGCTTTACACGCTAATTATATTTCCCAGTGGCAATATTGAGAATTATCAACCAATCAGCCTTCTGTCTCATATGTACAAGTTACTCATCAAGATTATCACCAACAGGCTAAGCAACAAATTCGATGAGTATCAGCCGGTGGAGCAGGCGGGGTTTCGCAGGGGGTTTAGCACAATTGACCATCTTCAAACTATGAGAACGCTAATAGAAAAATCAGCCGAGTACAATGTACCACTGTATATGGCATTCATAGATTTCCATAAGGCGTTTGATTCTATTGAAACGTGGGCATTTACACAGGCAATGGACGATGCAAGAATAGATTCTCGCTACACCAACTTACTGAAATATATATATGAAAATGCCTCACTACATGTAAGAATCAACGAGGATACAAAGACAGAAAAAACCTAAGTAAATAGGAGTCAGACAGGGAGACACCATATCTCCAAAACTGTTCACACTAGCGCTAGAGAATGTCTTTAGGTCATTGCAGTGGGAAACCAAAGGCATAAATATAAATGGATCGTACTTGAGTCACCTACGTTTCGCCGACGACATCGTCATTATAAGTAGCAGCATACAAGAGCTGAGGGAGATGTTAAATCAACTAAATGATGCTTCTAAAAGGATCGGATTGAAAATGAACATTTCGAAGACCAAAACCTTAAATAACAACACCACAGAACAAATATATATAGACGGTGCAGAAATCGAAAATGTGGAGGAATATATATACTTGGGACACGCAATGAGAATAGGAAAGGAAAATCAAACAGCAGAGATTAAGAGAAGGATAAGACTAACTTGGATAGCCTTCGGAAAGCTGAAATTTATATTTAGAAACAGTGAGATTCCTATAAACCTAAAAAGAAGAGTTTTCGACACGTGCATATTGCCAGTGGCTACTTATGGCCTGGAAACAATGGCGATGACAAAAAAGACCGCTCATCAATTGAGGGTAATGCAACGAACCATGGAAAAAACAATGCTTAACATCAGTCTTAGGGATAAAATAAGAAACGAAGAAATCCGACGAAGAACTAAGGTCGTAGATATTATAGCCCGTATTGCAGACCTGACGTGGCAGTGGGTGGGTCATGTCGCACGACAAGATCAGTCGAGATGGACATACAAGCTCGTACACTGGAGACCAAGACTGACAAAGCGCAGCATAGGAAGACCACAGAGAAGATGGCTCGATATGCAAGCAATATGCGGGAAGGAGGTGGTTCCAGATAGCACAGGACAGATCAACATGGAGAAGCATGAGGGAGGCCTATGTCCAGCAGTGGACAACAGAGGGCTGACTAAGAAGAAGAAGAAGAAGAAGAAGAAACCCTAAAATTACGTGAGAGGCTAATTATATTAATTTTGAGGAAGTAGTGAGTAGGAAAGCAAGATTTCTTACAAAATAAAGTGTAAAACATCGATTTCTTTAGCAAATTCTTTAAATATTTCTTTTAGACATTTTAGAACCTAAGTTAAATTATCTCTCTCTCTCTCTCTCTCTCTCTCTCTCTCTCTCTTATCTCGAAAACTTCAAACCAACTATTTTGAAAACAATATCCTCATAATGCTCTTTGGAAATACAAAAATTTTTTTTTTTTTATTTCGAAAAATGTATACTTTCAACTTTCAATATATTATATTCTTTTTAAAAAATTATATTTGCCATTCATTCACATTATATACATTTCCAGCAAGAATTTATGGTAGGTGTAGCAAGAATTACTTTAATACAATGATAATATGCAGTTAAATTTATTCAGAGAAATATATATAAAATAGTTGCTATACTCGAATATTAATTAAATTAACTAAAATAAAACTCGAAGAAAGGTTGGCAATCGTAAAGTCACTTTCATCTAATTAAAGTTAGTTTCTTTAGGAAATAAGATAAATATATGCAGGGTAGCAGAATAGATTTTATTTTCTCCTGGAATTAAAAATAATTTCCGGCTTCTGGGCTATATAGATACATTTGATTCCAAGGCAGTGGAAACTTCTAATGTTCGTTAAACTAACTTAAACCATATTTTTCTTCTACTCGTCGAAACGTGCATAACTAATTGCTACACATTGAAAGATAATTATTTTACTTAGTTAATTGTCTAGGATTTTCCACAAGTACTTCGTAATTTTCATACTGTTACTTCGTTATAGAATGTCAAAAATTTTAATTATCTTAAATATCCCTTCGTAAGTGGTCATTTGCGGTCAAGTAATTTCTGATTGCATAACGGTAATCTAGAATCAAATTATATAGAGATAAAAGGTAGAATTGAGTTATAAAAGAACTCATTGACCCATAAATAACTTGTTACAAAACGCAGTTCATTTAAAAACCAATTAAAGTGTTCATGCCACCGACTCCGACTGTTTTATTAAATAATTCGTAACTATTCTAAGGAATATTTTCTGTAAAGTAATTGCCTTGTGAGCAAGCCAAAGTCAATTATGCCATCCATTCTCCTTTCAATTATCTTTATAAATATTAATATGAAAGTACACATGTATCTCGATGAAAGTCTCATTACACTAAACCCCTAAGCCTCCTATTAGCAGTCATTTATTAATGGACGATATTGAAACGGTAATTCGGCCGCTAAATAAATTTTGTCATTAGGGGTTTAGTTAGGTACGTTAATGAACTTTGGTAGCCTCGTACACACATAAATAAACAATTAGCAGCACCGATTATGACAGTGAAACTACACAAATAGGACTCTTTTAAATGGCATAATAAATAACTATTTACTGAAAATTCCATTATTTGTCACGTCCTCTCGAACACGCCCGATAAAAGATTTCCCACGTCTTCGTCGAGTCCCGGAACGCTCGACGATCCTTATATGAAACACTTGCTTCTTGATCCTTCATAATGGTAAAACACCTTCTGCCTGAAAACATAAATCACGTTTCCTGTGACAAATGTCGCTTAAAAAAATGAATAATATCCCCGGGAAACACACAGCGGGGCCTACGCTTTAAATAATGTTAATAAAAATACGTCTGAAATTGAATCTAAACTGCGATCTCTTACAGACGTTGGAGATGTGTGAGGGGTGAAAATTGCTCATGTTTGCTCAGAGATTTAGAAAAATGATACGCGAACTAGACCGTCGAATAATGGAAAAGGCTCAGGGCAATCAGAAGTTATATTGTCGAAAGAACGTTTCTATTTCTTAGTTACAGTGATTCTTCTCTAACAATGTATTCTTATAACCCAAACTTTATAACCTTAAATAGATATTTAAAATGGAAAGGTAGCATGTATTATTCCTTTGTGTTTGGGAAAACCTAATAAAACAGCAACACAATTTGTATGACACAATGTAAATGCACTCAAGCGTATATTTTTATTTTTATTTTCTCAAAACATATTCACTCCTCCCGGCAACTAAATTTTAACTCCTGTGGTTTCAATAATGCTGCTAGCAGGTCGTTTAATGGGCTTGCGAATTGAATTTTGAAGTGACAGTCGAAGCTCATTTACTATTTAATTACTTGGTGCTGTTACCTATTCGACCATAACCACCATAACCCAAACATGTTCCATTGAATTTAAATCTATAGAACCCAGTTTTGGGAATTTATCGGATAGTTGAATGTTTTGTTAGTGTCGGCGTGCGTGGGGGGCGGAAATGTAAAAATATTGACGTGAATTAAACACAATTGAGATCACAGATTACCATTGAGATGACAAACGGGAATTCGAAAGTCAATTACATGATAACAACTTATGTCAAGTTTACTTTGAAGTGATTTGATAAGTTAAATATATTATAGTTTAAAAAACTAAAATGACACGCTTTAATGGTGAATCCAATTGCAAAGGTAAATATATTTTTTTAGAAATAAGAATAGTGTGATTAACGAGAAAATAGATGTTATTGTAATAAAGCGTGGGGTGCATCTTGAATCTTGAACAGTAATTTTGTACTAATCTAATTTATACTAATCGAAATTATATTTTTTTTTTCTTTTTAGTTCGATTTATCAGCTTGTCTTATGAAGTACATTTCTTCTAATGCTTCAGCGTTACATGGGACCTTCCGTGTTAACTTTGGCCAATCAAGTTCTTCGATAAGCTTGTCCAGCAGCAAAAAATCAACAGCCTAGATAAAATAATGATATGGTTATTAAATTATTGTACTGTTATTAGTTCTTAATAAGTATGCGAAGATTCGAATTAATCTAACGTACATCTAACAGACATACAAGTGAAGCTATATATGAAGCGCGTTAAAAAAATAGTCAAAATTGCATGCGACATAGGATACGTTAGGACGTGAAAACGATGAAGCGATAATCTAGCAGTGAAATGAGCAAAAAATAGAGGTATTGAAAAACACAGTCACCCTAAGCTTATTTGTGAATTACTCTTATCAATGAAGGTAAGTTTTTGAAAAAATAACATAAAGGCAATACACTAAAATATAGAAAGTTACTCTAACTTTAGGCATGATTCCTGCCCAATCGACGAGTGAAGTTCTCGTAAATTGATGAAGTTTCTGTATATTTTCCTTCAAATGGTAAAAGGGTTAGAACAAAATTATTAAAAAAGAAAAAAAAGGCAACAGCACGTGGTGTTCCCAAGCGGTCACCCATCCAAGTACTAACCACGCCCGACATTGCTTAGCTTCAGTGATCGGACGAGAACACTTTTATATTTTTTTTACTTTTATATTTTTATTATGCTATTTACAAATGGTGGTAATTGTCCTATTGTTTCTAAATATAGGACGAGAACAGGCGTATTCAATGTGGTATGGCCGTTGCCATCCATATTGGCATTTCCCTGCCTTTTCTACCATAAATATAAAAATATCCAAAATAAACTACAAAATTATGATATGGTTATTAAATTATTGTACTGTCATTAATTAAATAAAATGAATGGTAATTTTAAAAATGTATTAGGATAACCAATAGCACAGATATATCCCTAATATTTTAATGAGACCCTAAAATATGGTATTATAGGGCTATTAATAAGATATAGGTATGTTCTAAACGGCGGGCGAACTTTCGACGGCAAATATTGAAGGTACCTGCTTTCTGGGGTCAAATAATCTTACAAGAAATTTGGACGGTCGGCCTAAGGCAGGTAGGTAGGAAGTATATCGGTAGGAACGGTTCAAATTCAAGCCCCTTTAATATTTCCGTGATAAAGATGGGATTTCCCGTAATTTTTGCATTCCTTTACCCTTACCCATTTTCCTCGCCCTTTGTGTATTTTCGTGATAAAGATGGGATTTCCCCGGAGATTTTCCTTACCCTTTTGACCTGTAGTAACAAATAAATTGTTTTAATCTATCTATCCCTTTATTTTCATTCCACCATTCATCCATTAATTCAACCATCAATACGCGGGCTTGTTAAATTTCTTTACCATCGAAAATACCCGTAGATACAATAAAACCACCATTTCGGTCATGCCGTCGAAAATCCGCATCAACCCATCGTAAAACACCTGGTCCCGTCGAAACTTCTTCCGCCCGTTTTAAATCTTGTAATTGTCAAAGATTTTCACATTGTAAGTAGCCTTGCAATAAATTTCTATCTCTCATTGTTTCATATCTTTTAAATTTCATGGACATAATTTATGAGAAAATAGCATAGTAGTTACCTACCTATATAAACACAACTCTTGTAATTATTTTAAATTATATGAATTCCGTTATTGCATTTTGAAATTGGTGGCACACTAGATCGAGGTCATTAATCTACAATCTACATAAATGAAAAAGCCAATTTAATCACAATACTTTGCAGATCAGAAATTAACCGAATCCTTTGTATGGGGCAATTGCATACCATCAATAACAGCGTAATATGGAAAATCAAGGCTTAAAAATAAAATTAAAAATATCGGTGAAAAGAAAATTTAAGAAACTGAAAAATCAAATATTAAAAAATCTAAAATATGGGTCTGTTTGCATATCCGGAAATCTTAAGGCATTTCCCGATTATCTGGAAACTTGAATTTCGCTGGCTTATAGATTCCATCCCTACTAGGTCCCGAAAAGTCTGACAACCCCAAATTTCCATTTTCGAGTATTGATAAATATGGGCAATTACTTACTTCCAGTGTCTGGATCCATATTAAATGTTTAGCTTCTAAAAATCAACCACACATGTGGCTTTGACATTTGTAAGTATAAAGTCCTCCTCTGTACAAATCTCTCTCATGTTTGGGCATATAGCCAGGTGTTGGTGGTCTCGCAGTGCACCGTATTCACAAGTGTCATCCTCTATAATAGACCCACTTTTTTAGGTTGCTCTTATATAGTGCGAGTCTCTTTTTCACCAGTTTCGCGTCCTCCATTTGGGGAAAGGTAAATGGTGCCCGGGGACCAGCATTTCAATTGCCTCAGTCTGTGTGCGTGTAGCAATCTCTAGCCATAGGTTTGTTCGGTGTACTTCAGGCGTAATCTCTATGTTGTTGTTGTCCACATAAAGCTTTTCCTAGACTTCAGTCTATGCGGTTGTATTTGATGCCCATAGAAGGGATGCCTATGGTCGGTTTCTTGGTTTCTACGCTCAGCTTCCGCAGCAACATACCTTCCGATTGTGGGTAGGGCAATGCCAGATATTAAATAGGCTTTCTCCACCTGGGTCGGTTTCAGAGAGCCAGACACTATGCGCACAGTCTCGTTCAGTGCCACGTCAACGTGTGCTTGGTATGAGCGAAATTGAACCATACCGGCGCAGTATATTCTGCGGTAGAAAAGTATAAAGCAAGAGCGAAGTCCAGACTGTGTGAGGTTGTGCTCCCCATTTTGTGTTTGTTAGTTTTCGGATGATATTTTTTCTTGCGCATACTTTGACTTTGACCTTTTGCCAGTGTTTTCGAAAAGAATTCGACCCCGGTGTATGCCTAGGTATTGTATCGTTTATTATCTAATTTATTTACACTGTCCTAATTATATACTCTACACTACTTCATTTAAATTAACTATTCCCTACTAATTAATTTATATCACTCTTACATGTTAATTTATTTCACTGGTCCGTTTTTTCGTCTTGTTTATTCACTCGCGGCTTCCCGTCTAATCTCCTCTCCGACCGCAAGCCCGCTTATATACATATCTCCATTGTATTCGCGATGATTCCAGGTCATTCCTTTCTCAAATAATGTTTATTCTAGAGAGGTTGGGAAGGAAATAAATCATTCTTCCCTTATGGCCAAATTACGGAGCGCTTTAAAGTGGCCGCCGAGATCTTATAAGGGTAAAGACGTCACGGGCTGCTGTTCACATTTTGCGTTACAGTATTTCGGTGTGCTATTATACTCCAACTCTTATGCCACCTTTAGCTTCCTGTGTGCCCCGTTGTTTCTACGCTGGAATGCACACTCCTGTGTCTTAGTGGGATTAGCTTCGAGGTGGTTATTTTCATAGCAGGCTGCTAGATCTTCTAAGGCGCGAGATAGTTTATCCTTCGTATTGAAACTTCTGCCTTGAGCGGCTATAGCAGTATCATCGGTATATATGAAACGCTTTGTCTCTCCATTTAGGTATTGGTTGGTCATTGGTGTAGATATTGTAGAGGATTGGTGCCAGGACACTGCCTTGGGGCAGGCCGTTTTTTTGACTTCTCCACTTTCTTGGACTGTGGTGTTACAATAAACCGTCGTTTTTGTAGGAAACATTCTATTAACTTAGTCAGGCAGAAGTCTTTGATAATGTGATGGACATTTGATATCAGCCTCTGATAAAATATGGGTGAAATCTATTTTTGGTCCTTTTCATTTTGAAGAACCTCTCGAGTAATTCCTCAAAACTTTAATTTTTGAGCAATTACTACTCCTTATTAACGAAACTTTCTTAGGTTTTCACTTTAATTTAACAGCTATACCTACCTCATGACACCAAATGGTTTTAAAAAAATTAAAAACTCCGAATTTTCTTTCCGATTGGAAAAAATGAAGATGAAATTTATTTTTGTCGATTGTGTTGAACATGTATTCCAAAGAAAACGATATTGGTAAAATGAATGTAAAAAATGGGACACTCCATTGAAAACGTATAAGAAATGTTCAATGTGCATAGCTAAATTATCATTCACACGATTTGCTGCTTGATTCTCTAGCTCCTGTACAGTGTTTACAAGGATTGCAGTCATTGCAAATTGTCACTTCATCGAACCACTACGTCAGGTAGTTAGCATTAATAAAGCATTAGAAATAACATTAAACTAGCGAAATATGAGTTTCAATAAAAATATTTGGAATTTTTTAAACTAGAAATCGCAGCAAACACTCAAACTTCAATTGCATCAATTCATAAATCGTCACAACTTCATAACTCCTTTATAAAAAATGCTGAAGCTCACTAAATCTCTTCCAAACACTTCACTAAACAACCAGTTATGAATTTTACAATATTTCGAATTTTAATATTACTTTAAGGTAATGTTATTAAAAGTCTGGCAAATCGAAATATCATCCAATCACTTCGGTTATGAAATGACTACTTAAAAAAAGAAATAAATTTTAAAATTCAGCCACAAAAAGAGTTGAAACCTACTAAGCTGGACGAGGTTAGGTAATGAACAATTTTCGTAAGTTCTACCATAATATGCATTTAAATATTTTTATGAATTTTTAGTCATAGCAAACTTCTGCTTCGTCCAACCACGATGTTAGGTTGTTAAATGGACATTCACGACATCAAAACTCCTCCAGTAAGAGAGTTAAAACCCATCAAACTCCCAAAGAATAATGTAACGCGAAATATAAACATCGACAGGCAGGGCATCTCTTATCTGATCGAAGCGGCGAAGTTCAAAGACTCCGTTTAATTGGGCAATAAAAACCTTCCCGAACGTTCCCGGAAACATCTTATTAAAGAAAGAATGATCTATTACGTTCCTGGCCTTTCTAGAATAAACATTATTAGGGAAAAGAATGAACTGGAATCATCTCGAATACAATTGATATATATTATATAAACGGGCTTGCGGTCGGAGAGATTAGATTGGACGTGAAGCCGCGAGTGAGTAAACAGCGCGAAAAACAGACAAGTGAAATAAATTAGCAGTTAAGAGTGTGACATAAATTAATAAGTAAGGAAATAGTTAAGCTAAATTAAGTAGTGTGTAGTGTATATTTAGGGCAGTGTAAATAAATTAGAATAAACGTTACAATACTTTAATGTACAAATCTAATAAGTTTTATCAATATCTCAGTTTTGATACAAAGATTATGAATTTTTTGGAAATATAGCGGGGCAAATTGGAATTACACTTGTTTAATAATTTTAATTTTTGACATAAAGCATCACAACTTCATATATCAAAACTGCCGAAACTCACTAAACGGCTTTAGAACACTACAATATACAATCGTTATTAAATTTTGTAATCATCTGAGTTTCAGTATTTTTTTATTAGTCTTTTAAACCTTGTAAACTACATCTTCATCCAAATCACTGTCAGATTTTAAATAAACATCTCCAACTTCAAAACTCCTTAAATAAGACACAATCAGTTGGCCGAAAATCTCGGTCGAGTTCGTTAATGGGCCAAATTGGTCCAGCGGTTTCAAAATGGCGGCTTGTTATTTAAAAAAAAATTAAAAACTTTAATTTCGCGTCTGAGAGAAAAATGTTACTTAGGTTTTTTGTTGATCTTATGGAGACGAACGACTTTTGTATAATTTCTTTTTTTCGAGAAATGTACAGAAAAAAAGTTTTTTTCGAAAAACAATATAAAAATGTTTATTTCGCGTCTGAGAGAAAAATGTTACTTAGGTTTTTTGTTGCCCTTATAGAGGCGAACGACTTTTGCGTAAAACCTATCTTTGAGAAATGTACATAAAAAAAGCTATATGCAAAAAGCTAGAAATTTTGACGTTTGTATTTTTTTAACACCTCGTATACATTTTTTTGACACATCGTGTCTGTTATATTACTCTATATCCTACCCATAAATCTACCTATCAGCCTGGCATGCCATGGGGTTTTTTAACTTAGAGCATCACACTTCAAAATTCCTTTAAAAAAGTGATAAAATTCACTAATCATCTTTAAAATCCCTCATTAAATCTCCATTACTTAATTTTACAGTAATATGTGTTTGAATATTTTTTTATAAATTTTTAAAATCCATGCAACTGCTACCTTATCCAATCACTGTCAGTTAGTTAAATAAACAGCTCCATTTCTAACTAACCCCTTTGTGTTCTCCTATTTCTTCTATACTCCTATGTCTATCGATATGCCTGAAGTAAAACTTACTTTACGGGATCGAACTCTCCCATGAAAATCCGGCAATACGTCTATTCCGACGAAACTCATCTACACTTCCATGATGCCGAGATTCATCTTCGCGATTATCTCACAGATTCCCCCCAACAAACCAATCCATTTTTTCGCCTTTCTACTCGCCCAAAAAATGGGACGTCCCTTTCGAATTATTCAATCCCGACGGAGGCGGATTGAAAGAATCGACATAAGCCCCCTCGGATACCTACAACTTCCTGGGGCCTTGTACGGGGGATTACTTTTATGTGGGGGCCTCCGGAATTTTCAAATTCCCTCCCTCTAATGGGGGCGCTCGCAGGCGCTCTTATTGCGTTCCCTCGTACGTGCGTCTAGATTTTAATCGAGCACTCTTTCGGTGAAATTCCGGATTAAATTTCGGCCCACGATCCTCGATGATTCTTCTATGGAGATAGTTTATTTGCCGATTTTATTTTTTGGATAAAAAATTTGAAATTAGGAGTTATTCGTATGCTAATGGTACAGCCGGAATGACACTTCAGCGTTATTCGTGGAAACTTGAATCAAATCGACCAATGTCACTTAGAAATTAAATCGTTTCACTTTGACACGTAAATCAACAAAGATCATATGCAGGTTAATGTTCGCGTTGGGAAGGAATTTGTTACGTTTATTATAATTTTTGTAATTGATACATAACCATTAAAGCCTACCACTAAACTTTGTAGCAAATTTTATATGAATTGAATCTAATTAAAGTAACAGCTTGATTCCATCCATAACAATTGTTGGCTATCAATTGAAGAGACATCACATTTGTTGTAAGTATCATTTCAATCAATTCCTTCGAACTGTATCATATTAGGATAGTAAAATTTTCAATGACAAGATTTGCTGTTCAATAGACTACTTAACTACTAACTAACTTTCGTGAGTAAAGCAAACAAGCGGAATTGGTTATGATTTAATATTAATGCAGAATAGATCTTCCATATTACTGTGAGTCACAACAATTATTATGAAGTGGTGCTTACTTAACTGTCGTCTGTATAGAGGAGGTGACGAAAAAACGATTACAAAGTACTACTGTTTAAAAAAAACCTAGATCCTCACAAGAATTTGGAAAGAAGAGAAACCACCCAAGACAAAACTACAATCGAAACAAAATGGATTTGTCATTTTTCAGAAAATGCCAGTTAGGAAATGAAGATATAAAAAAGCTAATGCAAAAAGGTCGACAAGGTTTGCTACACTAAAATGGCGATGTGTAACATCGTGAGACTTGTTTATATGGCCGAACCAAATATTTATGGTAACATTACTAAGATGCCTTTTAGGGAGGTTTTAGAAAAAAATGTTTCATATAAAAGTTGTAGGCAGTAATTAGATCAGTTGAAACCTAAAATTTGGTGTGAATAGGTAAAGCCGTTTTCGATAAAATTGGGAAAAACTGAAAATTCACAAGAGTAAAGGGCCCTTCGCAGATAACGATAACAATAACGATCAATAAGAATTAAATAGTGAAGTATAATATACTAAGTTTAAAATAGCGTTGTATCAGTATTTGAGATAATCCAAAATAACCTGAAAATGACAAGAGTAAAGTGCCCTTTGCTCTTAACTGATTCTGATGAAATTTATGCAGTCGCCAGTTTCAGGGGACAAAATTTCAAGTTTCCACTATTTATAGTTTCTGAGAAAACATTGACCACCATAACACCATACATACACACACATGCATACATACATACATACATACATACATACATACATACATACATACATACATACATACATACATACATACATACATACATACATACATACATACATACATACATACATACCTACTTACATACATACACACACGCAGACATGTTTCCAAAAACATGTTTTTAAACTCAGGGGACCTCAAAACGTTCAGAAATATCAATATCTCAAATTCCGAAAATCAGCACGATTACAATACCTTCTCTTATATATAGGCCGTATATACAAACTGTTATAATTTCTCTATAAACCATAGAAGTTGTCTATGATTAGTATACTCCGTCCAGTCCTAACTGCAACGGCAAAAAAACACTTAATGGCTTTTTAAGTAGTGAAATGCCATGCCGCCTCGTCGTCCATGGGCGTATCATTACGGATAATAACTCGTAACAATGAATTCACTTTCAAATAGCATAAATAAATGGCACACACATACACACACCACTGCTTTCTCGAGTATAAGTGCCGAAGAACCGAAACACCTGCTCCATGGAAGATGAAGAAGATACAAACGAAGCGCCGCGGTCGTAAAAACCATACATTCACATATACGATTTTACTTGGGCGACTGCACGAACACGAACACCTGCATTTTAAAATATACCAGTGCGTTTCTTAATAATCAAAGAAATAATTTCCATGGTTTTGTATAGAGATAACTGGCTCTTTTCGAATGTCCTCCGTAAAATCAGATTTTATTCAGTGTTCCAATTGCTACTGGTTAGAGTATAGACATGAATGGCAAATGAATAAAGGCAAAGTTCAACGTGTGTCTTTGGGACATTATATGTGAGTAGGTAATTAAGACGAGGAGTTACATAATTTCACAAATGATTATAAAACTTTTCAAAAGATGCGCGATTTTTTTTAAGAATGTATCTTTTTGATGACACATAACGAACATACTAAATTTTACATCATTTTTGAGTATTAGGTAAAAATGTGCGCAGTGCGCAGGAATATAGATCAATAGATTTTAAAGTTAATAAAAGCTGATATGGGCGGCTTGCAGCTCAAAAAAGAACAGAAAGAGATGTAGCGGGACGCACGGCAGGTGTGAAAGAATTTTGGATTATAAGATTTATAAGTATACGCTGTGAAGTAATAAAATATAATCCTGTGCAAAAGGTTTGAGCTTACACGATTTGAGACGGTTTTAAATTAATAAAAGTTTTCAGATCTGGACACGTTCGAGAAAGATAAAGTAATGGATTTTACCGACACAATATGAAGGTAAAACGACGGTTAACAACCTATTTTAAAAAGCGACAGGCCACGAATAGCGTCGTCCCGCTAATTGTGCACCCATGCACCCCAAACGTGTTATTTGCGTAACTGACGAAACCAAATCCTGTATTTAGGGGTAGGGTATTTAGGGCCGGATGTATCGACATGAATTAACCTAAGGTTAATACTAAACTAAAGTTAAAGATGAAATATGCGTTTTATCGCGCCTTAATCAAAGGTTAACTTCTGATTAATCGTCAATAAGTTAACCAAGCGACAGCGTCGGGTTAACCTTTGGTTTAGAATGTGGTATGGGTCCGTAGGGCCCGTTTAAGAAAACCCGAAATTACTCTAGGAAGATGGTTTTATTCATGTGTTCTCGTTTACATGTCGAACAAGACTCTATTTTACACTGGTATATCGGTTACCGTTCACGGTACCTTACTTCGTCAGCAATAATCGAGTAAGGTACAACGACCCAGTAACTATGGAGTCGGATTGATTGGAAGTGGTCTGATGACACTGCGTAATTAATTACATGAAATGCGAAAGTATGTGTATGTAAATTAGGTTAATAAAATAACTATTTAGGCATTCATCACACCTTCCCGGGGAGAGTAAAAGAAAAAAAAAGGTTTCATCATTTTTTTTTCTTTTAGTTACCTAATTAATTGTATTACTCTTACCTAATTAAGTCCTAATCTACTTAAATTATCCATTTTTTTTACATTTTTTTTTGTATAAGTCCTTACAATTACTTAATACAATTTGTTAAATCATATTTACCCATATTAAATTTTAGTCGACATTTAATTTACTTAGTTCAAAAAAAATTTAAATCGTTACATACAGTAAAGAAGAAATAAAGAAGAAATAAACAAGAAATAAATAAGAAATAAACAAGAAATAAACAAGAAATAAACAATAAATAAACATCAAATAAACAAGAAACAAACAAGACAGTTTTCTCTTAGTATCCTAACCTACACTGTTATCACTTATAATATGGTTTCACTCTGTTTTTGTGCACTGTCACTTCTTTGTTATCCATTTTTATCACTATATTAGGATGTTCATCTTTCACAACATTAAAAGGTCCTTTATATATTTCGTCCAATTTGTTTGTGTTATTGTTATTAACCAACACTAAATCACCATTTTTAAAATTAATGATTGGAGTACTATGCTGATCGTACCTTTCTTTCCTTTTAGTTTTTGCTAAAATTAAATTTTCTCGTGCATCTTTGCTAGCTTGTTGTAATCGAAATTTAAGTTCAAGGGGGTAGTTATCGAATGTGTACAGTGGATCGACATTATCGCTAATGTTAGATGGTAAACGTGCAACTCGACCGTATACTAACTCATATGGGGTGTACTTTGTTTCAGAATGAACAGTTGTATTATATGAAAAACACCAGAAAGGTAACCAATCACTCCAAGCTACATCATGACGGCTTATTTGTGTTCTTAAGTATGCAATTAAGTGTTTGTGAGAGTTTTCTAAGGCTCCTATAGTTTGAGGATGGTAAGCGGCTGAGTTGAGTTTATTAATTTTCAAATATTTGCATGTTTCATCATGGCTATCCTGACTTTTGAGGCAGCGGTTCTAAAAAGATGATTTGAGCTGCATCCAAACCATTCTCTCAGATTTTTCAGCCATGATATTCGTCTTCTTCCTATGCTTCTTCTGCCTTTTATCTTCCCCTGCATTATCACTCGTAAGATGCAGTACTTTTCGCCTCGCATTATGTGCCCCAGGTATTGCAACTTTCTCTCTTTGATCGTACGTTCAACTTCTTTTTCTTTACCGATTCTTCTTAACACTTCAATATTTGTGATATGATCCGTCCACGCGATTCTCAAAATTCTTCGATAAGTCCACATTTCGAAAGAGTTAAGTCGTCTCATTGCATCTGCATTTAGCGTCCATGCTTCTACCCCATAATAAAGCACACTGTGTACATAGCATTTTGTCAAACGCAATCTGAGGCCTTTACTACACAGAACTTTTTTCATTCTTATAAAGTTAGTACGAGCTTTTTCGATTCTGCTCTTTATTTCTGCGGTATATTCATTACTTTCTGTAATAAGTGTTCCCAGGTAAGTGTATCTTTTCACTCTTTCGATTTGTTGACCTCCAACCAATAAGTTTTCATTTATGGTATTGTTCTTACAAATTTTCATATACTTTGTTTTTTTGACATTGAGAGAAAGTCCGTACTTTTCACTACAACTTGATATCTTGTTCATAACTCTCTCCAAATCCTTCAAACTATCTGCTATTACTACTGTATCGTCAGCACATCTGATGTTGTTAATCAAAACTCCATTCACACTTACACCAGCGGTCTCATTTTCCAAGGCTTCTAATATAATTTGCTCCGAGTACGCATTAAATAACAAGGGCGACAGTATACATCCTTGCCTGACTCCTCTCTTTATTTCTATTTCTTCAGATCTGTCTTGGCCATTTTTTACCGTGGCCCGTTGGTTGTAATACAGATTTGAAATCAATCTTACACCTCGTTTGTCCAGGTTTTTGCTCTTAAGAAGGTCTATGAGTTGGTCGTGTTTTACCTTATCAAAAGCTTTATTATAGTCTACAAAGCAGATATAGAGGTCACGATTAACGTCCAAACATCTCTGAATCAACACATTAATAGCAAACAATGCCTCCCTTGTACCAACACCATTTCGGAAACCAAACTGAGTATCACTAATATCCAGTTCTAGTCTGGAATATATTCTGGTATGTATAATTTTTAAGAGAACTTTCAAAGTATGTGACATTAAGCTTATGGTTCGATAATCGGTGCATTCTCTGGCATTCACTTTTTTAGGTAGACATATGAATGTTGATGTTAGCATTTCTTGTGGGATAATTCCTGTATTGTAGATTGTGTTAAATAGATTCACCAATATATATATGTGTTTGTGGTTAATTAGTTTAAGCAGCTCACTTGGTATCTCGTCGGGACCTGCCGATTTCTTATTTTTCATGGATTTAAGTGCATGTTCAACCTCCGACTTAGTTATTTCAGGTCCCACGTCTCCACCTTGATATTCTTCATAGGTGTTTTCCAGTCTTTGATCATAAAATAATTCCTCTATGTACTCTTTCCACCGTTTTAACTTTTGTTCAGCCTCCAATAAGATATTTCCTTCTTTGTCTAAAAGTATATTTGTATTTTGTTTTTTACTAACTCCCGCCAGATCCTTGACCTTTTTGTGTAAATTAAAGTTGTCATATTTGTTTTGTAACTCTTCTATCTCTTTACATCTATCAGAAAAATACGTTTCTTTTGCTTCTCTTATTTTCCTTCTTATTTCGATTTGTAGCTGTTTGTATTGAGTATTGTTATTTGACTTGCATTTTCTTCTTTTATCCATTAACTCTAAGATTTCGTCTGTCATCCAATTTTCCTTCTTAGATTTGTCCGATGTAAGTTCTCTTTTACTTGGTTCTATAATTGCTGTTTTAAGGAACTGCCACTGTTGTTCTGAGCTTTCCTTATTTTGCTGGTGAGGAGAACTGGTGGTGTTTTTTTCTAAGTTTGCGTTGATGTGTTGTTCAAGTTTCTGTCTGATTTCCTCCGATTTAAGTTTCTCTGTGTTTAGTTTCAAATTTTTGTGGCTGGTTTGCATCTTTTTTAGTTGCAGTTGAAACCTAGCAATAAGAGGATTATGATCAGAAGACACGTCCGCACCTGGGTAAGCTTTGACTGTTTTCATTGCATTTCGATATCTGTGATTTATTAAGATGTAATCTTAATAACTCCTTAGTACGGGCTCGCGTAATTACATTTATTGTATTTTCCGATTTGTGAGCAATTTCCTTTAGTTCTGAGATTTGAATTTCTATTCTAGATAATGCATCTGCCAACACGTTAGTTTTACCTTTGACGTACTGTACGGTAAAATCATACTCTTCTAATTTTAGTCTAAATTTTGTGAGGCGACTGGAGGGATTTGTAATTCCAAACAAATATATAAGTGGTCGATGGTCGGTTTGAGTAATAAATTTTCGTCCGTATAAATATGGTCTAAAGTGATTTACTGCCCAGACAATGCTTAAGAGTTCTTTTTCTATTGTGCAGTAGTTCTTCTCTGCTTTGTTAAGTGTACGACTCGCGTAAGCAATGGGCTTTTCCTCTTTATTACACAAAACTGATCCGATTGCAACTGCTGATGCGTCTGTTTTTACTATGAAAATGTTATCTTCGGCAAAATTAGGATATTGTAAAATAGGTGGATTTATGAGTTTTGATTTCAACGTTTCAAATGCGTCTTGACACTTTGATTCCCATTTAAATGGTACATTCTTTTTTGACAAATTATTTAAGGGGGCTGCTATTCGCGCAAAATTTGGAATAAAAGATCTGTAGTAATTTGCAAGTGCGACGAATCTTTTAGTAGCTTGAGCATCTTGAGGTCTTGGAAATTGTGAAATGACTCTTATTTTTTCTGGATCTGGAGACACTCCTTCTGCGGATATGATGTGTCCTAAATACAGTAATTCTTTTCGAAAGAAGCTACATTTGGTAGGATTCAATTTTAAGTTTACCTTTCGCAACCTGTGTAATACTTTTATTAAATTTCTATTGTGATCTTTTAAGTTTTTTCCAAAGACAATCAAATCGTCGAGATAAACAAAACAACTCTCATAGTTCAATCCTGACATGGCTATGGTCATTGCTCTTGAAAAAGCGCTTGGGCTTATTTTTAATCCCATTGGTAACCTTGTCAGTTGGTATTGACCTGTATTTGTTGTAAAAGCAGTGCATTCTCTACTGGATGAATCTAATTCAATTTGATAATATCCCTGTGACAAATCCAAATGAGAGAAATAGATTGCCCCAGATAGTGAATCTAAAATTTCGTTAACATTTGGTAATGTAAATTTGTCATCCTTAACACATTGATTTAACAATCTGTAATCTATGACAATTCTCCATTTACTTTTACCATTGCTATCTGGTTTTTTGGGCACTATCAATAATGGTGCTGACCAAGCTGATTTTGCTGGTTCAATAATCCTATCTTTTAACATTTTCTGAATTTGGTTGTCAATTTCTGATTTTTGTGCTTGTGGCAGTCTATACGGTTTTACATACACCGGCGTTACGTTCTCTTTTAGGTGAATGCTTTGTTTGTAAACATTTGTAGTAGTAAGCGGATCATCTG
The DNA here is from genome assembly GCA_946251905.1 of Cryptocephalus moraei. Taxonomy (NCBI): domain Eukaryota; kingdom Metazoa; phylum Arthropoda; class Insecta; order Coleoptera; family Chrysomelidae; genus Cryptocephalus; species Cryptocephalus moraei. The sequence goes on along the minus strand of OX276462.1, from coordinate 17,497,863 downwards.
GTAAATGAAATACGTCAGCGAATTTCGCGATAATATGCTCAAGTGCATTCTTCTCTTCTTTATTTACATCGGGTGTTTTAACTACTTTAAGTACTTCTTCGACTCGTTTTACAGATAATATATTCGGATTATCAAAGGTTGTTATATTGTAATTGTTTAAATTAACGGTTTTGGGATGAAAATTTGTGATAGAGATTGGGGTGTCACGTGTATTCAAAATTTTTACTGGTATTAATTTGTCTTTTGGGCGTGCTATGATTCCCGCCACAAAAATTCCTTGACCTATTTCTTCCGGTAATATTACACTGTCATGTTTCAGATGTGTAGCAAAATATCGAATAACCTCGCATCGGGGCGGTACCTCGATTTTCGAATTAATTTTTGATTCCATGGGTATGACTACCCAACTATTTCCTAACAGAAGTGATATACTAAATGATTCATAATTTATTATGGCAGAATGCTTATCAAAGAAGTCCGATCCGAGTACACCATGTATTTCATCATCAAACGCCTCTATAAGCAAAAAGTTGTGTGTAAGAAAGGTGTTATTAACTTGCATAAGGATATCAGTTGAACCAATAGATGTTGTTGAACCAGACACTCCGTTTATTTTTATTTTATCTGAAAAGTTTATTTTCTGCAATTTTTTGTTGACATACTTTGGAAAAATTACACTAACTGAAGCTCCCGTGTCTAATAAAAATTTCATGTCGTGATTGCTACATTTTAACCTAATAAAATTTAAACTGTCAATATTAAATAATACTGGTTCAGAGAATTCATTTTTTATTTTTAAATTATTCATTGAAGGCTCGAAAAAATGTTTGAGATTCTTCTAAGTTAGATTCTGAAGGTTGTGACTCATCAACATAATACATTCTATGATTACGTCCCCTTTTGTTACTAGTGGAGTTATTGAAATTATTAGTACGATGTGCGGTTTGCTGACCGCTTCGTTGATTGTGACTATTCGGATTACTTCGTGAGTTATTAAATCGCGCGTTATTTCTGTTCCTGGAATTGAAATTACGGTTATTGACGTTATTGTACCTATTTCTACTTGTGTTGAATCGGGTATTGTTGTAGTCTTGAGATCGGTTGGTGTTATTACGACCTCTATTCGAATTTGAGAAAACTCTGCTTTCATTAGAATTTGGAAAACCTCGGCCTCGATGGTGGTTTGGTTTCCTGTTACCGTGCATATGAAATATTGTGGCATTTTGCTGACTATAAGCTGTCTCATCTTTAGCTGCATTAATAGCTTCAGTAAGACTGCTAAAATTTCGAGCTTTAATAATAGTGCGCAATTCATGATTTTTAATTCCATTAGCGAATACATCAATAGCTAACTTTTCATTTTCTTTACGAAAAATTTGTAGTGCTGTTGAATCGGTACCTGCTTGGGCTAAAGTTAAATCTGACATTAACGATTCTATCGAGCGTCCATACTCATCGATATCTAGACTACCTTGCTTTGATGCATGTAATCTTGCGGCAAGTGCAGGGGCGGACTGTTTTGGCAAGAAATTATTTTTTAAGTCCACAATGAGGCTTTCTATGTTGTCATAAGATGTTTTCATGCGAATTTTATCTCTATGCGCAATACACGCTTTTAAAACGAAATTTATTAATAACGGTTTGCTCGCTTCGTTTAGAGCTGGCTCATATAGTTCTATACCTTCGATTAATTGATGAACTGCGTCTAGTGTTCCGTTCAATTTTATTAATAAGCTAGTTGCGGTTCTGAAATTAAATTGTTCAGCCATTTTATTTGAACTTAACTTTCCCAATAGTTCGATATGATCAGCTATAGTATCCGTTTTCTCTTTAACAACTTGCACCGTTACATTTACAGGTATACTTTCAAGATTCGATACAGTTTCTGTTCCGTCTTTTACTTCTGACAGTAACGTATCAATATCTTTTAACCGTTGTTGCAATATTTCGTAACAGTCATTGAATTTTAATTTAATTCTACGAACCAAATCATTAATGATGTCTACAGTATCGGTTTTCAATACGTTTCTCTCAACTTTAGTAGAATACTGACTAAGGAGGGTTCCAAAATATTGCTTGAACTTATCTAATTCACTTAGCTTAGAAGTTGTTATCGTTTTGTCCTGCCGTCTTCCCGTGTTGTCCTTCTTGAGGTTGCTTAAGAATGTCCTTAGAGTGTCGTTCAGCTCCTGGAATGGTACAGCATCAGACATTCTTCATACGGCTTTGATGGGTAGATGATGGCGCTGTTAAGCTTCGTCCAACTGCGGCGCCGATCTTCTCAATTCATTGGCGTTGATTTCTCGACGAATCATTTTGCGAATGCCTTTGTGGATTTTCCTCGATATAGTGTAGATTCCGACGATTGCTCCAATGATACAGATGATGATCAATAACCATTCTGTACGGCTCAATTCTTGACTCTGGGTAGTGTTCTGGCTGGCACCGTTGTTTCCTGATCCCGCTGCTTCGACGACAATTTCTTCGGTTTTTTGTACGCTGTTTTTCGCACCCATTTTCACACTCGAATTGTTTCTTTCCGACCGTTTTTCTTCACGTGTACTAATCGCGTCACTAGCAGAATTGTTCTTCTTATTGCGGCACTCAAAAGTCACTTAAATCCATTGCTTGCGATGGTATCGGTAAAATCGCGACGGCGCTGGCAGGATCGCCATGTGGTATGGGTCCGTAGGGCCCGTTTAAGAAAACCCGAAATTACTCTAGGAAGATGGTTTTATTCATGTGTTCTCGTTTACATGTCGAACAAGACTCTATTTTACACTGGTATATCGGTTACCGTTCACGGTACCTTACTTCGTCAGCAATAATCGAGTAAGGTACAACGACCCAGTAACTATGGAGTCGGATTGATTGGAAGTGGTCTGATGACACTGCGTAATTAATTACATGAAATGCGAAAGTATGTGTATGTAAATTAGGTTAATAAAATAACTATTTAGGCATTCATCACAAGAAAACGGTAATAGAAAACAATTGAGAATTTGAATGAAAGATTGTAACGTCATTCCTGTATTTTACTTTCATTAGTTAGGTTAGGTAATTTAATTTTGGATTGTTTCGTTTTATTTGGTGGTTATTTTGGATTTCTGCTATACATCTCTTTATTCGTGGTAAACGTTAGTAAGTAATAAATTATATGTACTTTATGAAGAAAGATAATTGGTTTGTGAACTTTGAAGTTCTTTAACCGATTATGGACGACTTTATGGATATAACCGACGACGAAAATTTTATGGAATTTGATGGAATTAGGGACATTTTCAAGAGCTCCGAGGCATTTTCCTCAAAGGAACAACCATTTTCAGAAATGGAACTATGACGAGTTCCGTGATCGATTTCGCTTTTCAAATGATACCTAACTACCGTTAAACAGATCACATCGGAAATCAAAATCAAAATTTCATGTTTGAGTAACGAGTAAGTATAAAGGGATGTTTCTTGTACAAAATGTATAAGTACAGTGTTTTGTTTAGAACCGTATCATTAACAGGCGACGGAAGGGTATTACTTACCCTCAGGTACTTAGCGACAGGATCGATTTTGCAGATTGTCGAAGATTTAGGGTGGAATAGATAAATCCACTGCAAGTCGGGCATTAACTATCGTTTCAAGGTGTATAGCTCAGCTTCGCACACATTTTACCTCATTCTCAAATGATCCTGAGACAATGAGGCGCCATCAGAGTCGCCATTTCATAAAAAATATCAGGATTGCGTCTCCAGGAGGTGACCTTTCAGAAATTTTTCGAAATTGAAAAGGATTCTTTTCATATATTGTGCAAATAGTATGTAATTACGATTTAAAAATTTTGAATACTGTTTGTCGGTGTCTAGGTTCTGCTCATGATTCAACAATTTTCCATAACTCTATAATCCGAGCACACATGGAAAACGTAGACTTTGTCAATGACATTTTATTAGGGGACGGCGGATATGCTGTTAAGCCTTATTTGCTAACTCCATTAAGAAATCCTCAAACTCCTGTAGAACGTTTGTATAATGAATGCCACATTGCAACACGCAATTGTGTTGAAAGGTGTTTCGGCGTTCGGAAAAGAAGTCTTAAGGCAGGGAATTCGATTGGACCATAAGAAAGTTGAAGCAAATGTAATAGCTTGTTGCGTCCTGCACAACATCGCTATGGACCGAGGAAAAGCGAAACCCCATATGGAGGAGAATGATGGTACAAGATGGAGAATTTGATTTGAATGGTGAACCTGATATATACGATGTAATGTAAATAATATAGTGAGGAGAAATTTAATCCAACAATATTTTCAACATTTACTGTAAATAAAAGGTGAATTACAATTTTTGAATTATTACTTCAACATTTCTTCCAGTTGCTTATTTTTCAAATGTCTATTTCGAGCATATGATTCTCATATATGTTTATTATATCTATCGTATATGCATTGCACTGCATCGTATAGTTGTGTTGCTCTTTGGACATAATTGGACAGGACACTGATTTGATATAAGTGCTGTCCCATCAAGTAGATAAAACAGTAATCTGGTAGGAGAGAGAATACTGGTCAATGGTGCCAGCTGTGTATAATTGTTGGTTAGTAAACAATCGGTTAACTATTGACAATACAACGCATCTCGAGATAAAAGTTCAATTTTATCGAACAGTTCAACTAAACTTGACGATACAACCGGCCCTAAAACGTAGAAAATGCGTTAATGACGTAATATGTCGTTTTTGGGTAAATAATGTTCAAAACGTCCTGTAAAAATAGTAATAAATCCAATTTTTAATGTCGTTGGTGTGTGGATTAGGAATATTTGTGTAAACGTCGGTAATATATTAATTGTACAGCAAAGAATCGTGCCAAGAGAGAGTAGGCGAAATAACACAGACGGCATAATTCTGCTATGCTGGAAGTTACTACTAATATACCCATTAGATGTTTTCACATCCAAAGATATAACTATATGATTTTCATTTTGTTCGTAAACGTAGATCGGTAAATCAATTGCCATATAATATATTGCCAAAAAACAAATATTTCTTCCATTCAATTTCAATATAAACGTTACAAACGTGAATCTATTCACGCGCAGGGTCCCAAGCAGATGCTCTGCACCTCGTCGCTCACGTAGATGAGCCTTATGGTGTTGGTGAAGCCGGACCCTTGTTTCCAACCCGTCACGACAACAATCGGATCTCCGCTCTTGATGAACCCTTGGCCCTTCCCGAAGTTGACTCCGGCGTTGATCCTCGACTCGACGTCCTTCATCCAATCGTCACTCCGTTCGCAGTCGTAATATAAAGGCAGCACGGCCCTGTAGAGTTGTGCTTGGCGGGCCGTCTTGGGTCTTCTGGTCACCGCCACGATGGGGCACTGCGGCTTGAACTTGGAGATGAGGTGCGCGGACTTACCGGACGTGGTGATGACGATGATCGCGGCGGCGAAGGCCTTCGACGCCGCCTCCACCGCCGAGATCGCCACCGTCTGCACCAGCTCGATCGGCGGAGCGATGCTGATCGTCAGGTCGATGAACAGCTGTTTGTGCCACATCGCCCACTCCGCCTCCCTGCTGATTGCCGCCATAACGGAGATGCACTCGAGGGGGTAGTCTCCCTTGGCCGTCTCGCCGGAGAGCATGACGCAGTCGGCTCCGTCCAGCACGGCGTTGGCCACGTCAGAGCTTTCGGCCCTTGTCGGCCTTGGTTTGTGCGTCATCGACTCCAGCATCTGCGTGGCGCAGATGCCCGGCTTGCCGGCCTTGTTGCACTTAGCGATGATGGACTTCTGGGCGAGGAACACCTTCTCGGTTGGTATCTCGATGCCGAGGTCGCCGCGAGCGACCATCACGCCGTCCGACGCCTCGATGATCTCGTCCAGGTTCTGTACGCCCTGCGTGCTCTCGATCTTCGAGATGATCATGATGTCTTTGCCCTGGTCGCCGAGGATGTTGCGGATCTCCGTGATGGCGCTGCCGTTGCGAATGAACGATGCGAAGATCATATCGACGCTCTGCTCGACGCCGAACTTGAGGTCAGACTTGTCCTTCTCCGAGACGGCTGGGAGATCGACGGCCACCCCGGGCAGGTTGCACCCCTTCCGGCTGCCGAGCATGCCGCCGTTTTCCACTATGCAGTTCAGGAATGATCCCTGCACCGAATCGATGAGCACCGACATCAGACCGTCATCGATGAATATCCTATTACCGGGTTTAACCACCTTCTGGATGTTATCGTAGTCAATATAAATACAATCCTTGTTCCCTTTGCTTTCGTACGCTTTGTCCGTGGTGAGCTTGATCGGATCGCCCTTCTTCAGCTCGATTTCGGCCGAGCCCCCGCCCTCTAACAACCCCGTCCTGATTTCGGGCCCCTTCGTGTCGAGCGCGATCGCCAACGGATAGTAAGTGCCTATCTTTTTGCTGTAATCCTCTACCGCTTTCCTTATGTTCGCGATGCTCTCGGCGTGGTACTCATGGCTCCCATGGGAGAAGTTCAAGCGGGCGACGTTCATGCCTGTCTCCATCATCCTCACCAGAAACGCGGGATCCCTCGAGGCGGGCCCGATCGTGCAGATGATACCTGTGAGCCTCGTTTTGGACGCGGGGGAGTTCACATCCAGGTTGCAGATGTGTTCGAGATGGTTCGTCGCGGCGGCGGCTTTCAGTTGGAACGGTAGGTGCTTTTCCGACATGGTGAAGGTACTTTTCCACAAGACTAAAAATGAGATTTCAGAATTGAGGACGCCAAATTGAAATCAGGTAACTATGTTATAATGTCACATTTCCAGTACATACCAGAGTATGAGAAATGTAAATGTTGATTGATTTTTTGACGTGGAACGTCTTTAAGGTCGAAACATAAGCTACAAACCAGAGTTGGACAGTAACGAAGCTGGTTTATGTTTTCCGTAATTACTCCTTAACTATTTGTCTCAAAGACGTAAATCTGGTGTCATTATATAATTTACATGGTCAGCTCGCCGAGGGGTGAGGACACGGCGCTAATGGGCCAAAACTGGCACTCTCGCACAATTTCATTTATATCAAAGATTAACGACGTGATGGAAAGGTAATCCGTGGGCTTGTATTTAGAGTTTATCGAGATATATTACTTTAATTATTAATAATGGATCATTTGTAAAGACATACGTATATTCTACGTGTTTCGTAACCGTACCGCGATACGTTTAGCTCCACGCACTTTGATATATTGTCACGTACCACAGCAAAAATCTAATCCAATGAATTAAACCAGTGGCAAGACGTGAATTTCCTAGCTAAACACGCCGTTTATGTAATTCGACAAAACTCGACCGTCGGAAAGTAATAACAACAACATTCGACGTGAATAAATAACGACGGAAGTGAACATTGAAAAATAGTCATTAGTAACACATTAGTAATTCATTCAATCAGCCGGTGAGTCAGTCGCTGCCCCTGAAAAAATGTCCAGACACAAGGCTTCTAGATTGTTGGCTATGTACTTCATGTATCTTGTGTATCCCCATGTATCTCACTTTCAACTTTGTTGTCGTTCTTTCATGATGTGTTCAATCTCTCTTTCCTCTAAGTCACTTTGTCAGAACTGCTACTCACCACTCCCTTGTAAACATCAATAAATGTCTTCACATTGTTTCGTCCATTTCTTTCTTCTTTCTTCCATTCATTCTATCAAAGACAATAAAGTGTTGGCAAGACAGAAGTTTTCCTTCCTTTGAAAAAATATTAATTTTAAAATAATTATAAAACACAAAAATAATTGTATCGAATTTTCCGGGATTTTCCAATTTTCCACGGCGATAAAAATAGGTTAGATGTTAATATTTCGTCGAGTTACAACAGAATAAAAAATGAAGGTTCTAGGTTGCCTAGAAGCCGAGATATCGAAAAAAAATATAGCGCGTCCAACTACGACATCGTGGACCTGAGCGAAAACCTTCACTTTAAAGGGCTACAACTTTTTTCAAGGTGCATGGATGTTAAACCTATAAATCCTCTAATAAAATTTAGGTCTTTATTTAAAATTGGTGTAGAAACTTTTTTTTTAAATGAAAGAGTTTTTTTACCACCTTTTAATGCAATTTATTAAAAACGTGTGTAACAATAGATAAAAAAGTTATTCAATTTGTTTATAAGCAAAAAATTAGACCCTTTTTAAAATGATTTTTTTAACAACAATTTCATTAAAAATAAGTTGTTTTTCAAACTTAACTTATAGTTCGGCATTCAAGGAAACTATTACACTTTATTAAATATCTCTAGGATTGTAGCCTGGGCCAGCTTAATTGTTTAAACATTGAGTCTCTGGGATAAACAAATAAGATATCTCGTAAACTAATAAACCGATCTGGCTGAAATTTTTCACACTTATAAAGACCCCTAAAGGCTTCATAACTCGTGTATTATATTTCACTTATCACTATTATTGCAAGAGTTATTAGCATTTATAAAATAATAAAAAAATTGATGGTTTTTTGCTAATAACTCAATTGTTTGTTTATCGATTTTAATTTATAAAGAACCAAATTAACCGTCTGTTTATTCTCTACAACTTTCCTATGGACCACTTTTCTCTAAAATGCAACCGGAAAATTCTTTGAGGAAAAAATCGATTTTCACACCTTACCCCATTGTTTATAAAAAACAGGGAAATTCTAGCTGTATATGGTCATACAGTGCTCTTTCTATAGGTCCGTCCTACCATTTAAAACTTTCCGATATCTGTAGAACAAAACGCAGTGAAAGCTATATGATTTTTCAGTATGTATAGCCTGGGCTAGAAAAACCGCAAACCACTTGAAGAGTCAAAATTATACACACGGTATATCTCTTGATAGACTGTACACTTATATTGAAAAAAGATATTGAAGTGAAAAGTCCGCACTTAGAATAATTGTTTAAATATCATAAAGGCCGGAAATAAATTTTGATTCAATGCATTAAACCGTTAAAATCAATTATAGACAATTCTATTATAGCCCTTATTACCTAACTTTATCATCGATCTATTATGAATTAATGCTCATATTTTTATAGGACAATATTGCAAAGGGGCCTTTGATTTTATCTGACCGATTGTTTTGGATTCTTTATTAATCGATAGGGGGTGACCTACCGTTTGGAACGAGACTATTTTAATGCGATGAAATTGAACGGGCGGCTCCATCTTCTCAAATTGTAAATTGGATGACTCACACTCACCCGGTTACCTCTCTAAACCAGTAGGTCAGAAAAACCGAACAATTCAGTGCATTTTTTCTTATTTACGATATTACGAAAACTCAAGGCAACAGTGCCTTCGGGTCGTGCACCATCTCTTGGTGGATAGCAAAGGCTAACGGTTGAAATCGGTCGTGGAGCCAGGGTTTTGGGAGCCGGGCTCCTTTCCTATTCGCCTCCGTATTGCATTTGGCGAGCCGTCTGTAACCTATATTGTCTTTGATTCTATCACAGCATCTCAGTTACCACCCCCCAAAATGAGCACTCCTCAGGGACCCTAAGCCCCGAGGACGTTACGATATCTTATATGTATCATATCCTTCATCGTTTTCATTCTAATATCTATTAAATATTGAGCCATTTCCCCAACCAACGCACCAGTAGCGTTAACATTTAACAATATGACTATTAAAAAGATCGCAACCCTTAGATCAGCACCATAAGAAGACCATAAATGGACAGTGTTATGTAACAACCGTTTAAGCCACAAACATGTTTTGTTGAGATAATTAGCATAATGTGTTCAACTGCTATAGAAAATACACTTTATATCATTCTTTATTTTTTTCCCCCATTAGGTAACATTTCGAAAGAGCAATAAATATACAATTTAGCAAACTAAAATGATTACTTCTATACAAAAAAAAAATTGCTAAAGCGGGTTAGGCGGTTTTCGCAAAATTCAAAAAATGAAATGTAGTGTTTTTCAATAACCGACTAATCCTCTAATAAATGATATTTGAACTTAAACAATTTTATAAACATTACACAGTTTTTAATTATTAATTTACTGGATCCTCCAATTGGTCGTGATCAATCTCAAAGTCCAGATTAGGCCCAAGCCCGTCCAAATCTTCTTCATACTCTTTTCCTTCAATATTCTGTATAAATTTGTAAAATGGCTGTGCATCTTCAGGAATAAGTTTTAAAATTTCCTTTATGTCTTTTATTTTTTCGGCAGCCAGCACTTTACCATTTGGCCACAATGGAGGTAGTTCAATGTTTTTTAAAATAGCCTTTCGCCCTTTCCTTGCTCTTTCAATAATAACTTCTGAAAAAATGGGGTCTGTTATGTGTTTTTTCATAAATGAAATTGCAGGATTCTCCTTTTTTTATCATTATTACGTGAGTTTGTAGCCAGTTAATATTCTCTTTATTAGAGTCATGTTTTCTATTTGTTATAGATTTTTCCATCATTTTGACCGAAACCATTTCTTCAGATCTGATATGATTAACAATAAACTTGTTTTTCTTTCCTTTCGGCAATTTTTCATGACCTCAATATAGTCATCATTGTATAACCTCTGTTGTGTCTGTTGGGCAGGAAACTATGTCCGGACAATAGAAAATTTAAAGAAATTGATTCAAGGGAAGCATGATTTTGCAACACATTAATAAGCATCAACACTAGTTTAATGCTCCGATTTTGCCCCCCACAAGAATCCGACCATAAAATCAAATTTTTGATGGGAGCTTGTACATTTTCGTTGATATATTTTCGTAAGCACGAACCAACTTCTTGTGTACCTCTGCCCGCTTCATACTCACACCATACATTGAAAACACCTCTCCCTGTACTGCCAACGTTAATACCGAGGTTAAACAAGCTCAGCTGTCTCTTATAGTATACGATTCCAGTTGGTAGTTTTGGCAGAGGGTGAGTTTTCTGGAGGTCAAATGTCAACGTCTCTAAAGTTTCATCTTCTTTGACAGCTTTTAAGTCACCTTTCATTTGATTCCGTAGCTCTTCCGCAATCTGAAGGTGTTTCTCATGCTGTCTGTGAAGATTTTCTTTCTGTACATTATCTTGTATACAAATTGATTGCGCAATGTATGTATCGCACGTTTTACAAGTATCTTTGTGGGGTACTTTAAATTTTAAATTAAAATTCGAATAAAAAACGCTCTTGTATTTAGAGAGGCTCACTGGTTGCTTTGTAATATCCTTATTCTGTTTGACCTCGACAGTAATGTGATACATAACGAGGAAAAGAAGAAATGTGTTGTTTAATGCTTTCAATGCGATTGACATCAGTCGCATTTCTTCCACCGCTATTTTGTCCTCTTTTATCCTCAATAACATTATCTTTCATTTTAAGTAATGCCACTGTAATTCGATTTTGATTTATTTGAAGAGTGTTTAAAAACATGTTCTTACAAACCTAGACATCATTAATGTGATAAATCCTTATTGTGTTCCTTCTCGATACTTTGTCTTTTGTGTAACATCTCTTTTTATCAATTTCCTTGACACATTTGCAGAGCATCATACACCGCCCTTCAAATGTGCCGATACTCCAAAATTGGTCAAACAGTCTTTTTTTCATATCAGTATCAACCATAGAGTGGCATTTTTTGAACAAGTACATAAATAGGTTGTGTTACATTGCTTCGGTTCTATAATTTTGTTTCTTGCTGAGACATATTTCAAATTTTAGTTGGCCAACCTCTTTCTTTCCTTTCTTGGCTGGTTTAGTATCCTCCTTTTTCTTCAACGTTTCTTCCGTCCCTTACTTTCTTCTACATTCGAGTCAGTTTCTCTATTATCTTCAGTGACAGTTTCCAAGTCACTCACTCCTGTCGTAGATTCAGTATCACCTTCCAAGTCACTCACTTCTGCAGATTCAGTATCCGAGCCTGATGGGTGCCATTCACTACCGGAATGTTGAAGTTTTACTAACTGAATCAGCTTCTTCCCTCTTGAGTTTTCCATCCTGGCAACAAAAATAAAAAGCATAGGAGCTTATTCTTTCTAAGAGATTTTAAAACACATTTTATTTTTACACAACAATTTAAATACAAATACAAATGCTTTTACAATGTATTTAAAAAGTAGTTAAATACTTATTAAAATTTTACCAATCTATGTATAACGCCTTTCTAATTGCACCTAATCATATTTAAAAAAAAAATATTACACCTAAGCGTAGGTATTTCAATGATGAAAATGAGAAAAATAGTCTCTAAAAAATTTGGATTCTATTATGATTTTTTGCCTTTGGTAATATTTAGTACAAAACTTAGCCGATTTTCCTCTTTTGGCAGTCCTAAATGCTTAAGAATTTAGTTATTTTAGCTTCAGAATTCTTTTAACCTTTTAACATTTAACAGTTAAGTAGGTACCGTAAGAAACAAAATTTCATATTTTAATTTATTGGCAATATATTGAAATTTAATTAATTAATCGCATTCAGTTCTCTTTTCACTTTTGCTAAAGCATCGTATCTTGAGGCGTTAAGGGCTAAAATCCTAAAATTCAAAATTCTTTTCATTTGAATAATCAATTTCTAATGTATTTAAGAGTTAAATACAGCATTTAAAATACATGTGCAAAAAATGTATTTAATACACATGAATTACAAACCAAATTAATGTATTTCATCATGTATTTAAATACTTTAAGAGTATTTCAAATACAATCTAAAATATATGTATTTAAATACTTGACAAACTCTTCATAATACAGGTACTCGTCCGAAGGTCTCTTCCAGTCTCTCTATTCAACTATTGTTCAAAGTGTACTTTGAACAATAGTTATGTGAAAAAATTGAAATAAACATATGACGAAGTATAAAATTTCAATACATATGTCAGCAACAACCTGCCCAAATGCCAACCGAAACTATAAATTACGCATATCGCTGGAAAAGACAGATTATGGACCACGCACAGGTGCCCCAATGTGAATGAGACAATTTCGGGAGTGTCGCAAAGCTGACACCATAGAACTGATAGAACATCTATATTATTAGAAATGTAAACCCAGTTTACGCGACATTAGCATAACGTATGCATTTGAAGAGAGGGATGGTAACCCATGGCAACTGTTCCTATACATCTCGTTTTCTTATGGGAATTTACATTGGGAACATTTACAAGCAGCTGATACTCTGCTTAAACGAAATGTCTTAACTATAAGCTGTGCAACAGTAAACTTTGTAATGTCTACTTTCCTTGTGTATAAAAAATACATGATTCGTTACGGAGGAAAGTAGAAAAATTGATTTATTTCGGAGGTGGCATTTCACTGCAATTCAAATTAAGTACCGTATGTTCACGATCGAGTTTAACAATGCCAATTTGTAAATCAATCAGAAACTAAATTAATATGAAAACAGCAAAACTCAAACAAATGAAAATTCAAAAAAGAGGCAGGAAGGCGAACGAAAAAGGAAATCCAAACAAGAATAAAAGAGCCATAAGAGAAACGACGCTTAACTTTCATGTCATATGTTCGTTTCTGATTGATTCACAAATTGTTATTGTCAAACTCTTAGACAGATGTCACCTACTCTAAACTGCAGTGAAAATGTCACCTCCGAAATAAAATTTTTCACATTCGTCCACAACATATTATGCATTTTTTTATATATAAGAAAATTACACATTTCATAGTTTATGTATATATCACGTTAAAATCACTTTTTTTCAAAAATCGAAGAGAATTGAAACTTTTGATTCATACTGTAACGCGAAATATAAACATCGGCACGCAGGGCGTCTCTTACCTATCTCTTATCACTAAAGCGGCGCAGTTCAAAGAGATCTCCGTTTAATTGGACCATAAAAACCTTCCCGAACGTTCCGCAAATGTCTTATTAAAGAAAGAATGAAAGAAGGAAAAAAGAATATTCAAGAAGGTTCTCGAGACATAATGGAGGACTAGAAAATGCGAACGCTGCGGACCCAAATTAGATTAGACGTGAAGCCGCAAGTGAAAACAGTGCGATAAACGGACAAGCCAGAGCGTCCGTCCAAGTCCCCCTGGACCCCTCCTATGAGGAGTGTGGTTTGTGATTTTATTTATATATTTTAACTGTCTGGTCCTTTGTGTTATTAATTTTAAGGTTTTTTGACCAACGGGGTTCGACTGATGATGGGTCTTAGGGACCCGAAACATGTCTCTTGTTAAGAATAAAATCGACCTTTGACAAAGTGTTTCAATGCGATGGGGTGTTGACTGAGAGATACTCACTTGTGTGAAGCCAGAGCGTATAAATGAATTAACAGTTAAGAGTGTGATATAAATTAATTAGTTAGAAAATAGTTTAGATAAATTAAGTAGTGTTAAGACAGTGTGTAAATAAATTAGAATTAAACGTTACAATACCTTCAGAATCCGTTTGTTAAATTAAAAACTATTAATTATGGTTAATACGATGCATTTTGCAAGATATTGTCCTAATTTATTTATATTGCAATTATGCAAAAACTATTAATGCCATAAATTTCATCTCACGCGTGTTAAAGTAGCTAATAATAATAAACTATCACTTCTCAAAATATCTTTCTTTTCTATCAAAAATTAACAAAGTTATGAATTATTTTTTAATTGGTCATTTTTCGTCATTTTTCGAACTATTTTCGGTTCAAAAATTGTCCGATCAAAGTCTACAAAACACAATTTTAAAGGTTATTTAATTTTCTACAAAGATCACATTAATAATAATGCTATTCATCAAATATTTTCATGATATAAGCAAAAAAATCACACTTATTTGTTATTTTTGTTTTTAACAAATTACCCGGAGCGAAATTTCTAATTCGAGTTTTAAAACATTTACAAGCTATAAAAAAAGTGATAAAAGTGGATTACTATTAGGTACAGCTTAATAGCAAATACATCCACTTTGTCTCTATTACCTAGTCTACATCACTTAATGTACATTTAAACATTACTGAAAATATGGATACACTTCCTAATAATGATTAGTTTATCTATAAGTGCCTATATGTTTGAAAAACAAATTGTTTTATTCTACAAAAAATAACTTTTTCATGTCATTTCCTTGCCACACCAGTTTTCCCGTACTGAACTACACTACAAATTACTATTTGGTTGTTTATTTTTAGAACACAAAAATTTCTAATACTTTGTATGACTGCACAGATTTAATAGCTATAATTTTTAATTATAAACCTTTATAACTGCATTCTATGCAACTTTCATAATCATACGGTTTTCAACTTTAAGCATGTACTTACTAAAGTAAAGATTGTTGTGTAACACAATAAAATACATAATAAATACAAAATCATGAGCATTGAAAAATTGACATAATACTCATGTTCCTCATGCCGACTCTGGAATAAACGGAGCAGTTTTATTGGCTGAAACTTGGAAAGAAGAAATCTATAATCTTTCCATCCATCCCTAACCATGCCTAACCTAACATTCGTCAATCATTCGCCTTATGAGCTAAACGTAAACACTAAATAGTAATATATAAATTAGTATTAACTCTTTGGCGCTAGGTCAATACATTACTTACAAAATGATACACAACACGTTTTTCATCTTATCATTTATATTTTGTGCCACATTAGCAGTAAGTATTGTCATAATTATTCCATTCTGGAGAACACCTGAGGACCAAGTCAGACAGACGAGATTGTCATTTAATCTTGAAAATTATGTTATTCTGTTAATTAAGTCTCTTTACTTTTTCTAGAGTAATTTAGAACACGACGGTTCTGTAACGATTAAGTTGCTGCACTCGCTCGACTTCTCCGAGACTCCTACCTTCAAGGTTAGGGGGAACATAACCATACAGAGCTTACGGCTCGGGCAGGCCACTATTCATCAAGACGTCCTCATCGAGGAAGACCGGAAGAAGTTGCAGGTAAAACGTACACTTCATGTGGAGTAAAAAATGAATAGGAAAGAATTTGCAAAACAATTGCAAAAATATAAACAAATTGAATTTTGCAATAAACTATTTGATGAATCGATCTGAAATTTTTACCACATATTAAGCACTATAAATTCCGACTTTTTACAAAATAACAAAGTTTCAGGTTCAATTTCGCAATAACAATTGTTAAACAAAGAAATTGACGATTTTGACTTTCTATACCATTTTTCTCAGCAACAAATAAAGATATCGAGGTCGGTTTAGAAATATTTTAAAGGTCTTTTAATTCCCTAGAGGATGGTGAGCCCATTTTACCCAAAAGTAACTTAGTTTTTAATTGAAAACAAAAATAGTCAAAAAAGTGCATTTTTTGACGTTTAATTGTCCATAACAATGCCTAATGTTTATAGTCTCGTGGTGTCTTCCTATACGTTTTGTTTGTGTAGGCCTATATTACCTAAAGATCCGTGTCTCCTGCTCGAGGATTCGATGTCATGGCGAAATCCCTAATTGATTGGTCTATACATATAGTACTATGTTACAGTGCCACATGACAAGCACTTTTATGAACGTACAATTTATTTTATATCTATGATAAAATTGCATATTTTTATTTTTTGTTTCTAATGTTTAGTTATATCTTTGTCTTGATTATAATATGTTTATTTATAAACATATTTTAGTGGCGCGTGCGGACAGAGAACAATTTACCCCTCTCTTTCATGATACTGTATAAGTACACTCCTTCCAAAAGTTTTTCATTATATTGCTACAGAAGTAAATGAACTTACCACACATTGGTTATAAAATTTAGTGGATTTATCTAATACAAGTGGTCAGTTGTGCTTAAAATGACACCGCCAATAAAATAACAGATATGGCACAAAGTTTAATTAACATTGAATGGATGTTTTGCATCCATCTTTAGTCTAAAAGTACAGCATAGATTTTAAAGGTATTGCAGGAGTATTAATTGTATTGTATTAAAAAATTAATAAATTAATTAATCACTCAATAAAGTTACTATAGTGAAACAACAGTTGCGAGAAACTGTAGAAATGACTTACTGGATCATTCCCCAGTGTTCTAGCACTTTCCATTTTTTGCGGCCCATCGAGTAACGATTTTTTGTTACATCAATTTTTGTCTGTTGACTAATCGTGCAATAAGATTCAATAATAGAATTAAAATTTAGGAAGACATGTTATAAATTTCAGAACTGAATTTTCTCAAATACATTCAAAAATTAAGATAAATTAATATTTGGTTGACAGGATCTGGCAGCGAAGAACAGCTTCTATCAGGTCAAATCCATCGTAACTGCAAATGACGGATCGGAGCGTACTTTCATATCAACAGTAAAAGCAGTAAGCTCACCCTATATACAATTACCACTTTCATTAATGCATTGTGTTTCCAGTGTATGATCGCCGAGGCAGAATTGGACGATAGACTTTCGGTCTCTATAGATTACATGGGACGTGTAATTGGAGTTTCCATAGTGGTAGCTTCGAAGTCTACTTGCGAAGGAGCAGTCGTACCTTTGGATAAGTTGAAACAATTTACTACCAGCGTATACGTTAGACATATGGAGATTGGACCGATGTAATGATAAAATTTATAAGGGTCATTCCACAAATGTAAAGCCCTATAAGTCAAATCTGATTTATACTTGCCAAAGGACGCTTCAGATAATTACTACTTACCTCTAAACGTTATATGATGGTGCTCAATGCGAATAAATAAATATATAGTAATCAGTATAATAATTGAAGGAAATTTGTTGGGGACACTTTATATCATTGCAAGATTAATGCAGTTGTTTTGTTAGTTTTAATGAGATTAATTTTCTGGTACCTGATCATGGTACATATTAACCCAGGGGCATATATTCGTGGAATGTACTCTTCTCATTTCTATTTAACACATTGACAAGTTTACTTTTCAGACCTGATACTGCCTCGTACATCCAGAAACTTGAAAGGGAAAGAGAGGCGAAAGAGAAAGGAGAAGTTAAAGACAACAGATCTTTCTTAGCGAAATATGTACGTTCAAATCGAGCTGTGGTTGTTTAAGGTACTATAACTTTTTTATTTTTACAGTGGATGTACATAGTTCCAATGGTAATTATAATGGCGATTTCCTCAGCGACAAGTCCAGATGCTCAACAAGGACAATGAAAATTAGTGTATGCTTTATTAAGCGTAAAGTAGTGTAGAAAAAGATAAATAAATTGTTTCGTTACTGTATGGTGTGTTTTGTATCCTAAAACATTTAATAAACTAATATCGCAATCAAAAACTAAACACCTAGCCGATCTAGTAGCATACAGTATCAATTTGAAATACTACAAACACTAATGTAAAGTACACTAATAGGAGAGTATGGTATCAGAAATAATTGAAGCTCACACAAAATTGTATTAGGTCCTGCTGCAAGAAAAACAAACGACGAAAGAAAAAGTATTGATAAAAATTCTCAGTAAAGGAAACAGAACCCTCTGAAGATTTGATAGAGTAGTCTTTTTCCTTCACAATCAACACTTTCGAAACTCCCGCTTGTGTTAGGTATTTTCCAAGGAAAGTTCTTAGATCTGTCGATCTGTGGCACAAAACAACTGTGTTATAAAAATATACAAATATGAATCTTGAGGTTAACATACTGTACATATATGTTGAAGAGAGACAAAACGTCACATTTAAACTGAAAGTATGCTAAACCTCAATTTTTTCCCTTATATAATTTATATTTGGAAATTAGCCAGTCCGAATCTGGCTATATTGAGGTTATGTTAGCCATGTTTTATGTTCTTACCGTCCTGTTTCTTACCTACCTTGACCTTTAAAATTTGGTGGGTTGTTTATTTTTAAAAACAACAAAAATTATCAATAACGGAAGTGATAATAACAGCGAAATTCGCAATAAACAAAAGTGTACAAGTTTGTAATTGTTACAAAAGCAAGCAATAAATATAACTGTTAAAAGTAAAGTACAATAAGAGGTATGCACTCTATGCGTCTGTTTATACTTTTCTTCATGCACTAGAGTCTGAAACTTATTCATAGTAATCCTTAAGACAAAACACTCATAATGAAATTAAGAGATTTTATCAAAGCATACCGCTTGAGAAGAGCGAGACAACTCTCTAACATAGACTCAGTGTCATTTGAGGCATTCTGTAATGAAATTGCTCCAGATAAAGGTGTGGAAACAAAGGAATCCTCACTGAATGGAGACTACAATTTTTCACCAGTAAGGCTTGATAACGTAAGTAACTGACGACATTTTCATTCATGGAAAGTTTATATCCCTAACTGTTTGTAGAGATGTGAATACTCGAGTTTTAAAGAGAAAGCCCCAGCGAACCGATCCAGCCGCCCCACTTTCTACATAATACTGGTGCTTTTTCTTTCGGCAATGTTCTTGCTCTTCACCATAATATATCTGCTTAACTGCTTCAACATGACTCACAGCTTTGAACAACATTTCATCAAAGAAGCGGTAAGTGGTATGTTCCATGACTGTCCCATGTTGGTACCAATGTTTTCTTCATCAGAGTCATTATGAGCCGAGTAAAAAGATCCACAAGCTTCTTTCGAAAGCCCCCGAGCCTCTCAAAGCGAAAGACCTGCCGAACCCCCCGAAACCTGATTATAACCAGTGTAGACTTGTCAAAGAAGTGGAGAGACTTGATTGTTTCCCGGGGGACAGTGCCAGCGCTGAGACCTGCGAGGCGAGAGGTTGCTGCTGGATACCAGCTAAAACTAAACCTGGAAATCTTGACAATCCTCTGGGCGTACCATATTGTTTCTATCCGCCCAATTATAATACTTACAATTTTGTCAATATCACCGAGACCGGGTTCGGCTTGATAGCGTTTTTGAGGAGGTCGTACCGTACGCCTTATCCTAAAGACATCGAGGTGCTGAAGATGATTGTTAAATACGAGACTGAAACACGTTTACACGTTAAGGTAAGTATTGGGTGGGAACTGAACTCATTCTGAGGGTATTCATTCTGGTGGCTGTTGGGAAGTTTTTAATATATTTTTCTATTTGTTGCAACAAATCTTTTCACTTTTTGCCAGAAACGTTCTTGATAATCCCCAAATATAAAAGCAACTAATTCTTGAATATACCAAACTGCCGACGTTTCGTTCATCATTATGAACATAATCATGGCTATGACATGTTATCAAGATATAAATGTGATTATGTTTATAATGATGAACGAAACGTCCGCATTTGGATATATTCAAGAATTAGTTGCTTTTATATTTGGGGATTATCAAGAACGTTCCTGACTATTCATCTCAGCTCCCCGAGAACATTCTCCCATTCTTGTCACTTTTTGTTCATTTTGATTGTTGTTTCGTTAAGTGCTATATTGATGTAGTCAGTGTCTGGGTGTCATTTTTGAGAAATTCATTTCAATCCCATTCATTGAAAATGTGCATAATATTTATAGAAATATATTATTAAGCAAGATAAAAATATAGAATAGAATACAATCACAAATAAAAGATAGATAAACAAAGAAGCATGAAACAAGTGTCATCAAATATCACCACAAAACCACAAAACTATAACAAGGAGACAATAACCAAGATTTGGATAGTAAAAAGGAGTACCTATTGATAAATATGCATTGTAATAATAATTGCATTATTTTTAACAGTAAATAATAATAAAAATCTCCAAAGGAATGAACATGTGCACAAACGTTGAATATGATATTCCAAATCATTTCTATTTCTTTTCTTTTTATGTTAAACAAGAAGTGAGTGGCAATATGTAATAAGAATTTTCGAATCTATGCTTATTTCTCAAGCAACAAAAAAAAGTAGTTACAGTTATTTAAAATACAGAAACAATTTTAAATAGGTGATTGAGTGAAGAAATGAGTATATTATCAAATCAAAAGAGCTGATTGTACCTACTAAAATGAAATATGAATGAACTGCTAAATAAATAGGTGCCTTATTGCAGCTATTTATTATATTATATTATTACATTGCACCTTACTGGAGTACTAGTCAATTGCCCCTTTTGATCCAGTGAATGTGACATCAGCATTACGAGGGAAAACTATTTTCTAGGTTTATATTATAAATAATGACGCAATAGAATGCATTTCCAACACTTTACAAAACTAAAACAAATGAAAATTAAAAATAACTTTGTAACCACACATAACTTGACTCAATTTTACAAGCAAAGGACCCCGCACTTTGTATAGGGAAAAATGGTTTCAGTCCCAAGGTCTAATTTTTGGTGGATAAGGTAGATCTCCACATCCTGAACAAAAAAGGTAATGGGCACAAAAAAACTACCATCAGGATTTTGCGCTACGGCCCATAAAAGGTCGGCACCTGGGTTTTCGGGTCTCGGGTTATTTTTATCAAAAAAGGGCTTATTCGGTGGCCGATTATGGAGACATAACATTATTGCACCGAATATCAGGAGAAAATCTTTAATATTCGTCCAAACATAATCAGATGGACAAACGACAGCTTAGTACAGAGGCGGCGAATGATACGAGACTCGTTCCTAAACTCAGGTGGATTGTAGAGGCCCGCAATGGTCTCATGAAGTACCTATTCAAATTCCTACATCATGTGATTCCGACTTCACACCTCCAGGCATGCATGTCTCCATAATCGGCCACCATGGCTCCATAATCGGCCACCATGGCTCCAAAGTGATTTATGCACCAATCAGGACATAGACAGCAATAGTTTAGTTTTAGTGAATTCGCTTTCGCATTTCGCACCGTGAGAATCCGGCTTTAAGCAGTACGCGTGCAGTTTAGAACTACACGACTAATAATAGTATACATTATTATACACCAGTCAGATTTTTTTAATAATCATAGTACTACCGTGTTAGTTCTACTGGATTTAACCGACAACATAATTAAAACCCTAGGTAAAACTATGAGGGTCATATCATTATCATTGTGCTATTCCAAAGCTTTTAATTTCCTAGGCCATGACCTTTGTGTCAAATTAAGTTTTTTAAAGTTTCGATACAATGTTGTGTCGCTTTTTCAAGTTATCTTAATCACAAGTAGGAAAGGGTATGTATTGATGGAAAATATTTCACTATAGGTCAGATTATCACTAGTGTTCTACACTTGAGCCAATTTTATTTGTTATCTATACTTTTCATATTTGTAATACTATTTGAAGTTCTTATATGCTATTGTACGCTGATGATACGTAATTGTTGCATTACTCTGATGCCAATGATTCTGCTACTGCTTTAGTACTATAGAGCTAATTTATTTTTGAGTTCTGTCATCCTTCATATATATATATATATATATATATATATATATATATATATATATATATATATATATATGTATATATATATATATAATAATCTCCAGAAAAACTTTGGAAAATTCTCTTTGTATTCCAGATTGTCGATCCTGCCAGTTTTAGATTCGAACCTTCATATCCTGAAGTGCCAATCGTAGACAGAGCCGCTGTGAATGTATCATATATTTTCGACGTGGAAACTTCTAATCCAGGATTTAAAGTTATAAGGAAATCAGATAGAACAGTGATGTGAGTCTTTATACCTGTCCTCATTTGATGTAATTATGTTTGTTGTTCCAGTTTCGATAGCTACAATTTCCTAAACTTAATCTACTCAGACCAGTTCCTACAAATCACCTCCAAACTACCGTCCAAATATATTTATGGGTTAGGAGAGCATCGCTCAAATTTTCTACTTTCAACCGAATGGACTAAGTTCACTTTATTCAATCATGATGTGATACCTATGTTTAATGTAAGGTAACAATTCATAGGTTGATTGATTCTTACATTAATTACACTTGCAGAAAAACAGTTATGGCAGTCACCCTTTTTATATGAATGTCGAAAACACCGGAAACGCTCATGGGGTTTTCCTGTTGAACAGTAATGCCATGGGTTAGTAGTAGAAGCTACGACTAAAATTCGTTATTTATTTTTATCTAATTTAAATTGGTGGAAATTGAAATTTAAGAATGATACCATTTTTCAGATATTATCCTGCAACCTACGCCTGCCATAACCTTTAGAACCATTGGAGGTGTGCTTGACATGTACTTCTTTCTGGGCCCCTCACCTGCAAACGTCATCAGTCAATACACAGATTTAATCGGTAAACCATACATGCCGCCATATTGGAGTTTAGGTTTTCACTTGTGCCGATTCGGTTACAAAACGTTAAACGAAACCAGGAGTGTCATGCAGAGGAACATTGACGCTGGAATTCCATTGGTACGTCCAAATATCCAAATACAATGATGTAGAGTCAACTCATAGATGTTTCTACCAAAGAAACATTCCAAAAACTTGGTTTAAATTCATTTAAAATTTGTATTCTTTGGTCAAAGGTGTGTTATGGCCCAATAAAAAATGATCGGAACAACCTTCATATTGTTCCAATTTGTCATTTGGTCATTAGGAATGATCATTCCCAGTGATGATACCATATTTAGCATTGACTAAATCGTCTATCCAAATGTTTGTCGTTAAACCTGGTTAATTTCTCAACTGTGTATTTTAGGACACTCAATGGAACGATCTGGATTATATGAACAATAGCAATGATTTTACCTATGACGCAGTCAATTTCAAGGGTTTACCTGATTTTGTAAAGGGGTTGCACCAAAGAGGTATGCATTACATACCACTAATCGATCCAGGAGTTAGTGCTAGCGAGATACCCGGAACTTATCAGCCTTATGATGTGGGAATCAAAATGGACATATTTGTAAAGAATTCAACTGGACAACCTTTCATTGGAAAAGTAAAACATAATTATTATACCTTACCTTGTTTTATGGGTTTTCTTTTATAATTTAGGTTTGGAACAGGGCTTCGACTGTCTGGCCAGATTTCACCCATCCGAACACGGTAGACTATTGGACGTTAATGTTGAAAGATATGCAGAAAATGGTAGAATTTGATGGTGCATGGATTGACATGAATGAACCTTCGAACTTCCTCAATGGACAGTTCTCGGGATGTCCCAAATCGTCATTGGAGAATCCCCCTTATGTACCCAGTGTGGACGGGGGCATCTTGAATTATAAAACTATGTGCATGAGCGCTAAACACTATGCTGGTTTGCATTACAATGTTCATAATTTATATGGATTCACAGAAGCTATTGTTACTAGTTTGTACGTAGTTTGGCGGTCGCACTGTGAGTTAAATTTTATATTTTTTTAATTTTAGTGCTATGGCGGAAATCAGGGGAAAAAGACCGATGGTTATATCCAGATCGACCTTTTCAGGACTCGGGCATTACGCTGGCCATTGGAGTGGCGATGTTTGGTCTGCTTGGTTGGATATGAAATTCACAATTCCTGGTAAAATGCATTACTTTTTTGAAAACTTCAAGTTATTCAACGTAATACGTATATTCTTCCAGAATTACTGAGCTTTGGGCTCTTCGGCATTCCCTTGATGGGGGCAGACATTTGTGGTTTCAATGGTAATACAACAGAAGCATTATGTAATAGGTGGATGCAACTTGGAGCTTTTTACCCATTCTCTAGGAACCATAATACAGATGATGGCAGAGTGAGTCCCTGAAAATCCTAATAGTTAACGATCCTATTAAATTTTCATTTCTATAGGATCAAGATCCGGTAGCAATGGGGGAGCAAGTGGTCACTTCCTCGAAGAAAGCTTTACTTATTCGTTACTCCTTGTTGCCATATTTGTATACTTTGTTCCATAAGGCGCACATTGATGGCGAAACTGTGGCTAGATCACTCCTATTTGAGTAAGTCATAAACTATAAATCATTACCTCTTTTAAAAATGGACACTTTCAGATTCCCCAAAGACATACAGACTTATTCCATCGACTCTCAGTTTCTATGGGGGCCAGCTTTGATGATCATACCAGTCCTTGAAGTAAGACCAATTATCATAGACAACAAATAACTGAAAAACTATTGCCACAAATTTGTGTTCTTTTAATGCAAAGTGTCGACATGGTTACTTTCACTCTACTTATAAGTTTTACTTTTCTATTTGTCAGGAAGGTGTAACAGAAGTTACCGCCTACATACCATCAGGTGTGTGGTACAACTACTACACTAAATCGGGTATCCAGAGTACAGGGGATTTCTTTAATATTTCCGCTCCGTTGGATACTATTCCATTATTTTTAAGAGGAGGTTATATTCTACCGACACAATATCCCAAACAAACCACCACAGAATCCAGAAAATCCAAAATAGAATTGCTGGTTGCTACAGGTATTGACGGAACTGCTGGAGGGGAATTGTACTGGGATGACGGGGACTCTCTAAGTAAGTAAACGTGATCCAAATTTCTAGTAGTAGTATAATTACTAATGTTTATTTCTAAAGTTTCCTGTTTTTTTTATTTATTTCAGACTCATATGAAGAGAAACATTACTCTTTAATACGTTTCGATTTGGAGAACAGCGTCTTGCGTACTTCCAATGCATATTTCGGTTCAGAAACGCCACCGAATCTAGGATCTGTAACTATTTTTGGAGTCAAGCAGCCAGTGACTGAAGTATTCGTAAATGAATTGACACAGGCTTTTAAATTTGACACTGTTCATAAGGTAAGAACAATGTAACTTAGTGAAATATGTTTAATAGTTTCATTTTAAAATTTTAGTACTTGTTTATCGACAATCTGGATGTGAGTTTCGAGAAATCCATCACAATTGTATGGAAATAATCATTCCTAATTCCTAGTTTCTTAACCAAAGAACTTTTCACATAATGTTACCCTAACAGTAGTTGAAAATTGATTAGCTTTTCCCTTCCGTTAACCCTTGTCGTGCCAAAACCAAAGTAGAATATATGTGTTTACAAAAAAGTGAAAACTATCTGTAGAAGTAAGCTGAATTTTTATGAAGGCTGTTAAATGTCGACTGATGAAAATTATTTAGACTGTACAAAACTTTACTTTTAAAGGTTATAATCAGATTTTTCAAACATATTTTCTGTGATAATTTACAGAATTCAAAATGCTTATGCAAAATATGTTTAATAGTATTTTTAGTATTTTAAAAAATAGTTTACCATTACACCCACTTAAACTTTGTGATTTTTTTTTTAGAATAAAACTTTGAATCCATCAAACGTAATTTATTTATATATGTAGGTTTCTTACATCTTTATTCAAAATTCGAAGGTAAAGGCTACACAAAAATTGTAATCACAAGAAAGAAAATTTTAATAAAAATATAATTTACAAATGTTTAAAAAATGGCACTAAAAGGAACAAAATAGTGAAAAAAGCATCCAGAGTATCCCAGCAAACGGCAAATTAAACTAAAATTTTGCTGGAACAACCCTATTAAAATCAGACTCACTGGAATTGGCTACAATATTGCAATAATTTAGTAAAGAAATATAATTGCACTAAAGCTAATAACAATACATAAACTTTGTAAAGTAAAACTAAGAATATTTCTCTAAACTCATCTTTGGCGAAAGAAAGAACCAACTCGAGAATAAATTTTATGTGTCTAGAAAGTGGCAAGAAAAATATAAAATTATGGCAATACATTAGTCTTCAAAAAAATCTACTTATAAATTATAATGTGTAGTACAATATACATTATAAACAGGTACGAGCTATTCACATAGTATTTTTAAATAAAATATGGCAGTACTAAGGATTGTTTTAAAATGAAGTACCAATAATCCTGAAAAAAAATTTATACACATATCACATAAATGGCAAGAGCCTACATACAAACTGGTTCACTTTTTAGTCTCCAATCAAGTCTGCTAACGAGACAATTTGGTAAAAATGTTTGTACTTTCAAAAATCTTAGTCTTAATGTAAAACATGAAGCATTCCATGACCACACTACATTAAAGAGCGACCAAAAACAGTGCTATCTTGTTAAATTCAACTAGATATCATTTACAAAAACTCTAATAAAGTTCTACTTTATAATTAATAGGTAAAACTTGAAACAGGCTACCTTATCCATGCCCAAATACACCATTAATAAAC
The DNA here is from genome assembly GCA_946251905.1 of Cryptocephalus moraei. NCBI lineage: Eukaryota > Metazoa > Arthropoda > Insecta > Coleoptera > Chrysomelidae > Cryptocephalus > Cryptocephalus moraei. The sequence continues at coordinate 17,470,995 of OX276462.1, read as the reverse complement.
CACTATATCTAGATTTGTAACCTTCAATGTTGGGTTCCAAGGCAATGGAAGTAATAAAGTTATTGCATTTGTGAAATTCTAGTTTAGTTAATGATTAAAAAAAAACACCTGTTATTAAATTATGTTAATAAGTGCATTTCTTTTTCCATTTGTCACATACAGACCATTTCTACAGAGCCGCAGTATGGTATAAACATAAGAGCAAAAGAAAGGCCATATATTTCTCGTTTGCTAAACAGAGAAAGAACTTTTGCGACGTTGCTAGCTCGCGAAACATCACAGTCATCGCCATACTCTACCGGATCATTCGCTGTATGGCCTCCGACGGGAATATTTGGAATGGTTTATGGACCGTTGGTCGGCAACGTTGGAAAACTTCCTTCTCTGTCATACTAACGAACTACTATTAGTTTCTCTTTCGCTCTTGTTGATTTCGGACCCTGCATTTCAATAGAATAGGTCCATATAGTGTCCACTGATTTAGGAAAAGTTGGATGAATGTAACATCTGATTACTGATATACAGTGTGATCCGCTCACGAATTGGTATGAATGGCAAAACAATTTTGAATTAAAATTATATCGGAGATTTTAGCTCTGGATTATTGGAAACTAATGCCCACCAAATATAAGTCAAAACGCCCATGTGGGGTGTTCTAAAAACAAAGTTTAGTAATTACATGAGGTAACTGTATATATCAAAAAAGGAAAAATTGTAATATAAGTCAAATCGCCCCTATATGTGGTGTTCTAAAAACAAAGTTTGGCAAATACATGAGGTAACTCATGTAACTGTATATATCAAAAAGGGTGAAATTGTATCAAAAAACACTTGAAATTTCACTTGAAACACTTAAAAATACATGAAATTTCATCAAGCCTGTTTTAATAATCTATTTTAAAAGTTTGCGTATAGAAAAGTTGTTCCGAATTAAAATTGATTTTATAATAATTTGGAAAAACTGGAAGATTTTTAAACTTTACATCAATAATAAAGTATTTTCCATATATAAAAATTAGATAGACGACTTAACATCAAAGTTAACGAAAGGTTCGGAAATTTTATTCTAACTTGGTTTCTCTGGCAAAAATTACACTACAATAATATGACGCCAAATTTTTTAAACTGTCGAAGTTGGGCTCGTACACATGGTGTTTTAGAATGAAAATAACTTCGCAACCTAAATATGTATCATCAGTCTTGATGAATAAAAAAAACTGTTAAATTGTTCATAATTGAAATGAAAATGGAGAAATTGGCACGGTGCGCTTTTCTCGTATTGAGGCTCTCTCGAGCAGCCCCATGTTCTCTTCTTATTCACACTTGATAGCCTTATCACATAGGCCTGCAAGCTTTTAAAAGGGTAAGCTTTGCTTACGCGTCCATGAACAGACGCTCAATTTTTTAGTGAGTCGATTTTTCTCAAATGTTACATTTAACAATGAAATTTATAATGCAATCAATTCATATCTTCGCAAATAAAACAGTTCAATGATTTTTTTTTTGAAAACAGCTGTTTTTCCGAATTTGTCAATTGTCCTTGAATTTCGTCACCGATCTTAATCCTGAACAACTTTCCCTAATAAATTTTTTCGTTATTTCAAAAATTAAAGACAAATTATACAGTTGTCAAAATTTATCTCTATAAGTCCTTAAGTATAACCGATTTGAGTCAGAACCACAGACTACACTGATATTCTTATACCAAAGAATAAAGAAATAACAAGAAGGGAAAGTCCCGACCCTCTCTATTGTTTTGGGTAAACCGCTTTCAATGACCTTGAAGACTGATATTGGGGGGAAATCAGGGCCGGACTGTCAACCATTGCGGCGACAGCAAGGGTCGGCGCACAGGTCCGCAATAAGTGTCGAACGGGTACTGATTCAAACATGTTTAAATAGATGTGTAACAAACGTGATCACACGAAACAGGTATGTGCCGTGATGTCCCAATATTTTTTTTAAATTCCATTATGAAAATGCCTAATGAAAAAACCCTAATGCTTATACAAAATTCGCTACAAACGCCTCTGGTTATATAATGATATTGAGGTAAATATGTATTGCACACCTACGCCACTAGTGCATTTTCCCCCAATGTTGCGCGGACAGATCTGCGCGACCATCGGACCTCTCTCTCTGTTTCCCTTCTTGTTATTTCCCTATCATTTGCTTATACTATCAATGAAAATGTATGTCAATTGATTTGTCCTAATTTCGACCAAAGCAATTAATTGCATAACATATGAAAACAAAAAATATTTGTTGCCTGAAACCAAACTTTCAAAACGTTTGTGTGCGTTTTAAAAGGACTAGACATAAACGAGTCTTACTGACGTAGCTGGACCCACAAAACATCTGGTTTTGTTTCTACCCCACAACTTTTTGCCTTTCGAATTATCCCCGTAAATGGTGCATCTAAGCATGAATCTACTTAAGAGGTCAGCTCTTCTAAAAGTTCCTCTGTGGAACGCCTCTCTTTTCTGAACTCTTCCATGTACTTCTTGGGAACGGTCCACTCGAGCAATATCTGAACGTTCCTTTTCAACTTTTCCGCCACAGATATGCTTTCGTCTTTACACGGTTCCCTGCCGGAATTCTCTATGGACTCCACCAAGATATCATCGATCAACCTCTTGTTAAAACCGAGTTCGTCTAAACGTTCAGGAGCAGAGATTTTTTTCAATAGTATCGCTAGCAGTAGTCTCATCCTTTCGATGGCCATGGGAGGTTCGATGTTCTTATCGAGTTTGTTCTCATTGGTGTTCTTGGGTCTCGAGCTGAGAACCGTGCATTCGTCGTAGTGGCTTTCGAGCTCGTTTTTGGTCTTGTGGAATGACTTGCAATGCCTGCACACGTAGGGTTTGTCGCTCTTATGCACGCAGAGCATGTGCTTTTTTAAATGGGGCAGCTGCGAGAAGGAAGTCTTGCACAGGACGCAGTCGAACGGTTTCTCGCCCGTGTGACGTCTGATGTGCAACTTGAGCGCGGTGGAGTGCGCGAACGCCTTCCAACAGACCTGGCACCTGTACGGCCTCTCGCCGCTGTGGATCCTCTGGTGCACCGTGAGCTGCGACCTCTGCGTGAACCGAGCGCCGCAGTGCGCGCAGCCGTGCGGCTTGTCCTGTTTGTGAGTGCGCATGTGCTGCGGGAGGTGCCCCTTAAGCTCCTTATTACAGATCTTGCAGTGGAACGCCTTGACGTTGGCGTGGTAGCAGTTCAGGTGCTTCTTAAGCGCGTCGCGTCGGAAAAACGACTTCCCGCATATGTCACAGATGAAGTCGCGGATCTCGAGGTGTCGGTTCATGTGCAACTTCAGATTAGCGCCGCAGGTGAACGTCGCGTTGCACACGTTGCAGACGTACGGCTTGGCGCCCCTGTGCGTGCGCAGGTGCTGGTGCAGCTGGCCCCCCCTGGCGAACTTCTTTTTGCACAGCTCGCATTCGTACGGCCGGTCGCCCGTGTGGGTCCTCAGGTGCAGCTTCAGCCGTTCCTTTATCGGGAAGGCTTTCTTGCAATAGTCGCAGACGTAAATATTTTTGCTTTGCAAGCCCGGGGAGTGCTTGCAGGCGATGTGGTTCTTCAGGCACACCGCCTGCCTGAAGCCCCGGCCGCACTCGTCGCATACATACGGTCGCTCGTTCGTGTGTATGAGAGAGTGCTTCCTAAGATCGTTGCTACCCAGGAATTTCTTACTGCACACTTTGCATTCGTATTTGCGGATCTTGTCTTTGGCGAAAGTCATAATAAATTTATGGACTAGAGATTTATGGCTATTAAAGCATGCAAGTACGTAAATAAACCCTTAACCGAGTGCTTGTAGGAAAATCTATTGATCCCAACCACCTTAAGACTAAATTAGTAAGATTAAAGTGAGCTCTTAGTGTCCATCGGAGTGGTAGTAGTAGTAGTAGTAGTAGTAGTAGTGCCAGCCTACCTCCACCATAACTCACCTGGAAGAATTCATACCTCAACCTTCATTTTATCTATACTAATTTTTAAGAGATGAATTTAGAATTAGCCGTTTGTTATAATGCTACAAGATATTTGGTAGTTAATAAATTGATCACATGGAGTTCAAAAGTTTTCCTGTCGAACAGAAGCGCCAAATTGCAAACCATTTAATTTAGAAAAAAGAAACAGACAACTACTCCAAAGGCATTGATTAAAGAAAATTGATGAATCCAGTTTTCCTTTAAATAAATGTAAAAATTTGAACAGGTTGAAGAGAGTTACCAAGAGAAAAATTTATCTTCTTACCTTCATGAACAAGATTCCAGAGTATGATTTCATATGTGTGTTTGGACACAACTCGACATTGGTGTAGATGAGAAAAAATTTTCTTTCATAATTTAACGCTGTCATACTTGATAATGTCAACTTTGTTTAATGATAAGTAAAATGGGTATTTATTACGTTTGCCCAATAATACAATAACTTTAGTAAATATTTCTTAAATAATTTGAAAAACACTAAAATCTAAAATATGTGTAAATTATTAATACTTCAATTATAACTCTATTCGCTGCATCTCGATTTATCCTTCATTATTTATTTGATACTTAATTACATGCCTTTTTAATTTTAATTGTAAGAAAGGGACTTTCTTTATAGACACCGTATGAGATAAAGGACATCTCAAAAGAAGGTACGACGTTAGGTTCCACCTCTGGGATGTATCCGTTTATCGCATTTGATGGTGTATAGATCCGCACCATCGCAACGGTTACCCGAGATAAACCCACCTCATCCCTCAACAATTTTCATTGATCTGCATCGGGTAAACTCTAAACTCCTTGTTTGGAAGAGAGTATTTTGTACTTACTTCAATAAGATAAAAATCTTATTTGTTTGTGTTAATAATGTAATAATTTGTTTGTGTTAAGGAAAAGACAATTTGATTCTAATTTTGCCTGCGATATACAAAGTAATGTGTAATATATACAGGCAATTACTGTAACTAGACCCGGCGTTCTGATAGGAAATTATTAGTTTACATACCAACATAGGTGATGGGCGAGGTGCAAAGAGGGAAGCAAATATGGCCGCCATTGACTAATCGTGATAGGTAACAAAACAGTTGTCTAGAGGCGTATCAATAATAAGGATCAAAAGGTAGAAACATTGAGAAACTAAAAGATTTAGCCCATTCATTACGAAACAAAATTAAATTCGTGCAAATGCATCAAATCCTATTTTGAAGTGGCATTAAACTTTTTTGTCGTTTCATGGTATATTTTAACTGAAATTCAAATTAAGTATTGAAAAAGAAATATGGCCGACAAGAGGATCATCATCCATCAAATGTCAAAAAAAATTGTATGTACCGGAAATGAGCAAACTCATACTTGAAATATTGAACCCTGAAAGTAATTGAAATCAAGAACACTGTTGTCATTTTCATAAAAAATAATTTTAGTTTGATTAAAAAATATTATAAAGTATTTCTCACCCACTTCACATATTGTAGACTATACTATATCTGAACTAAACCATTACGTTCTCTTTAATAAAACTGCTGTTATTGACATGAGCTATCAGGCCTTCTAATCGGTTGCTTTTTCTTAATTCAAACATATATTATTACAACTTAATTCCTGAATTTAATCTTTTCGAAACAATAATTTGTTTTCCGTTAGTAAGTACTAAAATAAGTAAATTGTATATTTCCAGCAACTGAGAAGAATTAAATACTCGTGTTTTCTGCTATATGTTAAAGTAACGTATTACTGAACTGAATTTTATTAAAATACATTCAAAATACATATTAAAATCATTCAAAACTGTCTTTTAAAGGAGTAATATACTTTGAAAACGTAGGTATTTAAATTATCGGGTGTTTTTTTTTTATTTCACCTCATAGTAGACTGCGGATAGTGTTTGTGAATGCGCCTTACTAAAAAATGTCAATATTGACATAAACTATCCACTTCGGCCGTGAAAGCCTACATTCTCTAAACTCACTTTTTTAATAAAAATTGAAACTACTCCAATCAGTTACTAGTGTCTTGAAAAAGACAGCTTGGCTCTATTAATTAGGCGTAGATGAGGGAGCAGTCTTTTTCAAGACACTAGTAACTGATTGGAGCAGTTTCTATTTTTATTAAAAAAGTGAGGTTATGTCAATACTGACATTTTTTAGTAAGGCGCATTCACAAACACTATCCACAGCCTACTATGAGGTGAAATTTAAAAAAACACCCGATACATATTTGTAACAATCAATGATTCAATCACTTATGTTTCGTGTAATTATTTATTTACAAATTGATTACTTTTTATTTTAAGAGACTTGAGACTCAATATAAGTGACAAATGATTTATAAGAGCTCTGTTAGGGTTGGATAAATATATTTTGTAAAAACTAATTACCTTCTACTACTTTTAAATTGAATATTATGTTCACGGCATTTTTTTGAAACTCGTCTGCTTCTTCTTACACTTAAAATCACTTTCATTAAAATGTTTAAAGCAGAACTAGGCTGATTTTGTTATTTTATTAGTTTCAATAAGTGCAAAAACTGAAACCTTAAGTAATAAATTAAAGTCAGAATTGAGCATGCGCGGAGAACCTTTAACAATATGAGGTCATTCTGGCAAATCGAACCTCGGCCTAAGACAATAACCCTTCTTCCCCACAACAATAGCCAATTGGATCGCCGACCTCTGTAGAGGAACGGTGCTCTAAAGGTACGAACATACCGAAGATGTCGCGGTCGCGGTCGCGGTCGATGTCGAAACAAACCTTTATTTTCTTATGAAAGCGTACATACCAAAGATGTTTCACCCATTCACCCTCGCCGCCTATCATGGCGGTTTACAGCGCGGTCGATGCCAGATCAAAATAGTTTGTTTTACATCGCGATCGAGCTGTTGATCGCCATGTAACTCGCACGTTCATTGGTGCTCTTCAAACCACGTGACATTTAGCTGGAGGGAGATACGGAAGGCAATTTTATTTACTGAAGACGGGCGAATTTCCGTATTCCTTCTCATTGCGACGTATTGTTACTACTAGTTTTTCTTCGCCAAGAATAGGGTTTGTATGGTAGTTGTTATATGTGCAAAGTTCAATTCTTGTTTTTACATTGTCATAGATATACTGGAACGTATCAAGAGTCATTCTCATGTACGCAAAAAATTTATCTGGATGGTTTTTTAACTAATTGAAGAGATGGTGATATTCACCTAAATATTGTCTTTTCTGGTTTATGGGATGAACATTAAATTGGCGATTTGATGAATTACAGAGAATCCACCACTTTGCACTTGAAGACATGTCATAATCACTGTCACTACTATCGCTGTTGTACATTATTTCAGTACTTTTTAATAAATAGACAAATCAATAAACAACGTTCCCGTCGTTCCCCGAGTAGACTGCAAGGAACACTGAAAGGAAAAGCATCTTCGGTATGTTCACCCTCACATCGACATCGACCGCGACGTCGACCGCGACGTTGACCGCGACATCGACCGCGACATCGAGGTATCTTCGGTATGTTCGTACCCTAAGAAGAATACTACAACACATTTTGAAATTATTTATAACATACTGGATCGAACCGAATTAGCTCATAATGCCTACCAATAACCTCAGAAGCACTTAGTTTAAATAGGTTTCAACGGAAACAGGTTAGACCTTAGAGTTACAGTCACAAACTATCCAAAATTACACATTAGCACGATTGTAAAATATGCCAATTCGCTAATATATCTATGCTAAAAATCATTTGAAGATTATTCAATGAGAATGGTCAAGAAACTGTACAAAACCTACATCAGGCCCAGTTAAAGTTTGCCTACTCAATGTGGAATCCTTACTTCATCGGTTACCAAAATTTACAGTAAAATCACAAAGATAACACCAGGTCTGAGAAATCTTCCTTATACCGAAAGGCTATAAATATTTGACCTAGAACCACCCAGAGAAAGGAGACGTAGAGGAGACCTCATCAAAACATTTAAAATACTACATATCACTGCTATGCCTGTGACATACACATCTACAACAGGAATCAGAATGGCCACCTGCGAGTTCACTACAGGAAGCTGTTTAGATTTCGGTAAATGCCACCTAAAATTAATCACGGACTGAGGATGTATCGACATGGTATATTTAAAGGAAATTTGATTTTTCCAATACAAATGATTTTTGGAAAAAATACTGAAAATGGAAAAAATCCAATTTATGTATCAGCGCTTTGTTAATAATCTAGTCTCTCAAAAATTGTCTGGTGGATTGATTTATGACAAAAGTTATGTGGATTTCTAAATAGAGCACCAAGAATGCATCAGATTTATCTGTAAACTAATGAATTAGGTACAAAGCACAATTTTTATGGACATTTAAGTTAACTTTGCATAAAATCGATAAGAATTCATTAGATTTTTGGAGAATCTGTCAAATTTGGTTCAAAAGACAGAGATTTATGGATGAGGGTATGGATTAAAACAGGTAGGATTCTGAAAATTGACCATAATTCAGCAGTACTTGTTAGAAAAATGTCGAATTTCGTTGAAAATCTCGATTCACGTTAACAGCTAAAATTTCAGTTTTCAGGTCGACTATAAATTTCATGTCTTAACAAACATTTGTTTCCGACTTCTTCATATCGATTACGACTTCATGTGATTTTTCTGGAAAATATTGAAATCGATATAAAGCCTGGAATTATTGGTGCTTGTTTAAAAGTTTCCTTTACATAAAATTGGTTGGAACATTAGTTAATATGACAAAAGTTATATGGATTTCTAAATAGAATGACTACACATTATTTTCTTCTGCAAATTATCGAGTTAGGTGCAAAAGTCACAATGGGCGAATTTTTTGAAAATTTACTAGCGAGTTTTTCAGATTTTTCCGAATACTACTTAATTCAGTTTGAAAGCCAGATTCATGAACCAGTTAGTTCTTAGAGCATTGATTAAAATATTCGTTTCTTGAACAGAAGCCATGTAAATGTTTCTGATTTCATTTCAACCGACTCAATTTCATTTCACTCTTGAGAAAAATAACAAGATTGGAAAATCCCAGATTTATGGGTCAGGTGCTTGGTTAAAACTTCAGTTTCTGGAAAAGTATGTCATTATGAAGTAAGTCATTATTTTAACTTATAACATGTAAACAGAATCCTACATGTGTCAGCGAATGATTTAATCAACTATATCCGAACAGGATTAATTTTATTAATACCTACCATAGCAATACGGAACCATACTTAATCAGAAGATTTTAAATCGATCTGGAAATTATAACTTCATTGTTTTCGAGCTACAATTTTGTTTGCAACAATTTTTTATTAAATAAATGGCAATAAATATTATCGTGAGTGGTCAACTGAGAGTAAATACATTCAACCTTAATGACTATGTAGAATTGGCTCAAAAATATATTGGAGTCTTTTAAAGATCTGATATAGGAATATTATTATTATAGCATATTTAAGAAGAGAGCTAATCGCCATAAGACATGGTAAATTGACTGGTAAATCTATAAGTAAAGTAAGTAGTAACTGTTTCTTCAAATTAAATGTAACAATTGAAATTACAAAATTTTTATTTTTAGGAAACAATGAGACACTTTCAATTTAGTTAAACGGCTACCAGGGTTCTAATTTTGAGATAAAAAGTTTGGATACCACCAAATTACCTTTAAAGCAGTCTATGTATATGGCAATTTAAATCAAGTCGCCTTGAAATCACTTCTAGAATTTGAAGCAGCTGTTCGACAGTGTAACTCCCTCCATAAATGATAATCTTTTTGAACGGTAAAAAGAGCATTTGGAATATGTTCTTCTATCTTGTTTCTTTGAAATGTTAAATGATATTGAAGAACAAAAAATTGCAAAAGTAAGAGACAATGTTTGGTTACAATGAGACATGATTTTTTAGAAACTTGTTATTTAATGAGGATGTTAAAATATTCAAATCACCTTAAAAAAGGGAGAAAGCTTAAACTACTGAAGTGAGTGGAAACCAAGTAAACTTATCTAACTCTAATTTTACAAAGTAAATACTTCCTACACCATTTGTTTTTATTCTATGATTCTATCCTAATCTAGAGTCTCCTTGAGAATGTTTATTTTACTTTTAAAGTTTGAAACACAAATTCCCTAAACTCATTATACATTAAAATCCAGTCCGCAACGACTACTTTGAATTAAAAATATGACAAACACACCTAATTATTCAAATACTATTCAATAAAGTTTACTCTAACCTACTTGAAGTGTGGATTTGTCAATCTTTAAATTAAGTAAAGATGAATTAAACTTATACTCACTCGTCCATGTCCAAAGAGTTGTTGTCGAGGATGACCTGCTCGTGCTCGACGTTACATATTGGGAGGGATCTCGGAATATTTCTTTTAGTGTAAATTTATTGTTAAATAATTCTTCTAGCTGCACAAAGCCAAGGCCAAAACCAACACGGGACCATACCAATCTCTCGCAGAACACCAAACAGTAACAGTAGGGTGTTTCTATTTTTGGTTATGTAGTTTGACATGGAACACTAAACCACATGGTTTAAATGTTCGAGTCGTGCACTAGACCTAGACGATTCCGATACAAGTTCTAAGCTTACTCATATTTGAATGCCGACTTTTTGTATTATTTATTGCCCAAGTTCGTTCCATTTAAAATCAAAATCCTAATCCTAAATAACGTAGGGTAATCTGTAATCAAAATGTTCATCACTCCTCCACCTCCCACAGTGGCGGGAATCGTTGAGGAAGGTAAGACAAGTCTTCACCACGTGTACAGGATGTCTTTAATGACAAAATAAAACAACTGAATAACATTGAATGGAACTTCTCTTCTCTGGCTTTTCCATTGCACCACTACGTGGACAACTCGTTTTTCTTTCATTCGATTTCAATGGATGATAATTCCGAATAGTACCAATTTACTTACTCCTTTCGCCTGTTATACTAATTAGTCATAACCAATCAATATACACTTTGGATTACCAATCTGATATTATTTACGACGAAATAGAAGTTGTTTCACCCAGTAGGACTTCATGCATGCATAGTTTTTAGCTATTTTTTGTGTGATGTTATTGTTTGGGTAAGTGTTATTTCCTTCATCTTTACTGTTAGGCATTGGTCTTTTGAATGGTAAATGTTAAGTCAGATGATGGCGTAAGTACAAACCGGTCACCAGTTTTGTTATTAAAGACATGTGAAGACTATAATTTTCTTCCCTTCCTAAAATCAAAACATATCAAAACTAACAAAATCGTGATGGTGGGCTTTCAAAATATAATTGTCAATGTAAAAATAAAGTTTACTTGAACAGAAAATTCGTAACGTATAAATTGGGATATCTGCTGTACCCTAAACGGTAGGCAGCATTCCTTCATTGTACGGTTATCATATTTTGTTTTAAATTTTTGAGAAAAGCAAACCTATCGATTCGCAAAAGAAAGTTCAAACAATACAAATTTTATTAAAAAATAAATTGGTATAAAATGCAGTACCGCTAAAAGCGGACTCGGATCGATTAGTACGAAATAAAGCGACGATGGTTCTTATTCCTCTCAAAAACAAATCAACAATCACATAAATTACACCAATTACACCTAGTGTTACAGATTCACTTCTTCGATGTAGAAAAATTCAGACAGAGGTCCGAACAGGTAGACGGCTGGAGTCTCCTCTGGATTCCCCAAAAATTCAGCATACAGTTCTTGATATCTCGACAACGTGATGCCACCTCTCCTTCTGTCGTCGTCCTGAAACATTTCCACCAATAAGAACAAAGACGAAACAACGTCAGATCTGCGTTTTGTTTATTTATTAAATATTATTTGCATGTCTTTCCAAAACCACGTATTTCTATAAAACATTCAATACTGTCTGTGCAAGTGCACCTTTTAAGCAATAGGATAGGTGACAAAAAAACGACGAAAGTTTGGTTTTCAATGATAAATTAAGTTGTGAAGAGACCGTAAATTTATTTCATTTTAGCACTAATATTTAATAATACATAATTTGTCATAAAATAAAAGCATACAAATAGAGCTATTAGTCACATGACATCAAACATATCAATCAGTGCGCGTGACGTCACGGCTTAGTAAACACGCTAATGTCACTCTTATTGGTGATGTTTTATATGGTATTGGAATCATCTCGTAATGAACAAAATTTTCCTGTTTTCGTCTTAAATTGCCAGGTGTTTATAAGTATTACTCGCTGAGACCTATTCAAACAGCCATTATCCAGTACTCATCGTTTAACAATACTGCGTTAAATATAACTATACCACGTTTGGAAATAATAGGAGAGACAGACAGTTCGATTTCGATGTTTCGTGGGTACTTATATGGATTCCATAGGCGTGCGTAAATGTAGAGTCGTGACTAAAGGAATTTAAAAAAAAATACTAAAACATTTTTATAAATTTAATAAGAAGATACAAATACAAATCAATAAGAATAATACATATTCATATTTTGTCAAGGTATCCACACCAATAAGTCTTTGGAAATAAGTCACTCGTGTTTACTACAAAAAATATGTTTGATTCTGGGAAATACAGCATCTACGTTCATGGAACGAACCTTGGCCAAAGGATTGGTGCATTGTTGCCGTTGTAAGCAATCTTCAGCAATATACTTCCATGATGTATTTCTGGTTGCCGCCATCACCAACAATACTCTTTTCGTGGCTCGCTTAAAACCACACGTTGAACCATTATCGTTTTTCTTTAGTTCTATTAAAGTGTATAGCTCAGTTAACCGAATGGAAAATGCATTTCAAAAGATGATTTTTAAATGTTTCGAACCACTTTATGATTCAAGAAAACGACAGGTTGGCATTTGACAACGCCGGATGGCTTGTGCGATAGGTTCACGATCTGCATGTGCGGCACATGAATTTATGCGTTTGTTCCACGCAAAACGCTCTATAGTTTCTTCAAAAAAGGGATCCATCGCCAAATGTCATTACTCCTATTATTTCCAAACGTGGTATAACAACTTATATCAAACTATTCGCTAAACTAAACAAGTTTATTTGTTGTTTTTGTCTTTATCCAAAATCGCCTTCTAGTTTAGCATTTTGAATTATCCGATTGCTTAGTGGTTTGAATGTTTGCAATGGAAGCTGGACTTTCAAATGCAAATACGTCTAACTTGCCCAGAATTGAAGTAGCAATGCCGGAAATATCCTTTGCATCAAACAGTAATTCACTTAATAAAGTAAGTTAAGTAAAACCTAACCTCTAAAGTCTCAAAAATTAATACTTATTATTTGAACTATTTGTAGGCACACCTGCGTCGCGACGTGCAAGATTCAATCACTTCTTCCCCGTGTTATTATTTCTTGGAATGTAAACAAAAAGATATTAGGTGTTTTAATTGATGTGTTTTTATATTGAGACACTCGACGTATGTTTACTATGCCGTGACGTCATATCAACCGCCATGACAGTTATGAGCGTTTTGACCTTTGAATTTAAGAAAAAAATGTAAAATTTTGCATTTATACATTAGTTTCTTCCAAGACTAATGTTTCTTTTGTTGTAGTAGATATAGTAGAGGTACAATAAGGATTGGCTCTATAGTAGAGGTAGAATTTATTGTAATTTCAGAATGTCAACGAGAATACCAAAGGAATCCTTCAATATGAATCATCATTCAGTAGTCGCATTAGTTCCATTGCCTACTTTTAAGCTCGAAAAGAACTTATTTATATGTGTGTAACGCGATGGAAGTATAGATTCTGTGAGCCGTTATTATACTACATAGCACATTTAACGATCAGAGTTCTCAACAAGGAAGTATTTGCCAAAATCTGAAATTAGCTAATTAGGTATACTAGGATTGTTCAAGACATTTTTTTCCTGAAGCACTGTCTAGTAACGAAATAGACTGTAGTAACGACTGGAGTAACGAATATTTGGTATTTGATGTAGCACCATATGCATGGAAGAGGCAGGAAGTAGATAATTATTTAATAATCAAAACTGTTAAGGGTAAAATTAAGGAAGAAGTTTTCCTAAAATTTATACTAGTCTTAGAGAAAAACAATGGATTGTTATTTTATTACTTCAGTAATAAATAATTGCTGTTTACGCTTCATATGGCCAATTTCCGCAATGATCATTTAATAAGCTCGGCATATATTCTGAAATATTGTCGACCTTGAAGGAGCCTTACATGATACATCACTTGGGGACTGAAAACGAAGGAAACCAGACCTAGATGCGACAAATGCCCAAATTTTGAGACAAAAATTAAAAAGGATGACATAAATTGAATCTACTATTTGGCCAATTAATAACTTTTCAAAAAAAAACAATCAACTAACCTCATATACATTTTTAGAGAACTATCAAAAATGGGTTTAGGGACACATTTCGGCCCACCCAATTCTCTCGTATATTTTCAACTCAGATACGGTCATATGGTTCAAAATATTACTGTTTCACACTATAATTCAAACTTACGTTCAACATATTATTAAAAGCCTCGTCGACCACCTCGATATCGTCTATAGGAAATTTCGTGATGCAGTTAAATCGATACTCGTCAGCATCGATGATCCCGTCGTCGTTCAGATCGACCATCTTGAAACTGGAGTCGATGAACATCTTCATCGCCTGCGGGAAGTCCTCGTACCTCCTGCCCATACAACATTGTTGCACGGCCTGTTTGAACTCGTCTACGGTAATCTTACCGTCCTGCAACAGGTCCTTAAAATTTGGACCGCGGGTGCGTTCGATTAAAACAAAAAACCTGTGTGTGTTTTTCTGTGAACTCGACTATCGAACTACATCGATACCTAAACCGAAAGATCGATTACGTATTCTCACAGCAGACGCCGATTGAGTTAAGAAGAACACATGTGCAGATACATAAACTCGTCTGCTTGTTCAATATTGTTTGTTGCTTAAATTGTTATATATATGGCGCCATTGTACAAGGCACGAACGAACTTCTAACATCCCGTAACATAATTCCCAGCTAACAATTTATGTGTTGTTCACAAATGTCAAAATTAATATTACTCATTTATGTATAATTTGAGTTAAATTTCGGTGAATTAGGTGAGATCGTTCCAGGTAAGTAAATAAGTGATGTGAAAATTTGGTGAAAAACGATTCATTATCTCGCAATGTTAAATTAAATAGTACCAGACCATCTAACAAGGCACCCACACAAGAACATAATTTTCGAATAGGTAGAACAGGGACCGTGAAAATACGTACCTTATTTCACCTAACAGGTTATAGTCTACTTACCGGTCGCACTTTGGGAAAATATGTACGGTCCCATGTTGTACCCATTAGGATACATTTTCGGTACATTACGTATTAAGTTCATTCAGCAGTTGTACTACCTAATCTAGCCTAACAATATAAATCTAATTTCGGAATAACTATATATTTTCCAAATTAAACAAAGAATTACTCCAAATTTTAAGAACACCACATATATGGCATAACAATATTTGATTTAAACCACATATCGAAGCACTAAAATACTTTAACTACAGATTACACTTAATAAATTAATTAAAAAAAAATCTTATTAACAATAATTAAGCTTACACTTAAGGTAAAAAGAAAGCTTTTGCTTAAACTAAGCAAAGTAGCTTTGCTACTTTTTCGAAGTAAGAGTATAAGGTATGACAATAAAATTTCTTGCGTATACAAATTTAAGGCTTTAAGTTGATTTAGTTTGATCATATCGGTGTATGAAATATTTCTATCTAATATCAATTTGAGTCCGGTAGGTGAGTTATAACAGCATCAGAGCCGGCGAGTTTCATTGTTACAAATCAAATTAAAGTGACAAATGTTGAATGCAAAAACAACAACCGTTGCCACGGGAGAGAGGTGGTGCGATTTTCAAAATCTGTGATTTTTTAATTTTCGAATTACGATAATAAAACAGAACAAACTTACAGTATGAAACAAAATTGATTACGACACACGTCCGGTAGTGTACTTGTGACAGTACTCGTCTATAGTAAATCCATCGAGAAGAAAACTTCCATGAAACACAAACGTCGAAATTCAAAGCGCGCGACCAGCTAGCGAATAAGTACAGGGTCGCATTAAGAATGATCGCCTTGATTATAACTTATCTTTTACTAAGGATGTTCATTTCTTTCTTTTCTGTATACATTTAAAATAATGGTTTTCTCCCCGCAGCTTCAGTATGTTCCAGGTCTCTTTTTGGGAGGCGAGCAGGGAAGGTGTCTTTCCATAATTGCAATAGATCACAGAAATATGTTTATACAAATTTATACCAAAAACCTGAATATCAATAGCGATACGTTAAAATAAACGATCAACTAAAAGTTCAGTTATCACCGTCAACGACTTACCTGAACGCTTGTAAACAGACAACCATAGATCAGACAACTAAACTTAGTAATTTTACTGAACCGATTCTGTACATCAACAATTCCCGCCAAAAGTTTTATGACTTTTCCACCAATAGCAAATATTAGGTGTTGTCTAACCTTACTACTTTTTCTCGTTTCGTGGATGTTTTCTTCTCAGTGGATTTACTATAAGATTCTTGATACTGATGTTGCGGAGAAGGAGAAGTACAAGTATAGCATACTATTCCTAAATTTCACCGTACAGTAAACTTTCAATATAAATATTATACCTATATATTTATTTCAATGATATATTTCTTTTAAAATCGTCAACTGGGAAAGTGTGTATTTACTAAATATTATATTGCTAGGACGTAATTTCGACGTGAGACTTCACTTAATAAGTCATCCGCAACTAAGTACTTTATAATAAAAATACACCAAATTTTTTAAGTAATTTTGACGTGGAAAATGGCACCACGTCATTTTCTACGAAATACTATTGGTGAAATGCCTATATGCCGTAAATTTTTAGTAATATCGCACCTAAATTGCTAGCTGGGTTACTGTGTGCGCCACTGTCATTTATCGTACCCACGGGAAACACCCAATCCATAACACGTGGGGTGCTCTTCTTAAATCAATCGGAGTCTACAATCTAGTTGGGTTGATATAAGATTTGGGAATAGGGAGAGCTGTGTATTCTTGCTATTCTGTCCAAGACAATTTCCTGCCAGAGCCCTTCCACTCTTATTGTGATGAAATTTGCAGGATTCGATCTTTCTGATTTAATTTCATTTCGATTTTGTTATCCAATATAATACGTTTCATGCTTAGGTAGCCATTAGATATTAGCAAGAGCCAAGACAACGTTCACGTGGTTCATAGAAAATATAGCGATCCCCAGCCAGAGTAGTGGACCAGTGTGAAATTTAACTATTTTAAAAAAATAATAATACCAAAAATTTTATATGTAAATCATAAAATCCTTTATTTATTTTTCGTGCCTATTTTTCGCATTTTTGAGGACTTCCTTCCGCCTAGCTGTCCTTAGCTTGAATCATGGTCATGGTATCCCATTTCCCTTTCCCTCTTGTAAAATTTGGATTTGTTATGTGTTTATAAAGCCCAAAAGATTAGAAAATATTTTTATTCTGGTATAAAGTCATGGTTGTATATTCAATTTTCTTTCCTATATATTCGAACTTTATTTATGTGATTTCTCGATTTCATTATATATATTTTATAAATTATAATTTTCAAGCCCATTTACAATGTAGTCTACATAATAATTATAGCAGGTATGAGCCGGTTCATACACCAATTGCTGCATTTTCATCTTATTCATCTTAATTAATCTACTCACGGTAAACTTCTGAATCATACAACAGAATTGGAACAAAGTTTAGTTCCTGGATAAGCAAAAACAAAATTTCACCTACCCAACACCAATTGTAGTCCAATTCATCTTTTGGCAGAACATTAAAAATATATAATAAAAACTAAACTCACTGAAATAGAAGCTATTCTGATATTCTTTGTTTCGGTAATTATAATAAGTATAATTCGGCGACAAATCACACTCAACTTGTCAGTTTTAATATTTCATGTATCAATTGCGATTAATTGACTTGACTGTGCATTTCGAATTAATTAACTGAAACTCCTTCAGCAAACAATTGTGTTTGAAACTTTCTCGAACCATTGAATTATTACTCGGTACAGTCCAATAAATCATTTAAATAGTGACAACTTAGTGAAACGTGACATTTCATTGGCATGAACCTTTGAAAAGTGGAACAAACTAATAACCTGTGTAGCGCCTCCTATTTCTTTTCAAGAATAATTTGCCTTGATTAATATTAACCTTAGCGTTATTATTTTTGTTTATTCACCCGGTATAAAATCTCATTTGTATCTATTAGCGTTAATTGAAGATTTTTTGGCAACCATCGATAAACAATTGGATTCATTTCATATTACGGTAAAAACAAGTGAACGTATTAACTTTGAGAAAAATAGAAATAGTCCGGTGCTTCAAGCGAAAGAAACGTCTAGTTAAAACAAAACCCAATAAACATATATCTACGTGTAAGGTTAAAGAGTATAAGAGAGTGTATATGTAGAATGCGTGTAAGTGTGAAGAACAAAAATTAAAACAAGTGCAATCTATCTACTTACATAGGCCTAAAGCTGCTGGTAATAATGATTAAAATTATAGATCATTGGTACTTAGTACGGGCGTTTCCCTACGGAACCTTACCTTATTGAAATCAGCGAGTTCTGCTATTTCCTCCCATAAGCTTAACATTATGTGCTGGTTTTCATGTAGCTTGTTGAAGCTAAATTCGCCCTTCATCTCGATGATTGTCGCCCTTAATGCCAAACACGCGAAGTCCCTTTCGTCCAAATAACCATTATTATCCACATCTAAAAATCGTATTAATATTGTAGTAAACAAACAAATGGAATAATAAATTGAATGGAAAATAGTAGGAAGGTTAAAGTGATATATACGTAATAGTGCCGTGATATCAAAAAATATCTTGGTCAAGGGTGGTTATGGATTTTAAAATGATTGTCGCAGCAGAGTGTGTCAATGGAACTCGCCTATGAAATCACGACTAACTTCTCGCCGACTGCAGAGTCTCATGAAGCTATTTGCAGCGACGTGAAGTTGGTGCAGTTATAAGCAGTAAGACGTCTCCGTCGGGAATACGTTGTAAAAATTTGTCTTTCACACTTGCCAGTTTGAGGCGTTGTGTTGTGATTTAAGGTGAAACAAGGAAGAATGCAACAGAATGAAATATGTGAGGTTATGTTTGATGGTCAGCATTGCGATTTTGTAAGTGATTTATTATTTGGAAGGGATTTTTAGTCTTTTCGGCGGTACTTTACATATTTGATGCTTCATTACGACACTTAATGCACAAGGTATTTTATCTACTATAAACGGTGTTTATTAAATCGATTTATTCACAGAATTCACAAATATCTGATTTATGTATGAGTGGATCCTGTATGTTTGCGTGCGTACATCATTTACGGCTTGTTTATTTTTATTTACTTGCTTGTTAGTTTTGGAACTTTAGTTCCTTTTGCCAGGGATTGGGGAGCGAGGGTGGTCGCGCCGCAAAAAATCTGACCGTTAAATGGAATGCGTTACCGGAAAGCGTTACCTCGGCAGCGTTCGTAGCGGCTCGGAGGCGTTCGTAGTGGCTCGGTGGGGGGGGGAGAGTGGAGGGGGGGGAGAGAGTGGGGGGTGAGGGAGAGAGTGGGAGAGAGGGAGAGAGTGGGAGAGAGAGAGAGAGAGACCACGCGCTTGACGCACCGAGGAACGATATTCCATTGCCTTACTTATAGAACCAATGCTGTGTATTATATGCAATGCCCGTCTTACTGTCGCTGTTTCACGTTACATTACGTTTTATTAAGAAATAATTTTAAAAAAATTGTTATTAATTAAAAGGAACTAAAGTTCCTAACGCGTGTCCCGCGACACGTTTCAGGGTTTTATTAGCGATCGTTACTAGTTTTTCTTTCTTCCACTAAAATGATATAAGACGGATTTGCCATAGGGAGGAGAGAGGTTACACCCCCCTTTACCCTTATCCGCGGTCGTCTTTCATTTTTTTAACATTTCGCATGATTCCTTATTCCCTGTTCCATATTCCTCTTCATATCCGCTGTTATATGTTTGTACCATTGTTCATGAAACAATTCCATTTCCACTACTAAATCATCGTCGTATATCTTGTTTATTACAACATGGAAGCACACATATTTTCCTTTGCATAACCATAACAATAAACTGTGCGGTAACATTTGCAAATTGAAATTAACTACAAGTTCGTCGATGCCAAAAAATCGGTCTGTAATTTATCACTGCACGGTAAACGAAAGGACAGCTGCTCGCGAGTATTCTGTATAATTTCAAACGCGTTATTTATACACATATTTTGTATTTAAATGTAATTAAACGGAATGTTTGTTTGGAAATTTTTAACGTCTGTTAGATTTTGGGTATGATATTTTACAAGGGCTTTATTTCAATGAAAGTTTTTGAAAGGAAAACTGATTCATTTTATCAATAATTATTCACTTATTAGTATAAACTTGGTTAACTTAGCTAATTTGATTGATGATGAATTTCATACCAATTCTCTTTGCCCGATCTAGTTGCGCCCGGTTTAAAAGTTTGTTGGGAATGAAAATGTTGATTTTGATATTAAAAAATGTCACTTCATGTTTTTGTAAACTGGGAATGGATTCCACTATACTAGCTTTTTATTTAACGCTTTAGGCTTAAAATCAATGTTAACAATTATTTAACAACATCATAACAACAACAACATTTATTATATTATTTATTATTATATTATTATTTATTATATTATTATATTATTATATTATATTATTATTATATTATATTATATTATTATATATTATTATATTATTATTATATTATTATTATTATTATTATATTATTATTATTTATTATATTATTTAACAACAACATTTATTTATATAATAAAAAATTATTATATATTACAATTATATTATTAAGTATGTATATTATATAGTTAATTAACTATACATACAATATGGAATAAGGAGGAGTGGAGAAATGTGATCGCGAACATCCATTAGTGGATATGCAGCAGAAGAAGAAAAAGAATTAAGTATAATATCATTGTAATTAATAATATATCATATAATGAATTATTATTATTTTGTGTTATTAACAAAATATGAACTCCAATTCCAATTTTGGAAAATTGTAAATAGTAAAATGGATTAATTTAGCGGAATACTTAATAAAATATTTTACGATTATAAATTCTTTGAGAATAAACCAGTGGCTAATTTGTTTGCTAATTAATTTAGTAAAATCTTCTCTAACTTCCGTATTTCTGCTCATCTTCTGGATTGCTTATTGTCAGCTAATTTGCTCATGATGTTTGCTTGGTCTTCTATATTGTTAGTACATTAATTTGGAGCGTTTTTATTTTTAAGGGGATCCATATAGTCTCTAGAGCTTCATAAGCAACTTCTTTGACTTTGTAGTTGTTTATGTTTTAACGTTTATAGCTTCATGAATACTAAAAAATTGTGTGATTAAGTTTCAAGAATAATCTTGGATTAGCAATAACCATAAAAATACAATCAGGTAAGTTAATAAATTAAGTTGGCTAAGTGTTTTTCAATATTTTAGTTTCAGGTTTCAGTGAGAAATACACAATTAACATTGACATGTCAGGGACGATGCATTTAAGAGATATCGTAAACCTCAGATATAGTTCACCAACACCCCTCGTGACAGTGGAGAAGAGTAACTGTGACACTGGTCATAATACTGTAACGAAACGGCTCGCCGGCCGCGACATAAACACGCCGGGAGCTACACAAGTTCGCCTTATTGCGATACCGGGAAAGGACAGGACGAAGCCGACGGTCGAAG
This sequence comes from Cryptocephalus moraei, assembly GCA_946251905.1. Classification (NCBI taxonomy): domain Eukaryota; kingdom Metazoa; phylum Arthropoda; class Insecta; order Coleoptera; family Chrysomelidae; genus Cryptocephalus; species Cryptocephalus moraei. The sequence goes on along the minus strand of OX276462.1, from coordinate 17,449,189 downwards.
AGCGAGTCGAGAAGCTTCGATGCGATAACAAGTTCCGCGAATTCTAGAATGATCTCCAGAAGCTTCGGGACTATTCCGGCAAACGACTAGAGCCTTCTACCTGCCATAAAAAGGGAATGTCGGACCCGAAGCGGGCCAGTTGAACCGGTGTGTGTAAACATTCGAGCGAGAGATCGGGCGCGTTAAAATAAATAAACATCTCCGTGAAATAAATTATAAGTGTTAAGAGTTAGTAATAAATTAATTAGGACAAATAGTGTAGTGTTTTAGTTTTAGTCAATAGTAAAAACGTTACAGTGGTGTCAGAAGTGGGATAATTAGTGAAATAAATTAAGAACAATGAAGAAATTACGGGATTTAAAAGTGACGGACCTCAAACGTGAGTTGGAAGATAGAGAACTCGAAACGGCAGGGTCGAAAACAGTGCTGCAGAAACGTTTGGAGGAATATTTAATCAACAATGGAGACGACCCTGAAACTTTCGGTTTCGAGGAAGAAGGTGAGCGCATCATGAAAGAACTCCACGGCGAATTAGAAAACAAAATGGAAAAACTCCACGGTGAGTTGGATAACCAAACAAAGGAGATCGGAAAACTTCATAGCGAGTTGGATAACCAAACAAAGGAAATAGGAAAACTAGATAACAACATGAAAGACCTCCACGGAGAGTTGGACAACAAACTAGGAAAACTCCAGGACGAGTTGGATAACAACATAAAAGAACTCCACGGCGAAATGGGAAAACTCCACGGCGAGTTAGACGAACTCCACGGTGAGCTGGATAGCCGAATTGGAAATCTTGACAGCGCACTGCAGACTGAGAAAATGCAACGTTTGGAACTGGAGAACCAACTGCGGGAATTGGGGAACCAATTACAATCTATGCATTTCCATCCCAGTCGGCAAAACATCTCCAGTCCAGGTAATCCATTCAACGACTCGAGTGAGGTAACCAGGATCGAGGCAGTCCCTACTGCGAGCCACCGAGTGAAGCCGCCAACTTTCGACGGGGAAATTCCCTGGGAGAACTACCTCCGGCAGTTCGAGGCAGCGGCGAAAGCCAACAACTGGGCGCAAAGGGACAAGGCAGTGGCTTTGACGGTCGCTCTCCGGGGAAACGCCCTCGACGTGCTGCAGACTGTTCCAGAGGGGGAATTGGACAACTTTGAGCTACTCGTCCAGAGGCTGGAGAGGCGGTACGGGCACGCACACCTGAGGCAGGTCTACCAATGCCAAATGAAGACCCGACGACAGAAGCAGGGAGAGAGCCTTCAGGAGTTCGAAGCCGACATCGCGAAGCTAGTCAGATTCGCCTACCCTGAAGCGGCGGAGTCCATGGCGGAGAGTCTCGCGGTCTCGGCCTTCATCGACGGCTTGAGGGATGTGGAGATGCAACGGGCGGTAAGGCTGTCACGTCCCAAGAGCACATTGGAAGCCCTCTCGATGGCCCTGGAATACGAGGCGGCGACGGAGGCGTCGAGGAGCTGCGGCCGGGTCAGGACGGTGGTCGGGGACGACGCATGCGTGGAGGCCGAACGGAAGGAGGACGCCCTGGAGCAGGTTGTCAACGCTCTCAAGGGACTGCTGAAGGGGAAGAGCAGGAACCAGCCACCGTAATGCTGACGCTCTTTCAAGAAGACCGTGTCCGGAGGGATGTTCCCACTGCAGTCGTGCAGAGGTAAAGGAGGCTTCAACTTGTCGCACGACGGTCACCGACGAGGACTGGTCACCAGACGGGCTGCGGCGAGCGCAGGAAGGCGACCCTGAACTCCAACGGATCCTGAGGTGGAAAGAAGAGGGACGCCGGCCGGAATGGCAGGAAGTGGCCCCATCCTCTAGGACCCTGAAATCGTACTGGGCACAGTGGGACTCCCTGGTGATACAGGATGGACTGCTCAAGAGGGTGCTGGAATCCGATAATGGCGCAGAAAGACGATTCCAACTTATCGTGCCCAAGATCAAGGTGGCGGAGGTGCTACGTTACCTCCATGACGGAACCTCAGGAGGCCACCTGGGAGTAAAGAAGACCCTACAGAAAGTGCGCGAGCGTTTCTATTGGGTGGGCTGCTCTGAGGCTGTTCGTGAATGGTGCAGGAAGTGTACAGTCTGCTCAGCCAGCAATGGACCGCACCGCAAGCCGAAAGCCCCGATGAGACAGTACAATGTGGGAAGTCCTTTCGAGAGGATCGCGCTCGACATTACTGGGCCATTTCCTGAAACCGATTGCGGCAACAAGTACATCCTGGTGGCGATGGATTACTTCACGAAATGGGTAGAGGCCTACGCGATTCCCAACCAAGCAGCAACAACTGTCGCAGATGTCCTGATGAAGGAGCTAGTGAGCCGCTTCGGAGTACCTTTGGAGTTGCATTCCGACCAGGGGCGTAACTTCGAGAGCGAGCTGTTCCAGGGAGTTTGCGAAAAATTGGGAATTCGCAAAACTAGAACGACGGCGCTGCACCCTCAGTCTGACGGAATGGTGGAGAGGATGAACCGCACCATGGGCAAGTACCTCTCGAAGGTAGTGTCTCAACACCAACGAGACTGGGATCAATACCTTCCCTTTTTCCTGATGGCCTACCGTTCTGCCATCAACGAGTCCACCGGCCAAACACCAGCAAGGGTACTGTTCGGGCGAGAGATGAGGCTTCCCTGCGATCTGAGCTTCGGTTGCAAACCGGGGGAAGATCTGGCTGGGGAAGACTACGTCACCGAGCTGCGCAGAAAGATGGACCAGGTTCACGAGATGGTACGGACGAATCTCCAAGTCGCCAGCGACCGCATGAAGGATCACTATGACGTTCGGGCGGACAGCGGAATATATGAAGAAGGAGACCTGGTGTGGCTGTACAACCCACAAAGGAGACGAGGGTTATCACCGAAGCTTCAGAAAGCTTGGGAAGGGCCATATACAGTGAAGACAAAAATAAATGACGTCATCTACCGGATCAGCAAAGTTCCGAATGGGAAGCCCAGGGTCGTGCATTACAACCGATTAGCGCCTTTCGAGGGAGACCACGACCAAGATCAACAGGTGCGCCAATTACGGCCCCAAGAGGATGAGCCCTCCTTTGAAGAGTTTATGGCTGCGTATGGTGGGACCGGGAAGGCCAGATTCGGTGTGACCAAGGAAGAACAACGGGATCTCTTCGGAACACCGGCTGAATATGCGCTGGCTCATTGCGTGGCCCAGGACCTGCGGATGTCCCGGGGAATTGCCGTGGAGTTTCGGACGAGGTTCGGCAAACTGGACGAACTCCATCAGCAGGGACCGGCGGTCGGGCGAGCACTGAGGATTAAGGAAGATGGATCACAACGGCCGCTCTTCTACCTGATTACCAAGAGGAGGTCCTTTCACAAGCCCACCTATTTGGACCTGTGGGACGCACTACATGACCTCAGGGATACCCTACTTAGCGAAGATCTAACTAAGTTAGCTATCCCCAAACTGGCTTGCGGATTGGACGCCTTGAACTGGAGGGTCGTCAGGAATATGCTGGAGGTCTTATTTCGCTTCACCGGGGTAGACATTTTGGTGTGTTGTTGGAATCCTGAGAGGAGTCCCCACAAGAAGACCGTGGCATGTTATTTCCACCAAACCTCGCGCTGCAGACAGGGGACCAACTGTAGATTCCTACATGGGTCTGGCAGGGACACGTTTCGGGACGAAACATCTTTAAGGCGGGGGCAGTGTAACGAAACGGCTCGCCGGCCGCGACATAAACACGCCGGGAGCTACACAAGTTCGCCTTATTGCGATACCGGGAAAGGACAGGACGAAGCCGACGGTCGAAGAGCGAGTCGAGAAGCTTCGATGCGATAACAAGTTCCGCGAATTCTAGAATGATCTCCAGAAGCTTCGGGACTATTCCGGCAAACGACTAGAGCCTTCTACCTGCCATAAAAAGGGAATGTCGGACCCGAAGCGGGCCAGTTGAACCGGTGTGTGTAAACATTCGAGCGAGAGATCGGGCGCGTTAAAATAAATAAACATCTCCGTGAAATAAATTATAAGTGTTAAGAGTTAGTAATAAATTAATTAGGACAAATAGTGTAGTGTTTTAGTTTTAGTCAATAGTAAAAACGTTACAATACATACAAGTATCGAGAGGTACATAATGCATGAAAATGAGCCAGAGGTAGGTACTGCATATTCAAGCATGAAATTTAAAGAAGATACGAAATAACCGTTCAATGCAATTAAAAAGGCATATTATTATTAAAACTGCATTAAAACAGCTCAGAAAATTATTAAAGTGTATTGTAAAAATACTAAAAATTAAAATATTCCAGTAAGTTTTTTGTTAATTTTTAAACATAAAATCTGAATTCCCACTTCAATAGTGGAATCAGCTAATCAAGATTTCAAGATCTGCCATTGTAATACATACAATTTCAATTAAAATGTTACATACCTCAAGGCAGAAACCTGTGTCCGCGATTTCTTTCAAGAACATTTTCAACAAAATTAATGGATACGTGTGCACTTATTTCTGTGTGAAAGGTAAGGTTAAAGTTATTTATACTCGATATTATTATTATTTAAAAACCTTCGGCAAAAGTGTCTGCCTCCTCGTTGATGGGAGATTATTTGATTTACATGATTGAAGCGTATCTTGACATAATCTGGAAATAACTGGGAAAGGAAACATCGCAAAAAACAACATATTTCTCGGAATAAACTAGGAAATCTAGAACTGTGTTAAATGTGCAAAAAATCAGTACCATCAGTAAAACGAGTATCAGAATTTCCGATGAAAATATATCATATCACCCCCCCCCCATATCTCCGCCATTGTTTTGCTGAATTTATTAATATGGATCATGAGATTACGGAAGATCAGGAAGATGGATAACTAAAGCTGTGTTCGAAATCTTGTAAAATGCCGAATAGGCACTGGTTTTCTTAATACATATATCTAAAATTTGTGACATCTATCTAGAAAATATGCATTTTATATAATTCGTTTATTAAGACTTTAGGAAATTAAACGAATAAATACCTATTATGTAATGTCAATTTTATGTTGTGTTATTCTGTTATGTAAATTTCTGGATGTGTGTGAAGTTAGAGAAGAATCTCCACCGATGAATTTTTTTACAAATCATTTCCGCCAACGGTTGTTACTTCACCGAATCTATAAAAAAGGTTTCGTAAATATTGGACAACTCCGGAAGTAAAGCCTTCTACATCCTTATTCTTATCTATAACTATGACAAACGATAGTGAACATAAAGGCCTACAAACTTGCCTCAGTAAAAATTTCAAAAAATTGCAATAATTGACCCATTTCGATATTATTGAATCGGATTGGCGAGGAATGGAATTAACCGCAAGTACAATTTTCTACTTACATCCTTATAACAAAAGATAGAAAACACAATGCCCAATGAAATGGCCACAGTAAGAATTTCCAAAAACTGTCAGTAACAGAGCAATTTTCAGATTTTTGAATCAGATTCAAGTGTAACGGATATATACTTATAGCCCAGTCTGTGTAGATTTTTCACGACATTAATTCATAACCGGATGGGAGTGGCCAATTGTTGTAGGGTTTGACTAGTTGATCATGCCTATATAGTTTTAAACATTCAAAAAGTGTGCATTAACAAATGGAAGGGATCCAAAGTTAGCTAAAACAAGTTTTTTGATTCTACAAGCCAAAGTATGCATTTTGGCGACAAAAGTTTCAAATATAAGTTGTAAAGAATTTAAAACCCTATAATTTGAGCTACAGCACGATTAACTTTGTTAAATATTTATTGTAAAAATGCCAAAAAACCACTGAAAATGGTCATTTTTTGCATATTGATTATTTATTGCAAAAAAATATGATTTAGGTTTCTACGACTTCAAAAGCTAGCTTTTAAAATTCCAAACCTAAACAGCTTTCAATTGGTTAATTTGTTGCTGAGATATTGCTATTTGTTTATCCCAAGACGCATAATGTTCATTGCTGTTCCGTCTTTTTGGATAAACATTTCGAGGTGCACAAAGGCTTATTCTCTTCACAAATAACCAAATTTTCATATCCCGTTAAGAAAATATGATAAAAACAACTGTCAACCCCTTATTTATCGCTTTAAAAAAGGGGGTGATTTTTTTTTATAAACAAATAGACCTGGAGCCATTTTCATAACTTGTACAAAATTCTGACTTACAAATTCGGATAGCTGAATTAAAAGCGGAGAATTGAAAAGAAATAACAAGTTTTTTCGACCAATAAAAGCCGAGATAGGATTTCTCTTGTGAGCTAAGATAGCCCTTTTTCTAAAAAAATTCACCGTCGCTACAATCAATAATATTGAAGGCTGAAAATAACAAGGTTTTTAGAAGAGGAGTTGAAGTTTCCAATGGCACTTTCAGCGTTTAAAAAACCGAATATTCTTCAACGGAGAGCATTATAAACAAAGAGTAATTGTGCGTTGATTACTTTCCTGCTCGGAGTCCACGGAGTGGGGGAAGCCGACTGGACGCTTGGCACAGCTCTCCTGAAAAGTGAACGCGCGGCTTCAAATCGGACCGTTCGAAAAAAAGACTTTATCTCAGGTTCTACTCGACAAAAACTGCTAATTCTTTTTTTAAACTGGAATACAATGAAGAAATAATAAGACGCCAAAGGTTATGATAACTTTAAATGTTTTTATATACAGTTAAAACCGCTTACAACGACATCGGCGTATAACGTCAAACCGGGTATAACGTCAAAATTCTTAAGGTCCGGTTATTTTCCCATGTACTCAATGTTAAAAAAATCGCTTACAACGACTAAAAAACCTTTTATAACGTCTATTTTTTTAAATCTAAATCAATACTATCGAAATTTACTGGCAACATCTTCGGTTTTTAAATTTGTAAGGACCGCTGAAAGAGGGAAAATCTGAAAGTTTCGTATTTAATGCCTTTACCTGACACTAACGACTCTAAAAATGGTTCATAACGACCAACAACTGATTTCGAGGTAATCCAAACTGTTTCATAGAAATGCCTAGAGATTAGGGCCCTGACCGACATAACGCAATAAAAACGTTAAAAATTTATTGTAGAAATCAGGATACTTCAATTGATATCATGAATAAAATTTATGAAATAGAAAATCATATTAATAATAATGTATTTAATGAAAAACGCGTTCAAACTAGAATTACTGTTTTTTTTAAATTATTAGTGTAACTATTGGTTTTGTTAGAATTATTTATATGTATTATTGTGTATGTATACATTTACATTTCCTTATTTGACGACATATCACGTATAATATATAGTATTTTTAATGAAGTTTGAGTACCTCTTTTCAACGTGATGGCAATAAAATTCACTAAAATGCAAATGTATACTTTCTAAGCACTCGAAAAACAAAAAACCGGTTACGACGTCAAACCGGCTATAACGTCAAAAACCTTTGGTCCCTTCAATGTCGTAAGCGGTTTCAACTGTACTTACTATAATTATAGTACATAAATTTGTATACATTTATATTAACTATTGTTTAATAATTATACCTATAAATAAACATTATGTATGCATGAGTAACATTATAAAATCTACACACTTGTGAGCTTTTATCACACATCAAGTAGGTTGCGCAGAAAGTATTTTAATTGTTGTTATTTTTTCATTGTATCCCAGTTTAAAAAAAGAATGAGCAATTTTGGTCAAGTAGAACACGAAATAAAGTCTTTTTTTCGAACGGTCCGATTTGAAGCCGCGCGTTCACTTTTCAGGAGAGCTGTGCCAAGCGCCCAGTCGACTTCACCCACTCCGTGGACTCCGAGCAGGAAAGTAATCAACGCACAATTACTCTTTCTTTATATTGCTCTCCGTTAAACAATATTTGGTTTTTTAAACGCTGAAAGTGCCATTGGAAACATCAACTCTTCTTCTAAAAACCTTGTTATTTTCAGCCTTTAATATTAATGATTGTAGCCACGGTAATGTTTTTTTAGAAAAAGGGCTAACTTGGCTCACAAAGGTTGTGGGGCTCCATTTTCTCTTTTTAAATGCGTATTTTTGAATCAGCTTTTCCAATAAATCATTGCCATACAGTTTGAACAAAAACCAACCAAGTTATTGTAAATGTTTATAAGCTTAAAACCCTATACTTTTTGTTAAGCCTTTTTTTATAAATAAACATTACAAAATTTATTGTTTTTTTACATAGAACGTTAATATAAGTCTTTACGAAGAGGATGAGCCCAAGTTTGTTAAGATCCATTTAGAAAAATCGACTGGACAGGACTTAGAAATTGTTTTTTTTTCATGAAACGGGATAAACAATTAGAATTTTGCAAAAACTACTCCACCGATCGAGCCCATCTTTTGCATACGTATAAAGTACATGACAACTCACAAATTATAAACATTTCACTTAATTCGAACAGCTAATTAAAAATTTATTAACAATATTTAAAAACAGCCATTTTGTCTCCTTTTTTGCAATAACTTTTTTTATTTATAGTGCAATTTTAATTTAAAAAGTCTCATTTTAAAGATAATTGTTTTCTCTAAAAGTTCACTGTTGACCGCAAACGTCTAAATCTAAGCCATTTGGAATTAATAAATAAAAGAATGATTTTGGCACTTTAATTGTTAATTTGATAATTGTTTCACTAAAAAATTGATGAATCTCTAGATGAGATTATTCTTGTTATAACTCAAACTATCTTTTCCAACTGTCAAACCTGTCTAGACAGTTTTTTACAAATACACCTCTTTTCTTTCTAATTTGATTCGCCTAGTACTTAGTATAATGCTTCTCCGGAAATATATCTTTATTATTTTATATAATTAAGTTTATTATTGTGTTTATTAACTAACTCCGTTACACCTAAACCTGATTCGAAAACCTCAAAGTAGCTCTGTTACTGACATTTTTTGTAAATTCTAACAAGGGTTATTTTATTGGTCTTTATGTCTAACGTCTGGTACCTATAACAAAAGAAGTGCAGAAAATTATACTTCCGCATGTACATCCTATTATTCCTATTAAGTAACACGTAAACCTGATTCGAAAATCTCGAAATAGTTCAGTTATATCTTTTTTCTAGTTTATTAGAAATTCTCACTATGGCCACTTTGTAGGTCTTTATGTCTTATATCATTTGTTATAAAGAGTGTGTGTCGGAGTTATCCAATATTTACGAAACATTTTTCATAGTTTGGGGGTGAAGTAACAACCGTTGCGGGAAATGACTAGTAGAAAATTCTTTGCCTGCGATTGGTCGCTAACTTCACACACATAATTTTTGGTATCAATGTACCGGCCAACTACATCCATTTATAAATTTCAAATTTTCCATTCGCGTAACAATTCTCCGTTGACAGGCAAATAATTAGTGCTCCAAAATTTTTCGAAGCCTCCATTTATCCGACCCGACGCATGTTTCGTTAATTGCGACAATAACTCTTCCAGGTTTGATTACCGGACTAAAAATATTTTGGCCGGCACATAAACCGACAAGTAATAGCTCTGGCGGAAAACGATTCGTTATTAACGTAACTAACTACCTGGCCTGGTGGATTCGACGGTTATTAGGTAACGTAAAATAAACGAGAGTCGTCGCAACGCAAAGTTGTATGTAGAAGAGATTCGACGTTTTCCTCGGGATTTCCCCGATTTCGTTAGACACCGCGTCTCTATTTCCATCCTGGGTCGACGCACTTCGTGGACGTTTTATAAGTGTCTTTTCTCCGTCTCTCTTCGACGGTAAAACTGGAGCACAAACGTGCTTTGTGTTTTTTCTCTCGTCGACTATCGAACACGTTACCCAATTATTTATCCCCCCTCGATTGATTTACGGACGCGTCGCGGCGCCCACGCGCCTTATAAGTAAAGTAACTGCCTCGAAATAAACTTCGGGATGTAAAAATAAAAATGCAATCAAAGCGGAGATTTTCGCTATCAAGGGAATATTCGTTATATAATTCATATGGACGGATGATTTGGTTGGTTTACGGGAAAACACCTTAAGTTCCAATAAAATAACATCGATAATAAACATGCACACTAGGGTCACTAGGTACCTATTGAATTAAATCGAGAGAAGACAGTAAAATAAATTTGATTAACGCACTGGATTCTGGATTTACATACATTATGGAATCACATTGAAAAAGAGTCACAATAAATACACTACTGTTTGCAATCTTTGCAGACGATCATAAACCATAACAAAGAAAACAAACGCTAGCTATCAATGTACAGGCTACACCAAATATCAATCGAATAGAACATCTAAATATTTACAAATAAAACAACAGAAATGATATTGCTGATGTAAATTAACTTCCGAAGATAAAATAATAGAAAAAGTAACCCATTTTGATCACCTTGAAAATGTCTTCACATATAAAATAAAATAAACAAATTTAAAATCAACAGAACATAAAAAAATAACGTCGGAAGAGACACCAAACTGAAGTTCTATACAACTATGGCTAAACCGGTATTTATTCTATGGTGGCGATATTTGAATTGAATTTCGAATTACAGTTGCAGAAATGACATTTCTAAAAAGGGTGAAAGTGTGCACTAGATTGGACATGTGACAGGACGGGACGGGTGACGGGATCGAACGAATGACAGATGGACGAATACCTAAAGAAGCCCTGAAATACAAGCCTAGAAGAAGACGGAGTATTTGGAGACCTACACAAAGGTGGAAATAGAATAATGCTTTGAAGTCGGAGCATGCAAGAATGCCTAAACTCTGGAAGTGAAGAAAAAGAAGAAGCACTGGATTTACCACAGTTAAATAAACCACAAATTGCTTCTACTTATTGTTTACATCCAATCAAGAGATAATTCTATTTTTCTACTATATTTTCCAGTATCCAGTTTTTCATGTGGTCTTGGTACGAATTTATGAGTCAAATTTTTCTACACGAATAGAATAAAACACAATATAATAATAATTGAAGCTAGTATTTATAGGCAGGACATTAAAAGAAATGCACATAGATAGGCAGCTGAATTGGCCGAAATAGGCAAAAAATGCAAACATATATACGGTTTAGGCAAAAATACAACTTTTTCTACCCTGATTTATTAAGTTTATTATAGGTAAACAGGAGTAAAATAGGATTTGTATTATACATACAACTCGTTTCACACTATCAACCAGCGTAAGCATACTTCTTCTAATCGGACGAGGCGGCCCACCTCAAACGGAGGCCGCTCCGCTAATTGGGTCATAAAAACACTTTCAGTCCAATCGCGAATATTCATTTAAAGAAAGAATGATTTATTACGTTCGAGTCGTTTCTAGAATAAACAAATTAAGGAAAAGATGAATCGAGTATTATCAAGAAGGTTCCGGAATACATTATGGAGGGCTATAAAGGCGAATAATCCTTTGATTTGTGATTCGCAACGGGAATACTACAAACAGGTCGATAAGAAAAAGCAACAAACACGGTATAACTTGAAAGATAATTTATATTAATGTTTACACTTATCTTTCTTCCAAATTTGTCACTTCCATTTTTTTTATAATTTGTTGACGATCGTGTGTCTCAACTTTATTAACATTTAGTTTCGAATTATGGATTAATTGAATGGAATATGTTAAAGGTAGGTATCTCACTTGTTGTAATGTCAAAAGTTCACAAATTATATTGAAGTTCGTATTTACAAAAAGTCAGCTTTGGCTCAACCTAGGGGTATTTTCCATTTTTTTCGCCGCTTCAAGCCATGTAGCCATTTAAGTCACAGGCTATGAGATAATGATAATCTGGAAATGTTCCTTTACAGACATATTCTACAGAGTCGCAGTATGGTATAAACATAAGAGCGAAAGAAAGGCCATATATTTGTCGTTAGCTAAACAGAGAATGAACTTTTGCGGCGTTGCTAGCTCGGGAAACATCACAGTCATCGCCACACTCTACCGGATCATTCGCTGTATAGCCTCCGACGGGAATATTTGGAATGGGTTACGGACCAGCCGGCCGGCAACGTTGCAAATCTTCCTTCTCTGTCATACTAACGAACTACTATTAGTTTCTCTTTCGCTCTTGTTGATTTCGAACCCTGCATTTCAATAGAATAGGTCCGTATACGGAGCTTTTCTATTGAAACGCCTGTCCCGAAATCAACAAGAGCAAAAGAGAAACTTATGGTAGTTCGTTAGTATGACAGAGAAGGATGTTTTGCAACGTTGCCGGCCGAGCAGGCAGTCCAAGTCAACTCGTATCGCGGTCGCGTATCGCTTTACACTTTCGGATGTGTGCGGTACAGTGTGCGGAGCGAATGTTTCGTATACTTATTCTGCTATTCGGTTTACAAAGTGGACCAGACATGTGCAGTGGAGTAAATTTGGATAAAACAGTTTGGATATTTTCTAGTCTTTACCACATAAGTCACCGCATCACTTAAAATATATCGGTTAAAATTTCTTGAATATATTTACATCTTACATGTTACATGACATACCTTTTCCAATTCTTTAACAGCAATGAAATAAACTTTAGATGCAGAATTTTCAAATAATATTACTAATAAAATAAATCTGCCACGTATCGGTACATCAACAACAATATAAATATAAAATTATTATTGTGCTAACGAGTCTTAATTTTGGCCATGGTCCTGATATAACAATCATTTACAGATGTTTTTTTAAGAATCTTTATTCAGAATTGTCCTACCGCAGTATGTGTCCAGAGATATATTAAAAATAGGATTACTTAACTTGTTTATTGGAATGTTTGCAGCAACCATGGCCTGACATAAATCGAACTTGAATATATCCTCCTTATTTTTGGCAATCGTGTAGCGAGTAACTTCTGAAGTTTGTGAAACACTGGCGATAATTAAATACGTTAGCGAAAATTAAAGGTGAGAATCGGGCTAAGGGTTATTATTGTTATTAATTATGACAGTAAATTAATCATCATCGGAAATCACTGATACTAGATTATTAAGAACCGACGTATACTTTTAACAGGTAATGAATACAATTTAAACACTGTTGCCACAAGGTTTGCAAAAACCGCTATCTCCATTTACCTACATCTTCAAATACGATCGGATCCATGAACGGATTTTGGAAAACACTATTATGTTTGTAATTAACTTACAACAGTCATCATTTTGGCAGTAATTGGACACAAGATGCACAAAATATGCGCAAATTTGTTCAAATATGAAGCACTTTACTTATACATTTAAAATTTAATAATAATATAAGCACGGTAAAGGTAGGCAGACTAGTATTTGACTCTAGCAAAGGTGACAATTTTGATCCATTACAGTTGCTTACACACATCCTTCTTTTACAAGTGTATGTTCAACCATAAACTAGTTGTCCTAACCTGGAATTGTCCTTGATCAACATCAGAACTATTTACAGTTTACACATTAATACCTTTATTATTTTTTGTATTGAATCATTATTTACCGCCCTCATATATTCAATATTTAATTCTAATGCTTCAATGGCCCATACAGACTTTAAGATCGCCTAATTTTAATTAAATATGTAGTCACCGAAGAATTACAACAACTTTTAACTTTTCAAGTAACTTAATTTAGATTAACCTGTTGGATGCGTAAACATATCATGCCCTTTGATGTGATGATATTTTGGACTTTTACTTTCAAAAGAAGCTGGACGGTCCTGTTTACGGTTAAACCTATTAATTTTTTAGTTCTGACAAAATAGAGAAGATAGCAGTAATAATACCTTATCAAAATGTTTAAAAATTATTCAAAAATACCATAACATTCACGAGCAGAATAGATGTGTGTTAAAAAAACCACTAAAGGTAAAATTAGCTGTAATCAATTAGTTAGCACCCGAAAAAAAAAAGATATTGTAATACTATTCTCGCCATGAAACTGGCGAATTTACAACTGAATCAAACAAAGCTCATTTCCACTAATTGTAATATATTCAAACCAAGTGCGTGCTTCTTTTGAGATAATGTCACTACCAAGTAACATTTCTATCTCAAAAATTTGGTGGAATTTATGGCGGGGTTGAGTAAACTTCATAAATATGTCGGTCAAAAAATATCTAAATTAAGTCGGACTATTATTGTTGGGAAAACGTAACATCCTGCTTATGTAATAACCGTAATCGTTTGTTTCAAGTAAGTTAAAATAGTCGAAATAAGTTCATGACGGTCGGCTCAAAATATATAATACTGGTACTACTACTATATACCCATGCTATTACATTTTAGTATTATGCGGTTCCCTCAACCTCTTAGAAATTTTGTGCCCAAAATGGGTATGCTGGCAAACAATTGAACGACTCATTGCCACTTAGATCGATATTTGTTTGCAATATGGAATATGCCTGACAATCGGGATTTCCCAACATTAAAGAGAAGAAGTATACCTATAATAGAACTGTCGTAAAAGTAATAAAACATAATATATGCTTTGTGGCATTCATGAAATGACTTGATTTTTTTTATTGTGGTTTCGTGAATTGTACTGTGGACTGGCGACGAGGTTTTCTTTTTAATTTTTGAGATTTTGGAGTCAACAGGTTTAATGGGTAAGTATATATTTTTTATACTATATTTACTATATACTAAATTATGTATATTTTATACATAATTTTATTCTTGCTTATTGTGAAACAAGCTTGTAACTGCTATCGCTATTGTATAGCGATTGGAGTATTGTGATGGTGATAGTGATATTTAAGATTATTACATTACTGCTAATTCATACTAATGAAGTATATACACACATGCATATATCGGGTGTTTTTTTAAATTTCACCTCATAGTAGGCTGTGGATAGTGTTTGTGAATGCGCCTTACTAAAAAATGTCAAAATTGACATAACCTCACTTTTTTAATAAAAATTGAAACTGCTCCAATAAGTTACTAGTGTGTTGAAAAAGACAGCTTGGCTCTATTAATTAGGCGTAGATGAGTGAGTCGTCTTTTTCAAGACACTATTAACCGATTGGAGCAGTTTCAATTTTATTAAAAAAGTGAGGTTATGTCAATTTTAACACTTTTTAGCATAGACATAATACTGTATAGACTACGGATCGGCATAAGGCACGATGTGCCGATTGGGAGCGAGAGGCAAATAAATAAGGCGACTTGTTTCTCACTCTAAATGGGCGGAGCTAACAACTCCGTAACCATGACGCTCTAACCTCTACAGCCTCATGTCAATCATGTGTCAACATAATCAAGAATTTGTTATCAGTTATCTTCGAAAACTATTGAGGAAATATAAGAAATGAAATAAAACTGTAAATATAGCGGGAAAATAGTGGAATTGAGAAGAAAAAGTTCGTTTTCTTGGAGTTTAGAACCCACGACCTCCAAAATAAAAGGACCGTGACGTAACTGACAAGGCAAGAGGTTAGATCGTCATGGTTACGGAGTTGTCAACTCCGCTTATTTAGAGTGAGAGACAAGTCGCCTTATTTGTAGCCTTATTTATTTGCCTCTCGCTCCCACTCGGCACATCGCGCCCTATACCGATCCGTACTCTATATAGTATTATGTCTATGCTTTTTAGTAAGGCGCATTCACAAACACTATCCACGGCCTACTATGAGGTGAAATTAAAAAAAAAAACACCCGATATAATATGCAATAATATAGGGTGTTTTTTTTCCAATCGGTTAATAGTGTCTTCAAAAAGACAGCTCACTCATCTACGCCTAATTAATAGAGCCAAGCTGTCTTTTTCAAGACACAATTAACCGATTGGAGCAGTTTCAATTTTTATTATAAAAGTGAGGTTATGTCAATTTTGACATTTTTGGTAAGGCGCATTCACAAACACTATCCACAGCCTACTATGAGGTGAAATTTAAAAAAAAAACACCCGATACATAATACTGTTTGACACATGGCAAATGTTATATTTTGACTTATGTTTTGACCTTTTGTTCTTTAGGTTGTGGGACTCGTGGGACTTAAATGATAGAAAATAGATTGGGAGCAGAACTTGAAGTTGTGCTTATTAACAGACCAATAATGGTTTATCTATTCTATGTCCGTATTGTGACTTTAATGTTAAGGATTTAAATTATTTTTTTGAGATTGAACCTATTTTTTTTTAAACACGTACGTTCAAAACATATGCCAACCATCAACACAAACTTGAAAAATTATAATTTAGTTGATGAATGAATTAGAATGATAAATCCACGTAAGTTAAAGTCAACACTGCAAAACAGATCTTAAAAATAATTATACTCCAATTGATCAAACTTATTTGCTATCGACGGGTAAAAAATGTTATAGACTAGGCAGTATTTTCATTCTTAGGTCGGTTGTATTCCGATTAAAAAATTTCAGGAGGAATGATACTAGAAAAAGTAGAATCGGTTTCAGAGTTTTTTTGGTAGTACTAATTTCAGTTCTGTAAGTCGGTAGGTAGAGGCCGCTTGGTAGGTAGTTGTTATATATGACAAAGAAATAAGTAATTCAGAAATAGCATGGAAATTGTAAAGGTCATTAAAAACCATGAAAAAGAAGTCGTGTGAATGTAGTTTCAGCGCATAACAATTCCAAATAGATACGAACATACATTAACTGAGTAAATAGTGGGCAATAAAGTCGTGTTTACACCAAATTAATATCCACCTCATATGTTTTATATTTTACGACCGGCATATCGATTACTACATTTATAAATAACGTGGATATATTTTTCGAAAATTATTTATTAGCGAGTGCTGCGCGTATTTACCCATTAAAACCTCGCTTCATACAAATCAAAATCAGCCTCGCGTGATTTGTCAAGCAGTAATTGCATCGTTAAGGAATGAAGCAGTCATCCGCCACTTGCAACAAGTGTCAGTAGTTCAAAAATAAACCCGGAAGAAGGGAAAGAGGAAAAAATTAGATCAGATCGGATCGCTTACCGTAAAGGTATCTGACGACGAAACTGACCCTGTTGTCCCAGCTGTATGCCATACCGCCGAAATAAGTATATTTCGTTTCTGTAAACGCCGAATGCTGAAATACAACTGTATAGTTGATGTTAAATATGATTCTAGTGTTAAAAATGACGATGAACCGGCATCTATTTTAGAAAACGTTGGCGTCACCGAACGTAACACGTTTCAGACGCGAGCGTCGCGACGGCTTGTTTTCCTTTCATTTTTTTTTAATTCTGCTCACCTAGTTTTCTTTTACCGAAAATCATTTTACAGATCGGTAGTTAGAAATCGACTTTTTACAATTTTAGCTCACTCTATGCAAAAATTTCATTGTTCTAGTGACTTTGATTATAAATAACGCTCAGGTATACCAGTTATTTTTCGTTGGTGCGCTTTCCTGAAGGTAACCTAATACTCTTTTAATATCCACATGTTTTTCCACCAAATTTTCACTGAATACGCCACTGGATGAAAAGTCTTGAGATGCTGACTGCTCTCACAGTACATCATACTTTTATTATTAACGTTCTGAGTTTATTTTTTAATATGATTTCAAATAAAATTCATAATTAATGTATGTTTCTGACTCCAATTTAATATTCCTTTGTTTAGAACACACATTATCCTTTGACTTTTACTTCTAATTGGATATTTTACGGTAGTAATCCCGTAATTTGTAGTCACAAAACATCAAATAATTTCACAGTGTTCCGTGTCCGTTTGTAAAAGTGTGGTTAGTTTTAAAAGCTTTCAAAAATGGTCCAAACTTTTATGAAGTCTCTTCTTTAAATCGAGATGGGTGATAATGCAAGTGAAATATTGGAACAATACAGAAACATCTCGAGCAAACTAAAAAAGTAAATTACTTATAGAATAGGGAATTAGATTGTTTCAAATCCACTTTATTTTTAAAACACAATTGTTAATATCATTATTATCAATAAGCCTCTAAAGTTAAACTGGCCTGACTTTAAGCCTGCCCCTGACATATCCTTTGGAGTCTTTACGCAACTGTCGTAAACAGTAATCCTTAATCCGCTTTCCAGGAGATTTTTGAGGAAACCGAATGTGACAGAAGCGAGCGAATCATTCACCTCTTTGGCCAAACAATGCGAATCTCAGGATCTCCCGGCCTATGCTGGCCTCTGCTGGATAGCCTCAGCCCGGTGCGAGGGTTCGCTAACAAACTCAACGGAGGAGACTTCCTGTTTGGTCAATTCTGCGAGGCAGTTCCTGAAAGCGGAGGAGAATGATTTTAATTTAGGGCGTAGGAATGATATTTGCGAGTACTTACAGGTAAATATGGGGTTCTGTATGGATTAATATATAGATAGTTCTTTCAGGGAAGTAGAAATTGTGAGATGTAAATCTTAATTTCAATCAAATTGTGTGTAGTAATCCATTATTTCAAAAGACATTTTATGTTCTGGATTTCTGATACAATGGGGTAGACAGTTTTTCTTGAAACATACAGTGATCATTTTTTCCAGGCCGGTTTGACTTGTTACTCTCACGCTGGGAGTAGATACCCGGAGTCCTCAACCATTCCCATAAATTTAAATCTGGAAATAGTGGAGTTCTTAAAACAAATTGATAGATCTGAATGTGTTGAGACTTACTTAAGAGAAGCTCTTGAGTTATCAAAGGGCAGAGCCGACGTTTCTCTACATTGCTTACAACTGTTAGCTGCTCACTTTATCAACATAGGTAAATTAAAGGAAATAGCATTTAGAGAAATACACAATGTGGTTATTTGATTTTTAGGTGATTACTTTTCAGCTCTGGAAACTTACCTTGAGATATCAGTTCTATTAGAAAAATTACCTCTGAATGGTGCTCGAAGTGAGATACTTCTCGAATGTGAAATACACTGTGTCTTATTGTTACTTCTGTTGAGGCCTAGTCCACAAAAAATATCTCCTATTTCAGCGAAAATTCTGGAAAAGTACACTTGGGGTGATCAGAATGACGCTAGCTTAAAAGGTATAATGAAAACGTTTTGTGAAACATCATTCTATTGATGGTTTTATTATTTTCAGCCTGTGGAATGACGGAGACTCTTTTTCTCTTACTGAAATCTATTGTGAATATTTGCCAGTCTTGGGATACATCGAGTCTGGCGAATTTAATGAGTGATTTTTGGCCTTTCTTATCAAATAGTGGTAGAGAATTATTCAGGGCTCTAGTCAAGTCGTACGAATAAATCTTTCTTAATAAATCGTGTTTTCTTTCATCGAAGACATAAATTCAGAAACATCATAGAAAATTAAAGTGACTCTTCAAGACTACGGTTTGAAGCTCCTTTCAGGAGTTTCACATCGTTCATTCATCTTAAAATTGTATCATATAATGTAGAAGTTTTTAAAATTCATATCATAATGTTTGTAGTTGTAGTTGAGAACAAAATACGATTCATTTGATTGGTGGAACAACCAATTCAAAAGTGTTGCTATCTATTGGGCACAAGTGAAACTAATATACGATACCGGCTGGTGGCTGCATTGATTCAAAAATGTGATTGTATTTATTTATCAAAATATAACCTCAAAATTACGTTCACATTTTCAGTTTTCAGTATTTCCAAAATGAATCTAAATTGTCCAGTTACCATACCATTTCCACGTTTCTCTTTGGCTATAATGCTCACCATTTGGTCACAAGTTACTTATTGATCAAAAATTAGGAACCACTGTGGTTTAATTAAATTATACAAATTTAATATCAAATAAGAATGCTTCTTCAAAAATTCTTTCTGATATTCTTTTACTTGATAGTAATACACCTTTTCAGATTCTGTTTAGATTATCTAGACTACGCCGATTTCCTCCTTTGCCCAGAGTGTTCTGGTAAGGAGAACCATGTAGAGGTGTTCGATTACATAATTGGTAAGCAATGCAGTGTTTTCGAGATTATTTTCGTACATTCACTTTTGTGTTTTTAGTTGGTTGTGGCTCGGCTGGTGGTGTTTTAGCACGAAGGCTTTCTCAACAAAAAAACATCAAAGTCTTAGTATTGGAGGCTGGGAGACATGGAACTAAACTACTTGATATCCCCTCTTTGGGAATACTATTGCAGAACACGCGGTTCGATTGGCAATATAGAACTGTGCCGCAGTCAACATCTTGCTTTGCGTTGAATAATAATGTACTAATTACCATATTGATCAGTATTATGGTTAAATTCTATACGTTGCAGGTAAGCATCTGGCCTATGGGGAAGATCGTCGGAGGTACTGGGATGTTAAACAACATGGTGTATGTCAGGGGACATCCCGACGACTTCAATGAATGGTTCAAGGATAAACCTGACTATGATTACCAAAAAGACGTCTTGCCTTACTTTAAAAAAGTTGAAAATTATGGGAATGATGGTACACATGCGTAGTATACATGTGATGTTCTTTATTTATCATTTAGCTTTGCAGGAAGCAAAGCATCTGTTCATATTTCTGACATGGCTTTCATTTCATATTTGCCCCATTTCTTGCTGAAAGCTGCTACTCAGTTAGGATTTGATGTACTTGATTCCACTCTAGACTGTCCTAAAGGTAAAACATAACATTTATATCTAGATGCAGCAATAAACCCAAACAGCACAAAGACATAAACATAATGATATTACTAATTAATATTCATGTCATAACTGTGTGACTGTAAAATGATGAATTGTGTAAATAGTCATATTTTGTTTGTGATCATTGTCTTGCAATCTCTCTATATTGTATCCATTACCTTTCATATAGGTACCTCAGAGAAAATGTTATATTATTATCTCAGAGGCTAGAAAGATGTTATAATGGAGCATAACTAGATGATTCTATATCTTTCGGAAAATCAATTACCATTTTAAACCTCTGTACCAATGCTAATTAAAACCCAGAAATATATAACAAATCTTGAAGTCTCCAGGCGTTCCAATGTGATATGAATCAAAAGAAAACACCTTTATGATGTCTTGTACTGTTTAGGATATTGAAAAGTGCATAGATACTTTTATAAAATACACATCCTCCTACTCTTACTAATTACTATTCCGTTATAGGTTTCAGTAAGTCTAAGCTGACAATGCTCCAGGGAAGTCGTTGGGTCCCTTCTCATAGTTTCGTTCATGAGGCAAATCCTAATTTAATCCTCCGAACGGAGCAAGTGGTGGATAAGGTTTTCTTCCATGATAAATTTGAAGCCTATGGCGTGCAGTACTCAAATTTAAATCAGTTGCACACAGCCAACGCTACTAGAGCTATTATACTATCAGCAGGAGTTGTGGGCTCTGCGAAACTCCTCATGCTCTCTGGCGTTGGCCCCAGGGATCACCTCTCCGAACTTAACATTGATTTGGTAACAGATTTACCGGTCGGTAACAATCTCCAAGATCACCTAACGACTGGTATGGATCTGATCCTGTTAAATCAAACCTTGGGGATCAGTCTGGAGCAGATGATGTCGCCTTACTCCATGTTCAAGTACTTTGCATATGGTAGCGGACCATGGACAACTGGTGGCTGTGAAGTCCTTGCCTACTTTCAAAACAAGAGAGTGCCCCATTTGCAGTTCATGGCTATGCCCTTGGCAATACACGAAGACTTTGGAGTATACCTGAGACAGTTACTAGGCATCAGCGATAGGGTTTGGAACAATTACTTTGCTCTCCTCAATGAAACCAGAGCGATGACCATACTACCAGTACTTTTACATCCCAAATCCAGAGGCACAATCCGTTTGAAAAACAAAGACCCTAATAGTCAACCTGTGATTGACCCACAGTATCTAAGTTATAAAGAAGATGTTGATGTGCTTGTTGAAGGGATCTATTTGATTAAGGAGCTGGTAGAAACTGAAGCGATGAAGGAACTTGGTGCCCAGTTGAACCCTTTTCCTTTCACTGGATGTGAAGGCTTTATATTCGATACGGAACCTTACTGGGAGTGCTACGTTCGCCAATTAACCATATCGGCACACCATCCTGTTGGTACTTGTAAGATGGGCAAGAGAGAGGATGATACGGTAGTCGTGGACTATGATTTTGCTGTTAAAAGTACTAATAAGCTATTTGTCGTCGATGGATCTGTCATGCCAAGTTTAACAAGTGGAAATATTAATGGTGCAATTTTCATGTTAGCCGAGATGGCTGCGGATGTGATGAAATTCAGGGAGTATTTGGAGAGCGGACGATGTCATTTTAAGGAAGTTTTAGTAGGAAAGAAGTTTTGTGAGAAAACTTAACCAGTTAAGAGTTCAGAAAGTAATTGAGTAAGTTACTTAATTGAAGTTCAATTCATACCATCAATTATTATAGAACAAATCTTTATTTTGTCAATCAATATCGGTTACACTCAATTTAATAGTTTATTAAATTGTGGGTGTAATGTGATAAATTTACAGGCTTATGTAAATGAAGACTGAACCTAAGTTACCTAATTATTTGTAAACATACCATATTTGTTTTATTACTTTAAATATATATATAATACATATATTAAAACTCAACTTTTAATCTCACTTCAATAATTACAAGTACACAATACTACTTAAAATAATACCCAATTGCTTGTGTCTCAAAAGAAAATGAGTGTTTTGTTAGAACTGAATGTTCTATCTTGATTATTCAGTTCAATGATGACAATGATAACACAAGTTGTTAATTTAGCTCAATTCTAAACACACTGGGATAGGTACTTAAAATTTCAAGTGTTGCCTTATTTTACTCAACTCACTGACATGATTTTAATTCGTCTTAATTTTCATTCAATACATGTGTGCTTATCTAATTGTAATTGCCTTCACGTACTATCCGCCTCGGCTCAACTCTGTCATGTACCCTGAAGCGATATACGCAGGTGTATTCTTTCTTTCCATGGTTATTGAGTATGTGCAATTCAACAAACTCAAATGGTATAAGAGAGTCGGTGGTGTTGATCTTGAACGTTTGATATACCTTGTCGAACAGCTTGTAGCGAAATCGACCAAGGAACATGCCGATTTCGTCGTCACCGTTTTCAAGACCCTAAAAGTATAAAAAGGGGTAACTACTATTATATGTTTAATTTGGGAAACATTAGATGAAAGAACTTTTGAATTAAAGCCAAATACCTCAGCTGAAATTCTATTTTTTCTTTCTTTTTTTATTAATTTTGCGTCCGCTAGACGTACATGATCAAAGTACGTATAATTTATTTCAGTTACTAAAATAATAATGTTTAGAGATATCAACATTTTACAATATAATCCAGCAATAATTTCAAAATTTCACCACAGATTTCATCTACTTAACAAACTAAAATGGCCGAAAATAGTAATAAATATTTTTTTAACTACTTTTATTATGAACATGAAAATAACCAAGTAGGTAACTAAAACTGAAGGCTGGGATCGTTCTACAAACAATACAGCATGTAAACGAACATCTTTGGATAATTATGTTCCCTTAAATTCACATGAAAAACAACTTACTAGGAACACAGGTACGAATGTGGTATGATTACGACCCACATTATTAGTCACAGTATTTTTTAGTACGTTACTAATAAAAGCTGACATAAAAAAAACTTTTTACTTATTACACCATCTCGCTCTAATAATGTTCTTACATATACTTCAAAGTTGTTTGGAGCAGTAGTGATATCATCGGTGTACTTCGGATGTTCCAGAGTAACGGCTCGTATCATGACCTTCTTCTCTAACTTTATCCGGATTCTTCCCTCAGAGCCGTGGAATGCGAAACAGTTTCCGGGAAGGTTCCCGGGTTGTATGACTGACTCTGGATTCGACATCAGGTCCATGGAGACGAGACTGAAGAAACTTACCGTCTTGTTGGCCGGATAAGGGTTCGTATCAGGTGTGGATACTATTGACCCACAGGCATAGATCGAAGCGTAATCTGGAAGGTTAAAAATTTGAAGAACAAAATGAATCTATATTATGAATTACAAATGGAAAATGGTGATATAGATTGCATATTTGGTAGTATCTCGACCTACCGTAAAGTCCGATTTTGTCAGAATCGTACACCTCGAGGGCTCGTTGGATCTCTACCTCCAAGTTGTTGCTTTCTTTGATTTGCTTCACATAAATGGAAGTGAACAGCTCGTCCAAATGTTTTCTTAAAATACGGATTTAATAGAAGGATTGCATGGTTTCTTTGGATTTAAACTTACTTCCAAGCTTCATTGGTTTCGACTTTCGTTTGTAATTCCTTGAGTTCTTTCATTATCTCGGATACATTGTGCTCGGGCTGCTGCTGCAGTAATGCCATGAGGTTGATTCTATTTTTGAAATTCACATCGTAAACTACAAAAACAAAATTGGTCAGTATATCAAATCAGTTAATACAGTGGAGTATTTACCATACAAACTGAACGCACAAATGCTGATTGTCATCAGTATAGCCAATAAGTGAGTACATGCAGCTGAAATAGAGCGTTTTAAGGAATTATTTCATTTTTAATAACTGTAGCATCTATTACTTCTTAAATATGATTGCCTTCGTTGGCACCTGTAGTAGTCTGGATTGTAGCCTGGGTAAAAATCAAGCGGATCTAATTCCATGGTCGAAGGCACGTGAAATAAATTTACAGCTTCAATTTTTCATGTAAATGCAGTTAACAGGTCAAAATGTCATGCGGTTGAAACTTTTCAAATCCACAGCAAACTAACTGCCATCTTTTCGTAATTTAACCAATCAACTGGCTGAAATTGGTCACGTGATCCTCTATTGGACTAACGTTTTCATTGGCCAATCATAGATTTTCCTTGGTGGTAATTCGTTACTAACGAAATACGCTCCATGCAATTACACGCTGTCATTAGATATTTAATTAACAATATTAATCTCTTTTAAATTACACTTTTTATGTAATTATTATTGTCAGGCAACCAACAATCCAATCACATTGGAGACAGTATCGTCTCATTATAGAGTTACCGAGGGGGATAAATTGAAATTAAAACTGCTGTTTCTAAGAATCAATCTTTAATAATATTGAAAGTTCTGTTTATAAATATGTATTGAACTGGGGTTGCATAACTAATATGTACTAAATAGGTACATATGAAATACTACGAAAGTTATTCCAAATAAGTCCTATAAATTCCATTTTGTACATTTTCATTTGGAACAGAATCGTAGATTCTACTATAAATATCGTTTCTATCATAACTATGAACGTTTCTGTAATTATAATTTTCATTGCCTTCATAGTTACTGGAATATTTATCGTAGGTCTGTTTGTTATTTGAGTTCTTATACGGAATTGGATAATAGTCTCTACTGTAAATAACGTCTCTATCACGATTTCTGCCAATTCTATCATAATTATTGTTAACTACATAATAATGATCATAATTCAATGAATTTTGGTTAGAATGGGGGTCGTAAATTCTATTGTAAATATTATTCTGACGGTTTCTTGCACTCCTATCATTATAATTTTTATCGTAATAGTCATTACCTTCATAATTAACATAATAGTTGTATTTTTGTTTATAATTTGAATCAGGTGAAAGCCACCATATTAAAAATATGACCGAACCAGAGACGATTAAAAGTACTAAGGCAGGAACCAAAAAGTTCTTGAAAAATGCATTTTTTCTCAAAATATTAATGAAACTTGTGAACCCATCGATAATCTTCAAAAAAATCAACGGCCCATAGCCGAAGGCTCCCAAACTTTTAAAAAGACCTTTCAATTCGTATTGACTGTCGTATTGATTGCCGTAAACCCCATTTTCATCTTTAAAATTAGCCAAGTTATATATACCGTAACCGAAAAGTCTTTCCAAAACTGCTGGTATTGTCCCTAAAATTTTGTCCAAAATCTTTATCACTATGGAATTGAAGACGTCCTGCTTCTTCGCCTTGACTAAATCGAAACCGCTAAACTTATACGTATCATCTTGGTAAGGCGCACTACGTGCTCGTGGAATATTAAAACGTTTTCCTGTAACATAGTTTCGTTAAAGAATTAAACCATAGGGAAATATCGGCTCACCTAACTCTGACTTTAATCCGTCGATCTTGGCTTGGACCTGAGCCACTGCCGGTTTCTCGGGTTCAAATAGGAAGCCTTTCAGATTTGACACCACTTGGTCGTACAACTCGGAGTCAGAGGACCGTTTACGTCTCGAACTCTGATAACTCTGTTGGCTGCTCTGGTTGTAGCTAGGGGTTTGGTCATAGGCGTCTTGGTTCAGACTGTTGATGATTCCTGCGAAATTAAAGGCACCAAAAAATAGTCAATTTTGAAAAAAGGTAACAGAAGCAACCTGGCTTAATACCCATACTGCCACTGAACTATACTGTTGGACTACAGGGTATAGTTCGACATTGGAACTGACAGTGTATATTGCAGAGATCAATTGGCAAGACTACAACGAATACTGGTACTGGTTATACCGTTAGACTAAACGTCAGGACCAACAGTATATTTCGAGGAAACTTACAAAGATTAGGGCTGTTTTCTATGTTTGCATTGAATTATAGTGTCCAAGTAAATACTTGGAACCCGCAGTGCATTTTAAAGAAAACAAGAGAAACAGCAAGCACGCTAATCTCATACCTGTTCTCAGAGAGCTGGTATGAGTTGCAACAGAGAGCAATACTCATTGCTCTCTGTTGGTCTAATAAACTGAAACCAAGTAGGTATGTACTTAAAGAAACCAACAGAAACAACCAGGGCCGATACTGGCCCAAAGAATGTCCATAATGGCATTGAGTGTTGGACTATTATCTTGAAACTATTTACTCTTTTTATTTACTTTATTTATTCTACTTATTTACTATTTACTCGTTTTCAAAAATGAGTGTGCATTGATATTCCTGGATCGCATTGATGAATTTAAGAAGACAATATCTTCTTATGCAAATTTTAATACCATCTGTGTCGTGGACCAACTTTGCATGTTTATATTTATGCCAGCTTCAATATAATTAAAATCAATTATTCTTCTTCGTACCTTTCAACTCGTTGATTTGTTGTTCCAGCCCTGCGATCGCTTGCTGATCCTCCGGCTTCTTGTAACCTGAATAGCTTAGACCGTTTATGACGTTCTGCAAAGCGTCGACTTGTGTTTTCAACTCTTCGACGTTCTTCATTTTGTTATCGTAAGAATTCTGCGCCTGATAAGGTCCTGATTGACCTGAATTGCTTCCGTCAGCGCCGTCTGAATCGTAGACATTTCCTTGAGGAGCACCTGGAAAAAACTGAGAGTCCGCCTGATAGTTACTACCCGATCCCTGTTGTTGTTGTTGGTTATAGCTCGGTTTCTGGATTGGTGAAAGTTTACTGATGTCTCCGGGATAACTCGTGGGGCTTCCTTCGTAACTGCCATAGGGTTTTCCGAAAGAAGGGTCGTTGGGCCTCCCCTTGTAATCTACGGATCCGTATGATCCAGGCGTTCCGTCAGGCTTTCCCTTATAATCGACGGGTCCATAAGTTCCACTTGGTGCGACAATACCATCGACACCACCATACGCCTTCCCTCTGTAATCTATGGTTCCGTAGAGTCCGCCTGTCGCGATATTCTGGTCGCCGTAAACACCATAGGGCTTCGCTCTGTAGTCAAGACCAGATCCACCGAAGGGCTTATAAGGGCCCTCTCCATATGGTCTCCCTCTGAGGTCTAGAGGCTGTTGGTAAGGACGGACAGGCCCGAATGAGGGGTCTTGGTAAATGTTTGGCAAGGTGTTAGGGAAGTTAGATCCAGGTAACTGCTGGGCGTAAGGGTTTATGGAGTAACCGTTCGGTGATTTGAAAGGATCGTTGGGGAAAGAGTTTGGCGGCATGGGAAAGTTGTTGAAGGTATTTGGGTATGGAGGGAACTGGTAGGGGGCGTATCCTCCTCTCTTGTCGAAACCTGTAGAAGTGTAGAATGGTGTAAATATTTTATGAAATAAAATTTTCTTTAGGTTTTCATGAAATTGTTAATCTACCGTTAAGTGTCGAACTTTCAAATATATTTATTAAACTACCAAACTATAACGTAGTAATATTAATATGTATTGTAAAAGGTGGTTCGAAAGAAATATGACAAATACGGTATTGGATTCATAAGTGAATGGTTGAATTGTCATTGGAATAATTAGGATTGGTAATGAATGTTCATCTTTCATCGATGTATAGAACTAATAAATGTAGAAAAATGCGTTTTTGTTAGAATGTTAGAAAAATACATTTTTTACGATTTTTCTGATATTTCGGGAATGAGTTTAATGCTAAAGGTTGAAGGGGATGGCTCTGGGATTGCGCTACTAGTCCCTATTGTCAGCAATAAACTAGCAATAAATTATGCCGCCTGGTATATATATATATATATATATATATATATATATATATATATATATATATATACTGTTAGAGGCGACGTTATCAGACCTTTTATGTTTGACAGACAACCTCAGACCCACGAGAACCAATGATATTAGAGAAATAAATTAAATCAATTTATGCATTATTTTATTATAACAATCAAGGCAACTTTAGAGGGGTAGCAAAAAACGTCAATAAAAAATTTCAACATATTCAATAGCCGTTATTGAACCGTAATACGTTCGATGGTATTGCGAGACCCTTTTGTATAACAGAACTAGAGTGTATCAACGCTATCAATCCCGGCAACGTTGCCATGTTTAGGGGATCACATACCCACAATTTTACGCTCGAAAAGGATAGTGTTGTGGTTGTGGTTATATATTTGTGGTTATTTCATTATTTGTTAATGGTGAGCAGACATCTATTTGAACGTTCCAGCAATGAATCGCTCAAAAAAAAAATGTTATCACTGGCGATAGGAGGTGTAAACTCAGGTACTGAGTCAAGGAAATTTCAGAAACAATTAGACGCACTTTAGAAGTAGAAAGTATTTTTTTACCGACTACCGAACATTTCTATGAGGTGTGATAGTAGTCAGCAGAAATAATTTAGGGCTCTGGCAGAAAGGGTCTGCCGTTTAAGATAGTGTAAACTGCCCTCGACTCATTTAAAAAACATAAAATGCATGCACCGTACATGTAAATAACTGTAAAACCCATAGTAAAAGAATGGAACTCAGTTAAAAAATTCGAAAAACTCTAAAAAGTTCTTGTAGAGGATGTTTTTGTTAATTCTGTTAATATATAAAATAGCTCTATTAATAATAAAAAAAAGATTGCAACGTTTCATTAGGGCTAATGAAAAAACCCACAAAATGCATACAAAATGTTACTTTTTATGCTAATTTGGCAAGAGATTAATGTTTTACGTAACACAGGTGTATTTTTTTTGTTTTTTAAAGAAACCGAGGGCATGTGTTACTACCTTAAGTTTTACACTTTTAAAGTCATCTTTAAAAATTTAAAAGATTAAATTTATTGTATATTATAATATATTTTAGTTTATTTAATAAAGCAATTTATTTAATTCTATGGTTAAAATGTACCGTTGCTTCGTTCGATTTTCAGTTATTTTTGTCGAATTTTGGAATTTTTTCTTCGGTTGATTAAAATTAGAGAAGCCATATTTTAAAAATAAATAAAGCATAACGTAAAAAGAAAAAAAGTAAAACTCAATCCAGGGATTTTAAAATATTAAAGAAAATATGTACAATTTTGTAGAATTAAGAATATCTCATTTCACCTTTTACTGCTAAATTGTTGGCAACAAATGGGATATTTACATATTTATTTATACTATTAACTTTACACAACAATTTCTTTATATAAAGTTCTGCATCACATAGGAATCAATAAGCAAGAATCAAATTTGTTAAATTCATTTTGATGTAAGAATATTAATTTATGCTGAACAATAAAGTGCTTCTGAATTTAATTACAGAACAAACTGTAATATAAAAATGTTGATAGAAATGAAAAATTATGTTCAAGTCCAAATGGAATTCAAATAATTAATTAATACATTTAGGGCCGGTACTTTGGGTCCTGATTAAACATCGGATTAAGTTAATTCTCGATTAAAACAGCCAACCAACTAAAGTACGACTACTTTCGTTTGTTATTGATAACTGCGATTAAGTTGACTGGCTGTTTTAATCGGGGATTAACTTAATCCGATGTTTAATCAGGACCCAAAGTACCGGTCCTAAGGCCGTGTATTTCAATCTCTTAGCAAGTTGCTAATAAAAATTTTTTTTGGTCAAATAACTTGGTTTTTCTGCATTTAAAATGTTATTTGACAAATAATATTTATTAGGTGATTGAAATATCGACTCTAAAGTAAAATAAATAATTACTTAGCACTTTAGCATTTTTTTGACATTTTGTTGAATAAGATAAATATAAGAAATTTATTAGTGTTTAGTAATTTTTTTTACTTTAAATGCATTAATGAATTATTAGATTGTCATGCATTTTGACTTATTTACATTATTTTTTATTCTTATCAATATATTTGAATTACATTTTTTCCGTAATTAAATTAAAAAGCACTTTTCTCTTCAGCGTAAATAACTATTTTTGATATTCCCTGTATACTACTAATTTAAAAATTTTATTCTTGATTATTCATTCCTATATAATGCACAACTTTTCATGAAGAATATTTTTCCTTAAGATTAATATCAAGTAAATTTTCCCATTTGTTGGCAACAATTTTAGGCATAATGTACACTATTAAATTCAAAAACTTTAAAAAATTAAATATTAAGCATTAAAGTGCAGTAGAGTCGTCCAGTCAGTCAGTTTGTCCATACACAGTCAAAAAAAAGGTACCGTCTTGAATGGTCTAATATATACTTCTTTAAAAGAAATAGGGCCCCTTCAAGTGGTTTTCTACCTTCCCTCTTTTAAACAGCGATAAGTGAAGAAGAAGCGCGTGTGACAGATTGTGCCAATGAGCACCGGCCGTACTCAAAATATTTAAAATGCAACAACATATTGAAAACAGATTTTGTGATTTTAAAAGGAATACTTATTAATGTGTTATTAAACCTAATGAGTACTGTAGGTTTTACCAAATAAATGCATTTTATAAGCTCTTAAGATTATGCGCTGTTGCCATTTTCAGGCTTGACAGCGTCGGTTGTATATACCATTCACCCAAACATATATATCCGGTACTTGTATAAAACGGCAGCTCCCTCTGAGCAGAAATCGCGCGAACTAATTCTATATTTACTGACTAATTTCGCCGACTTTTCAAGCCCGGCTGAAATTTCGTTTATAAGGTGTTATCACACTCCTGAACCATTTTACAATGGAAAACGTTACCAGACCCGACGCCGGGTCTGGTAAGGTCACTTTTGGTCTCATAACGATTACTGAGTATGTCAAGTTGGGTCTGTATAAGCGGTATAACACGTATATATATATATATATATATATATATATATATATATATATATATATATATATATAGCTCCTGCCGTTCCCGAGATACAGATGTGGATGATGTGGCTTAAGTCAGATTATCCCCTTTTTCTCACTAAGAGGTGGAGCAATTAATCCATACTTTGCTTGAAAGTCGAGCAATTAAATAGTAATAACGAGCCCAGGCTGTATTTAACGCACATACATTTTTTTAAGATTTTTCTGATATTTTGGGGGTGAGTTGTAACGCTAAGGGTTGAAGGGGTTGTTCTGGGATTACGTTACTAGTCCCTATCATCAGCAATAAATTAGCAATAAAATATGCCGCTTGGTTTATGTATATATCTCCTACGGTTCCGGAGATTTAAGTGTGGATGGTGTGGCTTAAGTCTTAAGTCAGATTTAAGTCACCCTTTTTCTCGATATGGAGTGGAGCAATAAAATCGTGGTTTGTGTAATAAATTAGGAATAAATTAGCAACAAAATATGAGCCTATAGTAAACGCTGACTTATGAAGTGAATGATGTGGCTTAATAGATATCTATTAAACGTTATAGTTTCTTAATCGGTGACGGTACCATAGTATTTAAAAAAATTAAGAAAAACAATAATTTAGTCCACAATTTAGAAATCCAAAATGTTGATTCTGTAAATAAAATTTTTTTAAACAAGAATAACACAGCCATATTCTGCGAGAAATCAAAACCGTAAATAGGTCGAATAAAAAGGCAGTCGTATCTCTATTTGCTAAATATAACAATTACTTAAAACCGGTCTAATTAAACATAATTTTGAAACTTTATTAATGAGGTATAAAAGTTCTGAGGTTTAAAAGCTAATCTTGCGGGATCTAAGGTTGAACAACTTACGTTAAATATATATTTAACTAGTTTTAGTAGAGTTTAGGAGTTTAAAAGCTTAAATTATGGGTTAGACTTTAATCAGCCCTTTCCCAAATACTACACACTTAGAAAAAACACAGGAAATATTTTCACACTTAGACATTACCTATATGGTTGAATTTTTCTATTGCAAAACTTTTAATTTTTTTTATCTAACATCCGCCATATTGGATCCACCATCTTGGATTTTTGAAGACTGACTTAATTGTCTTAATCACCTAGCTTTAATACTGCTGAATGCATGTGATTGATTTTTTGATAAGTGGTCCATATTTGTTGGTCTGAAGAGTATAGTGGAAATGTCATAAAAGGAGATTTGAA
Organism: Cryptocephalus moraei; assembly: GCA_946251905.1. NCBI lineage: Eukaryota > Metazoa > Arthropoda > Insecta > Coleoptera > Chrysomelidae > Cryptocephalus > Cryptocephalus moraei. The sequence continues at coordinate 17,416,799 of OX276462.1, read as the reverse complement.
AATTGTTGTCTCAAAAGTGTATTTTAGAATGTCAATAAAATCATATGACACTTTTTTTATTTTGAAACCTCTCGAAGAATATGGCTGCATTTTTTTTAAATATAAAATTGCGATTTTTAGGATTAACATATAGTGGTATATATTAAAATATACCCGCTAACTTCGATTTCTAAAATTTGATCTTAGATTCATAATCAATGAACGAACCGAGCTACATAACTACCTTGAGATTCATGGCCGTTTTCTTAGCAAAGTACACAACATAAATAGTTAATGGATTTATGGATCGCAGTGTTATAGGTTTTGAACTAGGGCTTCAAAATTTCGGCCAAGTAGTTCTAGATTTCAACTGGTGACATATAGGCTTAATAAGCTTAATATACTTATAATAGACTTAAGGTCACATTCAGTTTTAACAATCACGTTAAGGGGATTTTTCAGCTTGAAAGTTCAAAATGAATGTGTTATAAGGTTTTTAAAGGTTAGGTTGAGAGGTTCTGGGGCTAAGAAACTATCTAGTTTAAGAGAAACCATACCTCAAATTCATAACTACTAGGCCTGAAAATTTATTTCATAAAAATATTTAGGTAATATTATTTAATTATTTGGCGTAGTTGCATTATTTTAAACGCAATTTTGGCATCACCATTTTTTGTTGTGTGAAACGCAACAAAAAAAAATAACGTAAAACTAACCTTTTTGAAGGTTCATGCTTATAGGAGCAATTTGAGCCCTTAACGAATTATCTAGGTCTCGTTGATTTTTGGACAGGGGTGTCCAGAATGCCACGATATACAGGGTGCTAAAAACTAAGTGTCATAAATTTTATGACACTTTTTATTTAATTTTATTTTAATTTTATTTATTTTATTTAAAACGCTTAGTATTTGAAATACAGAGTTACAGAAACTTTTAGAAAAATCGTGATATGTTCATCAGAGTACTTTCTCATATATAGGGTGTTTCAATATGCGTTTGCGAAATCCAAACGGGAAACAGATACGGTTCATTTTAGCAAAAAAACGTCAGAAAACTTTTTTATACATATTCAATAGTAGAATAAATATTATATCGATAAATAATAATATAATAAATAAATATTATAGCAAAAATAAATGGTGACCTAACTGAACAGATACCTGCAAATAATGGCATTAGGCAAGGGGACTCTCTCAGCCCGCTCCTATTTAACATCGTGATGGACGAAATCATAAAGCAAGTACGCAAACTAAGAGGATACAAAATGGGAAATAAAGAGGTCAAAATCTTGTGCTATGCGGACGATGCGGTACTGTTGGCGGAGAACGAGGACGATCTGCATAGGCTACTGTACCAATTTAACAAAACAGCAAAAAAGTTCAATACGATAATATCAGCGGCAAAGACAAAATCAATGGTTACTTCCAAGACACCGATCAGATGTAAGCTTGTGGTGGATAACAAGATAATACACCAGGAAATGAAATTTAAATATCTGGGAATCGAAATATCTGGACACGGGGACGTGGAGACGGAAGTAAGAAACCAAGCTACAAGAGTCTCAAGAGCAGCAGCATACCTAAATGACACAATCTGGCGAAATAAATACATTCGAACTGAAGCCAAAGCCCGCATATACAAGACCGCAATCAGACCTATATTATCCTATGCAGCAGAAACCCGACCTGAGACCTCTAAAACAAAACGGATACTGGAGACTACAGAAATGAAAATTGTTCGAAGGATAGCGGGAAAAACACTAATGGATAGAGAAAGAAGTGAAAACATAAGACGAACATGCGGGATAGATAACATCAATGACTGGGTACTGGATAGAAAGATAAAATGGAATGAGCACATTGACCGCATGACGGAAGAACGAATTGTGAAAATATCAAGGGACAAATCACCAGCAGGACAAAGAAGCCTTGGAAGACCTAGGAAAAGGTGGAGTGACAACCTCCCAGGTGACTGAGCAGAGGCAATGATGTGAAGAAAAACAGGCAATGATGCCTATACACAGCAGGAAGAAGAAGAAGAATAAATATTCAAAGTTTAAAAATAAATCGTGGAGTGGATTTCGAAAAAATTGAAAAAACCGAAAATTGACAAGTATAAAGTGACTTTCACAGAACATTTACCCAAAAACGCTAAAAAACTTTTTATACATATTTAATAGTACAATAAATATTCAAAGTTTAAAAAAAATCTGATAGTGAATTTCGAGAAACATTCAAAAATCCGAAAAATGACAAGAGTAAACTACCCTTCTATCCTGGCCTATTTTAATGAAAAGCTTATTTTTACGTCCTGGTATGGTACAAAGTCTAAATACATAGTTTTGACCGTTTGTGGTTTTTAGTTTTTGAGAAAATCCTACCACCGACACATACATACACACATACATACAGACGGTTTTCCAAAACCATGGTTTTTGGACTCAGTAAACCACAAAACGTTCAGAAATGCTTATAATACAATTTCGAAAAATCGACCCAATTACAATACTCTCTCATGAGTACCTCGTATGACAAAGTAAAAACCCAAATTCGACAAGGATAAAGTATCCTTCTCAGAAGATTTTGCCAAAAACGTTAGAAAACTGTTTTATACATATTCAATAGTAGAATATATATTAAAAGTTTAAAACAAAATCGTGGAGTGGATTTCGAAAAAAATTTAAAAAACCGAAAATTGACAAGTATAAAGTGCCCTTCACAGAAGATTTAGCCAAAATCGTTAGAAAACTTTTTTATACCTATTTAATCGTAAATTAAATATTTAAAGTTTCAAAAAAATCTTTGTAGCGAATTTCGAGAAAAATTCAAAAAACCGAAAAATGACAAGAGTAAACTATCGTTTTACCCTGGCCGATTTTAATGAAAAGCTTATTTTCACGTCCTGGTATGGTAAAAAGTCTAAATACAAAGTTTTGACCGTTTGTGGTTTTTGGTTTTTGAGAAAATCCTACCACAGACATACATATATACATTCACACATACACAAACATACAGACGGTTATCCAAAAACATGTTTTTTGGACTCAGGGGACCTCAAAACGTTCAGAAATGCTAATAACTCAATTTCTAAAAATCGACCCGATTACAATACTCTCTTATATATATGAGTACCTCATATGAGAAAGTAAAAAGTAATCAATTTTTCTTACTATTAACAGAAATAACTTCAATAACGAAGTGAAATTCAAGCCTAATACTAAATTTGGTTCGCTGTGTATAATTGGGCCTTTGAAAATGAGCCCGTTTCAAATTAAATATATTTTTAAGGGTGGTGGAAAGTAAAAACTACCATACCTTTTTTGTTTCTACGTAGCTGTTAGGGGACTTTGATTACAAATTATGATAAAATGGCAATTTTGACAAAAATTTTGCATTATTCTTATTTCATCTGGATAAGAGCAGCCGTTTTCCAGATTTTCAACCTTAATTTTATGAAAAACGGCCATTCGTGTCGAAATGAAACAAGA